>CM008284.1:1858741-3220052 GCA_002319775.1 Fagopyrum tataricum
GAGTGTTCGACATTAGGTAATAGAGGTGGAAACCTCTTTTGGGTTGAGTGTGCCTAGATTCTGTCCTAAGTAGGGTAATACCTTAGACTTACCCGGTAATGGTTTACCTTTCCCTTAGTTCGGAGTTTGGTTTGTTTAGAATTTCCTACCTCCCTACCTTGAGACTTACCCGGTAATAGGTAGCTGGTTTGGAACTAGATAGTCTTGAGACTTACCCGGTAATAGATTATCAGTTTAGAAACGTTCTTCCTTGAAGTTTGTAACCATAGATCTTTAGAGATTTCCTGAGTCCGTGCGTAATAACGATGACCTTGAATCCTTGGAATCCGCATTTTCTTTATTGATATACCTTCGTTTATCTGTTTTACTTGGTTTTCGATCAAATCTGTTATTTGATTGCGAACTTTACAGAAACTCTCCAAACCTCATTTGATCTTTCTTCCCTTCTTTTCCAACCTCGTTCTTTTATTTTGATTTACGCTATTTGTGATCACATCTGCATTCCAAACATTTAGTCCCTGAGTTCGACCTTTGAATACTTACCCTAACTGTAATTGACCCATACACTGTGGGTTCGCTACAGATTCGGTGTTTATTTCTTGTTTATAAATTTAAAACATACCGTGTTTTTACTAACCTGTGAGCTTTTATCATTCTTGATAAAAGTTTACATGGGCGTGAAAATAGCGAACAACCCCCTTACTGAATTTTGCCATTCAAACCAGAACCTCTCACTTTGCTCAAACCAATATTGGTATAGGCATATGTGGGATCCTATTAACAGAGGCCAAGAATTATTGGCATATGCTATTATATGCCAATGATGTCTTATATTTCCTTAACATGTTATATCGAGATTGTCGCTTACAAATCTCTCATATCCTAGTATGTATGTGTTTGCTATTGCAGGTAAATGAGAAACAAGTTGATCCCAAAAAACACAAAGCAACTCTCATGAGTGCAACAAACAACATAGGAGGAAATTTGGCCTTCCTAACCCTTTCTCACCTAGAGAACAAAGCCGGAATGGTCTTTCCAGAAAACCTCCGTTGGAAAACTCCATCAAATCAAGAACAAAATTTTGGCTCTAATGTGTCTATAAAATTCAACTACAAGAACAATGTTATTATCAATACTAGTATGTTGTTGAAACTAGCAATTGCTGATTATAGACACATTTTGTACCTATATGAATCATGTAAACTACTTCTTTCATGTTGGCAATGTCTTTATCCCTATGTAGCATATAAACTGCTAAATGCTTAGAACTTAGATCGCTATCTTTGTATAACCTTGAAATTGAAATCCCAAAGGGATTTCATGGACAAAACAAAGAGAACTTGTCCGTCTCATAAAACAAACAAAATACTAGAAAGGGATTTCAGGAACAAAACAAAGAGAACTTGTCCGCTTCACAAAACAAATACAATACTCGAAAATAGAGAAATATTCTCCAAATATCACTATTTGAACCATAGCACAATTTCCAAATTGTCTTGAAAGTGTACTACTCATACCAACCTGAAACGAGTTTTTGCTAAGGTTATAAATCAACCTTCTAAAACTAATAAAATTGAATGCATGTACCATCAATATAATCATATTGAAACACGACACTACCTTGAGCTCTCCCAAGGAGTATCATGTAAAAGTCCGGCCAAGAGCACCAAAATGACAACAAATGTAACCGATTGGAATAAGGTACAAACAATGGGAATTCTACCACCCACCATAAAAAATAGTTATACATGAAGATAGCATTTTGGAATTGCAGGGGGATGAAAAAAAAGAACTTTTGGACAGACATCAACTTAACATGTAAAAATGAGAATATCCAAATTATTATGCTAGCCGAAACCAAATCAAGCACCGAGCCGGTTGAAGCAATTTGGAAAAATGCGGGATTTGATAATATTTGTTTCATCCCAGCCAATGGATTCGCCGGGGGACTATGCCTCTTATGGAAAGAATTCCAAATGAAGGACGAAAAAATTAAAATAATAAAAAAGGAAAGCAGATATGTCATAATTAAGCACTCAAATCTACGAACAACCTTTGAGATGAATATTTTCTTTATTTATGCTCCACCAAACGAGCAAAACAAAGATGAGTTTTGGAACCAACTTACAGAGGAAATAAATTGTAGTAATATTCCGGTACTAGTTATTGGAGACTACAATGAAATCCTAAATCATACGGACAAAAAAGGGGGAGCTCCAATAACCAATCATAGGTTTGAAAGACTCCAAAATTTTGTACAACAATGTAACGTGATTGATCTCGATACAAAAGGAAATGAGTTCACTTGGAAAAGGAAAAAGGATGGCGAGGATAACACATATGAAAAACTAGACCGAATTTTGACTTCGATGGAAGTAATCCAAGAATATCCTCAAATTCACACTCGAATTCATGCGTTTACGTCCTCGGACCACTGCATGATTTCTTTCAACCTACATAACTCATCAATAACTTATAGAAACAAACCGTTTAGATTCGAATCAATGTGGATGCAACGGCATAATTGTGAAAACATCATAAAACAAACATGGAGAACATAATTTTCAGGAAATCATATGTTCAATCTAGTTAAAAAAACTAAACTACTTAAAACCAAATTAAAACAATGGAGTAAAGAGAATTTTGGAAACATAAATAGACAACTTAAAGAAATTGATGAGCAAATTGAAACTCTTCAAAAACAAACATTTAGGGTTTTTAACCAACAAAAAAATGATAAACTTAATAGACTCGATAAAAAAAGGGAGTGCTTGTTGGACTACCAACATAAATATTGGGTGCAAAGAGCAAAAACAGCCAACTTACAACTTGGCGATAAAAATACGAGTTTCCATCATAGAAAAGCTACGGGCCGTAGAAATAAAAAGATAATAGCAACAATTACTAAAAACGATGGATCTATTCTTTCAAAAGAAGAAGATATAAATAAAGAATTTATAGATGACTATGAACTTAGATTCAAGGCATCGGTGATAGACCAAAATAAACTAGTAAAACAACTTGAAGTCATCTAAACGGAAATAACGGAAAATGACAACATAGAACTAACAAAACCTTTTACTACCAAAGAAATTAAAATGGCGATTTACGACATTGGTAGTGACAAATCACCTGGTCCAGATGAAATGACGTCCGGCTTCTATAAAAAATATTGGCATATTATTGGACTTGCAGTTACAAGAGCGATTAAAAGCTTTTATAGAATTGGAAAAATCTTAAAACAGATAAATCATACCTTTATCACCCTCATTCCAAAAGTAGACAATCCTTCAATGACCGCCCATTATAGACCCATAAGTCTATGTTCAACAATTTACAAAATCATTGCAAAGATCTTAGCTAAAAGACTAAGCACAATTCTCCCAAAATTGACCCACCCTTTGCAAGGTGCTTTCACCCAAAATAGATCAATTCACGATAATGTACTCATTGCCCATGAAATCTTTCATGGATTTAGATCTAAAAAAGGCAAAGATGGGTTCATAGCAATCAAACTCGATATGGTAAAGGCATATGACAAAGTGGAATGGCCGTTCCTAAAAGCAGTCTTGCCTAAATTTGGTTTTGGAGAGAAATTTAGAGGATGGATTGAAGAATGTATCTCGACGGTTTCATACTCCATACTAATAAACAATTCCCCAACAAATATTATCATCCCAAAGAGAGGTCTTCGTCAAGGAGATCCATTATCTCCTTTGCTTTTCAATCTTGGGGCTGAGATTTTGGCTAGAAACATACAAAGAACTAGCAATGAAAATCGGAAGATAATAGGATTTCCAATCTCAAAAAATGGATCCACTATCCCTTTTTTGACATTTGCTAATGACATAATAATTTTCACCAAGGCAACAACTACAACAAGTAATATGATTATATCCGTCTTAACTGACTATTGCTCGGTCTCAGGACAAGTAATAAATTACCACAAATCAGCATTTCAAACAACAATAAATGTAGACCCAACAACAAAGAGAAGGATACATGCACATATGAGTATTGTAGTAACAAACAACCTAGAAAAATATCTAGGATGTCCGATCATTAACGGGCGAGTAAATAAGGATACTTTTAATAGTGTCATCTTAAAAACTAAACAACAACTAATAAAATGGAAGGCCTCATCCCTTTCTCAGGAAGGTCGAATAACCTTGATAAAAGCCAACCTAAATGCAAAACCAAGCTACCTAATGCAATCTTTCATGCTTCTTGCAAGCATTCATAAAGAACTTGACCAGATTAATAGATCCTTCTTTTGGAACAAGGGACCAAATTTTCACCCACTCATCAGTTGGGATAAAATATGTAGACCAAAAACACTTGGGGGAACAGGAATCAAGAAAGCGGAAGATATGAACAAGGCTCTACAAATGAAACTTCTTTGGAAAATAATGGCAGAGCCAGATAACATTTGGGTTAAAATTGTGGAAGAGAAATATCTCAAAGGAACATGCTTATGGAACTACATACCCAGAAAAAACACATCATGGCAATGGAAAAAATTAATAAATCTAAAGGATGACTTTGAAAAAGGCTTCAGATGGAGTGTTGGAGACGGTAAAACCATTAGATTCTGGAAAGATCGATGGATAACTGACCAACCTCTAGAAAACTTAGTGAATGATAAAGCATTGATCAATACGGATGCTCTAGTAAGCAACTTTATAGAAAATAAACAATGGAACCAACAACAAATTCATCAACTCAGTGGTATGCTACCATCAAACGTGATTGAAAAGTTTAACATGTATAACCTACCTCAAAATGACATACAAGATAGACTGTATTGGGCACCAAGTGAAAAAGGATGGTTCTCTACCAAATCAGCAATAGATCTTTTCTAAAAACGAAATGTGGGAACACAATGTGACAAAACATGGATATGGAATATCAATATAATGCCAAAAGTTAAAAACTTGTTGTGGAAATTGTCCCTTGATGGCATTCCAACAAAAGAAAACCTAGAAAAACAAAAAGTTCCGGTCTTGATGCACTGCGAGCTTTGCCAGCACCCGATAGAGAGTGCTAAACATCTCTTCTTCAAATGCCCGTATACATTACATAATATCAAAAATGATAAAGTTAAAACGATTTTACACAACTGTGACCCATCATGCCAGAAAGTAATGGACATCATCATGAACATACATGAAAAATGCAACCCAACAGAACTAAGACAAATAGTGGTTACATGGTGGAACATTTGGCAAACGAGGAACCAAACAATTTTTAACAAGAAAAAAATACCACATGATTTAAACCAACTGATCCAAAAACAAATAAAAGACTGGGATGAAGCTAATTCAAAAACACCTGTTTCTAACACAGGGGCTCCAAAACAAAGACGAAAAACAAAAAATATTAAATGGAAGAGACCAAGTTTGAACTCCGTCAAAATTAATTTTGATGCTTCTAAAAACTCTAATGATCAATGTGCATTTGGCTTTATCATTCGAGACCATAATGCTTTAACACTTGCTACGGGAATGGGTCGTTGTGGAGCAGAAACTATACTTCAAGCGGAAGCTTACGCTCTAAGAGAGGGCCTCCAAAAGGCCATAAGTGTAGGACTTAACATCATTGAAATCGAAGGGGATAATCTTGAACTCATTAACTCAATCAATCAGATCTGGAAAACGCCATGGGAAGCGGGCATGATCATTTCTGACATTTCTATTTTGATTTCAAGGTGTACACAAGTTAGAGTCCAACATGTCTTTAGGGAAATCAACGTTGTCGCAGATAAACTCGCACATCTCGGTCATTGCTCGGATACGGGTGGCGGGAGCATTCCGCGGGACGTTGAAGATCTCATCCGAAAGGATGCTCTAAGACGGTCAATTTCTAGATGTTGACCCTTCTTGTATTCTTTCTTACCTTTGTATAAAAAATAAAAAAAAAGGTGTTGGTTTCTTTTTATTTTTTTTAAAAATCAACTACTACGCCACACTTGACAAACATAGTAGTAATTTTTTGTAGTATATCGGCTCGTTTCAACTTCACCTCACCTCCAACGTTATACTTGTGACTTGTGTGGTAATTATTATGGTTAAAATCCCACTTATATAATATTTGTTACATTGTACGCTTCGGCCCTACACAATCCCATGTCAAAAACTAATTTCAATTTCAAAGCTTATATCCGAATTTTTATGGGTTACGAAGCCTGATGTATTGTTGACCATACCTGCCGGTGAACTGAGTAACTATATGTCGTTAATTATTTAATTATTTACCCTTTATCACAAAATAGTGTAAAACGTTAATGTGATAGTTTTCCATAAGTGGTTACATAGTAGGGGTGGTAACAATTTCGCATCATTTCAAAACTATGATTAAAACTTGAAACATGATGTACATATGACTTTAAAAATAAAAAGTTTAATATATATAAATAATCGGTGTGCTCTGATCCTCCTCTTAACTTTTACATTTTCTTCTACACCGAACTTGTTGGCCTTAAGTCACATCGCCGGGTTCAAATAGTTGCACTTAAAGACTCATCGTCTAAGTATGGTCGAGTAAAAATATCCAATCCGAATATCCGAATATTTGATCCGGAAAAACATTGAATATCTGGATACTCTTGAATCGGTTTCGGACATCATATCCGAAAATGACCACCGCTATGGACTAGTCTAGTGTATAAAAGTGTATAAAATTGATGGGATATTGCTGCTTTTTATTTGTCAATTATTTATGATGAAGTTTTATTAAGTTCATGTGTTGGACTTGGACATAACACTCGTCAATACGACTTGAACTATATAATGACGTGACTTTTTCGTGTTATATTAGTTTACCGAAATTGTGAAATTATAATTAAAAATAGTTAATACAACTCGATGTACTAGATTGAAGAATTCAACCATCAAACCAATGAGGCTTGCAATTATAGTGAACAAACTCAAATATTAGTCGTAGCAAGCATTGAATTCGGAAGATAGGTTTGAAGTAAATGTAGCCATATAGCATATATAGGATTTCAAATCCGAGAAAATAGAAGCAACATGAAAGAATATACTCTTTTAGTTATCCTCTTCACCGAAACAAAATGATTCCATTCATCTCTCATAAATACCAACTGAAATTCCTACTCTTTTGGACTCGCATCTCCTCACCTCACTCAAATCTAGATCTACACTTCCAATCTCCATTGTTGTTCAAGGTAATTCGTTATACTTTCATGCCTTTGTTGGAGGAAACCCTAATTCTGCATATTGCTAGGGTTTGTTTTGCAGCTCTTTAAGATACACCGTACTAAAACATGTTGTAATGTGCAGAACCCAAACGAGGATCATTGAGAGATAAGCAATGGCGAAAGAACAGCTGCAAGTGTTGAATGCACTTGATTCAGCCAAGACACAATGGTATCACTTCACAGCAATTGTGGTAGCTGGGATGGGTTTTTTCACAGATGCTTATGATCTTTTCAGCATCTCTCTCGTTACAAAGCTCTTGGGACGGATCTACTATACGGTCCCCGGCTCTAACAAGCCGGGGACTCTTCCACCGAGCGTCTCTTCTGCAGTTAATGGTGTTGCCTTTTGTGGAACACTCTCCGGACAACTCTTCTTTGGTTGGCTCGGTGATAAAATGGGCCGAAAGCGGGTTTATGGGATGACCCTTTTGATCATGGTTCTATGCTCTATTGCTTCTGGTCTTTCATTCAGTAATCATCCTACTTCCGTGATGATCACTCTATGCTTCTTCAGGTAATAACGAAATTACGAGTCTGTATATAATATCAGTTTGTTTGAATGTCCTCCATTATGATAAGGAATGTGTATTCTTCTATAGGTTTTGGCTTGGTTTTGGTATAGGAGGAGATTATCCGCTTTCGGCTACTATAATGTCCGAGTACTCGAACAAGACAACGCGAGGAGCGTTCATAGCTGCAGTTTTTGCAATGCAAGGGTTCGGAAACATTACCGGTGGGATCTTTACCATCATCGTCTCTTCCGTGTTCAAGGCGCGGTTCCCATCCGAATCCTTCGAGTCAATCGGGGCTGCCTCGACGGTCCCACAAGCCGACTTTGTATGGCGCATCATCCTCATGTTTGGTGCAATCCCTGCCTTCATGACCTTCTATTGGCGCATGAAGATGCCCGAGACTGCCCGCTACACCGCCCTCGTCGCCAAGAACGCCGAGAAAGCCGCCAATGACATGTCCAAGGTAGATAATAAGTTCACACACATCTCTCAAGGAAGTCCGTCTGTATGGGATTTTGACTTTGACAGATAGTGTCGGAAAGTTGTAGGAAAAAAGGTGGATCCCGAGCTTATATTCTTATGTTTTCTTCAATAGGTACTCCAAGTGGAGATCACCGAGGAGAAAGAAAAGGTGGAAGAAGTAGCAAAGAAAACCTCAAAAGAATTCGGGTTATTTTCAACCCGGTTCATCCAACGTCACGGTTTACACTTAGTAGGAACCACAACAACATGGTTCCTCCTAGACATAGCATACTATAGCCAAAACCTCTTCCAAAAGGACATATTCACAGCCGTGGGTTGGCTCCCAAATGCAAAGACAATGAATGCACTCGAAGAAGTCTACATGGTAGCTCGAGCTCAGACACTAATCGCCCTATGTGGAACCATCCCGGGTTATTGGTTCACCGTCGCATTCATAGACAAAATTGGCCGGTTCAAGATCCAACTCATGGGCTTCTTCATGATGACATGTTTCATGTTTGGTCTCGCGGTTCCTTACGATCATTGGACCCAACCCGGGAACCACATTGGGTTCATAATCATGTATGGTTTAACATTCTTCTTTGCCAACTTTGGACCTAATGCAACCACATTTGTGGTCCCCGCCGAGATCTTTCCAGCGCGGCTCAGGTCCACGTGTCATGGGATATCTTCGGCTTCTGGGAAGGCCGGAGCCATTGTGGGTGCGTTCGGGTTCTTGGTATTGGCTCAGAGCAAGGATCCAACGAAGACTGACGCGGGTTACTCACCCGGATTGGGGGTAAAGACGTCGTTGATGATCTTGGGGGGAATTTGCGCGGCTGGGTTCTTCGCAACGTTCTTGGTGCCCGAGTCGAAAGGGAAGTCTTTGGAGGAGATGTCCGGGGAGAATGAGGATCAAGAGGATGGAGAAAATGTAGATGTTTAGGTATATGATGTTTTGTTTGGTTAGTAAGGTAGGATGTTTTGTATTGCTAGTTTGGGTAATGCATCATGTTGAATGTTACAACTTTTTTGCTAATTAATAAATATATGGGAATATGTTAGCAACATTGCATTTCCGAAAACATCACTTATTATTTTATTTTTTGTAAAAAAACACACATTTTATTATAAAAAAAAAAAAGTCCAAGAACTTCCAAAATGTCACTCATAAATTAGGTTCTTGCTCCTAATACCACCATATTGTATGTTTAAGAAAAACCATCCATTTTTTGTAATGAATTTTTTTTTTCCAAACCAAATTTCACAAATTTCTAACAAGCAACCTTATTTATTTTACTCGATAGAACTTAGAAATGGATAATAAATTGATGAAAGGACCTCATAAAAATTTCACAATTAAATTTATGATCTGATTGGCAGAAATTGGACAACAATAATGCAATTCCGGTTGGTATGTACAGAAAATCAGGGATGTTTGGTATCCCATTTAACTAAGTTATTTTTAAATGACTCAAAAATTAATTTTTTAGAATTTAAATCTATTATAAATCTTAAAGCTAAAGTAATTTATGTCGTGTTAATCCAAGATAATTTAAGGGTGAAAGTTCACAATTAATATTATAAAATTATTATTTTTTAATTATCTGTTTGAATAATTTATTTTACAGAATCGAGAATTTTTATCATGATTTAAATAAATATACATTTTAAATCACAAATTTATAAAATATTTCATAATAACATGCACTCGTACAATTATAACTTTAACATCGAGTTTAGTGGATATTATATAAAGCAAAATGGGCCTAAAGCCCATTTATCTAAGACAAGTCTTGGCCCAACAGACCCATAAAAAAAAATTAAACAGCTCCATAATTGCAATTTACAAGTGACACAATTACAGGGACAATTCGAACTCAAAAGTCGAGAAATGATGATAGAAATGGTAGGAATATATTTGGTTCTCTACATTACACTTCGAGCCGTACACTTTTGTCCAAACACTGTCTTATATTATGGTCTTTTAGGTGCAAAAGCCCTTAGCCCTAAACTTCAAAAGGCATACAGGTACATATATCATAAAATGGTGATAAGAAAAACATATATATATATATATATATATATATATATATATATATATATATATATATATATATATATATATAGTGGATGAAAACACATTGGTTGGTATGAGCATGAAGACGTACTTTTTCTGGGGAATAGAGTTTTTAACATCAACGTGTGATATTTCATTCATGCTCTGTCAATAATTAGCATGCATGGCTTCTATGTTCATAGAATCTTTTACTGTAATTTCAAATATTTGTGTGTTTTTATATACAGTATTTAGAGTATTTTTTTTAAACTTATTTCTGATTATTCATTATTAGTTATATGTATAGGAGTTGGAAAAGACAGCAAGATAGAAATGAGAAATAGATTTAAACTGAATAATAATAATACATCAAATATAGGTGGCTCAGTGGAGCGCATGATCATGCACTTAATTATTTTTAGGGTGAAATTACTACAGAACTTATGGATTGAGTTTGAGCTTAAGGTGTATGTGTACTCGTATATATGCACACAACATATGATTTGTAATTCAATGGACTTTAATCACGTATTATAGCAGTTAGTCTCTATCCAACCCTATATAAGGTGAATGAACTACTTCTCTACTGTCAAATTATCAATTGTTTTTAGATTGGAATTCACTGAGCTCGTGTATTAAACTTATGTCTAACGCAAATCTGCGCTCGTATACACACGATTCTCGGTCTGTGCATTCTAATAGACTTTAACACCGTATACAAGGTTTTCACGTGATCGTATTCTCTTATATATATATACACAGACACAAGCTGCTTATGTTCAGCTCATAGTAGTGATTAGGGGTTGAAGAGAGAGAAGAAAGACAAGGAAAGGGGAAATATGAGAAGGCTGAACTTCTGTAAAGTGGAAGCAAAGAAAACATCCTCTGTTTCTGTTTAAGGTAAAAAGGTCATCATCATCATCCCCTTCTCTTTGTCGGGAACATACAAATTTCCCCCTTCACCCCTTCACATTTTTTGATGATTTTTTTTTAAATATCAAAGTAAAGTTAATTTATATATATATATGTACAATATAATTTACAATGTTGTTTCTGTATACTAAACAAATATGTAACTTAGGGTTTAAGGTAGGCATGTTTTTTCTTAACAATTTTATATTGATTGTTAATTGATTTCAAATAATATATTGTTAGTATCTATATGTTGATGTGTATGTGCCCTTAGCGTTTTAAGGTGATTCGAATTTACGACTTATATTGCAAATGGGTTATTTGGTTAAAGAGTAGAATGAAAACGAAAAGAAAGCGGATTAAGAAAATCAGATGAAATGAATTACATACTTTATGTTATCGGTTTCGATTTGGTTCGGAATATCTAATATTCCATTCTAATGACTACACAAGCGGTTTTTGCTAAGTCGTTTTGATAACAATTCGGTTTCAGAGATGTTCGCCAAAACAGAAGGTTCAATAATTTGTAATCTGAACCTGAAAATGAATATTTCGGTTTGAATCATACAAGATTACCTTAACTAAAACTATAGATGATTGATGAAAGAGGCATGTGATCATAGAGTTCATGTTATGGATCTGACAAGTGATTACCCAAAACTTACCTTCAGTTCAGTACTGCAGAAACTTATCTTCTGCATTTTCTTGACACAAAATTGAATACAAATGTGAAACAAAATGAGTACATGTTGGAGTCTTTGAAAGTGAAACATCTTCGATCATAATGAGATGAAGGCCCTCCTTTTCAATTCATTCATTCATTCATTCAGTTTATTAATGTTGTGAACTTCTTTTTGAATAAAGATCAAATTTTTAGTTAGAAAACAAATGGCATTCAAGTCAAAGGAACAATCTTTTCTTGATTTTGTAGAAGTTCTGTCAGTAAATGATTATCAAGAAGCCCTAAAAAACACAACAGTCATCATAATATATATGCTTCTAACCATATATAATATATAGTTTTCATAATAGTACTAAAAAAGAGTCTTTTCAACCTAATTTAGAGGGAAAACAAAAGAATACATAGATAATTAGAGAAATATCTTCTCAAAAAAAAAGAGATCCAAACCACAGAAACTTGACATGGTTAATTAGCATAGATTAAGAAAATAGCAAGAGACCAAACTGATTACTAATGATTGTAACCTAGTCGAAGCTCGAGATCCAGGCCATCTTTGAGATCTTCTTCTTCGTCTTCATCATCATCGTCGTCATCAAAGATTCCAATCTCCAGTCCCAACTTCACAACTGATCTTCCCTTGCTAAGATTATATCCACCATTTTCAACCTTTGCCCTCAAATTCCCTTGCCTTGTCATAACCAGAAGCTTCTTGGGCTCAAAGATGGAAGCACGCTGAGGAGAAACACCATGGCTAACATGCTTATACCTTGGGAAAACACAGCTTTTCTGGGTAGATGGTGAAGGCACAGAAAAGGGTAAAGTGGGTTGAGTTGGATTAGGGTTAGGGATAAGATTAAGATTCAAACTAGGGTTAGGGTTAGAGTTTGGAGTTATAAGTTTGGGTGTAGTAATAGAAGATGATCTAAGCCTAGCTCTATCTCTTCTATGGACATTCATGTGACCACCAAGAGCTTGAGCAGATCTGAACTCCCTTCTGCAAAAGTTACAAGTGTAGAACCTTGGTGGCCATGAAAGCCCCAAACCACCACCTCCACCAATCATATACTGATCTTCTTGGTGGCTTTGGTGGTGAGCTTTGGTGATCATGGCGGTGCTAACTCCTCTTCCTCCTCTCATGAAGAAAATTTGAAACTGGAGTCTTTGTTTTTTGTTTGCTTATGGTTGATGATGTTTAGCCTCTTTTTATAAAGACTAGCATCATAAGCCAAAGAGAGCTATAGGTTATAGTTATAGACCCAGAAACAAATTAAACAGTCTAGCACAAACTTTTAAAAAATACATCATAGAGAAAGAGAGTATTGAGAAAGAAACAAAGTATAAAAAGGGAGAGAGGGTATTCACCTGCAAAGTGTCCTTAAGGTATGGCCACTATCTTTAGCTAAAAGAAGAAAACCTTAGATTGTGGCCAGGTTAATACTTCCTTTCTATATTAGGTATGGATCTAGTGGATGTTGCCTGCAATCCCTTCTTTTCAGCTTTGCATTTTATACATATTATGGTATATATGTAGATGACTTGTAGTTAATGATCAAATTCATAAGGGTTTAGGTGATCAAATCAATATATATTGCTTGAAACCCTAGATAGATTACTAGAAATACAATTAGTACTCGGATGAGCATTGGGTTTGGCTATGAAATAGCTTGCAGTTTAGTGATGAAAAGCTTAGAACTTGAAAAATAATCTTCTTCTTTTCTTTTTCCCAGAAATAGATAGGTTTAATATTACATTTGATGGTTAAAAAGGTTAAGTCTTCTTGAACCCAGATGGACATGATTGCTGCTACTGCTAGCTGCACCTATTCTTTGTAAGAAAACACTAAAAAAGTTGAAAGGGAAAATTGAAATTAGTGGAAAGTATCATCAAAGAAACCATTGTTGGGCAAAAGATCCTAACCCTCAAATAGAAGAAGCCTTGTACAAAGTGAAAGCTCCCTACTTCTCTGCATTAGTTTGGTGGCAATAGCACAGTTTTACCCACTGTACAATACTGTGCCTTTCTTCTTCCTTTAATACAAACAGCAATGACCTACTTCTTTTTTTCTTTTATTTTTAAAAAAAAATAAACTTATTACAAGTTTAAGCATATTCAGATTTGATTGCATGTATTGTGATTAAGATAATTGATTCAAAAAGATTTTATAATTATATCAAATAGAAAAACCCTACAACACTAATTATAAGTTGCTGTCATGGATATGATAAACGACATAAGTAGAAAAAACAGCACCAAGATTCATATAGTTCATCAAAAGTGGTTACAATATATTAGTGAGTTTAGTTAAGAGTATACACGATGATTGTATAATACTCGGAAACCCTGAAACATGATTATACATACAACCATCTTACTCGACCTCAAGATAAGCTCTTTTTTTGTAAGATTAAGATAACTGATGTATTTGTGGTAATGCAAGTAGTGATTAACTAAATAATCAAGTAACCAAACACACCCTTAGTTTTTATATATGATAGATAGAAGAAGAGATCGAGTGATGAGATGAAGAGAAAGGTCCGAAAGGAGGCCAATAAAAGCACTGATTACCAAAAAAATGAAAGAGGTTTTTACCTTGTTTATCTCTGATATAATATTAAGTATAAACAAAATACAAAGAGGCCAAATGGGGTGTGCTGACACATCAACTTTAGGAAGACTTAAATTCAAACTTTTGCCAACAAATATTCCAATCAATCTGTCTATGCCTTCTGGGTTTTGTTTGGTTTGTAGGGTTTAAAATATTTAATGTAAGTTTGGATTTAGGAGTTTGTACAGAGATGAGATTAATCATGGCACTTTGTAATCCGAGTCACTACTCCTGCCTCTTTCATTGCCTCGTTTTCTGTAAGCATATTACATTAACTTTCTTTCTTTCTTCATTTTACAAAAATATATTCAAAACTCGATAGGCCTTAAACTTGAATCTCGTGAACGGGATTTTACTTTTATAAAACAAGAAGAAGAAAAACTAACCGTAATAAAACAGAAGAAGAAAAATAAAAAAGGTGAATTAAAACTTGAATCTTATTAACGGGATTTTACTTTAATACTAGATCAACTGAATATCGATATTTATTTTATGGTCGATTAGTAACTTTAGTTAAAACTCTTTTGTCTTTATGAATTAGGGTTTATGAGCATGTTAATGATCTTGATGGATTTTAGATCTTTGCTTACGGAAATTCATGACTGGATTAGAGTAGCTTGACATAAGAGATTGATTGCAGGCATAAAACATATATATTCATCCGGTTGAGTTAGCCGGTCTTAAAAATTAATATTTTAGATCACTAAAAATGTCATTATTTTATTAAATATTTGACGACGAATTAAGTTTTCTCTAATTTTTAAAATTAAAATTGAACATTAACAATCATGTTTTATTATACATTATGTTTAATTTACAATCATCAGCCTAACAAAATACACATTGGTGGGCATACCACCTTGGATTTAAACTAGTTTAATAAATAAAAAATAGGCTCCGATCGGACCTCATTTTATAGATAATTTCCTTTGTAATTTTGAAAATTAGTTTTATGTTATTTTTACATTTTAGAAAGAAAAAAAAATTAATAAGAAAAGGGTGATGTAAGAATAACATTGCCTCCGGCCATTGTGCTTTATTATGGGCCCTCAAAAGCTAAATCACTACAAAGAGTCCATTGGGCTCAACCCAATTTTGATTTACAGAATTACATTGTCAAAGGTTCAGTTAGGCCCAACTGATCTTGTAAGTTGTAACCCATACATCAATTCATCACAGAATTTCTCCAAAATCAACATGAAGCACAATTCACTTAAAACACACAAGCAAAACTGAACCAAAAACCAAACACCCTAGACAAACCAATGCAGAAGTCATCAAAACCGATAATCGAATCCTCCCGTTATCTGTCCTCAGGAACATTCCTTCGATCACCGGATAACTCACTACCAAAACATAAACCACGAGCAAAATTTGCGCAGCTAGCACATCCGCGGAATCATCCATCACCACTCTTGTAACACCAGCAACAAGTGCTAGAATGTTTAGCAATGTGATTGATGCCAAAGGAACCACATATATTGTTGGTAGTTGAAAATTGAACTTGCCCATATTGTAAAGCTTCAAATTTTCTTCATCATCCACTTTGTTTGTGGGTATGAAGTTGGCTTGTCTCAAACCAACCTTCTTCAAGACGGCGTCGATTGTACCATACATGAAAGATGTTAGTGATCTTGTTGCCCACATCCGGTCTTCGTTCCACCAGTCCTGTACCGAGCCTCCAGTCCAACGAATGTCGTGCAAATACTTGAGTTTTGAGGCTAGGAAACAAGCCAGGAAGGTATAAAACCAAGGGCTTGATGCCTGCATTGTCAAAGTAAAGATGTTATTAGAGCCATGTTTTGATATACTTACATTCAACTCATTCAGAATCAAGTCGAGTTGAACTCTTTTTGAGCCGAGCTACTCTCGTTTAGCAACCCTACTAAAGATTGACTTAATTTCAGTCATCATATGAGTTTCTATTTGATCTGAAAGAGTCGAGCTTTTGTATGTTCATGTTCACCTCGTTTGGAATCATGACAAGATCAAGCCGATCCCAAAATTTAATTAACCTTAATAAATGTTCTCATACTCAACTTATTTAGCAAGTGAACATAACAACCTTATTGAAAATTGGCTCGTTTAGTCATCATTAAGGTTGCTATACAAGTTAAGTGAGCGAAACTTTATCATGATCATGTACAACTCGTTTAAAATCGTTCTAACCATAAATAGATGTTAAAAATATGCACATGCTTGTTTTGTTTTTTTTTGTAGTAAATGAATGAGCTCGAGCAGATCTTATAAAGTGCATGATATGACTTACCTTGGGGTAAAGTGCAATTCCATGAATAAGGCAAAGTTGAGGGATAGTAGTGAAGCACCATATAGGCAAAGAATAGAAAGGCTGCAACGCAAGAGCAGCATAGCACAAACTCTGCATCAAAGACATCCTCAATGGTCCATAAACAAGAGGAAAATTCCTCGATAGAGTGACATCTAATATCCCAGATTGCCACCTTGTATTCTGAACCAACGAGTCATGTAAGCTAGTCGTGGCGGTTCCGAGGAAGGCAGGTCTTTTTGGGTTGCAATAGACCGAGTTCCAGCCCTTGCAATGTAGTTGCTTGAAGCCTGTGAAGTAGTCTTCTACTACTGAACCGTACAAAAACCCAATCTGTTTTATATAATTTTTTTTAATATTAGAATGAGAGATTAAGTAACTGATGCAAAATGTATACTAGATTGCGAGTTTGTTTATACGGGTACTTAACTCGTGTCCCCAACTCGTGTCGTGCTCGTACGTGCAGGAGGCTAAAAACTTGGTCTCTGAGAGCAAGGTGGTTGATAGATCTAATTGGGTTTGGGGGTTCGTGCTCTCGTTGTTGCTTTGTATTGATTTTATCAGATCGTTTGATTGCCCAAAATGTTGTTTCAGTTGCATCAAATCAGCACCTATAACTTGTAACAATTAGAATGAAAAGAGGATCCAATTCATCACGAACTTGTAACGAGTCAACAATAATTAATGTGCATAGAAACCCCAATGAAAAGAGGATACAATAATTAATGTGCATAGAAACCCTAATGATAAAAAGTCATCCACCTCACTAAATCCGTCCCAAAAATGCGAACATCTATCCGTTAAAAATCTCACTCGCATCCAATGAGATGAAACGGGCGAATCAAGTGATATTTCAGGTGTTCAAGTTATTTGTAGATCGGTAATAAATCAAACATTTTACTGAAAATAAAAAAAATAATTAAATTCAACTTTAATTAGATAATATAAGATTGTACATATATAATTTCAAGTATAACACTATAAATCAAGAAGATTCAAAATTAAACAAATTACAACGAGTTAACAATAAAAACCTAATACATCAGAAAATAAAATGAATTAAGAAAAAAATTTAGAATTTACTTTTAATATAGACTATAAGTTCAGTGAATAAAGCTAAAATTGTCCGATATAAAAAATTATAAAAATATAATATATTAAAAATATATAAAATTTCAAACGGGTGAAAATGGATTAACTGGGTGATGGGAAATGATGGGAGAAACGTCCGTCCGAATCCTACCCGATTCACCGCCCGTTTCACCCATCACCCGTTTTTTAACGGGCTTTCATCTTTTTTCATTGGATCAAATAGTCGGATATTCGACGAATACGGGTAAAACTGTCTTCCCTACCAAATCCTTACAAGTACGAGGGACTAGGGACCCATGTCCAACTTAACGTCGAGATCGGAAAAAACAAATGTATTACTTCAAACTCCACAATCCAAATCCAAACATAATTAAGATACCCTATCAGTTTAGAAAATAGCATACCTTCAATTGGGCCGTAAAGAGCCTTTCTCTTCATATAAAAGCAAGTACCAGAGACCATTGGACCCTTAAGTCCATTCATACCAGGCCACTTTATCTGAAATTAAATTTTTAAAAAAAAACAGATAATTACAAAACGTCATGAGAGAATCCAAGGAAAAAGACATACGAGGATTACGAGGCATCTAGTAGTGTACATCAAAGGTCGTCCTGAGTCGCGCGCCGTAGATGTCTTTCTCACTTAGATTATGGAACTTCTGAGGAAATTGCACAAAGGCTAGTGTAGTAGAAATCTCGGGATCTAGATGGAAGCACATGGCTTGTCGAGCAGACGATGGATCATTCGAGAACATGTCGCAATCTAGCATTAGTATGTAGGGTGCATTAGTTAACACACTCGACACCCTCAACTGCATTAGTAAACGATTAAGTCAGAATCACTCTTACGGTAAAAAAAAATGAGATTTTTTCATCGATAACTTACGAGGGCATTTACGGCTCCGGATTTGAAATGGTGTGGATGAGCGGAACTTTTCTCACGAGATACGTAAATTAGTTTCGGAATTTGAACTTCTTTTGTTGTCGACTTCGTTACAACATTAGAGCTCGGGTTTATGATCTGAAAGTAAAGATTAGTACTAATAGTTAAGAGATTAAGTTAAGTTTGTTGTTGATGGTATATGTAAAGTTGTACCTCTATGACTGCAGGACGACTTGCTTCGATGATAAAATCATTTTGATAGAGTCTTCTTACACATTCCTTGAATTTCTCGTACCTCTCCTATGCATGCAAATAAAATATAAAAAAATTATAGTCTTCTTTTTTTTAATATTATGTTATCATTCCTTTATAAAATAAATAAGATTATAAATTCGAATATAATATTCACTTTTATTTATTTCTTTGTACGTGATATAACTAAATGAGATATTAGTTGTTAAC
Source organism: Fagopyrum tataricum (assembly GCA_002319775.1). Taxonomy (NCBI): domain Eukaryota; kingdom Viridiplantae; phylum Streptophyta; class Magnoliopsida; order Caryophyllales; family Polygonaceae; genus Fagopyrum; species Fagopyrum tataricum. The sequence continues at coordinate 1,877,916 of CM008284.1, forward strand.
ATGTCTTCTTTCGATTTGAACATAAAAAAACATTTGTTCATTAAAAATCATGAATTGCCCCAAAAATAATTACAAACACTGAAACACCCTTAAAAATAAAAATAAAAAATTATTTTTAATATTTTACAAAGAGACACACCATCATGTGGCCACCACGTATATATTATCAACACAAAACAATCGCCCAATTAAATATAATGATAAATAAATTCGAACCTCGATGGCTTTTCTTTCTTGCAAAAACCCACCACCAGCGCCACCGTCGACCTCCTCTTCACCACCACCAAAATAAGCCTTGGGACACCTCGTCGGAATCTCATACTTTCTACAAAACGGAAGCCACCACCTTGCATACTCCACCGCCTCCTTGGCGGCAGCCAAGGTAACCGGAGACCCCCCATCGTCAGAGATGTACACGGAGAGCTTCTCCGGCGGGTAGTCAAGACCCATCACTGATATCACCGTGTTCATCACCTCCACCGCCGGCTCCCTCTTCGGATCCGCCGTGAACACGAACACGTCGATGTCCGGAAGTAATATTCCCTAATACAATAACATAAAATCATACAATAATAGAATCGTAAAATCAAATGATAACTTAATGAAAATGACTTTACCTCATGATCGGATAATTTGTCGGGGAAGGCGGTGTGGGAAACGGGCCGCCACGTGTATGAGAGGTTGAGGAGGGAGAAGAAAGAGACGAGAAGCTCAGAGGAGAAGACAAGAAGCCATGGGAGGATTGGAATTTTATTAGATGAAGAAGAAAGTCTAAAGGATATTAAACAAAAGAGAAGTAAAGAGTAGAAGAAGATGAAGAATTTAGTAATGATTGCTTGGCTATTGTGGACATGGCAACTGTGAAATCCTGCTAAAGAGCTTCTGGTTTCCATGGAGTCTAACTCAAATGATTCATCGCCTCATCGGAGTCTTATCAATCTTATATACTGATTATAAACACATTATTTTCAAGTTTGATTAAACAAATTAGGTATAAATATATCCATATTCAACTCGTATAATATCGATTCGTGTCGAAAGGACAGAGTTGGGAATCAAATTTGAAATGATATACTTCGGATGAATCAAATCATAGGAACCTGTGATCTTAGATTTTAACGTTACTTATTAATATCTTAGCTATTGTCAGTGACAGTAAAGAAATACAAAACAAACAAGGCCTAATACATAAATTGATAATATGATGAATCATGTGCAAGTAAGCTGTCATGTAGGATTCATAAGGGGAACTTGGATGAAAGGAGAATATGAATACATTATTATATATTAGGAAAAGTTTCATAAAGAATTGTCAAGTAATGATAAAAAAAACTAGCAAAAGTTAGGGACTGATTTGTAATTAATCCAATTTACACTGTACACGACTCTACCCGTCAATGGAATGTCCACAATTTGTCTCTCTTCTCACACATGACGTAATCACTTACGTAGTGAGTAATCACATCCGTGTCGAGGATAGAACACTTCAATCATCGTCTATAAATGGTCGACTCGTATAACAGCAACAATCACATAATTGGAATATGAGATAAATTATTCGTGCTCGGTTTAAACTCGTATGTTTTCTAAATGAGTCAAATATAAACATATTTTAAAACCCGTATAAAGTTTAAGATCGGCTTGACCTTGACTCGGTAAAATCAACTGTTTGGTTAAAATAACACTACAGAAGTATTATTTTATCTAATTTACTCGGAATCGCTTCGTCAAAATCTAGACTCGAGCTCGTTCAGTTTTCAGGCTACGCTGAGATGTATGATAAATTGTGTGCATTGAAGTGATGAAAGTCTCGATAAGCGTAAAATTTCTCAATGAATACATTTAGGGCCCGTTTGGTTTAAAATCCGGAAACGGAAACGGAATGGAAACGAATCTAGTCCATATGTACACCCTTGTTCATGAAGTTGTTGGGAATCATTCCTTGAGGTTTGAACTAATTGTGGTAGAACTTGATTAGTTTTAATACCATATAGGGTAACAAAGTAAGGGAAAGCAAGTGCATTTTACATGAAACCAACCGGAATGATTCCATGAACAAGGTACATATGTGGACTACATTCGTTTCCATTCCGCTTCCATTTCCGGAATTACAACCAAACAGGGGGTTATAGTTTAGAATCCTGTAACTCGATTACATTTATCACAATGATATTTCACAATAGATCTAGTGATGCGTAAATAATCTTGACCATCAACTAAATTCATTTAGACAGGAGTCTCACTCACATTCAACGAATGAGACGGGTAGATGTAGTGAAATTTCACGTGTTCTAACGTTTTAATTGTAAATCTGTATATAAATCAAACAGTCTACTAAAAAATTAAAAAATAAAAAAACACTTATATTCAACTAAAATTAACACAAGATTGTATCCGGTTTCAAGTTCAGATACAACACTATTTGCCAAAACCGATTCAACATGAAAAAAAATTACATTGAGTCATCATTAAAGACCGAAATAACTTATGAAAGAAAATGAATTAGTAAAAAAAGGGTTTAATTCAATATTTATATTAAGGAAATGAAAGGTAAAATTATATAATATAAAAAATACAAATTATATAGTACATTAAAAATATAAATAGTTTTAAGATGGTGAATATGAATTGTACGAATGAATTGGATGATTGGTGGATGAAACATCCACCCGGATCTTATCCGATCAACTATCCACTTCATTCATCACCCTTTTCACCCTTCTATCCATTGGATACGGGTGGAATTGTCAGGATCCCACTATAATTCATAGTATCACCAATAATCCCCACAAGAACAATCCCCATCCTTGAAATGATGAAACCTACTACGATCTCTCACCACAATTTCACGTTCAAAAATCTTCGATATCAACTTAATAGCAAGATGACAATCCCCACAAACTCTCAAATTCTTCAAGACAGTAATTGTACTCTTTGCAGCAGTATTAATCAGCATAAATGCAATTGCAATCTTCTCACTATGATAAGCCAAAGCAGTCTCTTTTTCTTCTTCCTGTATATCAGCAAGCACATTTTCAGTACAAGGAACATAACCCTCTAACCTTAAAACCCTTGTCATCTCTTCAAGCATTTTATAAATCTCCTTATCCTGAGAATGTGATCTATCTCCCATTGTGAATTCGAAAACCCGGTTTCTCAACTCAACGAGACTATAACCAGGAGTTTTTCTCACACCTTGTTTAAGCATATTCTTTCTTAAGTTATGCACGTCTGTCCAACGTCTTTCGGATGCGTAGAGGTTGGAAAGAAGGACATAGTCTCCACTGTGTTTAGGCTCTAACAGTAAAAGTTGTGTTCTTGCTGTCTCTGCTAAAGTGAGATGCCCGTGTACTGTGCAGGAGCCGAGTAAAGTTCGCCAAATTACAGCATTGGGCGAAATTGGCATTTTTAAAATAAACTTGTATGCTTCTTGTAATTTCCCTGCCCTGCCCAAGAGATCAACCATGCAACCATAATGTTCAACCTTAGGATCAATTTTGTATTTGTCTTTCATTTTGTAGAAGTAGTTAAATCCTTCGTCGACCATACCACAATGACTACAAGCATATAGAACACCGACAAAGGTGATTTCAGTCGGAAACAAGTTCATCATTTCCATCTTCTTGAAGAGATGAATGGCTTTGTTTCCCATACCATTTACAGCTAACCCGACAATCAAAGAAGTCCAAGACACCACACTTGTTTCGCTCATTTGACCGAAGAACAAGTGAGCCTCTTTGATCCTCCCACACTTGGAATAGAGATCCAGAAGTGCATTTCCAGCCTGCAAATTTTGATCCAAACCAGTCTTAATCATGTAAACATGAAGTCTCCTACCTAACGAAAGAGCACCAAGCTCGGCACAAGCTGACAGCAAACTAACCATTGTGAATCCATCAGGGCTAATTTCCTCAATTACCATATCTCTAAAAAGTGTTAGAACCTCATTAGGTCTCCCATTCAAAGCATAGCCATTGATAACAGAGTTCCAAGTCACAAGGTTTCTCTCAGGCATTTTCACAAACAGTTTGTGTGCGCTTTCAGCTCGGCCACAAGCTGCATATAAATGAAGCAGAGCATTTTGAACAAACACCAAAGACTCAAACCCATTTCTTGTTACAATACAATGAAGCTTCTCTCCAGCTTTCACATCCAACAACTTAGCAACAGCTTTTAATAGAAAAGGATAAGTATGCGTATCAGGCTCAACAGAATTGAATACCATTTGGGTGTAGAAATCAATGGCGGGTCTAGGATTCTTACTTTCAGCAAATCCTCGAATCATTGTATTCCAGGTGAATATATTTGGGGTCTGAATTTGAGAGAAAATGTTGTGGGCATAACACATAGAAGATGATGAGAGAGAGACGGCGAAGAAGATGAGGTGCTTGCCCATGTCTGGGTTGGAGATTGGGACACCATTTCTGACGGAGAAGCCATGGATTTGCTTGAGCTTGTGGAAAGAGGAAGCTGAAGATTGTAGAAGAGCAATGCACTTCTTGAGAACAAGTGATTTTGTGTTACTGTCTGAGATTGTTAACGTGCATAACAGTTTGAATGAGAATTTGAGAGGTTGGAGGATGTGAAATTGGGATGTCAGGTGCAAAATTTTCATTATTTGCAAAAAATCATTTTCTCGGTGAGAATTCCCAGTTTGATTATATAAGCTGCAATTCGGGGAATTGTAAGCACTCATTCGTAGTTCAAATGTCTTGAGATTAGGGCCCAAATTGCTTTAGTGAAAATCCAATTCTTGTAAGCTCGTTTAAAATTTAGCTCAGACTCTGCTCTTTTATAGGGCTAAAACAGTATTATAAGATTGGTATATTAGTCAACCTACTCAGACTCTTCATTTTCAAAACGCGTTGAATATGAACAACACTTTAACTTCAAACTCATTGCTCGAACTCAACTCATTTATAGAGCTAAAACAATATTATAGGACTAGTATATTAGCCAAAATGCTCCGGGTTGTTCATTTTCAAAACAAGTCGAATATGAACAAAACTAAAATCTCGCTTAAAATTTAGGTTCAACTCGGTTTAAACAAGTCAAACTTGAGCATGCCTTCTGAAGATCATAGTTGATATTGATTATATCCTTTTTATGCAGAAAGAAAGAGTAAAACAAACATTTAAATCTAGGCATAGATAATATATAATCGAACATTGAAGAAAAAAACACAGTTAACTTAAAAACTGATTCTGGATTAGCTAATAGATGACAAGAAGCAATGTCATAGCAACGATAAAAGCAAGGATCTCAAACACATAAGACGACAGCAATTATCAAGTCTTAACAGTGCAAGAATAACAAGCATTACTTAGATGATGCATCTTTTCCAGATAAGACAGCACATAGCATCTAAGCCAGATAGCAATTCAAGAGGATTCAGCAGCGGGTTGAGTCAATCCATACTTCAGAAGCAACTTACTCACCGAGTCAGGGGAGTGCACCTGGTACTTAACCTTTTCACCGGTAAGGAAAACCTCGGCAAGCTCAAGTTTTTCAGATGTAAGACTAGTACTGTCCATGGTTTTGCTAAGAACCTTCAATGCAAGCTGAACAGCTTCTTCCCTGCTAATCTCATCCTTATAATCTTGTTTAAGCATAGACTGAGCAGCTTGGTTATTAGCACCAATAGCAGCTGCTTTCCATCCTCCATAGTTTCCACTCGGATCACTCATATAAAGCTGAAAACCGTAATTCTTATCCCAACCAGCAAAGAGGAAAGACACACCAAAAGGCCTAAGACCACCAAATTGAGTGTATCCTTGCTTGGTATCACACAAAGACTGAACAAGCTGCTCAACCGGCATTGGCTCTTGGTACGAGAGTGTGTAGCGTTGAGCTTGTACTCTTGCAGTGTTGATGAGGATGTTAGCATCAGACATTATTCCAGCAACTGCACAGGCAACGTGATCATCGATCTTGTACATCTTTTCGGATGAGGTTGAAGTCTGAAGAAGCTTGGAGGTAACCTTCTTCTCACCAACCAAAACCACACCATCTTTAGATAATATACCTATAGCACTTCCTGCATTTCCAATGGCTTCCATGGCATATTCAACTTGGTACAAACGGCCTTCTGGTGAGAAAATTGTTGTACGGCTATCATACCTACGAGACATTTTGCAACAACTGCAAAAAAGTATTCGAGAAGCGCTGAATTTAGATAGTAAGATTCCACACTTCTCAATTTTTCACAGGTAATAAGAAGCGCGATCCGATCACAACAAGCCGGAAAGTAAAAATATCCATGATTGAGGCAAAACTAGAACCAACGGTGATGAAACTGATAACAAACTAAAACAAAATATTTTGAATTCACAGTATTAGAAGCCATATAAGAGTACATACGAGTTAGAATCGCTTCCAAAAACACGTAATTTGGGTTCTAAACAATAAACATCATAATATTGCAATTTAAACATAAATAACCTAACAGATCTGGCAGAAATTCTAGAAATGACAAGATTCAATAGCGTTGTTCATATAACATTGAGAGAAGTGACAAAGAAAGTCGAAGATGAAGAATATATACGGAAGATAAAAGGGAAGAAAATCACCTGGTTGATGGTCGAGTTTCTCCTTCGTCGTATGCAACACTGCGGAGACGGGAGAGAAGAGGCGAGCTTTAGAGGCCGAAAATGGTGAACTAAAGTTTGCTTGAGAAAGAAGTTGATCATCTGAGGAATGGGCCACTGCATTTGGGCCTTCAATACATTTTAGCTGATAATGTATTCTGGCCCAGCTCATTTATAAATGATTGATATTTTTCTTTCAGTAATATAAATTCTTTTTTGAGTTCTCTCTTATATGAGTACAAAAAAATATATTTAAGTAGGACAAATACTTAACTCCCCCAAAGGAGTCCCCGCGGTTAGACTAGTTAGACTAGTTAGATGGTCTACTACGCTATTCGCTTCACAAAATACATGATAAAGTTGGATGTACTAATCTTATAGCCTTAACTTATACATAACATGATAGTGAACATATGACATCACGATAATTGTTTTTATAGAAATGCGGTTACAAGTTGTGAGTCCGTTTGAGAACTACATTCTTGTACCCACCCTTGTGAGCAATCTTAAGCCCATGAAGATTCAATAACTATGTTATGTGTACAATATGTGTTCCTAAGTTAACCACAAACTTAATCAATGAAAGTGGACATTACTTCCATATTTCCCAAAGTATGTATACATACATAACAAGATAATAAATTGTGATCCCATCAAAAAAAAAATCCAAGTAAAAATCATTGTAATTTTTTTGGTCAAAATCATGGAATATTAAGCCGATAAAGAAAAAATTATATATTTCGAATTAAATGTTTGTCTTTTTTATTTCCTTTTTTGGCAAACATCAATTCAATCATTAAGATCATGATCATCAATAAGCTTACATGAAGCCACGTAAAAAGAGAGACTCGTATTAACAATAAAGCGGGTAACTAGACATTTAGACGCTAACTAATAAGCAACTTTATTGCCTCCTCTTCGAACAAAAGACCAACTACAAGAGCTGAAATCCCGAGCTTCGTTACCTATAGAATGAAGGACCCCTTCGACCTCACCCCTAATAGCCGTGTAGTTGTTGAGCTTTCCGATGAGTCCAACCGAGTCAGACTCGCATATCACATCAGTCCAACCATAAGCCAAGGCCACCTGCACAACCCATCTTAGTGTCTCGCCTTCAACTCCTTCGACAGTCCAAGCCCCATGCAGAGACTTTGCCCCAACAAAACATACATGTAGTTGCCAACAACAACTCCCACCCCACATGAACCTTTAGCCTTCACGGTGGCATCATAGTTCACTTTCATCACCCCACTTGGAGGCCCCATCCATTGATCCTTGAACTCACCGTGAACATGCGTAGTGAAGGAATCTCGACATTAAACTCAAAAAACCAAAGCTTGTGCTTCAGAGACAATATCCTTAATAGGAGAAGAGCATCCATCAGGCTTTCCAGATGGCCCACATGAGGACATACCAAAACTAATGATCGTCTCGAGAAATGACTCCCCGGACATATCGAACCATTGTGCAATTGAGCTATTCATGCAACGAGAATAATCCATGCTTGGGATCACACCCTAGACGCCGCAAATATCCGGACATAAGGCAATCGCATATAAAGACGTCTCAAACTGGCCACACTTCTTACACCAAGGCTCAATTGGGACTCTACACTACCTCAACTTTGATTTGCATGCCGTCCTTACAAAAAGTTGAACCGTTAAGATATTATGATGTGATCATCGTTCCTTTAGTAGAACATGAGTAGGCTCCCAAGGGATATCAATACAGGGATAATATGCCCAGATTGTGCCAACCGGTGTATCATGATCTAGTGATTATCACTTTAAACGCATTTGAGTCTACCGAAGAACGTCCACGACGGAAGATCCGGAAGGTGATGGCAATAAGAATGAGAATCAAATAGGGAGAAAATCTTGAGTCAATTCAAGTCGAACTGAATTAAAGGCCGCATAAGGAACAAATAGTATGAGGTCATACTAGTAGAATCAAAGAACCTTAAAATGTACTAGAATTCCACGAGCTCGTAAAGAGGTAATTTTAGGATGAGTAACATCCTGAGAAGTTTCTATGCAAACATGATTGACATGGGGTCCAAAAAAAAAGTTTATTTTTTATCGTCTTTGTTCAATGCACGAATACTAAACTAGTTAGGATTTAGAAAGAACACAAAGAAATAAAATGAAGAAAGAAGTCCAATTTTACCTTCGACTAATCCACGGGAGTGACAATTTCAAACAATCTGTTAAAAAATGTCTTGCAGATAATGCAATATGCAATGGGGAATTGTTACCATTAATGCCCAGGGAGAAATAATGATTACTAAAAGATGTATTACAATACGTTTCCTTATCATAATTCTAAAACCAAAGTAACTCAACATTTTATAAATAAATTATCTACATTTCTACCACGCGTCAAATTAAAGTTGTTTACATGTAGTTTATTTGTTGGTTTATTTTTATTCAAAATATACTTATATCCCTCAAAATTGAATAACAACGGGTATACATAGGGATGAACAAATAAAATCGGTTGAAAAAGCACGAGGATAAAATCGGATTTTAGTAAAAATAACCTTGATCGGATAAGTTTATTTTTAAATAGTTTATAAATCCGAATAAACTCATAAAAAAAAAAATCAATCTCCAAATAAACACGCACACAACCTAAATTTGAATAAAAATAAACTACAATTAAACCGTCCCTTAGTCGTGAAACTCATCTGACGCTTGTTTTTAAATACATCCTTCAACTTTGTATTCTACAGTGCACGTATATAAATTTTTATTAATTTATACCAATCAAATAACAAATTGGCCTATTAGCTCAGTTGGTTAGAGCGTCGTGCTAATAACGCGAAGGTCGCAGGTTCGAGACCTGCATGGGCCAATAATAATATTTTCATTTTCTCCCGAATGTACTTTGCATCAAAACATGAAGTTGTAATTAAAGTTTCTGCTGTTCATGAACCTGTTAGTAACAAACAACGATTTCCATGATCCACACAACCATTTTTCAGTATGAATTCTGACTTATACAAACCGCACAACGGTAAATGAGAGGAAGAAAATCACAGCTACAACATCATAGGATAGATACTGAACAACAATGTGCCTCATAATTGCCGATTTTGGGGAAGAAAGAAGGCGGAGACGCCATTTACATGCAATCCTACAAAAAACAGATGCATATAAAGTTGTGTCATTTGGATTTGGAGTCTCTTTTCACTTTGTAATCATCAGCCGCAGCCTGGGCCGCAGATTTGGCTAAGGTAGTTGCTTTGAATGTGCTCTTAGGATTCAATGCTTTTCGGATTTTAAAGACAGCCCAAGCAGTCCCTATAGCATGACCTGCTGTATGTAGCCCTTCTTGTGTTGCTTGCCCTGCTTCTTCACCATATCTGCAAAATGATCCAAATTTCAGTCCTATATTTCCTGATATATATAAACCAGTTAGGTGTTTGGTTGTTTAACTTTCTCAGATTTTTTCGTGTTTGGTTCACAGCTATTTTTACCAACTCAGATAACATCCCATCACGATTTTGACGTAGAAAACAAACAGAGAAACAAGACTTCCATTGAATCCCTTACGTTACAACTTGTTATGTCCATGTTAACATACGATAACTGCAAATAACCCAGCACTTACTTGTGTGTTACTAGGCTTGTTGTCACAGTAGATGATGTCAACATGACATTCTTTCCAGCTACTTCAAGAGCATCACATACTTTATCTATTACAAACAAAAATGGTCCGTTAGTAAGAATACTACAAATCTAAAATAGGTGTATAATCAGATACTAATAACAAAGAAGTTGTGAGATCTAGCAGTTAGTCTCTAAGCAGAGATTGAAAGCTTAAGCCACCAATGTGACTTCAAAATAAGTATATTGTATATTGAAAACTGCAGAAACATAAAGATCTATCTCAAAGAGAGCAGGATGGTAATTGTCTGGAACAGATTGTCATCTAACAACAACTCAATGTACCCAAATCATATATTGCATCAGCAAAGGTGTAGCTAGAAACATATAAATCGCAGTTGGAAGACGAGTATAAATATATAAATTGGCAAGTATTCATCAATAAGTATCACAAAGAAAGGTGATTAAGAAACGTACTGAATCCATCCAAAGAAGCAAGGAGAATTTCTCCGGGTAGCTTGCTGAAAAATTTCTGTCCCACTTTGGAGTTAACGACGGAGCTTGTAACATATCCAGAAACCTTAACAACTCCAGAAAGTACTCCAGTCGCAACTTTCATTGTCATTTTTGTCACCCTCTTCGCCCTGTTGGTGTACACAAGATGTCATTTACACTTTTAAAATCACAAGAACAAGCATTGAATAATGACTTCCCCAGAAACAAATGGAAGACAAGATGGTCTAACGTTGACAAAAGCCAGTATCCTAATGAATACCACTAAATTCTAGAATTAGTGCAGCTCCCAATTTGCTGAGGTTTTAAATTAAGTCAGCAAAGAAACAGGACAAGCCATACAATTAAATTAAGTCAAAGTTTGGGTTTAAATACTTAAACCCACATGATTTAAGATTGATACTTTTGGAATTTTGTCAAAGGCTGACAAAAACCATAGCATACCAGTATACCACCATAAAGCTCCAATTTGATCACCTGATATCTACTAATTAAGAATTAACACTTTACTAAGCATAAATCTATATAAACAAGCAAAAAATAAAAAGTTATATATAGAACATAAGCATACCTTTTGATCCTCTTCATAGTGCTACGACTAACCTCACGCTTTTCAGAAGGACTCAGTCTCTTCTTTAAAACCTCATTTCCCCACTTCAATCTATCAACAGTCACATCCCCACACCACAGAATCCCCTTGATCAACTGCCCTGATCCAGACGCAATCAGCTTAGCTGCAGAACCACTATAATCCTCCACATTTGGCGCCAAGGTCGTCCAATACGCCCCACACTTCCTCTCCATCTGCTCCCTCTTCTCCAGCGACCTTAGATCCTCCGGAGAAGCCTCGTTCACCATCATACCACTTAATTCACCCTCATTATTCTTCACAGATAACTTCTGCACTGAGAAAGCAGTATACATCTCCAGAACCCTATCCAATTCCTTCAGCCTCTTCTCTTGTCCCTTGGAGGCGAAACTCAACCCGTAGTTTAGGAAATCACTGCTCGGATCCTGATTCCCTTTCTCCTTCCCTTTGCCTTTCTCTTTCTCTTTCTCATCATCGGAATCTGATCCAGATGTATAATCATTCTCCGGAGACCGGAGCGAGAAGAAATAGTGCGAATCGTCAACTTTCACCGCCGCTTCGTCTTTCATCAGAGGCCACTGCACATCATCGGCGACACGAGCGAGCACAGCGACGATGCTCTCACCTTGCCTGATTCTAATGATCGAAAAATCACCGCAAGCGAGCTCAACACTGTATTGATTGTCGATAAGATGGACGATTGCGCCAGGGACGGTGATAAGCGTTTCCTCGATCGAAACAGGTTCGGAGGGGGCGGAGGGGGAGATATGATCGGAGACCATCCGATCTCGGGAATCAGGGAAAAGATTTTCGGTCAGCTCTTCCATGTGGAGAGAAGGGTAAAGCGAGGTAGAGTTAGAATTAGGGTTAGAGTTGAAGGGACAGTTGAATTCGGGATTGGAGTGATCGACTTGGGGATAAAGAGAAGAACGATTATGCTTAGGAGGATCTTGAGACGCCATTGTTGCAGCAGGAAGATGGAGATATTGGGGGACAAAAGAGAATGGGTTGAAGAAGAAAAGAATATATAGGGGATGGAGAAATGAGGAAGAACGCGGAACAGCGTACAAGACGTGGCCTTGGGCTCCGTTAATAGTTAACCGTCTTCAAAGCCTTTTCCTGGCTTTTCCACCCAACTAAGAAATGTAAAAGTCGGTTACTGTTTCTTTACTCTTTTTTATTTTGTATTTTTGGCATTTATTTTCAATAAATAAGTTGTCTCATGCATAGTTTTTGGCGTTTATAGTATTTGATTTTTCAAATATATTTCAATTTGTATGCGCTTAGAAAGCATCCTAATAAATAGGATATCGATGACTAGTTTATCTATTTACTCCCCGTTTGGTTGTAACTCCGGAATCAAAAACGGAATAAAAACGAATCTAGTTCACATGTGTACCTTGTTCATGGAATCATTACGGTTGGTTTCATGTAAAATGCACTTGCTACCCCCTACTTTGCTACCCTATAGGGTATCAAAACTAATCAAGTTCTACTACAATTAGTTCAAATCACAAGGAATGATTCCCAACAACTTCATGAACAAGGGTGTACATATGGACTAGATTCGTTTTCATTCCGTTTCCGAAGTTTAAACCAAACGGACCCTTAATTTCATTCTAACTTCTAAATTTTAGACCCTCGATCCACTTTTTCTCGACTAATAAAATTTTTAAATTTTTGGAAGGTACTAAATTCTCTCGTTTTAAGGACTGAAAAAAACCCGGCTGCATGGATAACATATAAGACTACGTTGTTAGTTTCTAAGGTACGAAAAACCCGACTGTTTGGATAATATCTATCCTTATGTATATATTCTGTCAAACCCGACTGTTTGGATAATATCTATCCTTATGTATATATTCTATCGAACCCGATGTATCGATAATTTAATGTTACAATATTTTAGGTGTAATAGTTAATCTAAAAACTATTATAGTTGTGGTTTTCCACTGAAAGGATAGGATATCGATATTGAAAAGTCTCAAATCCAATCATTTGTTCATGACTTTGTCAATTGAGTTATGAGTACTTATAGATCGAGTCATGAGTCCAACTAACTCATTTAGCTCGAATCACGCACGTCTTGATTTGAACTATGTATGATACCTATAATCAAGCCTAGAGCTATAAGAACAATTTTATAGATGAGAATCTGATGTTTAGAGAATGACCCTATAGTACGAGAATCTGATGTTTTTAGAGATTAACGTCTCTCCTTTACCATCTACCCTTAAAGCGGAACATGAATGGGAGACTCGCAAGTCTACTATAAAGCAATCATAATTCGAAGTCAAACGATACAGCAAAGTTCAAGTCCAATAATCTCCAAATAAGCATTATAACAAAAGAGAGTTCAAGACTCGAACTTTATCCAATGCTACATATCTCCCACAAGTCTACTAAAAGCAATGAAAACCCATGTTTGCGGATTTGTGGATGATTTGCTACTGAAGATAACCTCAACAATGGTTGGATGAACAAGCATAAGCATAGAATCTGGGGATATGTTTGAAGGAACCTTAACTGCAGAAACAAATAAACAACAAAGGTTCAGGAACATATAAGTCATTGCTTGCAATAATGATTTGGAACTGCAATGTGAATTTCATTGAACGTGATTAGTATCAGAATACTTACCAACTGCAGTTAAATGTAAAGGAGTATCATTTCTTCTCCTCGGTGGGCTTGTCTTCATCCTTCTTCTCTTGCAGCTGGAAAAATCAATAAAGATAAACCGATGTATCAAAACTTCATCAGATACAAATCAAAATTAAACACAAGTGCTAATATTGACTTGTAAATGTTTCATTTCAGATCTTTAAAGGGTGATAAAAATGCTCAAGGTTCAAGTACAGGAAAGAAATCTGTGACCAAATCACACACAAGCCTTGCAAAGACAAGGACGTCTCAATTATCTTTAGCCCAGATATTAGTTTCTTCCTTAAAATCATTCGCTACTTTGATGCTCGTCAGAGAAAGTAGCACACAGTTCTTTCAGAAAGGATCAAATACTCACCTCATTTTGAATAGAAGCAAGCAAATCTTTAACAGCGGGATCATTTGTATCAACACCAGGAAGCTGCAAAAGGCAAGTCCATCTTCTATCAAAAAATCGTAATGCAACTTTTGAGGTAGTAAAAATTGATGAATTCATCATTGTAACAAAAGAATTAATCAAGGTCAGCCCAATTGCTCTTCAAGATGATTTCTACTGCATCTGTCCTTGTACAAAAAATTGTGAGAAGTTGTATCTAAAGAGACTGGACTGTACCGTGTCAAGTATTGATGACACAAATGACTGGTCAGACAGCAATTTACTCATGTCTGTCTGACTTGAAGAACCTTCCTGCACAGAGAGCTGCAGGGCTGCATTAAGCAGGCAGACAACAAAAATGGTAAGTTCTACAGCATACTCTATTGCAGATAGAAGAAATCACACAAATGAAACACACGAGAGCAACATGATGTGAATAGAACACAATTGAAACAATTTGGATCCAACAAGTAGTGAACGAAAAGAAGACACCGGAAAAGAGCTTACCAAGCTGCAAGTCTTGATCAACAGTTGCATCAGACATATCTGTGTCTCGCACAGCAGTAGTAGAATCAGGGTCATCCATTGACATGGCAAGAGCTTGTTGTAATAATGCATTCTCAGCATCCTGTGAATATTGGAGGAACATCAAAGTCACATCTTTAATGGCGGTTTCAGTAAAGGATGGGCCCATAATGAATTCTCATTTGCAGCATCTGACCATGCTATGCCACTCTAAGTTACACAAGGAAACGCCTATGAATGTTTTCTGGTAAAACTTTGGGGGTATTGGTATAGTTGGTATAGTATAGTTTAAGAACCAACTATGGGCGGGCCAGGGGTTAGAAAAAGAGACTGTTCTCAGAAGACTCTGGTATATATTTTCTTGTAAGCCTTTGGGAGTATAGTTCAATTTAAGCATCAACAATTGGTCGGGCCAGGCTTAGAAGAAGAGATTGTTCTCACAAGACTCTGGTATATATTTAAATGACCTTGTCTCAGTTTGATAACTTCTCTCCTTCTCTCCTTGAGACAAGAGACAAGAGTAGCAGACTGAGATTATCTAGTTTACACCATTTTTTAGAATTGCAGGCCCAACCCGCACCAAATTTGGTTTTTAATCCTATTTGAAATTAGAAACTAAACAACATGATATGATAAGACAAACCCCTTCAGATAAGCAAAACACTCATGAGGGCTAAGAGCAGAGAAAATAAATAGCAAGTACTCACAATCATATCAACCCCCTTGTCTGCATCAGTTTTTGTAACATCCTCTGACATAGTTACATCCTTTGAACTGGACCCTTCCCCACCATTGTCCTGTTTACCAGCATCGTCAGCGGCCTTCTTGGCAGCTGCTTCTTGCCTTGCACGCTCTTCTTCCATAGAAACTCTAAGTGCAAGAGCCAGTTCAGGATCTATGTTAGGATCCACTCCAAAATCAAACCCTGATACACCACCGGCAGCTGCTGCTGCTGCAAAACCACTTCCACCCTCCACATCTCCACTGAAGACAGGAGAACTGTAAAAATGAAACGTATATTAGTATTCAGATATCAGAGAAAATTTACCTCCAAAGTTACAAAGCAATAAAATGTTTCTCATATTGACCTGATAAGAACGTCACATAGAGCATTAGGGCCAGGAGGCACATGAATAAGGTGACTACTATCATTGTTATTCACACCAGAAACTAAAGCCTCAAGTTTCTCTTCCTTGCCTTCCTCATCTTCACCAAAACTCACAACATCAAGAGACACACTGTTCTTCTTCAACTTCCGGCCTATCATCTCCAAGGCCTTCTTGTCGTATTTAACAGGGCTACAAGCAAATATTTTAGTCTCAACAAAGAGACAATAAAATATTAACCAATACCATTTTGAGTTCTAAAATTGTCACTTAACCACATGAACTTTCATAAATTAGTGAAATTTGAAGAAAATGATAAAAACCCCATCAAAAAAAGAAAAGCAACTTTTTTACAATGAAGTAGTCCATGTGAACAAAAAAGAAAAGTAACTTTTTTACAATGAAGTAGTCCATGAACTTTCATAAATTAGTGAAATTTGAGTTCATGGCTTTTTTTAAAAAAGCAACACTTGAATTTTATAATTCATTTGAATGTTTCTTTATCTAATTTCATTTTCTGAACTTATTGGTAAAGGTAGATTGCACTTCCAAACAAGAATTCTCAAAATCTTTAACCGAGCAACAAACAGAAAAGGGGAGGTGGCAGGAACAATGATACAAAAATGGGTATAAGTATCAACCTTCCAGCAAACACTATAATCCTTTGTTGCTGCTTTTTGTTTTGACGATGTTTAAGAGCCAGCTGAGCCACTTGAATCCCGGCAGTCAAGTTCATTTCACCACCGATTTCCAAGCCTAAGTAGAGACGAGATATGCAATTAGTACAAAGCATAACGAACATAATCTAAAAGCTACCATTGAACAGAGAAAAATGCAGCAGATATGAACTATGAAGAGCAAAATACTCATCCCAAAATCCAATTCCCTCATTCTTTTTTCTTTTTTTCGAAAGGAACAAAAGAGACTCTGCGATTTATTTTTTCAAAGAAGGCACTTTATTTAATAATAAGTTAATAACAAAACAATAAAATTATGACCTGAGGATGGGATTACAAGAGAATCAGTTATGTAGCACTGAGGAAAGACATTTTAGTGAAATGTTCATGCTACAGTTTGTAAAATCGTATTCAGAGAGAACATTATCATTTTTCCCTACAATTTTTTATGTTCACGGACAATTATGATCACTGAGTATCGGATTGCAACAACCATGTAGAGTAAGACACTGGTCCTTAAACTGATGAATGCACATATCACCCTCTTACAAGAAAATCCAAAATCCAACTTATGTTTGAATTTTCAGAATCATGTGTCTGCTATTGTTATTATGCCTTTACAGACCTTATGTAAGGCTTTTATGCAATTACAATCTACTTGTAAGATACAGACATAGCATAAATATATGTGTGCCTTTATCTAAGCCACGAGACCATGATATCATAACCAATAGTTTGGTCAAGTTAAAGGTAAAAGGAGAACAACATACACAAAAAAGAAACCAATAAGAATTGGTAGAATAGAATTACATAAACCTTTCAAAACGCCCCAAACTCCAGGATCATTCTCCGTTTGAGCAAGGAACATACAAAGCAGAAGTGAATGCCAAATCATTTCCCGGGTCTGATGCTAACCCACTTCTTTATTTATACTCGAGCTTCTCACTACGTCACCTACACTAACGGTCTCAGCCTCGACATGTCCTTCAGCCTCAATGAACTATTCCCATAATCAAACCCTAACACTCTCTCCCGCCCTGCATTGATCAGGGTTGCCTATTTGTGTATTGGAATATTTGTACCACTCATCTTGAGTAAACTATGCATTGGGCTTTAGTTTTGTTTAATTGCTTCGCCATGCATGCCATTAACAAACATGTAAGAACTTGAACTAGGACTGGAATGCACACTCAGGTTTTTTTTTTCCTGGAACGACATATTGATATCTAATAAGGTAGCCAGTACGATCAAAATATGTTGACATCTCGCTGATGTAGCGTGTCAATGTGTCATTTAGAGCATCAAACAAACCCTACTGTATCATACACTTAGAGCTAATGCAACACTTTCGCATCTACTAGTCGACACCATCACAGAAGCAAATGTTATACCTTTTTAGCCCTCCGCCCTAAATTCCTTCCAGAATCCTCCACAATGAAACTCACATAACCATATCTATCATCTATTACTTAATACTACTAATAAAAATTCCAATAACCACATATATTTAGATAACAGAGTGCAAATAATAGACACCATAAACATCGTCTAGCAAAAATATGAGATGGAAATAATCAGGAATTGGCAATAAAATCTACCGTGCATGCAAGCCAGTATTTTTCCAAGGTCACTGGTCGGAGTAACCAAAACCCGAACCCCTTTACCAGCCATGGTCAAAATCCCCACTGTATTCTCCGGATTAGACTGCAAAACGCAAACAATTGGAAAACAGAAAGGCGAAAATTAAATAAACACCGAAACTGGAAATGCATAATTAACCCCCAATTCCTCAAATCAACCAATTGACAAACTAGGGTTTGGGCCAATAGAAACGAAGAGCGAGATACCTGGGTTTTGGCACCGCAGATGATATTGACAGCATCCGCCTGGGCTTGAAACCTATTGGGATTGTAATCACCGTTGCGCAACCATTCTGAATTGTCGATACAGATCATCGTTGCCTGATCTCAAAACAAATAATTCAAAGATCAAGATCTTGTACCTAAGCTCGAAGCAAAAAACCAACCAAGAATATGGCGGAACAAAAATTTGGATACCTCGAGCACCATTGTCGTTAATTTGCAAAGTGGAAATCGAAGGGCTTGGTACCGAACGAACGCGCACGCGAAGATCCAAATTAAAGAGAAGTTGCAAGGAGGAGAACTGAGCTTTGCTTGCGCTAGGGGGCAGACCCGGCAGAGGCATACATTATAAATTTATAAGGGATTTTTTGTTTGTTTTTATTTTAGCTTTTCTTACCCATGTTTCTACATTCGTAGTTATTATAAAAAAATATCAATTTAAAACGTAAAAAGTAAAAATATCCAATGAAAATTATACAATATAGTATCTTTCACTATTTACATCGACTAAATTTTTTACCATTCCATAAGTTGAAGCATATTAAAAGTGAAAGTCTGTGTTATAATTTTTATAACAATACATCAAATTTTAAATTTTTTTTGTGCCTTATTAAAAAGATTATATTTTATTTATTACAGAAGGAAAATTTTATTATGATATTATTTTTAAAAAATTTAAAATTTTAATTTGCTTAATGGTGTTGAAATTTGTAAGTTATCTATCTATATATATATCTTCTATATATATTCTATATTCTTTCATTAAGTAATTGTCTTAATGATGATAATTAACGTGGCGGTCTCATGTTTTTTTCGGGTTAAATATTTTACTAAATCACAAATTAAGTCAAAAAGATTACTAAGATAATCTCTAAATTATAAATATTTAAATATAAATTTCGATTCATTGTAAAGATATGAAATATTTCCGATATTTGATATATCAAAATTTTATTTTTACGTCAAATCTTTTTCAAATTCACTAATTATTTTTAAAATTATAAAAAATGTTTTTTTTAAGTGGTAATTTCAATCTTATCTCACCAATACTAATTCTTTTTACAGTTAACTAATTATTTTCGAAATTAGAAAAATATGTTTTTTAAAAGTTGTAATTTCAATTTTATTTCACCAAATTGTCCGCACCTCGTGTTGTTAAATAAATTTTTTTATCGTGTTATATTAGAAGATTTGCTTGAAAATTTTGTTTAAAAGAATTTTTTTTATTATTTTAGACATGAGAAAATGTGGTTGATAGATTTGTTAGATATCAAAAGAAACCGGTCTTAATAACCTAAATAAATAAAAATGAAAAATTGACAAATTTGTAAAGATATTGTGGCAATAAGGTAAGAAGCTCGATTACAACAAACAAACTTGGTGTATCGAGAGGTCGAAACCCGGAAAACGGATAAATTGTCATGTAAATATCTACAAAAAGAAAGAGATATAAACACAACAAACATCACAAGCAAACGATCGAAAAAGTAAAAAAGATCCGAAAAAAGTCTCAACAAACAATCCACGGGAGAAGACGAGGAACACTCGATGTTGGGAAAAACATGGAGAGGACACATGATATATGAACTAGTGCGGTGTCTCGCCGTCGGGAAGCATGGAATAGAAAGCCTTTTCAAGGAATGTCATAACTCCTCCATAAATGTGGATCTAACGACGTTCCCTCCACCAAGATGGATGATCTTCGGATACCTCGAACACAACCACGATCAATAGGGGCACGTGACTACGACATCTTCCGAAACATTCGTTTAGGCCACACTCGAGAAACGTCTTCAAAAGGAAAGTCATCCCAACTAACTAACATTATAGATTTCATCATGGAATTTTCTAAAACCGGCTAGATTTTCACAGAGCGCAAAACTTTGAAGGCTTTTGTTGAGCGCCAAACTCCTTTTTTCATGAAAAATGATGGATTCGGTGGGCTAAGCAAACCCGATTCTTTGGCGCCTTGCTAATTACCACGACTAAACAAGGGCACATTAGGGCCTGGTTACACTAAGCAACGTTAGATATGTACAAGTAGTAGGTTCGGTGGTTTAAGGAAACCCGATTTTTTGGTTGTACACAAAAACAAATGTTGAAGTAATTCTTTCAATCCTTATCATTTAGTTTGTTAGAATCTGATTAACGTCCGATTTATTTATTTATTTGGTAAATGTAAATTCATTAAAAAAAAGTTGTAGAGTATAATTGGGGCCATTAGGACCTGGTTACACTAGAATAACAATATATATATATATATATATATATATATATATATATATATATATATATATATATATATATATATATATACATTTTTGCAACCGGAGGTCTACGGTCAAACATCATCACACATAGTACTCCATAGAGACATGTAATCCTCTTGAACATACTACCCTGAGATTACAACCAATACGGCAAAGCTCATGAGGCTCATCTACCTTCGTCAAATCCATCAGCAAACTAAGACACTCATAGGCCAAACAAGTGCCCAAATATCGGGACAATGGTCAATCCACCTTCGGCAAAGCCATCAACAAACTCAAACCAAGCCCGATACATATAACAAATACATCGAATTATGGAGTAAAATACAACTCCGGTAAAAACCAACTACTAAGATGTAATATTCTCTCTAACTCTTGCAAGAAAGCCTCATGAAGCAAAGTATAGACGTGAGAACTGATCAATCGCACAAGTAAATATCTAGACATTCCTGAAACACCAAAGTTGGTATACCATAACATAAAGCACGTCCGATTTATTTGTTTGCTAATACTGCCTATATATACTTCCTCTCTCAAAATATGATGCTTCAATTCGACCCGTTCAAAGAGCAAAAAAGGTACACCGTAGTCATGAGTTTCATTTGTTATGTGTGTATGGTCATCTAATTCCATCCACCTATTATTCATTTTACTAACTAATATCCTATTTTTATTAGTTATACTGTGCTATCTCAATTTTTATTGGTTCTAATATTTCCATCATCTATATTTTGTAGTTTTTCAATTTTTGACCTAGTTTGTGAAATTGGGCATACAAGGTTCTAACTTTCTTTGCATTATCATCTTGAACGACGGGTCAAGTTTCAGTAAAGACATCGGAATAAGAAGCTTTTGAAAATAACTAAGCAAGATGGTGAAGTGATACAAAAATACGGTGGGTGTGTTTTTATAACATTAACTTTTTTTTAATTATTCTATAAACTTAAAGCATTGAACCTTTCATGTGAAAATAACACATACGGAAATCAAAATGAGTAATCATTGAAAAAAATATATACAAATAAGAGTCAAATACATACTTAATTGTTATAAAATAAAAATCTAACCTTTATCTTTTTAAAGATACTACTTCGACATAATGAGAGATTATATTTTAATTATTCTAAAATTTATCTTACTAAAATGTTTAAATTCTCATCATATAATAGTATTAGTGACTTGACTAATTGTCAATAAAAATAATAAATATTAATATCATCACGATAAATCATGATATTGTTATACACTATGTATAGCATATAATTATCGTATTAGGAAAAACCCGCCTTGTGTGAGTATTAAATTAGTTAATATTATAATGGAACATTTCGGTGATCAAGAAATAATTCAATGTAACTTTCTGATTTTATTAATGACATGTTCAAATTCTTGAAACATGGTATTAGAGTGTGTCGGAGGCAAACAAAATTGCTATTTAACCAAACAAATTACGTCATTTACTCCATCCGCTTTCAATTCACACCAAGAAGACGTCTTCCGGACATAATGGGAATAAGTCTAACTTTTCTGAGTTAAAAGACCTTTCCTGAAACCCTAAATCAAAGGTTTTTCCTCCATCACATTCTTCGGTGTTTATATCAAAAACTCCCATTTCAGCTAAGATTTCATAGCTCTTCTTCAGAATTGATTAGATCAAGTTTGAATGTTCACAGTTGCAGCCTCCACGCTTTGATCAATCGGCTTTCTTCTCTTTATAACAATCGCTTCTTCAAAGTTATCTTTTACCATTTTGAGCACCAATTTCCACAACAAGTATTGATTTTGAATTGCATCTACAAAGAAACTCATCATTTGCTTATGCTTTTCTTCAGTGTCTTTGAGTTTGTAATCAGCTGACTATAGGTAAGAATGTTGTGTTCGGACACACTCTTACTCCATTCAGGAGGTGCACCATCTCTCCGTAAGTGTCTGCATCAATTTTTCGTATTCATTGGTCGTTTTGTGACTTTTTGAACCGAATGACATCACTCTAGACAAATAAAGAAATTACTAGTTTTTTATTTTTGATTTTCGGAGATTTTTTTTTTTCTGTAAATAAGAGAAAAAAAATATTTAAATTTAAAAATGATTAAAAAACTTCGATGTAAGAGTCTCAACATAACTTTCACCATAATTACAACGTTTCTCTTTTTTTGTAATTAAAACAACTTTGTTTACGACTAAAAGGTACGCGGCCAACAAGTTGTGCCACTAACCTTTTTGAATAAGAATCTTCCTAAAAACTACGTCCGAAGATCTGGGAGACACAAAATACGCTGCACTTATTGAGAATCTCGACGACGTTGGGCGCAAGAAAACTAAATTTTGTAAAAATCGAAATAATATTTAATTATAATTTAGTTAATCTATATTACATTTATATTTCAGTCATTAAGGCATATAAGTGTGCTAACTGCTAAATGAACACTTAAATCAAGCATTTGGTCCTTGACAAACCAAAAGCCTCTCTAATATACATTCCCCAGTATTCAAGTTAAGTTGCATCAAAGAAAAATGAACCTCATCGAAAGAAAATATATATCATCAGTTCACATGTTGAGGAGATCCCAGTGACCCTATTTGGAAATAACTCGAACCGATCTCATGGAAGTATCGTCTCCGGAGCCATCAACACCGTGCCTTACTGAGCTCGTTCTCCGGATGACTGTACCAATTGAGTCCATCATGTCAAGTGTATCTTGCCTTGCTAACAATGGCTTCACCGATCTCTCTGATATACAAGAGCTGTGTTCTGAGTATTCTGGGTAGTCATCATCGTTTTCCGTTGCTCTCACCCTCCTCCTCCAATCTTGCAATGATCTTCTTACTTCTTCCGAAACCACCGTTGTTTTGAACCTCGAACCCATCTAATAAAAGCTTAATCATCACAGAGACTCAGCTAGTTCATTCAAAGAAGCTTAATAACAAGGTGATATTCATTGATCTTAGGGCTCGTTTGGAAGCGCTAAGAATCATTCTGGATAACATAATGATTCTGAATCAATTAAAAAAGCATATTTGTTTAGAGGTCTTATAAAACATGAATATAATCCAAGAATTTCCATTTCCTTTCTTTCCCTTTAACCAATTTCAATCCACTCCAACCAAACGGGCACTTAGATGTTAATAGACTTTACCTGTGTGATGATAACATATAAAGGGAATGTGATGAAGCTACACCAGATCTGGGAGATAACTCTGTGTATCCATTGAATTGGTTCATGACATACTTTAGAACGTGAAGGATAATCAGAAGAGATTTTTTGTGAGGAAATTGTGTATTAACTTACCCAAATATCAAGCGAACATGAATTCTTCTACTATCTTTAATGAAACAAGAAGCATCGTTGATTTCCCACTGAACAAAATTGTAATTTACAAAACAAGTATATACATAAGAATTTTAAGTATAATGAATCACATAACAGAACAATGCTTGAAAACAGTACATGTATCTACGTAGTTTAACTTTAAATCCGGATAATGATAATCAAGCATTTTCTGACAAGCCGACAAAACCATGTAAAAGTCATATACTATGAAATGACTTAAGACATGAATCTCTTACCAATGACCAAATAAACATTGCCATCTCAAAGGCATTCTGCATAAAAACAAACGCTCGAGTAAAAAACAGGCAATGTTGTCAGCGCAAACACGACACAATTTTTTCCTAACCTGGAATGAAATGAACTGTATTAACCTCAAAAGGATCCGAGGTTTTCCAAACCAGAAGAGTTCATCCCTCAAATTAAGGGTTGGATGTTCTGTCCAAGGCTTTATGTGTTTGACCTCTATAGCCAGCTTCACTACTATGTAGTGCAACTTGGTACCTATTAGCAGGATCAGCTTTGGACACAGGTAATGGACTCATTGATTGCAAAGAGAATAAAAAAAAGGAAATATTTCAAGTAGAGATGTGAATGAGATTGCTAAACTTACAATTGCAGGAAGAAAAGAAATCCAAAAGTAAATGTTGGTACCTGGAAAACCCTAAATGTTCTGAATAAAAGCTCATAAAAAAAGTTTTTGTAAGATGTGAGCAAACTGAGAATGGATATTACCATGGAAGTTGAGGAAGATGCAAAATATGACATAAATCCAAAGAGGTATACTGCAGAACAAAGTAAATTGAACAAGAGAACAACACCGGTATTTGAAAAAAAAATATATAGTGTATATATATATATATATATATATATATATATATATATATATATATACTCATGAAAAATCGGAAAATTGATGCAGAAATAAGATGCTGTGAATACATGAGTTCGTTTTGAGAGAAAATAGAAATAATAGATCATTGATAATACGCTAAAAAAGGATGTTACAATTATGTTTAGTTTACAATAATTACATATCTAATGGAGGTCAGTAGTGAGGGTTTCTATATTTTTTTATTTTTGGATAAACATAGTACAAAGCACATTACCTAATGCCAACAATGTCGCGGAACTCTTCGTCCAGGCTCCTGAGCATATATTTCAGGAAATCATAGTTCAAAGGGAGTTCATGAGTCTGCAAACAGATAAAATACAAAGTGTAAGGGATCTTCACTAGCCGAAATATTGGATATTTTGGATGAAACTATACATGTTTGTGAACAAAATCACTATTACTTACAGTAACAAAGCCAAAACGCAGGGCAATGTAATCAGCTTTCCCGATTGAACTCCAAAACTGACGGCTGAAACACAGCTGCAGGACAAATTAGTTCAAGGCCATTGAGCCTACCAGTTCGTATCTGAGATCATCCAATTATTACACAAAAGACTTCACTAGCATATTTAACCACACAGCTGAGGTAAAGACAAACTGTGCAAAAGAAAGGATAAAAAAGGAATTAAATCAAGCAGCTTAAGCAAACTCACCAACCAAACAAGGAATTTATGTTTGCTCCATGAATGTGGTAAGTGACTATGGATAAGACTATAGAGCTTCTTCACTTTGGAAGTGTCAATGCTACCGTGAGGATATTCTACATGAACAATGTCAATCTATTTGAAGTTAGTGAATCACGAAAAGAAACTATATGATCACAACCCCAAATTTCCAATACCACCTCGGAATATTTCATTAGTCATGGACTGGGATTCTTTTTCCCATATACCCCAACTGTAGATCTGAAGATTATATGAAAGAAATAAGTAAAAAAGGGGAAGAAGAAGATATATCAATTTGACTCCTGATCATTAATGCTGAAAAATCATGACCTTAGCTAAGGCCAGAACAATTGCCAATAAGCTGTAAGTAACATGGGTCAAGCCTAGGATAAACATTAGACGATGAAGCTGCTCCAAACTTTCATATGACGCAAATGATTCATAGCCCTGTAAAAGAGTTAATCATCAAAGGCCGACAATAATGTTTTCATATACCAATCAAGCAGACGAGCAATTACTGGCTGACAATACTCATCACTTCTAATATTTCCACCAGCTTCAGCAATGGAACGGTTTGATTCTTTACGCATAAAAGTCCCCCAGATCTTCATTGATTGCTTGACGTCGTTTTCTAAGAAGCATGGGAAGAACCTTGAGCTAAACAACGATGACTTAATACAAATATTGGCTATTACTATAGCCCAATGTCCCATCAACAGTGATAGAAGGCCGAACAACATCAGTTCTGTCACATAATAGCATAAGTAATCTTAGAAATTACAATTCAAATTAATGTAATTGAAAATTGAAGTACTAAAACTGATAATCCATTAAAGTCTATGAAGAAGCAATTCATCAAACACCTTATGGGCATACCTTCCTTGATCTTATCAAGGGCAGAAAGTAAGGATTTCCTCTTTGTCCTGAGTAGCCACTGCAAATCATATATAATGTGTTAAGATCAAATTGTGCAGAGATTCTTACTAGTATAAACATCTATTACAGTTGCTATATAAAAAAACCCAACCGTGAAAACGATGGCGTTATCAATACCTTTCCAAAGAGTGTGAGTAAGCTTTGAAAAAGAGCGCCGAAACCAATCATGAATGCGATCACAGTGGCAACAGCCCAGGTTGGGGTTTCAGTTAGTGATTTTGTTTCCATTTTTTTAAGATACAGGAAAATGATATGTTCAAACAATAATTTATGGTTTTTGATAGTAAGAAATTCCAGTTGATGATCTTATCAATTTGAATGGCTCAAACAACTCAACGCGACAATGGCGGGTAACTTGGCCTAACTTTAGCAAGCTGTCTAAATTAACTTTCATTTTTACAAAACAAAATTTACAAAATATATATATATATATATTATTATTTTTTAAAAAGAAAGGTGTTCGAGTCCAACAGAGGCTTAGGGCAGATAAATTGGGTGTGTTTGGTATCAGATGAAAATTCTTTGGAAAGGATCTTTCGTGATCCCAAAATACAATCAATAATATTAACATTATGACCTTCACTTTCAATTTCCAAACTCTTTACCTTTAAGTAAGTCTTTCAAGAAGACATTTAATCTAATAATATTCCAAACTCTACCGAGATCATTTCAACAGTGTGGTCACAAATTATTAACTCTAAGGATGAGGGTCCAATGTTCAACTTAGAATTTTCAAAGTTTAATTTTACAAAATTTATGTCATTTTATGTATAATTTAGTCTAGGTTTATATTAATATATCGTATATGAAAAAAATATTATGGTTACAAATTGTAACCCAATGTTTTTTGTTGTCAAAAAAAAGAAAGAAAGTGTATTACAAGATTTTGATCCGGTGATAAACAATTTCTAATGGCGAAAGTGACAAAATTACTGTAAAGTTTGATTATTATAGGTTACTGGTATACAAGATGTAAATTTTTGAATATTATATTTGAAGGCTCGGATACCCAATCCGATAATTTTATAAAAATCCGATCGGAATCCGTTACGAGAGTACCTAAATATCCAATCGGAGTAATTTTTACTATAATCGGATATATTCAATCCAACCCTTTTTTTTCTCCTTCTTTTCTCCCTCTCAAAATCTCGATTCGTATCCGATATAATAATCCGAAAATATTCCCGGATCGGATCATACTCTAATCACAAAATAGCGGATATTTTTGGATTTTTCTGGAACGGATCTTCAAATTGGTGAATCGGATTAGGCGGATTGGATTTTTTTTTTTTTGGCTCACTATGGGAACTTCAGTCATTAGGGTTATTTAGATCTTTTTTACAATACTAGGCTATTACCTGCAATTTCTCAAAAACTCTTCAACAAAATTTCCTTACGAACCGGACAGGTTTAGGTTTTCGCCTGCTACTTCCTCCTTACTTCCTTAGCTATGGCTGTCGAAGAAGAAGAAGGGAGGCAGGAAGTGTCAAGTTTACAAACAAAAGTAGAAGAAGAAGAAGCGCAAGCGGATTTGCAGCCATGGGAGCAACATTCTTCTGTTATAATCATTCCTCGCTACGATTACACCGCTCCATCCTCTCTTCTCCACCATTCTCACCCTGGTTTCCTCATCACTTGTCCTATCAGTAATACCCTTTTCGTTTATGCTATTTTTTTTTGTCCATTGCTCTTATTTGCGTTTACTTGTTGAGTTAAAAGTTAAAAGCTATAAGCTATTTATGTTCAATTTTGTGTTCGATCACGCATGGTATTCGCTTTCTTAACTTTGTTTCTGTGAATTCAGACTCGAGTTTTGAACTCGTATCCTGCTAAAGATCATCAGGGAAGCATAAATCTATGACATTGTGTTTCTTTCTTGAGATTATCTAATGTCTGTCTATCTTGTATTTATCTAGTTTTAGTTTCTCTTTTCGAATACATAACCAATACACTTTAATTCGGTAGCTTATCTCCTTGCCGTTTGCTCAAAAATGAGATCAGTGGCCTCTTGGTTCCTATCTTATCTTTAGTGCCAATATTGAAAAGTTCCATTTTATCTATAGGCTGTTATTCAAATTTGATGTATCATAGTAGTTGTACTTGAAGAAACATGAAGCATTGTTTTTGTATATGCCAATGCATTGATAATATCGATTAATTTGAAAATCTTTGTTTCCTTGCCAGAGAGGGAGAAGAGTGCAACAAAAGAAGCAATATCCATCCTCGAAAAGGTCTTACTTGTTGAAATGTACTTGTTTATTTTGATTCTTACATTATTTTTACATATCCTTGTAGCATACATGAATGTATCCTTGTAGCATACATGAATGTATCCTTGTAGCATATATTAACTGTATATACCCAAATGTTGATTTGGAGATGATATAGATGAACAGATTTGTGGCATTTTGATTGTTGAATGAACTTAGGATCGTAGATTCTGTGAGGGTTGACAAGCCTGTACACATTAGAAAGCATCCAAGAAGAAGAAAAAATAAGGAGAAAATGCCTTTTTTTCCTTTCAGTTTCACATCTTCAAGAGAGAGAGAGGTCGGTGTTAATTTTGTAGGAATATTGTTTTCTTATGTCTGAAATTATTGGAGCTACTAAACAAATAGCCCTTTCCGCAAAGACAAAACATATTACTTTAGTAAGAATAGGTTTTAGATGAATAAAATTCTGAATTCACTTGTTTCTGCAAATTATATTAGTTAATTTATGCAGTGGAATGATGTATTGCTGACAAATTTTAACAATCATTGTGGATTTGTCGTACCAAAACTGTTGCAGTTTATTGGGAAAAATAGTTTCTTGGAAGAGTCTGATGGGGACGAAGTTACTAAGAGACGGAAACTATGTTCTGTAGATGAAAAGTCTGATGACATTGTACAAAGTAAGTCACCTTTTCTAGAGTTTATTTGTCACACCATGGTTTGAACATGGGCTTACTTGTAATGGCTGTTGACAGATGATGAACTGCCAAAAGATGCTGGCACGTCGTCTGAAAAAAATGAACAGCTAGTTGGGGAAAAACACACTCTTTCTTTAGTTAAGCTGACAAGGAGTGGATTACTTCTTTTTACTTTCCCTAAAGACACTTCCGTTGATCCTGTTCTTACCGTTTCCAATATTCATCAATCCATAGACTCTGGAGCTCTAAAACGCCCTCTGTAAGTAGCCACCTTCTAATTATGTGGTGTGGGCTTGAATATTTTGTGTTTGAGATGTTTGGCTTTCATCTGTGTGCAAAATACTTTCAAAAAAAAAACAATAATCAGAGCATTGTATTTTGTGTTTCGCCTCTTGTAAATCAACTTATCTGCTGTACTAGAGTACTAGACAGAGGCAACCAAATTAGACTTGTGGTGATACTGTGTTTACCTTATTGGAAAAATTAAGCCTTATAACTGCTTTTTAAAGTTTCAGTTTGTGATGTCTGACTGGAGTGTCTTTCTGCAGCTGGTGTCATCGCATTTTGCCTATTCAAGCAACTTGTATACTCGGTGAGAAGGAACTGGGCTCCGTTGTGTCGAATCTTGTTCGTGCATTCGTCAATAACCAAGCAAATAATCTCTCAACACCTCTCAAGGTATTTTTGTTGAAATAAAATTTTGAAGTAAATACCTAGTATGTTTGTCTGCTCATACATCCTTGTTTACTCTGTGTTGGGTTCTCCAGAATCTATATTTTAGATTCTTTAGAAATGATTTCCATAATGTTCTTGGTCGCTTTAGATGACCTATCAGTATCTTAATCATGTTTACAAACTAAAAGTGAAAACAACTGCAGGTTATCACATAACTCTTTTGCATTTTAAACTGGTTTTTAGTTTGCAGTTGGTTACAACAGAAGAGGAATTGACCAAACAGAGTTGAAGACAGTGAAAACGAGTTCTAGTAATCCGAATACACCAGCCATACTAGACCGGGACAAGTGCTTCGCAACTGTGGCTGCTGCAGTTAAGGGTGTTGTGACCGATGCTATTGTTGATCTAAAATCTCCAGAGGTGCAATACTCTTCTTCTCATTTTACTTTTAAAAAAAAGTGTTTCTCAAGTGCTTATATGCTGATACGTTCACAGATCTGCATTCTTATTGAATGCATACCTCTTTCTCGAGTGCCTAGTACTTCACTGGTGACCGCTGTTTCAGTCCTCCCTCATTCGCTCGTCTCAACGAAGCCTAAACTCAATATCAAGACCTTGATTTCAGATTCCAAAGCAAACAATGCTGGATAATTCAAGGGTTCACAAATTTCGGATTCTTGTGAGTTCTTGTTGTTTCCTTCATAGCTTCTGCTCTTCATAATTCATAAAACAATAAATTGTAGGTTTACCTATTAACATTATGTGTCTTAATGGAACGTTCATCATTTAGTTTTTTTAATCATTTTTTATATGATCATGAGAATGTTAGAACTTAGGATTAAGAATTTGTGTTTGACATGATAGCGTTTGAAACTGAACTCGAAGTTATGTTATCTCATTTCTAACAAGGGATGAACATCTCAATGGAAACAAATTCAGATGTACCGACCCATATAAAATAACTTCATCCACAATCTCTTACACAGAATTCTCAAAACAAATTCCAAAAGAATCTCACAATGCCTTATCCTTGTCTTCTCCTTGATTAGCCCTCTTCTTCTTGTAATTCTTGTTATGAAAATTGACAAACAAATAGAAAAGCGAAGCGTTAAAAATGGCATTGAAGCACCAACCATGAAAACCAGAGCATCCATCGCCGGTGAAATGCAAGTAAAGCATTCCAAAAGAAATCAAAAAACTGAAGAGAAATTGGCCGATCTGAAAATCAGTGACAGCTCTCTTCCACGATGGTTTCATTCCGATCGCGCACGCTAGATAGTACGTGTACATCACCGTGTGAACCGTCGTATTCGTCACCAGAGCCACTGGGAAAAGCGATTGGGCGGTCTCAAGCCAAATGTAGCACATTACAACAACCGTAGCGTGGTGGTATACGTGGAGGAAAGACAACCGTCTGATGCTTCCGCTGATGATGATCAGGAAAGTGTCGGTGAATTCAAGGAGTTTCGAGAGGTAGAAGACGTAGGCATAGAAGAAAAGTGGTCCTCGTTTGGGGATTTGGTTTTTCGGGAAGCAGATGAACCATGTAGGATCTGGGAGGGTGGAGAGAGCTGAGAGAGAGCAGCCAACGGCCATGGCGGCGGAGAGAAGGAGGATTATTAGGTTGTGGAGGACGGAGATGAGGCGGAGGATGGTTGGAGGTGGTGGTGGAGGGCGAATTTTGAGTAGGAGGAAAGTGACGGAGAGATAGGAGATGACTGTGAAGAGGAGGAATTGTGGTGTGGATCCTAGAGTTTTGCCTGATTCCCACTCAAAATTGGCGATCGCTGGCTGGTCTACTAGCAACGTTTTTAGTCCGCCATGGATGAACTCCATCTTTGTAGGAATGTTAGGAGAGATGGAAAGTGGAAACGAGAAGGAAGAGTGTGAATTTTCAAGTAGATAAGAGAAACTGAGAAAGAATGGGTTGAAAATAATGCAAATGCAAAACGCAGTGAAATGGGACGGGGAAACGATGTCGTTTGCCTTCGAGGCCCACAAATTGGTTAAATTACACAAAACTATCTTGAACTAGGATGCATATTTATGGCTTAATTTTATTAAAATAAAGTGTGCAATCCAGTTTTTACATGGAAATACAACCTTATATATACCTTAAATATACATAGGTATGCCTTTCAGGTAAGAATAATTATTCTGTAGAATTTTTTTTTTAATTAGAATAATCGTTTTTTCTTTTCAGAAACAAATATAATTTTAGCATAAACCAGTAACCACCCTCTCTTTACATCGAGTTTTTAGTGTTTAGAAAAATTTCTTAAATTCTATTTTTTTTTAACAATTCGTTCAAATATTTTGTTTTATTATTTCAAGTTATTTGTATTAATAGTTTATACATTTTTTAAAAATGTATTATTGTTACTTTTTACTTGTTAT
The DNA here is from genome assembly GCA_002319775.1 of Fagopyrum tataricum. Lineage (NCBI taxonomy): Eukaryota > Viridiplantae > Streptophyta > Magnoliopsida > Caryophyllales > Polygonaceae > Fagopyrum > Fagopyrum tataricum. Next base: position 1,910,498 of record CM008284.1, read on the forward strand.
ATATTAGGAGTTATAAACAATGCAAATGAGAAAATTTTTATTTATTTATTATGTCCTATGGTTAAAACCTCATCATTGATTACAATTCTTAAGTGAGTACAAAGTTAATAATAAATACAATTTGTATGAACGCAAAACGAATGAGAAAAATTTTATTTAACAATTTGTTCAGCAAAAACTAGAAGACACTTTTGAGATACGGTCTCGATTTCCTTAGAATTCTCTCTTACTGATAGTTAGCAATTGACCGACATGACCTCAATGCATGCCCAAAGCATAACCTCAATCACAATCATTTACATGGTCACAACAATTACTTATACAATGAATAGTCTACATGTCGAGTCAACCCCTGACCTAATGACAACTTGTGACCTTAATGACTCATCTACGCATGATTTTAAGGACATTTAAACACATTGCCTCAAAGACATGTATAATCACAACCTTAAGGCTTTCAGATAACTAAAGTTAGTCATTTAGAGATTAACATGACTTATATTTAAAAACTAACACTAAAAGAATCTAAATAAACTAATTCTTTTGAAGAATGATTGATCAAATGATATATCCATATTCTTACATTTTTGAAGAAATTTTCATAATCATAAAACGCGAATTTAAACTCAAATGACCTAAATAAAAATAATTCAGCCTAATTAATTACAGTAAAGTATTAAAATAAAAAAAATTGTTTAGTGGTGTATTTTATTTATTAAAAAAAAAACGCATTTAAGGGAGATTTTTCCCGAGGCGCCCGATAAAATAAATTTAAAAAAAAGGGTTAAACACACCTGAAATCTAATACCCTCGAGAAGTCGGGACACGGGTTCTGCAGAATCTCTCTGTTGTTCTCTGTTGGAGTTCGAGAGTGACGACGCCACAAACCCTAACCAAGATTACTTTTCTTTCTCTATCTTCTCTTCTTCTGCTGCTGGCTACGCCGCTGCGGTGCACTTGTTTGGCTGAGAGCAGGGTTAAGCTTGAGGTAGCTATCTGCGTTTTTTTTTTTGTGCTATTCAGTCTGATATGAAATTGATGACCTACGGTATGGTTGTTTTGATCTCATTGTTTGATTTTACTTCTTCTTGCCATTTTGAGTAGTTGATTTACTTACTTGAATCAGACTACTTGAGTTGGTGATAAATTGATGATGGTGATTTGTGTTCTTGGCCGTTTGGTCCCATGATTATGTTCATTTTTCTATTACTTGATTTGTACAAATTTGTTGAAGTGGAAAGGGATTACTTGATGTTGTTGATCTTTTTCTTGCTTCAAAATGTAATCAATTCTATCCTAGAATATCTTCTTGCTATTTTGAATAGTCGATTTATTACTTGTTGCAAAACTTCTTTATGGTTATGAATGGATTTCTCATTTATGGAGACTTAGCATGAAATGGTTAAGTGTTAATGTGCATGATTTAAATAATTTACTTTACGTTTGAATACAATTAACTAAATTAGTATTTTCATCTACAATCCAATTACTCTACCCCCTTTCAATCCGATCCTAGAATTTCAATCCTAACAACACTGAGAATGATCGCAATGGAGGTCTAGTTTTGTTATTTGATCTCAAATATACATTTTTGTTTGGCTCTCTATGGCTCTGGATTGATAAGATCAGCATCGGTGTCCCAATTATCACTCATTTTGGGACAAACTGCTGCATGTGAGTTTTAATTCGGAAGCCTGTCATATTGTAGTACGTTTGTTTTTATTTATAGCTCTTGAAATTTATTACTTGATTATGATCTAAGTACAAAAGCCTTTGTTTGCCTCACCAAAATCTAAGCAATCTGAAAAACCACATGTCAATTGTCATGTATAGAAGGAATAAAAAAGATGTGTTGGAACATGGAATGTCCTTCTTGTTTGTACGTTTTGTTAGATATAATCTTGGTGATCTGTAGCTGTAAGCCATCCTAGTGATATTTTGACACAGTGCCATATTAATGAGATTGATTGCTCTTCATTGAGGAATTTGAAAAACACCATAAACCAGTTCTTTATTTATATTCGTATCCTTTATATGGGATGTTAGAAGCTCAATAGAGTGAATTGCCTTTACAGCTTTGGCCAAACAAAGTGGTATTGTGTTGAAGTGTTGAACAGTGCAGCATGAAAAGCCCACGGCTTAAAAATGATTGGAGAGATAGTGATGTGAGATTAAAGCCAGGAGATGTCACTTGGGTGAAACTTCGAGGGTCTTCATGGTGGCCTGCACAGGTAAATAAAACATTGCCTGTTACATTCAACCCCTTTATGTGACACCTTTCTTTATTCCTTTGAGAGAAGACTTAACTGATCATTTGTAGCTTTTTTTATACCCATAATTTGGATAGGTTGTTGATGAAAACTCAGTAAGTGAAACTTGTAGGCCTCGTAAGAAAGTGAAAAGTGCAGTCCTCCTTCGGCTCTATGGAAGCTATGAATAGTGAGAACTTTTATCCGAGAATTTTTCGATCATTTTAATCTTTTCCAACGGTGCTTTTCCCCCCTTTATTGTCTATGCTGGTTCATTTTTGTAAAAAGTTCTTATTCTGTTTCTGATGCTTGTATTTGTAGTGTCTACCGGGTGGAGCCTATGAAAAATCTGCAGTTGTTCAAGAATGTACATAGCTCCTTCATTCCTTTTTTATCTACCTGGTGTTTCTCAGGCAGTGTGGTATTGAGTAATCAATAAACACTATCCATTACTCGTTTTGCATGTCAGATACTTGAGCAGCAGAACTGCAGTTGGCAGGATATGGTTCAGAAGGCTATTGGCCAAGTAATTTTTTCTTTGCTCAGTAATGCTATTAGCCAGATATCTGAAGTCTCTTGTTATTTCATATTTAAATGCCATATTAGATGCTATAATCAATTCTGTCATAGGCGATGCTGAAATCTTCATCGGGTAAATCTGAAAATAATTCCAAGTCTGCAGGTTGGCCTTTTCTCCAGCTATTTTGTTGACAAAACATGTTTTTTTTCTATTCTACCATCATTGAGACCCAGTGAATACCTTGTGACACAGTAATTCACTTTTGGGATTTATGTGTGAACCTGATTCTTATACATCAGATTTTGGTTCGGAGAAATATGAAAGTAATGGTTACCTTGCATTGCAATCACATTTAACCAGATCATTTGCAGAGCTTTGTACTGTTAAAGGCCAAATTGGTATGTATTTTATAGTTTTCCAACACTGAATCATTGTTTGCATCTAGATACAAGGAAACATCTAATTCCTAAAGGAGTTAGCAAGAAGGTTGAAAGGGCGAGTTTCCCGTCCAAAAACTCCAACAAGAGATCCAAGTCTAAGCAAGATGAGATTCAGAAGAAGGCTAAGGGTGATGTACCTGCTGTGACTCCTGTGAGTGCATATTCTGATCTACTATAAAATGCTTGGGAAAGTTACAACAAACCAACCCTATTTAGTGAACCAAACACACTTGGATTCTTATATTCATTCCTACTTGTTCCAGTTAATTCCTTGTGTGGTTTGTTTTGGAATTGATTGTATCCCTTGGCAGAGTTTAACGAAAATGGAAAAGTCTCCGGAGCTTAGTGCACGAAGGTTGAAAGTGATGCAGAACCTTGGTCTCGTGGCTCCCTCTGGGTCACCTTTCTATAAAAAACGGAAACTTTAGACCTTTGTGTGGTTGATTGCATTTGCATGCTGCCATTTGATCGAGATTCAGATTCCTGTTTTGAAAAACTGTTGGTTAATTCCTGTAATTTTTTGCTAGGAAGGTATGACCCTGTAATTAGTCGATGCATGATAGGTCCTTCCAAATGGAAATGTACCAACAACGGCTGTCAACTGTGATCCCCTAAGAACCAATGTATCTTTTGTGGTCTATTGTATGCCAAAGGCATCGGAAGAACAATCTTTGATTGAACCAATTTACGGTCTCTTTTGTTGGTACAAGAATTATTGAAAAATACAGTATGATTATACGACTTGTGTGAATAAAACTTATTTTTATTTATAACGTTACATATGTTTTCTCAATATAAATTTTAATTTATCTAATATTATAAATACTATAGCTAACTTGTAAATTAACTATTTTTTAAGATTGATCTTTTTCAGTTAATCTATTAAAACTATTAGATTACGTCAAATATATGTTATAATTAATATTAAAATAGCTTGTCCATAAAGTTTTAAAATCAAGCTCAATGTACAAGCCAAGACTGATCCAATTTATGAAATTAACTAGGTGGACGGGAAATCCTTCTTTTCACAAATAATGCCTTTGTTGGGTGAACTGCTTAAGGCATTATTGGTAAATTGAAGGAATTCCCGTCCACCTAGTTAATTTCATAAATTGGATCAGTGTTGGCTTGTACATTGAGCTTGAATCTGTAGATTCACAGATTGACAAAAAGATAGATTCTTCCAGAACAAGTGATGATGATAAATTGATAACCAATATTGATTCTTTTTCTCTCCCTTTTAAATACAATAGTAACTAGATACATGAATATACTCAATATAGTGGGGGACCCCCATAAAATCTTATTCTTTCCCTCTGTAACACCATCCATCAAATGTCATTGTTTTCCTCGGTTACCTGAGATATACACCCGATTTGGCACTATTCGAAGGGTTAGCCCATCCTACTAATCTCCCAGAAGAATCAGTCTCCCTACAGTTACTGCTATTACTACTATTTACTGTCTTCCTACCTTGTTTCATGTTGTCAGATTGCAAAATTGAATCCCCCGTAGCCGAATGTCTAGCGTTGCTGTCAAATCCAATCAGATCAGAATGCGCAGATGAGTACCTCTCGCTTTTGGACAGGGGTGATGGCCTTGCTGTGTACAACGGAGAAGAGGACGTTGACGAAGAAGACGAAGTGTCGGAATCCGATGGATTTCTCCAATAACTAAAATGATTTTGAACCCCTTCCCCGAAAATGTGGTCTAACAACTCATCTGTACTGCTCGTTGATGATTCCTGGTTGCTGCTGCCGCTGCTGGCTCCTTCGTCTGAATGGCTGAAGATGGAGCAAGTTTCACTTGAAGAGTCCGTTTCTTGAAACTGCAGGACCCTTGGATTTGCATCACTTGGGGAACGGGGTGGTCCTTGACCGGGATGCAAAGCTTTTTTACCACCTTCTGAACTTAAACCCTTTTTTCCACCAATTTCTTGTGAAGGCTTACCATCTGGAATCTTTTCTTTGTGTAAAACATCACGAGACACCACAGAATCCTTAATTGATCTAGGAGCACGTGGTGAATACCTGACAAGAGATAAATATTAAGATCCAATGTTAGCAAGCCACGATCAACCCATGCATTCCTTAAATTCAACAAAACAAAAACAAGCTTCACCTTGAATAGAACAGCATATATGCTCCCTCTTTCAATACACTTTCCATTTCCACGGCTTTCACCTAGGCAGATATGAACTAAATATTGTTAAAACAAGACATTTACAGCATATGTTGATCTCTGTAACCATCAGCTATTATGCTTCACAAATATGACAAGGTTTGAAGACTAGGGTAAACGAAGTCGCAGGAAGAGTGATTTTATTATTAAAGATGCACGTAGTGGGTCAGGGTGCAACATGGCCATCTAGTAGAGAAATTGGAAAGGACTCATTCAGTGAACTGGTGAATCTTAATTGGATTGAGAAATTTTTTTTCTATAGGAGCGTACCTTACTGTCATCAATCTTGAACCACTTATTCTGGGCATTTCTGACATAACAAATGTAGTGCCCAGAAAATGTGGCATTCATGATATCCAAGTGGACTATGACACCGTATAGCCTATATATCGGCGATTTGTCACTCGATCCCCTCATATAAGGTGCCAAATCTAGAACATCCGGGAACCGAATTGACTTGTTTAGCTTCCCAAATTTTCCAGCCTGGAAAATGATTCACATAAACAGCAACATATGTCTTAAAGTTCTGATAAGGAGGAAAGAGCATGACAAGTGCATCCAGTTAAACGTCCAAAATTTTGAATTTACCTGAAATCTCTTTAGTGCGATTGTAAGGACATTAGGAGCCTCATATATAGTTAGTCTTTTCTTGGCTATCTCATAGGATTTACACCTAAGATGACAGACCACAAATAAATGTAAATTAATAGTCCTTTTAACATGATTAACCCAAGTTATGAGTCCAATGAATTTTAGACAGCCACCATAACATGATATGCTTGGTCCAGAAATTAATCCATCAAGGATACAAAACAGAAAAGCTGACCTGCTACACTGGTACTTGTTCTCTCCATCAAGAATCTCTACTCCTGTAAACTTCCGAAGAGCCTCTTCAAGGGTCTCTATATTTCCTTCAATCTCCACAGTGAGATCCATCATTCTTTCATGTTGTTCAGACTTCCCACGGCACCTCATGCACCTTATCTGCCGAAAAAATATAATGCAGCTTGTTTATTTTCCAGAACACTGAACTCTAAACCAACCATTAAACAGAATCTCTAGATACCTTAGACCGTAGATAACCTCCAAATGTGAGTCCTAACAAAGTTGTTTCTTCTTCTAAACATTTGACTCCACTCGCTCCAGCTTCTAGAAGACAGATAGACTGCATTGTGTCTATGGCATACCTACAAAATTCCTCAAACGAGAACATACTAATAGTAAATATAGTTCTTCCCCAACATTTCAAATTTAAATGTACATAGAAAATATCCATAAAAGATATAGGCATAGGTGATAGGTCACCTCATAAACTCATGTGCATCTTCTTCTCTCCCATTGGCAAGATGACTCCCAATCTTTTCTATGTGAGACAGTATGCTTATGGGAGACAGCGGAGAGTCCCTATCCTTTATAGTAAGGATTAACCGTTCAAACTCACAAGTGAAACACCAATCCTTTCTAGCACCTGTAAATTACAAAACTAGTTAATTTTGCTAGTGAAAGAGCTTGATGTTAAGGTGATGAAGTTTATACTTGGCACTCACATGTTTTGGAATGAAGAGCTTGAAGAAGATATGCAGTAAGAGGTGGAGTAAATGTCAAGCACTGCAACACAGCATTTGCATAACAACTGCAAAATAAAAACAATCATGTCGCAAATGAAGAACCAAAACAAGCAAAGTTGCAAGATGACACCGTAATCTATTTAAATAACCAAATCATATTGGCATATCATATCACCTTACCTGACCACAAACTGACGCACTAAAATATGAAAAGCCAATAATTGCTCAATGTAAACATAGATGTCATGATTTCTTGTGGGAGTCGAATAAAAAGCCAATACTTATTGAAGACTACTGATAAAAAAGCTGGAAACTCTGTGACTGATTTTCAAAAAAAAAAAATGTCATACGATAACAAGGCCGCATAAGTATATTATAATTCAGTGATGCAATGCCCAGAACATGAAAGAAGTACAATAAAAAAATTCATTTTAATGAGCTAATACATGCATAAAACTACATAGACGAGAAAGTGTTTCCAGGACCGAAAGAAGGCACATCATCTACACATGGTGTGAGTGCAATAGTACATCATTAATGCAAGCATTTAAACAGCACTTTTGACAAAATGTATTATCGGCCATAATACTTGCTTATAAATCAAGTGTTGTCACTGTTGTGCTTCCAAAATATCCGTACATTTACATGCAGTCCGCTTATATCAATTTCACCCTGTTGAAAATCTCCTCTTTTATACCAATTAAAAAGAATGGGGCAAAAGAAATATGTTGGCAAGAAAAGTTCAGAGACCATAAAACAGTTGAATCTGACTGTGCAAGCCTTTCATAACTCAAAACTCTAGTTTAGTTGTGAGGACACAAAAGTGAATACCTGTTGCCACAATTAATAAGGCCACATGGCCGCAGCTCCACCTCCTTCCAGTTAAAAAGCTTAACAAACAATTCATACGAAAAAAGACCCTGCAAAATTATTTTCAGCAAAGTTATCATACAAACATAGCTGTCTTGTGGAAAAAACATAGCACAAAAATAATTTTATCGCACCTTCTCACTTTTTTTAGCACTTGGACCACTCCCGACTCCAAATGAATAATATCTTGATAACTTTGATGATCTGGGCTGATCAACTTTTAGCATAGACGTTGGCAGGATTTTTGGTGCTTGATTATGCACGATGAATCTACTATCATTACCAGCTTTTATAGGCTTAGATACTGAAGCAAATTGCTTGTTAACATCGGATGATGAAGCGTCTTCAGGAACATTTTGTGGTGTTCCAACCTTTTTAGACATTGATAATTGAGAAGATTTTCCCGTTGCAGTATTGACCTGGTTTGACCTTTCTACATCATGCGAGTCATGGTCCTTTAATGAATCAGCGGCACCAGAATAGCCTTCAACCATAGGACGACCGAATGAAGCACGAGATGATAAATGTTTAACTGCTTCAGATTTTGTGCCATGTGAGCCATCATTTTTCCCCTTGTCAAATGAGCTTGGTTGTTCAGATGACAATAACAACATGTCACTGCTCCTTGTAGAATCCATTGTTTTTTTTCCTGATAAAGTAGCTACCCTTGTGGGTTTACTAATCTGAGATCCTCCTGCAAATGTGTTTTTAGATAGTTCTGGCCCTTTAAGATGCAAATCTGACGAGCATTCTCCAGAAAAATCAAAAGTAGACTGAAGGGAGGATCTTGAATCTGATGCATTTTTATCGATTAATCCATCATTATTGGCTTCTGCACGGCCATTCTGGGTACTTTTGTTGATACTCGACTCCAGAGATCCATCCCAGAAACCAGATGGGGCAGCTTGAGGCTCGGACACAAAGTTCTCATCAGAATCTGAAGCACTGGTTGATATGCATTCAGATTCTTTTTTTGTATAGCTTGATCTGGATACATGATTAGCCATTTCAAACTCAGAGGCAGAATAAGGAAATGAATTTGTTTTCTCCAACTGCTTCGCATCACCAATAGGACTAGGATTGTTAACTGGATGTAACACTCCTTGCAGCACATCTGATGCATCAAGATTATGTAGATCCTCATCCTTCAAGACAGAACTATCACCAAAAATTTTATGAACTGCAGATGAATCAGAGACACTGGGATGATCAGGAACAAGAGTGCTTTCATCTGGAACATGAGAACTTCTAAAATCTTCCTTCCTAGGCGAATTCTGGGCATGAAGTATGGAGTGATCCGATTCATATTCAGACTCCTCCTCGGCACTCTTATTGGTAAAATCAGCATCATGATGATTCTGTCTGATTGGTTCTGAAGCTACTTTGCTTCCTTCATAATTAATCTCAGGATCAATTGGTGCCGGGGAGCACTCGTGCTTGTGCCCTTGCCTCCAGTGGATTACTTGACACTTGCTAGAGCTGAAATTTCAAATAGAATGAAAGATTAGAACAAAAACATGTTTTTTAGTTAAATAAAAAACACAAAACCTTTGTGCAGGCTGCACGACTCTTTACTCATAAAAATTATCTTAGAAGTACAAATTGCAGAGAGCAAAAAACTCTTTAATACCCATGGGAATGTGGACTAACACAAAGAATAGCCCTGCAGTTTCTATAGCTTCGCTATTGTCTAAATATCTTCGAGGGATAAAATGTAGTGACGGAAAAGAGATCAGAATTGTAATATGAAAAGGACAAGGGATTCTCTAATATCCAAACCAACTGAAACTGGGGAGTGGGCAACAAGGAGAATATGCAGTCTAACTTCGACAGATTGCATACTAGCCTACAGTGTCAGAGCACCTGGAAAAAAAGAAGGGTCATTTACTGTTGACGAAGAGTGACCAAGGTGACATTGTAAGAAAATACAAAAGAGCCAAATGCATGGCTGGAAAGGAGCTTACTTAATCGTTTCAGGTTAGCGAACCAAAATAGTTGTAAACAGGTTCAATGACGGGAGAAATAAATTTGCAACAATGCGCTAACGTCCAAAAGAAGTAATTGAAGGAAGTAGGCTAAAAGAAAACAGAATAGGAAACATCAATGAAGAACATCTTTGTAGAGTAGATTAATTGATAAAAACACTAACGTCCAAAAGCCCGCTAGACAAACACACTAGGCTACACTAAAAAAGACAAAAGAACAGGAAACGTGGATTAAGATCGACAATGTAGTGTGGAGGATCGGCTTATTAGGAGTATATAGGAGTATACGAATAAACAAAGAATAATAATCTAACATGACATGTATACCGAGTAAATATGATAACCAAATTCATTGCCATTAATGTTGGAACGGCTAGTAAAAATGAGAACCAGCTTCATAGCCATTAAGTTTTACAATGGTTAAAGGTGAGGAAATATAATAACCAACTTCATCGCCATAAATAAGGGAATGGTTTGTCAAGGTCATCCTCAATTCTATGAGCGAGAGGTGAAGAGCCTCTAACATAGAACACCTTCAGGTTAAGTCCTAACAATTCTGTGACTACAAACCGAAATACTTTCTACACTGGTCTACAATTCGATAGATGTATACATTGATAAATAATAATTTTATCGACCTCTGAAACTCATTACCTTAATGATCCCACCTTCCTCCCAAACAAAACTTTAAGCATAATCTCCTTAGTATAAACCTTGTGATAATACAGGAGTAAACTTTGCAGGCTCAAAAACCATACTGAGAAGCAAAGAAGCATCCCTATTGGATATTCTACCATATAGGCCACCATCAACATCTGTAAATTCAGATAGACAGAACCTGATATATACAATGCAAACCCTCCACCCCAGGCCACTTCCAAAAACCATCAAACAGAAGTTAAACCAAAATGCACGAGATTGAATGAGTCAATGAATACAGTAGAAGCGGAACCAAAAATTGATCTAACAGTTGAAGGATTGACCTACCAATACCGGACCTTCTTGCACCTCCTGCAACGACTTGTGGTCGGAGAGTAGCAGACAGCACAGTATCGCTGAGATGTCCCCGCAGAAGGGAAAATGGTGGCGGTGGCAGCCGTCGCCGACGAAGCGGCATACTCAATAGACGCCTCGAACTCAACCCTAGCTGCCTCCTCTGCTGCCATCGCCAACAGCATCCTGATCTCCTCTCTCCGGGCTGCAGCAATCCGCCATTTACGGCGGATGAAAAAGGCGATCGCCGGAAAAAACACCAGAACGAGCACAAGCACGGCTCGAAACCCTAGATCCCCGACAACCATCTATGTAATGTAACGGACATGAGCAAGGCGCTACACAAACCCTAGAACTAGGGGGCGAAGCTTAGACTCGAAGCACAGACAGCATCTAAACACGGTAATGGCTGTGGATCGGACCGAATTACATGCGGATAGAGGAAATCGTCGATAATTTGGAACACAAAATTTGGTAGTACAGGAGACAGGGAGATTGGAAAGGAAGATTGGAATGGCGTTAGAGAAGAGGAAAGAGAAAGGGATGAGCACAAGTGTGAAGAAGGAGGGAGAAGAGCGTGCGAGGTCTGATGATTCTCCTTGGTTGAGAGTCTAAACTCGTGAATTTTCAAGATCGGACATTTTTAGGGGAAGAAGGAGACAAAGTAGAGCGAGAGAGAAAAAAGGTGATTTTTTTTACTGCAAAAGGAAAGAATATTGAAATAATTGGATTTTTATTTGTATGTTTAGTAGATTAGAGGAAGGAAAGCGTAAGAAAGAAAGAGAATAGGGAAGGAAATCAACGGCATGGGTAAGGAATTTTATGTTCCACGTGGCATTCACGCGCGTATGGTGGGGTTGAAGTGTTCGGACCCGTCTGGATTCAAAGAACCTGAGGAGTCTCTTTGTGAACCGGACTGTTGAAATTCAGGAGTTTTTTTCCCGGTATATTTCATTTGTTATTTTTTTAATAATTAAGGATTAAACTTTAATAAATATAAAAAATAATAAATTTTGTTGACTAGAATAAATATATATTTACTACAGTAAGATTTACGTTATCTTTACATACAATTGCTTTTGTTTTTCCACTAAACTATAATAAATTATTGGTATTTTTACTACACCAACAAGAATATATGTGATGTGAGTTGAAATTTATGGAGCCATTAGAATGGGAAAAATATGCAAAGAATACTGTATTATGTAGAAAGCTTATATATAGAAAGTGTTCATTAATTTGGTAGGTAAAAGGGTGACTAATTGCCAATTTTATTGAAAAGACTCATTTGATTGGACTAAAATTATAGTACATGAAGGAGGTCATTTAATTGGCGCGCTTTTAGTGGTGGGAAAGTTTGTTTTGAAGCAACATTCATATTTCAATTACTTTGCTTAAATACCGTCTTACAGAGAAATTTAACTACGGAGTTTATTACTTTAGTTTCCCGTGCCTTGTTATCTTAAAAATTAATAGGTAATTTTTTTATTCATAAAATACTTATGGTATATTGTAATTTATATACTTTTGATATATATTATCAATATATTAATTAGATTATAGATAAATAATTAAAAAAAATTAATATGAAAATATTATATATTCTAATTAAGGAAACGTAATAGGTAATTTTTTAATTAAAACAATGATATATTATCGATATTTTATTAATAAAATATTTATCTTTTTTAATTAAAGCAATGATATATTATTGATATTTTATATGGCATATAACATAGGTCAAGGGTTCAAATCCCACAAGACACACAAAAAAAAAAAAGAAAAAGACGGAACCCCCACGAACTTAGAGACCCAAGTTCGAACCCTATAGGAAGCCAAAATTTGCCAAAACTTTTGCTCACGTGGTCTTGTGATCAAATCCCGGAAAACACAATAAACAAGTATGATTTTATGTGGAACTGGATCAATTGCAAAGAGTCGAAATTACCTTATCTCGGATGATGTCGACTCAAGGAAGGAGAAGTCTCGACCTGGCTTGTAGTCAAGACCTCCAGAGGGTCGGCTGAGATCAACCAAGAGATCTCGATGGTCTTCCTAGTACACAACCGTATGAAGGTTAGCACTATCAACTACACATAAGGTAGCAAGAGAAGGGACACGAAGATGATGGCTCACCCTATTATGTTGTGCAAAAGGTTGAAGAGAAGGAGACTCGTAGGAGGGAAGTCCTTGCGTTCGGTATGCCTGGTAATGCACTCGTTGCACATTTGCAACCACTTGGTCGGCCAAGGGAGAGAGCAACAAAAGATGCCTCCCGGTGGTGTCTTGTGGTTGGTCCTGGATAGAGCAATTATGCGTGTTACGGCTATGGAGAATGAAGTTGCATTCAAGTGGCGGTCACAACTCAAGGAGGGCATGTTGTTACGATACGCAGATGATTTTGACGAGGATAGGATGGAGAGAAATGAGTTGGCAAGGAGAAGAGAAGAACATGGAATGATGGTTGGGTTGGAAGGAAGAAAACTTCGTCAAAAAGGAAGTTGGGCTGAGTGGGAGTGGGCCGCCTGCGTCATCTTCCTTGGAGAGGAAGAACTATACCGAATAGTTATTGGGCTGAAAAGAAGAAGATAAAGGAACAACCCAACACTATCTTGCACTATAAACCCATTTCAATTCGGTTTTATCCAATTAAGAACCCGATAACTCGACCGGTATCGGAATAAAATTCCGGTTATTACAAGCGAGTTCCCATGCTTGGAGGTTAAGATTGTGTGCCGCTATTGTTGATCGCATGAAGACGATAAGGATGAGCAAGAGGGAGAGAGAAAAGTTGTTCCGTTGATGATCCTAGGCTAGAGGAGAGAAGTGAAGGCCGGGCGACCATCTTGTGTAGAGTATAGAGAAGAAACAGGCTTAACAAGGAGAGTTATCCCACCTTAGTAAGTAACCCAATTCGAGATTTAAACCGGTTAAACTCGATTTTATTCGATTAAAAACCGGTGATTCGACCAGTATCGGAATAAAATTTCGGTTATTACAGTAGTAGATGTGTAGTCCGGGTGACAAATTGAATATGTAGGTTACAACTGTCTAAACATTTAAGGGTTTCTAGACATCTTGCCAAACAATTGCATACATGGTTAGGGAGACGACTCATGAAGAGATCCAAAAGAAGTTCATTACTAAGGAATACGTTCCACCCCATGGAGACGAGGAAGTCGGAAGCGAGACCCAATTGACAATAAACATAACAACATAAAAACTATTGGGTTTTTGCTTGTTCTTAATTTTTTGTTTGAAGAGGTACGTAGATCACCCAGTTCGATCGGCTTAGCCGATCAACGTCCAGATCGGATAGTAAATCGTGGCCCATTGTTGGGGGATTCCCTCCCAATATCAGTTTTTCCATACATGCTGCCATGAGGATTCGAACTCGAATCTTGAGACTAACCACTTAAGGAGTCTAGCACCACATCCCACTAGATAATTGAGTATTGGTTTGTTCTTAAATTTATGAATATGTTAATTTATTGCATTAGTTCAACTCTTTTTCCTTTTCTCTCTCTTGTCTTGTGCCTCATGCGACCGGTATCGGAATAAAAATTCCGGTTATTACAAGCGAGATCCCAGGCTTGGAGGTTAAGATTGTGTGCCGCTATTGTTGATCACATGAAGACGATAAGGATGAGCAAGAGGGAGAGAGAATAGTTGTTCCGTTGATGATCCTAGGCTAGAGGAGAGAAGTGAAGGCCGGCCTACCATCTTGTGTAGAGTATAAAGAAGAAACAGGCCTAAAAAGGAGAGTTATCCCACCTTAGTAAGTAACCCAATTCAAGAATTAGTTAAACTCGGTTTTATTCGATTAAAAACCCGGTGATTCGACCGGTACCGGATAAAATTCCGGTTATTACAACAAGATGTGAAGTCCGGGTGACAATTGAATATGTAGGTTGCAACTGTCTAAATATTTAAGGGTTTCTAGCCATCTTGCCAAACAGTTGCATACATGATTAAGGAGACGACTCATGAAGAGATCCAAAAGAAGACGTGATGTTTATATTACTAGGATTCGAGCCTATGTCTCCACGGCCACAACGTGGAATTCTTAGCACTAAACTACAACCACTTGATGTTTATATTACTATTTATATTATAGAATACTACTCAGTTAAAAGTAAAGGTGTTTTCTATAAACAACAATGCAATTCAACCAACAATCAACAATATACGAAAAAACACTAGATCTTAAACACGGCAACATAAACGACAATACACGTAAACTAAACATGAAAACATAAGACAAAGCATGACAATTGACAACATATATAAGCTCTATGACAAGATAAACAACAATATAAGTAGATAAGTGATGGCCAATTTGATACATACATTTTGAAAAATGATGAAGAAGACGTGAGTTAACTTTAAGAATTTACAAGCTTCCATAAACATTCATACTCTTTTTGGTTATCTACACTATCCTTTGTTGCCAATTCCCACCTTTTTGCACCGTCTTTAGTCTAAGAGACTTTGGTTGAACCATCTACCATAGATACAATGATCAAATAGTGTACGCGGTTTGAGGATGACGATGATAATTATTGAGGAAAATTACATGAAAGAAGTGTACACACATTTCAACATAATAACAAAAAGATAACATATATGTCACATATAAACATAACATGCAATAGTGGAGGCACATTACAAACAACATAGAATCCCACATGATCACATACACAATCCCACAAAATTTTAATTCTTTCTCAATAATACACATCCCCCATAAGAACCTTCACACGCACAAAAACTTCAAATTTTACTCTAATAAACACCATTCTCATAATTTACAATTATAATTTCGATTATGAACTAGAAAAATAATCATAAAATCCAAACCAACACACAAATGCAACATCTTTGGGTGATTGGTTGAAAAAAAAAGAGTCTGAAACTCAAAAGACAAAAAAGTGAATAATAGCGAATAAGAAATGAACACCATTGTATGTAGTCAAGTATGAATTAGACCCTTCACTCTCTTTCTTTGACTCTTTGCTCTTTCACTTTCTCTTAGTCATGACAATCTTTTTTTCTTCTTTGGTGATATAATTGTCGTGAGAAGAAAATGTGAGAAGTTGTGAAGACAAGAGGGAATTGAAAGGTCGTAGATACCAGACAATAAAAAAAGAAAATTTATTGAAATTATCTGAAACTCCCAAAATCTCGTCTCTCCGTAAAATTTATAATTCCCACAAATCTTAAACCACGATCTTCTACCACAACTACGAAACTCATGAAAGCAAACTTAACGGTTCAACCCGTATGAGTATATAAACAAGAGTAATTTTGTTTAGTTCCCTCAAGGTTATAACTTTTTTTGTTGGTGATCATAAAGTTTGTGTTTTTTTTTTCCCCGGTTGTTGCCCTTTAGGTTGTATTTTCTTTCCCTTTTTGTCCTCAAAGTTATGACTTTTTCAATTGGTGGCCATTAAAAAATAAAAATAAAAATGAAAAGTACGAAACAAAGGAGCTTTTCATTTACCGATCAATAATCTTCGATTTGCTTTTGTTTTCACTTCGTTGGATATGCTCTCTTCCAAATATATACTCTTTAGTCTTCCTTCACTCAAATTCGGTTCTTGGAGCAGATCTATACTCATCAAATTACTAATGTTTCAATTTCTTTAGTTTTTTTGGATCTTACATTAAGTTACTATTTAGTTTTTGTTTTTTGGAATCTTGGATTCAATTTTGAAATAAGTTTCAATTTTTTCTTTTGTTTATTGAAATCTTGGATTCTAAATTTGTTTTGGATTAAGTTTGTATAAGAATAAGTTTATGAATCCTACATGGTTTGGTTTTGTTACGTACTTGTTTAATTTGGATACGAAATTGATTCAATTTTGTGAGCTTGTTTGATTACTCTTGTATAGACCTTTAGTCATTGATTTTTGGGAACTTGTTAGAACTTTAGGCTAATTTGGAACCTGTTTTGGATCTACTTTAGTTTTAGGATGGAGAAGAAACTGATTTAAAAAATGTCCTTTTGTTTATATGGGATTGATAATCTTCAATGGTTTGTTTTTTTGTGCTTGTTTAATCTGGAATTGAAACTGATTCAATTTTTTATTTTGTGAATTTATTGTCTACATTTACAATTATTGTTTATTTCTTGTTCAAACGAGAACCCTATTTTGCAACTTTTGTAATTGTGTCAAAGAAGAGTTGATTCAGGAATCGGATTTGAGAAGGAAGACCATATAATGTAGATTTAGAAAAGTTGTGAATCGTAAAGCATCAATCCGAAAAAGAGAACTTCCATTGTTCTATCTTTTAATTTTTATTGCTCTTTTTTCTTTAATTGTAAACTAAACAAGGAGGGTATATTTGTCATAAAACGGACAAAATTTAAACTTAATAGATACCAAGTTTACCAACTAAGTGGTCACCAACCGAAAAAGTCATAATCTTGGAGGAACCCAACGAAATTACTCTATAAATAAAAACTCTAACCCTCCGTTTGGTTGTAACTCCGGAAACGAATCTAGTCCACATTTGTATTTTGTTCTGGAATCATTCCGGTTGTTTTCATGCAAAATACACTTGCTTTCCTCTACTTTGTTATTTGTTATCCTTTATGTATTAAAACTAATCAAATTTTACTACAATTAGTTCAAACCACAAGGAGTGATTCCCAACAACTTCATGAACAAGGGTGTACGTATGAACTAAATTCGTTTTCATTCCGTTTGCGGAGTTTAAACCAAACGGGCCCTAAAACTAAAATAATCTATCGAACCATCATCGAACCAAACCGGTTCTTCGGACGTCCTGAAGATTGAATTTGAAACCACGGTTCCCCACCGTCGAAGCTTGACTTTGTGAAACGACATCCATGGCGATGGAGGAGAAGCAATCCCAAACAGGCCCATCGCCGCCGGCTAATTCTACTCTAAGATGGAAACTACTTCGCCAGTACCTCCTCCGACAGAAACCAGGTTCCTCTATCTCTCTCATCGTCACCATAACCTTCCAGTCGGTCTTCTTCTAAAGCAAGTGGGAGCGCATTAGATCCATTTGACGTACTCGAATTTGACTAAGTTCGTAAAGTTGTGGATGTGTATGGTACAGCAAATGATCAATCGGAGTGGGAAAGTATCAACCGAATTTCGAGAAAGACTAAATGCGGATTCAATTTGATACCATTCCGACCCATGGAGAGTCATTCAATGGAGCTGGATTCTTCGTCAGTCCCAGACAATTCGAGAGATGTTTGTATCTGCTACACATTGCCCACACAATCAGCTGATGAATTGTGTCTCTTGTGAGTTCCTTCTTTGATTAATATCTTAGAAAACTGCACCCAAAGAGTAATCAGACACCTGGTGATTGATATAAAGTTCATACTTTCCTTTCTCGACTTGAGTTACTGGAAAAGTCATGCTTACATTATGTTATGGCAACAACTGGTTTTTGTTTGCAGCCAAAGGACTGGGCATGCTGATATCAATGATTTTGAGATCTGCAACAAGTATGACATTGACAATACTGGGCTTGTCTGTGAGTACTAAATGTAGTATCTGATTATCCTTTTATTGTAAATTTCACAATATACAGTTTTGTCATCACATTTACTTCACTTCAGTTGTGGTATACTAATATTGGATAAATTTAGAACAATTAGATGCCTGTTTTAGGGCCACTTCATTCTATCTTTTCCTCATAGCATAAGCAGCTAACTTTTGCTGTTTTAATTTAACATTTGCAATGTTTCTTCTTTTGCATAAATTAATAATTTTCTGTATTGATGCTAAATCCAATGATAGTATCTGGTGTAAACATTTTGATAAGGATGAAATCGAGAAAAACACCAGAACACAGATAATCACATATACATACCAAATAAGAAAACAACTTAGGATACCAATAGAAACAATTGAGTCCTCAGGCCAGACTTTAACAAATTCACCAGCACACAACATCTTTCTTGCTTAGAAGGCAAAAACCTTTACAAAATAACACTTCTAGACATCTAGCATCTCCTCTCACAACCTAACGGCTTCCATTAATAGCACATGATCAACCTCTTTCCAGACTAAGCTAGACACTTCAAACTTCTTTCTCAGTGTATCCATGTGCATAACACATTTACTGGATGCTGCTGATGTCCAATGCACATAACTGTTATGCAGAATGCATGTATTTGGAGTTTGTACTGTTTTGACAACCAATGAATTCACATTACAACTGCATTTAAATTGCACTATGCCTTTCATAATAAATAATTCAGTTCTGCATCATATGCCAAGCTACTATCAACAACACAATATGCCAAGCTATTATCTCTTCTGTAGTTTCCTTCGGAATCTGGTGTATGCCAAGCCATTAAGGATCCCCGTTGGGTAACAACAATCAACCAAGAATTCCAAGCAATTACTGATAACAATATCTGGGAACTTGTTAAACTTCCCCAAGGCAAGAAACCCATAGGTTGCAAGTGGGTTTTCAAAATAAAACACAAAGCTGATGGCAGCATTGAAAGATTCAAAGCTCCGTTGGTAGTTAAAGGGTTCACACAACTGGAAGGTATTGATTATACATAAACATTCTCTCCTGTTGTTAAAATCACCACAATTCGCAGCTTAGTTAGTGTGGAAGTAAAAAAGAAATGGCCTCTATTTCATTTAGATGTCACCAATGCCTTTTTGCATGGAGAATTTCATGAAGAAGTATATATGAAGGCACCCCCTGGACTTTCTATTCCAAACACCTCCACAGTTTGTCGACTAAGAAAGTCTCTCTATGGCCTTAAGGAAGCCTCTAGACAATGGTATGCTCGTTTGTATGTTGCTTTAAAATCTCTTGGCTACTCACAATCTTTGAATGACTACTCTCTCTTCACCAAGAAAGGCCCATCATCATCCATATTTGTGGCAGTTTATGTGGATGACATCATTGTCACTGGTAATGATCTTCCTGAGATTGTTAGACTCAAATCCTTTCTCCATAATGAGTTTAAAATCAATTACACTCAGTTTCTTCCTAGGCATTGAGTTTCTCAAAGTACCAAATGGCATTGTATTGACTCAAAGGAAATTCTTGAATTCGCTCTTAGTTGATCATGCAGATATTGCTACTAGTCCTCTCATCAGTCCTCTTGAATTAAACACCAAGTTGTTCTCCTCCTCTGGAGAAGATCTGTCAATGGTTTTATCATCCTCAACAATACTCCAGATCTCTCTTTAATTGCATCATCAGACTTTACCCAAGTTGGTTGTAATTCCATTCCCTCCAACTTGAAGGGGGTACTACTGTAATAGGATACATGAAATAATAAAGCTGGTGTTTCTGTTAAAAACTGTTAGTTACTACTTTAGACAGTGGCACTCTGTACACCAGACATTACACAGGTCACACTAGTATACATATTGTGTTCCTTTGCTTTCTCGGATAACAAGAAAATATACAGAATTTTGGATCAATGTTCATCTCTCTTTCTCCCTTCAAATCTCCCTTTCTTTTCGATCACCTTTTCTATTGAGAACTTTCTATATGAAAGTTATGAATATGAGGATATTTTGAATTGGAACATTATAAGGCTTGAAATAAGATAACATTTGCTTCTCCTTTCCTTTTGTGCCTGCCTCCTACATTCTTATACGTGGTTTCATGTTCTCACTTCTCATCTGTCTGTTGTCAAGGCAAATTTACTTTCCACTGAACTGTTGATGAACTCAGGTGGTGACAAGTTTGTTTGTTATTGGTATTATACAGGTGCTTGGCCATCAGAAGATGTCCTTGCTTACTACTGCTTGTCACATGTAGAGATGTTTAGGTATGTCAAATCACGGCCTGAGTTGTTTATCTGGTCCAGTTTCCTTTTTGACTTTGTTATCCATTAGTGAGTTGCATTTTAAATAAATTTTTTTAACCGAACCTTCTTCTGTCTGAGCCAGAACTAAAAAGGTTATTGAACTTGGGTCTGGCTATGGACTGGCTGGATTAGTTATTGCTATTGCAAGTGAGGCATCTGAAGTGGTGGTGTCAGATGGAAATCCACAAGTAGTTGATTGTATCCTTTTTCTGACGGGTACAGCTTGGTAATTTTAAATTTTCACTTTTTCCAATACCCAAGTTAATGTTGGCTACCTCACTACTAGACAAGGTGGTTTTATGCTCCTTCTTTGCAATGATGATTCATATAAAGTAGTTAAGAAGGTCCACAAGGCAGCCAAGTCTTGTTATGAAACTGATGGGCACTCAAATGTTGGTTGTTGCTAGAAAATCCTCATAATTGGTGCTATCAACCTTAATTCAGCTAGGGAAGGATTTATGAGTAGTGAAGTCAAGCACAGAACAGTGACATTTTGTGGGCTGTGATGTACTTGGGCTTCTTGAATTGACAGACTCTCCCTTGTCTTCAAATAAATTTTTGATTAAGTTACTTATTATAGGAACTTTTGTGACGTGACAATGGAGCATGTTGATTAAGCAATGCAATCTTGTTTTGCGGGTTTTTCCATTAAAACTGTTCTGAACACGGATAAATCTAACAGCATATTCTCTTTGAATTTCTTAACATTCAGACATTCAGCATAGTATAGCTGCAAATTCTAGAGCATTTGGCAGCACTGACGTGAGCGGGCTGTGTTTGCACTGGAATAAAGAGGATGTCGAGCTTCTCTCTGGCTCTTTTGACATTATTGTTGCAAGTGATTGGTATCTCTTCTCTTAACCTTTTTCTTCCTGAAAATCTGAATCCTGCATGTTTGGTCTCTTCTTTCCCTTATTGATGAAACCTAATGTTTTGTATGCATGGTCCTGAACATGTATGTAATATATATATATATATATATATATATATATATATATTTTAAACCTTTTTGGCAATATAAGATAATTCACAGATGACGTACACATCTGTGGATTTATTTTCCTTTCCTAGTAAATAATGCTGATTTTAGCAAGTCACACGTTCTGCTTTCAGTTAATGCCATTTTGGGCTGCTTCCTCTTGTCAAACTTTCATTTAATCCCTTCAAATACTGACTATTTATATTATTTTGAGTTTCAATTGCAAAAGCTACAAAAATACTCCAAATGGCCAAAAGTTTGTCACTTAAATAGTTTAGAAGCTGTTTTTATCAGCATTTTTTTTTAAAAAATGTACTTGTATCTCTAGCAGCTCGAGTAATGTAGAGTAAGCTAATCAAGAACCATCAAAAAAAGTAAAATTATCTACTTCTGGCTTCTGCACCCTGTGTTGTCGAGAAATTCCTACTGGTGCAGAATTGGTAGTTCTGAATGCATTTGATTGTAGTAGAAGTTCTACACAATATCTCACCTCATGTATAACTGAAGGAGTTTTATAAATCTCTTACATATTTTCTTTGTGCAGTCATGTATTAATCTACTCATATTTATTTTATGTTAAATCTACAGCACATTCTTCAAGAAATTTCATCAAAGCCTTGTACGAACTGTCAAGCTATTGCTAAAGGATTCAGCCTCATCTGAAGCAATACTCATGAGTCCAAGAAGAGGTGATTCATTAGACAGATTTCTCGACGAAGTTAAATCTAATGACCTACATTACACCATCTCAGAATGCTACAATCCTGTCATTTGGAAACGCCACGAGTCTCTTACGAACGGTGATGAGTCCTGGCCTAATTACGAGAAGGATCACTGCTATCCATTACTGATCAGAATCACACCAAGGTCCAAATTCTAATTTCATATACCTTTTTCATTGAAGAATAGCTGAAATGCTCCTTTGTTTACTGTGATAGCATGCTATGACTGCTAAGAGTTATCTGTTGCATGCTGTTGTCCACTCTGATTCGCTTGCAAGCTTTCCAACATGATTGAGTAATTATATCTTATGCTTTATTCTTTACGGCTCTTGAAATTTATTTTATTATGTGGTGAGTGCTGATGAACCTTTTGACCTGCAAATATTCCTTATCTTGAACATCATTTTTGCATATTGTAAAGCCTTTGAGTATGGCCGTCCATGAAGAGAAAGAGCCTTTCCTATTCCACTACTGATGTTTAAGCATCAAATTTCTGATTTGTGCAAACAAAAATACCCCAGCTTTCTTTTTCTTGCAAGTTTCACTCTATGCTGATGTTTGTTTGGTTGTTTATCTGGAATGAAAACGAAAAAGTAATGCTGAAGTTATACCATTGTTTTTTTTACCCTTCATTTTCATGAACCTAAATATTGTCTTGGGACACTTTGTACTGATCATGCCCTTTTTCCCTTTGTTTCGGGACCTAACCTCGATTTGTGGAAAGAAAAACCCGAAAAAACGCCTAACATCCATGCTGATGTCTAAAGTTTTCCCTCTTTAAACAGCTTGCAAAGCCATTGTAGTACAAGATGAGGGATGGGATATGGTTGGAATTGAACTGTAAATAGGCACAGCCCTACTTGTCCACCAGAAAATGCCACTCTCTACCTTAAAAGCCAGGCTGACAAACCAATTTGGAGGATGCCCATTTCAATGAATTGATTAATAAGTTTTAAAATTATGGTGCACAAAGTGAGCATGATTTTATTAAAATAAAATAATGAAAATGAAAATAATAATAACTGACTATAAATTAGAAGAAAATTTTGTTATCATAATATTGTTCTTTAGTCAAAACTTTTTGGATGGTAAAACCTGTATGGTTTTATGGATTGATTAAATGATTTTATGGAAGGTCTTAGAAAATATAAAAATCTATGAGAGTTATCGGAACTAATCGAAAATAACATTTAAAAATTTAAATTTGAACAAATTTAAATTACAAAAAATAACATTTAAATTTAAAAATAATAATAAAGATTCTTATTGTATGTCAAACACTACATAATTTTTAAATTTGAACTAACTGAAAATTCATACAAAGCGTTGGGATGGTGATTATGGGGTTTATGAGACTTATCGAAATAAAAATTATGATATTTTCTTAAACCTCAAACTAATAAATAATGGAAATTATAAGAGAATTACGAGAATTATAATTTTTCCTCATCTTCTACCATGAAGCACCGGACGCACAATAATACAAGTTGACCGGGTTCAAAATCCAACTATAGAGTTGTAAAAATAAACAATTGGTCAACTAACTGAAGTATTTCAGCAAACAAATAACATATAAATGAGTTTTACCTTGGCAAAGTCAAGAAGTGTAAATTTATGTTACAAGTTGTGAAACTTTTTATCTTTTGTTTTTTTTAGCAAATGAAATTTTCACATGCTACAAATTGAACTGTCAATGTCTTGGTGACGATACTTGTTGGGGAGTACATAGAAAATTAACTAATATATTTCTTTTGGAAGAATAGGGTTCGGACATGATTGACATCTAGGGTTTTGCTAGTGGAAATATGACCCCCTCTCTCTTTCAAAACATTTTAGAACATAGTGACAATTTTTGTTAATTTTATAGAATTTATGTAGACATTCCAATTGAAAGCAACAAACTTGGTGGATCAAGCTATCAAACGTACTGAGGAAATATCTAATAGAATGTTCCTTGGAGAGCATAAAAATAAACTTAAACGGATGCGACAAATTCGAAAACGTATCTTCTATCTTTTTATTTCTATTTTTATCCTTGTTTGGTTGCATCTCCGAAATCGAAAACAAATTTAGTATATATGTATACTCTTGACCCTTGTTCATGAAATTTTTTAGAATCATTATATGGGAGGAAGGAAACATATTTTGCATTGAAAATGAGTAGGAAAAAAAAACATACACATTATAGATTAATTAATTTTTATGAATGAACAATAACATTTAAGTGGATTAGATCGTTTTTTTCCCTTGGTTTCATAGGAACTAGTTGGAAGCCGATCTTCATTGGGAGATTCTTTTATCATCAAATGTTCTCATTATAGTGTTATATTAAAGTTGGGGCCACAATCGTTAGGCAAAATGAGATCGAAAGATGAAAAAGATTTGGGTTATCCGTTATCCTACTTTTGTAATGAAGTTATGACTACGCAATCTTTGGGTAAAATGGCATTCCAACTCTCTCAATATAAGAAAAAACTTGCAAATTGATGCTTAATGTATCAAGTTGAATATCTACATTCAAAAGGTAACATCCAATTGAGGTTGCTTTTCAACATATCGAAAGATAAAAAGTGATCACTAAATTTCTTAGTCATTGGAAGGTAAAGATTGTGAGTAGTCTTTTAATATTTTTGTTGTATGTATCCTATATTCCTATTTGAAAATCTTGTAGTTGAAGCATAAGCATTAGAAATTTTACGTCATTTTGATTGACAAGTATGATATATGTTTTCCATACTTTATTGTGATTAGTATCTTTAGAGAGACTATACTTGTTAAAGTGAAGTATATGTTCATTTAATCAACAGAATTTGTCATTATTAAGAGAACCTAATTCTAATCACATCACATTACATCTAGATTCTCAATCTATCGCTCTTGTGATCAACATTAATATCTTATAGGATTACTATTCGAGAATATGTAGGTGAACGCGCACTAATGAGTAACGAGTGACATCGATGATGGTAATAATGTTGACAAGACATTGCTATTAAATTTGCTAGATGCTAATTTAAATATGATACAAGTCGTACAACATAATATGATTCAACTCTTAAATGATTCAGTATCAAGCCAAACTGGTTGGAACTTTAAGAACATATTTTGGTATTCATATTAAAATTATTAAGATATGAGTATCAAAAATCTTATATTCTTGTGTTTGATGTATTGAGATATACATATCAAACCGAAATCTAATATGTTTAAAAGATATCAACTCATTTTGATATTGCTCAATATCAAGAGTCTTATTTTGAATGCTAAAAAATGTCTATATTAAATGTATCACTCATACTCATATAATCGATATTACTCATACCCGTATTTCAAATCGATATACAACATACTCAAACATATAATATCTTTGATAACGATGCTAAACGAGCCCCTAACATCAGCTTTCTCGAGTGTAATAACACTACGCGAACAAAAACATAAATGTCCGTTTGGTTGAAGTGGTGAACATCAGCTTTATTTTGTTGTGTTACTCAATCGGATCCTGTGATGATTATAAAGCTTGCAAATGAAGCAAGATCGATCAAATGATAATAAAGCTTGCAAATGCAGCAAAGTGTGCAAATTAATGTCAAACTACCTACTGATCCGTAGATCCACTAGGTTGTCCAATTTTGGATCACTAACTAATACAAATAATTATTATCATATTAAATTTTCTAATCTAATATTGAGAACCAAGCTTGATTCTTTCTTCTTCTTTTTTTTTTAAAATTTATTTTTTTCCTTTTAAATTTACCTATTTAGTTTTATTATAAAGTCTAGGAAAATCTTGTAAATAATGCTTTTTTTTAAATATGAAAAACAAGTTAGATTGGTTTACATACTAGATCTACTCCAACCTAAAACATTCTTTTGAGGATGAGAACACGAAGTTTGAAATTTTCAGAAAAAATTGGTGTTAGAGGGTCGAGATTTCTAAAATAAATCAGTCGATCAAACACAGAGTTGCTTTCTCTAAAAATATGTATCATATGAACTTCGTTAAAGTAAGAAAACCAGGTTGTAATCAATGTTTTCTTACCAGAAAAAAGGCTAAATAGCTACAGTTTCAGAATATTTCTATCGAATCAAAATTTCAATCCGTTAAAAATTGAAGGAATTTTTTTCCATTTTTTAATAATTTCCCATAATTTCACTCCCTTTATCCCGTAGCCTTAGAACTGTAACTCGTAAGTCTCGTATGCTGAAAAATCATATTTTAATATCTGATTAATTCACAGATTTTGAAAAAACAAAAAGATGGAGAGTAAGTGATTTTTTTATTTTTTTTTTGACTTTTGCTAGGGGTGTACACAAATTCCGTCAATTCCGGTCCCGTCTCGGGCCCATCCCTACCCCGTTCCGATTCCGGCGGGATTTCATTCAAAATTATAAATCCCGTCCCGTCAAAAACTATCCGGGACGGGATATGGACCTTAACTTCTCCATCCCGTTAAGCCCGTCCCGTCCCGTCAAAAACTATACGGGACGGGATATGGACCTTAACTTCTCCATCCCGTTAAGCCCGTCCCGTCCCGTAAAGAATAAAAAATTTAATTTAAAATAATAAATTAGAGTAGAATCCATAAACATTAGTGAAATACTTATATAGTTATTATATATTTATGTTTATACATTTTAAAAAATAAATCATGTTGCTCAAAATGTTAAAATTGACAAATGTAACAAATTCATTTAGATGTGTTTTATTGTATATATTTGAAACTTTAATTTAAATGTAATATGCTATTATGAATAATTGGAAACTTTAATTTTTTTGCGTTTTAAGTACGATATATACGAATATTTTGTGGATAAAACGTAAAATTTTAAAACATTAAATAAACTAATGTGCAAACGGGATTGAACCCATCTGGTCCCGTCCCGTCCCGGTCCCAACCGAGATAGGACCCGGTGGGATTCAATCTAAAATACCCAAGACCCGTTCCGATCCCGTCCCGTTAAAAATAGCCGGGACGGGACTGTGGTGACCTCAATCCCGTCCCATCCCATGCCCAACCCTACCTTTCGCCATATTTCGATGGATGCAGAAGAAGGAATCCTTTGCTCTTTTTTTTTACACATTTTTCTTCATATCTTGATTATGCTTTCAATTCTCAAAGATACACCATCCAATTGATTCGCCTTTTGACAAAGACTTTTCCATTGTTTAAAGGTAATATTTTAGGTTAATAATTTAGAATATATATTATTGTACAGGTTTACTTTGTAACTTAATACGTATATTTGGTATTTGACGAGTTCCTTTGAATCTTTGCATGTCACAAATAATTTGTTAAGTTACAAAGCTAGAAATATATGTACAAACTAAGCCTCAATATATACCAAAGTATATATATACAAGTAGTTCTTTATAATCATTTAGGATATTATCTGCAATACATTTCAAAAAATTAAAATATTGGCAAAAAATAATATTTATTTCAGGATAAAACTTTCAATCAATATTAAGTTAAAAGTACGCTAAACAATAACATTTTTAATGCGTAATTCGATTATTGAAAACTGGTATGCAAGAGAAGCCGTATGCAACAAACGAAACAATGCAAGAAAAATATAAACTCGACGAAATGAAGAAGTGATTGTTTCCTTAAGATCAAACGACGAATAATCTGTCTTTGTACATACAAAGCTAACATTATAACAAGTAGTGCATAAATATATTTTACAATCAAAGCTAACAAATGGTTCACGATCTTGATTTTCTTGTCAATCAATCAACCTAAAAAAAAAACTGCCTTGATAATTCTTTCTTCCTTTCTCTTTCAGCCACTTTGGCTAGAGAGGAGTTTAAATTGAATGATAATCAATCTAATTTTCTCTCTTGTGTTTCTAATTCTTCATCTCCCTCCAAAAAATTTGGTATCAAATTTGAATAGAGAGATTATCTCAGAGATCTCTCAATACAATCTTAATTGAGATTGAACAAGATGACTGATGTTGATGATCAAGAATGTTAATTGTAGCCAATAAGATGGATGTCTTATGGCCGAATCTCCGGTTGCCAAGTTTGCTAGCCATGATCCGTGGGCTATAACCGCCCCCGCTGCCATACCTGATCCGGATCCGGAATCTGACCCGGACCCTGACCCTGACTCGGACCCTGACCCGGACCCAACTGGTGTTCCTCCCATTGAAGATTTCTGACTGCACAAAACAAATCATATTTAAATATTAATACAAAAATATTGATATATATATCCATTAATATATAATTTATTTATATTATTATATAAACGATTCATGTAAACGACATTATTATTTATTAGTAAGAAGATAAAAAGAAAAATAAATTTACCTTGTAGAAGAGGAGGGGCAAAATGTGATTGTATAATCGGCACCGGAGCAAGTAAAAGTACTGGTGGCATCATCGTACGCGTAGCTATACGACCTCGGACACGCGCTTTTAAACAGTTGCGAGTAAACCGTCGGCTTACACGCGCCGGGAGAATTAAACGCGCCACTACAACAATACTCAGGACTGCCAAACGCCTCACACGCGCTTCTACAAGCGCCACCACCTTCAGCTCGAAGCTCAGAGGGACACCTGGCATTAAGGTCCACAAGACACCCTGTGGTCTCGCACCCACCTGATCCTCCACTCGCCTCTACGATCATAGGGACGTTATAACCGTCGACGAGGCTGACGTCATAGAAATCTTGACCGTTGGCGCCGGTTAGTGTGAACTCAGCAAGTGTAGCTGGCGGTTCGGCTCCAGCTCCGTTACATTCGATTTGGCCTGAGCCGCAGTCGCCGGTTGAGCATGATCCGTGGCCTGAACCGTCAAAATTGCAGCCGGTTCGGCCCCAGAACCGTCCAGACCAGCCCGATGGAGCTGCAAAGGAGCGGGAGCTGGCTTGATCGAGCTGAAAGCCGGTTGAATCAAGGCTTGGGCTACCGGCGCTAGCTAGGATTCCTGGCCATACTGTGTAGCTGCACTTGTTTACGAATGTGAATGTCGCAGCTGAAACTGATTGAATTCAAAACAACAACAAAAAAATATTAGATTGATGAACAATTTCAGTTAAAAATCAAGTATTTTGATGTTCCAATCTTAACTACTTACCTTTGAAGCCGGAAAGAATGGCGATGAAGAGGAAAACAGAGCAGTGTGTAATAAAACAGAGGAATCCCATTTTTCGATGAAATCAGTTCAAAATGAGGAACTTGGTATCAAATTGAAAAAGGAGATCGGTAAGAATAATGGCGAGTAACTAAAATCTGAAGAATCTAAGATGGAGAAGCAGGGCAAAGTGCAAAAGGAATGATGAATTTGAGAATGTCCTGTTGCTGCTAGAATTAGTGCAGGTTGCAAATTTGCAAGTAAGTATGAAGGCGGAGGGGGAATCTTAACAGGGTGGGAGAAGGATTTATTTATAGGCACAGACGAAAGCAGTGATGCTATGGTGGGTTCTTGACTCTCTGTTTGATTTCATCACCGTCCAATCTCTACTTTTTTATTTCTTTTCTATAATAAATGAGGAAAAGATTAATAGACCAGTCTAGTTTAGGAAAATAGGATCTTCTTTAGTATTCATTATAAAATATTCGATTTAAGCTGAATGCATATACAAATAACATTAAATTATATATTTAATTCAAAAATCCACTATTCATATAATTTAGATTTAATTAGCGTTTCCGAGTTTAAATTTCGAGCCTTTTTTTTCTTCTTCTAAGGAAGATCCTCTGTTGTAGCATGTGTTGAAGAGACAACAAATCTTGAGGTGTGTCAAAGAGAGAATTTACCTTTCTTTTATGTTGTTAAAAACAGAGAAGTTACCTTAAATATGAAGACAAGGCATATCTAAATCTAAGAGTTCCCGTTATATTACTCCATGTTATAATATGCATTCTCCCAATCTGAATATTCAGGTGGGTTTATCTCTCTGGATATATCATGTTTTGCCTTTTCCATTTGAACTCGATTACAAAAGAGAAGAATTACATGATTATATATTTTTATTAAAAAGTGAGGAGGAAGAACAAGTTGTGTTGGGGAGGATGAGCAAGTAGATCGAAAAGCCGACATAGTTTGACAGACTTTGGAGATTGGGTGGTAAGAATCCAAAATGATGAGTTAAGTAAGTGGAGAGTGCAGCGAATCTCGAAGATGAAGCACGTACTACATAGAGACTAGAGAGGGAATGAGAGAGAGAGAGTGCATCGATGTGAGAGGAAAGCGGCGATCCCCCAGCCACCCAAATTAATATAAAGACGATGTGGATGCATATGCAGATGCAGCGTAGGTTGGGTGACAGTGTCAGCTTTGCCTAGAGACATATCGAACACCGCTTCACATGGTTGCCACTATCTAACTCTACTTGTACGTATATGGCTGCCCGCCTACATTAAATTAAACGCATTACGAGGCGGATCCCAAATACACCACCACCAGTATGCCTCTTGCGAGTGTATTAGGGACTATAAACCCCAAAAAATCATGATCATTGTTCCAACATTTAAATTTTGGCGAGCTCTGAAATAGGGTTCATTTCCGTTGAGTTTGGGGGCATGTTTTCATTGAGTATGGAAGGCGTATTTGTGGTGCGTCCAAAATCGAATCAAACGGCTAGTATTATGACCGTTGCTTCAACATTCGGATTTTGACGAGTTCTAGCATATTGGGTGCATTTCCCTTGACCTTGTGAGGCGCATATGCATTGTGTACGGGAGGCGCGTCCGTGATGAGAATGGAAGACGGATTTAAAAGGACCGAAAATTACTGAAGTTGTTTGGATAAATAACAATCTAGTTCGAAAATAGATATGCTTTATAATCACTTCTAATAATATTATATTGTTTTTAGTTAAGTAGGGTTATAAAAAATCACAAATTGGAAATGACTAGGGGAGGAGATAAATCATGAAGGGGTTAAACACTACAATTTGTCGTCGGAATTAGTTAGTTAATTCACCCTCTAAAAATAACTTTACCACCATTAGTTAAGTTTCGGGCAAAACTAGTAATCAAATCGACTTCATAAGTATAGTGAGTCATGACAAATTACAGTGGATCAATATAATGTAGATTTTGTACTTTTTGACACAAAGTAGTCCACCGAGTTACTATGTCCATATAAAGGGTATGTGACGCTTTAATAAGCAGAAATTCGTAGAACTGACCGTAGAGTCAAGTTCATGTCCATCTAAACGTATATGCGTGTTAGGATTAAATCTAACATATAAGTTTCGTAAGGTTTCATCCTAATATTAACGGATAATAAGAATAATAGTCTACCAACCTTATAAATTAGACTCGAAGTATATCAATTTCTAGATGCGAAAACCTATCTATCCAACATTAGTCTCAATTATACTAAACTAAAACCCTACATATATGGAGCACGGCCTCTGAATTTGTAGGACGTAGTATCATCTCCAACATAGTTGTTTGCTTTATCTACAATTTACATGCACCAATAGTAATAAGTTGAGAGATTGTGTTTCGAGCATATCTTATACCAAAAGTTGTCTCGGTCAAGTGACTCAAGTGGTTACGTAGTAGGCCATGCATGTCAAAAGACAACTTTCTTTAGAACGCAAATCTTCATATCTTTAACTGTTCAAACAAATTTGAACAATCTATCATGCTTAATCCTTTTTTTTTTTTTTTAATGTCACTTCCCACACAGACAACAAGGACGATATAAAAAGATTTTCCATCTTCAGCCAAATCAAAATACAATCATCTTTAATTTCTCAAGCTACCTAGCTATAGCATCATGCAGTCTCCATCTTTATATCAACAATATTCAATGTAACGCATATATTTTGTCAATTACGATCATGCATACTACCAAAAAAAAGAATTACGATCATACATTGTACCGGACGTTTTCGGTATCTAGAACGAGAGGTATTGCGCTGCAGATGTTGAAGACGATGAGTTTTCACTTCCTTGTCGGCCATGAGGCGGAAGAAACGGACGGGGAAGATAACCCTAATTGTTGATACCATATATCGATTGCAATTGATTATAACTCTTAATTTTGAAGTGAATTTTTGTTAAATATTGGTAATTATGTAGATATATATGTATGTGCTTTGTAAGACATCTTTTGGATAGCAACGTGATAAGATCTCGTTTCAAGATCATTATATACTTTTGAAAACACGATTGATGAATACAAATCTTGAGAGATTAAGATGAGCAGTCATCATCAAAGTTGTGTGTTGAAAGGGCCATTCGATGCTTCCCACAAGTAAATACAAAGGCAGTTAGGCTGCAATAAAGAGTCCAAGAACACACACTAAAAGAAAAAGAAAATACACTAAAAAGTACGTAGCACCATGCGAGATTGATTTATCAACCACTATTGTCGATAGGAGTGAGATTTATTGAATTTTTTTTTTAAAAATCATTTATTAAAAGAGATGTTTTAAATTGAGTCATGCATAAATCATAAATCTTTGTGATGTAAAGTGATTCAATATTGGTTCATACATGTTAATTTTGAATTGATGCATGCATAAATAGAAGAACTTTTGAGATTAATTAAACCTTGTAAAATATTATTTTAATTAAAATCTTAGTACGGTGATTCAGTATCGGGTCACGATCGAGTTCCGGTGATAGTTGTTTTTAAAATATTTTTTTTTGGTAGAAGAGACGAGGAGAACGAATTCTCACTCATAATTTATTAGAAAAATAAAAGAACAACTAAACAGGGATATATTTAGGGGTCGCAACGCCCCGGACATCATTCTTAAGGATAGAAATTAAACTAACGGGGTACATGAACCAAATGATAACCAATCGGGACATTAAAAGAAAGAGCAGCAAGATGATCCGCAACGGCGCGGCGTTTGCTTCTCTAAAAACATGACGGAATCGGGTGATCCAATCCCTACGAAGGAAGCCTTGGCAATGAGAAACCAGACTAAAAAGAGGATGAGTGTTGGAGACCTCTTGATTCACCAAGTTGAAAGCCGTAAGCGAGTCAACTTCCACTTCAATGTGTCGAATACCTTTATTCCATGCAAGATGTAAGCCCATGCATAGACCCCATAATTCGACAGCCAAAACCGAGCCCTCGTCAATATTAAACAATGATTTGCTTTGTCTAATTAAGTTTCGCAAAGATGAACACGCCTCTCGTTGTGAGGCTATTATATAAGGTTGTAGTTACGTTGTGTATATATTGAATGTCTTACACATAATACATTCATACGGACGTGTATATAACCCACATAAAATGACGAGAGATGGCCTAAAACCTTGATAGGAAGACCAAACACATAAAGAAGAAAGGAAAACACATGGATGATGTCAAGAAATGAAGCAAGGGTGGTGGAAGGTCGTGCATGGATGTATGTATGGATGTATGGGGAGAAGTTAGCACATGCACATGGTGGTGGGCTAAGCATG
Organism: Fagopyrum tataricum; assembly: GCA_002319775.1. NCBI lineage: Eukaryota > Viridiplantae > Streptophyta > Magnoliopsida > Caryophyllales > Polygonaceae > Fagopyrum > Fagopyrum tataricum. Next base: position 1,944,232 of record CM008284.1, read on the forward strand.
CATATGCATATGTCAAGGGCAAGTACGTGTGAAAAAGAAAAGGTCTCTTATACATCGACCTCTCTCGTTTGAGGCTATATATCTCGCTTTCTAGTGCTGATATGCAAACACGTAGAGGCTGATTCATATGGTTGCTGATCTGATATAGTTTCTCCACTTATGCTTGCTTTTTGGCATGGGGTCACCTTTCCTATCCTTCTCTTCAACTAGTTTCTGGTTTCTACCCACCTAACTTAAGGTTCCATGTGGCCCAAGTTGGATTCAAGGTTCGTTGGAGTTGTTCATCTAGTATATATGGTCGAAATAAATTGTACCTTATTGATGATAACAAATCTACATATTTATATTTAAGTTTGGTGGCTACTCTTTTCATTGTCGATTGTTTTTAGGTTGGTATTTTACTTGATTACAAACCTTAAATTGTACATTCACTCGTATGCATATGATCCCCTATTTACAAACCTTCAATTTAATATATAAATTAATCGAGCGTTTGATCCAGATAGAGCATTTGCCATCTATATTAATTATTCATGATGTTGTTAGAAGGGTTCCGATGAAGTCGAAGTTCTCATCCAAAATGATGCTATAGGATATTCAACAAACTGTGTTGGTGATCATTTCTGATCAGCTCTTCGTGTAGTAAAAAAAAAAAGTCCTATAATTTGTAAAATATAAGTAAATGAGTGGAAAGTTAGTAATCTTGGACTTTAAGTGAAGTACCTAATCCATGTCAAGCCTGAAATTAACATAAAACCTAATTCTAAGGAATATCAAACTTTACTAAATGACTCCTTTGGTTTTTAATAATTGTCATTAATGATTTAAAATTTTAGTTAATATATATCATTATAAATATAATTAATACTCCAACCTTTTACAAATAACATTTTACCTATTTTTTTATATTTATTATTTCTATTTTTAAAATTCTATTTTTATACTTTCGTACAATTCTCCACATTTTACTATTATTTTTATTTATTTTTAAAAATTATTATACATGATTAAATATTATATCTTCTACTTTTAATTTTCTTAATATATATATATATATATATATATATATATATATATATATATATATATTTACTCAAATAACAACTATTAAGAACCGAAAGAGTTTTTATCTCGATAAAAAAATAATCATCACTTACGATAATTTTGGACTTGCATATAATTTGGCCATGTATGATTTGTCAATGTCCACTGATTCATTTGCGGATTGTTTATAGTTTTATATATAGCATAATTGATCATCGAATTTGGGCTTACATATACTTTGTTGTATATACTTACTGGTACGCATTACATCTCCTCATAAATTCTTCCATTTCCCACCATGAAAATAAATAAAATAAAATATTTGAATGGAACCAAAAGCTACCCATCCCTGATGAATACTTATGTATGACCAAAATATTTAAATTATAATTAATGTGAATAAAAGTTAATATGTTAAAATATTAATTTGTCATGATATATATATATATATATATTGGTAGGAGATAGTTATCATTAAGAAGGCTAAATTATACTTAAGAAGGGTAAGATAGTTATCAAACTTCCATGTTATGTGAGTCATATTATCATAAATGTGATTTATAATCCACATAATTTAGTAAAACTAAACTGAAGATGATAAGTCCGTTAATAGTGCAATGTGATTAGAAATGGACCGAAATGGTGATTAATCATTAATGTATGGTTGATGATATTGGAGTTTATAATATAATTTAGATTAAATATAAAATAATGAATAAGTTAGGGAATATAGGGTAAGGCCTTTTGGGGTGAAGAATTGAAGATGGGAGACCGACGTAGAGAAAAAGAAAGATGGCACATGCAGCCTAATTTATGGATTAAGAATTTGGTAACGTGGCCAATCTCCAATTGCATTGCACGTTCCCTTTCCCCCACAAATCTAATTTCCTCTTGTGGCCCCCCAAACTGTCCAACCGTGCTGACCAACCGTCTTTAAGGCTCCAATTTATTTATTTATTTATTTATACTTTAATAAATATATAATTATCTCCACCGTTTGGTTGGTTGAGGTAAATCTATCAACCATCCCATAAATCACCCATAAATCAATAAATTAGTAGAAGAAAATTAATACGCATAAACTGTTTAATACCCTTCAACCACTGCCAATCGAACAAACCCTATATTCAGAGTAAACTGAAAAAGGAAGAAGCAATAATCTAATCTATCCAAATAGAAATAATCTAGACCAAATATTTGATCCTAATTCTTTTTCATGTCAAATTTGTTCTCTCACAAAATTAGCTCACAATATTAGAAGATAAAAATAATAAAAATAATTCTATATTCCTGATTAGTATAGTTATACGTTCGTGACTATAAAAAAAAAAATAAAAAATCATGTTTTAGAAGATAATATTGATTTATATTGTCAAATAAAGTCCTTTTTATAATTATATTTATAATATGATTTTTTTCACAATAAATTTCTGCAAATTTATCTTGGAAGATAAAAAATAAGTTTTTAAGAACTTTAACATGAAAATGGACTAGAAAATTCTCATATCCGAGATGTTGATATAATCCCGTAACACACAAGCACACATGTACATATATAGATCGATATTGAGATAAATATGTGATGGATGAAGCTCTTTGAAAACAAATTCGAGATGGGGAACATAGCTTATTTGTCTTAGTACGGGCTATCGAGCACATTACATCGTGGAAATCTCATTACACATTTACACCCAGAACATGCGGCTATTCGGCGTGCTAAGTTGTGCATGTGGGCTGGGAGCCTCCTCCGACATCTATTGTCAAGGTCAAAACTGATGGGGTTCGACATGAAGATGGGTTTGCAGTAGCATGTGGTAATATTCTTGATCGTCAAGGTAGGTGGTTACGGGATTTTGGTATTAACATTGAATTGTGCACATTCCCTATCGTTGAATTATGGGGGTGTTAATTTCATGGTTTAAATTTGGCTTGAAGAGTGGCTACCATAATGTGATTTTGGAAACGGATTCGTAGTTGATAGTCACTCTCCTTCATAATTTCATTCCCCTTTACCATCTCCTTACTAGTTTGACCCTTAAGTGTCATGACTTTCTTGAAAGAAATTGGATTATCCAAACTCATCATGCCTACCGCGATGTGAATAAGATAGCGGGCTATATAGCTAGGTTTTCTTTAAATTTAACCCTTGGTTTGAGTGTATTGGTTGACCCTCCCAATAGTATATTTGATTTTTACTTAATGATGTGAGGGGCCATGCTATCACCGTTTGCTGATCACTTAGTTTCTTTTTTTCTACAAATAACGCAACTAGATGCGCAGAGACTCCTAATTCTCCAAATTAAGATTTTTTTAAAAACTTTTTTATATTTTACTATAGATAAGGTAAGTTGGATTATAATTGAATACCTTAATTAAAAACATAAAAAATGGATACATAAAAGTCGACCAACGATTTGGAGTACCAACTCTATGGAATTATTGTAGCCAATTATCCATTGAGGCGCACAAATAAAACACCCAATTTCTAACCATAAATAAATAAACAGCCAACTGCTACAAACGAATATATCTACGAGGAAACGGTTAAGTAAGACGTGAGGGAAAGAAAGGTATATAGTTTTTTTTGGTAGGAAGAAAGGTATATAGTTGGTGAATATATAATGTATAATATGTAAAGTAGAGAAAATATGTCATGTTGTTTGTTAAGACTAACTGGGCGGTGAATGCTGATGCATGAAGATGGAGATCAGCTGCATAGAAGCTTCATCCATGGCGGTGCATGCAGTAGTTGATGATGATATATAGATGTTGCAAAGGACCAAAAAATCCACCGACAAAGTCTACGTATCTAACATCCTTGTATCTATCAGAACTAATTTATATGAATAGGACGTGTATTTAATACATGGTGTGTCAGACACTTTTCGGGCACATTTTCGCTGGGCTCCGGTCATTATCAACACCGGAAAGTTGAAGTTTTGGCTTACTCTCCGCGAGCTCATGCTCGGGGTATATTCATACGTCAAATTTGAGTTCCGTTTGAATGAGAAATGGAGACCCGAAGTTGGTTGTTCGAGAAGCAAAACTTGGAAAAACTGTCAAAATGTGGGTATCCCACATCGACCAGAACGAGAAATATCCTACAGGATATAAGGAGTAAAATACCAGTAAAGGCCGCCTTTGAGTCACTACCCATTTTCAATGGGATGAGGCGTGGTTAAACCACCACACACGCGGGCTCATTCTAATATCATCCGAAATAAAACTTTCCTCCTCTCCGTTCGGTTCGTAGGTTTCTCTTGTTTTATTAACGCAGTTTATGTGACTCGTAGAGTCGTAGGTGACAAATACGAGGCCATACAATATCTTCATCTTTCTTAAAGTACTTGGATTTGAAATCGAATGTCTTGTGTAACCAAATATGATAAAACATCATGGCGTGTAATATTCTCACGTGGTCTTCAGATGCGTGGAGACTACCGACCCTCCTTATGACAAAAAAATAAAAAAAATCTCATGGTCGTTGACCCACATAGCTTCATGTTATGAAATTGTATCTTAGCTAATTGAGATTGTCGGTCTTAACACACCTGTCATGATTTTGGACAAGCTACTTTAAGACATGTTGTCAAATGCAATAGATTTCAAACATAATGCAGTGAACTAGGTGCATGTAACTGGATATGTATGTTAGACCGAGTCCAACATAAATCTAGGATGAATAAATGTCCAACGTACTTGTGTGTTCGGACATGCGACGAAAAACTCATGTGATCTTCGACCCACCAAAATTAAACATGGTATGAAAGCAAATCTATCTCGAGTCTATTGGGCAAGTCAGGACTAATACATGTTGTTAGGTGTTAACTGAGTTTAACAATTGCACTTGAGGAGAGCGGATAAATTGATCTACGATAACAAATAAATTCAAAACCTAATATATATGTTTGATGAACTACTCTTTTTTACCGAATTCACTTCATGGATCATGATACCCTCCCTCATTCAATTCATAGAACTTTGTTGTAATTATATTATGGGTTCGAACTCAATACATATATACGCGTTAAATATGTGTCTAAACTATAAATTTATTTACTACATACATGCCATAAGACATTTCAACAATATGCTTCTGTTGTCTCAGTTTCTGTTGCATCTTATCTTATTCATACACACGAGAAGTACGTGAGATGAAGTTGGTATGTTGATTTTTCTAAATATCTACGTGTATCTGATGCGACATTTCCCACGTAAATAGTTTGACCAAGTTTTCTTTAACCATTTTTGTTGATTGGTGAAGCAGCATGTAACCATTATAAAGAGGAAGATGAAACCATGCATGTACTTCAACCCAATATATATAGGGTTCCAATTCAGTTCAAGGATTACAAAGAAAGAATTATAATTTGTTCAAGAAAAATATCAATAATGACGTACTTCTCTAAAAAGGCCGGTCACAGTACAAACAATTGGTTAGAATATAAGAGATATCATTCGAGTATGCATAGTCTATTATCTCCTTTTGTATTTATATGATATATGAATAATATGATATAACGTAATTATCATAATAGAGTTAGTTACCATAATTTAGCTATTTCGGATGTCTATTTGTGTTTTATAATTTATAAGTTCGATGTCATATTGAGCAATTTTTTGGAGTATAATTGAAGAAACGATTACAACTAGCTAAACTTCTCTCTAATTGAAGAAAATCAAGGTTAATGTTAGATCGATTGAGAACCAAAAAGTGAAGAAGCTAGTGTCTTCGATCACTATGATGAACGATTGAGTCTGTCAATGTCAACAATCGAGTCGATGAAGTCTGATTTCGAGATAACATCAACATTGGAGCGATTGAAGAAGAATAAGAACGAAACTGAATCGATTTGATTTAACTCAACCAGTTGAGTTTATCACTACCATCGACTCGAATTAGATTGGGTTTGCAGCTAGTGGAGGAACATATCATCAACTCATATTTTACGCAACGTTTTACACTAGATCGAGTTACAACACTCATCGATTCATCACTTTGAAACTCTCGTCAACAAATTCGACTCTATTTTATTTTTTCCAACCCCTATTTAATCTGAACACCTTTTAACCCATTTGGTGTTTTTATGATTTCCTATGAGATATAAGAAAAGCCTTTAATCTCTTATAAATATAATATTTGTTGGTCCATTTAGATATCTCATCTTATATAATTTCCACATTGAGGTATTATGACTTGCTAATTTCTTATTTTGGAGCTTGGAATACGTGATTTATAGATTTTTGATTTGTATAGTAAATCTACAATCTTTGTTTGTTTGTTGAATATGTTCATTTAATTGTCAAATATCTATATGTTATCATATTTTTTTATCGTCTATACAAAATGCAAGAGCTGAATGAATATATACATTAACGTTTGGTTGTAACTGCGAAATCGGAAACGGAATGGAAATAAATCTAGTCCACATTGATACCTTGTTTATGAAATCATTTCACGTGATTTCATGCAAAATGCATTTACTTTTCTCCATTTTGTTACACTATAGGGCATCAAAACTAATCAAATTCTACTATAATTACTTCAAATCACAAGGAATGACCGGAATGATACCTAAAAATTTCATGAACATGGATACACGTATGGACCGGATACGTTTCGATTCCGTTTCCGTTTTCGGAGTTCAAACCAAACGGGCCTTAATTTCCTACGGTTGTCTGCACGTAAGAGGATTTTATAGTGTAAAACTTTCTCCGACGAGCGTATATTTCATAAATTCTTGGTCCATAATTAGAATAATAAGCATGATCGTGTTAGCTAGATAAGTAGGTGGGACCCAATTGACGTGGAAGATGAGGTGTAAAAGTGAAAAAACGGATAAGGATTTTAGAACTTTTACTTCTTTTATTCCAAACATCATTCCCTTTTCTCCATTTCTTCTCTTTTTATCTTTTCTCTGCCACGTCCTTTAATCAAAGTTTTACGTCATGCCCACTATATACTATATTTATTAATTGCATTTTTCCAACTTAAAGACGGCAATTAGAAATCAAATCAAACCTTGAATAAAGGGTTTGACGATTTGATTTTTAAATCCATTTTGTTTTTCCATTACTTTTTGTTAAACTACCACATTCTTTCGACAGCTTGGAGTATACAATATCATGCATTTTTATCCTATGATTATATTTATTTAATCATCAAATATTTTCTCAAAATTAATACTTTCAAAATTACTAAATACAATTATTAAATATTTAATTAATTAGTTTCAACTTGAAGTATAAATATAAAGCATTTCTGAATAATGGTCAAAAGTATAAACGTAATATATATACACACAAAAATTGAATTTCTGACAGTTATCTATATATTTACGTAGATTTGACCCTATTTAAAGATATATGTTTTATAAATATACATTAAATTGATTTGACCCCTACTAAATAGAATTATTATCATCTTCATTTGAATATTACTCCATCAATTTTTTTTTTCCGCCAATGCGTTTCAATATTATTTTATATCTCGATTATCAAATTCTTGATTATAAACTTGATATTCTTAAAATGATATTTGGATTTTATTGTAATTAATTAAATTGAATATTGATATATTTTCTAAGAGTATTTAATTTTAGGTTATTTGTTGAGTTTGTGAAACTCTATATGTTTATACAACACTAGATATAATGACGAAGAAAGAACATGGTCTTATGACTATTTGAGTTTGAAAAATTCTTGCCTTGCACATAAAAAATAGAAAATAAAAATCTCATTAGATTTGTCTTCATAAAAAATATTATTATTAGAGAAATGAAAAGGAGGTCAAAAGGGTGAAAAATATGACGTGGTAAAGGAGGTAAAGAGGGGACAAAGCTGATACAAAAAATGGCCTTTAAACCATCTTTTTTTTCCTTCCCTTATCAAGATATGATAATGCGTATGTTAATGTAAGCACCTTTACTTAATTACGTTAAACCCTTAATTAATTAATACAATGTGCTATCATTTTTTATTAGCTAATCATCATAGAGATTAACTAAGCTTAATTGAATGTGATGCTGTGATGCAAGCCACATAGTTAACTAGTCACTAATCAAAGTGATAATCATAGTTTGACGTTATCTTTTACTTTCATTTGTAAAATATAAAAGTATATATATTACTCTTGAGATCGGATGAGAACATATATTAAGATGAAAAAGGAAAGAATCGATAAATAATCGGCACTCTAATGGTATTTAGGACTTGTTTGGTATCTATATCTAAGATATCAAGATATGTGTATAAGATATGGATATGAGATATTAAGGTATGGGTATGAGATTGATATCTGATACCTTTGTTTCGAAAAGAAATGATAGAAGAGGGAGAAGCAATGTTAGATATGTGATACCTCTAGTTTTTTGAGTATATCAAAATAGGAGAAAATGTGTATAAGGAGTATATCAAGATATCAGTTTCATATCCTTGTACTTGTATATACCAAATATATGTATGAAATTTTTTATGTCGATACCCATATCTGATATTTAGATATGGATACCAAACAGACCCTTAGAACATTAGGTAAATTCAAAGTTGGCTTGATTATTTTAATGTTACTAGAGATTATTGAAAACGAAAATTAAATTTTAGTAATATTTAAATAATTAATTTTATCTCCTATAAATTATTAAATTATTATAAATTATAATCTCCAAAGTAATTCAATAATCAAACCAAATGACCTCAAAAGATAATTAATTAATATTTATCCTTTTACGGCCAACATTAGAAAGTGGACAATAATAATAATAAAAAAAGTTTCCAACTTAGAAGTTAGGAATATTAATTTAAAAAAACTAATAAATAAATAATCTTACAAAATTAAAATATAGGATTAAAAAATATAAGTATTAATAATTCATAAATAAATTTATAGCCTAAATAATTTTTTTTAAATTAATAAATAAATAAAGTAGAAAACATAAAGACGGGAAAATGATAAATGAATCGAAATACTTAGTACCACACCGATGTATGCTCGCATCTTATAAGTGTGTTCCATAACATTTGTTTACATCATTTATTTTATCTTATTTTTAGGGATTAAAATATATGGTTCGATCTATAAGACTATGATATGCATATGCTGAGCTAAAAAATTATATCATAAAATTCATTTTATGAGAATGACAAGTTAAGTTTAGTAAGTTCATTAATAAAAAATGGTATGATGTACCCTTGCTAGATAATCCGTATATAATATTTATAAAATCACATAATTTTTCATTTCAGACGTATTAATTAGCTCATTAAAAAAGTTAATTTCAATTTTGAATTTCAAGCGAGAAATTGATTAAACTCAATTTTAGCTTCACACCTCAAATGCGAAATTAGTAAACACAATTTCGATTTCAGTCTACAAGTACGAAATTAATTAAATTCAATTGTGGAATCAATTAATCATAATTCCGCACTCCGGTGCGTACGGAATGAAAGAGATAGTTAAAGAAAAAGTATGATTTCGATAAAATTCATTTGACAAATAGTAGATATTTAAATATTGTTATAAATAAAAATATCTGAAGTAATATTAAAATTTTAAAAAAGTATACAAATATTTAAAGCTAGCTTTTGAATAGTCGTGTTAATGGGATGAAGATTTTTCACTATGTATGAGGTGAGAACCTATATGAATGTAGAGGTATTTGTCCAATCCTTGTCGAAAGAATCAAGAGACCCGGAAATTGAGCAAATCTAAAAACTAGGTGTGAATCTTATTACAGAAGAATTAAAACCTAGAAACTTCTAGAAACATAAAATGAATATAATGGTTCAATAATCTAGTTTTTGAGATATACCATTTGAAGCATTGAGTAGCCTTACTAAAATTTAAATGAGAATCAAAATAAAATAAAATCATATCCTAACGGAGACAGATATCCGACGGATATATAAATGGGAACATCTTTCGATCTCGGGATATATAAGTAAAAAACATTATACTAAATGAAGATGAATACTTGCGACACACCTAATTTTGGGAGTTGCCGACAACGTGGTAATTTGGAAACTTGAAATATATAGCCAAAAGTTAAATAGGAAAAAGAAAGAAAACTTTGATTTTATTTATATTACTAATTATAATATATTTATGTTACTTTCATTGCTCTAGTGGATCGTACTAACAAAGATCTGACCTTTATTTCATTCTACCTTTCCTTATAAACACTATTTACTTTACTGCATCCTCATTCAAAATTTCTTTGGGTTTATCCACATCCCCTATTTTATCAAATTTGCTTCTCACAAATTTTATAAGTTTGTTCTTCAAGTTAACTTTACTCAACTATACTTGACTTATTTAGTAAATGATGAGCTCAAGTCAAGTTTTTTCGAGCGAAACTCAATAATGAGTCAAGCTTTGGTTACCTCATAAGAATGAAAATAAGTCGGTTTATGGGTTGAAGTTTAACTTCCACCAACCGCCCACCTTACTTAAACTCTCACCCACCCCGTTCACCACCCGTCTAACACCCACCCGTTACTCACCGTGTGTTCGGGTGGTTCAGGTAAAATAACCGGATGTGTATTGTGTAGTATATCTTTCAGTTCTAGACATTTACAAGTATAGAGTAAATTTATATTTTAAAGTAATACAAATATAAATCTACTAAACAAAACAAAAAATACTCCAACATTACAAACCAACGTCGAAATGCATTCAATTAATACAAATCGATGCAAATAAACGCAATATTTTTATGCATGCAACAAACGTAAATCACTAAATCAACATATAAATAGAATCAGACTCCTTTAGAGCTCGATGTAACAATCCACTTCAACAACCTAGAATAATACAAAGAATAAAAAAAAACAATAATTAGAACATCAAATTTAAAATGAATTAAAATTTGAATGTAAATGTATATGATTATAAGATTTAATTGTAGAATCTTTCACATCAACATCCTCTAATATGGTATCAACAATTTGTGAACTAGGTGTAATTCAAAAACAAATAAAACTACATGATGTCTTATTCCAAAATTATCAAACTAAAACAGTAATTCAAAAACAAGGTAAGAACTAAAATATATGAATCATACGATATTACATACTTTTGAAGAGAATCCAAAGTCAAATATATCTTCAAATCAGACTCCAAACTTGAATATATCTGAGGAGAGGACGAAGAGAACCACTGCCAAGTAAAGATTACCTCAGGAGATAAACAAGCGAGCACTGAAGTGAGTAAGTAACCGAGCGGTAAGTAGCCGAGCGACGAAGAGAGTGCGTGACTTGCCGACGGCAGACTAAGGTATGGTGAAGGTTGTAGAGATTGATATAAAAAAAATCGAGATCGGGAAAGAGGTAAGGGAATTGGTTGGCCTTCACGGGCTTACAATCTTAGGGGTTGAGGCTTGAGGGCAACATTTAGGGTTTATTTATTTTTATTTTTTTTAACAAGTTGTACGGGTTATGCGGGTCGGGTGGGTGATTCTATACCCACCCCACCACCCATCAATATCACACGTCAACTGCCCACCACCAAGAATTCTTCAGATTTTCACCCAGAAATTCGGATAGGTTGACCGGTTGAATTGGGCAGTTGTGCACACATTTTCATCCCAAGTCTTCAATTCAGTGAGAATCGGGGTCGAGTTGGGTATAAATCAAACTCAAAATTAAAATTATGTTCATATTCGACTTGTTTAGTGATTAAACGAACTTATATCAGGTTTTGTACGTAAACAAGCTCAAACGGAGTAACCCAACTCCTGTGACATCCCTAAGAATTTGGGTGCATTTGGCTAAAAACAATTAGTTACTTTCAAACGGAGTAACCCAACTCCTGTGACATCCCTAAGAATTTGGGTGCATTTGGCTAAAAACAATTAGTTACTTTCGGGCCTTAGTTTCTTCTACTTGGGCTAAATTACATCGTCCAGTTGGGCTGTACACATCAGATCTCGTTCAAAGGTAGAAATATATGATTAATCATACACTACATGAGAGTATGAGACTTGTGTAAATAGCTTGGTAGACTAGAGTGTACAGACGAGGAAAGTAAGGTATCTAACAGCCTTTAAAGCTTTTCTCACGAGAAATCGTTTGATAGCTAAATGATTCCTCTTTTTTCTAAGCTAATTCTTGTGATAGATTCTTTTGGAACAATTTATGGCATGGTTCTTGATATACAAAGAATACGAGGAAAGAAGGTATTCCATTCTACCACTTGAACGATTCCTATTACTGGAATTAAATTAAGAGTTTATATGAAAATAATTATGAGGTTCGTCAAAAACATACTCAAGTCCGACCAATCAATTATGAACTTGAAAGTTTGACATCAGTTCATGTCAACTTCGAGCAGATCGTGAATATAAGAGTACATACACATTAGGCCCAAACGCAACTAACATAAGAAAGTTTGACATCAATTCATGTCAACTTCGTGCAGGGCGTGCATGTAGTACATATAAGAGTGCATACACATTAGGTCCAAACACAACTAACCCAATACATAAATGCATGTATTGTACTGAAACCAATTGACAAATGACAACGCATGTTTTGTACTAAAACCAATTGACAACGGAAAATAAGTAGCTCAGAATATACAACACTTTAAACATCTTTATTGCTACACGTAAGTATCAATACCCATTAATGGAAAAGGAGAAATCAATATGACGGATTTTAGGGAATCAATCATGATAGTGTAGCAACTAGCAAGGGATCAAATTGTAGAATAACAAAGCAAATTTTCAAAAAGCAACAGCACAAGGAAAACAATTCTAGGACTCTGCTTATCGGTCACTCACTCTTTGCAGGAAAAAAAAAGAGCAGACAAGACCGAAGACGTTGGTACAAACTGGGGGGCAGCACAAAAACAAAATTCGAAAAAAAAACATACAAGACGGGTAATTGGTTCAGTCGAGCATTTACTGGATGTATATATTAAACATTTACTGGATGTATATATAAAACAGTTGCTTAGAGCCTTAGACACATTTTAATCTCACTTCGCAGAGTATAATTTGTTAATGGCATTACATATCACCCGCCAATGGCAAAAACGCCAGTTAAAGGGCTTTGCTTCTTCTTAGGCAGACACAACTCAAACGAGATCAAAGATAGATATAGCATTCTACATAAACAAATTTGAAAGGAGAAATGCTGCTTTGTAAACCCTCTATTGCTCCAAAGAACACAAGACATGGAGAAAAGAGAACTAAAAGATGTAGATTAGGTGTCGTGTGCATACAGCAGACATCATTTGCCTTAAGGTGGTGTGCATTCATTAGTTCTTCATCAAAGATCATTTGATTTGAATTATCATAATCAGTTGCTTTAGAACATCTAGAGAGACTAGCATCCTAAGGGTTCTATATGTATGCAAACTTCAATTGCAGATCAGACAATAAACAGCATGCATAATATATATGAACATAATCAACATCATGCATAAACATACGTCCATTTCATAAGCCAAATATAACTGCAAAATTTAAGCAAATCCCAGGTCTAGTAGTAACATGGGGAACATGTATGTATACTTCAAAAGCATTTCAGAATAGAGCCCAGGGTTAGCACGCTATGAACAATATTGACAAAATTGCACCCAACGCACAAACCAACACAATATCAGAAACTACTTCAAAAGATCAAAACCAAAACAGGGATATTATAAGTTCCAGAAACGCTGCGGAAAAACAGAGAAGCATAAAGGATTTACTCCTTGTTGAGCAGATCAGCTAGCTGCGTTAGAGCAATCCCTCGCAAGATGTCCATGTTCTCCACAGTTGTAGCACCCGCCGCCGCCACCACCTCGGCCACCGGACCTGCCACCAAAGCCACCGCCTCCGCCTCCGCCGCCAACTCCTTGTTGACAGTCTCTGGCAAAATGACCAAATCCACCACAACTATAGCAAGATCCCCCGCCTCCTCCTGCGGCTCCTCCACCGCCTCCACCAGCACCACCAGAAGTGCATTCCCTTGAAAAGTGCCCTGGCTGACCACAGTTGTAGCAGCTTCCACCACCGCCGCCACCACCTCCACCGCCACCGCCTCCACCAGCAGCGTTGGAACACTCCCTAGCGAGATGTCCAGATCTGCCACAGTTGTAGCAATTCCCACCGCCGAATCCACCATCGCCACCGCTATTTCTCTTCCATCCACCGCCTCCTCCACCGAATCCTCCGCCTCCACCACTCCGATCATTATATCCGAAACTACCGCGACGTCCTCCACCAGAGAAACTGTTGTCCCTGCCGGTATCAGGAAGAGGTGCGCCGTTAGGAGCGGTAACATCGACAGCCTTCGTCTTGTTGTTATCGCCGACAGTGATGCTGAATTCGACAGCGTCACCTTCTTTTAGGGTTCTAAAGCCCTCGGATTTGATGGAGGATTGGTGAACGAACAGATCCTCGCTTCCATCCTCAGGAGCAATGAACCCGAATCCTTTCTGGTCACTGAACCAACGAACCACACCAGTAGATCTAGCATCCTGTTCCATGGTTCAAGAGAGGAAGATAGAAGATCGAGAAACCCTAGATTGAGAGAGGAGAAGAATGGTTTGGAAGAAATGGGGGCGGTGTGAAATATGTATATATAGAGGGCTTCAATTGCTAAACCCTAGCCAAATTTTAACCTTTTCAGTTTTCCACGCGGTTCTATCTCTGCAGATTTCTGACGGATGTGGGAATATTTCTGTGCGCTGGGGTGCACTGGAAGCTTACGTGGACTCGCTTGAAATTTTCTTTACATTATTGTTTTTCAATTTTTTACTCCGTATATATACTAGACTGGAGAAGAATAAGCGTGAAATTCAACTGGTCGAAAATCATGTTGGATTTCGTTCGGATGCACATGTGAATTAGGTCCGAACTCGGTCTATAAGACTAACGCATAAGTTTGGTGAGTTCACGTACTACTAGAATCGCAAATTTTAATTTTACATACCATCCCATAAATACAACGAGGTGAATATAAACGGATTTATCATCTCATTATAGTTACTCCACATATTATGATTGACAAGGCCGATTAGACTAAACGGCTTCCGATATCATACCATGTTAAACTACATCGGACGGCAGATTTGGGTTCATGTGCGGTTCTTAGGCTCGCAATTCTCTTTCTAGTTAAAAGCTGTTCAGGCATCCGAATAGGGTGATAATTCAATAATTTTAGAAACTTCTTTTTTATGATATGAAGTATGTAATATAGACTATACTTTTGATGATATAAACCTCATAAAGACATAAGGAGTGTATCTCTCGAGGCGAAATCAACTCCATAAGAGGTGGAAAAAATACTCTTTAGATATCTACAAAGAGTACAGAAAACCACCATAGTATATAATACATAGCTGATTTGATTCCTACAAAGGAAGCAAAAAAAATGGTGGCCCTTTGTATACATATGCAACTAGTAAACTTCCACATTCCACTGCTCTTGCTTCTTCAATTGCTTCTTGAAATCAATCCACTCAATACCTGATGCATTGACAGTAACACATACATATCAGCTTAATTGTGGTTCTGCATCTAAGGCCCTGTTTGGTAAAATGAAAATCGGAAAAACCATCACAGTGTTTTTAGTTTTGTAAACTCACCTTCTGCAGCAGCCAAGGGCGCCATGATCTCATCAATACCTTTCTCCATTCCCTTCAATCCACACATGTATACGAAGGTGTTGTCCTTCTTGAGTAGTTCCCAAAGTTCGTTAGCGTACTGAGCCATACGTGTTTGGATGTACATCTTTTCACCCTGGTCGTTTGTTTGTTCTCTGCTCACAGCGAAATCCAACCTGAAGTTCTCTGGTGACTTTTCTTTCATTAACTCAAACTCCTGACATTTTAAACACATTATGGAAATTGAAGTTATAGGATTGTTTTACAAAATGGTTTAGAGTAATTTGTCTAGGATTTGGGTTTACCTCCTTGTAGAGTAATGAGCTACTTGTTGGAACACCTAAGAAGAGCCATGCAAGACCATTGAACTGTAAAAGGATTCAGTAAGCATGTCTTCTTAATTGTGTCATTAATTTAAATCAGTTTTTTAAAGCAAAAATGAATCCACCTTGTAATCTTCGTGCTTTTCAAAGAACATTTTCCATAAGAATGAACGAAAAGGAGCAATCCCGGTTCCAGTTGCAAGCTGCATTATATAAATTAAAACCAAAACTAACATTAAGTTTGCATAAATGATAATTGGACAATGTAATCATTACAATAACTATATAGATACAATTTACCATTATAATTGTTGCATTCTGGTCTATCGGCATCAACATTTCTTTTCCAACAGGTCCAGTTAGCTTCACTTCTGAACCAGGCTTAAGATCACCTATGAAGCCATTACATTTTCAATAGGAAATAGAACTCAGTTCTAAATAAATTACACATTTACACTATTTTATATAGTTTACAATCTCAAATTCTCATTTATGATAAGATAGGATACATCATAACCTATATTCATCTATAAAGACCCATCAAATACTTAGTTTAATAAAATGCATAAACTGATTTTCCTTACAGAGAAAGTTTGAGCAGACTCCCTTAACCACTTCCCCTTGGTCATTGGTGTAGACAAGCCTTTTCACACATAAAGAAACCTAAAGAGGTAATGTAGTTTTGATAAATACCAATTGTAAAAGCATTACATCCAAACAAGCCTTATTCATTCTTGAACTTACAGTCTTAGAGTCACCAAAGTCTCCGAGGGCACTGCTAGCAATTGAATACAGCCTGACCTTATGAGGTTTACCATTCTTATCAATACCATCTGGGATCACTCCAACTGACTGCCCTTCTCTGTAAGGGAGCTCCCCTAATATCAATATAATGATAATAATCAGAAGCATATACTTGAGATTAAGATCAAAATATGTTGGAGAAGTGGCAAAAATACCCTCAGTGCTGAAGACCATGTGCCAGGTTTCACCAGGTGCATCATCACCAGTGATCTTGGTGTTAAGAAGGCACCTTCCAGTGTAAGGCTCCTTGGGCCTGAACTTGTTGGTGACAACCCCTTCTTCCATCTTCTTTGACACCTTCTCAACCTTGACTGGTGGTGGTGGTGCATCTGTGGTGATTTGTGCTCTGATGAATCCAACTGATCCATTTCCCCTGTTGTATTGTAATGAGATCTGTTGCCATGAAAACATTAAATAAACCATTAATTCAATAAAAGAAGAAAAAAAAACTTGAGAGTATAAATGAAAAGATCATACCTTCTTGTAGTTGTAGGAAATTTTGTCTGGTGAGATGGAAGGTCTGGATGAGAGATTGGTGGACTTGGTGGTGCAAGGGAAAGACACGGCGGCTGTCACGGCGGCAGCCATGACTTCTTCAGAGATGGATCTAGAAGAAGAAGATGACGAATGAAATAGATGAAAAGAGACAATGGGTGTGATTCCCTTGAGATAAAATCATAAAAATAAACTGACAAGATGGAAAATGTTGGATTTTTCATTAAATGGATTATGTATTTGGGTGGAGGAGATTTGAGGTCCAAGCAATGGCAGGGGAGTGGATAACATGAAAAAGCCCTTTACATGAGGGTGTGGTTACTGTGAAGGGTTTTTGTTGCTTCTCTAAGCTGTTGACTAGATTCCTCTGTTGCCAAAACTGAAAAATAATCAACAACAATTATGGATAATATTAACGAATTACACCCAAAAAAAGAAGAAGATAATATTCACTGCAACTCGACAGTCAGTGCTATTTTCAACAAGTTTGAAAGTTGAGGCTATTTCTCGCAATAACCTCTGAAACTTGGTCTGTTTTATACAATTTGCAAAGTACAATCCAAAATCCAAATCATGATCAGATCCAAGTTTCGCGAAACTCCAGTAGTTCCCTGTATCATCAGATTCAGATCAAAGAATAATTGAAGGATAAAATCCCACCAAGAATCAGAAGGTCCTACACTAAAGCTTCCATGTGCTTACTGTTGAGATGTGTGGATTATTGTGTCCCACATCGACTAAATGAATAATGTAAACCTAGCATATAAACCCAAGGTTACTCCTCCTATTGTCAATTGGCCGAATGTTAGTGTGCTTAGGTTCACTTGTGACGTGCATTCCTTGACGGATATAAAAAGCTTTGAGTAGGAAATTTGGTCTTTAAGGTGAAAGACCATTGAACCGGCCCAAATACATTATCCGGACTTTCTACTCAATTCTCATCTCATCCGTTTCATCCCTCACCTCCTTCTGTCATTCGCTCTTCAATCTCGGTCTGTGCAGATCAGAGGTCAGTAGTTCTCTCTCCCTGCTTCCAATTTTCGCAATGTTTGTTGATTGATAATGTTCATTCTTCCTCCATTTATTCCTCTCACTTGCTCTTGCAATTCCTATTGTGTTTTTGGAGATGGTAGAAATCGTACAAATATTGTTGAGTTCTTAATATACGCCATAACTCGTCTGCTAGTGTATGTTCCTCTACATTGCTTGCTCTATGAAAGTATGTTTTTGAATTCGATCTTAGACAGGGCTAAACTATTGAAATATTTGCGCAAAGTCTTATGAGATATCGATTTTTAGGAGGTTTGGGAAGCACCTTTGTTCGAGTGATTACTGATTATTGCAAAAATAATGCTGAAGAAAATCATGAGTATCGATTCAGCTGTGGCTATTGTTGGTGTTATTTACTCTAGCTCTTGCAATTTCCCTCTGCTTTAGGCTGTAGCCTTAACATGTCTGGAAATATTATCAATAAATTCATATGCCCTGCTTGCATTTAGTTACACGGAATTTTTGACGATTCTTGAATAGTTCAAGTACGCTGACAAATTCAACCTCGAACATAGTTTGGATGATGGAACTCTGCTGAACCATTATTGCCGTCATATTTACCTTATCTGCATATTTGTTCCTGTGTAGTTCCCATAAACTTGTGAAAAATTCGTCATCAGATAGATACATTGAGAAAAGAGAGGCCACCATGTCGCACATGAAAGGAGATTTACTGACAAAAACCAGGAAACTTGTGAAAAGACCATTGAACCGGCCCAAATACATTATCCGGACTTTCTACTCAATTCTCATCTCATCCGTTTCATCCCTCACCTCCTTTGGCTCAAAGCCATGGAGCAGTTTGTATTTCTTCCTCTCTCTCTCCCTGTTCTGTTAATTGGTGAATATTGTACGTTATCGTTAAATTTGCCTGCTATAAATTTGCACAAATTTTGTTAGTAAAGTTAAATTACAACCAATTCCTGATTTCTCAGTTCGTTTACTTCTGTTGACCATCTTTGCATTTGTCATTTCGTTTACTTCTGTTGATCATCTTTGCTCATCGATCTTGGTTCAATTCATTCAAATTCTCCAATTATCTGTTCAAAATTCCTGAGATGCCTTGTCTGTTTATGTGTAGGTCACTAGGTTGTGTATTCTGGATGTGGATGAATATAGATGTAGCTGTTTTGTTCTTCAGTTTCTCCATCTTTGATGGATTATCTTAAGATTAGTGGAAGCTCAATGTATTTGATGACATGAAACTACTGTGAAACTTAATCTTTGCATATAGACGTCTCATGAGAGATATTCTTTCGTTTTGTGAATCTTGTAAATTGTTTGCTTCTGGAAATTTAATTATTATCTCGTGTAGCAATTATCTTCTGTTGTATTGTGCAATTAATTCCAAAATGATTTAACTTTTTCGTGGCGGTATCCAGGGCTCCTCCTGTAACATTTCCTCGTACTGATAGAAAGCTCGCAGCAATAACACTTCCTGAGGATAAATATGTGAATAAGTTCTTTCAGAAGTATCCAGATTCCAAGCATGAAGACGCCATCAAGTATGCCTTCTTTCTGGTTCATCAGAACAAATATTTCTGGTTCTTGGATTGTTACTAGAGTAAGGATTGATGGATTATGATGTTTTGTTTGAGTAGGATTAACAACTTCAACCCAGTCCCTGCTCGGGTATATGCATGGCGAGTACTTGAACTGAAGGAGCAAGGAGTTAGTGAAGAGGAAGCAATGTCTGCAGCTGATGTATGTTTGTTTTTACAATTTAAATGCTTCAGTGATACCTAAATACTCAGTTCATTGCCTAATAATCGGAGTCGGATGCTTTTATTGATGCAGAGAGATTACAGAAACGAGAAGAGGCAGAAGAAACAGGCGTATGCTCGTCTGAAGCAAATAGCTAAGATCCAAGGAAAGAAACCACCTCCAAATCCATACCCAAGTGCTATAAGAGAGATTCAAGCTGAGGAGCGGAAATACGTGCGTGATCGGTTCTTTGATCCTGAAATACTTGAGATAGTGAAGAAGATGAAGGAGAGCAGGTTAGCTGACCAAGAGAGATTCAGATCAGGAGGCGTTTGATGCTCGGATATCTAAGCTTTCTTCTATTCTTTTTTGGAGTTTTTAGGAACTTTGAGCTTAGTCAAATGCTTTAAGCATTGAGCTAATACCAAAATCAATGGTCCTTGAGATCTTCAGACCAATCTGCCGAACGGTTCATATTTTTTGAATGTGATCAACCTTGAATTCCCAAGCCTCGTGCTTAGTCAGATTCCTAAAATGCAGAATTTTATAAAATGCATCAGAATTTATGTAATGATTTGTAACGGAGGACTATAACCTTGCCTGTATCTGCTGGGCTTGACGGGCCGAGTTTAGCGGCCCGAATGGGCCTATATTATGTGTCATACTTGTCTTTCCTGCTGGAAAGCAGCATACAAGCCCGTTCAGGTTGGCCCAGCCCGACCTAGTATCCCCGCAAGTCTGCGACTGATATAAGACCGTTCAGGCCAGGAGAGTCGAACATTTCGGAACTTGGCATCGATCTTCTTATGCAGTTCGACTCTGGCCTCTCCGTCTCTTATCATCAGCTCGTTGGCCGACTCTAACTCTCCATTTCATTAAATCCGCGTTCTCCTCGTGAGATAAAATATACTGGGCCACTATTAAGTTTTTTTTACAACTTATTATACTTGATCTCACCATCTTGTCAAATGAATTGATATGTGATTGTAAGCCTGATATCACTTCAATTTCCGGTCTAGACCGTTGCTAACTCGGAAAATAATAATGGCGGGAAACTTTGGCGCCACTATTCCGTCCTCAAGGCCTCTATTTAAATCCAAGTTCCTCATTCTTTGTTTCTCCATATTCTCATAAAACCTATCTTCCATTGAAGTATGGCCGAGCAAGCTAACACAACCTGCCCTGATATCAAGGAACCATCTCTGAAGATCCAGAGGGTCGAACACAACGGCGTCGTTTCAGATGACTCCCGTCTTCCTCCTCTCTTCAAAGTGAAGAAGCTCTCTGAAAAAGCTATTTTGCCTTCCAGGGGGTCTCCTCTATCTGCTGGCTTCGACCTCTCTAGGTAAACCCCTCTCTTTCTCTCTCTTCTCCTGCTCATTAGCGTTTTATCCTCTCTTGTGATAAATGCTTTTATTCTTGTTTTGCTTTTAGTGCTGTTGAAACCAAGGTGCCGGCGAGAGGGAAAGCGTTGGTGGCGACTGATCTCAGTATCGCCATTCCTGAAGGAACCTATGCTCGTATTGGTGAGTGTTTTTCTATTTCAACCACTTAAATTAGGGTTTTCATTCATCTTTTTTGCTCATTTCATTTCTGTTTTGTTTTGGATTTGTGTAGCACCAAGATCAGGATTGGCATGGAAGCATTCAATTGACGTGGGTGCTGGCGTGATTGATGCTGATTACAGGGGACCTGTGGGGGTTATTCTGTTCAACCATTCTGATGTTGAGTTTGAAGTGAAGGTTGGTGATAGAATTGCACAGTTGATCATTGAGAAGATTATGACTCCTAATGTGGTTGAGGTTGATGATCTTGACTCCACTGTTAGAGGCTCTGGTGGGTTTGGGTCTACTGGAGTTTCACTTTGATTTCTAGGTTAAGGTGATGCTAAATGCTTTTCTATTCGGTATTGTAGAACTAATTTCAAACTTAAGGTTTTGGTAATTCCATTTGTACTCCTGATGAGGTTGGACAAACTTTCTTGTGTAAATCTTATAAGTTAATTAACAAATTTGTGTTTTGACTCATATTTTTAACTCAATTACTGATTCTAACTTAAATGTAGGAGCTCCCCCCAAAATAAGAGGAACAAATCAAAGTTTAAAGCCTGAACTGTTCTTCATAGACATGAAGAACAGTTTTCCAAGATTAAGATCTTGACTGTTCATTGAGTAATTTGTCTAATAACATTCAATTACCAGTTGCATTTTCTACAATTATTTTGTCATACTTGTTTCATTTTCTAATTTAATTTACCCTGATGATATAATCATATATTTGACAGAATTGTATATACTGATGTAAAGCTACATTCTTAGATATAGACTAGACGGTTAAACCTTGTCAGGTGATAATTGAAATGAATTTGTAATATATTCACATGAATGTTGATAAACAAATAAATGTGACAAAAAATGTGGAGCATTACTTTGTAGAAAGAACTGAGGAGAAGAAGTCCATGGAGGTGCTGCTAAAGACATCTTCCTGATAAGTAAAAATTAGTACTCGGTTATATCATATCCCGATCAAAACCAACATTGGAAATTGATAATATAGATCATAGTCTGAATTGCAGAAACGAATGAGGAAACATACATGTAAACAATACAAAAAAAAACTGATAAATATCATAGTTTTACATATGTTTATTTTTCTAACTTTTCCCAAAAAACAAAAAGTGGATAAAAATAATAGCATTGACATTATTTTCCATTTAGAGTGGACTATAAAAAAATTCTTAAACTTTGATAGTTTTATAATTTCTATACATTAAGATTTGTTTACTCAGCCAAATATAAAGAATTCTTCAAAAAACTGATCAAGAACATGGAGATGTGATGTTCATTCATCCATGTTCCCTTGACAAAATGTTCATGCCAAGCACAACTAATATTCTAAACTTTTCAACTAGTAAATATATTAGGAGATTTCACAAAGTCAACATATTACTACTATAAATAGATGCAAACTCTCGTAAGTAAAAGACCATCAAATTAAACACAATCTTCTCCTAGCTCTCTCATTGCTTGTCAACCTTCGTGTAAGCAACAGGATGATGAGGGGCACCCTCATTCTGGGTTTGGTTCTTCTTAATGTATTCCTAGCAGTAAATGCTGGTTATGATCAAACATACAAACCGGATGAGAAAAAAGCTCCCAAGTATGCATCTCCACCTCCTCCTGTCTACAATTCCCCACCACCACCGGTCTACAAATCTCCCC
Source organism: Fagopyrum tataricum (assembly GCA_002319775.1). Taxonomy (NCBI): domain Eukaryota; kingdom Viridiplantae; phylum Streptophyta; class Magnoliopsida; order Caryophyllales; family Polygonaceae; genus Fagopyrum; species Fagopyrum tataricum. The sequence continues at coordinate 1,967,466 of CM008284.1, forward strand.
CACCCCCAAAATACGCGTCTCCACCACCACCAATCTATAGCTCTCCTCCACCACCAAAGTACGCGTCTCCACCACCACCAAAGTATAGCTCTCCACCACCACCAGTCTATAGCTCTCCTCCACCGCCAAAGTATGCGTCTCCACCACCACCAAAATACGAAGCCTCACACCCAAAGCCAAACTACCACAAATACTCTCACCCTAACAACAAGTACAAATCCCCAAAGCACTACTGAGATTGTTCAACATGTTCCCTTACCCGGTGATATTCTCTATTAAATTCAATCACTTATTTTTTTTACTTATTCCTAGCTATAATGGCGACTGGAATGATTGTGAAAATTGTTCCTGAGAAAATGTGAGTGGAAAAATGAAGCATCGAATGTTATATTATAGTCTATATGTTTTACGTGCAAGTTTGTATTAAGTCTATTATTTTGTATTGCAAGAATTAAGTTGTAATCTGTAACACTTCATTCATCATCAATCAAATATATTTTTTTTACTTAAAATGCTAATCTATGCCATCTCTCCATGCAATTCCAAATTTATGTCATGTCTTAATATATAACTACCCTATAATGGTTCTAGGAAGAACTACCACTACAAAAAACTATGCAGATCAATAGCCATAGGATCCCCACAAACATGATGCTGAGATAAATAGACATAGGTTATCACTGGTTGGAGGAATGGAGGTTTGAACGACAATATATTTGCATTAGTTATTGATTTGGTTTCAAAATTTAAAAAGAATAATTTACCTATCATTTAACAAATAATAAGATAAATGAAAATATAACATAATTCTGTATTTAAGATTCAAACTATAAAGCTTAAATATGAATCATGCCACAATTGCCTAACTAATGAAGTCAAGTATGCAAACATTCAATGGATTGTCGGAAAGCAAAAATGATGCCACATTTTACTTCTTAAAACATTCATTTCATTCAAGTTCAGCCCACTTCAAGCTTAGAAGATGAGGTTGTATATTCATTACATGTACCAGGAAAAAAGTTAAGGGAAACAGATTCTTCAGAAAATTCTGAAATAATCGATCCAAAAGTAAGGTGGACAAAAGATAGAGAATTTTTTAAGAGATTGTTATGTTGAATTTAGTTTTGATTTATCAGTAAATTATTTGATGTGGACACAAGAATAGATTTTCCATGTTAATAATGCGGATTATGTTTGAGTAATGCCATATTCTGTGATTGTTGAGGATTACCTTACTTTGATTAGAGGCAATGTAAACCCAACAGTTAAACATGGAGGAAGCTCATATATATGTCCCTAGAGAAGGCCTGATGATCATAAAAATGATGGACATATTATTGAACTATGCATCATATTCAAACCGAACCAACATTATAGTATACAGATCATTAATCGTAACAAGTTTACTTTGAATGAAATGAATGTTCTTAAGAAGTAAAATGTCAAGCATCTCGTGTACTCAGCAACTCAAAAACAACCATAATGTCCGCTACTTTCAATCTAACGATGATACTGGACAAGGACTGAGGAAATTAAAAATTAGAAATATAAATAACAAACACCAGAGTCACAAGAAGCAATAATATCCAATATCTATTGTAACAATTATATCTCACTTTTTAGAACATAAAAATCAAGAATAAGGAGTTGTTTTACAATGAGGCCTTATGTGCATTCCAGGAAGTTTTACCTCCTGTATCGCCGGTATATTACTCTCTCCCCACCCAAGTACGAGTGTACGACCTCCTTCGCCACCAGTGTACCACTCTCCGCTCCCACCAAAGTACAAAGCTCCACACCCAAAGCCAAAATATCACAAGAACTCTCACCCTAGCAACAAGTACAAATCACCACCACCTCCCTCCATGCACTACTAAGTTTGTTAAGCACATTCAGTTCACCTATGTTCTTCAATGTTAAGTTCAATTACTTAATTGTTATTGATTATTGAGGAGGTTATTGTTCTTACTCTTCTCATAAAGGCGATGTGAAAGTTTCTTGCACAAGTGCAAAAATTGACCCTGAAGAAAGCGAAGCATTTTTTGCCCTTTTTTTAGAAGTTAACCGAAGGATCCAAAACGTAATTTGTGACAGTTTGCTACTAAAGTCATAATCAATCATATATTTAACATAAATACTATACCTGAATCGCTAAATTTTCTAATGATACGGGGTTCCGTAACGTAAGGTTTCTCAATCTTTCAACATCAAGACTTTGTATGCAAGAAAAGTGAAAAAAGACGCGAAAATGGAAAAAGGAAAGAAAAACGTGGGAATGATCCAATGGTGACGGTGGATCGATTTGGTCGAGTCCTTAGAAAAATCAAGAGCCCACTAGAGAAAATAAGGCCTTAACACACAACTCGAAATGATTTAAAGAAGCCCTTCAGCTATAATCTCACACAAAGGGGAAGACGATTGTCCCCAGAGCACGAGGAGTCGCCTGAAGATGATTGAGAGCACAAACTTGTCAATCCAAGTAACATAACTCAAAACACAAAACATTTTTAGCTGCTCGCTCAGTTTGAATAGGATTCCACCAATTCGTTTCCGATTCCACAAGAGAGAAGTAAATACCGAAGTATTCAATTTTGTGTTTGATAAATGAGTTGGTTGAAAATCGTCTACCACACATGTCTTATATAGGCTATGGAAGACGTCCATATAAGCTACGGGTCAAATCTAATATCGAGTCCAAATATCTAGTTTTGAACTAACAAATCTAAAAACCCAAAACAACTAATTATAAGCAAGCCCAATTATTAAAAGAGTCCAAATATGTGCCGAAAATAAGAGATCTAGTTGGACATAATTTAGCAACTTAAAATTGGCCCAAAACTTCTCTACTTTCATACTCTCTTCAAGCATGTCTATTTCGGCCTTTCTTGTGACATTTCGGCCGTTAATGTTATCATTTTGATCTCCTCTCTTAGGTTAACTGTGTATCACCATCTTCAAGCTCTCTTTCAATGCTCTCATCTTGATATAACAACTTTTCAATTCATGCATCTCTTTCCCTAGTTGTTCTCCCATTAGTTTGACTTGAGCTCTCGTGATTGGTCCTTTAGGTGTTGCTTGAGATGTTCCTGCATCAACTATTCTCTTGGTGAAAGTTCCTCCAGATATGAGTCAAGTCTCAACTAACAATTACTCTGCAATATAGAAAGAAATGTGAGATTCTGTAGATATGGAGAAAGGAAAAAATTACGATGAGAGAACTTGAAGCAAAAGTTGTGTTAAACCTCCTTTCTACAAACTAGGGTGGAAAAGTAGAATGTGATCAAATTCAACAATTGAATCATCCAATTTCCTCTTCAATCACAAGCTAGCATAACAATAATGGCAAATTAAATCGGTAGCAATTAAAAAATGGAGCCCCAACTATAGGAATTCTCAAAATGCGACTGAAAGAAGTTGAAATTATAAGAAAAAAATCAAGCAAAAACAGATAAGCAAGAGCATCATAACTGATACTAGGGTAGGGTTGTTCACCGGTCCGGAGCTAGACCGGATCGGAAAATTCGGTCCAGGTCCGGTCCAAAACCGGATGGACCGGATTTTTTTTTTTTTTTTTAATTTTTTTTTTTTTCTTCATTTTTTTCGCACCAAACCTATTGCCGACCGGATCGGACCGAGACTTAATTAGTTAATTTTAATATTTTTATTTCACTAAAATTTTAATATATTTATAATATTTTATAACTAAATTTTTATTTTTTTTTAAAAAAAAAAATCGGTCCGGACCGGACCGGTTTTGGACCGGAATTCTTGGACCGAGGACCGGACCTATTTGTTCCGGTCCGATCCGGTCCGGGTTTTGGACCGGACCGGACCGGAAAACGAACAACCCTAACTGATACATAAAGGAAAAGGGAAGAGTTGGGAGATGAACGGTCACCGTTCGCTGGAGAAGAGCGAAAGGAAACGCCGTTGATCATTGATTGCATCTCAACGAGAGGGAAATACAGAGTTTCTGGTTTAGCGGGAAGGTGCATGAGATAGACTGAACCCTCGAATGGGAGCGTACGTAGCAATGGGAAAAAAAAACTCACAAATGAGGAGGTGATTTTTTTTAAAATTTTTTAATAGACTCCAACTATGCATACTATATACGTATTTAAACACCACTCGAAGTGTGTAGTTTGATGACAGATAGCATTTTTCACCAGTACGTCTTATAAATCAACCCAACTGTATATGATATTATGATGATCCGAAATTCGTAATCAAAATAATTTTTATAAAAATTAAGTCAACTATCCACTTTTTAACTTAATTATATAAATCACCCACATTTTAAGAAAGTTTATGAAAAACTCGCATATATTTTCTTTAAAATCACCTCATTTTATGATTTTTTTTATAAAAAACATTGCAAATTACTTACACTTTTTACACAAAACTAGGAGATGACGCGTGTACTTGTGTAAGTTTTGTCTTGTCGTAGGTCCATCAACTATTTCGTGACAAAACCAGCCTCTGTACTAATTTTGGTATCAATATCGGTACGTAACATAACACCGAAACCATCTAACTCTATCCGACTATCCATATACAGGAACAACAATCCAGTATAGAACAATAATATTTCAATCTTGCACGGCATTAAAAAAAACATGCTCACTGTGTTAAAACAAAATTCTTAACTTTGCAACTAAATATCAATAATGCATTACACAATAATACGACATCAAGGTGGATGAAAACGCAACCACGGAGCACAAGATACAACAAAGACTATGTGCATCAAGCAAGCCATCTCGAGTTCTCACGGTCCCAAATTAGTTAGCATAGATTGAATCTTTGCAACATGCAATTTCTCAATTTCAGTTGGAGATTCTACTATGACTTCCTCTTGCCATAAGCCCGAGACCGCACCTAACCTACGTGGGAAACTAATGTTGTTATTTTTGTTTTGAATTCAGATGAAACAGACCGGTTGAATATTCTCGGATATTCAGATATTCAGCCGGATCTGGATTTTTCATAAAAGATTGTATTCGAATACCCATGAATTTAGATTAATCTGCTGCCCATCAAAATACAGCTACGGTTTCATCGTTGTATGTAATCTATAATAATATGGTTTAATCAATTAGTCAATGATAAATTGGAGTCATCAATCATATTATTTGTTAATACAAGTAAGTAAAGTAATATATTTAGCAGGATTACTTGCTTAGCTCAATCTCATGCTTTGAAATTTGATCTCACCGTCAATATCATCTTGATTTTTTATAAGCAATTTGTCCACAATTCACATGCTTGCCCATGCATTAATAAAAGAATCATTAAGAAAAATGCTCGTGGAAATTAACATATTGGTAAAACATTCTATGATCAGGGTTAGGAGAATTCTTTAAATATTATTAAGAACATGGAGATGTTTGTTCATCCATGTTGTCCATTGACATTTCAGTTCACGATAATTGTTCATGCCAAGCACAGCTAAGATTCTAAAATTTTCAACTAGTAAATATATTATGCAATTTTGAAAAAGTCAACATATTACTACTATAAATACATGCAAACTTTGGTAACTAGAAACCCATCAAATTAAAAACAATCTTATCCTAGCCTCTTTCATTGCTTATTGTAAGCAACAAGATGACAAGAGGCACTCTCATTTTGAGTTTCGTTCTCCTTAATGTATTCCTAGCAGTAAATGCTAGTTACGATCATCATCCCTACAAACCACATGAAAAAAAAGCTCCAAAATATGCATCTCTTCCGCATCTGGTTTACAATTCTCTGCCACTACCAGTCTACAAATCTCACCTACCCCCAAAGTACAATTCTCCACCACCACAGGTCTATAGCTCTCCCCCACCACCACAATACGCGTCTCCACTCCCACCGGTTTATAGCTCTCCACCACCACCACATTACGCGTCTCCACCCCCACCGGTCTATAGCTCTCCCCCACCACCACATTACGCATCTCCACCCCCACCGGTCTATAGCTCTCCCCCACCACCACATCACGCGTCTCCACCCCCACCGGTCTATAGCTCTCCCCCACCACCAAAGTACGCGTCTCCACCTCCACCGGTCTATAGCTCTCCCCCACCACCAAAGTACGCGTCTCCACCTCCACCCGTCTATAGCTCTCCCCCACCACCAAAGTACGCGTCTCCACCCCCACCCGTCTATAGCTCTCCCCCACCACCAAAGTACGCGTCTCCACCACCTCCTGTCTATAGCTCTCCCCCACCACCAAAGTACGCTTCTCCACCCCCACCGGTCTACAACTCTCCACCCCCACCACCAAAGTACGCTTCTCCACCCCCACCGGTCTACAACTCTCCACCACCACCAAAGTACGCTTCTCCACCCCCACCGGTCTATAGCTCTACCCCACCACCAAAGTACGCATCTCCACCCCCATCAGTCTATAGCTCTCCCCCACCACCAAAGTACGCATCTCCACCCCCACACGTCTATAGCTCTCCCCCACTACCAAAGTATGCATCTCCACCCCCACCCGTCTATAGCTCTCCCCCACCACCAAAGTACGCATCTCCACCCCCACCGGTTTATAGCTCTCCCCCACCACCAAAGTATGCATCTCCACCCCCACCCGTCTATAGCTCTCCCCCACCACCAAAGTACGCACCTCCACCACCTCCGGTCTATAGCTCTCCTCCACCACCAAAGTATGCATCTCCACCACCACCGGTCTACAACTCTCCACCACCACCAGTTTACGAAGCCCCGTACCCAAAGCCAAACTACCACAAGTAATCTCACCCTAACAGCAAAGTACAAATCACCAAAGCACTACTGAGATTGTTCAAAATGTTCCCTTACCCGGTGATATTCTATATTAAATTCAATCACTTATTGTTGTTACTTATTCCTATCTATAATGGCGACCGGAAGGTTTGTGGGATGATTGCAAAAAAAATAAAATTCTGAGAAATTAATATGAGGAGTGGAAAAATGGAGCATCAAATGTTATATGGGAGTCTATATACATGTTTTACGTGCAAGTTTGTAATAAGTCTTTTCTATATTGCAAGAATTAAGGTGTAATCTGTAACATTTCATTTCTCATCAATCAAATGTATAATACTATGACTTAAATGTCTGATTTATACCATCTCTCTCCCTGTGATGTTGATCCAAATTTATGTCAGGTCTAATATATAAGGTATATAACTACTTTGTAATCTAGGAAGAACTAAAGCTACAAGAAATATGCAGATGAATAGCCATAGCATATCAGCGGTTGGAGGTTTGAAGGACAATATTTTACATTAATTATTGATTTTGGAGGTTTGAAGGACAATATTTAATGTGGACACAAGAATGGATTTGTCATGTGAATAATGTGGATTATCTTTGAGTTATCTCAACTTATGTAAACCCAGCAGTTAAACATGGAGGAAGTCCATATAGCAAAAACATTGTTAATTTCTGAATAATATTGCATAAATTTGTTTATAGGATATATAAACATGGTTACTTTACTTTGTTTATTTCATTATCATCAAGTGATCTGTTTCTTTTCCCTTATTTGATTGATTTTTGCAACTCCTTGTTTATTTGCTTTCCCAGATATGTCACAATCTCATTGTGGTTTTATATTTGTGATTGCTTAACTTGTTTACTGTAATTGTATAACAAGAAAAATGCAAACCAGATGAATAAAGGTAAAGATGCTGAGAGTGTAACCGGTTTAATTTCGGACCATCAAAACTGAACCGAAGTTGGATCAGCATTTTTCTAATTTGTTGCTTTCGTTAGGACAGTACAAAATGCATCCAAATAAACAAGTTTGTAGAGGTGGACGTTCTAATCCTCCAACAAAGTCACAAGAGCAAGAATGGAACTTCCGGGCAATAAGGAAGGAAGTCAAAATTTTCGGTAATTTCTTTGTCTTTCCTCGTCTAGACTCTCTTCAGAAAATTTTCCAGAAGAAGAAGTTTGCGGTGTTTGGGTTTTGGAGCATGCATCAAAGTATTGTAGATTTTGCGGTTTATGAATGTTTTACGAGCTGATTTTTGTACACTCTGAAAACCAAGTTATTATCAAGTAATCTACCACTTTCCTTTTTATACATTTTAGTACCCAAATAGTTAATTCTCAGATATTCAACAACACTTTACTGTCATTCTAAAAACAAGTTTGTAACGCTCCTAAATGTTAGTTTCGTGGAAGTCATCTTCGTATGTAAACCTAGAACATGGGTAAGTATCCATCTCTAGCTTTAACTCAAAGATATATGCACTATCCTTTTTAATTCTTTTGCATTTAATTGCATCATCAACAGAAGAATCCAGTTTGTCAATCTTAAAGGGAAAAACTGTTAAGCACCTTGTGTCTGTAAAGCGACCATTCAAGCTCTAATGTTGGGGAAATCCTTGTATGCCTTCAAATCTACTAGCAAAAATAAAGCGCATGAACGTAGAGAAATAGATCAAGTTCACAAGATAACAACATGATCTCACATTACAATTGAGCAACTCTTTCTTTTGCTTGATCTAAGGGCAATGACAACCCTAATTTAAGTTCACTGTCTTGAAGCCTTTGCCTTAGTTCCTTATCCTACAGTTTTTAAAACAAGCTTAACTATTTATGTTGGATGAATTGAACAATAGTGTTTCCTCAACTTCTGATCATAATGTAATTGTTAAGGTGAGAGGATCAAGAACATCATAATGATCTTACTCTTCTGATCATAATGTAATTGTTACATGAAAAGAAGCTCCACATACCATTCATAATTGCTCTCTGAGGCTTCAACCCACAACTTAATTAGCATTTCTACGTAGGCAAATCCTTCAAACCTAAAAAAAAATACATCGAGAAAAGATTTTTTTAAAAAAAGAAAAGGAAGAGGCATTTCTTCTAACAGCTGATATGCATCTGAACAGGTTGATCTTTTAAGCATGAAATCCACCACCTCCCCCAATCACTACTAAGTTTGTTCAGCAGTCAGCACATTCAATTCACCGTGTTCTTCTATATAAAGTCATAATCAATCGTATATTCATAAAACTTTTGATATAAATATTATACCTGCCTACCTGATCGCTATAAGGAAGTTTCTTTAGATATAAGTCAAGTCTCAACTTATAATTACCCTGCAATATGGGAGGAACTGTGAGATTGTGTAAATATGGAACTACGATGAGAGAATTTGAAGCAAAAGTTGTGTTAAATCTCCTTTCCTCCGAACTATGGGGAGAAAAGTAGAATGTGAACAAATTCAACAATTGAATCATCCAATATCCTCTTCAATTACAAGCATAACAATCGAGGCAAATTAAATCGATAGCGGCGCAATTTATTATCCGCGCAACTTTTAAACTCGATGTAAAGAATTATAAATATTAATATTTTAAGCGATGAAAAATGTTGTGTAAAATATCCACAATTTAACTTAATTATATAAATTACCCACATTTTAAGAAATTTTATTTTCTAAACAAACTCACATCTACTCTGGTTAAAAATCACCTCATTTTATATATTTTTTGAAAAAAATATTACAAATTACTTATACCTTTTGAACAAGATAACAAGTTAATTTGTTCCCACAAATTTCATTCAAAAACTCACCTCTCTTTTATTTTAATTTTCAAACTGCAAACTTCATTATTATTTTTATAAAAGTCTACTCGATTTTTCTTGTTCTTTTTGTTCAAAGAAATAAAAAAAAATTGGTTAACTTTCTTCAGAAAACATTATATAAAAAGTTTGAAACATATTTATGTACAATCAACTAAAAAAAAAAATAGTGACAACACAAACACCTTCGCCTAACCCCTCCTTATCGGCGGTTTCAACCTCTCCACCTCTAATGCCTTCCACCAAAGCGCATCTTGTCACCTTCTCCTTTCTCGACCTCCTCTCCGGCGTAAACGCCACCTCTCCGGCGTAAACACTGCCTTCTTTGTGCAATCTTTGCAAGCGGACCTCAATCTTTACGCAAGTCTAGGGTTTGACGACGGATCTGAAGGCTAGTAGTGGTTGTATATAGTTGTAGATCCCGCTAGTGAATTCCTTACAGGGCGATAAACCAATTGTGTGTGCTCCGGCGAGAGCCACCTTTTCTCGGACGGAGAATCCGTGTAATTGGAAAATTTGAATGATCTGAGCAAGCGACCTTGAAGGATGAGGGAGAGAGTGGAATGAAGGAGGACTTGGATGAGAGGGTCATTCCGGTCGAATACGAACGGTAGAAAGGACCACCGACCTTGATGACGAGGTCGCGAGTGGCGATAGTGAGAATGTCGGAGCAGGAGACGATTCTGGGACAGGAGCGTAAACTGCCTTCTTCTCCAACGTTTCTTGCTTTGTTCACATAATCTTCAAAAAAGAACACAAATTCATGGGTAACCCCAAGGTCAACGGAGCTTTTTTCCGGTGAATTATTTATTTGTAATATTGAGGGAAATCGGGTTGTCTAATAGGAGAAGCTTGTATACAGTGAGTCTTGTTGTCTTTATTATCGATAGGGCAACAATATTCTACAAGATTGCATTTTTATGACCATTTTTTCTCTACCTCTGCTCAGCCACCACCATGTCTTTTCTTGAAGGTTAAAAAGTCTTAATAGAGCTTTTTTTAATACAAGGGTAAGCATCTACGTCTGATCAATATATATTACTGCACCATCTTATGTCATCCTTTCGGATGAGGTTAACGACTTCTTGTGGAATGACTTCTCATGCTGCAAAGTTGTCCTGACCTAGAGCTGCGAGTTTGTCCGCAACGTCATTTACTTCTCTGAAAATGTGGCTAACTTTCACCTGCATAAATCCAGTCAACAAAAATTAAATATCCGAAATGACCAGTTCAATTTCCCATGGTGGTTTCCATACTTTGTTTATTGCGTTAATGATTGTTAAGTTGTCTCCTTCAATTTCTATGTTTTTTTATTTTCATTTCTATTGCTTTTAAAATTCCTTGCCTAAGTGAAAAGGCTTCTGCGTGTAAGACAGATGTGTAACCACATTGTCCGTAATCAAATGCTACTGTTTTTACTTGATTGTCTCTGAGAATATAACTGAAGGATCCATGGTCATTATTCATTTTCGATCCATCAAAGTTAATATGTTACCTTATGCCGGTTTAGTCCATTGTATATTTTTCTTTTTTCTGATATTGGTTCTTTTGTTCTCCATCTTATTAGCTATATTCCAATCCTTTTCTTTTTTTTTTTGAAAATGGAAAGCGGTTAGATTGGCCTACCTCCTAGAGGTAGGACTACCTAAAGCATCCTTGCGGATGAGAACACGAAGTTCGGGATCTTCAGAAAAATTGGTGTTGGGGGTCGAGATTCCCAAATGGGTCAATCGGTCAGCTATATTCCAATCCTTGATTTGTTTAGAAGCCTCTTGTCGGACTTCTGTAACCGATTTGTTTTCAAAGATGCTTTTGTTCCTCATATACCAGATATTCCACCAGATGACAGAGAGTTGGATGAAGTTCTTTTCATCTAGATTGTTGTAAATGAGGGACAAGATTTCTTGTATCTTCATTCCTGATGTATCGATATTGGTTAATTGGTTTTGTGCCGTTGTATTAATGTTATTGATTGTGATTGAGCACCTAAAGAAAATATGTTTTGCAGTTTCATACGGGTGTTGACATAGTGCACAATTCATTGGTATCGGTATTTTTTTGTTTTTCCAGATTTTCTTTTGTTGGTAAGCCATCTATAAAAAGTTTCCATAGGAAGTTTTTTACTTTTGGTAATGTGTTGAGGTTCCAGATCCATGAGTTGTCGATTGAGTTAGCACATTTGTTTTTGTGAAACAAATCAAGTGTTGATTTTGTGGAGAACCATCCGTCTTTACTTGGGTCCCAGTATAGTCTATCTCGAATGTTATGGATTGGTAGAGGGTACCCTAAGATTCGGTTGATCATACTTTGAGGTATGACTGATCTAAGGGTGTTTGATATCTTATTTTGGTCCCATATGTTATTTTTCATTAGCATGCTTACAGTGTCTTTTTCATATATTGTCTGTAAACTTGGAGCGTATTGTTCTAGTGGGAGTTCGTCTATCCAAGGGTCTTTCCAAAGTCTTATTGTTTGTCCATCGCCTACTCTCCAAACAAATCCCTTTTCAAACTTTGGTCTTAGTTTCATCAGTTGTTTCCATTGCCATGAGGTGTTCGATTTCATTTTATAGGACCATGAGTTATTTCCTCTCAGGTATTTTTCTTGTATGACTTTGACCCATATATTATCTGATTCTGCCATTATTTTTCATAGTAGCTTCATTTGTAAAGCTTTATTAATATCTTCCGCTTTTCTTATTCCTATACCTCCTTTAGTCTTTGGTCTACATATTCTTTTCTAACTTATTAGTGGGTGGAAATTTGGGTCTTTGTTCCAGAAGAATTGCCTATTGATTTTGTCCAGCTCCTTGTGTATGGTTGTCGGTAGCATGAAACTTTGCATGATATAATTTGGTTTAGCATTAAGGTTTGCATTAATTAGAACAATTCTACCTTCTTGAAAAAGGGATGATGCTTTCCACTTGGTTAGTTGTTGTCTAAATCTTGATATGACGCCTTCAAATGTAGATTTATTCACCCGTCCGTTAATAATTGGGCATCCCAAATATTTTTTCAAGCAAGTGCATGATATTATTCCCAGGTTTTGTTGTATTATCCTTTTGCTTGCACCATCGACATTGTTTGTTGCTTGGAATGCCGATTTGTGGTAGTTTACTTTTTTCCACTATATTTGTTTTGATCAAAGCTTCGTATAAAAATAAGAATGAAAAGAAGTTGAAAAAAAAAAAGAAAAAAAGAAGGGGAATAACAAAAGTCATCTAATTACAATATGTATAATTTTATCCTTATAAATCTATATTCACTAACTTTCAAAGTTATATACAATTTTCTATGGCATGACACCCGTGTTCTGCAATGTCGTCTTCTTAGTTTTGATGTTGTTGTTTTGGTGACATTTTGAGTGATTTCTCGAGGAGCGGCGTGGATTTGTGATCGACGGCTCTGATGCGAGTCCAAATTTGAGGTGTCCACAATTGTTCCCCAAACTTTCTACCTGGGAACTTACTTCAAAGACAAACTTTATGTTACCGCTTCCTGCTGACTGCATCATCATCATCATCCTACTTTCCCTTGAAGATCTCCTTCACTTTCGGGTTTTTATGTTGTATTTTATGTGTTTCTTTTTCTTTTATTGTGGCTCTGCATGACTGTTATCCGTCTGCCGATCTTTTTCGGTCTTTCGTTCCACTAAACGACATGTTGTCTAATATTTTCAAACCGCTAAAAAACTAGTAAATATTAAGAATTTAATTATAACTTTACAATATTTTGAGATAGCGAATGGATATAGGAAATTACATGGGATTCCCAAATTGTAGAGCATCGTGTGAAGTTTGCATCATCTTCGTGGACACGATATATATTGGGATAATGCGCTTACGACGAGGCCAGACCGTAAGGTCCCGAACATATGTTTCCGGTAAAGTTCTTAAAATCAAATAGTAATAGATTGGTTTACCCACTCATAAATATATACTTGATGTACTTCGATAATTAAGTGAGATACACATCTCAAGATTCTCAAGTTACAAAATATATGTTCTAACTTTACTTTCACTAGGGGTGGGTAAAATCAATTGGATCACCCGGTCCGAAAAATTTATTGATTTGGTCCATAAAAACCCGAGATATTGATACTCGTTTTAATCTGAATTCGATCGGGAAGATTTTTCTCATAACAACTTATCGGACATGGATATGTCAAAACTGAAATAAATACGAATATCTGAATATCTGCTTATGCATATATCTGAATATCCGGCGAAATTGAGGTAAAGAATACAAGCTTATTAAATCCGAGCTATGAAAGGTAGCGGTAGCGGGGCTTTGGAGCTAACTTACAAAAATACATTGTCCCTATGGCGGAGTTATGAGGGCTTGTGTATGATCTTGAGATTACTTGGTAGTGTAACTATTGTATGTGATTTCGAATATAAACTCACAACAACTATCCTTTGAAAGAAAGCTCTCTACACCACCATCTTTTCTAGTTTGATATATAGATGTCAAGATTTGATCAATCCTTAGTTAAAACTTTGGCGACGGTGCTTGCAAAATACATACAGCTACGGTTTCATCGTTGTCTTTAAAAAAACTATAATATTTATGGTTTAATCAATTAGTTAATGATAAGTTGGAGTCATCAATCATATTATATGTTAATATATAGCTAAGTAAAATAATATATCATGCAAGATTACCTGTTTAGCTCAATCACATGCCTTGAAATTGATCTCACCGTCATTATCATCTTGATTTTGTAAGCACTTGTCCACAATCCACATGGTTAGCCATGCTTTGCATTAATTATAAAATCATTAAGAAAAAGTTTCGTGGAAATTGAGAATCTTTACCCATCAAAATAAAAAATAAACTCTAGAGTTTCTAAAAATTCTTACCACGTGTCGTGTTTGTGTTCGAAACGATTATTTTTTGTTTTCGTTAAATAAGGTATTTTATTTTTTCAAAAACAATATTTTTTATTTTATTTATCTCATAAATTCAATTTTATAAGTTTTTTTCTTTTTCCAATTGTTGTCTTTCTCTCACATTTTGGTTCAACGTCTTTGTGTTCCTTTTTTAATCTCTTCAATCTTTTAACATATTATACATCAAAATTAAATTTCTGTAAAAACATAAAAAAGCAGAAAATATACGAGTTTTTCTTTTTATTACCAAAAAGTATGAGAAAATTTAAGAAATAAAAAATTGATGCAATTCAAAAGAATAGACTCCTGTGATGTTCTTTTCCTAAGCATCGAGAGGGCCATGTAATCTTATCAGTATCATGTACAAACATCGTGCTTAGTTGCTATATTAAAGACAACAAAAGACATGCTTTTCCCCACTCTTTGAAACTTGATAGTACAGGTACTGTTCTAACTTCTAAGCCAAAAAAAATTGTAAAGGGAATTTTGACCGAGTATAGAATTAAAAGTAAACTGGATTGGATAATCATAGGGTCCGTTTGGTGAAGAAATGCAATAGTTATAGCACATTTGTCATCATATTGTTTATCTAATAGAGATTATTATACTCCAAAGAAAACTCTAATATTATTACAAATTAAGTAGAGCCTATCAATGATACAAAAAGGACATAAACTTTACAATGTCAAAAAAGGGCAATCCAAATGCCAATTATGCCACAGATGAAGATGACAAAATCAACATGCCTCCTTTCTTTGCTTTCCCCACTCCTTTTTGCAAAGTCAAGAAAATGGATCAAGAAGCCAAGAACGACAAAAATTAACAGGAGAGAAACTCAGATCACTAACACAATGATGTAAACTTGTGAGGATGTCGAGCTTTATAATACAATTGTGAATAGTACATATGCCGATTGCATGCTTTACAATACAATTTGAAGTAAAATGTATTAAATTGATAATACTTGATTTATTGAGCTAATTTTCACATGTTGTAAAGATGTGTTTAGAAGACCATTCATACCTATTACTGTCATCATCTTTACATATTAGAGGACTACACATCGAACAAAAAGTGATTGCAAAGTTCATCATCAGCAAGATTAAGACCAATTTCACCAATCACCCACCAAGAAATTATAATGACAGCCAAATCTTCTTATAATGCAGATGTATAAAACAATTATAGACTTTTGGTGATCAAACACGTTAGTTAGTGTTTATACATCACCTGGGAACCTCTAGATTGATAAAGCTCCACCCTGCTCTTGGCGTCAAGAAGCAGGTTCTCCCTGCTCTCATCGTGAATCAAATGGGATTGCTTCGACGCCCAATCTAGCACGTTCAACACCTGATTTTCGGCCAACTCCTCGCTTTCGGGGATGTGTTTGGCGATGTAGGAGATCAGTACTAGCGCCGGAATCTGAACCATCAGCTCCCCGAAATACACCAATTGAACTAAGTGTTTGACTCCACCGGCGGCAAGTATGGCCTTGGAGTGATCAATGTGAAGGTAGTTATCTGATCCGGCAAATTTCGCCAGCGAGATTGCTGCTTCTCGAGAAATCTCTGGCTCTCTTTCGTCCAGAAGCTTCACCAAGGGCCCGATCATGCGAGTTTCGGTTGCTTTGAATGTTCTCGCGAGGTTTCCTATTGCTTTGATGCAGGGGACGAGGAGATCGGAATCAGCCTTCTCAATTACTTTCAGGAGTTGATCAACCACCGCCTTGCAGGCTGGGGAGTTTGGCTTGAACGCCGATCTTCTTAGCTCCGCGTCTTTGGCTGCTACAGCGGTGATTTCCATAAGAGCCATGGCGGAATTAGATCGGATCTCTTCTGCTCCCTTCTCGAGGAGAACAGCGAAGCAGAGGAGTGCACGTGACTCCGTGATACTCCGACAGATAGCGGAGTTATCTTTTGCAAGATGCCATAGCGCTCGAGCCGCCATGGCTTTCATGTCAGCCTTGATCGCTGGATCTTCATTTTCCCTAGCCTTCGCCGCAGCTAATCCGTGGCGGCTAGGACTGCGAGTGTGATTAATTGATTTGATCAATTTAGCCTCGGGACTCTTCACATCATTTCCGGGTGCTCCGCCGGCTCTAATGGCCATGGTGCTGGTGACGATTTTGTGTAATCTATTTCCGGTGATACTTTTAACACCGGTAGGGTGAGGGACCTGGTTCCATTGCTCGTTCTCTTCGTTATTTCCGTTAGGAGAGTTGGATTCCGATTTGGTGCTGGCCATAACGATTTGGTGCATAGAAGAACCCTTCTGAGTAGCGACGGCATACTTGCTGTGCTCTTGGATCGTCTCGAAAGCTAAATGACTAACCAAAAGTCTCACCACATTGTGCTGAGCGAACAGATCCTGACACTTAGGGAAATGTGCTGCGAGTTCCGAAACCGCCCAAGCAACCACCGCCTGAACTCTCATCGGACCTTCTTTTAAGATCTTCGCGAAGACGGAGCAAACGCCGGCATGGACCATATGATCGACACTCTCCGGATCACGTCCGAGAAGTCCGATTGCACGAGCAGCGTTCTCCTGACCTTCGATCTTGCCTTCCTTGACGAGCTTCAAGAGAGGACCAACACCTCCCTCCTCAATGATGAGGCTACCGTATCGATCGTTGTCGCGAGCGAGCGAAACGAGGGAGGCGGCAGCGTCGGAACGGTCGGCTAGGGTTCCGGTATGTAGAAGCGCAATCTGCTCCCAAATTAAACAGAGAATCGGCTCGTTAGCAGCGATTGGAGGAAGACCGAGGTAGTCCCCTCCATCGGCGGAGTCGGAGGCCGGAGCCGAGACACGAAGGAGCCAGGAAACGTCGCTGATGGAGTTATCGAGTAGAGATATGTGTTTCCGAAAGGCGGCGGCGGGTATTAAGGTGAAAGCTCGTTTGAGGAAGCCATTTGCAGACCGGCACTTTAGTGCCAGCGCAAGCGCCTTGTCAAGAACACGCTCTGTGTCGGAGATTATACGTGCCGTCGGGCGCTCATAGAGGTCAGAGGAAGAGCGAGCAGCTTGTCGGAGTAAATCCGCGAGCTTCAAAGTCCTCGATTTGAGTTCCGAGCATTCCTGCTTGAAGGAGGAAGCCTCATCTGCTGCTTTAATCACCTGGTCGGCGAGCTGGATTGGCTTCGTCAGGATCTGCTTAACTTTATCCGCCATGGAAGGAGATCGGAGCCAGATCTGTGTTGTGAGTTTTGACTCAAAAGGATTGGAAAATCGACGAATCTGGGAATATAGAAGTGTAATCGTTGATGGAGGCTTGAATTAAGGTTAGGTTTGGTTGAAACGAGTGAGATTAGGAATCTGAGGGTTCGCACAAGAGAACTTAGCTGGCAATGTGAAAAATCTCACTCCTTGTTGGGTTTTAAGAAGAGAAAATAAAGAGAAGGGATATGGCCCACCCAGATGTATTTTTCAGTAGATAAAGTTTTTGGCATTTTATATTACATTGATTCAGGAAATTATTTCGTAATTTGATACCATTATCTTGCTTTTTCAGATAATGATACTTATTAATATTTTATTCATATAAGGACATATGTTTAAACATAATAAATGGATAAAATTTTAATTATTAAATAATTAAAATAGGTGACTTTCAAATTATTATCTAATTTTTCTAAATTTAAAAGCAACTTATCAAAAAGGTATATTTCCTATTCATTGATGTCTAAGGATTCCTGTCCTAAATAATAATATAAATATTTTATTTCAAAATCAGAAGATATTATTCTTTTCTAAATCAAATAAAAAAATAATAATAGATCCATAATACTAAAATTTTAAAAATATTCGTCTCTACTTTCCTTAATAAAAGAAAGCTGTTATTGCTATATAGCTAATGTACATGATATGAATGTTCACAATACTTGTTTGTATATTGGTACTTTCATGATATAGTAAGTTGGTGTTACGTTGATAGCCAAGTCGATGTTGTTGCTATATAGCTACTCAATTTTGTAAGGGCCTTCGGGCTTCGGGTACCTTCATAGTTCATACCATATTTTCAATCGTGTGGCTGTGAAGTAAAATTATATTAATTGTGGTCCTAAGTCCTATGTATGGGCTGTTTTGGTCGATGCTAACGTACTTTATATATATTTTTTGTGGCAAACATTTTCAGTGTTAGCTACGCTAGCTAGTGTAAATCACTCCACATAAAATGCAAGTTTTGCCAACTTGCATGATATTTTAGGTTATATGTCGAAATCATGATTGTCAAAGTCCGGATCGGAGAGCGGGGAGTATATGCATACGAGTGAACATACACTTTAGGCTCAAGTCCAATAACAACGTTAATACCATGTCAAAGATTGTTACAGACAGACTATAGAGCGAGGGTCGTGCGCAAACGAGCGCACATGTGCGTTAGGTCCAAGTTCAACACATAAACTCGATGAGGTTCCGTCCTAAAACCAATTGGCAATAGGAAGAGTAGCCCACCGACTTTATATACCAGATTCGAATGTTCTCAACTGTCGATGTGAGAACTTATTATCGCCAACAACCATCCCCTAATTTGAAGAGTTTTGTTTAAGCTCATATAGAAAACCATAACTCTATCAAATTTTAAGTTATCACTCCGTTTAATGAAAGCAAAAACACATATGTTTTACTTTCATCCCATATTTTTATCTCGAGAAAACTATATAAAATCACATTCAATAATCATTTATTTTATATATAAATAAATCACCCTCTATAAAATTTTAAGTGTAAAATAATCCTATATTCATCTATTTGCAATAAATCACCTTTGTAAATTTTTTTGGTATAAAATCACTCTTAATTTTTAAAAACATTTGCAATTAACTTCCAAAAACTACATCAAATAATTTAAAATTGAAGCATACTTCCATTATTAATATTAATATCATATAATTTCAATAGTTTGGATAAGTATTACAATTAATAATTAAAAAATAAAATAAACTACTACAAGGATAAAAAAAATCCAAATTAATAAATTACTATTTTTTTAAAAAAAATAATATTAATATTCGTATACAAACTATTGCCTACAAAACCACCATGGAAAGCCTATCTCATTGGCGATGTCACTAACAAGGGTGTTACACGGCGACGGTTAAAAACGCCATCAAAAGTATTTCATGGCATTTTTCAAACGCCGTGAAAAACTTTATATATAATGTTACGTATTGAACTTGAAGCTAAACGTTTTTCAATTCAACGTGTTTACCGTTGTATTGAATTGACCGTGGTCTTTTAAATATGACACCAAGTTTCAACTGTTCTTGAAAGATACACTTGAGGATACGTGCGAAAATAATCCATGCACATACATTACCAAATGATAGAGAATGTACTATATAAGCAGGGTGGATTATCCTTATGTGTTGGGATCGAACCTAATATCTATAGGCACTTATATAAGAACGTGTAGGACCACACATTATATCGGTTTACCAAATTTTGACAAATAAGTTATTGAATGTCATGAAAAATTACAAATAAGAATCATATGCATACAGATACACGTTAAGATCGAGACCAACACATAAACCACGTAATGGAATCAAGTACAATAGAAAAAGTAGTCAAAGTATTCATGTGTTACTGTTAAAGATAATAACTTATCACGTCCTACTGAGTTTATTTCTTGGGCTTGGGTATGTAGCGCATGTGTGCTCGTGTGCAAATGACTCTGAAGCTACAATCCGTCTATCTGTACCAGACCTTAACATAGAGCAATTATCCTTTAATCGACACGCGATCAAAAAACATGTGAGCAAGTATCAATTAGATATATATCCTAGTTGTACTTGTGGAACGTGTTGAAGATAATAATTCTCATATCTAAAGTGAAGACATTCCCAACCTATTGTATAAGGTTGTGAATTACACCTTATATTGTCAATCAATTTTAAGATAAAACTGAACTGAATTTATGTGTTTGAGTTTGAACCTAACGCGCATGTACACTCATATATATGCACATGGCCTTGGTCTAATCTATGGTTCATTTGTGTCGGACTTTAACAATTAGAGTCTCGATCTCCCAACGTTAGATATATCAACTTAATATAGACATATCAACTTTAATATCTCATTTGAGATGAAACGTAAGCATCTTCTAAGTTACCATGTGACACAATTTCATGTACGTACATAAAGCAATTCCACGAGCTTATGTCTTCATAGTTCCTATATTTGGAATGCTTACATATAGCATGCATATCACAACGTTGCACAACTATTTTACTTACACACCATGGATCGCTACAACTACATCATGTCGTATCGATGCATCTTAGTGTCCGATTTGGAACCCTACTCCGAATATTTCTGCCACTCATAAACTACAAATGTTATTTGCTTTTTGGGTCGTATCATTTCAAGATCGGCATCACTATCCAAATTGACAAATTTTCCGAATATAAATAGTATCTTGTCGGCAAAAATCCATTTCCACATAGTTATATAATGTTGCGTATATAGGAATCCATATATATATGTAGCACGTGGTTCTGTTAGTAATACTGATCGTATAATTTTTTAACGTGACAGCTAACAAAGGAACGACGCATTTGGTAAGTCGATTCAAGCGAATGAAGAGCCAAATTGGAGGGTTTCTTTAATCATTTGCTTTGATTTTGGTGTTGGGCTTGATAAACTTATGGGAATGAAGGTGAAATTGAAGGGTTTGAAGGTGAGGATTTTCTTCAACCTTAACATATTAGGTTATGGGGACTAGAACGAACTTATCACATATAATGTTGGAAAATTTTAGTACATAATGTTAGTGAACTACTTCTTAATTATATTGTTAATTGATTTTATCATGAAATTTTATTGATCTTATGTTTTATGTTTGGATCTAACGCGTATATACCATTATATGCATATGACTAGCTTCCGTTGTAAGGTTTGTGTACACCTCCCCTTCCTTGACTCCCATTGCCGAGTTAAATGGACTTAAACAATTTCATCCCATAGTACAGAACTTTAAGTTTAAAAAACCCACTTATCAACTTATTTGAAAAAAGAGAGATAACAATCAACTTTTTTTTTTTCTCATTTAATGTCTTTAGACAACCGCCGAAAGAAATTATATTTATCAAAACATCTCTAATTTAGTATCTTGCTCATCGAACATTACATATACTTCAGCCATTTTATTAGAATATTTTTTGTAACGTCCTCCCACGTCTCATTAAACTACGTCACATCACAATATTTATATTACTCATTTTATTTCACTCGAACTATCCAAATCTTTGAATGTCAGATAACATCTTTAAATATAAAATTCTTCGTCTTTTTTAATTATTTAAAATTATTTTTTTTGTAAAATCTTCAAAATCACTCCAAACATCTCGAGTTGAAAGAGAGGAATAATTTTTATTTGATGGTCAAGATCATAACAAATTTAAGATGCTGAATTTAGAAATTATATTATGATAGACTGAAATCGTGTTTAGGACGTAAGCTAAAAAAGATGATTAAAAGTAACCTTTCACATTGATCAAGTGCCACATTTGGTTGATCTTCTCTTTATTTTATTGTATATGTGGTTGATCTTGTTTTAGACGTATTATACTTGTAAGTTTGTATCCTTTAATCATGATATATAAGAAAACAAGACGTTACTTTCCACGAATCCGCAATTTATATCCGTATCTTATATTTCTTAATTCAATTATCAAAATCATGTCATATACCTATTTTTCACTTATATAAGTTACTTCTCATTTTTAGTATATGTAGCCATGTAGGTTGTTGGACTTTAGATGGGACATATATATTCCAGAGCAGATGCTAATAGTTTACTGTTTAGATTTCTTGGGGAAATGAGGTAAAAATGTAAAATTGTACGAGTGTAGTTGATAAAATATACAAATTGATGGTAAATTTTATGATTTTTTTTTGCTTTATAATTTCATCTTTAGTCAAGTTAAATTAAGGGCTCGTTTGGTATCGCTAAGAACCATTTTTGGTAACGAAATGATTCCAAATCAATCAAAAACTATGTTTGTTTAGAGGTCTTTTTACACGTGAAACTAACTTAATCATTTTCATTTTCATTCATTCTCCGACCTTAACCGATTTCATTTCGTTTTCATTCCATTACTCCAATCAAACGGACACTAAATGATAAAGGATCGGTTGTTGTAAGGTCGGTCAATTTCAATTTTCTTTTGCCTTGTTTGGCATGTTTGCTGCTCATTCGGTGAATGCCATTATACGTTTACAAAAATATGAACACATCTCACTTCTTATGGAAGCGTACATTCGAGTATAAACCATCTTCTATATAGGTAAATAATGTGATTATTGAGGAATATAAATAAAAGAAGTTACTTTATATGGGACAAATTCAAAATTAAAATTTTAAATAGGTTAAACTATTGAGTTAAGTGAACTTTAATTAATATTTGATTCATTCTAAATAAACAGTCTTAAAATTAGGGTGACTAGAACATTCACTAGCCCGATCACCCTTAGATCCATGTTTGGGGTGGACAATAGATCGATCCAATTCAAATAGCAATTTTTAGGGAAATCCCGATATATTTTTTAATGGATATCCGACATCTATAATTATTCGTAAATATCCAGTTTATCAATATTATAAAAGTAAGAGTATCCAATACAACTATATCTGGATTAGTTTAGTTAATTAGTGGATATCCGAATTATTGGTTGTATCCAAATCCTAAAATTTAATATCTAAACATTTTTTTCTATTTGTTTAGAGTGATTTAATACGTTGTCTTAGGGTTCTTTTGAGAGACCACAAATTAGGAGCTTATGAAGCCTTTCAAACTCGGAGCAAATTAAAATGGCTATTAATTTTTACGAATTTCTCGGATTAGATTATCGGATTTTTTTTCAAACCGAGTTAGATTAGTTTTGTCCGTTTTAGGTTTTATTTGAGATACCATAAATTAGGAGTTTATGAAGCTTTTCAAACTTATGGAAGAAAGAATAACCTAGGAAGTGAACGTTTAAGAGCCCCATCTTACCGAGATTATGGTAGTTCATTGTATCTTATATTCTTTACTTCATAAGCTACATGGAGAGAGCTTACAAAACTTACATTACCTTATTGAATTATATATTACAAATATAACCTTACATATATTAATATTAAATGAAAAAATAAATCATTTAATTAAGGTAATTTTATACTTATATCAACTACAATAAACTTCTTTCTCCCATTAAACTTAATTATTAAAAAATAAACTCGTTCAATCTACTATTAAATTTAACTACTAATAAATTTTAATTTCAACTTTGATAAACTTATGATTTTCAAACCGTTTTGTTAATCTTTTGTACACATCACGTTTAATCAGCAGAATGTTAGAGAAAATGACTCTTACTAGTTACTACACTTTTGCTTCAAAGTTACTCCCCTAGTCCCCTGTGTAAAAACCTCCGTTTCGCTTTCACTTATATACTTCGATTGCTGCAAAGAAAATTGCTTGATTAACAAGCTCAGTAATTTCATGTAGTCAAGTGGGATTATCACTGTACATGATGATATTCAAATTAAAAGTTATTTTCAGCTAGATTTCATATCCAAATCTTCTAACTAATGCAGTCGAATTATTCTGTCATATAGCGGGTGCACTTTCTGTACATAAAATCGTATCGAACAAGTCTGCAACATGTTTTTATAATTTGTACAAATCAAGAATTATCCAATCAATGTCTAATTTGATTGACAGCTACGAGTCTTCCCAAATAAGTCCTTCAAACTCTACATTATCTTCATCTTCAAGATTTACACATGCACCACAAAATTAACTGTATAGACTTACACATAACTATACACCACAAAATATATATATATATATATTTCTCTTGTAACGAATTAGGGGCAGGTTTGGATCCTTGTTTGATCATAGGATCTTCGCCCGATACGAGACCCCTGCTTGCTTTTCCGGCTCGATGTATATACAACCCGCCTATGCAGCCGAGTTTCATTGAGGCATTTGCAGAAAAACTGACAACGGTTCTCAAATTCTCAGAAACCGGTTAATAATGCTTGTAAACCGTTGTTAGTGCATCTAGTTTTTTTAAAGGGTTTTTGACTTTTTGTGCATCTAGTTTAAAATTGTATGAATATAAGATAATTATACCTTGTATTTAAAACTTATTCTTCCAATTTTATTGAGGTGGGGTTTGTTTAGTAGTTAGAGCAAGTTTTTCGGTTCAATTTTAAAAGGTTACCACAAAGAATAAAGTGACGTGACAACATCATTGTTGAAAAACACGATTTCCATCCGTTTGTTTTATCTTTTCGGTTTTCATTTGACATTTTGTAAACTTTGAAACTTCAAAGGCTAGAATTCAGACATTTGTAATTGTTGTTACATTTCTTAACCGGTTGTCACCAATATTATATTTATACTAGTATGCATACTCGTGTTACGCACGGGACATGTTATTATATCAATTTTATAAAAACAAAAAAATCTTCTAATATACATAATGGTGTTCGAAATAAGATAACTTATAGAAGCATTGATAATTAACTTGATTTGATCATAGGTTTGCTCCCTCTTTTTTTCATGAAGAATTATAACCCAAGTAAAACAAATACAGTAAGGATTCCTTTTATCGATTTAGAAAAATATTTATAGGTATGCATATTTAATTTTAGTTTTATTTTTTACAAGGTATTTCTATTATTTTCATTCCAAATCAAGCTTTCTAATCTATAATCTATGACTTAAAACATAAGATACAAATATAATTATTTATTATCACCTTGTGCTAAATCTATAAAGCTCAACTCACCCTATTTCAAAGAAAAATAAACCAAGAAAAATAAGTGGATTTTTTTAATGTGTACCCACGTACAATGATTATAATGCAACATTTTATAAATATTTTTTTGTTAATGATTAAAGTAAAACATTTCTTTAATTTGGAAATACGAAAAACAAACTATACATTGATAAAAACATGAATTGTTATTTTATTTTTTTTTCTTTTTGATGAAGGAAAGCAATTCGATGCACTAGACGACATACCGTCTAATGGATCGAAAGGCCGAATAAATCGGCAGACGGACTAACCGTCATGAGGGAACCAATAACAATAAAAAAGAAAAAATACATCAAAAGAAAACTTCGATCACAGACGAGCCGATGGAGAAGGAGCACCAATTGAAGCACCAGACAAGCGAAGTGCGGAAGAACAACAAGGACATGAAAGTAGAAGCAGTGCAGAGTACAACTCTCAAGGACCACCGGTGGAAACCTCAGATTTGGACCTTTCTTTTAAAAAGCCTTCAGATTTCGATCACCTGTCCACGACTCCTCCTCACGAACATATTCAACTTTTCTTCCAAACGAAACTCAAAACATCAAAATGTGCCCAAAACATCAAACCAAAAAAAGTGAAACAAAGGATTTCTTTTAATGATCAATTTGTTATTTGTTGCATGACAAATTTATTAATTATGGATTTGGATCATATAGAAACCTCATGGTGTGGAGAGGCAAATGAGATTTTCAAATGGAGGGAGTCTAGGTTAAATTCAGAGAGCTTGACGGGTTATGTCATAAATAGTCTAGGTTAGAAACATCATGAATTGTTAGTTGATAGAATGTGAATTAAGCGTTCTTCTTTTTTTTGGCGATAACCTAAAATTAATTGTTAGTGTTTAAAAAAAGCGAACTAAGATTATATTATAATAAAAACTATCTTTATAAATTTCTAATATAATTTTTGCATGAAAAAATCCATAGGTGTTACAATATGTTCAAATATATTATACATATTTAAATTATTTTATTAATTTAGTTCACATATTTTACACTATCGTTAATATTTTTTACTCTTCAAGTAATTAATGTTTAAGAAATAAAAATTTATCTAGTATATTTTTTGTTATAATATTTATTCCAAATTTTATATACTATTAGTTTATAATATAATGTTTAATTAATTCAAACAATATATATTATTATTTCATATTTTATTGTATTTTTAGATAGTTATGTTTCTTGTAAGAAAATATAATTATGTATATTGAATTTTTATAATATGAATTCAAAATTTGTTTATCATCAGGTTGAACATTGTGCTCTATTCGTTTAAATATTTGATTTTATTAGTTCAAACTCAACAAGTGGGAAAAAATATATATAAACACATAAGATAGAAAGGGGAAAAAAGCGTGAATCAATCATTGAAAATATTAGTACTGATAGCATACAAATTTTGAATGAATCGAACAAAAGATTTGAAACAACAATTACAAACTTTTCATGTAAAATGTATGAAGTATTGTGTGTACATTGCACTAATGGTTCATACAAACATCATGAACTAATAAAACAAAAATTTTGAAACAACATGAACTAATAAAACAAAAATTTTGAACAATTGTACATAAAAATTTGAGCTGAATAGCTCGCGTCAAATTTTTTTACACATGACATTGTAACCCCGTAAAATTGGTATTCCACGTCATTTAGTTAGGAATATAAGGATAGATTGCTATTCACGCCAACAAAAAATTCTTTATTTTTTAATGGTACAGCGATGACAAATAACTTTAGAGTTAAGCGTGTTCGTGCAGGACTAATTTCAAGATGAGTGAACTCACGAGAAGTTTATGCGCGAACATTATTGACATGTTAAGTGTGACCTTGGGTCTTACAACATTATCATCGGGCCCTTGTAAATCTATCGCAAGCATCACGTTCGAGTAGACCAAGCGAAAGCCTAACTATACACACGTTGAAAATTACAAACATATAAGAGATTCTTTTATGAATGCCTTATAATGCTAAATCTATAGGGATTACCCACTCTCTTTCCAAGAAGCTCACCCTCATCCGTCAATTATCGTAATTGTCTTCTAACAATTAATACTTATTTGACAACATATTACATCTGTTTCTATGATATTATCGCTTTCAATTTTTTATTTTATTTTATTGTTCATGCAACATTGATAATTTCACACTAATGACGCTTAAAGATTCTTCAGCAGAGTATTAAGACATTTACTTTAACTCTTATAATGCATGACAAATCATATTTAACACTCTTTTTTTATGCATGGCAAGTGGCAAGGGTTTAGATTCTTGATCGAGAATTTGTCTTTTTCTAAATGAATAGCCTTCAGTTCTAACCGGTTATCGTGAATTTTGGGACGTAACATGGGCATATAATATATTGGGCCCGAAAGGCCCAATAACGGGTCCACTAGGCCGGAAGATATGGAATAAGCGTATCATGAAGGCATGAGATGGGCACACGGCCCAAAACTCATTCATGTTGGCCCTTTTTCTAGCTTGGAGGGCCCATAAGCTGAGAACTGTACAGAAAAGAGGTGAATTATAAAATTTACCCATTAAAGTAATATATGAAAACCTATGAATCTTAATTTGAGTTGTCAGTTGTCTTTTAGCTTTCGTGTATCGCGTGATCTTCTTGAATGCATTATGATTATTTTATTGAACCCGTTTGTGTACTATTTATTTCTTTTTATTTATTAGAAGCGCGTTCAGATACATCGGGTGACCACTAACTCTCCTTTCTGCCAAAAAAATATTGATTGCTCGTCTACTAACCTTTAAATTCCCAATGTAATTTAAGGAAAGAAATACAAAAATACATTATTAATAGGCTTTGTATGCTAGTACCATGTTGTCGCGACGGAGTAAGGTACAATTGTGAGAATAATGAGATAAATCGAGCAGAAGACAAGGCCTTGGTAAGAGGATGATGAGATGAAAGCAACATTAAGTGTCTTGGCCTTAGGGCCGACTCGTTCATTTCGGAAGTTCGGTTCATTACCAGTATACAAAATTACAAAGATCCCACAAATTTTAAAATATAAGAGTATATAATGGAAAAACCTCTAAGCTAGTGCCTCAAACCTAAGACCTCGAGATACAAAGAAGCAATTCTTATTGGAGATAATCAGTTTTCACATCGAAAGATTGGGACTACCCAACCTAGTATATAAAGTCGGTGGGCTACTCCTCCTATTGCCAATTGGTTTTAAGATGGAACCTCATCGGGTTTATGTGGGCTTGGGCCTAACCCGCATGTGTGTTCGGATGCACACGACCCCGCTCTACCCGGTCCGTCTGTATCGGACTTTGACAGTTTTTACTAACTATGCAACACAATGGTACTAACTATCCATTTTGTTTCATTATGAGACCCCAAAAAAATATGAGACTCTTTTCAAAAAAAACTTGTTGCATTGGCTACGAGCCGGTCTGTTTGACCTGGACACACTGATCAAATGATAATCTAAGGAGATATGCTTGATCTTGTGATGAAACACTAGATATAGTCAAATAAGTTACAGCAATATTATCACATGTGGGGTAATGATATACCAAGATCAACCAGTACAAATTGGAGCCAAATACAACAAAATGAGTTATAACACGATATTCGGTTTAAATGGAGGATCGAACAAACATTATCTAGTTTTTGGGACTCTAAGCAATGAGATTATAACCTTTTTAGAGGGATTTTTTTTTTGAACAGGTACGTAAATTATCCGGTTTGATCGGCTTTGCCGATCTACATTCAGATCGGCCATACACGCTGTCAGGAGGATTCGAACTCGAATCTCCAGACTAACCACTTAAGGGTCTAGCACTACATCCCACTAGACCAACTGAGTGTTGGTTAGAGGGAATATTTTGAAAATAATGACAAATGAAATCTTTCAAAGAATTTAAAGATAATTTTCGGTAATTTACTCTTTAAATAAATACGATACTTTATTATAAAAGGACGATTTTAAAGGCGCGGCGGAGGAATTCACAATTGCATGATTAATCTGGGATCCATGATCGTGACAGAAAAAAGGGAATTTTTTTTTTAAAGAAATTTTTTTAAAAAAAAATTTCCTCTATAATGGTAAAATGTATAAAGTAAATATGTTACGGTTTCGGAATCCGTAGCCGCCACGGTTCCAGAAACCATGACCATGGATATTTTTGCATGGTTGCGATTTCAGGAAATCGTGACGACTACAATTCTCGTAAATGTCGTGTATTCGTGAGTTTTATAGTCTTGCACCTAGCCTTTCCGTTATAGAATTATGAATTGTATAACTATGTTTTAAAATCCTTATTATAATAGGTTTATTTTTATTTTTTAATTAATAATTCTTACAAATAAATAGCTACAATTAAGATATTAATTTTTACAAAGGTCATTCTAGTCATTGTCTTAGTTAAATAACTATCGGTGATTAGTGATAATCTAAAGTAAACTATTGGATATAATATTATAAACATAATCGTTGTGACACTTTATAATTTACTATTAATACTTACGAGGTTAAATGTATAAATTGGAACCAAATTGATTAGGATGATTGTTCTTTTTTAATAAAACTTAAGGTTGATGATAATATTTGTTCATATATAATTTTTTTGACTTTTATAACTTTTGCAAACCTGTAAACCATTACAAGTTATTATGCAGATTTTTTTTATTAGATAAACTAGTTTAACTCTCTTATTTCAAAGTCAATACAAACAACTTATTACAAAAATAATAATAATTGGTTGCATTTGATCTTCGCACAACAAATTGCAATAAGTGTAATATTAATACCTTTGTTTTAACATGTATATAGATAACGGTCATATAAAAGTGTTTAAGTCCGATACATTCAGAAGGTAGAGCGGAGATTGTGTGTATATGAACGTACATATACGATAAATTTGTACTCAATACATTAGAGTAGTAGGGATTATCCAAAAAAAGTTAATAATAAAAGTAGTTTATCGACCTTATACACTAGGTTATGATATAAAAAGTCATAATAATCTTGAAGTAAGTTCAAATTGAATATCCGTGAAATAGACGAATAGTTGGTCATCTAAGGGTTAATGCAGGAGGATACCACAAGTCGAAAGAGCATGAATATGATGTTTAGAAGATAAGAAGAAGAGAAAATGGAGAATCCACCTTCAAAGTCAAATCTGCATGCGTAATTTTGGCTTAGGTTTTCCCATATAGAATAACGATACCCACTTTTGCCACCCACAATAAATACCGACTACTTAAAAAATAGATAGTTAAATAAATAAATAAACGAAATCTTCCAACCTCACGTAAACACGATACCAAATAATAACGATAGCTATGTTTGTTGAAACTTAAAACTTTTGCGGAAACTGTGCTTCAGTCCAACCACAAACCATGCAGACTTGTCCATATATATGTACTAAATTATGTCCACAAAACTAATCCAAAATTTTTTAAACTTTCTGGACCTTTATTTTATAATAGAAAGTAATTTTTAATTTTACATATTTGATGAGTCTAACCGGTAATAAAAGGAGGAATACGAGGATAATATTTTGAGGACGAGAAGATAAAAGATGAGTTTAATCTAATACAAAAATAAAATAATGTCACGATAATAAAAAAACGGAACTTCTAAGTACACGGAGGAAAAATTAACAATTACACGATGCTTACGGTTTCCGGAACCGTCACGGTTTCGAAAACTGTAAGTGTGAAAAATTCTCACGGTTCTGGAAACCGTAACCGTTGATAGATTTATGTTATAAATTTTACAAATATAAGGGAAAAAATATTTAAAATATTTAAAAAAATTCCACGGTTATGGGATCCGTGACCGTGTCAGAATTTTTTTATTTTTTTATTTTTTCCCCATTTTTTACCACGGTCACGGTTTCCGGAAACCGTAAACGTCGTGCATTTATGAATTATTCCGCTGTGCATTTATAAGGAATTTTTTCCAAAATAATAAAAGAAAGAAAATAATTTCCGAAGTTAGGTATGGAAAAAAACTAATTCTGGGAATAGAAAAGCAGTGGAGGTTCGGGTGAAAGTCGCCGGATGAGACTGCGAGTTATCGAATAACTCGCAGTTTCAGCCGGCCGATTTTTTATTGTTTTAAATTTTTACAAAGAAGTCGCCGTCTTAGACGGCGACTGTCTTTTTTATTTTTTATTTATTTTTTATAAAAAAAATTGACAAAGAAAGTCGCCGTCTTAATTTTTTTCTTTTTTTTTTAATCCAGCGAAAATAATTTAAAAAATAACCGATTAATATTAAATTATAAAGTTTTTTTTTTAAATGTCAGCGGAATTTTTTTTAAAAAAAATTAAGCTTAAATTTTTTTCTTTTTTAAAAAACGAGAAGAATGTTTGAGCCAAAACGTGAATTTCCTTGTAACAATTTTCTACTATTTTTTAAATTATTCTCGCTGAATTTAAAAATATAAAAAAAAAGTTCCAAGTAATTTAAAAGAAAAAAGGGAAAAAAAACATAAAAAAGTCGCCGTTTAAGACGGCGACTTTCTTTATCAATTTAAAAAAATAAATAAATAAAGAAAGTCGCCGTCTAAGACGGAGACTTCTTTGTAAAAAAATTTAAAAAACAATCAGCCGGTTAAATCTGCGAGTTATTCGATAACTCGCAGTCTCAGCCGACGACTTCCACATGAACCTCCAGTGCCTTCCTATTCCCGAAATTAATTTTTTTCCATACCTAACTTCGAAAATTATTTTCTTTCTTTTATTATTTTGGGAAAAAATCCCATTTAAAATTGCCCTAAAAAGAACTTACAACTTAATATATAATTAATTCTACGATAATATTTTACTAAATTTTAAAACTGATATATATATATATGTTTGTCGGATGTGAGACTAATCCTCGGAGTAAATTTGAGCCAATTTCACAATATAAAGACGTAATGAAATAATAGGGTAAACTACACTAGTTCGCTTATATCAATAAGTGTATGTCACTACTACTAAATTAGTGAGTATATGTCATTTAATAATTATATTTTAATAAATATATAGACTGATTTGCACTTCTTTATATACATCAAAATTTTCAAAACGCTTATAAGAGTGTATTCAATTTAATCTTATCAATATCACACTATAATTTATATGGAGAAACTGTTTTTCAAACAAATCTTTTAATTTTTCACTGAAACTGGGCAATGATTTCCTCTTCTTTTTAAATATATTTGTGAAGTGCTATTATATATTTATGATATTTTTATTAAAATTATATAATTTTATTTATCGTAAACAGTTTTAGTTTATTTTAATATCTCTTGTAATTAAGGTGCATCTCTTGTAAATTTGTTTTCCTTGTATGAGATATGAAAACTACTAAACTGTGTAGTCATAGAAAATCAGCCTTCGGTTTGTAGTCCTTCTCACACACCCTACTATCAATTTCACAACTTATATCTCATGAGTATTTTTTCTTTTTCTTTTTGAAAATTACAAATATATGTTTATTATGATACTGAAAAGTGGCTCGTACACTATTATTATTCTTGTATCTTGTGCAAGTAATTCAAAAATATGTTTTATACATGTAAACGAAAATTCAGGTAGAAAAATTAATATAAATTATTTTTTACACGATTCTTGTACAGTCACGTAATGATTCAAACAATGAATTTATTTTGTATAAAAATGGATGAAAATCGATAAATATTGTGATTATACAAAAGATTTATGGAGGAGAGAATTGAATATTGTTCCAATAATATTTTTTAAATGATTCTTGAAGAGTCGAAGACATATTGAGCGAAGGGAAAATCGAGTTCAAAGACATTGAGTATAGGGAGAATCGAGTTGCGCCACTTAGCAAATTCTCTAGACCGTCGTTGTATGGAGTATTTTGAGTTTGAGCAGAGCATATAATTTAAGACGAACAAAATAGAAATGAAAGCAAGAATAGCGTGTAAGCCTTTTCGTGGACAGATTTTCATGATGGTCGCGTTTTTCTGATAATGACAATACCTAGAAACGGTAACTTAGAAATTGAGATGCAAGTTACCATGAAATTGTACCTACTAAAACGCCTAAAGAGATGTGAATAACTTTTTTCCTGATATGCGGCGGAATACATATATACACCAGTGAAGATCACAAAAACTGGATCAAAAGAGGTGAAGACTCCAGTATATGTACACAACGGAACTAAAACCTCCTTTATCACTCTAACAATCTAAGTTCATCGTGTATCCTGATCGATTTCCCTGTTTATCAATTTTTTGAAATTCTAATTTCAAAAGTATTCGAACCTGATCAGGTGAGTCAGCTCGAGTCAGCTGTATGATAAATTATCATTCCCTACCAGCACTGATCTGTTTCCCAATTACGCCTTGGATAAGCACAATACGACGACGTTTGAGAACTCGATAAATCGTCAAGCGACGATCCAAGCGGTTGAAGCCGTCGACGAAACAGTTTCCGATCGTAATCAGCTCGCTTCTCCGGGTCTGAGAGAGTCGAATAAGCAGAATAGATTCTAATAAACTCATCGTCTCCAGTAGTTCCAGATGTCAACAATCCTCTTCTCTCGCTAGAAGCTACCACGTCTGGATGACAGATCCTCGCCAGACGTCGGTACGCCGCCTTGATTTCATCGGAACTTGCTCCGATTGGGATTCCGAGCACCTCATAAAGTGAATTTGCAACAATCGGTGTTGGAGAGCGTGTTTCTTTGGGGGAGGTGCAGGTGGAAGAAGAGGAAGCGGAGGCGATGGTGAGTTGGAGGGAGCGACGGTATCGAATTCTTTCCAGGATAGGAGAAAGTTGTCTGGTCAGAGATTTGGACGGATTGGCGCTGGGAGGTGAGCGGAGAACTTGGGAGGAAGAAGGAGAAGACACCATGGGAATCGCTTTGATTTTTGTGGTGATGAAAGAAGGGGAGATGAAGGCCGTGCTTGGGTGCATTTATATCAGAAGGAGGATTGAAATTTCAAATACTTATTACGAATAATTAATTATATGTCCCTGAATTATTTTCTTATTTAAATTGATCATATATCTATAATATTTGTGTTTCAGACCAATCTTTATCAAATTATACTAACAAAAATTTATTTTATTTATTAAAATCTAGTTAAAATTACATTAAATGGCCCAAATATATAATTGATGAAACTCATCAAATTAATTGTAAACAACTTCTAAAAATCACTCATAAAATGGAAAATTTTTGACGAAATCGTTAGAAGGGTAATCAATTTTTATTTTATTTTATTATTTTACATCCATAAGTATATATTAATTTAAGTTTATATCCATCAAAAAAAAGTTGAAGATACATCCAAAATAAAAAACCTGATTTGTTATCATTAACCACTCATTGGTTATCAATCAAAATTTAAAACGCAGACAAAATTATTGTATTTTGGGTGGTGGCTTATAAATTATCTGTCAAAACTCTTAAAATAAGCAGTGTAATTTTGTTTTGTTTTTTTGCTAAACTACATTCATGTGCAACTATCCTTCTTTTTAGATAGGCAAAATGATGATAAATAGCACCAATTATAAGAATGGTTGCGTTCGGTGATATCAAATTTTAAAAACTCGAAATAAAGCACAAACTTTGAAGGGTGGTTGTGTTTTTTAATACAAGTATGATTCCGGTAAAATGTCTGGTTTATTTTGCTGGTGTGGCGCCGAAAAATAATAATTTGGCATTTTTTAAAAAACTTTTTTGACACCTATGTGTATTGACTTTTTTTTTCTATATAAAAACTATAATACAAATAAAGTACAAAATTATATACCATAAAAAAATTTGGTATTATAAATTTTATATGCGTTGATATGTAGGGTTTTCTATATATATATATATTAGTATCAATATTTAACATTAATTTTATATTTCCGATTATAACAATTTATTGTTGGTATAAAAAAAAAAATTCCTTGAAGAATAATAAACATTTAAGTAGTGACCTCACAATATAAGAAGAAAATTGTTTTTTAAATTTTTTTTATTGTATTATTTTTTAAGTTAGAAAAATTTTAATACACATAGGTGTAAAAATAGTTTTAAGAAAAAGTCCAATCATCATTTTTCGGTGCCACATCAGCAAAATAATCCGGACATTTTACCGGAATCAGACTTGTGCTAAAAAACGCAACCACCCCCAAAGATTGTGTTTTATTTCATGTTTTTGAAAATTCGTGTCACCGAACACAACCACCCCTAAAAGTTGGTGTTATTTATTACCATTTTACCTTTTTAGATATTTTAAACCTTTCACAATCTTCATTCTACAAGTGGTTTGATAAATAAAAAAAAATCCTATACCATAGTGATTTTATAAAATAGATTTTTACTTAATCAATTAACCACAAATTTGTTCTATATTTGATGAATTTAAATACCCTTTTAGCATGATAGTTGATAGTTTGGAAACAAATTATTATATATTTAGATATTAAATTATGTTGTAGTAAGTCCAAGCCTAAACCTTTTTCAATTAAAGAATATATATGACTAATGAGACTAAATTAATTGTTAATATGTTCGATAACAGGGCAATATCATAATGCATTTGCTAATATTTTTTGGGACAATTATTGTTAATGAATATATATATATATATATATATATATATATATATATATATAGTATAATGAATATAATTAACATTATAAATATTGGATGCCGGGTTGAAGGGGTCAGTGATCAATTTATGATGATGGTTTTCATCACGATTCCAATTATAACGTATTAATTTTATGTAGGGTGGTGACTCGTGACTGTATATGACAAAGAAATGTAATGCGTCTTCTTTTAGCGATTTCCATTATGAATATATAATGTTATTTATTGTATAAAATATAGTGTGTAGTTAGTATATTTTAACCATTTAACATGAATGAAGACAAAATAATGTCATCTACTACTTCTTTTATTTACAGGAAAATTGTATTTTCTGCTATTTATATCAGTTTATCAATCTCGAGTTCAAGCCAGCTACGAGACGAACCCATATTTTACGTGCTTAAATATTTGGTTCACTTGCTAGTTGATAAAGAAGTAAAACCCAGTTATTGTTCAAAGAATCGAAAATGAAAGAAAATTTATAAAAATAAGAAAGGAAAAAGTACCTAACTATTACATAACTGTTACGATGCAAGACTTATTTTAGAAAGATCTAGGCAAATCTAGACTCAAATCGGGCAAAATCGTATTCTTTTTCTTTTGAGTTGGACTTGGACCGAACCTTGATTTTGAGTCTCGTATCCTATTTGTAAGGTTGCACCGATTTAGAAAGTTCTTATTAAAAAAAGTTTTCGTCTTTTGAGTTTGATTTTGGGATTTTTTTTTTTTTATTTCCTCTTAGATTTACGGATTTTTTTTGTTTTGACTTGATGTCCTCGTATTTGAACTCGTTTTTCTTTATATCCACTGAATTATAGATGAGTTTGTCTTCCACCCTAACTTGAGGGTTTGTTGAACTTTAAAGTGAAAATGAGCGTTAGACTCGAGCCCAACACACAAGGCAAAGCAGTTGATAAAATTATAAAAAATATCAAAAAGTAGTTTATCGAGCTTATATATTAGACTCACTATCTCTTTGTTATTTAGGTGAGAACATGGACCCATTCTGGAAACCTTGAGCTTATTAGAGCTGAAGCAGAGGCTTTTTGGTAGCTGAAGATTATCGAGTAGTTGAGTTATATATAGTTGATTAAACGAACTTTTTTTTTTTTAATAACTTGATGGGGTGTTTGGGAGAAACAAGCTTATTGTAGCTGATATACGTGTAAATTACCTAAACGAGTTTACTTTTTCAATTAATTTTAATTTTTTAATAATATATTTTATAGCATTATCTATGTAATATATAATTCAATAAGCTAATATTTTATGTAATTTATGAAATAAGAAAAAGTTGAGCATGTATAAGCTAGCATAAATTTTCATAAGATATGTCTCCCAAATATCCTATCATCCAACTTATGTTTTTTTTTTTCTTTTCATACTCTTCATAAGTTTGATGATTTCCATAAATGCTTTCATATTCTAGTTTCTCAAATGGACCTTATTAATTCTTCCTCCACGTAAATTATAGACGGATGGATTTGCCTTAATCTTTTCATTTGTTATGGAGTTATGTGGCTTTCAATATTTCTATATGTTGTATTATGGTTATTGATTGTTGTGGAACAAGCATTAGTTCGATATTATGAAAACTTCAGAATTGGACTCAAATTAAAAAAATAAAAACAGTTTGATCCACCTACGATGCATTATTTAATGGATTAAAAGGTCAAAAGCAGATGGCCGTACAAACCGTGACGAAGAATCAAAATAAAAGAAATATTATAAAGGAAATCAAGTAGACCCCGTGCAAAGAGATCTTCAATGGAAATAAGAGCGAGACAGTCATAGGGAAGCGGAGAGAACGGCCATCGTCAAAAGAAATGAACTTGAAAGAAGCCTGAAGAACAACTATGAACAACTCAGATTTGAACTCAAAGTAGATTCTTCAAGAGTCGATCATAAATCCACGACCCCTCCAAGACAAACAACTCGAACTTTCACCAAAGACATTAGAACTGGGAAGACTCCACCGCAAACCACGAAACACTTGACAAATACAAGTGAATTACTTAGAAGAAGGTGTCGAAGAGAAGTACAATGAATCCCTAAATTAAAAAGAATTGAGATCGATTGTCATACGGTTCAGACAACCTTTCATATTGTGACAATCGGACATCTATTCATAATCTAGTAATCCTGTTTTCCACGAATACATCAAACACCTTGAGATAATTGTTATCCGGTTTGAAACCAAATTCAAAAGGGCATCATTGGCACAATCTTTATGTTTGGCATCCAACATCTAGTTGTCATTATGACCAAAGCCGTGATACCTATACTTTTTAAGTTCTTATTAACCAAGCTCGGAGTTGTTTTTTCTTCACGTCCGCTTGAGAAAGTATTGAAAATATAATTATCTCTTATATTATTTAGTTTATCTTATTATTTTGTTTTTCTCAAAAACCCTATTTTAAGATTAAACGTTTGTATATTTAAACACTTACACATCAATGAGTAAAGCAAGTTTTATGGGAGTTAAAGGAGCTTATGGAAAAATATTATCCAAAGTTCTAGCTCCGGCAAATTATCTTTTCTCCCTCGCAAAAAGGCCTCGTTTGCAAACTCTCATTAAACCGAATTATACATTTCAATAAACAGTGAGAACCATAACAACAATGAAAATACACAAGCATTCATCCATCACTGAAACATTACAAATCAAATATAACCCTAACTTAACAAAAACTTATCCTGAAACATATCAAGATTTAAACCTTGGAGAAGAAAGATATAATCCTATCTTACAAATCAAACGTAATTGCGTTGAAAATACACAAGCCGCCATCGTTGTTCAGCTTCGACAGCTTGGATTTAGACAAAACATAGACGCTACTTCAAACGCTTGAATATAACCCTAAATTACAAATCAGATGTAATTGCGTTTATGCTCAACTTTGAAAGCTTTGATTTAGACAAAACATTGACACAAAGAATTGGATAAGGCAGAGGAGAAGCTTGGAAGGCAGAGGAGAAGCCTGACAATGAGATTGAACTTTGGAGGGTTCAATATTACCGTTCCTAAGGCAGAGGAGAAGAAGGTTGAAAATGGACCGAGAGATGGGCTGGTTATTGGTATATTGAAATTGAAATGGTCCATGTAAAGGTTTGGGAGTGATTTTAGAAAAAGGATTATGAACTTAATTTTTTATTTAGTGAGATTATTACAGTTAATTATTTTCGTTTTTACTTTTGATTTAGGTTTATATTTATTGAACTTAATCCTTTTATATTGCTATAACGATAATTATAGGAAATAACTTATGAAATAAGATATTTATTATAAAAATTAATTCACAATTAATAAATTGTATAGAAAAACTTATAAATATAAATAAATAGTTTATCAAAATTGTTAAGAATGGTGACCAAAATTTTAAATTTTGTAGTTACATAATTATTATAATCTTGTGCATATTAATTTCCTTTTATTTTGTCAAATTCATTTTAAATTAATGTTTAAAAGAACATCCTTTTTCCCAAACTCTCAACAAGCTTATCTAAAAAAAACTAGTTTAATCATCCACTCAGTCAGCTTCAGTTACAATAATCTTCCGCTCCAGTATCAACTATAATAAGCTCGGGTTTTCCGAACGGATCCTTAGTCAATCGGCTCTTCAAATTACTCTGTAATCCGATATTTCATGAGAGAACCAAACACAACAAAGTTGATTGTCATCTTCTTCGTAATGCCTGTGTTTGGGGTTTGCTCTGGGTTTTGTTCCTACTACTTCTCAATTCGCATACATTTATGTATATATTTACATATACATTCTGTGCATTCAGTTATTTTTTCGGCAGCTGCCTTGTAACCTATATATACTCTATAAATTAGAACTTGAAAGATAGATTGGAGTTTGTATATCTGTCTGAACAAAATCTGACCTTAAACCTATAACAGAGTAAATCAGTCTATAGGGCTTTAAGCAGTAGTAATTTTCAGTGATTCAAACACTTTCTTGATAATTTTATTCACTCAAATGAACCCCATTCCATAGATAACTCAAATGGCTGCAGTCTTAAACAGTAAGAAGATCAATGATTAAGCTGCACTAAAACAAGTATTTTGATCCAGTGAACATTTTTACACTGATTTATGATTGTTAGTGTTAACATTCGAGATTGTTATTGTTATCTCTTCTATGTAATACAGAAAGTTTAAACAACAATGCAATGCAATTACACAAAAAATTTATAAGGGAATGACTGTGCAGCATAAAAAAATAGTAGGAAAAACCTGCAAAAATATTTACATACTTCTTCCTGATATCAATATTCGAAAAATCTGCAATAAACCTTAAAGAACATTCGGATTTCTTTGTCTACATAGCTTAGTGATACAAGATTCTGATTTCCACTCATGAGAGGAAACCATGACAACAATATTTCTTTTAACAGTCATTCCAATCACTTAGATACCACTAAAGAAATTGCAAGATGACATTCCTACAATACTTGAATAAAGGATTATGCTACAATATGCTAGATCAAGATTTGGTTCATCAACAACAAACGTCTGCTATGAACTACAAACAGAACTACAAACTATAACATGGAAGGCCAGTTAGTGACAGCAGAGATTTTAACACTATCACATTCAAAATCAATCAAAACCACATACCATATAATCACATTGCTCCTCAGCATTTCCGGTTCCAGCAGAAAACCCAGATTCAAGCCCAAATCAAAATCGAGCCTTGACAGAAGTCTACAATGGTAGGTCAATTGCGTATTCAAAATGGGTTTTTCCTTGGCCTGCCTCTTTTCTTCTGTCCAGTAGTAGTAGTAGTAATAGGGACACTAGCTGCCGCCGCTGCCGGTTGAGGAGCATCTTCCGGTTGAGGAGGAGCTGCAGGGGCAGGTGCATTCATCACATTTTCAACCCTGACTTGCCTATCCTCCGGCGGTGCTCTGGTGGGAGTCTTTGCAGTGGTCGGCTCAGGTTCACCGGAGAAAATTGGCGGCATCCAAGTCGGGAATGAGGCGGCATTAGTTGTCCCCTTTTTGCCATCGACGGAAAACCCTAGAGGAAAGAACCCCCAACAGCAATAGTAGGCTTCCTTTCCCGGGACTCTAGGAGGAAGAGACGGGACAACCGCGGCGTGGAACGCCCTCTGGCAGCTTTGACACCTCAGGCAACAGTCCTCGTAGACCTTAGGGTACTCGTAAAGAACATAGCAGTACGGGCAAGCCGTCCAGAAATTCGAAACAAGAGGCGGAGGAGGAGCCGGAGCCGGAGTCCTGAAGCTGGACTCGGATTCGCCACCAACACTATCACTGCGATTACCTCCGCTGACAACCCTAGAGCTTCTCCTAACAGGCAATTTGTGTGGATCAGACACATTATCACAGGGCCTAGGGGTTAATTCAACCCTAGAAAAGTGGCTAAGCTCTGAATCGAAGGCTGATTTCCTCGATTGGTCGGAAAGGACCGACCACGCGTCGGCGACAAAGCGGAAAGCAGAGTTTGCAAGAGGGTACTTGTTCTTATCAGGGTGGAGGAGGAGGGCAAGGCGGCGATAATTGCGCTTGATGAGATCGAAGTCATTGGATCGGCGATCTAACTGGAGGATACCATACCAGTCGTGTTGCTGGTTGTTGTTTCCGATGCGCTTATCTCCGGCGATGAGGACGTCGCAGATGGCCAGGATCTGGTCGGATCCGTCGAGAAAGGGCTCCGTTTCCTGAGCGAGGACGGCAAATTCGCGAGACCCCGTGAGATCTCGCGTCTCCAGAAGTTTCTCGGCGATACCTATTAGCCTTTCGCCTTCCGACTGATTGCCGGCAGTGGCCGAGGGGTTCTCCATTCGCGAGATCCAGACGGAGGGGAAAGGTTGATTTTGTGGGAAACGTGAAACTGAAATGGATCTCAGACAAATTATTTTATGTTTGCTTTTTCACATTGTATATTGGAAAAATATCCTTAAAATGTCCTCTCTTTTTTTTTTTCCCCACAAAATCATCCTTTCAAATCTTTCATTTAGGTACGGATACGGAATGAGACGGGATTGAGATCGTCTTACATCCCACCTCGG
The DNA here is from genome assembly GCA_002319775.1 of Fagopyrum tataricum. Lineage (NCBI taxonomy): Eukaryota > Viridiplantae > Streptophyta > Magnoliopsida > Caryophyllales > Polygonaceae > Fagopyrum > Fagopyrum tataricum. The sequence goes on from CM008284.1 coordinate 2,009,367, forward strand.
CTATTTATCTATTAAAAGGGATAAGAACTAGGGATGACAATCTCAATCACAACTAGGGATGTTAAGGGTCGAGTGATGGGTGGGTGAACCACTTCCATCACCCACCCATTAACCATATCGGGTGTGTTCACCCATCACCGTCGGGAGACCGGGTGGTTCGGGTTTATCCGCGAGTGATTAAAAGTTACGAATATTATCAATTTATAATGTATTTTCAAAATCCTTTTTTTCACATGTAGTACAAAATTAGTATGTTCAAAACCAATAATATCTATAATTAAAATAAAAATTATTTTAAACGTGTTATTATAACGTAAATAACAATAAAATTGTCATATTCTTTATGAATTTTATGGGAAAAAATGCACAAAGTTCAAAGTATTCGGGTGTAGTGGATCGGGTGATGGGTAAAAAACCTTCACCCATCATCCACCCATCACCCGGCGTACCAAGATAGAGATCGACTTCCTTAATCGGTGGAGGCCATCGTGATAGGTTCATAGTGTTTGCACGAGTAGACGATAACGGATAATGACCGGTCGTCGATCAGCTCAGGGAAGTCTTACGGACATACTTAGCTAGCCTTCTTGTGTTATTATGTGACTATGGGGTTGTGTGTTGGGTGTTTTATTAATTATAACTTGAGTAGGATTGACATTATTATGTTTAAGTAGACCCAAGTGTATGAAAATGGGTCGTGACATCACTGCCCAATGTTGTCATGTGACTGGGAGGCTCTATGCGACCAGTCCATACAGTATAAGTTGCGGTGCATCGGATCCATTCCGGTTGGTAAACGGGGATAAAGACAAAGGTTGGAGGACCTTCGTGCCACACAATAAAGTTGAACAATTAGATTGAATTACATAAATAAAGATAATAACACTGTTGAGTGTGAGCATGCTGTTTGTTTACTTTTTCGCATTGTGTGTGCGTGGTTGTGCTATAATATACTCATTGATGCAAATAATTGTTAGTTAAAGGTTTATTCCGTCATTGTTAGTGTAAAAGCTAGGATTTTCGAATCCTAATTAATGATGATTGAGGCGGATTATTAGACTTTATAATTGATATTAATATTGAGCTAATTGCAAACGGGTTGAAATTGGCGAGCATGGGTTCCACTGTTGTGTTTCTAGATTGAAATTGATCTTGTGGGGAGGAGGGGGGGGGGGGGGAATTTTTTCGTTTTACTCTGGTGAATAATTTTTACCGTTCAGTGTTATTTTGGAGCATTCGATATCTCCAATAAATAAAGTTGCAGTTGAGATAAATGATCAGGACATTGAATATGCCCTAAATATGAAATAATATGGAAATGCGAGACGGAAAAAAAAGTCGCTATTCCGATACTTAGCGGTTAAGAAATATGGCTTCGGAATATGCTCATTTTTAGAAAAAATTGCGAAAAAATTATCCTGATAATATTCCGGATTTTCTATTACAATTTCATAAATTTTAAAAACCGAAAAATATAACCGCGTTTCAATTAAATAGATTGGATAAGCTTTATATATATATAATATTATATAAAATATATTTACACAGAAGAGGTGGCTGCAGGACACTATCATCTTCATTTCAATTCACAATTGAAATTGGAAAAAAAATTGCATATGAGAGAAGACGAGAGCAACGAGCGTACTTACTTACTACCTTCGTTCGTCTTGTTGTAAATCATCCGGGAGATTCTCGTTATGTGCTAATGCTATAAACTCAACTGTTAAGACAAACCCTAGCTATAGAGTATAACATTTACAAGAAAAACTGGCTTTCATCAAACCACTTCATTCCACCACCACCACCACCCATCTGTTGAGGCTCAAACCTAACAACACCACCACCGCCGCCGTAAAACGCCGTCGGCTGAGCCATTACAGGGCTGCCGCCAAACCCAGAATTCTCATGCGACGGGCCCACTTGTCCATGATATAAGTTAATTACTGATTCAAGTAAAAAATTTATTCCGAACAAAAAATCGTTATATAAATTAAATTAATGCGAAAGGATTTCAAATATTTAAGTAAATTGCCTACTAATCTTCCAAGTTCAAAAGTTTAGTTTTTTTTTTTTATAAAATCTTTACTCAATAAATGAGGCCACTAGAAACCTCACGAAATTCATCAATCAAGGAAATAAATAGCGATGATATTTTCCAGATCGACTCGGTTAAACTTTTACTCAAAAAAAAATGCAAGATATTCTTTAAATTTATGTTCAATTCACCAAAATTAAATTTCAAAAACCAAGTATAAAACAATTAAACAAAATAAATTCCAAGAACTTGCACGCCACGAATATACCAATTAAGATCTCCTAATCAATTATACATGTATCTCTCTTATGTGATTGTTTGAAGAAATAAAGAAGTAAAAGAATAATAGTGTTTTACTAGAAAAATAATAAACAATAACAATTTCACCAATAGGGATACAAGGATTCATGAAGTGGGTGATATAGAAGATCTTAACCGCGAATATACACCCACAGAAATCGAACTTTCCAATTTTTTTTTATTTTTTTTTGAAACCACTTTCCACATACTTGATTCCTTCGAAACCCTATATATATACGCATCCTAAAACACGCCCAAATCAACCAATTTAGTAAGAAAAAAAAAACATTTCTAAATCTCAAAAATCTCGCCATGAAAATACTTCGACATTCAATCCCCATTCGATTCCTCGAAGAAACTGCACCCGATTCGAAAACCATAAGCGACCTTCAGTCAAGAACCCTAATCACCATATTCCTCGTACTCTTCCTCGTAATCATGTACTGTATCCTCTGGCTGCTACTGCGCAATTGCGGCCGATCTGTAAACTGCCCAAACAATTGTCGCAACAGTGGCGATAGATCGAGCGTGTATAAGAGCGTGCTTGATAGGCTCCCTGTGATGACGTACACACTTACGTCAACGTCTTCAACCCCACGCTTCGAGCCTGGAATCTGCGCAATCTGTTTGGGGGAGTACGAGGAAGACGACGCAATCAGGTTTATGCCGAGGTGCAATCATTATTTGCATAAGGAGTGTCTTGATGAGTGGCTTTTGAGGTCGTTTAAGTGTCCAATTTGTAGGGCTTTTGTGACGGAATTGAGGATTGATAGTCAAGAATCAATTGAGAATGATGAAGTTCGTCGAATTCGTGCTGCCGACGTTAATGTTTGTCCTCCATACACGTCAGTTGCCGTTAGATCTTTGATCTGAATTTTTGGTTTCATTTTCTAGGTTTTTTGTTTAAATGTTGGAAGAGTGTAACATTTTTTGGTCGGAGGCTATAGAACTAGGGTTTGTTCCATCTTTTAAAAAGAAATGATGATAATTTTTCAAAAATAATATATTGCTGTCAAATGGTAAATGGAAAAGATAGTTAAAATGATGATAATTTTTCAAAAATAATACTATCTCGTATCGGTACGGGAGAGTATTATTATATCAACTATGGGACATTTTGAACGTTAATGATTTTTTTTATAAAATAGTAAATGGAAAAGATAGTAAAAAGGATTTTCAAATCTTAACGTAGTTGTGAATTATAGCATACATGTATGGTTAATTAAACTCATAACATGCATTTGACCAAAAATTACCTTTGAAATGAATATGATGTAATTTATGAATTAAGCAAATATGATGTAATCTTAATTTTCTCCCAAAATTGCTGTAAATTGCTGTAATCTTACTGGTTGCCGATATCGAATCATCGGTAAAATATCCAGCTCACTCTTCCATAAGTGAAATATACTCACTTGAACAAAACTGAAAAGTAAAACTTGTAACAATTAAAAAGTACCTAAGAAAACATAATAAATAGCACTTGTAAAAGTTCCAATAAAATTAATTATTGTTTTTTTAATATAAAAAATATTATAATAGAAGTTATGATAAAAATATTAAGATAGTTAATCTTCTATACACTACATTAAAAGAGCCGTCATAATGCTAACGCGGTAGTCTCACAAATTTTTCAGATTAAATATTTTTACTAAATTAATAACTAAACTAAAAAATATTTTTAACTAAAACAAACATCTAAATTTTAGATCAACAATTTTTTTCGATATTTGATATTTCAAATTTTAACGATACGAGATATTTTCAAATATCATATTAATAAACTTCTCAAGTACTTAAAAAAAATATTATTTACATCAACAAACATTTTTTTGTCGATTGATAAAGTTCTCTCGTACATTACAAGCTAAATTTACATGGAAAGCAATATATTGGTTTCAAAAAATATCTCACGTTCACCTCTCACATTATATACGGATCATGTTTTATTGTCTTCTATCAATATCAATTCTCATGTAAATCTACAAATTTCTACGTCCTCCATCTAGTTCAAATTCTCCTATATTGATCATTTTTCGTCATCTTTTTCAGGTTCTGACGTTTTGAAAATATTTTCCATGTTACAATTATGTATTGCTTCGTCGTAACTTTTCCTGATAAACTTCTACATCTTCATTCAGTTTCAATTTGAAATCTTCCATTCAATTACAATTTTTCTATATTATTTTATTTTTTTACATGTCATTAGTCCTATTATGTGTGTGCTAAAATATCACTAAAAAACTTCACACAAGGTGCGGACTATGATCTCGTTCTTATTCATTTTCAAGAGAGAAAATTGCCGGGTATTATCACCCATTCATAATTTAGTATTTGTCTCCCTATATTATTTCTTTAACTAATTGTCCCCCTTTGCATTATTGTATAGAAATTTAATTGTAGGTTCTTTTGAAAAATTTTACGTGTTTTTTAAATGTATCTTGTATATTATTTAAAATCTTGTATTCTTTATGAATATATTTCTTGTACCAAAAATTATAGAAAGATGAAATTTTATGATAAATTTATCGAAGAGAAATCACTAAAAATATGAGAAGATTGGAGTACTAGGTGTTTTTGGCTTATTTTGACTTAACAAAAATAAACTATGTCCCTATTAATTCAGATATATTTTTTATTTTAAATATAAGGTACAAAGGAAATTTGAGATATAAGTTAAAATAAAACCTTATAAATACGATTTATCTAGGTACGGTTTTGGGTTCGGATTTCGATTAGAGTTATTTCAGGTTAGTGTTCATTTTTGATTAGGGATCTCCAACTAAGATTCGTTTCGGGTTAGAATTCCGATTCGGATTTGTATTTTGGATTTAGCTTTATTAAATTAAAATTAATTTATTATACGAAACCCTTCGTATCCGCCAAACCCGACATCTTCTCGGTTCTGCTGCCGTCGGAAACGCCTACAAACCCTAGCAAATCTACAAAGATCGAAATCGGAGCATGCCTTCCGCTTTGTGTGAACAGCCGGCCGAAATCGGAACCACGTGGTCGAACAACCGCCCTATATGTTCGGTCTTATCCAGAACCGCTCGGAAGCGCCTGCCTTTCCACCACCGCCGTCGGGCTCTCTGTTGGTCCTCAACCAGCCGCCGCCTAGATCTCGGCCGATTGGGCTTAGTCTGTGTCAGCCGCCGTCTTCTCTATTCGAGGAAGCAACTGATTCCTACCCCATATATCCCTCAACTGCCGGTCTTGCAATGCGCATATGTGGTATGATGCTTAGATTTGAATCTAAGTCTGAAGAGAGGGATGATTTGACTAGTTTGGACAAAATGTTACAGGATGGAGGCACTTTATGAAGAGAAGAAGATGTGCTGCCATGTTCTTTTCCTTGACACTCATACCATGAAAAGGTTACGAATTGGATTCTGGACCACCAAGACTGATGATAGCACCAAAATCCTTAGCTTCCATATTAGCAAGCGTAGAATACAACAATAGAAATCAAGCGCAGGAGACAACAAACTCATATTAGGTTTTGATATTTAAAATGTCTAATTACATATTTTTACCCTTTTTTTGTTAAATTACCAAATTTGCCCAATATTTAATTTAGAGAATTAACCCAAAATTTTAATTACAGAAATTAATCCAAAATTTTAAATAAAGGAACCAACCCAACTTGTTAGATTGTGTATTACATTGTTCTTGTAGCAGACCGTGTGATTGAAATTGTGCATTAGAGTTTAAGCATAATTTTATGAAAAATAACAATAAAATATATAAGTTTAATTAGTCTTGTTGATAAAATAACAGGAAGATGAAATTTTGAGGTCAAATTTAGACCCCAATTAATCTCATAATGCACTTCAAACACATAATTCTATTGCCCCTGAATAAACCCTGATTTACGGGAATATTGGGAGGGGATATCATCCCCTAGTGTTTCCCCCCGAAAGACCCATAGTAATAAGAATTGCTTTAAAGGGAAAGTCAAACTTTCCGGCAAGGCAAATAAATTTTCTTTTTTTTTTGCATTTTCAATAAGTATACAAACAATTATTTACGCGTGACGTATTATAGCCGCGACCAAAATAAATAGTGAACATTTACGGTGAAAGTCTAGTAAAAATTGCACAGGATAAATAAGAAAAAACCAACGAGATTCGGTTTGAACGCAGTCACCTACGTTCAAATTTTCTTTTTGAAATTTTAGCGCTGGATGACTGTATCAAAGCCTTTTCTTTTGAACGCTGACTTTTTTAAAAAAAGTCGGGCGTCATCGGAAGGATTTGGTGTCCGATTTTTTTTTATAAAAAAATGATTTTAAAAATTGGACAATTTTTTTTTTTTTAAAAAAAAAAGAACGGGTGTCGTAGCATACGACAACCCTTATATTTAAAACTAGTAATTTTATCTCCGTGCCAATAATATTTAATGATAGTTATTGAGAACCAAATACAGTACTATGTAAGTTACCTGACCGTGCATCTAACAATTCCGTTACATACTATTAAGTAACCACTAACTAGTGTCTTATAATCTAATCAGGCTTCAATTTGGCCCAGATTTGTTTACACGAAGCCCAAATTCTAATTGGCCCAATTAGTTGCATATATATATATATATATATATATATATATATAGGGGGTTGGTAGACGTAACGGTGAAAATCACTATTAGTCCCAAAATTACGCATTTCGCGTGCGTATTTTTCTTTTTCCCTCCGGATTTCAATTACGCGTTTGACGTGCGTAGTTGGAGCCGAGGTGAAGCCCGGTACAAGCCGATGAACTACGCTTTTGAAAAGCGTAGTTGTGATTATATTTTTAATAAAAAAAATTCAATTACGCTTTTAGGAAGCGTAAAAGTTTTTTATTTAACAAAAAAAAATCTAATACTACGCTTGTGGTAAGCGTAGTAGTAGTGATCTGATAAAAAAAACTGATCAACATCAATTTTGTCCTCGCCGTTAACATCAAAAACCCTAATCATAATCAATTTCAACCGTCATTGCTCGAATTTACAGAGGCGGTTCCCATTTTTTTCTTCCTGCTTCACCTTCGAACGCTCCAACATTGCTTATTTTAGATTCTATCAAGAGGATTATGGGGAATGATGATCCATCGGACCATCTCAAGCTTAATAAGACTAATTAGTTCCACAGTAACCATTTACCTAAATGACTAGGTGGTAGTGGTACTTTGATCCTAGTTGTTCACCGGTGGTACGAAATAGTCTCCCTCCCCAGCTTGAAATCAAATAAGTCTGGACAATTTACAAGGACGAAGATCCGATGTTGTAGGGACGAATTACATGAAAGAAGAGCAAACTACCGGGACGAAGAAGAGACACCGAAAGAGAGAAAGGAGAAGAGATGAAGGGCTATTCACCTTTTAATTTTCGAACGAAGAAGACACAAAGACATCCAAACGAAGAAGATGACTTACCTTCAGATCCGAACGAACAACGAAGAGGCACCTGTTGGGCTCAAATGCAAAGTCCTCTCTTAACCAAAAAAAAAAACACTACGTATCTGGTAAGCGTAGTTGGAGTTTTTTTTTTTTTAGCTACGCTAATCGGGAGCGTAGTTCATCGGCTTGTGACAGCTTGACGTTGGCTCCAACTACGCTCTCATACGCGTAGTTGGAAATCCTAACCGAAAATTTCAACTACGCACTTTGTGCGTAGTTTTAGTGATAAATAAAAAAAATTACCAGTACGTTTAGAAACCGCGTATATATATATATATATATATATATATATATATATATATATATATATATATATATATATATATATATATATATATATATATATATATATATATATATATATATATATTGTGAATAGTAAATACCCCACTTCACCAAAATCATCCAAGAATCACGAAATTCCCCAATTGTTTCCAAATCTTCATCAATAATCCTTAGTTGGAATGTAGAGGGATAGATTTGGAATATGGTCCAAGAGTACATGTGATGTGTTGAAACATGAATTCATTGATGGTCCTCACAATTTTAGTAGGTTCATTTTTACGATTGTTTACAAATTTTCTTATCATCGTTGCTTTTTTATAAAAGTGAACGATCTTTAACTTTTCTCATGTCGAGTTTTAGAGCTCGTTTGGTATCGATATAAATTATTTTCGGTAACAGAATGATTCCGAATTAATAAAAAACTACGTTTATGTAGATGTATTTTTACACATAAAAATAATTTAATCATTTCTATTTTCATTCCTTCCCTTTAATCGATTTCATTCCGTGTTTATTTCATCATTCTAACCAGACGGACACTTAATATATTATTAATAGCCTGCATGTTAGCCGAATGAACTGAGCACTTCAACAGATCAAGTATAAATTTTGGACAAATTTAAAATCATATTCTAAAATTTTAATTGTTTAAAAAGTGAACCTTTTGTCCGATCAACGGCCTTATTTAAAGATGCGTATATGTGAATATGTGATGGTAGTAGCAATGTGGACACGCGCTAACAGAGCACATCCTCTCCACCTGTCAATCAAGTGCTCTTACCAAACTCATCGTTTTGTGCCGCAACATGCATGCGGCAAAATGTCAGACACATCGTTTCGCTATAGGCTAAAATTGGACAGTAGAAATCCTGTATCAAATTAACCTGGAGAAGTCCTCCTGGACCATCGGGACCGCTCGCATTCGACAAAATTATCCACCTATATGATCAGATCGTTAGGTTTCGGTAGATCGGATTCAACATTATTTGTAAGTTGTAACTGATAAAAAAATAATATATTAATTAATACATAATTTCATAATTATATAAATAGTTTAATCAATCAATATATTAGAATACTAAACAAATGAAATCTTGTAATTTGGTTTCGATTTAAATACCTAGAATTAATTTTCTTTTGATTGCATCTAAACAAACCCCCACCTTTGCGCATCGGAGATAAATACCAGACGCAGCTCGACAGTCGTAACTACCATTCCGGTATTACCTTCAATCATCATCAATTCGCCCAACTCAGATGACAGGACAAATCCAAAATAAAAATTAAAATCGACTCTCGATTCCTCTCCTCAATCATGTCACATATTCAATACCAAACCGACCCGGATGACTATAGCCACACCCAACAGCTCCTCGGAGCTTCGCCGGAAGAAGAAGAAGAAGAAACAGCGTACAACCCTAGCCAGAAAGTAGTAATCGGAATTGAAGACGAAAATTCCAATTCCTTGAACCACAAAACGCCGTCGTTTTCGTGGAAGAAGCTATGGATGTTCACTGGACCGGGTTTTCTAATGAGTATCGCATTCTTAGACCCGGGAAATATAGAGGGCGATCTTCAGGCCGGAGCCATTGCTGGCTATTCTTTGCTGTGGCTTCTGATGTGGGCTACTGCAATGGGATTACTCATTCAGCTTCTCTCGGCTCGGCTCGGAGTAGCAACTGGGCGCCATTTAGCCGAGATTTGTAGAGTAGAGTATCCCAATTGGGCTCGGATTCTTCTCTGGCTTATGGCTGAGCTCGCTTTGATCGGAGCTGATATTCAGGAAGTTATTGGAAGTGCTATTGCTATTAAGATTTTGAGTAATGGGATTTTCCCTCTTTGGTCTGGTGTCTTAATTACTGCTGCTGATTGGTAATTTGATTGAATCTGGGTGTTTCTGTACATACTTGATCATTTATCATTATATCTGCTAAAATTGTTGGTTTAATTTTGCTGGTTTATTCTATTGTCACAGTTTCATATTCCTGATTTTGGAGAATTATGGTGTGAGGAAACTCGAAGCTGTATTTGCTGTCCTTATTGCAACTATGGCCCTCTCGTTTGCCTGGATGTTTGGTGAAGCTAAGCCTTATGGCGTCGAGCTTCTTGTCGGTATGCATTTCAAATTATATGTAAGCCTATAATTCTTGCTGTTAGTATGATCTCACAATGAAATCACAATTCTAGGTCTTCTGATACCGAAACTGAGCTCGAAAACAATCCAACAAGCAGTGGGACTAGTTGGAGGAATAATCATGCCCCACAATGTATTCCTATATTCAGCATTAGTACAATCAAGAGAAATCGACCACTCGAACAGAGGAAAGATTCAAGAAGCCCTAAATTACTACACAATCGAGTCTTCAGTTGCGTTATTCATCTCATTTATGATCAACCTCTTCGTAACAGCCGTTTTCGCAAAGGCTTTCTATGGAACAACAATAGCCAGCACTATAGGCCTTACAAATGCAGGCTACTATTTACAAGAAAAGTATGGCGACGGTTTGTTACCAATTTTATACATTTGGGCAATTGGTCTTTTAGCAGCTGGACAAAGTAGTACAATTACAGGCACTTATGCAGGACAGTTTATCATGGGTGGGTTTCTTAATATGAGATTGAAGAAATGGATGAGATCTTTGATAACTCGAAGTTGTGCTATTATCCCGACGATTATCGTCGCTCTCTTCTTCGATTCGTCGGACGACACTTTAGATGTATTGAATGAATGGCTGAATGTTCTGCAGTCTGTTCAGATTCCTTTTGCTGTTATTCCTCTTCTTTGTTTTGTCTCCAAGGAGGAAATTATGGGTACTTTCAAAATTGGTCTTCTTCTCAAGGTACGTTTTTGTTAGAATTCACCAATCTTATATACTAGACTCGTTGTAGGTTGAACTTACTTGTTAATTTTTGTTCATGTGATTATCAGGTGGCGGCGTGGCTTGTTGCTGGACTTATAATGGTGATTAATGGTTACCTTTTGTTAGATTTTTACATGACTGAAGTTGATGGAGTATTAGTGACCTTAATAGTCTTTATAATCACAACTGGATATGTTGTGTTTATTGTATATCTAGTTTCAAGAGATATACCATTTTCATCCTGGTTTAAATCCAAGAATGATGAAAGATTAGTAAATTGAGATAAATTTACCACATTTTAGCGTGGTTAAATCTGTAAATGTAAGGTTGTATTATGGATCAGTCGACCAAAGGGCTTTCATTCCAAATAAGCCCTTAAATTCTATTTGTGTGGTTAATTTGTGACCCAAAGGACAATTCTCAAATTCCATCACGGTTTTTAACACTTTTGGCTTTTCATACATTATTAGTTATTTAATTATTTTTTAAAAAAATAAATTCAATATTATGTATGGATAAACTACTTTTTATTCATTTTATTAAGAATAAAATCATTATGGGTTATAGTAGAGGAACTTCCTTCCCTGGCACGAGTTGTTGGGGCTGGTGGTGGGAAATGGGATCATCAATTCATGATAGCAACGTTACAGCGTGTGGGTATTGGAGATTTGGAGTTGGAAATAGAAGACCCAAGTAGAATCTTCAATGAAAAGCCCAAAATCAACCCTAATAGTCTTTACTTTCTGGGTACGGCATAGATGGAACCAATACCAGTTCACAATTCATGATAGCAACGTTACAGCGTGTGGGTATTGGAGATTTGGAGTTGGAAATAGAAGACCCAAGTAGAATCTTCAATGTAAAGCCCAAAATCAACCCTAATAGTCTTTACTTTCTGGGTACGGCATAGATGGAACCAATACCAGTTCACCTCAGCTTTCTCTCTCCCAGGTTTACTCCCTTTCTATAACTCTATCTCTCTCAGCAAACTAATTTTTTAGTTAATTATAAGATTTGGGGTTTAGGGTTTTTTAGGGCTAAAAGTTGCAGAATCTCTGCGTCTTCTCTTTCTATTTTGTTGCTTTTTAGCTTTTGAGCCTAATTGAGATTCGAAGTTAAGGTGATTTCCGCAGTTAGGTTTTGATTTGTTGTTGAATAGATGCTTTGAAGAGGAGATCGTATATTCATGTCGTCACCTGATATGGATGTGGAGATGACGCCTGCAGTATCAGCAACTGAATCCCAAATTATGAAACTGATTGATGATCTGAACAACACCACCTCCATTGACACGCAACGAGAAGCTGCTGTTCAGCTGAGGTTACTCACCAGAGCCAATATGGAGAATTGCGTATTAATCAGTAACTGTGGAGCAGTAATTCCGCTTGTTAAGCTTCTTCACTCGACTGATCCACAAGTCCAGGAACACGCTGTGACAACTCTTCTTAATTTGTCAATCAATGACAATAACAATAACAAGAGCACCATCACAAATGCTGATGTCTTTGAATCTCTTGTTTATGTTCTCAAGACCGGAAACAGTGAAGCAAGGGAAAACTCAGCTGCCACCCTCTTTACCCTCTCGAAAATTGAAGAAAACAGGATCAAGATAGGGATGAGTGGAGCCATTACCCATTTGGTTGAGCTGTTAAAGAACGGGACGCGGTTAGGTAAAAAAGATGCACTTATAGCTCTACTAAATCTGTCAACTAATAGCAAAAACAAGGCGATGATTGTGAAAGCTAAGGTTATTGAACCTCTACTTAAGTTGATGGATCCGGGTTTTGGTGTGGCTGATAGAACTACTATTGCTCTTTTGGCAAATCTTGCTACTATCCAAGAAGGAAGAGCTGCAATTGCCGAGGCTAGAGGAATCTCGGTCTTGGTTGAAACGGTTGAGTTGGGTTCGGATAAAGGGAAGGAGTTTGCAGTTTCGGCGCTTTGTCATCTCTGTTTGAATAGTAACAGGTTTTGTAACATGTTACTTAAGGAAGACGCAATACCACCATTGATGAGTCTGTTGCATTCAGGCACACCAAGAGCTAAAGAGAAGGTATACCATTAGCATGTCTTAAGATCCACAAATTCAGTATGAACAATAGCTGTTGTGTATTCATGCTCTCGTTTTGATTTTCTTGCAGGTTTACAAGATTCTTAAACATCTGAAAATTTACCAACACAAATGATGCTCTTTCTTAATGCCTCTGATGTAGATGATCTCGATGAAGGTGATATACTTATCTAAACAAGCAGATTGAAAGCATGAAAATGTATGTTCATTTTTTTTTTGGTAAATGGTAAATTCGAAGACCACCCGGTTCGATCGGTTTAGCCGCTCTACGGCCGGATCGGGTAGAAAGTCGTGGCTCATCCCTAAGCTAAACACTTAAGGAGCCTGGCACCACATCCCACTAGACCAACTGAGTATTAGTATGAAAATGTATGTTCATTGTTTCAAGTAGGGAATGCTGTTTATTAGCTTATTCTTTTGTTTAACAGCTTACAAGTTCCATATGTGTATATAGCAAGTTGCTAGAGCTGTATGACTTCTTATGGGTCATTTGGTCGAGAGCTTGGAATAAAAACAGAAAATAAACGATTAAGATTTGATGAGCCAATTCGGTAATGATTTCTAATGTTTTTAGCAAACCAAACTTACATTATTGAATTACTACACAAGTATTTACAGAATTCTTGAATAAATTACAGCTACAAAAACACAAAGAATTCAGCATTAACCTCCCAGGCTACTGGGAGGACGGGGCTGTCCGGAATGTGAAATCTCGTCAATAGTATCACCGGAGCTAAGTAGATTAACCTGCACAAGAACAACCCACAAATATCCCCAGCATATTTCGAGTTAGCTGCATTTATATTTTATAGGATACAAAATTTCTCATTTTTTGCATTAGACTTACCTTCACAATTTCGCACCTCGAGCTTGATGGCGAATATGCTGCCAAGATACTCATGTTGAATTGCTGCAAAGGAAAATGTCTTAAACTTCAATATACAAATGTAAACAACAGAGGAGAAAATAGTGAGCGAAAGAGAGTTATACCCTGAAAGGATCGCTTCTTAATGATTGTACAAAGGTTGCTTGCCCTGTCCCTCTACCCTGCAAATGCAAATACAAGTTCAGATTACGAGTACTTCACTGATCTTATATATAATATGCATGAGTCGAGCCTACCTCGAGATTAACATCCCTAAGTCGCCTCCCAGTCTTTGCGCAGCAAACCCGAACAACTTTTTCATCGGAACTTCCACTGATAATGTAGTCTCTTCCATTCATGAAGTATGAGCGTGTATAGTTATGTGAACTTCCGGTAGACGCGATCCCGAAATCCGTATGTACCCTCCCGTCAACAGCAAGTAGTTGTTTAACCTGGTAAGGATTAAGGGTCCGTTTGGTAAGGTTAAATTATGTAGATGAAGCTAAGATGAACAGAATTACACAATTCTCATAATCTAATTCCCATAATCTCCATAATTCAATTCGCTTCATCTCCTTCATTCCCTTACCAAACAAGAAGACTAACCTCGTTGTCAACAGCTGAGACGAGCAGGTAAAGGTCGTCAGGGGAAAAGCAGACCATTACATTGCCTCTCAAGCTCGTGGATGTATAGCAAGGCTTGTTCATCTTCTGTCTAAGATCCCACATCTTGACATGATGATCAAAAGACGAGGTTGCAAAAACAAACGGACAATGATGGGCGAATTTCGCAACATTGATTGGTTCACGATGCACATCGTTAAAGACTTGCAAACGCTTTCCGCTATCAATGTCATATAAAGCTAGATTCTTTGAGTATCCACTCACAAGGAATTGTTCATCTGTGGAGTTGACATGAACAGAGGTGAGTTGCTCAAAGCTATCATATTTCACATAGTCAGAGCTGGACCACGGATCTTCTGTTCTTGCCCGTGACTGATTAATATTGAACAGTTTCAACGAACCACTGTCTGATCCCGCAAGTACCTACATAATACAGTGTAAGCTCAAAACCTTTTCGCTCCTAAAACATAAAACTATAACCAACCGAGCCCTAAGCTTACCTTGGAAGGATATTTCTTGAGCCAGCAAAGCCCCAAGATTCTATCCCGTGTTCCCAACGAAGGAAGGTAATCAACAACTTTCCCGTTCTCATGGTTGATGACCACAACTTCACCATCTAACGTTCCAAAAGCCATGAGACGAGAATCAGAAGGATGATACTCAAATTGGCGAGGTCGGAGTTTCTTCACGTCATCTTTCCGTATGCAGCTGATATTAGAGATGGATTTTAGGACCGGCAATGGAGAGGAAGCGAGTTTGGCTGCTGATATTGACCTTGAGAAGTAATGTTGATTTGGAACCTTCCCCTTCCTACGACAGTTGGTTTCACGGCTATGCAGAACCGAAAGAACACTCTCTCTTTGTTTTCTGTCATAAGGCAAGTACTCATAGTGCTTTGAGAACTCTATAGCTGATCTCTTCCTTTCGGTATCTTCAACACGAAGATTGTCTAAGACCTTCAACTTAGGCAAGGAAACTATCATGAATTCTCTATAATGCTTTTCAAAGCATATAGGCGACGGATGACTTGAAGTGTACTTTGTGGGGCGAACTTCCAGCTCGTTCAACTGTAAGCAAACGCACCGTAAGAGGGTCATTTTTGTAATTATAAATTGTTGATAAACTGAAGTGTAGAGATGAACCTTTCCATTGGAAAACGCAGGGCAGGGCGCTGTGTCAGTGCAACACAGGCAATTTTGGAAGCGAAGCTCCACCAGTGAAGCGAGTTTAGACAAAGCAGTTGTGGTTGTCCAAAGGTCAGCGACTCTCGTATCACACATTGAGAGACGCATCAAATGTGGCATGTGAGAGAAACAATCCTTGTGTAGTGTATTAAGTGAAGTACAGAAATCTAGATTAAGTGTATGCAACTTGATGAATCTTCCAAAATTCTCGAGCTTTTGAAGATGCGGGAAGCTTAGTCTCAAGACACGGCAATCTGAACCTTCTCGAAACAGCGTTCTGAGCATAATTTTTTTAAAACACCATAAATTATGAAATTGAATAGAAACTATGAAATGGATAGTAACAGTTAAAAATTAAAATTCTAACCTTGGCAAATCCCCGGTTGATGACAAATCTAGAAGATGAAGGGCGTGGAGCTTTTCATCGGCGCTGTGAATCAAAGACATGATTTGTTTCTCGTCTAATCTGCAGCGTGTTTCGAGATGGATGTCTATAGCATCAATCTCCGAACGTTTGGCTTCAAGGATCAGATCAAAAAGAGGAGCAAAATCTACATCTCTTAGCTGGTCCAATAAAATGTTAATGGTACATTGTTTGGATTGTGATTTCTGAAGATCAGCCTGAGACAAAAAAAAAAACTTATTGCTCAGAAAACCGGAAATAAACCACAACAACTTGCAATGGCAACTTCTTCACAGAACAGCCGAATTTGCTATAAATTAAGTTATATTGCAAACTTAAGAATAAAAAGTTGAGCAATTACCTCTGAGAGCCATAGTACAACTTCTGAACTGGGCAGCACATTGTGCCACTTACAGCATTCAAGATACCTGGTAACCATAAATTGGATCAGAACACGAAGATCTCAGTTTCTACAAACAAAAGTGTGCTTAAACAGGTAAAAGGGGTTGATTCTTGGAAGAGAAAGCAAAGACATCAATCATACTGTTAAAGAAAAAGTTCAGTGTGGAGTTATTCGATTCCAAATGTGAGTAACAACATTCCAGAATCAAATCAGTCACACTTTCTGAACAAAATTACAATGAAGTAACAGTTCAGAACAAAATTACAATGAAGGAACTCTATTAATATTATATGTTATATAGGTCTTTGTGGAGATTCCATTTAGATCCCAATCAATTAAAACTCAAAATCCAGCTTACATTCCACTATGACTGGTAATCATAACGAGCATCCACCTAACTTTCCAGAAAATTCAGTATTAAACTAACCCTATAGAAAGCGACCTAACTTTCCCTTCTTCAGATTGAATCTTCACTAATGAAAATAAATATTCAAGAACCAATCGCAGTAAACTCAATTGTTTCCAAAATTATGAACAGAACTCAACATGCAACAACAAAAAAACCCAGATGCAGCATAAAATCAGCAAAACAAGCAATTTCATTCGAAAATAAAGAAAATAATCAAAATAAAACTGATTTCTAGAAGGAAGCAATGACAGAAAAAATACCCAGAAGAATGAAATAAAGCCATTACCTAGCCTCTAAATTGGAGCTCGGAGCTGGCGCTGGCGCTGTCATGGTGATTAATGGCCGATTCGCTCTTCCTTCTCCTTCACAACCCATTTGGGTTAATCAATCAACCCTTTATAAGAACAGAATGTTTGTAGTTTGTAGTTTGTAAGAATAATCTTTAGGTTTTCTACTGGTGGGGAGCAAGCTCAATGGAAATGATGAACACGGTTTGACCTGAGATTTTTATGAGTCTTGGAGCTCTTACTTCTTATACAGAAATAAGTAATATAGAATTAATATTTATAATAAGTAAGGCTGCTTTTCAGTGTCGATTTGATGAAGAACAATCACATGTGCGAAAGGATAAGTATTATGGTGGAAATTTGGAAAATAGAAAATGAGAAATCTGCAATAATTGATGCAAATTGTGACGTATGTTTAAAGATTTTTTTTTTTGTTTGTGGGGACATATTTAAATTGGGATCGTAACTATATCCATTCATTTCTTTTATTGCGGGAATATAGGTTTTGCGTATATAAAGGCACGCGGTAAAAATTTTAGAAATGTTATGATAAGCTTAAGATTTTTCTTTTTAAAATAGTAAAGAAAAGTGTTTGATTAACGTACGGTTTACTTCTTCTTCAATATTTAATTATTCTTGTAAAATAAAATCTTTATACTTTAGACGTGTTACTAGATTCATTAAATCAAATAACTTCTGACCAAAAATTTATATATTTTAAATTTTTACATAAACTTTAAAATTTCAAGTTTTATGGGTTTAATGGATCTATCTAACGTGTTGGACCTGTAAATTTTGACGTAGAAAATTATGGGTAAAAGATTAATATGCTTGCTATAAATAATAGAATATCGGTTGATGCATGATTATTTGTTAAGTAGTTAAGGATCATAAAAACAATTAATTTGTGTTGAAGTATTGAATACATTGCTTATAGTTTGTTTATGGATAATCGAATTTTAGGATCGAGTTCATCACATTGTAACTTGTGATCTGAATTTTTCGGGTTATAGATGATCCTAACCCGATATTTCATAATCTGAGTTTGACGAACTATTCAACAAATTTAGTTGACATCATCATGTGTATACGGATATAAACATATATTTTTAGAGCATGTAATTGTATTGTAATATGAATGGTTTTGATTTTGGTTGTAAACATATAATAATAAGCATGACTAATTGTTGCCATGAACTATATTGTTTGTATAATGTATACCGTTACGGTATTTATAAACTATCACTTGACTAAATTTGAAAGATTTTATTATAATTATAAAGTACCTTATATCAGATAGTGTATTTAATATTGTAAAATATACACAATTTTCATTACATTCATATGAAATTAAAAGTTGGCCCGATTATATATGAAAATTTTATAATTATAATTATTTGATATTGTTGAATATGTCTTGAATTAGGTTTATTTTTGTTTGAGTTTTTTTAAAATTATTTTTGGCTTAGCCTTATATTTGGTTTTCAAGTTTGAACATGTTCAAGTAAAAAACATGTCAAGAATACCTAATTTGGGATAACTTAATTATAATTGATTTATCCTCTTATTTGAATTCTGAAGATGGAAAAAGACTTTGTTGACTATAAATTTGTGTGTTATTTTACTTGTTTGTTAAATTATGTTCTTTATCAACATATATAAAATTAAAAACTGGGTTTTTTTTGAAATTTGTTCTACCATGCTCTTTTTCTCTCCATCTTTATCTAACTAATTTTGACAAAGATTAGTCTCTAATAAGTAATAATTGAACATATTATATGCTACTTTAATGGCTAAACACTTTGATTTGGATAAGATGAGTAGAGGCAAATGTGAAACGGAATCGTGATTATCAAGTGTGGTAGGGCGAATGTGTTTCACGTTGTATGGGTAGCTAGTGTTTAGGTCAGCCCCACCTTGTGAATGTATGATTCACGATTACTCGCCCTTATCAAAATTGAAACTCCAATTTTTAACAATTTCGTTTTATTTGGCAATTTCTATGAAATTGCGTGATTTTGTTTGTTTGTGTTAAGAGTATATTGTGGAAGACGGCTGAAAGATTCAATTAAGGTGTGTTTTGGAGATTTTAATAATGATATAATAAGAATCGAGAAGCTACCATTATTGCTTTGTATGATACGTACAAATCATTCATATTTATCACCAACTACTAATTAAGTATTTAATATCCCACCAAAGATATATATTAATATAAATACCTTGATAAACATGCATTGATATATGATTAGACTTTACATTTTGGATAGAAGTTTAAGAAATATGTAATTTTAAGATTTTTAAATATACATTCAAAATAAAACGTAGAAATACTAAACTAAAATTTAAAATAAGAGAATTTTCTAAGCAATTTGATCATGTGTCAATGAAATAATGGTCCACAGTTCTTTTCTAATTTTTAAAGTGTTTTTGTTTACAATTAATTGAATATTTTGATTAATATAAATATAACAATTTTTTAATATTGTTCCGGTAATGAGAGTATCTTGTACCTGGTGGCTCACTTTTTCTAAGTAACACGAAAGAAGAAGAAATTATTTTCTCCAATCACATAGTTTAATATTGGATATGTTTAGAAATATTTTTTTCAAAAAAAATATAAAATACAAATAAGAATTGATTATAGGATGATATTGATATTTATTATATACATTATTAATTGAACACAATGTATCACAAAATCAGATTTTGTGAGAAAAAATCGGATATTTTCCCTCTTTTTGATATTTATCCAGATTTTGTTGGAGGAAATATGGTTGTTTTCTAAATTGTTAGTTTTGTAGTTTAAATTGAAATTATTTAGCTAATAATGCACTTTTTTATTGAGGATATTAATATACACTCTTTTTTTTAATGTTGTTGACATATGATGCACTTTTAATTTTTAATTATTAGAATAAAATAATAATAATTGTAATATATATGAAGAACAAAAGATATATTGAGATACTTTAGAAAATTTTAGAAAGAAGAAAAGAGATAATTGGGTAAGTAAAGTTGGGCAATACATTGTGTAATAACATATTGGGTATTATGTAATTTATGTTATTACGTTGAGTATTAACATATTGAGTATCAAAATTGTATATTGACATATTGATATTACGGTTGGATATGGACATATTGAGTACCATACTGGGTCATTAAAATATGTTGGGTATTAACATATTTTGTATCAAACTTGGATATTAAAATATTGAGTATGACTTTGGGTATGACTTTGGGTATTAACATATTGAGTATGATGTAATAACCAGAAATTTTTTAGTTTAATTTATTTCGGAAACCCGACTCGAGTTCTCGACAATTACACAAAAGTGAAGAAGACCTTTATGACTGAATCACATTGAAGGCCGATGACCGCATTGATGACCACATGGAAATCGAGATCATCGAATCACCCAAAGAAACCGACGACCCAATGATGACGGCTTAACTCTCCTATCATAACTCCCCTCTCTTCCCAACGGTGTTTTATTCTTCCTTTAATAACAACACGCCTCCACACTCCCGCCACAAAAATCCGCCTTACCACTTTTTGCTCCCCGAAGACTCGA
Source organism: Fagopyrum tataricum (assembly GCA_002319775.1). Taxonomy (NCBI): domain Eukaryota; kingdom Viridiplantae; phylum Streptophyta; class Magnoliopsida; order Caryophyllales; family Polygonaceae; genus Fagopyrum; species Fagopyrum tataricum. Next base: position 2,030,110 of record CM008284.1, read on the forward strand.
ACTCAAGACCACTGAGGTTTGCCTCAACCAACACTTAAGCTTGTTTTATTTCCCAACCAAGGGGAATTGAACCTGCGACCTCCCGGTCTTTGCTTTGTGACACCTTCCCTGACACTGGGTGAGATTTGAACCCACAACCTCATGTACCTTACTTCACCTTGTTCCGTTTAAAAGGAGTTGTCAGGACTCGAGACCACTGAGGTTTGTCTCAACCAACGCTTAAGCTTGTTTTATTTCCCATCCAAGGGGAATTGAACCTGTGACCTCCCGGATATTGGTTGTATTTTTAACCACCGGATATCCGAACGGATATAATCCAAATGATAGACTTATAGCCGTCGGACAACGTTCGAAATCAGTGGCTATATATTGAACTTCAACGCCGTCGGCCTGCGTTGAAGTTCAATATTCTCAACGCAAATCGGTCTGCGTTGAGTGTTAACAATTTCAACGCAACATGCGTTAGTACCGTGCGTTTGTCATTTTTTCGCCGTACATATATGATTCCATGTTATGTGATATTATTTGGGTCATTTTCCCTAACATTTTTACTTTTTAGTAAGAGATCCGAAGAAAAAGATGCAAACGAATACTAGTTAGTGAGTACATTTCATGGCCTTGGGCTTGTGACCTGTATAAATATAGGGCAATATCCTCCTAGAAAATAACCAATCCTGCCTTATATAAATGTATTGGGCCTGATAGCCCATTCACTATAGTCAAAGGCGATTTGATATAGTGCCTTAAAGCCCAATCACTATAATAATATGATCGGATAAGAATGAGATATAAAATAAAAACTTTTTTAATAAACTAGTTTATAATTAAAATGGTTGTTGATGAAAACCAATGATATTTTAGAAACTAAGGAGTTATTAATTTATCATCATCTAATTCAATTTACCAATATGAAATCCAAAGTTTTTTTTTTCCAAAAATGCTACCTCTCGTTTGTGACTGGTCATAATATTCTATATATTCTACGTGATTTCTAAACGTACCGGTAAAAATTATTATTTGACACCGTAACTACGCACTTGGGGTGCGTAGTTGTAGTTAATATTACAAAAAATAATGAAAAAAATTTAAAAATAAAAATAAAAATTTTACTTACTTCTACTACGCACGCCAAGTGCGTAGTTCAATATTTTCTTTTTTTTTTTCTCAGACTCCAACTACACACCCCACATGCATAGTTAGAAACCAGTCAACTACGCACGCGAAGTGCGTAGTTACAGTGATAAATAATGATTTTCACCGGTACGTCTAATAATCCCCATATTCTATTCTAATACATACATTAAAACCCGAATACATTTTCAAAATGAAGGTAAATAGTCATTTATTTTAGTTCATTAATACAGACAGTCCATTTAATGGGAATTTTAAAATATACTATCATTTAATACATAGTAATTGACTTGCATTGTCATGTCCCTATCTAGGTGGATTTTCAAAATTATAGGTATCTATATTTTGTGATTTATCATTATGATGCACTATACAATTATCACATTGCTAGAATTAACAGTTTCCATTTTAGGGTAAGTAAGGATATGTCTGGATGTATAGAACTAGGTTTATAAATCAAATGGTATAACTTGTACTACATTATAGTAAACCGATTTTTTAATATCACCCATAAATAATATATTGCATACAGATATCAATGGTAAACAATATATAAAATTATATATTTTCTCAAATACTCATTACTTCCGGTATATACATGTACATATTCTTGTTAAAATTAATGTATTGGACAAAGTAATTTAATGAGATGGCTGTATTCGTACAAGATCACACTATATCTTGCGTGTCGGTAGTAGTAAGAAGGCCAACAATAATCGCACCAAAAAATTAAAAATTAAATTGAATGTCTCCAAAATATAAAATCATAGAGTAGCAGATCTCAGCTGGCGACATTAATGGGAAATATGAGAGAGAGAGAGAGGTGAACATAATAAGAATAATAAGAATTCAAAATGGGCAAAAGAATTACAAAAAGAACTCGTGAGAGAGTTGTGGAATTAGAAAAGCAGTACAAAAGAAGCCCAGGCAAATGCGAAGCCAACGACCAATTTAGACACACACGTGATCTTCTCTGCTCCACTCTGCAAGTTGCAATTCACAAATAGCAATTTTATAACAAGTAGCAGTTAAACAAATCGACGAATATTGTACTTTTTTATACATTAATGGTGAATTGATCTAAGAGAATACTTAATTAAGATTAGTGTACAAACAAACGCTACTAGTGAAAATGTGGAAGCGGACAAGCCATTTGAATGGCTCGAAGAAGAACACTACTCAGAATGTGTTGCAGACTGCTTCGAGAAAATGTAGATCTGACTGGAAATGTAGAATTCTAGGTCAATGATTTCATATTAAGATACTCCACTAATATATGAGCTTTTCTTTGTCTCTAGTAAGTTCACAACTGTAAATCTGATTGATTAGCCTCCAAACAAACAAGAACTAGTAGTACACTGCTTCGAAATGCAGATTTGATCGGCAATGGCAGAAATATAGCTCATCGATTTTTACTGACATTGGAATGCCGACAAATTGATTAACTATTCCATTTATATTAGATCTGATTGATTTTTAGTCTCCTTGTGTTATTGCATTCTGTAAACTGAATGGAACTAAGCAAAATATACGACGGAATTTACCTGATCATCGGCTGCAGGAGAAGGAGAATCGGCATCGTTAGGTCCAGGAGCCTCAGCCGGAGGAGCTGGTGGTCCGAGCAATTCAGGTGATGGAGCGGGGGCCTGGTGGTGTTTCTTGCTCTTCTTCTTACCTTTTGACTTCTTCGGAGCAGGAGCCGGAACATCAGCCGCGGGAGGAGAAGCCTCGGGAGCTGACGGAGCAGGAGGCGAGCTAACCGGAGCGGAAACCGGAGGAGAACTCACTGGCTCTGGAGCCGGAGGGGAACTCACTGGCGCTGCTTTCGGGGATGCTTTTGGAGAAGCAACTGGAGCAGGAGGAGACGAGGCCGGAGCCTCGACGGGAGCGGTAGACTTCTCCGGTGCTGGAGTAGGCGACTTGGAAGTTGACGGAGATTTAGACGGCGGAGATGAAGCAGGAGAAGCAGCGGGAGTAGTTGCCGGTGCTGGAGTAGCCTTGGTGGACTTGGTAGGCGCTTCGGCGGTCGGAGAGGTTGCAGGAGCCGTAGACGCCTTGGTAGCCGGTGATTTGGAAGGCGATGAAGCCGGAGACTGCGCGACGACAGAGGTAGCGAGGAGGAAGAGGAATGCGAGAGCGAAAATGCGAGCCATTTTTTGTTTGATTTGGGAAGAGATTGAAATGGAGAAGAGTTGTGAAGAACAATAGGGATGAGAGTGGTTTAAAAATAAAGGGGGAAGTGAGGAACAGAAGGGGTACTGTGTGCAGCAACGATGGCGGTGTAGAGGTGGGGGCCACTTATAGGATGACAGTAAAATAAAGGAAAAAGAAAAAGACGAAAAGAAACAGAGTGGAAATGGGGTATCCAAATCTTCCAACGGATACAAGCAAGCATGTGATACCCGCATATAACGTGAGATGTTTAACAACGACGTCGTCCAATATACTTACCGTTCACCTACCTCTTCGGCTCTTCTTCGTATTTTCCCTTCTAAGTTTCTATTATTTTTATCTTTCCTTTTATTCAGTCGATTTAATTGTGTAATGTGATTTCACATTTAAATTATAGACTTCGTTTTCTTAGTTTAAGAATAAACTTTTTTATACAATAAAGTTTTCGCTTTAAAAATTAGAAAGTTACAAATTTAAGGTGAATGAATCGGTTATCATTCGTTGCTAAAGTGTCGACTGTGTTGGTTTTTCAAGTCAACTATACTTTTTCCATTTTCCTAGTTGTACTTGCAGTGTTGTGTAATCATATTCTAGTCCGGAACATAAGTTCAATAGGGTTTCGTAGTCCGGTTGACACTTGACGACATGTCTTATGACCGGTTAACCCAATTGGACGAGACAATCATAGTCCAAGGTTCCGCCGTCAGATGTCTTACAACTGAGAGCCCAATAAGGCAAAACCCGATATCGAATTTCTCTGGTATCATGTGAAATTCCGGCGTGTCGAAGATCACGTTGAGATTTCGTCACACGTGTGTGTTTGGTCCGAGTCCAACACATAGGTTAATAAGGGTTTCATGAAACAATTGACAATAAGAGTATTATCTATCGACCTTATATACTATACTCGTTGTCATGTTATTATTGATATGTAATATCTAATCCTCCACATATTATCATCAAATAATAGGAGGAGAAGTCGATCGACCTTATACAATAGCGAGATAGCCAATTGACCTTATATAATAGATTAGTCATTTGCAATCGAAAATACTAAGATGGTACTTAATTTCAAGAGTAGGATGATGTACTTGATTTGGTATGACTCGATGGTTTAAACAACGTTTATTAGCTACTAAATAATTTTTTTTGTATAATGTTTACTTGTTTTACTATGATTATTCATGAATCGGTATAAAATATCGCAAAAAACAAAACTCATTACTTCAAACAACGGATATTTGGATCAACGAAATTTATTATCTAAAGCATGTAAAATTGTTTGATGGAATTAATATTTTTCTATATGTAATGATTATTTTAATCTATAAAAGTTTATCTTCTAATTACCACTAGCAAAATTTTATAAAAACTCAAATTTGAAAATTAGATTGAAGTTTAATGAATTTTAGATGACGAGTCGTGTGTATACTAGCGTCATAAACGCTAGCCTCAAGTCTACATATATATCCGGTGAGATTACATGAAAACAACCGAAAAAACGGAAGATATATATACCGATATTATATATAAGATTTGTATTTTTCTCACATTAGATGTAAAAACTTTATCATATAAACACAAGCTATACTTGTATGTGCACTCAAATGCGTGAAACCCCGTGTTATATTCGACTACTGAAATTTCACAAATATAAAAACTTTTGTTAAGTGTTTTTATTATGGTATTAATTATTTGGACCGATAACCTTTCCGTCCACCATTTTAGGCGGACGTTTAACCCATTTATCCGATCAAATCAACTTACATTATTGAAAAGAAAAAAGTTGAAATGAATTTGTAAACAAAACTCAAAGAGTGTGTAGGTAAAATCCAAAGGCAAGGGGGTGTCCTCCAATGAGCAACAGTAACTCAATTTACACGCACCACCAACCTAAAGATTTCAATGAAGGCGGGTCCCACCTTTGCTTTTTAAGCTCTATTGATACCTTGCTGGCTAATTCGATCAAGAGTGGGATCGCTGTCTGGTGGACCCCGTCATCCCTATTTGTGGGGCCCCTCTTGTTGCCGTTGCCCAACTGGGTTATTGCCTTGTTGCAGCTAAATAACGCCGGCAGGGATAATATAGCTTTCCCAAAGTTTCACTCAATTCGTGCATACACTACAAATTACTTTGCTTTTCCCATCTCCCAACGGATACTAAAATTATCTTTACCGCCATGTTTGTCATGTAAAAAGTGGTCCTCGTTTTTTCAAGTATTCGTTTGACACAACATTTTTGCTCTACCCACACCAAAGTTATTAGATCAACAACGTATTTGTGTGTTAAGAAGACGGAAGATTCTGGAAGGTAGTGGAAACTTCTGGAAGGATGTGGAATATTTCGAAAGGTGACGGAACCTTTTTTCCGGAAAGATGCGGATCTACCCGGAAGATGACAGAGATATCTAGAACTCGATGGAACCTTGTAGACTAGACTAAAAATATAGGGAGAGTTCTAGACTTGTATAGGATTGAGTGAGAAGGCTCCGAAATAATCTAGGATAATCGAGTTCCAGAACCTTCCCGTAGAGGATGTGGAGATGACTATAAATAGGGGAGGTCACCCCTCATTTGTGTAACTCCATCAAGAAGAGAGTAATAAGGCTTCTAAGAGAGGTTGTAAGTGAGGTTGTATTTGAGTGTGCGAGTGTGCAATAAATTATCCATTTATAAATACTTGGTGTGAGTCGGGAAAGCGTAAATTTTCCCAACAATAAGATATATAAAAATGAGCGATATAAGTGACAAATTTGTGTCGGATTATGCATTCAGATTGTTACGGTCCGACAACCTCCGAATCATAGACTGACCCGAGACCGGATTGTTACGGTCCGAAATATTCTGATATGAACATCGACCGATCTGAATTTAGTAATCATTGAACAAACTATAAATTAAAATTGACAAAAACAAGTATCATGCACCGGACTATAAAACAATGTATTTTGGGTGAGTATAATATAATTATGATGTGAATATATTGACGCCCTATTAAACCAATGTAATAGGGGGCTTGACCCAACTTTTTTTTGAAAATAAATGTATTAATTACTGATAATAATTGAATTATCTTTATTAGCTCAAAATCTTGTTTTATTAGGTCAAATTGGTTTGAAGATACATTGTTTTCTCCCTATAATGATTAGTTATTTGTTTGATACTCCGAAAATTGATTAGTGATTTATTAAACCCTTCCATAATTGCCATAATATACAACCGTATTAGATTTGAGTGAAGGTGGAGCTCATAATTTGTGTTCATTGTACCCTTTTTGTTATTCTTCGCCTCTCAGCACCGCCAAGTTGTGGACCTGGCCCCAATGGCAGCTTTCGCTTTGGCATCAAATTAGTTTCATGAAATTATAGATTAGTTTTTTATATGGTCATATTCAGCTTTTTCCAACGCAGTTGAATAGCTTAAATTATATATTACTCAATGGTGTTAAATTAACGCTTTTAAATATACTACATGTACTTTCTTTCAAGTATTATTGGAATATAGATGAATTTATGCAATGCATGTGTATATAGGCCATTACAAATTTAATATGGAGGAAATTTTGATCATGTATTCTCCATGAGATGTTTCGATTTTAAATAATACTTGATAGAAATTAAATTATTTTTTATTTATTTGAAAATTTAATTACACTCCACGTTAAACTTTTTATGTATATAATCATGGGTGCATAAGAATTTTTTCTTACGTTTAATATGAAAAATGTAAAAATACAAATAATATCTTCATGTATATGCTTGTACCGACATAAATAAAATTTTCTAAACATATACTTTTTAAAATAGTAAAGGTTGTATTTTATAAAAACATTTACTTTTTTGAATGCACATATTCAGGCTCATATGAGACCCACTTATTTGTACTACACATCATGTTTTTATTATAAGAAAACTCCTCGTTTTCATAGTGAAAAAGGGACTCTATTCGATGGATCTCTAATTGGGCCAGCACCAGCATTAGGCCCATACAAAGCCCACTTAAGGGCCAAGTTTAAAATCAAATTCCAAAAAATTGAAAGAAAGTACAAAGGGACAAAATGGACGTTTCTCATTTGCCAAATGATCCAGCCATGGAGGCAATCCAATGTAAGTTAGCTACGAGGAATAGTTGTACTTTTATTATCGATGTCGGAATACACTAAGTCCGTTATCCATTTATATTGATGTGTGTATACACTAGACCAGTTATTCTTCTATTATCGATGTGGGACACACTAGGTCCGTTATCCATTTATATCAATGCGAAAACAATTCATCTTCCACTATATACAATATACCGGTTTTCTTTCTATTATCGACATGGGAAGACACTAGGTATGTTATCCATTTATATGGATGTGAATTTATCTTCCACCTTATATGCACTAGACCCATCATTTTTTTTTTGTGGACGTGGAAACATTTCATCTTTATAGAGTATCTTGGATTCTTGTAATTTTGCAGTAGTTTAGAAATCTTCCGTTGTTATGGTTCTTTGGATTCCTTTGCTCTTTGATATGCTAATCAAGATTATTGAATTATAGAAACTGTTCTAAAGGACATATAGTTCCTTATTATACAATTAAGAGTGAAGTCATCAACCCTTTGATTGCTCCATGAAGAAAGCAAAGGATAGGTTTACAGAATAGAAAGGCATTCAACATGAGATCGAATGTCGTTACAATGAACAAGTATAACAAAGATCATACACAGCACAACATAACCAAGCTACACAGGATCACATAAACACACCACAGACCAGCCTAATCAAGTTTAATCTGTAGCAAGTTTATGTGACCCATCCACTTTCACGTACACAAGGAGAAATACACAAGAAGATACCAAGAAGATTGACTAAACAGAGATATTGTGGCGAACGTGACGAAGAATAACAGGAATGACAGTATCAGGTGAGCTGAGCTGAGGAAGATGACCTTCAGATGTCATTACCTCAACAATGGACTCACCGCCAAGATGCTGGTGGAGGTACTCAGAAACCACCACAGGAACCGCCAGGTCCTTAACACTTTGAATGATGTGGCAAGGGACAGTTATGTGACAGAGAATCTGACGGAGATCGCTTTGGAAGATGGTTTGTGCAACACTTAAGGCTATGTCCGGACGCATGTTGAAGAGTGTGCGACTGAACTCTTGGACGGCTACTGAGTCCATGTCGCTGCCTACTGCCAGTGGGGCAAATCCTGAACACCAGGCCTTGAAGTTGGATTGCATAGCGTCGAATAGTTGGTCTAGATCTTCTTGCTCAAATCCTCCATAGTAGTTCACGTCATTCAAGTACCTAAGAAATGGAAAAGTATGTGTATAATTGTTAGTATGTCATATGATTCAAACACAAATTGGATGCCAATAATATTCAGGATAAGCTGATCCCAACTGAAAAATCCTCAGACTACTTTTGGCAAAAATGGTATACAAGCTACTTAAGACAGTCATAATGATCTTCAAACCAGCAAGACATCATAAACGATTTTCCAGCACCAAAATGGAATTAATGGATGACAATAATGTTTTGGATAAGCTGTGAATTTATACATAGCAGGATCTTAAATGAAATGCAGCAAAATATATTCAAGCTATGTAAGTTCAACAACACACAGAAATATGCAGAAGTTCCGCAAGTAATTATTTATGTATTAACATAAACTTCGAATCAGCAAATATAATAATGGACACTTTAATTCCAAAAAATATGACAGTCGTGTAATCGGATACTGCGATCGTGATATTAGGATATTATACAAAGATTGTTACTATTCCCTCGCATCATATTTGTCCAAATTCACTTTGATTTTACGGATTCCTCTCAAAATCATGAAGTTCAAAAGCAAAACCATCCAACAAATTGAAATCAAAGAATAACAGTAATCGATCGAGAATCCGAACAACTTTAACAACGGCGAAGGACAAACCTAGGAGAAGCGGAGATCATAATGAGCTTAGCGAAGAGATCGGGGCGAGTGATGGAAGCGAGAGCACCGACGGCGGCGGAAACGGAATGACCGACGAAGATGCAGGAAGGTATCTGAAGCTCTTCAAGTATAGCCAGAAGATCGTAAGCGTAGCCTTCAAGCGTCGAGTATCGATCAAAATCGAAGTATTCAGGGTTAGTAGTTCCGGCGCCCATGTTATCGTAGAGAACCACACGGTAATCGTCGACCAGATGCGGCACCAAGTGCTTCCACACCGATTGATCGGTGCCGAAGCCATGGGCTAGCACTATCACCTGCTCGCCGCTCCCTAAAACCTTCACGTTGTGCGCTTCTTCAACTATCCCCATGGATGATTTCGTGGGTAACTGTATATTCTAGAAGTGAAGCAAACATGTGAAAAGGAAGAAGAGCTAGTTTTCTACTTAAATAATAGCGTGGAATTACACAAACCCACCCATAAATAGACTTTGTTTTACAAATTCACCCGTAAATTAATTTATATTTCAATTACAACCACCTACATTTTATGTTTAAATTATATCTGAAAACTACTCCGTATTAAATCATCACTCTAATATGGTACTTGTTAATAAAAAAAAATATGTTTATAGTAATTGATATTTTCTTTTAAAAACTAGAAAATACTTCTATCCATCTATATATATATATTAAAAAATGCTGGCTGTGTTGTGGACCTGTGGTAGCTGACGAATAGCCAAATTTATTAGTAATATGTGAAAAGTAAAAAAATAGTAGACCATTTTGTGAAAAAAATAAGTTTGAGGATAAGTTTGTGTAATTAACTCTGACTAAAAATATCGGCTATGGTGTAATTGTAAAGGAGCTTACGCGGGAGAGTTATAGCCACATACGTACTATTGTGTTTGGGTGCTGATAAGATGGGTGGGAAATTAGTGAGTGCTACAGGGAACATCGAACATATCATGGGGGCGAGGCGTACAGTTAGTTAATTTATGTCTTACCTCATATCTCTGCGATGGGTCCCGTTTAGTTGGATATTTTAGGAATTATTTTATATTTGTAGACAAGAACACGAAATTAGAAAAATTGTTGTTGAGGTCGAAATTTATAAATGAGTTAATATGTCAGCAACACAGTTAATTTCTCTGAAAATATGCATTATACTAATTTTGTCAAATAAACTAAGGTCTAGTCTGGAGTTTGATATAATCATCGCAACTACCTATGGACAACCCACAAGCCTTAGAGTGCCTTAATCACACACAAATTGTCACCCTCAATTTCGATCTTTTTAATTTGTAGCCTGATAGCATCTTGTAAACCGGATTTAAGAGCAAAGACTTCAGCTTTTATAACCGAGTTGAAATTTTTTTTTTTGAGCGTCGGGGCTAACAATCTCACCATTGTGATTCCGAATCACAAATCCAATAGATGTGATTCCCGAATCGAGTTTTGATCTATTAAAGTTAAGTTTAACGAAAGTAGGTTTTGGTTTATCTTATTTAATAATGTGTTTTTTCCTATTGGTTGAATTATAGTTTTTTGGTTGATTTTTCATGTTGTAATCGTCCTAGTCAATTATGTTGGTTTTTCAGTTTTAGATTTGATTTTTAATGAACATAATTACCTTATTCTCAGGGCCCATATGTTCATATTAAAAATAATTTTGTTTCTACAGAACCAAGTACTCTATCATATAATTGCGAGGCACACAAACTTGTTTGTTTCAATTTTATTTTTTTTATTTCTTGTAGGAGGTCATGAGCTTTTATATTTTGGAAGTTAATTTTGTTAATTCCGGTCAAGATTATTTTATCGAATTTGACAATAATTTGTTTAGTGCGAGGACATTCAATGAGTAGGTGGAACAATTCCTCAAGTTGATGTTTGCATAGTTCACATTGCCTTATTACGGCAATTCTTCTTTCATCAGGTTTTGCTTTTGTTGGAATTCCGTTTTTCGATATTTTTCAAATAAAGTTTTTAATTTTGAGTTGGGTATCTAGTTTCCATATCCATTCACAAGAAAAGTTTGGTTGGATATTGAATTTCTCCTCAATCATATCGGAAGCCTATTTTGTAGAAAACCAACAATTTTACTACATCTCTAGTATAATTTATCCTGGATTTCATTTTTGGGTATGATTATTTCCTTTATCTTTTTCCTAATCTCCGGGTTGATGATATTTTGTACCTCGTTATCGATTTTCTTGGTGTCTCAATTTCTTGAGTCGTTTATGAAGTGACTAACTTTGGTATTTGTGCAATATGAAAGGTGTTTTGGACCATTTTTATAAGTGGTGTCATTGTTTTCCAATTATCATGCCAGAAGTTGATAGATTTTTCATTTCTGATATGTCAGATAATACCTTTTTTGATACTGGATTTAAGTTTCATAAGGTTGTTTCATTGCCATGATGCTAAACATTTCTTTTGGTAATGGAGAATATTATGACTTTTTAAGTATTTTTCGTTGATAATTTTAACTCATATGTTGTTTTAGTCTGCTTTCCACAAGAGTTTCATTTGAAGAGCTTTATTTGCGATTATAGATTTCTTTATTCCAAGACCGCCATTCTTTTTTGATTTACAGATTGTGTCACAACTTATGATAGGTTTATGCTGGTATCTTTTATTCCAGAAGATTTTTTTGCAAGTTTTATCTAGTTCCTCCAAGTTATGGCTTGGGAGCGTAAAGCTTTGCATGGTAAATGGCGGTTTAGTTGCCAAATTGTGTTTTATGATAGTTTTTCTACCTTCTTGTGATCGAGAGTTTGCTTGCATTTTAGAAGTTTTTGTTTTTCTTTAAGGTTAATTTCACCAAATGTTTTTTTTGTCACTCTCCCATTTATAATTGGACATTCAAGGTATTTGTCGAGAGTTGTGGTATGACACATGTTTAGTTGTAGATTTTAGTCTTTTATGTATAAATGTATAAATGAACATGTAAAAATAATTTTTAACTAAACACCATTAATGCAAATTTATTTATGTTCAAAATTTGATTTCGGTTGAATACGGACGCAACCCGCAATCCTATGTATGCAAAAGGATGCGGTCCATCTAACACCACATCAAACAAACATTGCAACAATGGTCATAATTATGAACACACTAACAAATAACACAAAAAAACTCCACAACTGGATCAATTTGCAAAAAAAAAATTCCGACCTTTCTCTAGTTTTTACTAGAGAGAGAAAATCAGTCCCTCTACTACCAACAATTTTTTGTTGAGTTTTTGACACAAACCCAAGAAATCAACAAGAAGATGACACTCTTGTCACAAAAACTGGAGGACAAAAGTTTAAGAAGAAGCAACTTAGTTTCCTTAGAAATTCAAATCAACACCAACTTACTGCAGAATCAAAGGTGAAACTAAAAAAGACAAAAAAAAGAAAAGAAAAAGAGTTTACGCCATAGGATGACCTCCCTAGCAATCCTACATGTAATAATCTCTAACTACTCTATATTTAACCATTAAAGGAGTCAATGAGGTAACCCCTTTCATCACAATGTAAAAGAAACCCCTCTTCCCCCTAGACTTTAGTGAAAACTTTTGTTTATGTGGAATTCAAGGTCCATTCTTCTTCTTTTTTTTTAAAAAAAATCGATCAAATATAGCCCTAACTAAAAGGATTTTATACTTAAAACAACTCTAAATCATAACAACAATCAACAACCCTTGTCAACAAGATCAACATAAAAAACATAGAAGTTGTTATTGCACAACTCAACAACAACCTAAAAACGAGTCATACGCAAGTAGTTATATTACCGTCCACAAGCCCTAATTCCAATCCATGAAATGCATCAAATCTAAAAATTGGTTTGAAATTTTGGGATTTGTGATTAAACTATTCCTATAAATAAAAGCGCTCTTTTCGATGTGGATTGGCTTTTGTTTAATCTTTCCTTAACTGAAGATCATGGAGAGAATCTTGCTTGAAGCTGCTGGTTTGCGATGACGGTTTGGTGGATTTGGAAGTGGAGAAATGGGTTCATCTTCCGTCACCTCGTCTTCCCAGGTTCAAAAACTCTTTTCTTAAGTTCTCAGATGAAGCAGTTGTCCATGTCCATCAAGAATGCCATTAAAAGCTCGACTGAGTGTGTGAAAGTCTGGTCTAACGTTAGTTGGAAAGTTCCCTCATCGGGGTGGAGTAAATTAAACTCAGATGGCTCATTCATCCGCGGTTCGGGTTGTGCTGCGGCGGGCGGTTTGGTTAGGGACGGTTCGGGTCAATTCGTTGTTTGGTTTATGTTTAATATTGGTGTGGGCTCGGTTTTGGCTGCCGAATTATGGGGTCTTTGCATGGGCTTACATCTTGCATGGAATAAAAGGTATTCGACACATTGAAGTGGAGGTTGACTCGCTTACGGCTTTCAACCTGGTGAATCAAGAGGTCTCCAACACTCATCCTCTTTTTAGTCTGGTTTCTCGTTGCCAAGGCTTCCTTCGTAGGGATTGGATCATCCGATTCCGTCATGTTTTTAGAGAATTAAACGCCGCTGCGGATCATCTTGCTGCTCTTTCTTTTAATGTCCCGATTGGTTATCATTTGGTTCATGTACCCCCCGTTAGTTTAATTTCAATCCTTAAGAATGATGTCCGGGGCTGTAACACCCCGAATTCTGAGAACCCGGAATGCTACTGGTTAGGACCTCACAATGGGTCCTAACCTTAGCTGAACAACAACTTAACTAGAATCTTACAACAAAGCACATAAAGAAACCGGTAAAACTGGAAAATATTTTACTAATGCATGAATGTCAAGAAGTAGTATATCAGCCAACCTAGAACTAGTATCCAACCCAAGTAAAAGGAAAACAAATTCAACAACCCGAAAGGACTCAAAGACGAAAAGACAAATATGAAAACCCCGGTTGACCACCCTCTCCGGCTCCCTCAAGGCGGCTAACCTGCAAGGTCTACAACATCGGTTTTCACCGTTAGCTAACAATACTTATATAAGGATATCTATATAGCACATACACACATAACACACATCAGAAAACACACACAAACCAATTCTTATCTTTTCATTAAGTGATTCACCATTATTAATTCAACTTCAGTTGTGGCACGAGGATCCCATCGACCCTCGCCTCTGTCCCCGTATACCGAGCGAAATGGTTCCAATGCATATCTACCGTATACCGTACGGTCTGGTCGCAGAGAGCCTTCCCAGTCATCTTACAGTGTTGGGCAGTGATGTCACGACCCGTTATCATACACTTGGTTCTCATTAAATTATAACGTCGTCTAATCAATTCCCATTAAAACAATAAACACACACCACCACATAGCATACACTCATATATTATCATCAGCTAAGCAAGTCCATAAGACTTACCTGGTTAGTACGTCTACCAGCCATCACCAACTAATGTCCGCTCGTGCAATTACTAACCACTACCTGATCAAGAAAGATCGACTTAGAATCATCATTCTAAATCTTACATACATTTTAGAAGGCTTCTATAATAATGAGAAAACTCTCAGATTCGAAAGAATGAGAAAACCTAACTTTAGCGAAAATTACCGAAACGCCCCTCATTTTTCGGAAAATTCCGAAAAAGTGTCCAAACCGGTTCCAAGTCTACCTTATACCCCGTCACCTTTATTAAGACTCAAAACTCGAAAGCAAGTTTGAGGGTTTACTCAAACTTACATTTTAAGTTCATACTCACTTTCGAAATTACACCAAGTACTCTACTTTGGCCTATCGAAAGTACCTCTTACTAAAATCCGAAAATTCTAAAGAAAATACCTACACACTCTAGGTTATACCTACTCTAGGATAGAATAATCGTAATCCATAAACAACATTCCAAAAAGTCTACACAAGTTCCCAAAGATGCCTTCAAACACCCTTAAGTTCCAAAAACTAGGTTTCGAGTCAACTTTGGAAGCTTATATCTCTAGATCCGACCGTTGGATCTTTCCTAAATTTTAATACGATATAATGTGTATATTCATCTATAACATATCAAAAATCTAACAATAGATATTTAGTTTAGAGTACCTAAGGTTGATCTCAAAGTTGACTGTTCGAGTCTGAATTTTCCTGGAAAATTGATATGCTCAAACTAGTCCTGAGTTCGATCCCTGTGAGCAACGATTTTGTGTGAAACTCGGAACAAAAGGTCATGGGTTCAAGACCCGTGGACAGCAAGAACCAAGCTCTATTATTTCATGTGAAAACCAATGTGTTGGTGTTAGGATGAAACAAAGGAGGAAAGAAACTCACCTACTCACACCACTGCAGCCCGGAGAAGGAACTTGACTCGGCCTGGGTTCGTGGGAAGGACTCGGCTCGACCCGCCTCTGCAGGAAGGAAAAACCACTCCAACCGCTAGTGATCGTCCCCAAATCCAACGTGTGGTTCTACTGCTCGACTCTACAGTACCAGGCTCGTACTTGTAAACTCCCAGGTAATGGAGTCGATCAACACTCCCCTAGCCACTGCTTGAGTTCACTCTCTGGTTATGGCAGCAAGGACAAGGCACCAGATTTGACTCCAATTTACAAGGCGTGGACACAACCACCGGTCCTCTGCTTCACTCATCTCACGAAAGACATGATCTTTCTACGGTCCAGGGCTTGATTAATTGGCAATTTCGATCCACTACGGTTCATATGAAAAGGGTGTAAGGGTGCGGGTTGTCCAGGAAAGAAAGAAACACGACAGAGGGCAGTATGCTCACCAGTCGATCTAAGGAGGGAGAGGAGTCGATCCCGGTCCGGTACTGCAACGGTAGGAACAAGAGACAAACGGTACACGCTTGCTTCAGAAGATGAAATCGAGCCGCTACTGTGTCGCTTCCAAAGACGAGCCAACTACCGCTGCTACGCTGCCGCAGGAGATGAAGACGAGCCGCTGCTACGCTGCTGCAGGTGTGTGAGAGAGAGTCGAGAGAGAAGCTCGGTCGCATCAGTTCATCACGAAGATCGCCCGAGATCGTGGAGGTTGATGTGGTCTCGTTTGCTGATGTGTAGAAGACGATGAAAAATGTAGTCTTTCCAGTGTCAACCGCTATGCCGAGGAAACGCGTGATTTATGTTGAAACCGTTGGTGTTATTAGTCTTGTTGCCGCAAAATCTGGAAGCGGCTAAGATTGTATTATCGGGGGAGAGATAAGATCGGTTCACAGAGAAGAAAGAAGTCAGCCAAGGAAGAAAAAAGCAAGTCCGGTCCTGTTTGGCTAAAAGTGAATGAAAAAGAAGCAGATGGGCCTGGCCCAACGTAGAAGAAGAATGAAAACTCAACCGGGCTTGGATCAGGAAGAAATAAAATAAGTCCCAAGACTACTCTAACCCGAAAGTGGTGATTTGTTCGATTTTAAAACCGGTAACGCTATCGGTATCGGAATAAAAATTCCGGTTATTACAGAGACGTTGCGACCCCTAGATATATCCTTGTTTAGCTGTTCTTTTGTTTTTCTAATAAATTACGAGTGAGAATTCGTTCTCCTCGTCTCTTCTACCAAAAATAATAATAATAAATAAATAAAAGCGCTAAGTTATTTTGAAACAAAACCGTTACAATATAATCAATTGAACCATTCACATTTCTGCCAATGAATCGAAAAAGGCGATTTTTCAATCCACTTTAAACAAAATTTGTAAAGCTTATTGTTTGCGTCTATGTCTGCCTATTCTCCTTTGTGACCGACTTCCTCCTTGTTTTTCTTAACCGCCAAATCCGACTTTCTTTATCTCTCTTCTCCGCCCATGAACGGGTTGCGCTCAACACGCAATTTGAGAAAGGTTTCTCTCACCATTGTTCTCATTCTTTGAGAATGTTAATCGGGTAAACCCCACTACCACTTCTATCAATTGACCGTCGGCTTTTCTCTTGTCTGGCACCTAGTCGACTACCACCCTCATTAAACCCAAGTTCACTTGTTTATAAATCAATTAAAATGTTAGTTTTGTGTTACCGAACATCTTACCACTAATTTTTTTGCAAGTATAGAACTTAAAAGGTATTTTTATGTTAAAGTTAAAAACCAAAATCACTTGTAATCAAATGTTTATTCGGTTATTTTAAAAAAACATGATCCTCAACCACGATAATGATTATCTAAATTGGTTAGTACTAACAACTAAAAAATCTAACAACACTTGTAGTCAAGTTTTTATCTAAATTGGTTAGCACTAATAACTGAACACGTGAGTCTCAACCATGATAATAATTATCCGATTCTACATAATTTGGCAAAACTGACTTATTTCCGGAATTATCTCATTTGTTAAAAAAAATAAATTAAACAATAAAAGAAGTTCATCACTATTCAAACACCAATGTTGTGTCCTTGGAGGTGCTCAAGGATAACTCCGGATCTAGATCAAGCAAAAGCTTCAACTACTCTTTGGTTGTTTGTGCATCGTTGTATCTTTTAGATCGAAATGGGGCGGAAGCGATGAAGATGGATTGAGAAACGAAGATTTATTCGATCTAGAGAGATCGAATAAGTATTTTTGTGTGGATTGAAGGTTGATTCTTAAGAAGTATCCTCGAATGTGGATTTCTTGGATCAAAGACATGATCCAAGGAAGGATTTTGAGAGATAGAAGGGGAATTCGATGCCCAAGCTAAGAAAGAGGAAATTCTTCTCAATACTTAGTAAAATTGAACATGAAAAACAAGTGAGGCAACACATCCTTTATATAGAAGGTGTTGTCCACCTTTGGGCCAACGGGCCAAACAAGTTCATAACGAAAAGCCCAAAAAGGAAAAACCTAAAGGATAAGATCGAAAGAAAATATTCTATAATGAATATCCCTTTTATTACATAAAAAGGAAAACATGAAAATATAGTCCGAAAATAAGCTAGCTTCATGTCATGGTGTCGGAAAGACGAGACATACCGCTAGCGGGCCCAAGTGGTGTGGACGGAATCGGTAGTCTATGTCATGGTGGTGTGGAGACACGACATGCCACTAACGGATTCAAGTTAAGATATGGTGCGGGCGATGATAGAGCCGGTAGCTTGGGAGATGGTCCTGGCTCGGGAGCGGGTGAGCGGTCCATCCGAGCGAACCCTCAAAGCCTCGTCCTCATCATCTACGGTCAAACGTCGGCAGGGGCATATCAAAGGGTGCATCACCAAAGTTTAAATTGAACAAGATCCTATTGCAATAATACTTTGTGCTTCTCCTTTACCTCTTTTTCAAAGTTATCCGCTTGTATTTCTAGTGTTCCGTGTTTTGCAGTGAACTCTTCCGACTTTTGAAAAGTTTTATTGGTGGTCGTTCGAGTTGTTTTGTCTTGGAGGGGTCGCGGATTTGTGATCGACTCTTGAAGGCTATAAATCGAGTCCAAATCTGGGTCCACAATTGTTCCATAAGCTCCCATCTTGTGCACTTTCTTCGACGACATATGTTATACTCTCAGTTTCTCCAAAGACTGACTCACTCTCCTTTGCCTTGAAGATCTCGCTCCTTACGGATCTACTTGTTGTACTTTTGTATTTCTTTGATGTTTCTTCTATTATCTCTTCATGACGATTGTTCGTCTACCGATTTCTTTCGGCCTTTCGATCCATTAAACGGTGTGTCGTCTGGTGCATCGAACTGTCTTCCCTTATCAAACAAAATAAAATAAAATGGTCATAATTTTGAAAGTTTGATGATTAAACTTTGTAAATGTAGATGAAGTAAGTTCCGGCAAAAAATAAAAACTTGAACTATAATTTAGTCTAAAACTAGTTCGATTTTCCCTTACATGGAGTGAGTTCTATGTTAATTTGGATTTCGAGATCGTCGAACTCATCTCCAAGTAAGGGGAAAGTGCATCCGTAGCAGAAGGCGCATGCGCCGGGCATTGAGTAATTGGTAAATATGGTGCAAGTAACATCATCCAAAGATAAAACATACAAAAGTAAAAGATTGATTACGGTTTATGCCTTTCAATACGGATTCTAAAGTAAAATCGTTTGTATTTAGTGATATTTCTAGATTTCATAAAAAGTATTTTATAAATTCTGAACGTTCTTTTAAAATAAAGTTGTATTTCAAATTATATCATGCGTAAACACTCATGGTAATTGATTGTGCAAAGAATAAGAAATTATTATAATTGTAAAGTTTTGAACTTTTGTTCGTAGACTTATTTATGGTGTGAATTTAAATAATTGTAAAATTTAAACTAAATTTTGCAGTATAATTATTAAATTTTGATATATTTTGTAAATTAATTTTGTCAAACTGAAATATGCTTAAATTATTATTAACAAATGGATTACCATTTTTCGAGTAACAAATTGACAAGTGAAAAAGATTATATCTTAGATTTTTACGTATTAACAACTTGTGTTGTGAAAATACGAGGTCGAGTTTGCGAACAAGTGGTAGGTGAATAGGTCCCGTGTGTACCGTTGAGAAATCGTCTTGTCATGATCGTTATTAATAAGGTCTTAATGTTATAAATAGATTGGTTTAAAAGTTTCAATAAGGACAAAGGTCAATACAACTCTTATTCTACCCAAGTAGCTCTCACCTATATGGTAAGACAAGTCATGTTTTTGCATTTTGATAAAATGTCATTTTTATGTAAATATGTGATAAATGAATTTGACATTTAGTCCCGTTTAGTGAGGTGTGTCAAAAAGGTTGAAATTAGGGGAAATTCTTTTAACTTGACAGAGACATATTATAGGATGAAATTGAGGATGAAGGGTTAAACAAGTTTAACCGAACGGACCATTAATCGTCTTTATACTTGTGAAACATAACTTATATTTTACCTTTTTTATTTTGTTGGTTGGAAAAAAATCCAAATCAAATCAACTAATATGTATTTCAACAAGTTGTATCTTGATTGGTGCATTTTATTATTTACAATCAATCTTGGATGCAAACTAGGCGATGAGTTATAATCAAAGTCATATGTATATCATGTTAATTGTGGTTGTGTTTAAAGTTTTTAAAAATTATTTGTTTAGAACATCGTTCGACGTTTATCAAAGAGATGTAAGATTTTTCGGTTTAGTTTTAATTGTTCTACTTTTTGGCCATGTAACACTGTGTTAGTTTTTTTTTTTTATAAAAAAATCTTGTGTTCTCATTATACTCGTTCAATCACCGAGTCTTCCTCGCCTTCATCTTATGTTTCTTGTGTATTTTTTGACAAGATATATAACTTATTTTCTTTGTTTTTCTAATTTATTAGATGCTTCTTTATACTATTTCTATACGTCTTTTATTATTTTGTAGAATATTAACTAACTCGTTTATTGATTTATATAGTGTCTCGATACATTACAAATATTTAATGATATTGTAAGATACATGTCAAATTTTCTAATATATATCTATTAGATAAATGATGATATTATCTCTCTATATTATGTTAGTTTAAATTTAATTTTATTATTGTAATCTTTATTATTTTTTTGGTATTTTTTATATATATGGAGTAACATACGTACGTGGCTCAATTTTCAATATTTGTGTGGGTTATTAAACCCTAAATATATCATGGTATCAGAGAAAAATGATCATTAACCTCGAATCTACGACAATTCATCTACCACCTACCGATGTCTAAATCTACCGTTGTCACCGATTTTTCTCGTTGTTGATGAAGATCTCGCCTTGTTTGTTGTCAATGAAGATATTTCAGTCTCTAACAACGTTTGTCTACCCACACTTTGACTGTGAGGGCGTATTGAAAGATACATATCTAATATTCATATATCTCGATATTCGATAAATAATGATATAATCTCGTTGAATTAGGCCAGTTTGTATTTGATTTTTTTAATAATATTTTATTATACTCTTTGTATTCACTTGTAATCTGTACTTATAGGGTTATAATAACATAAATATAATTTATATACGTCTACAAAAATCATTCATTGTTAATCTCATTGTATTAGGCACGCGACTGGTTTTCAAAATATATGTTCGTTCTTTTTGTCATAATTTTAGGAGATTGTTAGACGTACCGGCGAAAATTTCTATGTGCCATCAAAAGTACGCACTTTGCGTGCGTAGTTGAATAAATTTAAATACACATATGGGGCGTAGTTGAAGTCCATGAAAAATACGTCTACGATAAATCGATAATCCCGTCCATCAAATGGAGCATAAGGGTAATGATATTAGTGTTGAAATGCGATAAGGAGAAATGATTAAAGTTGGAATACAAATCGAATCACGTGAATGTATTTATTGAAATAAGTGATTTAACCCTTACGAATTTCTAAGGGTTATACTCATACCAATTTCTCTTGGAAAGATACGTTGATAGAAAGGCTTTGCCAGCCCATTTTGAATTGCGTGTCAGGCCCAGTATCTACTGGGCCGTAAATAGGCCCACTAACTAGTTCAAAAGTCAAAACCAACCAGTCTACTACATAACGCCCTACATAAAAAGGTTTCATAACATATTAACTCAATATAATAAATGACCTGTACTTAACTGACCGGTGCGGTGGCACTAGCAGGCCGCTGTCGGTTGCTAGTTGGCTTGATCATCTTACAAAAATAATAATTAGAAGATTTGTTTTAAATAAATATTAATAGAAGTAATAAAGCATTTCAATATTTATATTATAAAGGGGTCATTTTTTAGAAATATATGCATTTGTGGAATAAACGTTAAAACTATATTAAAGTATATAAAACAAATAATAACAAATAAAAGAGGATATGTTTTTTGTATTTTTAATTTATGATTTACTGATCGAGAATTTTATGAATATACGTAGAATTTTTCCTGACAATCACGTAACAGGATCCATCAAAATGACAGCTATGAGCCTACGAGGGACCAAATGTTTATTTGCAAGTTGTAAATTGTAATGAACTTGTCAAATGTCATTATATAAACAAAACAAAATAACCTTGTCAAATGGCAAGTCATGTAAAGAGAGCAGATGCTATTGTCACTGTCAAAATTTGAAGCTAGATCCAGCAAAAAAGATACCAATAAATCAAACCAAATCATGCCTAATTGCTAATCTTAATTCTTAACTAATTAAAGCCTTAGTCAATTGTGACTTATCAATACCTACTTCTTTTACCTAAGTGCTGAATTATGCTAATCTTAATGACTTAAACTGAACACATTCTTACGAATACAATTGAAATTGCAATCAACTGCCAAGAACACCTTTGATTATACCAGGTTTCTTTGAATATGTATACAACATCATATACTTGTATAATGTGCTCGTTTTCGAGTACACACTCCTCCTATGTTTTTAAAATACGATAACGGAAAGCGAAACATATTCAGCCCGAGGAAACGTCATCTAGTAGTGTACAATCGAATGAACCTGTGTTGTACGCAACAATATCAGTAGGTGTGATAGAGTGACTCAGAAGGGGCGTATTGCTATTAGTCCGATCCTTCAAGAAACTGACCGGACGATCAAAGTATAACACGATTACCGTTATGTCATCGTGTATATGGCGCCTTATCCCCCTCTCGAATATGGATAATTCCTCGTATTTCAGTCCTGTTTTCTTTGCTGCTTCTTGCATTGCTGCTTTTACCAACCGCTTTGCAATTCCCTGGTAAATGCAAATTCGATAGTGGTTACGGCTTTTGAAGTACTTATGGTAAGTTTAAGAGGAATGATCATTTGATGAACTCTCATTGTGAAAAACGTAAAAATTCACAAATATGTCATAATGCGTATATTTGTGCATTTTTACGCTGATCCAATCTGAGTTACATACATAATACAGCAAAATGCAAAAATCTTACAACTCTTGGACTCTTGTGGACTATTTCAACAGCTGTTTGATCACTAATGTGCTCCCAAAGTCCATCTGATGCAAGGATCAAGAACAAGTCATCTGCATCCAGCTTTCGAACTGATATTGATGGCTCTGCAGTTATCACAGCTTTCTTTAAGGGAACTGATGTCCCAAATTGCTTGTAAAGATTGCTAAATTCAGGAAACTTCAAATATATGTCTCCAATGGCCCTTGATACCTAATAATGGTGAAGTTTCGATTATAATGCTTCTGGCCAAAAAAAAACATTCCATCACAGTAGGCATGATGGGGATCGACTAGATGACTCATGGCAGTTAATAATCAATAATATCTAAGTGACAACATTAAACATCACGGCTCTATAAATTAGAGCCCTAGTATAGTAGTGTCATGGTCCTTTCAGATTATGAAAGGTTAAGCGGTGGCAACAAGAAAATGCAGAATAAAACAAGCAAGAAGAAGCTAGATTAGGAATTAAAAAAAACAATCAAGATATCAAATTTTGGAAACTTATGTGAAAGGTGATTATCCTCACCAAACATGCTTTTCAAGGTTGACGAAGCGTGTAGTCAGCTAGTTCATATATACATCAATATCAACTGTCTGGAAAGTAATATAATATCATCATCTGGGATAACCCTTCTAACAGATAGGCCAATGGTTTCTTATGCAGGAAATTTTCAGTTCATAAATTAGCAGGAACAAGACCATTTCTAGAAAGGTAAACACCACCAAAGATATTATCTGACATCAAATGACTCCTTCAAAGAGTGTTGCAGTGAAATAACTGAAAATGTTCTAGCCACACAAAACATTATAAACATCAAAAGAGAATAATTCTTCGATTCAATAACAATCAATGATGAATAATCAAATGGAAATTTTAACAGGAATAAATTGGAGGTTGACATCTGTACCTGAATAATTCCCTTGATTCGCCAAAATCCGCGAGTGTACACCACAATATGCGAGTCATCAGGATGAAGTGCGCGAACCTCCTTCCTCACATCCTCATCACCAACGTTATGATCACAAGTTAGCCGTTCGGCCACAACAGTAGGTAGAGAGAACATCCTGCCATCATAAACCTTCCTACCAAGGACAGCACGAGAATCCCCAAGGTTTGCAGTGTACAGATTGTTGCCAGCAATGGCAGCCACGAGGCAACAGGAACCAGATAATGCGATTTGGGGTTTTTTAATATATGCCTTCCTTACTACTTGAAGGAACTCATTCTCAGTTTTCTCAAATGCTTTTCTCAATACATCTGCAGATAATCCACCTTGTTCTAATTCAAACTCTATACACAAACAGAAGATCGTCATTATATCGAATTGTCAGCACGAAAGTTCAAAACAATTTGAAAATTTGAAAACCCCTAAAATCGAGGTTCTGAAATTGAACGAACTAGAAAAGTATAGACATACTGTGGATGAAAGAGAAGAGGTTGGAATTGATGAAGCGAGCAGCATCAGCGCTGCCATGACCATCGAAGACACCGGCATAGGTGGCGGAGGGAGAAGCGACGACTTGCCCTTGATCTTCAAGTGAAGGATTCGCTTGAACAACAGCCATGGAATACTCGCCGGAAGCATGACGTCTCAAATTCGTTTGCCAAACAAGTTCGTCATCACGACCAACTCCTCCACCACCACCTCCACCCCAACCTCCTGCTCCAAAGCAGGTCTCCAATCGCCGAGTGCAAATCTCCAACATTTTCTCAAAAAAAGCCAGTTCCCCGACCACCACCGTCTCTATCTATATCTCTCTCCCCCCCTACCTGGAATCAGAATATGAGATTTCCACGGATTCTTCTTGTATGATATTTCAACGAGAAGAGGAAAACGATTGTTTGAAAGTGTAAATTTCTGGTTTGGATTTGAAATTTGATATTGATAAGGATGGGGATGGGTGGTGGAGGAGGTGTTAGAGCTTATTATAAGTTGTGTGACTTCTCAGTATATGGAGGAGGAAGAGAATTTGCTTTTCCAACTAGACAAAAAAATCCCATACTATCCTTGAGATTTAAAAATAAAATAAAATAAATAAAACTAAAAGTAGCAAGTTTTTGTTTTTTATTAACTTTTCAGGTATTCAAAGACATTAATATTCCAATATTAATATAACGAAGAAAAGGATAATATATTTTACAAAATATATTTCACAAAATTATTCTTTTCTTTGTGCTTTGTAAGCACATGATCTAGTCCTTTTTTTTTCCTTTAATATTGATACACTAAAATTGTTTAGTGTATCAAAAGCTTATACTAAATAACAGACTAAACAGAGTAAATTAAATTTCAAATAAACAAAAAAAATTAAAAAAATTAAAAGATGATATCATAAAATACAATGAACCGGTTTGGAAGAAGCATTTGGTAAAGAAGGGTAATTAAATACAATGCGATCATGTCAGTCCAAGCCAAAAAAAATATTTTGCTTACATATTTCTTTTTCTAGAAATAAACCTATTTTATGCAAATATTTTGTAATTATCTTATCTTATATATATATATTAAAGCGGAGGCCTCTATTGCCACGTGTCGCCTCCAAGATTTTTCTCAGCCCAACGGAAATTTCTCAGGCCTCTGCTGCCACGTGTCGCTCCCAGATTTAACCAACGAAAATTAATCAAATAATTCATCACAAATTATTGTGTAAATTGGATTTTAAAAAATAGCAAATATTAATCACCTAATTAGACTAATTCATCACATATTAAACTCAGCCTAAACTTTTTTTAACTAATTAATTTAGAAAAATATATATAATCAGAAAAAAAATTTACAAAAAAAATATTTTATGTAATCTATTTATAGATTTTATGATATTTCCTTTTTATTCCAAATTTAAGTTAACAAAAAGAAAGGTTAACTAATAAATATTTCGTGATTATCAAAATAGGGTTTTCTTGATCGATTACTATCAATTAAAAATAATTTTAATCTTAGGCTTCCATTTTTAAAATAATTTTAATATTAGGTTGTCCAGGAATTATATTCCATCCCTATTTTTAGTTCAACAATTTAAATTCTAATTTTGAATCAGAAATTTAAAACTTAATAACAAAAAAATTTTAACCAAAAATAATTAAGAAAATAATGACGGATTTGTTGCGATTTAAAAAATCGCGAAAAATTGATGATTCTATCAAGTTGTTAAGATTGTTTATTTTTTTATCGTTATGTTACACCTATTTTTTTATTAAACTAATTTGAATAAATAGTTGAAACCCTAAATCTAACCCCTATATATAACGTAGACTTCTCAATCAATGAATCTAAACCTACACAAAATTTACAGTTTTTGTTACTTTAATGAGAGAAGTCGATCATGGACACGGTAAGTCTTCAAGTGTGTTCCTATTTATTGTTGTTTGACTAAGCATAAGTGTGTAGTGATCTTTCTAAATTGATAAGTAGAAGATGGAGAAACCAATTCTCTCAGAACTATAACTTTCTCGATCTATCCAGGTCCGATCTCCAGGTAAATAGTCTTAAATTATGTTTTATAAAATTTAATAAAAATCAGTATTTGAGTCTAAACGGCTTGAGGCTTGGGATTATCATTGAAAACTTCTCTTGAATAGAGTTTGGAAGACAAACATATCATCCAAGTTTTTTTATTGAAGGTGGAGAGAAGGAAGGCTAAAACTTGCTCTAGAAGAATAGAACCGTAGTGAAGAGAAGGAAGCCTAAAACGCAAGGGTGAGTAGTGAGGTTAATAGGATGGAGGTTAATAGGATGGAAGACCAAGTAACGTGACGTAGGGAAAGAAAGAAGCACGACCAGAAAGGTGGTAAAAGGAGAAGCAATTGTAGCTAATGCTATTCGTCGACTAATTATATGCTTGAATCGATTTATATTGTTGTAATTACGTTTGTATACTATGCAACATGCCCTTCTCACTCTCCTAATTTATTGTTTAGTTTTATATTATTGTTATCTAATATCTAGCAACCTTTGATAGATATTCCTCAATCTCTTTCCTTATTTTATTGAGGAGTTTCGATTTGGTGAATCAAACTAAAGGTCTTTGTATCGGGTATTATTCTTATTGGGGTTTGAAATAACTCCGGCCGGGATATTCCGACTAGAGATATTTTGATGAGGGTTGTTTTGTTGTTGGTTATTCAAACAGAAAAAGTGCAACAAATTTATATCATGTGGTATTATCAAAATGAGATATTACTATTCACGTATATGATGATGATTGTATTTTGTTAAGTGTGGATCAATATTGAAACCAATGAATAATTACATTCAATACATTTATATATGAATATAAAACAAAACAATGTTAATAATAATAATAATAATAATAATAATAATAATAATAATAATAATAATAATAATAATAATACATGTAATCCGATATTATTCAAAACCCGAAATTAAAATAAAATTAACACACAAACCCGCACAAGGTGCGGGTAATACACTAGTATATATTATAGGAGTAGCACTCATTGCCACATGTCACGCAGAAAAATACTCACTGCCATGTGTCATTTTAACATTTAATCACAGCACACCAAAATATTAATTAAGTTTATTCATTACAAAATTATTTAACAAAATATTAAAATCAAATCTTAATTAAATTCATCCCTTCCAATCACCTTTTTTTTGTTACCTGATATATGTATAACAGATTAGAATCATATCCATAACAAATTTTAGCATTACAAAAAAAGAAAAAATTAATTAAATCCACTTTTAACAATTAAATGTTACGGTTTTCATCCCTTCCAATCACCTTTTTTTGTTACTTGAGATTGTGCTATTTCTTAAATTAATTTATATATAACAATTAATTTAACATCATATGCTATTAATGTACTACTTCTATTAATATATGAATTAGTATAATAAGGGGGAGAAAAATCAAAATATGAATTATTATATGGTTAGATATTTTATTAATGTATTATATAATATTATAAGTAAAGTGTACAAATATTTATTGCTTATTATCTACTCTATCTAATGACAAAAAAATAGTTTATATATAATCCCTTAAAGAAATATAATAATAAATAATATTTTTATTAAAATTCCGTGCAAGGCACGGGTAATATACTAGTTATTTTTTTATATACAAAGTAAGAAAATTAGGAGGGTCAGTTTTTAGAAGCATCATTTCGGATGAGGTCGTCAACATCAGCTGAAAGTGGCTCGTCCTATGCGGGTTGATTAAAGCCAAGCGCCGCAAGTCTATCGACAACAATGTTGATTTCCCTTAAAATATGGTTAATAGATAAGTGCTCGAAGCCGGAGATCATGGTAAAGATGTCTAAAATGATCATATCTGTCTCCCGAGATGGTTTCCAAACTTGGTTAATCGAATTAATAAGCATCAATCTCAATGAATGTAGCACATATACTTGCGCCATTTTGTAGGCCCTCTTTAAGAGCAATAGCTTCATCTCATAATTAGTTGAAACGAACTAAATTCTTACGTTGGAGAGAGCTGTAGTGTTGTACTATATATGTTTGGTAACATAAGCGTTTTCATAATTCCCTCGATCCCTCACGGAATATATCCAATTTGTACTTTTGTAATTTATATTAAAATACATATAAATAAAATTTATAATTGTAGTTTATAATTTGAAAATAAACTATATATATATATATATATATATATATATATATATATATATATTGGATCGTATAAGAAGAGGTATTAATATTAAAAGTGATAAGAAGTATAAAATAGTGAAACATGCAATACAAAAAAAACTCTCGTAATGATTTTTTTTTTATAGAAAAACAGTTTTTAAACAAAACTATGATAAATATGAAGTTATTCATACCCTACATATCT
Source organism: Fagopyrum tataricum (assembly GCA_002319775.1). NCBI lineage: Eukaryota > Viridiplantae > Streptophyta > Magnoliopsida > Caryophyllales > Polygonaceae > Fagopyrum > Fagopyrum tataricum. The sequence continues at coordinate 2,058,914 of CM008284.1, forward strand.
ATATGGATGTCGTCAACTCGTACTCTTGATGGATCAACATATATAAATCCTCATTAGGTTGATTATTACGTATCGTTTTTAAGTTATTGAGGTGATGTGTTTTATACATCTAGTTGACGAGATGATTAAAAAAAAAAAAAGGAGAGAGCCATAAAACGTGACATTTAAAAAACAAAATTAGGACTAATTATAACTGCAAAATATACGATGTGCTTAAAGTAATCACCATATGAAACGTGTGATCTTGTTGCTAACTTATAAATTTGTAATACTAATTCGATCATCATCCTGGTGACTCTTTGACGGTGTTAGAATCATTAATCGTTGTTGAAAAGATTAAATATTCGTGATAATATGGGTGGATAGATTATATTGTATGTATTTTTGAAATGAGACAACACAAATCTAATTTAAATATAAGAAATATGGACTGGTTGAACCGGAAAAGTTATAATAGAATTAAAGTATTAAAAACAAAATTAAACAAATGGACGGATAAAAAAATATTGAAATCTATGCATTAAAATGGATTAAATTGTGTAATTTTTGTAAATGATTGAGGCTTTTTTTAAAAAATAATTATTGGAAAAAGTAAGAAGAAATAAGAAAAGCTTCAAACCTTATATTTTATATATGATATATCGTGTGTATAAACGATTCAAATGAAATAAAACAAGCTTCAAACCTTATATTTTATACATGATATCATAATATTACAATCCGAACATGAAATCATACTAACACCTAATATCAAGTCAAAGAAATAAGAGAAGATCTTCGTCGATTCCTTATTGTATTTTTTCGCTAAAAACTCATTGTCTCGGATAATCTTTTCTTTTCTTTTTTTTTTTGAAAGAAGTAAGATTATCTTTTCAATCATATGTCAATAAAATAAAACATGATTAAAATCTTATATTATGACCCATTATTAATTTTTCATATTCGATGAGTTTAAAATAGGAGGAATACACGTCAAATAAGCTTACGCACACAAGACTTAGAAATTCTACCCAAAAATCAATTAAATAAGAGTATAAACTAATTTCTCATACTATCATCTACTATATAATACTAAAACAGAAGTGACTATTGCCACTTGTTGTTCTTACATTATGCCACCTCGAATTTTGCCATTTGTCATTCCCACATTAAGTCACGTCGGATTTTTCCACGTGTCAATTCTAGATGATGCCACCTCATTTTTACATATATTTTTAAAAAAATTAATTTATTAAGATGAAATAAACTTATTACCATTTATAAAACAAAATTGATCTTATATCATTTTGTACCAAATATAATTATACATGATTTCTATTGTCTTGGCAATTTCCTTTTTAGACTACCATTTTACCATATGTCTTCTTTTAATTATGAGATATGTCTTAAATTTTTGTTTACTTAATAAGAATATATATTTTTATTGTAGAAATAGTTTTCAATATTTTCTACCAAGTTCAATAACTATATAAAATTTATTTATTTTGGTCAAAATATTAATTGATTAAAAATTATTATATGTGTAAATTGTAATCCATGTATAATAAAATTTTAGATAAGAGCCGCTAACTCATTTTATATGTATAACAACATTTTGTATTAGATAAGTAATTTTATATGGAGATTGATGGAAAAACTTGATATTTTTATGATTATCATATTTTTTTAAAATAATAATACTATGAAATAATATATAGATAAAATGTGATTAATTCTACTATTCCAACTTATTTGTGAAATCGAAGGTACTTCAAAATCATTAAATATCTCAATTGAAAATCCTTATTACCTAATTCGATAATAAGTGACATCCTATTATATGATTATAATTTATATTTTATCACGTATATATTTGTCTCCATCACTCGTTAATAATACTCAAAGTTAAAAATATGTACAATTGATTCATTACTTACTAAATATTATTGCGCAAAAGTCAAAATTAGATTAATAACAATTTTTTTTTTTTTTATAGATATTTTATATCAATTGAAATAACTATACAACTAAAAACATCAAATATCATTGTTTGGATACATACTAAATATACAAATTAGAATTCATTAACATCATTTATTTTTAATGAGTGAGAAAACATTGTTGTATTAATATACTTTATTTGACTTTACAAGATTTTTTTACCAATAATTTACATATTAAGTTACACCTAAAAAGTATTTTTATTAATTTTATGTCACCCAAATTAATTTTTAAAATAATATATTTTACCGTATATTTTTTTAACAAATTCCGTGCAAGACACGGGTATTAAGCTAGTATTGTTATATACGACAATTCCACACATTTGAACATCCATCCTTCGCTTAAGGGGTCACCTTGGAGGAGTATATAATGGAGAATTCCAGGTAATATAAGATCCATATGTGGTAACTGGCTAACTGCTAATTGATTAAGAATCATGCTTATACTCCGTATTATTAGTACGGTGCTCGTTTGGTATCGTTAGGAATTATTTCCGGTAACGGAATGATTCCGAATCAATCAAAAACTATGTTTGTTTAGAGGTCTTTCACACATAAAAATAATCTAATTAATTTCATCTTCATTTCTTTCCCTTAACCAATTTCATTCCGTTTTCATTTCATTACTCCAACCAAACGGACACTTAATTTATTTAAACGGTCACGTATCATATTTCTATGGAAAGTCCCGTAATGAATTTGAATTGTTGCATGTAGCTGTACAATTAAGTTGACACTCAGACAATGATATGTTTATTATATACGGCAATGACTATAAAATTTCACATCAACTTATTAAAAGATAATGTCGACCACTAATCATGCCAAAATGCAGTTGTAAACTGTACAAGTTTGACACTTCATAAAAAATTTGGACATATAATATTGTAAAATAAAACTCAATATATATTACACCCCATTTTCATCAACTAATTCTAAAACGAGACGACATGACTCATGAGTATCGTATTAGCTACTATACCCAACATTAAGACCTAGATGATCTAGGCTAGGTATGGTCTCCAACATCAAGACAAGGGCGAGCTAGGTAGTTATCAACCTCGGACGAGCTAGTTATCTATCTCAGATGAGCTAACTATCGTTGATTTTATATCCAACAAATCCAAACACATGAAAAGTATGCGTCCGGTGAGCTAAAAAAAACAAAAGCATGAGATTACATCTTAAAACCAATTATAAAAATATAATTATATAACACATGAACTTTATACGCTAGACTGACAGTCCTTTTACAGTCGATGTAAGAGGTTTAATACGTTAAACTCACACACACCTTTTATAGTCGATATAAGAGATTTAATTTATTCCTACGTCTTAACACCTACAATCTCCTACATTAAGACTCATACGAACTAACCAAACTACGTACGTACCGATCTCCAACATCGAGATCAGAACAAGCTAGCTACCATTGATTTTATATCTAGCGGTCCTATGACACGGAAGACATGCATCCGATAAGCTACATACAAAAACTCGCGAGATTTCATCATAAAATCAGTCGATAGCTAATACGAGGAATCACACATGATCGAACGTTTATATAGTAGACTTACACAGGTTTTGTAGCCGACGTTAGAGTTTTATTCTTAAGTCTTAACACCTACGTACCGATCTCTAACATTAAGACCCGTATGAACTAGCCTAGATAGCACGTATCTATCTCCAACATTAAGGCACAAACGAGCTAGCTAGCTTAATTGGCTAGCTACGTATTCATCTCCGACATTAAATACCTCGACAAAATAGCCTAGCTACCGATCTCCGTCATTTAATACGTAAGGTAAGTGCGCTCAAATTTCTGCTGATAGCAAATAACGCTTATCGATTTTACACGCTTCCATTTATTAGTTTTGGACCACAATGATATACTAAATTATGAATCATAGGTAACATATATCTATACAGCTAGGTTGCACTGAAAATATAGGCCATGCAACTATCTTAGGGGGTGTTTGGTTTGCAACTATGATGCTAGGTTAGATTCTTCAACTTTATATAATGTTTTATAGAATTAGATTATATGAAAAATTATACTTTAATGAATAAATATGTGTTTTAAATTTTTTTAAAACATTTTTTATAATTAAGTTTTTTGGTAGTGTTTAGAAAATTTCTTTTATTCAATTTTTATCGTTTTACTCCAATAAACTCCAATATACCCCTTTAGCTCGTTTTTTATTTTTACGTGTATCACTAAAAGTGCTCGTTTGGTTGGAAGGGTGAAATGAAAAATGAATGGAAACGATAAAAGAAGAACATGAAATGAAAATGGTTATTTTATTTTAATGCGTTAAAAGACCTCTAACATTTCGTTATAGTCGTAAATAAACATGATTACGATTGATTTGGTATTATTCTATTTTTGGGGAATGATTATTAGTTATTCCAACGGGCCTTAATTTATTTGTAGATAATTTAACATTCAACATCTTAACAAATTTAATGTTCCATTCAATGATACTTAGTTATAATTATCTCTAAGGTTTTAATGATCGATATATCTCATATATAAGAGTTCTAACGTGTATTTGAGTTTTAGTTTAGGATTGTTAGTAGGGGTGAGCAAGTTCGGTTCGGTTTATCGAACCGAACCGAAACCGACAATATCGGTCCAGACCGAACCCAAAACCGACAATTTAGGTTCGGTCTGTCTTTTTTTTTAAGAAATCGGTTTCGGTTCGGTTCGGTTAAAAACCGGAAAACCGATATTAAAACCGAAAACTTTTTTTTTATAGAAAGTACGAGAATATGAATGAGTTTAGTCATAAACTTTATGTGTATCCTAGATTGGTGATAAGTATTATGAATAAGTAAATGAGTTTACATTATCTAATGTGTTTCTATAATTTTCTTATCATGTAGATTAGTAGATGTGAAGCGTCGATATTGAATAAAGCGGTGGATTGGTGGATTCGTCTGCTTGATGCTTCTATGAACTATTTTTCTAGGCTTTAAAATTGTTAGCAATTTAAAGTTTATCGTTTTATTAGATTTGGATAATTCATATTTCTGATATTTATCTATCAATACTTGTAGTGTTTACATTTTTAGGTCCGTTTAGGTCCAAAACCTAAACCGAACCGAAACCGACCTAATAGGTTCGGTTTTAGGTTCTAATATTTCAGAATTTAGGTTTTAAGTCCAAACCGAAACCGAACCTAATTTTTTAGGTTCGGTTTTCGGTCCAAGGTTTCAGGGAAATCGGTTTTAGGTTCGGTTCGATTTATTGTGGTTCGGTTCGATTTCGGACCTATAATCACCCCTAATTGTTAGAATTATCCGAGAAGGCCTTTAAGAGGCCGAAGATTTCCTTGGAGGAACTTTCAGAATCAAACACAATGGATATATATAATATAATCAAGACGCATTCTAGCTAGGGTTTTAATTATGATGAAGTACTTGATATAAACTTCACCTTGATTCTCGGCCATTAAAAGTTAATCTAATAGTTATATTAAGTGTATCTCTCTAAAAAAATTTTATTTTTAATTATCTTTTTTTTTAGTTTGATTTTTTTTTATAGAATTTTTTAAACTTCACGTAGAGTAATTATAGAATAAAGACGATCAAGCGAGAGAGCTCGAGGGTTGAAATGCCTTGAAGGAGAAAGACGATGTTGTTTAGAACTAGTGTAGGAAGATTTGTGAATGTTGTAATGATTAGGTTATTAAGATTCGAAAGAGTTTAGTCCAAATGCTGACGTGCTACAAAAATTAGTGATCAATAATTGTTTATTGAAGTCAGACTTAACATAGCTAGCTAGAAAAAGAGTAATTTTTATGTCAATTTACTGGTTGATAAATTGAGGTTTTCATAATACATAATCGTGCTAATCTGCATAGTACAAACTGTTTTATTTTAAGAACAAGTGTACATAAGTGCAGAAAATTTGATGGAATGAAGCATATTTCATATTATATTTCATCTGAAGACATTTGTCCGTTTAATTTCCCTCTAATTCTAGTTCGATGTAAATAAATTGTTTAGTTATTATAGACAAAGTTTTTAAAATTGTGATAAGATCAAGTATTCATTAGCTCACCAAATATTATTTTATACATTTTTAATATAAAATAACCTAAAATAATATTAACTATTAATATTAAACTCAAAATAATGCGAATTTAAAATTAATATCATTCATTGTTATAAACTATCAAAAAATAATATAGTTTTTCTTAAAAAAAAGAGCTCTTACAACATCGTGACAACCCGCCTCTTACGTTTCATAAAAAGCAAGATTGACATCGAATTAATTTAAAAGAAAATCAGATCAATAGTTTTATTTATTTAATATTTGAATAGACTCATTTAGTAAATTAAAACGCAGAAATTAAGTTAATCTATTTTTGAATACACATCATTTATTCCCATAATCTCAGTTTCTTAATTTTTTTCGTGATTTTTAAACGTACCAACGAAAATTGTTATTCGTCACCGTAACTACGCACTTCGCGTGTGTAGTTGAGAATTTACCAACTACGCACTTGAGGTGCGTAGTAGGAGTTAAAAAAAAAAAATCCCCTCTTTCCTACTCCTATTACACTCCTCAAGTGCGTAGTTCACATTGTTCAATTTTTTTTTCTGGACCCCAACTACGCACCCCATATGCATAGTTGAAGTCCACTCAACTACGCACCTCCCGTGCGTATTTTTGAATTTTTGATTACAAATTATTTTTGAATTTTTGATTACAAATGGTGCGTATTTTTGAATTTTTGATTACAAATAGTAGTTTTCACCTACCAGTACGTCTAACCTATTTTTTTGACTTCATTCTCTTACCATTTCTATTCCCATTTCTTATCCCTTACCAAAATTAAACAATTATTCTAGATCTCCATTCCCCCTCTTCTTTTTTATTTTTTACTACCCATATATCGATATGATTCCATGGAAATCCCTTAATTTTTTGACTAACAAAACGCAGCCCATATCGATATGATTCCATGAAAATCGTACCCAGTGCTTCACGTGTATACTCAAATGTTTTCCAGCCTTGAACATTTACCGTTTGTTTATGCATACTCGAATGCTTCTCATACTAAATGTTCATTTATGTACTCCGTTCGTCGTACTCAATGTTCTGCACTCAATGTTCATATACACGGACTTATTTTTTCTCATACTTAATGTTTGCGGTTTAATGTTGGCGGTACTTATTGTTTTCCAGTTAATGCTAGCGATACTCAAATGTTTTGCAGTTTATGTTGGTGAATGGTGATACTGATACTTGAATGTATTGCACTTAATGTTCGTCAGGCACGATCGAACGTATGTTTATTACGATGCTGCTGTGCTTCCACAGTCCACTGAAGCCGAAATAGAAAAAGAATTTGTTCTACGTAGATAACTATAAATTAAGACAATAAAAAAACATTAGGCATAATTAAAATTGAGATTAAGCTGAATCTCCAAAACGCAGAACATTAACTTTTTTTGGGTGGAAACGCAGAACATTAACTCGGAGTATACATACATAAGCTAACCCAAAGCAACCACAATGAAGATCATCGATCACCGTGCATTCAAGCGTTGGGAAAAGTGGGGGCAGTTTTCGACGGAGGAACATCGGCGCCGGAGAGAGTAGGGGCGTCGGTGGATCCGGCGGCGTTTTTGCGCTCCACGGGCTCCTTGTGGCCGTCGGTGCCGTAGCCTTTGCGCTTGTAATCCTCAACGCTGTCGTAGCTTAGGTATGGGCTGGTCTCTAATGGAAGCTCTGCCTGGTTGCTCGAATTCTTTGTCTCGCTCTCACATGGATTCTTCTTCTCCATTTGCTGTGCGCTGTTGTTAGTCGCCATGTTTTCAGATCTGTTTTCGTTGTTTTTTGTGTTTGGAGAGTTTGATTCGTTTAATTAGGGTTTGTTCGATCTTATTGCTCTTTTTTTGCGTGTGTTTCGGATTGCTACTGAAATTGCGTAGTGTGTGCTAGTGTTGCCACGTGGTAAGTACGTGTCACTTTGGTATTGATCGTGGAGGTTTTGTTGTCACTTTACGACCCGCTTTGATCGGATCACATGTTATTTTATTTTTTTTTCTTTTGTTCCTTTGGATAATGCATTCTATTACATTTTTATTAATTTAAAATTGGGTGGTTTATAGTTTATACCAAGCATTGTCGGTACTGGGGCCTACTGGCTACCCACATCGCTGCCCTGTCATGGGCGCCAGTAGTGGTGATCAGCGACGATGGTGCGGCAAACACTGAACGGCGATGGCATCTACTTGCTAGATGACTTTTGTTTTACCGGAACGAACCATTAGGAAGCCGATGTTTATTACAAAATGGGAAAGTTTTTAAAATGAATAATTGTATTGTTGGGGAACTTGCATCTCGTGCTATCCGATAATTGGTGATTCAATATCTCTATAGTTCTATCTTGTTTGGTTGGCCGGAGTAGTGGTCGATGGCAAGTTGTCGGGGGTAGAAATTTGTAAGGGTGCTCCCACGGTTTTTTGGTCCAACTACCATTTTTTTTATATATAAAAAACAATTCGGTCCAATCTAGGTTCTCATTATTTTCGATCATGAACCTAGACAAAATAAGGAGCTTGTGTTGCTTGTATTCTTAACATGAAATTGAATAGACACATTGTTATTTTTGCGGTATTTATTTTTGTGCATTTTCATTGTCTCTCGCATGTGGAGAGAGAGCAAGAGAGTCAGAGACGTCTTGTTCGCAACTCGCTTGGAATTTTTTTGAGTGTGTTCTACTTGCGCGTGTCATAGTAGGGTGCTTCGACTTGCCACATGCATACCTCCAGGTACTCTAAGGTTCTTCGGAACGCTTACTGTGTTTGATTGTCCAAAGGGTTCTACATGACTTCGTTGGTTGTGTGTTAGGTTCCTTGGTGTCCTAGCGTGCTTCCAACTCGTTTCTTAGTGTTTGAACTTGATCTATCCAACTACCGATTCATTCCCATCACCGGATCTTCTTTTCATATCTTTTTTCTTTTCTCCTCTTTTTACCGAGTATTTAGGTGTTGAAAGATCGGACCATCCAATATATCCGGACGTTAATGTCCGGATATTGTTGGCTTCATTCAAACCAATATCAGTATCATGTGAGAACAACATCAAATTCGTTCGAGAGCAATACCCACTTCTTTCGAAAACAAGATGCAACGTATGGTTTCATTTATATCTTCATCATTATCCGTATTTTGATTGCAGGAGAATGTTAGGATATAATTGATAACATGAATTATCGACCTAGTTTAATAGAGCATATAATTAGTTTTCCATTTTCCGCATGCATGTTTTAGCCTTAGTTTGTGTACTGATGCGCCCTTGACCACCATGACCACGGATGAAGAGGACGATGCTTTGCGGGTTCGCTCCGATGGACCGCTCACTCGTTCCCGAGCCAAAGCCATCGCCCAAGCTACCGGCTCAATCATCCGACGCACCGTCACATCACTTGGACCCGTTAGTGGCATGCCATGTCACCACTCCACCATGGCATAGGCTTCCGGCGCCACGTCATCAAGCTAGCAAATATTATTATTATATTATATTTTTCATTTTAAATAATAATAGACTTTAATTTTCGGAACATTAATTCCGGAACTTAATTCCGTGAGTTAATTTCCGGCATTGATAGTCTAGACCTTTGGTTTCGGGAGTTGCCCCGCCTTTATTTCCGTCATTCAATTTCCGACTTTTGGTGTAGCCTTCACCCACTATATAAGGGATGCTTGGCTTCACTTGTAAATCATGTTCAATATTAATCAAGTTATTTGAAGGAAAATCCTCTTTCTTGATTTTGGGCATCACTTCCTCTTCAATCCCCTCAAAGTTCTTCCTTGGATCAAGTCTTAGATCCAAGAACTCACATTCGAGGATTCTTCTAAAGAATCAAACTCTCAAATCCACTACAACGTTTGCTCGATCTCTCTAGATCGAATCAAACCTACGCTTCCGCTTCCATCTCAATCGCTTCCGCCCTACCAAACTTCTATCAAAGTTCTCATTTGCACATCAACAACGAGTAGTCGAAACTCTAGCTTGGTCTAGATCCGGCGTTCGTCCTTCAACGATTCCAAGGACGCATCATGTTCTTTATACTTTTTTAGTGCAACTTTGCGAGTATAGATGTCTACACACACTTTTGGTGTCTTTGTAGGTATTTTGGCGTGTTTTGGAGCTAAAACGATGCATTTGAGGATCAAGCCTCGGGATGGACGCTTTGGAGCGATCACGCAGGCACGGGAAAGGAGGAAAAGACGAGCCAAGACGAAACGCACGAGATTAGAGCAATCTCGGTCGAGATCCCAGCTATCTCGTCCGAGATCCGAGCCATCTCGGCCGAGACTCCCTATTTCGGTTGGGTTGAAAAGTTTTTGTCGACGGATCTCGGTCTCCATCTCGGTCCCAATCTCGGCCGAGATTTGTGCCATCTCGACCGAGATTTTTCACACTTGACCGAGATGATCCGACCGAGATTTCTAAGCCAATCTCGGTCACCGACCGAGATTTCTAAGCCAACGCTGGATCACGAAGCCAATCTCGGCCCCGACGTTCAAAAATCTCGGTCACCGACCGAGATTTCAGTGCGCCGATTTAATTCGCTCTTTTCGGGTCTGTTTTGGCCCGGCCCGTTCTGTGGAAGATTGCGGGATATAAAAGGAAAACCCTAAATAATTTCCGGGTCCGCTTCATTCTATTTCTCGAGCTCATATCGAGAGAGCCTCTTCTCCTTCTTTTTCTCCCTTTCCCTTACACCATTGTCACCATTGTTGAACTTCATTGAGTTTGGAGGAACTTCGCGATATTGAGAATTTGTCGTTTTGCTGATTTTCTATTATAAAGTTGAGTATCTTTTTTATTCTCTCTTTTAGTTCTTGTTTTATGCATTCTTCCATTGAATTGATTGAACTGATGATTGCTTCTTCCATTGAATTGATTGAATTGATGATTGCTTTTGATATGTTGATTGTTGGCTAGAACCATTGTGGTTCCAAGGTGAATAGGAAATTGTTTATACCCGGACTATGATGGAATAGTGTTTTATGCTTGGTTTGAATAGCTTTGAAATCCTAATGGTTGGCTTGTTCTTGAACCTAGTTAGAATTCATCTAGCTAGTAACCTAGGTTGAAATTTTGACTTACCCGGTAATATTCCGCTTAGATACATGAGTGTTTGACCATAGGTAATAGATGTGAAAACCTCTTTTGGGTTGAGTGTGCTTAGATTCCGTCCTAAGTAGGGTAATACCTGAGACTTACCCGGTAATGGTTTACCTTTCCCTTAGTTTGTAGTCTGGTTTTTTAGAATTTCCTACCTCTCTACCTTGAGACTTACCCGGTAATATGTGGTTGGTTTGGAACTAGATAGTCTTGAGACTTACCCGGTAATAGACTGTCAGCTTAGAAACGTTCTTCCCTGAAGCTTGTCAACCATAGATCCTTTGAGAGTTGTCCTGAGTCCATGCGTATAAATAATGACCTTGAATCCTTGGAATCCGCGTTCTCTTTTATTGATCAATCTTTCGTTCGGTTGCTTAACTTAGTTTTCAATCAAATCCGATATTTGATTGTGAACTCTACAAAAATCCTTCAAAACCCCTTTTGATCTTTCTTCCCTTCTTTTGCAACCTCGTTCTTTTACTTTGATTCTATCTTTGATCACATTCACATTTCAAACACTTGGTCCCTGAGGTCGACCTTGAAAATTTGAAATACTTATCCTCACTGTAATTTGAAATACTTATCCTTATAATAAGTGGATTATGATCCTATGTAATCGGTAACTTTTTTACTTAGCTTATAGTAATCTCTTTAAACAAGGTTGCATCAATGCAATTTGTGTTTTATTTTTACGACATTTGTGGATTAATTAAACCCTAAATTGATCATTGGGTTCATGACAACTCGTCATTCACCGGTCTCTATATGGAGATGTGTTTGGACATCTTGGGTATGCAAGAATTTGCAGGTTTTCAACAATGAGTTGTAAAAGAGGGTTTTAACTTTCAAGAGATTGACTTCTCATCATTTGACAAGTGAAAATATGATAACATGCATAACGGGATGAATTATGGACACGTGGTTCATGAAAAATGGTCGAAGCCTACCAAAAATGTGTTAAATACAAATACAAATGCCACTGTTATGGAGGATTGGTCTCGACGTTGTTTGTAGGAGTGAATATGACGTTATTGCTCGAGCTATGGTGCTTCATTATAGGGTCCTCTAGATCCATCTTGCTCGAAATTCTCACCGTACCATTCAATTGGGTCCCAAGAGGCGGTACACCAGGTCTTGATTCAGTTATTGTTGAGACAAACACTCAAAATTTTACCTCATATTCACACTCTTGCAAATTTATTTCAAAGTTGTTTGTATCAACATATTCATCGTAGATGTTACACGATGACACACTGTTTAGGAATTATTCCATTGTTGGAGAATTTCAGGGTTTTTTTCTTTGAAAGAAATTTTCATACTTATAGATTTCCAAGTTGATTTCTTATTTGATTAAAATTTTTATTTGTGTTAATGAATCAAGGCTACGTGTGATCGAGATAAAAATTAAAATTTTATCTCTAAGTAATTCTAGAGTAGAGGTTAACAAAAGTGTAATACTTACCTTAAAAAAAAAGTGTAAAAGTAATTCTCTAAATTTACGTATATCACAAAATTTTACCTCATCTTCATACCTTAATATTATAATTTAGAAAATTATAAAATTGATTTATAATTAGATATTACATTGCATATATCATTAAAATTAACACGTAAAGGAAAAATAATTTATTTTAATAACAACGTATTTATTAAACCATTAATAATAGTACATAGGGTGAATTTGCAGAGTATGCTATTATCTCCTATTGTGTAATCTATATATACATATATTAAAGCAGAAGCGCACTCACACTACGTGTCACTCTCTTATAAACTTTGTCACGTGTTATTTTCTCGTGTATTTGTATTTTATAATTATTCTAAATTAATACATATTAATATAGACAATAATAATATTGTTTCTATATTTATACTTGTCACAATCTTCAATATACCTTTATGATATTCTTATTAAAAAAATTGATTTTATTTTTTACTTTTATTTATATAATAGTTAGATAGTTTCTTATTCTAAATTATTCTAAATTAACAAATAAATAAAATATCAGATAATAAATATATTATTTTTATTTTTATCCTTATTACAATTTTCGACATATCTTTATATCTTTATGATATTCTTATAAAGAAAAGATTGATTTTTTAAAACTTGATTTATACGATGATTAGATAATTTTTTATTCTAACTTTAATATATATATAAATATACAATTCTAATATTGATTAGGAAATAATTGCTAAATTAACAAATGTATAATTTATAATATAAATGTTACATCTTCTTTGTTTTCAAACATAATATTTAAAACTACCTAAGATAATTTCTTTTTTATTTACAAATTTTAAGAAAATTATTTACCCAATAAAATTTAAAAGTATACCCGTGCTTTGACACGGGAACTACACTAGTTTGTGTAAAAGAGAATGCCAAACATTATACCAATAAAAATTTGTACATAAATTCCTAACAATATTTTTTTAGTTATTTTATTATATATTCTAACAAAAAATAACAAGAGTTCATTAATTTAAAAATTCAACGTTTTCTTTTGTGTTCCCTTGTGTTTCAATTGTGCTTTTGTTATTTTTTGTTATTGTGTAATTTTTTGTCATATGTTTTCTAAAATCAACACCAAAATATACACAAAATAACACATGTCAAAAAAAATGCATATCATTGCGAGAAAGTTAAAAAAAAAGAAGATAGATGCATTACACAAAACAAACAAAAAACTTTACACAATATAACACAAACATAAGAAGTTACACAAATTAACACAAAATACTTACATAAAATAATACATTAAAAAGTACACATAAAATTGTACAAGACCTAAACTAACACAAACTCAATACGGTTACAAAGTTTAGGTACACAAAATAACACGAAGTTGAAATATTTATTTAAACAAATACTTATTTGCCTCTACTGTGTAAATATTTTGGGATATTTGACTTAATTCACTCGTAAGAGTAATTAAAATAAGTTTGAATACAAGCTCAAATGAAAAAGTTATAAAGCTGTTTTGGGTTAAGGTAATTAATAGATAATATTTTACAACTCTAATTATGGATATAATTTTATTTAGAGATTTCATATTATTATATAGTTGTTTTTATTATTTACATAAATATCTTAAAGTATTACATATTAGGAGTAATAAAATATTTACTCAGGATAAAAATACTATAGCCTAATTTACCGAATAAAATTTATAAATAGCACATTTATTTTAATTTTCTCTAATACATATAATATAATTTCTTTTATTTTTCAAGAAAATAGTTGAGGTCTATGTCGAGGGTTGATGGTTCCACGGCTCTACGGTATAGAATCATTTGATAAACTCCGAGTTGAAGACCTATCCGGCTAATATTGAAATATTCCCATTTCACCGGTCGGACCGTAGTTATAACCATTTTTAGTTTAAAACCTAAACCCCCAGAAAATCTCAAAACCCCACCCCGCCGCTCTCCCTCAAAACCCCTTCTTTCTGTATTTCACACAGCTCCATCGCCGGCCGGCGCACCCGAACGCCGCAGCTCCCAGGTAATCGTCTCTTTTCTACTCGCTGTCCGTTCTGCATATATTTATTAGTCTTGTCACTAGCTAGGTAATGTTTTCAAGAGTAAGCAAATTGATGAAGTAGATACAACAAGTTGCTCGTCTTGTTGAATTGATTCTCATTGGGAAGTAAACGATTAGCACGATAAATGAACAATTTTTTGAAGTTTAGTTGCACAGGATAAGTTCTTTGAGTGAGAATTAGTTTCGTGATTAGCTATGCTTTTTGTTCTTTTTTCTTAACAGTTTAGTTGAACTGGATAAGATCGCTTAAATTCGTTTTATAAAAAATCTAGCTCGAATTCTTGTTGAGTTTGAACTCATGTTTCTGTTTTTCTTTAATCTGTTTAAACCATTTACTTCACAAGAGAAGCCACGAAATTCAAACTTTTTAGGATTTTCAACAGGTGATATCAATGGCAGTTATTTCAGACTTGGCGGTATCCAAGCTCTTGGAATGCCAAATTGCAAAGGTTTGTCCTAAAACTTCCTTTGTATTCATCCGAAAACTAATTAAGGCACTAGTTTTCCTTCCTACTTGTATGCTTGCTTTGATTTTCTAACCTTCTGGTTTGATTATTGATGTGCATCAGCCTTTTCATGGCGGGGGTAATCTGTTTTTGCCCAGAATCCGTCTTAATGGGAGGAGCTTCAGGCGTCCTACTCGAGTGTCAGCTAGATGTTCAAGTCGATTCCATGGAGTTAGTGGAAAGGGAGGGGGTTATATGTCTTGTGGAAAGTTAAAGGCATTGGTTTCGGGAGATATAAGCACTTCATTGGATAAGGAGCCCATTAAATCTGTTGAAGAGGTTATACACTTCTTTCGGATTCCGCTTCTCCAGGATTCTGCATCGGCAGAGTTGCTGAAATCAGCCCAGGAAAAGATTTCAAGCAACATAGTGGGAATAAAAACGGAACAGTGCTTCAATATTGGGTTGGGCGCGGAGCTCGTGAATGAGAAGGTTTCAGTGCTGAGGTGGCTCCTTGGAGAGACATTTGAGCCAGAGAATTTGGGGACAGAGAGCTTTCTTGATGGAGAAAAAATGGAAGGCTCAAGTGCAGTGCTTGTTGAGGTGGGACCCAGATTGTCTTTTACCACTGCTTGGTCTAGCAATGCTGTGTCTATTTGTCAATCATGCGGGCTCAATGAGGTGAACCGTATGGAAAGATCAAGGAGGTATCTGTTGTTTGTGAAGGATGGTACTGATGGATTGCAGGATCATCAGATTAATGAGTTTGCTGCTATGGTTCATGATCGTATGACTGAATGTGTGTATGCCGAGAAGCTTTCTTCCTTCAAAACAAATGTAGTTCCTGAGGATGTTCAGTTTGTGCCAGTAATGGAAATGGGTAGGAAAGCCCTTGAAGAAATAAATGAGAAAATGGGTCTCGCATTTGATGAGCAAGATTTGCAGTACTATACAAGGCTTTTCAAGGATGATATTAAAAGAAACCCAACAACTGTGGAGCTATTTGATATTGCCCAGTCCAATAGCGAACACAGCAGGCATTGGTTTTTCACTGGCAAAGTAGTTATAGATGGACACCCCATGGATAAGACTCTAATGCAGATTGTGAAGGGTACTCTCAAGGCAAATCCAAACAACTCTGTGATTGGTTTCAAGGATAATTCTAGTGCCATCAAGGGATTCACTGTTAATCAATTGCGCCCAACCAAGTCAGGCACAACTTGTCCCTTGGATATTGACAAGCGTGATCTTGACATTTTATTTACAGCCGAAACTCATAATTTCCCTTGTGCTGTGGCTCCTTACCCCGGAGCTGAAACAGGTGCTGGTGGCAGAATAAGGGATACGCATGCTACTGGTAGAGGGTCACTGGTTGTAGCATCTACAGCGGGTTACTGTGTTGGTAACCTCAATATGGAAAGTGCTTATGCCCCATGGGAGGATCAGTCATTTAGCTATCCTTCAAACTTGGCCCCACCTCTACAAATTCTTGTTGATGCAAGCAATGGTGCTTCCGATTATGGAAACAAGTTTGGAGAGCCTTTGATTCAGGGATACACTAGAACTTTTGGTATGAGACTTCCCAATGGTGAGAGGCGAGAATGGTTGAAACCTATAATGTTCAGTGCTGGTATCGGTCAAATTGATCACACCCACATAACAAAGGGTGAGCCTGAAATTGGAATGCTAGTTGTGAAGATTGGTGGCCCAGCTTATCGTATAGGGATGGGAGGCGGTGCTGCTTCTAGCATGGTTAGTGGTCAAAACGATGCAGAGCTGGACTTCAATGCAGTACAGAGGGGAGATGCTGAGATGGCACAGAAATTGTATCGTGTTGTTCGTGCTTGTGTTGAAATGGGTGATAAGAACCCGATAATTAGCATTCATGATCAAGGTGCTGGTGGCAACTGCAATGTTGTCAAGGAGATCATTTATCCTAAAGGTGCTCAGATTGATATCAGGGCCGTTGTGGTCGGTGATCACACCATGTCTGTTTTGGAAATATGGGGTGCCGAATATCAGGAGCAAGATGCCATACTTGTTAAGCCTGAAAGTCGAAGCTTGCTTGAGTCAATTTGTAATAGAGAAAGACTCTCAATGGCTGTGCTTGGAACAATCAACGGGGAAGGGAAAATTGTGTTAGTTGACAGCTTAGCCATACAGAAATCTTCTTCCATGGGACTCCCACCACCACCGCCAGCTGTTGATCTTGAACTTGAGAAAGTTCTAGGTGACATGCCTCAAAAACAGTTTGAGTTCCACAGGGTTGAGCCCCAGTGCGAGCCACTTGATATTGCTCCTGGTATCACAGTGTTGGATACTTTAAAACGGGTGTTGAGACTCCCATCTGTCTGCTCAAAACGCTTCTTGACAACAAAAGTTGACAGGTGTGTTACTGGTCTTGTGGCTCAACAACAGACAGTGGGCCCCTTACAGCTGCCACTTGCTGATGTTGCGGTGATTGGCCAGACATACACTGACTTTACCGGAGGTGCATGTTCTATTGGGGAGCAGCCGATAAAGGGTCTGTTGGATCCAAAGGCTATGGCAAGACTAGCTGTTGGTGAAGCGCTGACAAATCTCGTTTGGGCAAAAGTTACATCTCTTTCAGATGTCAAAGCTAGTGGAAACTGGATGTATGCTGCCAAGCTTGACGGTGAGGGAGCTGCAATGTATGATGCGGCGAATGCACTTGCAGATGCTATGATTGAGCTTGGAATTGCTATTGATGGGGGAAAAGACAGTCTTTCAATGGCTGCTCGTTCAGGAGATGAGGTGGTGAAAGCTCCTGGGAATTTGGTCATCAGTGCCTATGTGACCTGCCCTGATATAACCAAGACGGTGACTCCTGATTTGAAGCTCGGAGATGATGGTGTTCTTCTTCATATTGATTTGGCCAATGGAAAACGTCGACTTGGTGGATCTGCTTTTGCTCAGGTAGATTGCTTTCTTAATTGAATTCATCAAGAGAACTGAATGAATTAAGATATAAATATTTTCTGTTTCTATTTGGAGAGGATATAAGTATTTATGCCTATTAAAACACATGTCAGTAAATTAATATCACAAAACAGGAATGTGAATAATATTAGTTTTCATCCTCTGCTTATGCTTTTTGCTCTTCATCAGGCCTTTGACCAAGTTGGAAATGAATGCCCTGATGTTGACGACGTTCCTTACTTGAAACAAGTTTTTAATGGAGTCCAAAAGCTTCTGGACGACGAGCTGATTTCAGCAGGCCATGATATTAGTGATGGTGGAATGCTTGTTACTGTCCTTGAGATGGGATTTGCTGGAAACTGTGGAGTTCATTTGGACTTGGCTTCAAATGGAACCAGCGTTTTGGAAACATTGTTTGCAGAAGAGCTTGGTCTGATTCTCGAAATTAATAACAAGTCTCTTGACCTTGTCCTGACAAAGCTGCAGAATGATGGAATCACGGCTAATGTAATTGGACACGTCTCTTCCACACCGATTATAGATTTAAAGATCGACGGAGTCAGTCATTTGAACGAAGAAACTACTTATTTGAGAGACATGTGGGAAGAAACCAGCTTTCATTTAGAGAAAATGCAAAGGTTAGCTTCTTGTGTGGAATCGGAGAAAGAAGGATTGAAAAAGAGGCATGAACCATCTTGGTCATTGTCGTTTTCACCAACATTCACTGATAAGAAGTTTATGCAAGCAAAATCAAAGCCGAAAGTGGCTGTGATTCGTGAAGAAGGCAGTAACGGAGATAGAGAAATGTCTGCAGCATTCTATGCTTCAGGCTTTGAGCCATGGGATGTTGCAATGTCTGATCTTCTTAGCGGATCCATCTCCCTGAAAGATTACCGCGGGATTGTCTTTGTTGGAGGTTTTAGCTACGCTGATGTTCTTGATTCCGCAAAAGGCTGGTCAGCTTCCATACGTTTCAATCCACCACTCCTCCAACAATTTCAAGAATTCTACGCCAGGCCAGACACTTTCAGTCTTGGCGTCTGTAACGGATGTCAACTCATGGCTTTACTAGGCTGGATCCCAGGCCCAACTGTCGGCGGTGTTAACGGCCTAGGCGGTGATCCATCACAGCCAAGGTTTATTCACAATAAATCAGGCAGATTTGAATGCCGGTTCACAAGCGTGACAATAAAGGATTCGCCTTCCATAATGCTTAAAGGAATGGAAGGTAGTACCTTAGGTGTATGGGCTGCTCATGGAGAGGGAAGAGCATATTTTCCGGACATGGGTGTCTTAGATCATGTTCTGAATACGGATCTCGCCCCTATAAGGTACTGTGATGATGATGGGTTGCCTACTGAGGTTTACCCGTTTAATCAAAATGGGTCACCTTTAGGAATAGCTGCACTTTGTTCGCCTGACGGTAGGCATCTGGCATTGATGCCTCATCCGGAGCGTTGCTTCCTAATGTGGCAGTTCCCGTGGTATCCCAAACATTGGAATGTCGACAAGAAGGGTCCTAGTCCGTGGTTAAGGATGTTTCAGAATGCAAGAGAATGGTGCTCTTGAGCGCACTGCAAGCTGTTTTACGGCGTCTACCTTTTAACCGATATCCTATCTTTCAACTTTTTAACCTAATTTTCCTGTGTTGAATCACCTGTATAATTTTATTATCATCAAAAGTTCTGATTTATAGGATAAGGACATAAAATTGCAGTTTTCTTGAGCTCTATGTGCATGAAAGATCACTGTATGTCTTTGTGAACTTGAATGTTTGCTTCTTGATGAAAACAATTCGCCACTCTTTTTTCAAAGGTTGTATCTTTTATACATTGGTTACCATTGGCCTGTGGAGAATATGATAGATATTCCGTACAGCAAAGTCGGGCCAATCCAGACAAACGGACGGGTAAGGCTTCAGGCCCGTCTGGCCTGAAATCCAACTCAGGCAGGTATGGGTCTCGGGAGATAACTGTCCATACACTGACAACGGGCAATTTTTGTTTTTGAAAACAAGTCCGAGTTTATCCTCGTCTACGCACTTAATCCATCAAAATACCCATTAAAATGGGATCAAGACCTACTACACACAGATCATGCGGTTCACGCCTAGTATGTAAAGTCGATGTAAAGTCGATCTTAACAAATGGTAAATTATCTGTTGCCATAAAGTTTTCAAAGGCCTGCACCCAAACACATTCATAGTGCATGTATTATCGACAGTTCCTCCCTACATTGACTCATAATACAACACAGCTTGCGCATTTTTCTTCAGCTGAGAGAACCCAACAACTTGAACAAACTAAAACATATTTAATTAACATAATCTGATTTGAAATAAAACTAACAGCCATCTTAATCCTGGAGGCTAACTTAAGTCCAGCTGAAAGCAACTGGGCTCCCTACAATGTGCTTCCCATCCGACCACTCGATCCTTCCAAACTCTTTCGTACTCGAAGGCTTGGACCCGGCAGTAAATGTCACAGTGTACGACAACTTCTCGTTCGCTTGTGTGAACACCAATGTATCCGGTTTGACTGATATCGTTACTCCTGGCGCTTCAGTGCTATCGACCTTTACATTATATGTTCCAGGGGATCCGACATTCGTTAGGGTTCTTGTGTACTTGACCACGCTGCTTGACCCGGTTTTCGTTACTTGCTCGGTTTCAAACGGGACAGCAAATGATGGATAATTGAAGTCTCCTAAATGAGATTTCTTGATACCGTCACACGAAACGTTCCTCCTAGCCACGGTGTGAAGCTGCGTCGGTGTGTAGCCTAATGCGCAAAGAAACCCGAGGTAGTCATCAGCCGTTAGATCATATACGAGCCCTGGATCCAAGGCGGAAACTGGATCCACATGACCAGCCCCGTGATCGAATGGGTTCGATGGCTTTCCGGTGGAGATGTCTTGTATCATCCTGCCGTTTTTGTAGACAACGTAGGCAGTTGTCATGAGAGCAGATTTGATTGCTGCGGGGCTCCAATCCGGGTGAGCGCCTTTAAGAAGTCCTGCTAGGCCGCTAACATGAGGGCAAGACATGGATGTGCCGGAGATGATATTGAACCCGACCCGTCTATCGTCTGTTGATAGACCTGTAGGCCCCACTGCCCCGGACCATCCAGCCAGGATGTTGACTCCAGGGGCGATCATGTCAGGCTTGAGGACTTCAGGTGTAAGTCCATTGGGCCCACGGGAGCTGAACGCCGCTACAACCGGCGAGGGCTGGATCCCGAGTTTTGTGCCTTCGAAGAGGATGGTGGCCGAAGGGTGTTTATCCGAGAAGAGGTATGATTTGATCTCGTCTCCACTCTTCTGGCCCACCGCGGTTGCTGGGAGAAGATGGGCATCTGCCACCAGCTCGTCGCCATTCTCCGCGGTGTTGGCTAAGATCATCCCAGCTCCTCCAGCAGCTTTCACGACGGAACCCTTTTGGACCCTTGGAGACACTCCACGGTCGCACATGACCAGCTTTCCGGCTACTTTTTCTGGTATCAATGTGCCGGTCATACACAGATTCCCGTTCGTCATGTTACTTGCATTACCTGCCCAGGAAGGAAATCATCATTAGATCTAGTTAGACTAATCTGTCCCCACATTCTTAAATTAATCATTAACTTCTTTTAAATCACAGACACAATTAATCATTGATTATATTTTCGTACTATTGATGGACGGGTCACGGGATCCCTGTTGTCACTTGGTATCTCCGCTTAAATCGTCGATATGTGTAATTATTCCTAATCTCACATATCATAAGCTATGGTAATTTCAGAGTAGAGTACAAAGCACTGATTTTGTTAATCACAACTTACATCTATCATTCAAACTTGCAAAATCGGAATTCCAATTTTAATCTGAACGATTTTCACACAATAGTTGGTAATCAATCTGTAGAACTGTGCTATATTCAGAATTTTCATCAAGTCACAGTCATTATTAGCACAATTATAGAAATTTTCGATGGAATTTGAGAATTACCTGCATATATGACGGGGATTAGAGTGGGAGGAAGAGGATTTCCCTTGAAAAGCGAAACGCCGGAGTAATTTTTTCCGTTCCCAAGGCTTACAAACGCCGGAAAATCTCGATCCAATGTTCCGGCACCGACCGTTGTAATCCAAGGCGCCTGATTCGACAAACTGTACGCACTGGGCCCTGCATTCCCAGCTGAGCAAGACACCAAGATCCCCTTCTCCATTGCCGCGAAAGCACCGACGGCGACACTATCCCTGTAATAATCCGATGACCCACCGCCAAGGGAAAGCGACAGCACGTTAACTCCATCTTCGATTCCCTTATCAATGGCGGCGAGAATATCAGAGGTGAAACATCCGCCTCGCCAACACACCTTATACGCCGCTACTCGCGCATGCGCAGCCATCCCACGCGCCGTTCCCGCTGCGTAACCAAACAAACTCGCCCCCTCCACTACAGATCCAGCGGCGGTGCTGGATGTATGAGTCCCGTGCCCATCGTCATCTCTTGGCGATCTCGACTCCGACGTCTCGTCAATAGGTCCCAGCGCTGATTCGTATCCACGGGAGAAGAATCGAGCTCCGATAAGCTTCCGGTTACAATGGCTGGCGGTGAAGTTCGTTCCAGCCTCACACGTGCCCTTCCACGTGCTAGGGATAGGACCCATGTTGGTGTCGTCAAAGGACTTGCTCTCCGGCCAAACTCCAGTATCTAGAACGCCGATGACCACATCGCCGGCGGTTTTAGATTCCGGGAAAGCTTCAGGGTTTTTCTCGAGTCCTAAAAATTCAGGAGAGCGAGTTGTGTGGAGCTGGTAAATCGCCTCGGGTAACACAGAGACAATTCCAGGTTGAGTCGCGAGCGACTCGGCTTGACTCGGAGTGAGTCGAGTTGCGTAGCCATGGGCAGAGTTTTCGTAAGTGTAGATAAATTCAGCCGATTCAGATACAGATCGGAGAGATGACTGGTACCACTGAAGATGGTGGTCGAACGTCGCCGGCATCTGAGATTTCGCTACATGAACAATGTAAGTAGACTCCGGTAACGATAAAGACACGTGGAGCAATCCTAGCAGTAGGAGTACCACCGGCGTGACTAAACCCATTGAACTAAACGACGTCGTTCCCATTGTTCTTATTCTTTTCAATGGGTTTTATCCTCGAGTATGGTTGGAGCACTGGCTTTTATCATGCATTTCTTGATTTCTCTCTCTGCCAGTCTGTTTTATATTTATTATTATTTTAATAAAAATATCCTTTAAGTTTGTTTATTAGATTTTTTATATCACTCATATTATATATAAGTATTATTTGATCCCTTCTCTTGGTGAATTTTATATTATTTATTATTTTTTTATAAAGTATTAATATTTTAATTCTTATTTATTTAACTTCATCCAATCACTAAAGAGGATATATGTAATAATGTTACGGAAGATCTTAATTCGTTTATTAGAGTAAGTAATCCGAAGGGTATGAAGAAGGAATAATATTTAGGGGTAGGAGGAGACACGATCATGAAAAATTCAATAACTCACAGCTTTCGGTTAACTACAGAAGCGTGAATTTGTGATGGGAAAACACACCATAAATACTAAATTCCAATATTTTAATTTGAAAAGACCTACTGGTAACATGTTTTTTTTTTTATAATAAAAAAGAGAAATTTTCGTAAACTATACTAAGGTTTATCTAAATTATAGACAGCCTAATTATATTATTGAGAATGTTCCTCTATTGCAAAGATTAAGTTAATTCCTATCACGCTATGTTATTGTCATTTGTCAAATCTATCTACCGAGAATGAGACACTTGGGTTTTGTCGGCATTGTTCAAATGGTAATTTCTAAAAAAATCATAAATTTTACTGTTTTTTTTTCCAATTTTGTATACTAACAATTTAAGTCTTTTATAATTTTGTTAACATATTTATGCATCATAAGTTTTATTAAATATTATTATAATATTTGCCATTCAAAGTTTTTATACCATTACCTCTTATAGAGTGTTACATTAATTTAAATATTTTATACTATTAATTTATGTTTATTTTATTTTCATGTAAAAATAAATAAATTATAAGTATAATTAAACGAATTGTAAATACAAGTTTTAAAATTTTTAAAAAATACATCAAAAAATAAATAAAATCACATGTACAACACTTTGTACTAAAATAAATAAGTGTTGAATCTTGTCCTAATATGATAACTTCAAATAACATATTTAGTTTTTTTAAAAATTTTTCCAAAACTTAGATTCTTTTTATTATAAAATTTAGAATTTCAAGTTTTAATAAAAAAAAATTTAAAAAAAATTTATGCATACATGTTAAATTAAAATCAGTGCATAAAATTAATGAGATTGATGATGTATTTTTTGTGTTTCTTTTTCTCTTGATGTTTGTTTTTCATGACGGTTAGTCCGTCTGTCGATCTTTTTCGACATTTTGACCCACTAGACGACACGTCGTCTAGTGTTTCGAACCGTTTTCTCTTTTAAAAAAAAATTTAAAAAAATCAATGCATAAAATTAATGAGATTGATGTGAATTTACAATTTAGTTATTATCTCTGTTTTGATAAAGATTTTGCTTCTGCATTCACATTGCACCCTTTGTATAAGAGTATCAAATACAATATGTTTCATTACCATTCTCAAATCTCAATTTGGTATATTCATCCGTTGTGGATATTGAGTCTCTTAGTTTATTAAAATCAAATTAATCTTTATAAGACTATCAAATACAATATGTTACATAACAAGTATTGGGTCATGTTTGGATCGGTTTATCCAAGTCAAACCAGTTTTTACCAGCTCTAACACCAACATCTGAACAAATTCTACCAAACGATACTAAAATTAATAACAAATACTTTACTTTTGTGTGTTGCCTTGTGAAAAAATGGAAATATTGTCAAAAGAAATGAAAATAAGTGCAAAAAAATGAAATTATCGCCTTACCTCACCTTGCATGATTTGCATCCACTTTTTTTAATCTTTAAAGGATGACCCGAATTTCAGAAAATCTAGTTTGAAAGAAAAGAGAGGTATTATAAAGGAATGAAAATAAATTGATTTATTAAGAAAAGAGATTAAAAAAAGATCCAAGAAAGAAAGAAAGTTGAGGAAAAGTCCAAGATACAGTCTGTGACTGTTTAGACTGCAGAGTCTATACACAGTCCAATTTTTTCTTTAATATTTTGGGACCCACCCTGACAGGACCCACTCAATATTGTACATTTGGATGTTACGGATACATTCAGGCCGTCCGATACGAACGAGATCTTTTCTATATTCCTTTTCAGGTGTATCCTTGCATCACAGGTGATTGGTAGAATTTATAGAGTGTATTATTTTTCTCGTAAAGCAGTAAAATTTTAATACTTAATTATTTAGTTTCAACCAATCACAGCACAAGGATACTTGTATTAGATGATAAAGGAGATCTCAATCGCAGTACGAACATTTTTGCCATCCTTTAGTTCTACGCTTCCGGTTTACGAGATGCTATACTGAAAAAGAATACATTATTTCGAGATGCATAGATGCAAATTCCCTTCCAAATTCAGCCGCATAAAATGAACTTAGGTCCGTTTGTTTTATATTAAGAAAACGTAAACAAAATAAAAATGAATCTAGTCCACTTATATGTCATTATTCATTCATAAAGTTTTATCAATATAAATTTTTATCATTTTCAATATAAAATGTTTTCTCATTTTATTTTCTATAAGTATTAAAATTAATCAAAATCTACTATAATTACTCTAAATCACAATCAATAATTAAAAAATAATAATGATCAAATACATACATCTAAATTAGATTTATTTTCATTTCGTTTCCGTTTTCAAAGTTATGACCAAACAAAGGCTTATTTTAGTTAAAAAAGCTATAAAGCTTAAACTCAAACTTATACGAACAAAAATAAAATAAAACGGTTTCATTGTCCAAAAAAATCGATAACAACGTTGATGTGAGACTATTCATAACATGTCATCATTTTAGGTGTTTTTTCTTTGAATAGACGGGTAAGCAGATAGGTATGGTCATCGTCTGTTGGTGCACCATCCTACGGTATCCTTTCGGATGAGAACTTCGACCTCTTGTGGGATGACTCCTGCTACTGCAGAGCTGTCCTAGCCTAATGTTCCGAGCTTATCCGCAACGCCGTTGACTTCTCTGAAAATTTAGCTAACCTTAACCTGCGCAAACTCAACTAATATGAGAGAAATGTTAGTAATACAATTTTTATCTCCCAAGGTGGTTTCCATACTTTATTTATTGCATTGGTGATCGTTAGGTTATCCCCTTTGATTTCAATTGTCTTAATTTTCAATTCTCTTGCTTTCAATAAGCCATTTCGAAGGGTTATTGCTTCAGCGTGAAGGACAGACGTGTGACCGCAATGTCCGAATGCGAATGTGATTATTGTTGCCTGGTGGTCCCTTATGATATATCCAAATGAGCATTGGTCATTACTTTTCCCTGATCCATCGAAGTTGAGTTAAAGGCTTCATGATATTGGTTTAGTCCAGTGGATATTCCTTCTCTTCCTTGTCTTGGTCTTGTTTGCCTTTTTTTCGTGATTTGGCTGCACGGCCTTCCAATCCTGGATTTGCTTTGTTAATATTTTACGGATATTTGTACATGGAGCATTTTCAAATATGCTTTTATTTCTCATATGCCAAAAGTTCCACTAGGTGACTGATAGTTGGGTTGTTCATTGTGTTGTTCATAGTGATCGGACATTTAATGAACAAGTGAGTCGCATCTTTGTAAGGATGCTGACACAGTGTACAATTCATTGGTACTGTAATTTTTTGTTTTTCTAGGTTTTCTTTAGTAGGTAAATCATCTTCATATAGCTTCCATATAAAGTTCCTCACTTTTGGCATTATATTGAGGTTCCATACCCAGGAATTATCAAAGAGGTTAATGCCTCTTGATTTGTGAAACAACTCCAACGTTGATTTGGTCGAAAACCACCCATCTTTACCAAGGCCCCAATACAATCTATCTTGTATGTTGTAGATCGGGAGGGGGTATCCTAGTATTTCATTTATCATATATTGCGGGATCAATGGTTTAAGTACGTTATGTACTTTGTTATGATCTCATTTGTTGTCAGCCATAAGTACGCTTACCGTATCTCTGTTATCAACACATTACTTATCTGATACCAAATCTTCTAGTGGATATTCCGAGATCCATGGATCATTCCATAACTTAAGTGTTTGAGTATGTAAAAAAAACAAGAACATAAAAGAATTTAGTTTCTTTAATTTTTCTTATTATAAACCACTTTAATGTTAATTTATTTTGTGTATGATTTTATTATTTTTAAAAATACATACCACAATAAAAGTTTCAATGTCTAAAATCAATGACGAGGTCACTTCAACAAAAGAAATTTATAAATAACAAACCGTATTATTTTGATAATTACATTAAAGTGATTTTTAAATGTACCGACGAAAATATCATGTAGTCATAATTGTGCACTTCACTGCATACTTGATGGGGTCCTCAAGTTCCTCAACTATGCATATTGAGAGTATAGTAGTAGTCCAACAAAAAAAAAGACTTCTACTACACTCCTCATATTCGTAGTTGATTTTTTTCCCTCATGGACTTCGACTATATACCTTATATGTAGTTAAAAACGAGTAAATCACCCAACTAGGAATGGTTAAAAACGAGTAAATCACCCAACTAGGAATGGTTACGGATCAAGTGATGGATGAATGTATTGGTTATACCTACCACCCAACTTACTCAAGTTGTCACCCACCCCGCTCATCACCAACCTAACACTTCACCAATATTTTACTCACTCATCACCCACCGGTTAATCGGGTGGTTCTAGTGTGAAGTATTTCTTTCGTTTTTAGAAATTTGAAAGTGTGTGGCAATTTTTAAATTTTGAAACAACACAAATCAAAATATACTAAATCACGAAATATTGTGCAACATGATAAACCAACAACGAAAAGATATCCAACTAATACAAACCAAAATGATGCAAACAAAGACAACATTTTTTTACATACAACAAAAGTAAATCAACATAAATCAAATGAAACTCCTCTAGAGCTCGATATAACAATCCACTCCAGTAACCTTGTAACACCCCGAATTCTGAGAACCCGGAATGCTACTGGTTAGGACCTCACAATGGGTCCCGACCTTAGCTGAACAACAACTTAACTAGAATCTTACAACAAGACACAAAAAGAAACCGATAAAAAAATTAAAAAGTACTTTATTAATGCATGAATGAAAAGGAGAAATTTCTCAGCCGTAAAGGGGAAATATACCCAACACAAATAAAACGAAAACAAACTCCACATAACCCGGAAGGAAACAAAAGACGAAATGACCAGATATGGAAACCCCGGCTGACCAAACCCTCCGGCTCCCTCAAGGCGGCTAACCTGCAAGGTCAACAACATCGGTTTTCACCGTTAGCTAACAATTACTATATAAGAATATCTACATAGCACACACACATAACAACACACATCAGAAAACACACACAAACCAATTCTTATCTTTTCATTAAGTGATTCTCCATTATTAGTTCAACTTCAGTTGTGGCACGAGGATCCCATCGACCCTCGCCTCTGTCCCCGTATACCGAGCGGAATGGTTCCAATGCATATCTACTGTATACCGTACGGTCTGGTCGCAGAGAGCCTTCCCAGTCATCTTACAGTGCTGGGCAGTGATGCCACGACCCGTTATCAAACACTTGGGTCTAATTAACTTATAACGTCGTTCTAATCAGTTTCCATTAAAGCAATTAACACACACCACCACATAGCATACACTCATATAGTATCATCACTTAAGCAAGTCCATAAGACTTACCTGAATAGTACGTCTACCAGCCATCACCAACTAATGTCCGTTCGTGCAACACTAATCACTACCTGATTAAGAAAGATTGACTTAGAATCATCATTCTAAGTCTTACATAAATTATAGAAGGCTTAAAAGCTAATGAGAAAGCTTTCGGGTTCACAAGAACGAGAAAAACCTAACTTTAGTGAAAATTACCAAAACGCCCCTCACTTTTCGGAAATTTCCGAAAGTGCCTAAATTGGTTCCGAGTCTACTCTATACCCCGCCAACACTTACTAAGCCTCAAAACTCAAAAGCAAGTTTGACGGTTTGCTCAAACTTACATTTTACATCCAAACTCACATTTCGAAACTAACCCGAGTACTCTACTTTGGCCTATCGAAAATACCGCTTACTAAACTCCAAAAATTCCACAGAAAATATCTACACACTCTAGGTTATACCTACTCTAGGCTAGAACAATCGAAATTCAAAAATAACATTCCACAAGTTCTACACAAAATCCCAAAGATGCCTTCACACACACTTAACTTCCAAAACTATGTTTGGAGTCAACTTTGGAGGCTTTATAACTCTAGATCCGACTGTTGGATCTTCCCAAATTTTTTTTATCACAAACTACATATATTCATCTACAACATATCAAAATATCAATGGTAGATGATATCTCTAACATATCGAAACTTAGTCCTTAAGTTAGCTACTCAAACCAGATTTTTCTGAACAAACTAAGATGATACATGATGTCATGGGTTCGATACTCCTAAGATGCAAAAGGAAATGGAAACTCTTAACCTGTACATCACTGGTTCGAAACTCACTAGACTCACAATTCACAACTACCTGCAAGACCACTAGAACCCTAGTTCGAGACTCAGGAAGAGCAAAAGGGAGAGAAGAGTACTGTTACCTTCTCTGGATTGTAGCAAGCTCAGGGAGAGCGGCTGATTGAGAGCGACTGGTCCGCACGCCTGGAGTGATCCTAATGCTGACTGTTTCAGGATATAAACCCGATCATCACTCAAACCACAAAGCAACAAGAGTAGGATGGAAAGGAAGGAGGTTGGAGATAGAGAGGGTTGTTTACCAACTACTGCAGAAGAAGAAGATGAAGACCCCACCCAGCCTACTGCACCCGCTGGTTTGATGGCTCGTGATGTCCTGCTTGGAACAAGTTGAGAGCTCTCACTCCTCCTAGTTCACCATGGTCAGGCGTTTAACCTTCAGCCCTTCACACGTGATTACAGAGGAAGAAAGAGAGGACAAAGAACATCAAAGAAAATCACCCCTCTTCCACTTGGTCAGCCCCGACTCCAAGAGATGGTTTGCTTGGCAAGTCTCTGCCGGCTGCTACTCGACCCAACGCAATCAACAAAGGTGTTGCGCTCTCGTTGCGAAACTGATCGAGAAAGGATGAGGACGAGAATGTACTCACGGTGGCGCCGGTGGTTACTACAGACTCCAAGGTCACGGCTCAACCTCCTTCAGTCAATGTGTGAAGATGGTTTGACGGTTTCGCCACACCGGCGCAGCTGCAGACGAGGAAGGCCGTCTGGCTTATCGGCAAGGACCCCAGTGACTCGCAGTCTCGGTCGCCGAAGGACGGACGAAGAATGGCTTCCTGATCCCGGGTTCCGATGAGTAAGAGGAAGACACTAGCACCGGTAGAAACGTTGGGAGCAGCAAAGCTCTGGTTCGTGGTTGCAAAGATTCTGCCGAGAAAGAAGGAGATGGTTAAGGTTCAGGTGTTCGATTTGAAGGAGCGAAGAAGATGATGGGCCGCCTGACTTGTACGGTCGAGATAGAAAAGGGTAGATTGGGCTGCGTTTTTCATGGCCCAAGGCTGAAGAAATAAGGCAACAAAAGGGTTGGCACTCTCCTACTTAGTAAAGATAGGTCATTGTTCGATTCGTTTACCGGTAACTCGAGTCGGTTTTCGGAAAAATAAAATAAATAAAAATAAATAAATAAATAAAATCCGGTTACGCTACTGGTATTGGAAATGAAAATTTTCGGTTATCACAAACCTAACATAATAAAAAAGTAAAAACAATAATTAGAATATCAAACTTAACCATTGATTAAAATTTGAATGTCGAAAGTATACATATTGGGGTATACGCCTTCATGACTAAATCTTCAACATCAACATCTTCCAATATATGATCAATTACACGTGCATCGAGCAAAAAACTTAAATTGTAATTAAAAATCATGAAAGGAAGATATCATAAGTAAAAAAAGAAGAAGAGATTATTAGTATAAATATGTATGCTCACCTGCATAATTGCTCCCAATTCAATTTTACAAACACGTTAATACCTTTATAGTATCTCCATGAAGCCTAAAACAATAAGGACTCACCACTCATTCGCCCATACTAAAAGCAATTTCAGAAGCCACAATAAACATGAGAATTGCCAAAATATCTTTTGCAATCTTTCGCAAAGTTTGACAATTTAGATAAGTTTTTCAAAATATAATAAAATCAAAGTCTACTATCAAGTAATACAACTTATTGAAGATAATAGTCTAACTCATGACTTACACTAGCCTTCTTCTTTCAACTTTTCTTAGATTGACCAAAATCATCATCATCAGAAACTCCATGTATATTCCCAAGCAATCTAAAAGTTGAACTTACATGTTCTTGATCCTCAATATCAACACCCAAGTTTTGATGCTCATACAAAAAATTCAACATCAAAGTTTTCACCTTCTCAATCTCAACATATGCATTATCATAGTATATCTTGTTAAAATACCATTCAACCATTTCAATTTGTCTCTTGGGTCTAAAATTGTTGATATTGTCAAAACTCCACTTATACTCGATCAATACTTATCAAATTTCTCAAGCATGTTTCTAGTCATCTCATTGATCATCAAATCATTAGTTCATCATAAGAACTCAATTTCAATAAAGAAACTTCAACCAAACATCAAAGTTAAATCTATGATAATGAATCTTCAACTTCTCAAGAACTTCTCTATATGACAATGAAGTTTGGAGTATGAAACATGTGGAGTTCCATCTTGTTTTACAATCAAGTATCAACTTCTTAAAACAATCGATTTTCAAAGTGTTAAGCGACTCACCTGTTTCATCCTATTCTTTCACATTTTAGGGATTTAAGGTTTTTTTTTAATAATTTAAACGGTTGAATTGGTGAAATGAGGCAGGTGGGTGAAGGGACAGGTGGTGGGTGGTTGGACCTCCACCCATACCCGCCCCACCACCCATCAATCGTCCACTACCCGAAATTATTCGGGTTTTCACCCACATATTCGGGTCGGGTGATCGGTTGGGTCGGATGGGTGTGCACCCATTTCCATCCCTACACCCAGCTAAGCACGCGGAGTGCGTAGTTGTTATGATGAATAAAAAAAAAATTCATTGATACGTCTATCAATCCTCTACAATAATAGTTAAACTTTCTATGAATATAATTTTGTTTTATCTTTTCATTTATTATTTATTTATGAAAAAACTATTTCCTACATTCTCATATAACTCTCCACACCGTACCATTGTTTTTATACAAATTTTCTAAATTATAGTGCATCAATAAATATCATATGCCTTCTATTTTTAGTTTTCTTAATAGTGTAAAATTTTCTCTAATAACAATTATTAATAATCGGAAGAGGTAACTCGTTATTTTTTAAAGATTGTATTATTTTGGGTTTTGAATTTCATGGTCAGTATTATACCAAATTAGTTTTTCTTATTTCAATAAAATAGATCGATTTTTTTATAATAAATTCAATATATTATTATATTATAACAATATTATTAATTTTTAAATAAATATAAATTTAGTGGTGATTTTAATTTTTATAAATTTGATATAAGAATGTAAATTTTCATCGTAATAAAGTTTTTTTTTTGGTTTGAGTCCCATAGAGTCACAATTTACACGTAACAAAGTAAGTACTTTTCGTTGATAAACCTATACATATATATTGTGTGTCCATATTTTACGAATTAAAAGCTTTCACGGTTCTAAGTTTATATTGAAAATTGGAGTCTAATTATATAGGAGTAGACATGTATCAAGTTCCCAAAAGATATAAAAGCGGTTTGCAAGTTGTGTAGAAAATCCAAATTCCAATATCAATTTATGAAGAATCCAATTTTTTATATTTCATAAATTAAAGTTTGAAAATGAGGAGTATTTTCAGAAATAATTTCAGAACCTTATCTTGAAAATCATATGCATAATGCATTATTTATTTGGCTTTGACAGGATTCACAATAATATACAACAGAAAGTCTTGTTTATGTGGATTCATCATGGACCACTCTATTTTATTTTTATTTCCAAATTTTGATACTATTTTTACATTTATTTTCATGACGTCTATGTAAATATTTTTAGATAGTTTATTCATATTAAATATCTAATTTTAATTGTTTTTATAAATACTTGAGATGTAGGTAGTGTAAATGTGTAATGGGGTTTGCTTTCGTTATAGTTATTATTGCATTTTGTTTTGGTGGTTATTATTAGGAGGCAGCAGAAATCACGGGGGACCTTACCCGATTTATTGCTTTCATTTTCATCCCCTCATTCCATCGAGCCTTTCTTTGGATGGACGTACGTTTTAAGAATTTAATATTCTTCTTTATAAAGTTTCTTCACGAATAATACGTTTTGTATGAACCAAAACTATCTATATTTAATACAATATTTTAAGTTATAACTACACACCTAAAATTTACATTTAACTGCAAATGTATATGATCGTTCCATTAAGTGATATTTTATGAAATTAACAAGTTATATAATTATTTATTATAAAAACCTTTATAAGGAACAAATATTTTGCTGTCGGTCAAATGTCACCGGAAGAGTTACAAATTGAAATATTTTTATTTTTGTCGAACAAAGTCTTGTCCCTCCGGACATTTAGTCATAGTTTTCGGAAAACTAGTCAAGTAATCAACAAACGGAAAATTGTCTTACCCTAATTTATTGGTAATAATGTGCATTATATCCTCGGGAGGGTTCCAAAATACATGAAAATCAATGGGAATAATATGCTAGATAATACCCGAACTTATGAATCATACTAGCGAGAGGATGACAACGAGGGAGGTTATTGCCTAAGAAAACAGTAGCAAGTTGTGAATATGTTCCCAGAACATCTTGTTTGAATCCAATATCTCGGACAATTTCAAGACCATGCATAATACCTCATAGTTTTATCGTGGGTACAATGCACGCCCTAATATTATGAACAAATCCTCGTTGTCGTCTCTCCTCGTCATTCCTAAGGATGTCCACCGTCGTAATTCATTACATTTCACCACTCCATACTATTGACTTTAACCCAATTTAGGGTTACTCCATGAAATGGTCTTGATATTTTCTTTGAGGCCCTTGCACGACCTACTGCGTGTGAACATGTCAAAGAAATAGATCCAATTTTGAGCGTGATCACATAACCACTACAGGATAGTCCGTGAGACAAGATCGGGATCTAAATTCATATGTATCAACCACTTCCAAACATCCCATAGTCCTTCAGCAAATATATTTTGCCACAAGATTTTATAATTAAAATGGTTATAGGAAAAGATATTACCTTGAGTCCAGCTTGCGCAAAGGGCATGGTGAAGAACCATGAGCTCTTGATGTCGCTCCTAGCTCCTTCCACATCCTCTTCGTATCTAGACAATCTCGTTTAACATGCTCAATCTACCTAACTTTTAAATCACGCAACTTATAGTGAGCATCCCTTGCAATATGCATATTTACCCTCTCCTCATTAGACAAACAATCCCCTTAATCATTTTTCATGTAATGCTCGGGTCCTTTCATGTACTTTAAGCTTCCAAATTTTGTTGAACTAAGTGTGGTCATTGAATTGAAATTGATGATTGTCCTAGATAAATTTGCGCGTCGATTTTACTATATACTCATATATTACGGTGGGATAAAATCATATTTAGATCAATTTTAATATGACTCTGTATATAGTGAATTATAAGTTAATGTGTAAATAATAGCCTAATTTGTCTAACAAAAATATATTCATAATCGTATATTTTCACATGTCATCGCGGTCAAAGCGAGGGTAAAGTAACCAACATTGAAGGCCAAAAAAATATACATTGACAATGAACTAGGAAACATCTTAATCAACAACCAACAAAAGATATCAAAACACATAAGTAAATTGTAAGCAACACATATAGTCAATGAAACCACAAATAGACTGGAATTTAACAGTAGATCGATAAGACCGCAAATAAATAGACCCATAGGACACCGGTAGGTTTGAGCAACATGACACTAATAAGTTGGTGGCAATAGGACACCGATAGAAGATCAAATTGCTTTGATAACATGATAAGTTACGGTGGAATAAAACCACACGTATATAAACTTTATCATGACCCCTATATATGGATTACAAGACAACAATATTCAATATGCCAACTACTAGTTAGAGGAGTGTGTTGTCGAGAGGAACACGTATATTCCGCCAGTACCAACCCAAAACCTCGTCATATATGTTCCTTACCGAATGGTTCGTGTTAGTGTCATCAAATCGTTGGTTTAAGAACTTGAGTAGAGGAGTATCCAATAACCACAAACATATCCAAAATTTGGTATCCCTTACGTCTCCAACATTCTAGTGTGAGTCCTTACACACATCTTAGGTTTCCGTCTCAGTACTCTACTAGACCGGGGATAGGATACTATATATGTACCCATCCGGACTCATGTACATAATGCAAAGCACCGTTGTCCACATACT
This sequence comes from Fagopyrum tataricum, assembly GCA_002319775.1. Lineage (NCBI taxonomy): Eukaryota > Viridiplantae > Streptophyta > Magnoliopsida > Caryophyllales > Polygonaceae > Fagopyrum > Fagopyrum tataricum. The sequence continues at coordinate 2,094,606 of CM008284.1, forward strand.
AATATTATTGGCTAGGAATCTCAATTTTAGCATGTTCATTGTCCACCATAGTAGTGCTGATTGTGTGCATGGTGCAACCAAAGCCCAACATAAGCCTTTAACATACGTAACGGGAGTACAATTATTGACATGTCATATATGTGGATGAACGAGAGGACCGATCTTGTTTGTGTGTATCCTATAGGCAAAATTTAGATTTCGAATTCTCCACCGGCTAGTCAGACATTGCTTTTGTTTATAAGAGGTGAGGACGTCACCTCAGTAACTTGGTCTTTCAAGACTATTATACTTCGATAGTCTCCTTAAATCACGTGTCACCTTAAAACTATATTCGGTGTTTCGTTTCTTCCAACTTTGTTTGCTTATACTAACTCGTTGTCCTAATACCTCACAAAACGTTTGTACCACTTTCATTACTTTTCTTATTTGTCTACTCAAGACCTTGACAAAGAGGGAGATGTGTGTCATTTGCGAAAAAACAATAAAGAGAGGGAATAATTTATTAAAAGCTTTATCGGTTCCCATTGTTAATGCTCTACCGATTATAAAATAAGGTGTCCGATACACAACACAAACAATTGAGGGGAGACCCCTCTAGTCTAAATTGATCACTAATCTCCCCATTCTATTTCGAGCTCACTCTTTATGTTGTGATAAACTCCTTGATCATATCCACCCAGTTGTCCTAGAAACCTCCTCCAAGGAGTTAACAACAAAGTATTGTCTTATGTAGTAGGCCTCCTCCAAGTCAAGATTCATAACCATCCATTTCTTTCTTGTTTTTCTCCCGCCTTATCCCTTCAACAACTTCCTACATCAATATTATCTTATCTCGGGCCGACCATGTTTAACGAAATTTCAATCTAGAACCAGTAGGTAGTAACCAATACGAGGAGTGATGAACTAGACTTATATACTTAGACCAATATTTAATCACCATCGATATGAGATATTTCTTTGTTTACGATGTATATCAAGTACAATCATTTGATTTGATTAACATTGATAACACTTTTTTTTATTTATTTATAAGATTGAATATAAACCTAGTTTAATAATCGTTGGTTTATAATCAGCAAGTAATTAGTCAAAACCCCAATCTTTGTATCATAGCAAACTTTGTAATGGGTCAAATAACATTGTAATTTCACAAGTCCGTATAACAATAAATCTAAATTAATACTTGTTGGATTATATCACCATTCTTGTCCAAACTATAATAAGAAACTAATTTATAGTTTGTATCTTGTACGGATATTTGTTAATTAATTATTACAACTTGTGTATATTAATGATATAAATCAAAAAATTACCATCAAATTATATAATTGGTTCGGTATAAAAATATACGAAAAACTATCTTTTTATTTATAATAACATACATATCAATAAAATTTAATATAACAGAATGAACCGATAATATAGAACTATTAATCTATTACCGATATTTAATTGTGTTAAAATTTTAAGAATCGAATGATTATGAGAACACATTAAGAACATAACAATGAAAACAATTATTTATCAAGATGAAGCGATTGAAAAGTTCATGCTTATACATATCAATACCTTTATTTGATTGTGTTAAAACTTTAAGATGAAGCGATTGAAAAGTTCATGCTTATAGTGAAAAGTAAAGCGGGATTACAACAAAACTTCCCGATAAGTTTCATGTTAAAAAATAGCTTATCTGATTTTTTTAAATTATTTTTTTATGATTATCTCACGATTTTTACTAATTTTTTACTAAAATTGTAAGTTAATTAATAAATTAGTAAAAAAATTAATCTGAAAAAGATCGTAAAGGTATTACGTAACGTCAACGGTAACATCGGCTATTTTAGGAAGTATATACAGCTATAATTAAATGGGTGTCGCATACTTAGCAACCATGAAATTAATAACCGGATTAAAAAAAATTATATGCATAAAAAGAAATTTTAATTAGTTATTCGATATAAATATCCAATGCCGACGTCCATAAGTAGAAAAGAAAACAGACCGGTATGATATAGTGACCGATGGACAGGCTGCTTGTCATGCCTCAACAAAGACCTACTACCCCTCAAATAAATTCTCAATGCAAATATAGAAAGAAATATTATACAAGTTACTCTTTTACAATATCCAAAATCAAATAAACTATATTTTATAGCATAATCATTCATAATAATTAAAAACAAGTTAATAATTTGAATTTTATAGTGGATAATTTATGTCTAAAATCATTTATCTTTTACTAATAATATTTCAAATTTTAATAAAACTATGGTCTATGTATGATAAACAATGTATTGTATAATTAAAATTGTTCATAATCCACTAAATAATATTTTATATTTTATAGTACATAATTATATTTATAAGGTTTGGGTCTAGTTATGAACACAAAGCGAGCGATAATAATCTATAAATATTCTAATCTATTCAGGAGAGAACAATATTATGGGGTACCGTAAACTCTGAAGTTAGGCAGAATATGCATCGAAGTTGTATATAACAATTTATTAATATATATTTTTTCAAACTAAAGATATATCCAGCTACAAACAAGCCTAGTACCTCCACTTAAAGTTGTTCTAATTGTTTAGAGAAAATACAAAAATATCTAATATGGACCATACCCTGTAAGTCGTAGATGGATTCATTGAAATACGAGAATGTGGGGTATGAAAACATTATTGTCAACAATACCAATTGCTAGTTTCGTGGAAACCATAAAATTTACGAATAATTTCGTGTTTCATCGAAGATAGAATTCAATAATTGCTCTAACTTAACAATTTGCAGGGAAGAAAGCATGTATGTGAATTAGTATATAATTACAGGGCTAATTTTGTTATTGTTAATTCATTTTAGGATGGAACACCGAATGTTTGTATGTATGTTCGCTTGTGGCGTGTGTCCTTCACGTCGTTTGGTCCCGGAACGGATAAAAGAAAAAGTTAATCGAAAACAAAGAATTGTGGGCGAGTTATATTAAAAATATTCTCGATCCGAAAAAGAAAAAATGTGTCAAGTGTTAGTTAACACTTGAAACAATACGAAAACACGTGAACTATTATATAAGTACAAGGACTACTCCAGCTTTAGGATGGAATCCCTATTCACTTGTGACGTGTGCCGTCTACGTGATTTGGTCCCATAACGGTCTGGACTAAACTATACAGAGGTATTGTATTTACCTTGCCTAATTTAGATGAATAGATAATTTTTACTTTTCATTTATTTTACATAGTTTTCAACAACATAAAGTAAATAATAATAGAATTTATAATGTTTGAATAATATTACTTTACCCTCTAAAGAAAACATTTATAAGTTGTTTTTGGACCGCCCAATAAGTGTATTGAGTTTTAAAGAGAAACGTATAAGAAAGGTGAATGTGGTGGTGGGGAAGGTGTCAGAGATTGTATAAGTACATGCCCTGACACATTTTATTTGGTAATATCTATAACTTGGTGGTGGTGTTACTATTGTATGAAATGTGTTATATGTTATGACGGGTCAAATCTTATGACCATATTTCTCACTTCCAAACCTAATTCCCAAAACCGCATTCAATGATTTCTGCTCGATGTATACTTGTATGCATGCAGAGTAAAGTACAGACATAAGCAAATTGAACTTTGACTCTATTATTTACCCGTTCACAAGTAATTATCGGTTTAACATTAATATTAAAATATTAAATGTGTAAAATAAAAATACAAAGTAGTTTGAATGATAATTAGTTTTCAAAAAATATAAAGCTAAAACAACTATTTATGAGCGGTGGAGTATCTTTTACTTATGCATATATTATCGTCAACGCCGTATCAGTTTATAAATTTTGTGTTCATAAGGGGATTCTTTTGGGACTAATTTTACAAATATGTTATTACTTGAATATATATTTAATTATATTTTAAGATTTTTTTAAATATTTTATCACCTCAAAATTTTTAATTTATGATTTTATGAAAAGTATGTTCAGCAAAGTAGATAATGAAAACTTCTTTATTGATTTTCAAATAAGAAGAAATAGATTATTTTTATATAAAACTATGTAAAATAAGTCCAAAAGCAAATCGGTCTATTTTAATGTGTGTTAATAAAATCAAATAGAATTACATTAAGGGTTGATGTCGAAGAATGAAGATTACGGTGATTGAAGTTAAAAATTTGGGTAACTGAAATATGTAGCCGGACGAGTTTATTAACATTTTAATAAGTTTGATCGGTGTTTATAATACAAAGCTTCTTTTTGTTGTTGTTGATAATACAAAGCTTTTTAAAATTGATATAGGGGTAAAATTACATAAAAGATTTACTTTTGAATATAAATTTTTTTATAAAATTATATTGTATTATTCAACAAATTATCATAATATTTGTCATAATCTTCGCCTATTTGTACCCTCAAACGCTCACTTAATACCTTTATTTATCTCCATAAACATCATATTAACTCCTAAATATATGGCTATCAAACGGAACCAAGCTTTTCTAATTCTGAAATAATCAATAAATTAAATTGCTTTGTTATGTTTATTTTAAAAATATAAAAAAAGGATCATAAGCTGGGACTGGGCCACCAACAGGCCCAAAAGAGGACAACCGTGAAAGAAAGTCCAGCCCATAAAAAAGCCCAAATGATAAGGCGTGGGAAAGAAGAAAAGAAGGCTAGGTTTTAGGGTTTTGAATTAAACCGCAATTCCGCAAATTGAGTTTCAACTCAAGATTTGTTGAGAAGACAGAAAGTTGTAATGAAATCGAAGCAGCCATCAATGGATGGGGTAAAGCTCGTACCGAAGTATAACAAAAATGTTAGAGGAGGGAAGAAAACGAAGAGAGAAGACAAGTGGTCTCCGACATTGAAATCGATCGAGGAGTGGACAGATTGGGGGATGGAGAAGGCGAAAGTTGCAGTTCATTATGGATTCATTCCTCTCATCATCGTCATCGGCATGAATTCTGAGCCAAAGCCTCACCTTTCTCAGCTTCTCTTTTGAATCATCCCTTTGTAACTTACTATATGCGTCGAGTCCATCTCTGTTTATTGTCGATTTTCTCTGCTTTCATCTTCAGATCTTCTCCTTCAGTTCTATTAGTATGTCTAGTTTCCTTTTCTTTTTTATTATTTCAGCTGTTTCGGATGTTGTTATAATCTTCAATTAATTGGAGTATTATGTTTGTAAGTATGATCATGTTTAACTGAGGTATGATGATGGTTTTTATTGAATCGGGATTGACTTACCGATATCACTCGATATTGGTAAAAAAAATAACATTAAAACAAAAAAATTTTAAAATTTTTTAAAATGTGAAGTAACAAAAAGAAAATTGATACAAAAGGTAAAAAGTATCAAAAAGATCCGTAAGTTACTAGACATTATCCGCTCTAAAGTAACCTTTCAACCTAAACATCTTCATACGTGTCTGAGTTGTATCCATGCAGCGAGACTGAGTTGTATCCATGCAACGAGAGTATATCAACAATTGTGATTTTTCTGAAAGTATAATGAAAATATATGAGATAATCATGTTCGTCTCGTACGACAATTTTTATATTTGGTTGGTTGAGTTAATGAGCATCAAATTATTTCTTTCAATTTCAATGGACGTGACACCAATTCTAACGGTCTTTTGTAGGCCCTTCCGAAGAGCGAAGGCTCCACCTCTATGATAGATTCAACATCACATCTTTCTTTTTCTGTAATCAAACGTGATGTGAGATTGTTTCGTATAATGTATTCAAATGCATACGGGTTAGATGAGTTTCTCGAGACATCAAAATTTAATTTGACATACCAATCTTTGGTTCTTTATCATTTAATGTTTTTGGTTTTTCTTTTCTATTTTGTTTGATGTACATTTTTGTTGGTCTATTTTATATTGGTCTTGTCTCGATCGTTCAATTGGTTCAAAGAACTATGTTTAAAATTTTTTGGAGCCTTCTTCTTATTGAAAATGATGTCGTTTCTAGCCAACTAGATATTTCACCTAATTCCCACTATTTGTCTTATATTTGATGGTGAGATTTTTTCTTTTTGTAACAACTATGATTTTATTATTTTATAAGATTTGTTATATCATAATTTTGCAGAATTGTTGAGATTTTAACATTATCAATAGTTTGTAAAGTATATGAATACTTAAGGAATAGGTGCTTACACTTTCTATGTGATGGTTATAGAAATCATAATGCATCACAATTGGAAATTTTTACTTATTAAGATTTTCTTTTGTTGGAATCCCATTTTTTTCTTAATATTTTAAAAATTATTTTAGGCATATTGTTGATTGAGAATAATGAGGTAGAGAAGTCCTTTTTGTAAACCAAATACTAAGTAGGCCCATATAATTATCTATAAAATTTTTAAATAAAAAACTAATTAATAAGAGAGGTAAGAATGAAATTTACTAAGGAAATACTTAAAATGCCTATAAATAAAACCTAACCCATTCTGAAATCATAGCTACCCATTCTGAAACCCTAGCCGCAACTTCCTTCAACCGTTCTCCTTCTCCTCTATCATCTTCCCTCCACCGTTGCCCCTCTATCATCTTCCCTACCACGAAGAAACTCGACCGGACTCGCACCACCGGAGTCGAAGTAGCCAGATATGTGGTCGAAGCAGGCAGATCCGCCGTCGTCGGGCTGCTCCGTTGCTGGCGTCGCGGAGATCCGTGGTCGAAGCATCCAGATCCGCCGCTACCGGAGTCGAAAGCAGCAGATCCGGTGGTCGAAGCATCCGGAACCGCCATAAGTCTTCTTCCTCCTGGGTCTATTGCGCCGATATCCGCCGTTCACCGCCGTTAACCGCCGATTGGGCTTGACCTTGTGTAAATCGAGCCTTGTGTAAATCGAGCCTTGTGTAAATCAAGCCTTGTGTAAATCGGGCCTTGTGTAAATCGAGTCTTGTGTAAATCGGGCCTTATATAAATCGAGTCTTGTGTAAATCGGTAGGGCTTGTGTAAAAAAATCGATATTGATTGTAACAACCGGCATAGCTAAATCGGTAGGGCTTGTGTAACAAATCGATAGATCTTGTGTCAATAGATCGATATGGCTTGTGTAAATCGAGACGATTATTTGTGTAAATATATATGTTTTATGTAAATCGAGACGAATTGTGTAAATCGATAGTGCTTGTGTAAAAAATCGGTAGGGCTTGTGTAACAAATCGATTGGGCTTGTGTAAATAGATAGAGATGACTTGTGTAAATCAATAATAATTATGCAGGGTTATATTTGTGTAAGATTAGTTTGTGTAAGTAGACATTAAATATAACTTTAAAAAAAATAACAATACATTACAAAGTTCAGTTAGTCTAGTTGGTATAAAGGTGGTTGGGAGGGTATGTAATCCAGAGTTCGAAACCCACCAACTACAAGATTTGTATTTTGGGCTGAGTTTGTGTAGCTATTTTGGCCTGAGATTGTGTAGCTCGAGTTTGGGCTGAGATTCATTAAGTAGATTGGGCTTGAGCCTCTGAAAATTGAAATTACTAATTAACCATTTCAATTAATCTTTTAATACAAATAAAAGAGGTCTACTTTCTTCACTCATTATATAATTAACCCATCTAATACACAAGTTTTCAAAATTTAGCCCCATACCCATTTCTTCCTTGTTGATTTCCCAAACTCACGCTTTATTTGTGGTTACTCCGACCTTCCTTTGCCGGATCATTTCCATATCAGGTTTTGTTGAGTATCAATCTTCCTCATTAACGGTCCAATATACTCATCTCCTTTTGGGAAGGTTATAGTTCTTAAGTTTTGTAATATTTTCAATTGGTAGAAATGTAAGTAATTGATCTATGCTTTGATGGTCCCACTGCTTATTTGTGATGTAGTTGTTAGTTAGTTTTGTAGAGTTAATTAGAGCTTTATTATTCACTAATTTTTGCAGTGGGTCTTCTGTAATTCATCGGTCTTGCCAAAATCTAATGGTTTTACCATCACCCACCCGCAATCTAAGTCCTTTGTCGAAATCTTCTCTTAGTTTAACTAGTTTTTTCCATTGCGATGATGTGTGGTTTTCCACATTTGTAATTCCATAGGCAAGTACGTTTTAGGTATTTTCCGTCTATTATTTTAACCGTGATACTGTCTAGTTCTGCCATGATTTTCCGCACCAGTTTCATTTGTAATGCTTTGGTAATGTCTTCAGCTTTCCTAATTCCGGTTTCTTCTAGTGATCTATGTTAGCAAATTTTATCCCAACTTATGAGATGATGGAAATTTGGTCCCTTATTCCAACAAAAAATTATATTGATCTGATCGAGCTCACTATGTATGCTTGTAGGAAGCATGAATGTGTGCATAAGATAGCTTGACTTTGCATTGAGATTTGCTTTTATAAGCGTGGTTCTTCCATCATGCAAAAGGATGATGCTTTTCATTTAGTAAGTTGTTGTTTTGTCCTAAGAATAACCGAATTAAAGATGTCTTTGTTTACTATCCCTTTTATGATGGGACATCCGAGGTATTGTTCTAGATTGGTGGGCGTGATGATGCCAAGATGCGACTGAATCCGTCTTTTGTTGTTTGGGTCGACGTTAGCGGTAGGTTTGTAAAGCTGATTTGTTGTAGTTTATCACCTGACCGGAAGTCGCGCAATATTCTTCTAGGACTGATAAGATATTATTGCTTGCTTATGTTGTTGTCTTTGTAAAAATTAGAATGTCATCCATAAAGGCTAAGAAAGGGATTATTGTACCTTTTTGTGATGGGAAATCCAATAGATTTTGGGTTCTCATTACATGTTCTTTGTATATTTCTAGCCAAAACTTCTGCTCCCAAATTGAAAATGAGTGGTGAAAGAGGATCTCCTTGGAGCAGACCTCTTTGTGAGGAGAATATTATTGACTGTCAGTCATTTATTAGTATGGAGTATGAAATTTTAGAAACACATTTCTCTCGTTGGTTCCAAATTTTTCTCCAAATCTAAAATTTTCAAGGACAACCTTTAAGAAGTCCCATTCAACTTTATCATATATCTTTTCATATCCAACTTGATTGACATAAAACCTTCTTTTTATTTCTTTGGTCTAAAACCATGGGAAATTTCTTGCGCAATGAGGATATTATCATGTATTGCTCTATTTTTAATAAATGCGCTTTATAGGGAATAAATTAGTTTCGGTAAGACTATACTTAGTCTATTAGCTAGAATTTTAGCAATGATTTTGTATACAATCCAACATAGACTTATTGTTCTATAGTGAGACATCATTAATGACTTATCTATTTTTGGGAGGAGTGCGATGAAAGTGTGATTATTTTGTTTGATGAATTTGTCAATACTTCTTGCAATTCCCCGCCGTCATGCCATCCGGACCTAGTGATTTATCACAACCAATATAAAAAAAATTGCATCTTTAATTTCGCTTGTAGTGAATGATCTTTCAAGATTCCGGTTTTTGTTATCAGATATTTCGGACTGAAAGACTTGCAATTGTACTTGTAATTTGTGGCATTAAACATAAATTTTATGTTTAATGCCAACAACCTAGGATTTTAAATATTAGAAATCAACAATCACAAAAAGAAAACCAACACAAGATTTTATGTTAGAATCCTAGGTTAGAATCCTAGGTTCAAAACTCTAGAGAATGACTCAAATCAAACATACAATCATCAAGTATTCATGGACACGTGCATATTTTAGCAAATTAATCATGAATCGAGACTTTAACCCCTAATTTTAGACAAGAAGATTAGTTACTCATAAGAGAGGAAAGAGGAAGACGAGAAATGACATAATCCCAAAGAAATATGGTGATAATAAAAAAAGAAATAGAAGACTATATAATATCAATTTTTAGGTATTTCAAATAATACACAGAGTTTTTTCCTTCTTTTTGTTATCCCCTCCTTCGAATAAAGTTTCTCTTTGATTTCTAGTTAGAGTAGGAACCAGGAAGACATTCCTTATTTGCCTTCAAATTTTTGTAATTATATGCTTTCCCAACTAGGGTAAAATGACACAGAAAAAAAAAGTTTTCACAGCGACTGAACGGCTATGGAAATAAGTTAGAATGGTTTGGGAATGTCCTTTGGACCGTTTTTCATACTAGTCTTTATCTCGGTTGAGAAAGATCGGTCGGAGACGTTCTCTAGACTGGTCTTTTTCTTCATTAATAACGAGCAAAAAAAAAAAGATTATGACCATATATATAGATTACAAGATGATCATAATAGGTATGGAGAAAAATCATAATAATATCAATAAATTTCTCACCGAAATTACAAGAAAATGTTCATAATTATATCAATATATTCCTACACCTTAATTTATCATGCTATTAGAATGAGAGTAGAGAACACAGTCGAAGACAAGACTAAAACATCTCATTTACAACGAGCAAAAGAAAACAACACAAGATTTTAAACACCTTAATATATCAGGTTGAGCACTTTGAGGAAAAAAAAAGTAAGTAAAAACTGTAAAATAAAGGCGAAGAGTGAGAAACCATCAACCAGGAAGAAGTACCAATAGTAATATTGTCCAAACGAATCTTGAACAGGAGAATTGTTGTTGTTGTTCAAAGAAATTGAATAATCGATTGCCGCGTCTATCTAACTCATTCTAAACATTTATTTTTATTTTATTAGTTAATTTTTTCCCCTTTCGAGTAGCTTAGGCCATGTTTATCAAAGTACTTTAATTTCAGGTTCTTGCATACCTTTTCATTTTTCCCTTTCCATCAACTCACTCAAGCATCACATATAATTCTACCTATTTTATCAAATCATCAAATCATTCCTATATAAAAGATCTTCCATATATTTTATTACTTTATTTGACTATGAATTACATACTTGTATTTTTGTATAATCTAAAATATACATTATCAATGATAATTCATGTAATTATATTCAGTTACCTACAACTTGAATACTACGAATAAATAAAAACATTAAACAAAAATAAGAACATTAACCAAATATATATGATTAAAAAAATATAAATAATTTTTTTTTAAAATACCATATTTTAAAAGAAATTAATACAAACATACTACTTAAAAATAAATACAATATACAATATACAACCATTACAGATAAAATTATTTTTATTATAAAATAAATCAAAAAATATATATCATATTAAAATATAAAGGGTGATATAAATTTTTTTATTGTTATTTTTATTTATTGGAATAAAAAAGCATTTTTAATGTTTTATTAATCTATTAAGTCTTGTCAATTATATTTTGCCATGTAATACTCATTTTTTTTCTTTTAAATTTAGTTCAAGTATTTTAAAATTGAAGAAGCTCCGTGAGCATTCCAAATTGAAATTCTCCGATGGTTTTGATTATTATAATTTATATATATATATACAATATCCTCTCAAGAACCTGAAAATTTCAACCGATAAACATGGCGTTAAAAGGAAAACCACAAAGCTTTTATCTTATCATCGTAATGTCAGAGTCAGAAGAACAATGAAATCAACCGACGGAAGGTTGAGAAAAGTCCAATTTATCACTAGAGCTTTCCAATTTGAATGTTGAAATTCCATAGAGCGCGATATCGATTTTGAATGATTCTAAAGCTAATATGCAAATGAAAGGGAGAGTCAGAGGCCATTGGAATTTCGGCAAAAAGTTAGGGTTATCTTCTGTTATGTTCTTATGTTTCTCTCTCTTCCTTGCTGGATTCTTCGCTTCTACGTTCATCCATCAGGTTTCGATAATTTCTTGTGTTTTAGTGTTTTTTTGTTTTTTGTGTGATTGTGCTCGTGTTGATTGACCGTTGAATCGCTAATGTCAGGATGTACCGGATCCTAATCCGTTACCGAGATCTCTCGAATCGGTTGATTGTAAGGAGGAGGAGTTTGATCTATCGACGCCTGGAGATTCTGGCGATGAAATTATCACGTCCATTCATTTCCAGGTTATCTCTCTATCTGATTATGTGGATATTGTGTATAATCAAAATTTGTAATTGAATTTGATTTGCGTTGTTTATTTGTTCGGTGTCTGTGTAATTAATATTCTTTCATTTGCTTATTTCAATTTGAATGGTAGGTAGAGAAGAAACAATAGAGAATTTTGATTGAGCTAATGCAATTGTGATGCTAATTCGCTGGCCTACGTGCGTGCGCGTGTGCGCTATCATCTGCTGCACCTCTCTATGGTATAATCTAAAGAGATGAATTCATTAATGAAAAACCACGATTTTGTGTTTATGTTACTTTTAACTTTCAGATAATTTCTAGAACGGTTATCTGAATGAAGTTCAAGCTTTTGACTCAATACTTAATCCACGATTGTTGACATATATACACCGTGCTTTCAGTTATGAATGGCAAAAATTCAAGTTAGAAGGGAAATGTTTTATCCATCAAATTCTTTGATGTTTTTTTTAATGCTGTTGATGAAGCTAGTTGTTTATATTGGTACTTCTTGCACCTGGTGAGATTCTGATCCATGATTGTTGAAATGTATGCACCAAAGTTTCTATTAAGAACTATTATGATCCAAGGTGGTCGGGAAAGTTTCTGTTTAAAGATTTTTTTGATGTTCAGGAGGTATATTGATCTCATATGTATATGAAGCTTTTTTCTGCTGGTGAAACTATAGGTTACCTTGTGTTGGTTTCCTGCACCTACTTGGAGATCCTTTTATTCAGTATCATGTTCGTTGCCCTTCTAGAACTTGATTATTTGTTCACTGTGACTTAAACTTGTATAGTCTATGCTCATGGCAAGGATATCATTTGTTTTTCACTTGATAAAGACTAAACATAGACTATAACATGTCTTGATCTCTCTTCTATTAGATATTGCTAGTAAATAGCCATAGTCAATTACATTGGTGGTGTTCTACCTAATTTCTTAACGATCACTATCCTTTTCTTTTTCGCAGGTTTTGAGCTGGAAACCCCGAATTCTGTATTTTCCAAAATTTGCAACTGCAGAACAATGTGAGAGCATCATTGCTATAGCAAAGCCAGGTCTTGAGCCATCTAGATTGGCGTTGCGGGAGGGAGAAACTCGAGATAGTACCAAGGATGTCAGAACGAGGTAGTCAACATATAACATAGCCAGATATCCTAGTTATGATGCTTAGTAAAATTGATTTTGCTTGGCACACGTTATAAATTAATTAAATTTAGCATAATGATCAGCGCTGCGAGTAAATAGTCGTTTTCCTGTATTATCTACCTTTTCAGTTCTGGCATGTTTATCAGTGCATTTGAAGATAACACGGGAGTCATAGGTGCAATTGAGGAAAAGATTGCAAGGGCTACTCTGATTCCCCGAAATCACGGAGAGGTTTTTTCTGATGCAATCAGTACATATGCCCCTTTGTATTATAACTTATGAATTTGACGGATATGCTCTTACTGCATTGCACAGATAATTTTTCCTCTAAACTAAAAACGTTAAGCAGGGTACATTTTTCCTATGGGTGAAAACTGATCAATGGGAAGGAATAGTTGTTTCTAAACTCCCCTAAACTCCTTCAAGATTTGAGAAGCATAGTCTCTGGTTTTCTTTTCTTCCCATATCTGAACATCATCTCAGCATTTTTCTTGCTTAAAGTGTTATCACAAAAATTGTTTTGAACTTAGAAAGGAAATCTTATCACCTATGCATAATCTTCTTCAATTGAAGGCCACCAGAATATTGACCAAGGAAACCAATTAATAAGATTTGGAAGTTCACGCACTAGAGATCTGACGTGCTCTTCATTTTTTCTCTTTGATCTATGTACTAGTTCTCAAGTCTCAACCTTGCATATCTGATACCAGTTTTGTTTATCTTAATTAAGCTTCTTTAGGGTAACTTTGTATTATACTCACCGGTAATCAGTGAATATCCCTGTGTTTCAGGACTTCAATATTCTGCGATATGAGATTGGACAGAAGTACAATTCTCATTATGATGCATTCAGCCCTCTTGAGTACGGCCCACAAAAAAGTCAAAGGGTATGCTTGAAACCATGCAATCTTTAACTCTAAAACAAAACTTCCTTGAATTTTTTCATTGAATGTGTATGATCTTTGTTCAGATTGCTTCTTTCTTGTTATATTTGTCGGATGTGGAAGAAGGCGGGGAAACCATGTTCCCTTATGAGGTAGGATGATATATTTCTTGATACATGACCATGTTTGTTTAAGATAGTTTCTTAGTATAACTTTGTACTATGAGTTTGCAGAATGAGAGATTTGATCTCAAATATGATTTTGTAAAATGCGTCGGTTTGAAAGTGAAGCCCCGCAGGGGGGACGGCATTCTTTTCTATTCCGTCTTCCTTAATGGCACTATTGATCAAGTAAGTAAATTGTTTTTCATGTTTATTTATCTATAGAACATCTTTACACGTGTTCTTTAATTTTTGATATCTTGTTAATCCACATTATGCACATTTTTGTTGTTACATAGACATCATTGCATGGGAGTTGCCCTGTTGTTAAAGGAGAAAAATGGGTGGCAACAAAATGGTTACGAGACCAAGTACAGTGAGATTAGTTTACCATTTTTTCAATTATGACGCCTATTGTTTATTGTACTGTAGACAAATTACACAGGCAATGGAAAACAATAGCTTTACGAATAGTGGCAGAGCCATAAAATTTTCGTAAGGGGCACAATTTTTTTTTAGACATGTCGCTTATGAAGTTAGAAGTTCAACATTAAAATCGATATATTAAATATAAAAAAATTTTACTTAAATTTTGGTATTATAAATTAGAGATTTTGATGTTTTTTTTAATTAGATGAAGTTTAAATTTATTTCATATATTTAGTTTGTTTTATAAATATATTATCAAATAAATTAGATAGTGATTGATGAATTATTGTGTTGATTTGATTAAGTAAGAGTGAATTTAATAATAAACTCACCTAATCTCCATCTAAAAAATATACAACAAGATGGTTTGTTTTGTATATTAATTTTAAAGTTGTGTTTTATAAATAAAATTAATTGATGGTTGATAAATTACTGTATTTAAAATTATATTAATTTGATTGTATTAATTAAAGAGTTAATGAATAATAAGAATTGTACGTATACGTTACACTTCTTACAATTTTCGAACCTATAACTCCACGCATTCTTTCCCTTCATCTACCAAATGAGCTAGTGAAACAACATGTATCTTATCTATTTTTAAGGAGGTTTTTTTTTACCCATTTCCCCCCTCTTTTTTCCCTCTTTCTAAGGCAAAATGACGTCGCAAGTCGGGGCACGGTCCCCTCCGTTACCCCTAGATCTGCCACTGTTGTCGAACTATTTTCTATTATGGTTTTGAAATCTTCGAAAGAGCTTGATGGACCTGTCATCCATAAAGAACGAGAGTGAGATCTATGATAACGCATCCTCAAAAACACCGTATATCATATGCAAAACCGTTGATGAAAACAAAAAACCACAAACTCATAAGATTGAACGTATTTAGTATGCATGTCGTGTTATATTCGTCTTCTATAACTAATTGTTGAATCGCCGCTTCACTCACTGTGAATTTGTTTGATATTAACATTAAAAATATTAAGTATGAAGTATTTGTATGTGAATTTGTTTGATATTAACATTAAAAATATTAAGTATGAAGTATTTGTATGAGATGCGTGACACATAGTATCTAATAATCAAAACAATATGAATATATATTAGAGAGGTGTGTTAGATGTTTTATGTCGTCAAGTTCATCCTAAATTAAGTGACAATAAAAGTAATTCTTGAACATAATTATCCCTACATTAAGTGAGTCACATATAAAGACACGAGTTTTATCCTAAAATCGGTAGATCTGATCTCAATATAATTTTTTTGAGGTTGTAACCTCAATTAATGCAAGAACAAGTAAACTAAAGCAAGAAGGACATATGAGTTTGACATAATTATCCACTAAGGATTCGAGACAAATTATAACATTCGAAACAAGTGTTTGCAAGCAGGTATAACCATATTAGCCATAGATCTAGGCTTACAAGGCCAGAGCAAGAAACAAGGAGATAAGGTTGAGAATAACCCATGTGAGAGTAAGCAAAGATTTGATTAAAACTTTGATTTATTCTAGCGATGTCAATCGATTAGAGATGCACTAATCCATGGTTGAATCGTCTTTGTAAACCTCCAAACTCTCGATATCTCTCAATCTCACTTTCTGATAGAGAAAACCCTAGCCGATTACTGAACTATGTACAATGTATTTAATTGGGCTTTCTGGTCATTAGAAGTGAATATATACCATCTTTGAACCGCACAAAACAAATCCCTTCACTTAAGTGAACACTTCATCAACATAAGCCAAACCGACCAAGTGAACCCTGATCAAAGATGAAGCATGTCTGAGCGTTATAGGCGTTCGGCCATTATGAAAAGTTGCTTACTATTACAAGCATACAACCCAAAAATACTTATACCAGCAACGACTCATTCAATCTATATGTTGGATCCTATTCCTCGTAGGATTCAAAATTCAATTGATAATAAGAGAAATTATCAACCTTATATAATAGACTGTAAATTTGTTTACTTATCGATACATATTTATTTTCCTACACGATTTGTGAAAAATACAAGGGATTAGATAACAAATACGTGGAAGAACCTTAAAAGAAGAATTACAAATACAATAAGCTAGGAACACAACAAAAGTAAATAAAAACTGGAAGGAAACAGATGTACGTACGTATACGTTACACTTGTTACCATAAATCTACCAGTAAATACTAAGTAATATTACTAATATATCATTATTGAATGTTCTAATTGAGGGATATACTATCATATGCCTTAAATGGAAAATGAGATAGGATAGATGAAGATTGAAGAAGATGCTCGTAAGTTGAATATTGTCTCGATTGAGGTTATTTAGAATGAACTAGCTTAGTTCCCGTGCCATGCACGGATTTGGTTTAAACTAATCTATTATACTTATGATCCAATCCATTGCGATAATAAGATAAACAAATTAATTATAAATAAATTTAAGTTAGTGAGTGAAATGAGCAATATGATCATCTTTATATATTACAATATTAAATGTTTATAAAAAATTATGATAAAAATAGTTTATTTTTTTATAAATATGATAAGTTAGGAAATATGGTATAATTATGGCATCAATATATATGATTCTCCGTAATTTTCATCTTGTGTAAAAAAATTTTGTATAATATATATTTTAATTTTGTTTTTCATAATATAGTCTTTCCTAATATATATAATTCTAAATCTCAAATTAGGATATAGTACATATTAATATCTTCATTAATGTGTATAATTTTTTAAGAAATAATAAGCTGACATAATCTCAAGATGACATGTGGAAAAAATGTGAGGTGGCTTAAGGTAAAAATGACACGTGGCGAATTTAATGTAGTGTTGACATGTGGCAATATTCACTTCTGTTTTAGTATTATATAGTAGATGAGAGCGAAGTGAGTAATGTTAATTACAAAGATTAAGCGTATATTTGTATGCTATTATTTGATTTAAAAAAAATGCATGCTATTATTATTCTTTTAGAAAAATGATAAAGAATAATATTAACCATAAAACATGAATAAAAATTTATACAAGCCAATTTTAATAAGGTTTGAAATATTGGCCAAATTTTATCACAAAGATTTCCCATTAATTTTAAAACCAACATATATTTCTTACATCCTCGACGAGTTTCTTTGCATTATTGAAAATCAACATGTATTTCTTGTTCATGACAATTTTAATAAAAAATTATACAAACTTTAATAAGGGCTTGCACTGAAAACCAACGTGTGTTTCTGCCATTTGTTTTTGATACGTACGTTTGATTTTCTTGCGTCCGATGTCGTCGAGATTCTCAAGAGGGTGCAACGGGTCTTGCGTGGTAATATTATGTCACATAGGTCTTCAGATGTTGTGTTTAGGACGGGTTTCCTATTAAAAAAGGATTGGCGGCACAACTTGTTGTTTGCCTACCCAATCCTCCTAAAAACTACATTTGAAGACTTATGCGACACAATATTACCATACAAGACCAATTGCACGATCTTGAGAATCTCGATGGCATCGAACACAAGAAAACTAAACGTATTAAAAGCAAATGAAAAAAACACATGTTGGTTTTTGATGCAAGCTCTTTCATAATTCGTCAAATTACCTAGAAAAGTAATAATGACACTCAATATATTACTCTTAAATTTTCAAATTACACAAATGGGTTCACAAGTAAAATCTTCTTTCATTAAATTTTACCCATAAACATGAGTCGTCCCTCAAACTACCTATAAAAGTAATAATGACACTAAATATGGTCTATTAACCAAAATTTTATTTTTAGATTTTTAAAACTTCTTAATCGCTCTTATATTTAAAATAAATTACCTTAAATATTTAAGAATAAAGTGATGATTTAACCTTTATTACATAATTTGTTAAGCATATAAGAATAATATGAGTGATTTTTGTGTAATTTAAAATTTATTAGGCTATTTTTTAAAAAAATGTTTGACCATAATTTCACCCAAATATCAAAATTGGTTTAGTGTAAAATAGTTTATATATAAATTAATAATTTTTAAAATTTATATTATTTTTCATTCACGTCACTTGATATTAACTTTGGTTTATATATATATATATATATATATATATATTCATCTTTCATTATTTTTTCTTAAAAAAGCTATTGTATTATTTTAATCTGTATATTATTTCTGCTCACAACGGTCAAATTGACGTGTACAAATATCCTTTTTGGTAGAAAATATCCTAAAATAGTTGTTTCTATAGGGTTTCTGTAAGCTATAAATGTTGTAATCTTTGGACTTTTACTCTTCCCAAAGTCTTCCGTTACAGAGCATAATAGGCAGGAAGAGCTACTGAGCCTTCTCCAACTATTTCCCTTTGTGCTGTCTTCTTCCTCTCTACTGTCCCTCAGCTCAGATTTAGGGCCTCCAAAGCTTTGCAGATGGAGTCATCGGAACCTCAGACGCCCATTTCACTTCAATCGCCCACAAAACCACCGCACTTTCACTCTTCTTCGCCATCCGATCTACTCGAATCCGAGACTAACACTTTACAGCCTTCATGGAGCACCAATACTCCAAAGAAGCACTCAAATCATCCTCAGCACTCTAAACGACGCCAGCATTCGTCGCCGGACAAGTTGCCTGAACAGTAATTATACCGGATTTGTAGATTATATATTGTTTGTTGGATTTCATAAGGTTTCACTGATTTTGAATTCTTACAAAAAAATTGTAGGTATGATGTATTGTTGAGATTGTTCAATGGACTGGATTCAGCGCTTAGATTGCTCAGGATGAGAAAATCAGTTCCTTTCTTCACGAAAGTTAGGGCTATTGTTGAAAGCATAGCTGGAAGGTTAACTTTTCGTTAATTTTGTTGGCTTTTGTTTCTCTGCCACATGCAAATTTCGATTTTGGAACCACATCTAGATTTATTGCGACCTTAATCAGGCTATAGGTTTTGTTTGAGATTTCTTCCAGGGATGGTGATTTGACTGGTTGATACCTTTGTTTGAATCATGATTTACAGGAGGTTTGCACATCGACATCTGGCACAGATTAAGTACCTGATGCCTGAGCGGATCCTGATTAAAAAGGTCTCTTTGGTTGATGAGGCAACAGGCTGCATGAAGCGAGATCTCCATGTTACATTGATTCGCAGTGTAACTAAGAAGAATAAGAAAAGGAAGAGAGGGGCCGATCGTAACCATTGTGTGAAGAAGCTGTTTCGGTCACTGATTTTGAACTTCTTAAAGGAGCATCCTGAGGTTAGCTTAACTTATGAACTGCTCAACTATATGACATGTTTCAATGCCTGGTGATGAGCGAGTATATTTCATTTTTCATCATGGTTTATCTGATGATGTTGATTATGCTTTGGTATATGTGGTTCGTGCCATTGAATTGAGCATAGTTTGAGAATTGTTTGAATCAGAATTTCTGATATACTAGAAGATTTTAGGAATCCCTGTGAACTTCTGGCTTTCAGAAGAGAATTTACTTTCAAGGCTTCAAAGCATTGTCTTTGCACTTTGGCTGTTGATTGTTACATTGTTAAATTAAGCACGAGTAAAATGTTGACAATAAACTCTGGAAACAGGGGACCGAAATTCCAGAGGAAGAACTGCCAGCGCCATTCAATGAACAACTGCTAGATCCTGCAGTCAAAACAAACGAGGCTACCAGCCTGGTTTCCAATAAGGCATCGTCAAGCCATGTGCATCAGGAGAGGCTTCAGATGGCCTGTCATTTATCTCGGTCTTTTAAGAGGAATTTCTCAGACAAAATGATGGGAAAACTCCCATGTTATCAACCTGATACAGAGATCCCTGAAGCTAAAATACCTCAAATTGCTAAAACTGAAATGACACCACTGAAATCGGCCACCACACCAGAAAAACTTATGGTCAACACACCAACATTGCAGACACCACAAAGGAATTGGAGCTTGACCCCTGATAAGAACTCAACTATGGTGACCAAGTCAGCCAGTCGTCCCTCTGCTATGAGGTCACTGAAATTTGATTGCCTTGAAAAGAAAGATCATGCTGAGCTTAAATTTGATTGCCTAGAGAAGAACGCTCATGTTGAACTTGAATTAGATGATGTTGAATCTGCTGATATTCTTGAGATCATTCCACAGAGTCTAGTACAATCGGTATGCATAAGGTGACATCTTAATTTCTTTTTATATATTTTTTACGTCTTTATGTTAATCCGATCTCAACTTGCAGTTGAAAGAGAAAGAAGTGATAACAGAAGAACATAGGTTGAGGCAAAGGGTGTTAAAAAGTCTCCCAAAGCTGTTTGACAGGATTTATTATTTATTTCAGTCAATTAAGTATTCTTCTATCAGAAAAGAAGCACTGCTTCACCGACTAACAACATGTCACTGCGACATTGTTGATGAAAGTAAGGCTTCATATTCTCAAATTGGAACTCTATTTCCTAAACTAGTCTAAATGACTAAATGTAATATATTATCTTGGTTGCATTCTCAGGTGAAGTTGAGGAACAGCTGAAACTATTGGAAGAAGTGCTTCCTGATTGGATTTCACAGAAGCTGTCGCCTAGTAGCAGCGTACTCCTAAGGTGAGGTCTTATTAAGCAAGTTTTATGTTCACACATCCAAACAGATTCTCACACTACTTTTTATGCTTCCATTTTTGCAGCATTGATAAATCCCTAGATCCCATCATGCTAAGAGCAAAGCTTCAGAAGGCTACCTGACTGTCTTCCTCAAACGCTAACTCTGATCGATTTTCGGGACGAATGGTGTCGTCACTCTGAAATTTTGGTTAGTGCAATGTTTTACATTGACTAACATATTTTGGTATGCAACATATAGCTGGTTACTTAAGGTACAACGCATGCTGATGGCATTCAGTTTCAGGCTATTTAGCCATGGTCAATGTAGATTGATTCTGTAGACAATGTTCACTTATGCCCCGAATGAGTTTATAAATATGTTTTCACCACTTTTGTATGTTTTCTGCATTATTTCCTCTATTGTTAGGCAAGCTTTATGGCCCACTGAATATATTTGACTTTTGTAACATGTAAAAACGAAGGATCTCAAACGACCCGTTAATCCGTGATCGGGATTTCACTATGATCGTGCTTCTACCGCATCATAGGGGGTATAATCGGATCTTAGAATCAATATTATAAGAATATAAGATATATAAATAATATAACATAAACATAGTATGACAAACAAAATAGAGCATCTGGATTTGAAGTGAAAAAAGGATGGGTTAGAATCACGAGCCAACCCAGTACTCTGCCCATGAAATTTTGAAATTCGAGCGTGAATACTATAAATGGCGAATAAATTTAAGGATTTTTCTATTGAAACACAGTTACAAGAAACCAAGCAAAACATAATACTTCATTAGGATGATAAAAAGAATTTAAATACATTGACAGCACTACTAATATTTATTTAGGAGCCCACTAACAATCCCACTAACATAGCTAGTGACTAACAGAACCTTAATTTGATAATTGATCCAACATATCCTCTCCTAAACTCAACTGGATCATGTTGAGTTTAACAAACATAATAATCACAACCTTCAGCCACTTGTCGTGTTAGCAGACTTGTCGCCCCATTTTTCAACACCAAGCTTAGCTCTCAATTTCTCAAATGTCTCAAGCTTTACTGCTTTGGTCATAATATCAGCAATCTGAGAGTTTGTGTTGCAGTACTCTAGCTTGACAACTCCTTCATTGACAAGATCCCTGAGGAAATGGAACCTGACATCTATATGCTTGCTTCTGCCATGTAAGACTGGATTCTTGGATAACTTAATTGTTGAAATGTTATCACAGAATATCGTCGTGGCACCTTCGATAATCTTCAGCCAGCTCATCTGTTCAAGCACTCTCCTCATCCAGATGCATTGGGCTGCACAAGAAGCTGCTGCCACAAACTCCGCCTCGGTTGTTGACAGAGTAACTACAGGCTGCTTTTTAGAAGACCAAGAGACAGCACCACCAGCTAAAAAGAAAACATACCCACTAGTGCTACGTTTGTCATTTTTGTCCCCTGCATAATCACTATCAGTATATCCAATCAAAGCTCCACATTGCATATCTCGTTTGTACCATATACCAAATTCAATAGTGCCTTTGAGATACCTCAACACCCTCTTTGCAGCTTGGATGTGCATCCTTGTTGGCTTAGCCATATATCTGCTCAGCAAGCAAACACAGTACATAAGATCTGGCCTTGTTGTTGTTAAGTACAAAAAACTTCCAATAAGTTGCTTATATAGTGTTCCATCCACAAAAACACCATCACCCTCTAGTGTGAGTTTATCTCCTGGAACAAATGGATTTCTTACAGGGTTGCTTTCCAGGAGACCAAATGTCCGAAGAAGTTCCCTGGTGTATTTCTTTTGGCAAATAAACACACCACCTTCAGTTTGATTGACTTCCACTCCTAGAAAATATCTCATTCTCCCAAGATCAGTCATTTCAAACACAGCTTGCATATTCTTCTTAAATTCTAAGACCAAGGCTTCATCACTACTAACATACATCAAGTCATTCACATAAAGGCTAACAAGCAACACAGCTGAACCTTTTTTGAATATGAACAAAGTGTGTTCATATGGACACCTATGAAACCCTGCATCAATAAAATATTTCTCAATCTTACTGTACCATGCTCTTGGTGCTTGCTTCAAACCGTACAACGCCTTCTTCAACCGATAGACTTTCTTCTCCTCCCCAGATCTTACAAATCCCGGCGGCTGCATGACAAAAACTTCCTCCGTAAGCTCACCATGAAGAAAGGCACTCTTCACATCTAACCGATAGATAGGCCAACCATGATGTGCTGCAAGAGCTAACATGGATCTAATGGTGTCCCATCTTGCAACTGGTGCAAACACTTCATTATAATCAATCCCATATTGTTGAGCATATCCCTTTGCCACCAATCTAGCCTTGTATTTGTCAACCTTTCCGTGCTCATTAAGCTTGGTTTTATACACCCACTTTACTCCAATTGGAGTAACTCCTGAAGGTAGAGAAGTCAGCTCCCATGTATCATTCTTTTGAATGGCCTCAATTTCTGCTTGCATAGCATTGCTCCATTTCTTTGACTTCCCTGCATCTTCAAAATGAAGAGGATCTGCACTATCAATTTGAAAAACATAATAATCACCAAGGGCAAGCAGTACATTGCCCATCTCATAGTCATCATGCCATGCTGGCCTTGTTCTTGCTCTAGTTCCCAACACTTCACCTTCTTGATCAGCAGGATAATTACTATCAGATAATTGAGGGCTGGTCAAGTGTGGTAGAGAAGAGGCAACTAGAGATGACTCAGTATCTGCATTCTCTTCACTTTCTGTTTCTGAATCATCAACTTCTTCCTCAAAGTCATCCCAGGAGATTTCAACATTCTTGCTTGTTGAAGCTTCAGATTCCCAAGCCCACCCTTTTGACTCATCAAAGGTGACATCTCTGCTTACAAGTAGTTTCTTAGTGGCGGGGTTATAGACACGATATGCCTTCGATTCAGAAGATATCCCAAGAAATATGCACTTGACACTCCTGTCATCCAACTTCTTCCTTTGTTATTCAGGCACATGAACATAACTCATACAACCAAAAACTCTTAGATGTTCAACCGAAGGAGAGACACCACTCCAAAGCTCTTGTGGTGTTTTCTCTTTGTTGATAGACGTGGGGCTTCTATTCAAGACATAAGTAGACCATGCAACAGCTTCACACCAGAAACGGTTAGGGACCTTAGTGTCTGCCAACATACACCTCACCATATTCAAGAGGGTCCTATTTTTCCGCTCGGCAACTCCATTTTGTTGTGGAGTGAAGGTTGAAGTGAGTTGCCTTCTTACGCCAGCCTCATCACAAAATTGCTTGAATTCTGTACTTAGGAATTCTCCTCCCCTATCAGTCCGAAGACTTACAAACACATTACCAGATTCTTTCTCAACAAGAAACTTAAAGTTTTTGAACACTTCGAATCCATCAGACTTGGAAGCTAAAAAATAGACCCACAACTTCCTGCTATAGTCGTCAATTAGAGTGAAAATGTACCTCTTGCTGCTATGAGAAGGAGGAGTGATTGGCCCACATAGGTCTGCATGAACAAGCTGCAGCTTGGTCGTTGCTTGCCACGAACTCTTCTTGGGAAAAGGTCTTCTGTGCTGCTTTCCAACTAGACAAACAGTAGACACCTCCCCACCATTTTCTGCCTTCATTGGTGGCAAGCCCTGGACCATGTTGAACTTCATAAGTTTCTTCAATCCTTGATGATTCAAATGACCAAAACGCCTATGCCACAACTCTTGATCTTCTTGTCTTGTGCTTAAACACTGAATTTCATGATTGTTATGAGCACTCTGAGCAGTGGCATGAAGGACAAACATCCGGTTGATTTTCATCTGACTCTAAAAGAGAAAACCTCTTGCATCATGAAAAATCTTACACATTCCATCTTTGATGAGAAATATCAAACCTTTCTCTTGCATTTGTCCTATGCTCAATAAATTATTGGTCAATCCTGGGACATAGAAGACTTCTTGGATCATCAAGGGAATTTGATCTACCTTCATACGAATAGTGCCTTTGCCTTGAACTTGCAATTTCATGTCATTTCCAAGCTTGACAGTACACGAGAATGAACTGTCAAGACTAGAGAACCATTGCTTGTTCCCACTCATGTGATTGCTGCACCCGGAGTCTAAGAACCACCAGTTATCATCTTTCACCGTCGATTCACAAACATCCATCATTCCATGGTAGTGATCCACGGTTGATTCCTTATTACAAACTTGATCAACACAAGCCATAAGAAGCATCTCCTCATGCTTTGCGTAGTTAGCTTGATTTGTCCATTCTGGACATTCATTTCTAAAGTGACCAAGCTTGTGACATTTGTAGCATTCCACAATGTCTTTTGACCAATATCGACCTCGACCTCGTCCTCTTCCTGGAGAGGAACCACGCCCCCTTCCACTTCCTCTATTAGCATCAACTCTTACCTTGAGAACTTGATCCTCAACAACTGATTTCTTGATGAACTTCTGTTCATGGACAAGGAGTGAACTTTGCAGTTGATCTATAGACAAAGTATCGATGTCCTTGGATTCTTCAATTGAGCACACAATGTAGTTGAATCTCTCGTTAGAGTACGCAAGATTTTTTTTAACTATCTTGACATCAGTGATCAATTCTCCACAATTGCGCATAGCATTTGAAACCACCATGACTCTGCCAAAATAATCATTGACAGTTTCACCTTCCTTCATCTCCAGAACTTCAAATTCCCGCCTAAGTGCTTGTAGTTGGGCTTTTTGGACCCTCGCACTTCCTTGGAACTTGTTCTTCATGGAGTCCCACAACTCCTTAGCAGTTGTTTTGTGAGAAATCGTCTTCAAGATCGTCTTATCAATACTACTAAACAAGTAGTTCATAGCCTTGAAGTCCTTCAACTTCATCTCCTCCCGAGCTTTCGCTTGATCAGCCGACAACTGCTCTCCCGATGTTGGTTTCTCGAGCCCAACACTCACTACCGTCCAATACTCCTTGGATCGCAGTAAGTTTTCCATTAGCAGACTCCAATGATCATAGTCTCCATCGAACTTAGGAATACATGCCTTGGCAAAGCTTGATTCTGCCATTTAAACACTCACTGTGTTTCTCTCTCCCGAAAAGAGATCTCACCCAGATTTTGTGTTTCCCGATCCCAGATACTCACACACACTCTCAGATGTTTTGCACTGCCTCTGATACCACAATATTGAAACACAGTTACGAGAAACCAAGCAAAACATAATACTTCATTAGGATGATAAAAAAAATTTAAATACATTGACAGCACTACTAACCCCACTAAACAACTTAGACTAACAATACGGCTTGACTCTAACTGCTAACATTTATTTAGGAGCCCACTAACAATCCCACTAACATAGCTAGTGACTAACAGAACCTTAATTTGATAATTGATCCAACATTTTCAAGCTTTTTTTATTTAACAAAAAGGAAATTTGAGATGAAACAAGTTGAAATCTATAGTTATGAATATAAAATTTATGCAAGCTAATAAAACTGCAATGGAATTAGAAGATATGAAACAAAGAAACTTGATTCGAACAAGAAAAGTGAAACAAACGGCAAAAATCGAATAAGACAATTTGCACACGAATAAAACTAAGGTGGAATTAGAAGATTGGAACGATGAAACTTGAGTGGAATTAGAAGATTAGAACAAGAACAAGGAACTTTATTGCTGACACTGAGTGCTAAATGCGCTACGAATTTTCCGTTGTTGATGATCGAAACTCTTTAGAGCTTCTCGTTACTTATAAAAAAAAAAAAACTTTGGGCTCGCTCATAGAGCCATGCTAATGCCTTTCAGCTGGTTTTTTAAAGCTATCAATCTCCTCTTTTTCTCTATTACATCGAGCCTTCTCGTATCGGTTATGCATTAGATATTTAGATGATGAGCCCATGCGAAAACTCTTGGCCCTCGATAGGTTGGCTATTAGATTGAGTCGAAAGCCTACCAACGCGGTTCTGATTTGAGCGAGAGCCCGGCGAGAACTTGAGAGTATGAGTCCCAAGGATGACGAAACCATTAGGGTTAAAATCCAATCAAGGAGCACAAGCACGATTTAGGGGTGAAGTATGCTAAATAAGCACGAAATCTTGTTGGCACAGTGATATTAGGTGTTTGAGTGGGAAATTTTTTTAGAAAAAGTTATTTAGTCTACCCAAATTTTAGATCCAGATCCGTCCCGGAGGAGCAAGTCACAGAGATGAAAAACCATTAGGGTTAGATCGATTTGAGGAGCAACTCACCAAAATGAGGAAACTACTAGGGTTATTAGATCAAATTGAAGATCCAGATCCATCCCGGAGGAGCAAGTCACAGAGATGAAAAACCATTAGGGTTAGATCGATTTGAGGAGCAACTCACCAAAATGAGGAAACTACTAGGGTTATTAGATCAAATTGAGGAGCAACTGGTCAAGACTAGATTAACGACAATGACTTGGTGATCAAAGTGATTAGGGAAAAAAAAGTTTGGTTGTTCTAATACGTATAATATATTAAATATATAATTTTAGGCGGATAGATACGGAGTCAGATGAACGATTATCGTTCCCCTGGATGCTACCCGAACACTACTTGCTTCACCCAACATCTACTTCCACCCAATTTTTTTATCATCAGGTACTTTTTTTGGTGGACCGGCATGTGTCCGTTGGTACGGGTAAATCTCTAATAACTGAAATCAAGTAACCCGACTCATACAATACCCATACCAAAAACGGATAACAATATAACATCACTGCTTACAGCTCGTTTAGCATTATTAAAAATGGACAGTGCATTTCAATGCGTCTCTAAAAAGACACAAGCGTAAGCTAAAAACTAAATCCCATATCAAAGCAAGCAATAAAACATAGATTTAACATAGTTGATAGTTTCGTCCTAGTGAAAGTATTACATCATAAGCTCCAAATTCAATAATACTTATACAGCAGGAAGTACCTTCGTTTCTAATGGAATGAGTATGCGGAGCATGCGGGGGATGATGCTTCAAGAGAAGCAGTCATAACATCCACAATGCGGACTTTGAGGTTAATGCCTAATGGTATTACACAACAGCCGCCGAGTGAACGTCAACAAATTCAACAATATTCATCACTGTGTACGCATTCGGCTACTCTCTGCTGCTCTCACTTGGAAGAAATAAGGATGTGCCTGTAAGATTTGAAAATAATTTAGTCATTGATGGGACAAAGCCAATATGGTTGTATGGTTGCATTGCATGACATCCAATTATTTACCATTGCTTCTCTTGCTGTAAGCCTGTCTTGATGATCATACCGAAGGAGCTTGTCAAGGAAGTCAATAGCCTGCGGCAAAGCATACTTTAGAAGCGAAATTTGAACAGAACATTTCATTTTCCACTCACAAAAACAAAGAGAAGTAGGCGGCAACCTCGGGAGAAATCAGATGTTGATTATCCGCATTAACAAATTTTGACCATGGCTTCTTGCTGTGCCTGCATATTTGTTCATAATTCATATAACAAGATCTTGATAAATATTCAATGAATCCTATTGATCCCATTTTGAGTAAAAAAGGTCCAAAAAGCCATCCAACTCTAGATATATCATATCAATAAAAAAGATCATACCTCCCAACGAGTGCATCAAGTTGAGGATCAAGCTCCAAGTGATATTTTTTCAAGTATGCATGTAACTCGTCGGTCCCAAGGACCTGAACATACATCAAAAATCAACCTTAAACCATACGCATCATTGTCAATAGAGTTCTGATAGAAAGGCAGTATCTGTAATCCGGTTTTCGTGGAGTTTGACCTCAATGTAAGAAAACAATTGTTTTGAACTTAAAGACTAGCATATGTATGGTGCATTTCATGAAAGGCCGAAGACATGAAAGGAGAGCAGTACTAGAACAGGGGCTTCACAAGCAATAGGGAGAAACTCTGGCTCCATACAGTTCTTGAAGAACAAAGCTGTATACATGAGATTTGTGCTTGGAAATAGGGGGAAGGGGCACCGGGCAGTGGGCACATCAGAGTAAAAAGGATAAGAAAATAAAGAAACTGTATATGAAGTTTGACCATATTCAGCGCGGTAAGCAGTGTTCTAAAAAGCCTTAGGCGCACCTAGGCGCTGGGGTCCCCTGGAGTCTAGGCGCTAGGCGTAGTGTGCCTAGGCGCGCCTGATTGAATTTTTTTTAAATATAACAAATAACTTGGTAGTTCAAAAACAACAAACAAGCAAGAATTAGAAACTATAGTCTTCGGTTAGTGAGTTAATTAGTCATTAGTCACTGTAATCTTCGGTTAGTGAGTTAATTAGTCAATAGTTCAAAAACAACGAACAAACAAGCAAGAATTAGAAGAGCAGCAGCCAACAACAACAGAACAGAATTGTAGAACAGAATAGATTTGAAGAGAGCAGTAGGTTCCGAGAATAGTCTTTGTGTTGTGGTTGTGGTTGTGGGAAGGTCAGAAGACTCGGTCAGAACGCAGAAGGTGTTAGGTAGGGAAGTAGTCACGTTGGGTATATATATTTGAAGGGAAGAACTGAAGAAGGAATCCTAGTTCTAATTCTATTAGGAAAGTGCATTCAGAATATAAAATTTATAGTAATAATTAATTTATAATGCCTATTTGATAGTTTTTAATATTTAAATTATTTTTTCTGATAAGTTATTTCCTTAAAGTAATATATTGATATGATTTATTTTTGTCAATCAGAATATTCTACTTGAATTAAAAGATAGTTCTGCACTTCTGCAACAGAACATTATCTACTTGAATTAATATTTAAATTATTTTTTCTGATAAGTTATTTCCTTAAAGTAATATATTGATATGATTTATTTTTGTCAATCAGAATAATCTACTTGAATTAAAGATAGTTCTGCACTTCTGCAACAGATCATTATCTTTTGGAACTGCTAAATGGTTTTTTTTTTTAAAACACAATCAGGCTCAGCCAGGCGCGCCTAGTTGCGCCTGTGCGCCTGCTGCGCCTGCTGCGCCTGGGTGGCGCCTAATCACAAGGGTTGAGCGTGAGCATCCTCAGGCGCTGGACCCTTGGCAGTAGCCTAGGCGCGCCTTTTAGAACACTGGCGGTAAGTTGTTTATCTTATCAGAATAAAGTTGTCACTCTTAGTAGGGTCATGAACAATGACTCCCTTTGTCATAACCAATACCCTTTAGCCCGTGAGAGCTTGGACCTTTCAGAAAAGGCCGCATCAAAGATATTTCAATAATTTGTTCAACCCTGAAACTAATCTATTTCCATCACAGACCATTTAATTTAATCCAGAAATAACAATACCCCTGAAACTAATCTATTTCCATCACAGACCATTTAATTTAATCCAGAAATAACAACATTTTCTTGCAATGCTCAAACAATTTTAAATTATAGATTTACTGAACACATGTTAAGAAAACATAGTGCTTGAAGGAAGGGGCTGTGTGATTATATATATAGAAAAGATACCAAATTGGCAAAACCAAACATGAAAATCTATTATTAATTGTTTTCATATTGACTGCAGCTTACCTTTGCAATTTTAACAAGCTGATCCTGATTGTCATGCCCATAAAAGAAAGGTTCCTTGCGGAATATCTAGATGAAGGTAAGAGGATGATTAGACTTTCAAAAGTGAGAATAATTTGCTTTCAAACATTGAACAGATAATAAATTCAAAATATATATGGAACATGGTTTATGCTTGTTGATACTTACCATTCCAGCAAACATGCAACCAAGGCTCCATAAGTCCAAAGAATAGTCATAGTCTTGCAAATCAACAAGAAGCTCAGGTCCCTTAAAGTATCTGCGAAACAAGAGAAGAATTATCAATACTACCACTAGTCCAAAGAATAGTCAGTCTTGCACACAATTGCTTCAAATCTCAACACAACCCAGCAAGGAACTACAAAATTTTACATAGCCCAGTGAAGATGAATTTGGTTTTACTATTACATACATGCACCTGCATAAGTTTAGCGCACATATAGTTATCTTCTACTGTTCCCTTCCATCCAGGGTGATCTGTATTAAGGAGCACCAATTCCCCTTGATCACCTCATTTATATTTTTCTTTTCTTGCCTTGACACATTTCATCCTCCATACCACTCCATCCTCAATCAATCAACCATACTCCTTGAGGCGTTAATGATAAAAAGGCCAAACAAGAAAACAGATTGCAATACCCACTTGACTTTTAAATGTCTCTTTTACCATTCAAACTTTTAAACACAGGGCTTTGAAAGGGTTGATGTAGAAACTCGGGTTTTAATTTCATGAATTCCTTCATATTTAAGGACTAAATGATTGTTTCTGCAACTTTTCAAATTTACAGCGCAATTTACAGTGAATATTGTAAATCATCTATGCAGGAGGATATTTAAATACTCAATATTCGAGATTTCTATTTTTAAATTGCTTGTTTAAGGATATTTAAATCATTAGCGAGACGCAAGTACCTCGACGCTACTCGAACATTATACTCCTTGCCGGGATGGTAGAATTCTGCAAGGCCCCAATCTATCAAGCGAAGTTTCCGCAGCTCATGGTCTATCATAACATTATGAGGTTTGACATCTCTATGCATTATACCTTGTGAATGACAATAATCTAAGGCCTACAGCAGCAAAACAATTTAGAGGTCAGTCTTCATGTCAATATGTGCTGTACTGCTGTCAACTTAGGATTTCACAACTTTACCTTCAGAAGCTCATAGATGTAGTAGCGTATGTCATAGTCGGTCAATGTGGGATACAAGACCTTGAAATCTGTACTATTCACATGCTCAAATATCAAACTTGGTGTCTTAGAGTGTTGGTCTCTGACAATGTCGAACAGCTTTACGATGTTTGTTCCCCCACACAAGTTTTGAAGTATTTTAATTTCTCTTTTAATCTGCCAAGGCAAGTATTACAAACACTTATGGTTAGATTGAAATTCTGCAGCAATATGTAAAGTTCATACAAGAATCAGAAACATAAAGAATAAATAGTTGGCAGTCACGTAATGTTTGACAAGCTGATTGAGAATGACATCAGCCTATTCTCACAGTAACTTAGAGCTTATTCGTATTGTACTTCGACAGAAGCAAGATGAAACCGTGCTAATTGCACCAGTTAATCAAATTGTAAAACAATAGGGGGAGAAAGGCACCCCGATTTAAAGGCCCGTTTTGAAGGCAATTTCTTGGAATGAAGATGGAACTTCACTTATTGCACTATTACATAACAGTAATTGGAAAGACACTCTTGATCGGGGGAAGGTGCTCTTTATGATTACAATTAGTTCCTTTCTTTTTTATCCTTCTTAGGCAGTCGCCATCACAATCGAAGTTCAGTTCCTCCTTCTCGAAATAAGAATGGATAATCAACCCATTTTGATACAAATGTGTTACTAGAATTCATCCAGAAAAACAGTCCAGAAAAATCAACCAACCTTCTTCTTCTTGACAGGCTTGAGGATCTTAATCACGCATCTTTCATTTGAATTTACATTGATGCCTTCAAAAACCTCACTATACTTTCCCCTACCAACTTTCCTTACAACTTCATAATCATCCTGGTCACTGGAAAGAAAATTAAACACACAGCAAAAATCAAATAAACATGGCACAATACAGTGACTATAAATTGAAGTTGATTGCTGATTGTAATAATAAACAAGTCCATGTAAGGGTTCCGCAATAAGTACTTTATCTTACTGTGTTACAATTTCTTATTAATAAGGTTTGGTTACAAGCGATTCAATCAATCGTTTGTTTTATTAGATTCATTTGCTTGATACCACAAAGTTAGTTCAAGCAGGAAGCTAGTTTCAACATTAGGTTTGTCATTTAGACAGGATATGAGAAAGAGGAGACTAGTATAAGGTACCTTCAGGTACAAAAATATATTCATAGATAAACCCTAAATTAAGAAAAGAACCAACTGCAGCTTAAACAAAAAGACTTGATCCGATTTCGATTTGTAATTCTAATACCGAATCCCCGAAGGAAAATCAAACTGAGATTCGAACAAATTAACAACACGCAGCTGTTTTTAAGAAATTTCGATTCAAATTTCAATTACCCCCATTGAACAGTGAGCGATTCGTAATCCCAGTACTCCCTGGGGCGGAGAACGTTGATATCAGCATAGACACGAGCCTTGGACATGCTTGATTTCGAAGAATCTGATCTACTCCGATCCTCCCGCTGTGAAATACACCAGAGCGGAAGCAGATAAGCCGGAGGTGCTAAAGATTCTCCGGCGGGAAGGAGGAGAGACAGGGTGAGGAATGAGGGCTACTGAATAATGATTTCTTTTCTTTTGCTTTCATTTTACAAAGATGAATCCAAGTTCATCCCAATAGGGGGTGAATTGCAGTAAATAGCACGACTTGAGAAGTAATTGTAAAATAAACCTTCAATTTTCAAAAATTCTCATAAATAGCAAACTATGTAGCGTGTTTTTTTGATAATCTCAACAATAATATTATCTCGTGTAATATACCAAAAATAATTCAAGTACAATATATACAAATAATTTATTAGGAAAATAACTTTAAATAATAAAATTCTTAAATTTACAAAATCTTGGATGATTTTTTTTGGAAAAAAAATATTTTGAGATGGCTAACAGTATATGAATTAACGTCGTATCATACAATAAATTATTTTTATATTCTGAATAAATTATAATAAAAGAAATTATTTTGACGCTAAAAATGATGACTAAATTCAACATATAAATGAAATGATAACTAATTTCATTTTTATTATAATATAATTGTTTGATTTATAAACATTCCATTTCAAGATGCCAATTTTAAATTATTTATCAACCTTAAATTATTAGAATATAATAATAAACAAGCATTAAAATAACCGAGGTACCTTTTTCAATTATTGTCCTATAAAATTTTATTGAAATCGTATACCTAAAATATATTCATTGCAAAAATTAAGAGAGACTTTATTAGATGATGAACTCCTTTATGAGTAAAAAAATGAATAAATATTTCCGACTAACTTTATGTACATAAATGATACATTAAAAGTACAAATTTTACAAAATAAAACACATAACTGTGTAATATATAAACTTCTATTTTGAAAGAAACACAATTTCATAGAAAATTCATAAGTTTTAAAAGTATAAATTTAACAAATATAAAACACATGATTAGATATTGCACTCTACACTTACCTCCCGTTTGGTTGTAACTCCGGAAATGATAACGAAATGAAAACGACTTACCTCCCGTTTGGTTGTAACTCCGGAAACGGTAACGGAATGAAAACGAATCTAGTCCATATATGTACCTTGTTCATGGAATCATTCCGGTTGGTTTAATGTAAAATGCACTTGCATCCCCTTATTTTGTTACCTTATAGGGTATTAAAACTAATCAAATTCTACTACAATTAGTTCAAACCACAAGGAATGATTCCCAACAACTTCATGAACAAGAGTGTACGTATGGACTAAATTCGTTTCCATTCCGTTTCCATTCCGTTTCCATTCCGTTTCCGTTTTCGGAGTTTAAACCAAACAGGCCCTTAATCTACACACAATTTGACAAATCACTCCACCAAGTTAGCAACACCGTGTAGACTAATCTGCACTCTGCATAAACTTACAAACACAATTCTACTAACCAAGTAGTTGTGTGTAATTGTAGAGGTCTATTCTTTAAATTGTTCAGTAGCATGAACAACTTGTGTCATTCTGTGTAAGAATATTGCACTCTACACTTATCTACACACAAATTCTCATACAGCTTTTGGTTGGATTTGTTCAAAATCAAAAACTTCAAACATCAATCTTCTAACATCTGGTTTCCCGTATACAAGATATGAAACGCCGTGAAGAGCTTGGTTGACAGCCGTTGTGGCTGGGTTCCTTAGCCTTCTATTCTGTTCATACGCGTCTTGAACCTGCTCAGAGTAGATGATGAATCTATGAAGGTACTTTTCCCTCAAGTACCTTCCACAAAACTTGTTCATCAGAATCCGACGATGCCTTTCTTGAAGCCATTTTCCAGGTGCGTCTAGGTGCTTCATCAGAAGCCTCTCAGCCATCACAAGATCCTATAAACAGAAGAAAATGATCAAGAATTGTTTATGGTTTATTCATGTTTTGGCAAAATGGATGGTGAAAAAATACCTGGATCTTTTGGCCAACATATTCCAACCGCTCGTAACAAAACCTAGGATGCTCGAATTTGTACTTTGAAGGATGCAAGAAACTTAGCTGTGTGTCATCATGAAGCACAAGTTACATCAGAAGATTCACAAATTTATCAAGTATGCATTATAATTTATAATGCAATTATGTAGTCACGGGCTTTAAAAATAAACTACATTATAATGCAAGGCAACTATACAACACTTCTCCTGAAAGGCATTATACGTGATCAAACATATAGCATATAACTTGCATTATGCATATCCAAACAAACCCATAATATTGAGTATTTCTGTCAAAGGTAAGTAAATAAAATAAGGGTACCTGAAGTCCAAGGCCAAGCTCAATGTTTCGTGCTTCGGTTATCTCTGGAATCCTGTCCTTCATTGCTAAAGGATATCCCAGAGCTCTCATAACTTGGGGTTTGCTATCAAAATCCCATATGTTTCCTCGGAATCGATGCATGCCTGGAGGTACACAAGCCCTAAATAGCCTCGGATGAGCAAAAAGAGCATCTTCCGGAGGCTGCATTAATCAAGTAAAAGAAATTTTTAAAAAAAAAGTCCTTCCAAATACAACTTATAAACTAGAGAGAAAATATGCTGAAACTCGATATAGGTTTGAATCTCTATCAAGATGTTAATGATACAAACAACGCCATTATAATACATTACAAACCTATTTTCCATGGAGGCATGGACTAACTGTTTCTAATGCAACCAACCTGGATATTTAGGATATTACTTAGTTTAAAAGGGCGCGAGGTGCACCGAGGCGCAAAGGCCGTTGGAGCCTCGCGCCTCACCCCGAGGCGCGCGCCTCACCCCGAGGCGCGCGCCTCACCCCGAGGCGCGCGCCTCACGTAGGAATATGTCCAAAAGACTATAAAAACATAATAAAAAGAATAGACAAACAAATAATAGTCTAAAAATGCTTCAAGATAAACATTAGATAGTTCAAGGCATGAAAAGACCGAAAGAACAGTGAGACTCGCTGGAGGCGCGCCTCACTGCGCTTCACGGTATCAGCTGCGCCCAAGTCTTCAGAGGCGCAACAGCCTGCGCCTCGGAGCGCCTCGCGCCTTTCTGCGCCTGAGGCGCGCTTTTTTAAACTAAGGGGTATTAGACTTCAGCATTTGCCACAATGCCTCCAAAATAAGTGAAATTGGTTTTGAATGAACAGAACTATGTATCAGCAAGAAAGCACAATAAAAATGAAAGATTGATCCAGCGACCTCATTTGTCATTCTTGTCATGTTTCTACTATGATATCTAACTCACTATACTTGTTACCATCTGTGTCATCCGTCCACATGCTTAACAGCAATTTAATGAAGAGGGTGCTTCCCTACAAGTTCCTGATTTGCTAGCTTCAACAAGTATACTGCAAAAACAAGATTACCTTATAAGTTGCAACTTCTTGCCACTCGAGTTTTCTGCCTTCAAATTCCACAGAAACGTAATCAACATCTTCGAGTTGCCTTCTTAATTTAGGTTGGCATTCCTCGTCCTCTGGATCCATTCCAAACACTTCAAAAAGTACCCTATAAACTTCCGGCATACCAAAACACAAATATATAGCCCCAAACAATGCCCAAAATACAGACCTGCCAACAAAAATTAAAAGCTGTAACTCCAAGCCTAAAATTTGAAGTAAAATATTTGCAAAGATGACAGAATGTAAGTTCCCAGCAAAGCTAAATAATGAGCAGTAACATGATCTAAACCACTAAAACCTGGGATCAGAGTTATATTCAGCGAATCAAATTCAGTTAAAAAAAGCATATAAAATATATACTGTATGGATAACTACAATTGCCTCTCTTCAAAACACAACTATGCTCTACACATTTCCATGTTCACATTTGACTAATGAATTTAACCTGGATTCAAACTCAAGGCTTACTTTGCACGGGACTCAAACTTAGTTCACCTCAGCCTCTGGATATCATCAGAAGGAAACACTAGATTGTGGGGGCTAAAAAACGCACAATAACATAACCTAGACCAGTAAAACCTTTCAAGAAAAGCAATCAACTAACAATAGGGCCATATATCATTGCAATTGTGTTTCTTCAAAACACTAGTATACTATATGAGTGTAACCCATAGCAGGCTTCCAAGTTCACATTTGATGAATCCAATTAACCTGGAAATCTACTTTCTGAGTAGCTATACATAAGCTACAAAGATGAATGCAAATCCAATAGCTTTTAATTAGGATATAATTCTCAGCCTTTCTGAAGGAAATTCAATTAAAGAAAGATCACATTCAAAACCCAAATTCTATTGAATCCAAGGCTTACTTTGCTGGTGGCTCGCGTTCACATCGCCTCAGCCTATCGATATCATCATAAGGAAACACCAGATTATGAAGGCTAGCAGCTTTAATCCACTTAGGCAAAAATCTCTTTCCAATCAAGGCAAAAACCCTCTCCCTCATAGGCCCAGGAGACTCTCGAGGATACCTCTGCAAGAACAGCTCAGCTAAGCCTAATTCCAACACATACTCCCCTAAAAACGCCAGTCTCGAATGCCCTGACTTCACATGCCTAGCATTAACCCTCTCACAATTAGCAAAATAAGGATGCTGAAACGCCAAATACAGCAGAGTATCAAATTGTTTCGCTGGATTATCATCCCCATAGCTCTCGGAAGGTTCTAGAGGGTATCCAAGAGCTTGTTTGGCTTCTAGAAGGTACTCATCAATCCAGGTTTTATCTGCATTGTTGAAACGCGAAGAAGGTAGGCAAGAACTTAATAGCGGGAAGGATTTGAGAGATAACTGAGGGCTATTAAGGAATCTCTCGGCCAATTTGGCATCGTCTAATGGTGGTTTAAGGATGAATCGTCTAGGTGGAGCTTTCTTCTTAGGGGAAATTACCTTCTTTCGTTCTGCTAGCTCCTTGAGAAGTCGTTGGGGACTTGTTTTCGGGAGTTCTTCTCGCGGGTTAACAGCAACGGAGAGGATTCGCCGGAGATTCGGGCGGCGGTTAGCGGGTCGGGTTATCGGGTGAGTGAATTTGAGAGGTATACGAGGGAAGCTGGAAGAGAAACCGAGGGTTTCGAATTTGGAGAGGGTGAAATGAGTCAGCGGGTCAGGTTTTGAGAGGGGTTTGAAAGGGGGAGATAGCTCCATGAGAGGAGAATTGATGGTCAGTGTTAATTATTGACAAGATTGTTTCGTCAGTAGGAGGAATTCCATTGAATTGGGAGCGAGAGAGGTTTTGCAAGGGGTTTTCAGCAATTAGCAGAAGAGGAGGATAAGGTAGAAGGCGATGGATTACGTGAGGACAGATTTTTTTTTTTCAAATTTGGGCTTTGGTTTCGCGTCGGCCCAATCTTATTTGGGCCGAACTTTTATAGAGGTATCATTTTTGGGCTTTGACTTTAAAGGTTAAATGTGTTAGCTATGGGCTACGAAATCACAAATATTTTTATAACGGAATTGAGTTCAATAGACTAAACAAGTATAGTATATTGAAAGATCATAAGAATGACGGATTGATATACGGGTTTTACCAACAAAAAAATAACGGATTGATATACGGTCAATTAGAAGAAAAACAAATAAACAAAAAACATCAATAAAATGAGCTCGTCAAGTCGCCGTAACCAAACACCAATAAAAGAGAAAGCACATAAAAAAAACTAAAAAGTCGAATCACAAGGTCAAAAAATATAAGCGAGGAAAAGCAAGGTGAACTTATTAGCCGAAATAAAGACTCTCAAGAATTACCGTTAAAAACCTCATATTTGATTACGATCTCGCTCTCACATTGTAATTATTACAATATAGTATAGCGGAATTTGAACTCATGAGTTGTGACATCCATAGTTATGTATTGTGGGGTTAGTACTTATTGTTCTTGATCAAAAGTGGGGCTATAACTTTGTACAGAAGTAGCCAGAAGATGTGAATAATGAAACCTCCTTTTTCCATTATAAAAAATAAATAAATAAAACCTTTTAAAAGAAAGGCAAAGAGTACAAAGAATAAGGATTAACAAATAGATATGGACAGAATTGCCAGCAAGGCAAGTTGTCCCTAAGAGAGGACACTCTAATCATAGAGATTATTGAAATTTATATATCCTTTGTTTTTACCAAAAACAAAAGAAAAACAACTTACTTCCAAAATAACGATTTCTTATAAGAATTTGAAAGCTCGAAGAACTCATATGATTGAGCATTATCTTTTGTTTTTTGTATTGCATGCTTCATGCAGGCTTTATCTTAGGTAATTATTAGTTTATTGTGTAAAGAGTGAAAGAAAGAATCTTTTGTTCTTCTTGTGGCAGACATACTGTGAAGAAGCTAGCTAGAGCTCATCTCATGTCCTTGCACTAATATACCATCTTCAACTGCGGTTACCCATAAATATTATTTTCGGATTCAACTGCGGTTAAACCGGTAGTTATCATACATGTTATTTCTTTGTCTGAGTTAAAAACCATGAAATCTAGCTCTTACCCAGCACAGTAGTGGTCAGAACTCAGAAGATATAATGATGAAATGGGATAAGAATTTAGAGGGAAATCAGCCCCATTTCCTTGACAGTTCTTATGATTTCTGACAATATTTCCCAAAATTATTGCAC
Source organism: Fagopyrum tataricum (assembly GCA_002319775.1). NCBI lineage: Eukaryota > Viridiplantae > Streptophyta > Magnoliopsida > Caryophyllales > Polygonaceae > Fagopyrum > Fagopyrum tataricum. Next base: position 2,134,423 of record CM008284.1, read on the forward strand.
CAAAAAATGTGTAAACTGACAAACTATTTTGTCATGTTGTCCAAATCTTTATCCTACGAACAGAATCTTGGCAAACTTATTTGTAAATCTAGCTGGTTGAAAGAGCCATCACAATTGTTATTATCATATTAATTTGTCTTTTTTTTTCCTCAGCCTAATAATGCCATTTTTTTGGGTATCAGAAGCCCATGTGATCCATCACATTATAAACAGCGCTTAAATTATGTTCATTACCTTGATCTTGTTCAGGTTCATGCATATCAGATTTCAATCATAGTTTTATAATCCAATCAAACATTTTTAATTGTAATAAACAAGACTCCATGATTATCACAGTCAAATCATAATTAAAAAAGATAAATAAACATTAATCAGATGGATTATCTTCAATCTCATAACACCAACTTAGCTAAGAGAAGAAGAGGGCTTAATTACAATTTACATCACAATTAACTTCCTCTTTTCCCTAAATTTTTTTAAAAAAAAGTTAAGTCAATTTCAAGCTCAATGCTTGGAACAACCAAGGTGGATGCTGCTGTCTTATAACTTCATCTCCAAGATTCATCTTGATTGATTTCGACGACGAACGAGCGAATTCCCATGTTGAATTCTCTTGAATTGATGCTTCTTTGTTGAGAATCTGGCTTGATCCAGTTGAATTTGAAGAACACAAGCTTTCTCCAGAACTCGAACGCTTTTGACCCGATTTGTAAATTGATGGGCCAAGAGTTAACTGAATTTCACTTTCTTCTATTACAACTTGATTCTCATTGATCTCTGTATTGCTCTTGTTCATCAGAAGCTTCTGTTTTCGATATAGACGATGAAGTTCTTGAACCTGAAGAAAACAAAACAAAATGCTTTAGGAAATTTAAAAAAAATATCTTAATTGCATACTATAATAGTATAATGTAACATTATTTACCTGTTCTTTGAAGATTTCTTCATGTTTTAACATGGCCTTCTTAATCAACTCTTTATCATTCGATTTCAGATGCTTTTGATCCATTTTCAGGTTCGAAACCCAGAACCCAAATTCATCAAAGGATGAAAGTACTGCTTTCTCTGCAAGTATATACCTGAAGGAATAAGGCGACAAAGGATATTAGATATTAGCAAATTTAAGAGGAATATATGGTCCAGGGATTTTATATCTATATATATTTATAAATATATTCAACTTTGAATATCATAATTCATAAGTAAATTTGAAGCTCAAAATTGTGACCACAACAAACTTTGAAATATCTTCTACTGTGTATGAACTTTACACCTTGTAATTATGTATAGCTAACCCAGATATTTGTTTGGGTCACTTTCATGATAGACATGTGATAATGGAAAATGATAATAGAGATGTGTTCTTCTCACCTTGTATGAAGATTTGATCGAGATCGAGATCGGGTCTGAGGTTGAAGATGAGAGACAAACAACCTTCTATGAAGCTCTTGCAAGATTGAAAGACAATGTTTGTATCGATGAGAGCTTTTCAAAGGCAAGAGCTATGTATGATATGGAAGCTGTAGGGAAATGGAAGAACATATAAGTTGTATGAGGAAAATAACAAACTTTATATATATATATATATATATATATATATATATATATATATATGATGAGGAATTGAAGATTCTCTTACACACAGAAATCAAGGGAGTGTTTGGATTGAGAGGTTGGATTGGATAGAGGAGAGCAAGGAGCATGCTTAATTAAAAGAAAAACAAATTAGGGTTAGTGGTCTAATAGCCAATCTCGATCAAGATTTATGATGATGCCTCAGACACTTCCAGCTATGCAGGCGTATTAATATGTAATTAAACTAATCATGGGTCTTCATCATCTTATAGAATATTATGAATTAACACTAACTAAATAATGCCTAACTAGCTACATTATATAATACCTTCATTGATACGCCTACTTTTCATTATTATAACTATATTATGTCTCCAAATGTATTCAATTTCTAAATTATAGATCCAATGTAACAATAACATAAATTCCGGTAGTAAATTGAGTAAATAAAATCGGATAATAAATTAGGAAAAAAATATTTTAAAAAATTGGGTAACATAATATAATTGAAATCGGGTAATTAAATAACATATTTTATTAACTAGATTGTTATAGAGTATTTTTCCATTTAAACAGCTAAAAACCAAGTATCTAATGGTTTACAATTACTGTTTTATAAGATACTAAGATATAAACTTAAATAGATTTTTTTAGTAATTTTGTAACAATTTGTGTAAGATATAACGGATTTAGGATAGATATTAAATTAATGGAATATATAATCAGAGAATAACAGCTTAGCTTAGCTATGCATGAGCTATTCAATTACAAAATCACATGCACCCCAAGTATACATTACAGATTCCTACTAATAAAAATAATTTCAATTTAAATCTCAAACTCAAACAGATCCATGTCTTTGTCGACTCTATATCATTTAAAAATAATATATATTAGATTTATAATTTAAATGCTGATATTAATATATGATAAATAGACCAATCGTGTGGTGGCAACATACCTGGCCCCGCCGACACATCGATCCTCACCGTACGATTAGGGATTTAATTTAGGGTACCTCTTTGAACAGGGCAAAGGTTAAGTATTGACCACCCGATCTTCAAATCTGATCTTTAATGCAATTTTTGTTGCATAATTATAAAGATTCGAATTGTATATGTGACAATAATGACATGGATTTATTTAAGTGTATGTTTGTTCATAGATTAGTTTATTGGATATATTCAGCAAATATTTTTATTTTAATTTATAATCTGTTTTTTTAACTTCTGGTTTTAGAAAATGAGTTAAACCCTTAATAAAAATGAATAGATAAATTTTACGATGTTTTTGTAATTTTCAACAAAAATAAGGAACACAACTCATGTGTTAGACGATTGATGATATAAATAGCAATATAATCAAGAAGTTCAACTGTTAGGTGGCTGTTTAATACAACAATATTGTTTTTTTAATTATATTTTTAAATTACAACAATTATTTTCTTTATAAAATAAATTCGAAAAAATCTCAAACATATTCCGTATATCGAGAGAAATTTTTTATTAAAAAAAAATCATAAATAGACTAATGGACTAATGGTGATAGAAACTTTGTTTCTAAAATGTAATCATGTACAAGATAATTTAAAGTTAAATATGTTTAAGTTAAATTTAAATTGTACATAATTTTTAAAGTGTCTAACTAATATTATCTTGATCTTATCTATGTTTTATGATAAAGTATATTATAATGAATGTAAATTAGTAGTAGTATAGTTGATTGATAGTGCTTAATTACAGGTAACGATGTAATTAGGTGGGCCCTAAAACAAATGGTTAGAAATTCAACACTAACAAACACCTAACCCTAAGTGTCGATCTCAAACCTAGTTTTTGAGTCGTTGGAATCTGCTGCGTTTGGAGAGATTCTTATGCCGAGGAAACAAATATCTAAACCTTTTTTCATACGATAGATAAAATTAGATTAGACTTTCTTTCACATTAGATTCTTGCATTTTTTTATGATTTCAAATGATTAATTCCTTTTAGGTAAATGTCAATCATTAAAGCTTGGGTGAAAATGTATTTTTTTTTGACTTGAAATTGATTTACAATTAAAGTTGACCGAATAGTTATCTAACAGAGTTTATTAAAATAAATTTGTAAATTTTATATACGAAATATATGGAAGCTTATTGAGTAATTGATAAGGGTGCGGTAGATCTATGAAAAATAAAGAGTTTTAAGTAGTATGTAAGTTACGGGTGAATTTAAGTGAAATTGAATAATATTTTTTCTTTTTGTGTTGAATAAATAATACGATCATCGTGTATTTTTCCACCAACAATTTTACTGACGATTTGGTCGTTTGTATGTCATTGATATCTAAGCCATTCGACTAGCTCTCGAATCGATAGACTACTGATTTTTCTTTCAGTGGTTATACTTAAATCAATATCATAAGTTTACTTGTGATAACTTTTAATTTTATAATATACTACAACCTAAGAACTCAAAGTGACAATTTTGAGATTAAATTACAAATTGTACAAATTTCTTACATATTTTCCTATAGTGTAGGATTTTGCAAAAGTTGTAAATAAAGGCCTTTAAGGTTGCCAAATTCTAAAGGGTTGTTTGGGAAGTGAAAGTGAAATGATAATAATTGAAAAATGTGAAGCATATGGGGCATGGGGGCTTTGATAGTGGTGTTAGTGTAGTGTAATATGGGAAGACAAACAAAAGGCACGCCTTGCCGGGAATTCATGTCACAAACTTATCCGGTGGGTCCTTCCTTTCTTTGGTTCTTCTGTCCCTACCCTTTTTTAGAAGGGTAAGGAATTTGGGGTTCTAAGAAAATCATAAGCTCAAGAGAGGCTGAGGTTATATATCTTGACACGAGTATCGACCGTAACGTTTTTTTTTTTTCCCTGTAAGACGAGTGATTTTATATGTTGAGAGGTATTAAGACTCCTACCATTCGAATTGTTGAAGATTGGAAATGTCTCACATCGACAATATGAAATCCGTGAACCTAACATATAATTATTAAACCCGTCAATTGGTTTTAAGATGGAACTTGAATGCTTGTGTGCGTAGGTTCGCTTTGACGTGTAAAATCCTCCACCTCTTAAATCCGACGGATATAAAAAGATAAATTAACAAGTATAAACCACATTTGATTCCTAGACGATTTGTTTGATCCGAACTTCTTGAAATATTTGAATGAGTGTAATAATTTCCCTCGAATATTTGCTTTTCATAGCGGTTTTTTAAATCCTTGAATGACCATAAAGTCATCTCCCTCAATTTCGATTTTTTGGAACTTCCCTTCCTTCAATCTTACTAGACATGCAAGAAAATTGAGAGTTGGTGTTCGAAAACCGAAAGTGTAGATTCTTTTCCAAAATTTTTATAAATGATCTTTTATTGTTTACAGATGATAAATTTGTAGGTGGATCAATTGTTTTAGTTAGAGTCGTCAAAATTTAGTTCAATAACCCTAATTCTAGTTTAATTAAAATATTATTGTGTTTTCCGTCATTATGAACACTTTATTAGATGTCCTTATATCATTATTGTTTTATTCTTTGTCCTTAACTTAGATTGACAACATCTCATTCCATATATAATATTATTAATACACCCTATGTATATGCTAATTTGTGTATTCATCCATCTATATTTTCGTCTCACTTATTGTCTATATATAATATAGTTTGTAGGTTAATTAGTGAAAGATATTTGATTAAATATATTTTAAAAAAGTTTGAGGGAAAAAAAAAAGAAAAAATAATATCAATAGTTAATTGGTGAACTATATATCATCCGTCAAAATTTGAAACAGTGCATATAAATTTAATTTTTCGTTTTTGTGTTAGACTCTAAAATTCATCATTTTTTCACTACGTGGGTAGTTTCGGTTAATTACACAAAACTAAAAGCTAAATATATAAATACATATTAATTAATAATAGATTTGTTCAAGTCTTACAATAACTTTTACACCATATTATAAATGATAAAAAAGGATAATTATCAGAAATACTATGAATATTGATAATAATATTTTTCGGCATAAGCATGTTTTATTGTTTAAAAGTAAAGAACTATAATATTTCATTTCAAAAGAAAGTTTTAAGTCGAAAGTAGTATTGAATCAACGAGGAAGCATCTTATTCGATCATCTCTTGACTAAAATTATTAAAATAAAAGCCTAGATCTTATTATTCCTTCATATCCAATATCGATGCCAAACTATTATAATCGACACGTTATATGATGAGCATGTGCATCGTTCATTACTCTTTGCTTTGTCTACAACTCAAATGCATGAATGTACGACCTTTTTTATGTGTACTCTACTGTTTTTTTTTATTATTATATATTTTAGATTTAATTATATATAGGTACACGTCCAATAAATTATATACAAGTTTGTATGTTATATCATAAAATTAAATTAAAACAGGAGAAATAAAATTATGAGTGAATTTAATTTTAAAAAATGGTAATACAAATAATTATTAGATTGATAAACTTTAACCTGAAAATCAACATCTTTATGTATAAATCAAATCATTACATTAACTCATTCTTATTTCACATCGAGATATATATATATATATATATATATATATATATATATATATATATATATATATATATATATATATATATATATATATATATATATATATATATATATATATAAGTCTGTTGTATAGAACAAAATCATTATATTTCGTAGCTAGGGGTTATATTGATATAATTGACTATTTAATTAATATTTTTAAAATTCTGCAAGATCAATTTTATTTACAAGTCTTAACTGTGGTTTATTTAGTTTGATAGTTTAATACTAAATTTAATATTTTAAATTATATACTAATTAACTACTATGTCCCGCCCTCCCTCATAGGCTAACTTTTGATACTTTTAGATAGCACTATGTCACAAAATCAAGAGATATGAATCATATATAATGAGACAATCGATGATATAAATTCCAAAGATTTATAATTTTTTTTTTTTTAATTTATCAAAGTTCACCTAATTTGGATATCCTTAATACTAATTAGACAAATTGTACTTACTTGACATCTACATATGGTTGATGAGATACAATACCTTTGTATGTCAGTATCATGGAAAGATTAAGATAATAATTAGTAGACAAAATCAACTTTATAAGATTTGTTTAAGTCAATTATTCCTTGATTATGGAGGTAGCAATCATTCATGAGGCAAGATGGAATCTCTGATCTAAGTAAACGCCACAATTGTATATACTAATAATTACAAGTACTTGTTTGTTTTCTTTTAACTGTTTTTTATTTATTTATTATTATTCAAATTGAATGGATAGCGAATAGGCATTAGAAAAAAGGCCGATATTAGTCATGCTTTATTGTTGGTTAATTTTATGAGCGAATCGGTCGTGAAAGTCCTTATTATGAATAATGCAAAGCATTATTAATTTATTATTGAGCATGTAGTTAAACAAATTGTTATTCTTTTTCTTAACTCGATCAATAGTAAAATGGAAGGATCAGTTTTTTTTGTTTGTTAATTTTATATGTCTTCATTATAGTAAATGAAAAGTAGATTTAAGAAATTATATGTATTTATAAAAATATTATAAAGAAAATTAATAGTAAAATTATCATAGTGGATATTCATAGTCGATTATTATTGTATTTTTTAAAAAATTTTTTTATATAAAATAGACCAAGATGCAAAACAAACTATAAAAGAGAAGTCGATAGAAAGGCTGCAGAAATGTCCGGGTGAAGAAGTTATAGAAGGATTAGCGAGTGGGCTTGGAAGCTTTATTGGGTTGGGTTGATTATAGTAAAAGAGAGTGTGGGCCGGGCCCAAATCCACGTCATTTTATCAGGCCCATCTCCAAGTTACGGTAAACATTTCTCAAGCACAATTAGGTCAAATAATAATATATAGGATCATGGTATTATGAAATTACTTCATCTAATACATTACATTTAACATAAAATATTTTTTATAAGATATAAATAGTATGGATATATTTTGAAAATAAACATCGAAATAAATTTTGCGGAGAGTAGAATAATTTTATTTCAAAAGTCAAACAAAGATGATAATATCTTGGCAGAAATGGTGATTTGGGATCCTCCCTCCTTGGACGTTGTCAAAGTAAATTCGGATGGAGCAAGGTTACTAATGGTCATGCCACCGCTGCAGATATTATTAGAAGTAACACATGAGAATGGATTCAAGGTTTTGTCGCTAACTTAGGCTCATGCACGGTCGCTATGACTGAACTATGGGTTGTAGTATATGGTCTAAAGCTAGCTTGGGAGTGTGGTTATAGGTCAATAGTCCTTGAAATAGACTCCCTACTTGTAACAACTCTACTAGAAAAAACATCTTTCGAAATCATCCGCTCTCCGGTCTGGTTTGTACAAGTCAAGACTTCATTAAAAGAAACTGGCTAATCCAGATTCAACATATCTTTCGCGAAGCGAACAAAGCGGTTGATTTCTTAGCTAGTGATGTAACCGGATTTGGAAACCTAGAGTGTCACGAGGATATGAACTAAACGGTGAGTTCACTACATTTAGCCTTACAACAAATTCACTATTGGCCCATCCAACAAGAACACAAAAACACATCCAACCTTTAATTTTTCAAAATAGTCTTAGTAACATGCAATTTAAAAGCATGTAAAGAAAAGACACAGAGCAAAACAGCCTCACGACCAACTCAAAAAATACAAAAGATAAAAACCCAAAAGTGTATGACCTTACCAAAACTTAAGCCACACGTGGGTCCGGCTGATCACTAACTCTGAGAAATTTATCCGAAACATACCTATAATTTAAAGTTATCCTAAAATTCAACAACATATTAAAACTATTAGCTAACGTCACAAGGTTAGAGCCGAAGCTCAAGAATCAGATCAAACTTGTATGTATCATATGAGGAACATCAAAACAAAATACTAATAATTTATCATCAAGTCAAACAATGTAACCTCTTAAATTAAGCATATAATGACATAATCACCGAAAACACCAACAAATAGTCTAAGCATAAAAAGAGATAGGAAAAAGTATGTGCATTAAACCACTGAACTTATAAATGCATTAACAATATAGCAGTAACAAAACCAATAGTGTAAGTACTTAAAACGTATGTCCACACAAGTCTCATGACTTCATATACACTACCTTAAAATATATCTACACAAGTCTCGTAATAAAAACATATATCCACTCAACTACTTGTCTCAAAAACTCATAATATCATTCTCGCACCCAAAATATATCTACACAAGTCTCATGATAAAACTTATCAATTACTGACTTAAAAATAAACCAACTCTTAAGTTAGTCAACTATCCTCAAAATACAATATGCATTACTTCCTACCTAAGATATAACAACTATCAACCATATATAACAAAAGAGGGCATATCAACCACAAGCTTAATTCCTTCAATTCTCAACACTAACAAGCAATTATTTAAACACATAGCTTATCACAATCCTCATCATATCATATATCTTTTCATTACCTGCAACCACCAACTTACAACTTCCTCCAAAACCATTGTCATATCTTATCGTTCATACATACATTCATGTGTTCCATCGTCTATACTATCACATATGTCATCGTATCTAGATACTCATAAAAAACCACATCTCACACTCTCAACACAATTTGTTATGTTTTCCATAATCACTTTCCACCAAATCCTTAACAATTTCCCAGTCACTACTGTCATTATGTCAACCTCCTTTAAACATTCAAGATAAAACAATTAACACAATTTAATGAAAATTATTTAAAATATAAATAATATAAGTATAATCTCTAAAATATGTTCTACTCACAAGTCACAATCAACAACAAATATAATCTTAATCATGATGACAACTAAGTAAGTCAATATGATTTACCTAAAAAAAATAAGTCAATTATCATCAATACAAATCCAAGCAAACAAGTACCTAGAAAATGATATCACAATATATAAACAATTAACTCAAACATATCCCAACCAATAATAAATTCCCGAATAAGACGATCTTTATATAAGGTTAAAGGAGACTCACGTCTCAAAGTCAAACAATGTAGAAATCTCGTGTATCGAAGTTGAAAAGACTATATTCTCGTCCAAACGTGCCTACAAGAGCACTCCTTATCCTAATAAAATCGATTTAATCCAAATAACATCGATTAAGAAAATTCTGAAATTCCGGCTATCACAAGTGAAGCGTTTAGTCTTCCGTTTCGTTATCATGTATTGCTTGACCCGCTGGAGAGTGTAGTGAACTTTATTGTTGATGATGTAAGAGGTCGGGTTATACCGGTTTGAGCACTCCTTATCCTATTTTTTCATTGAATGAAAATCGCGTCCGGATGTGCGGTGTTCGCTGGTTTTACACCCCTATAAATCTCTATCAATAATGATAGAAACTCATAGGTTAGTAAAACAAGGAAGAGATAGTTTTAAATTTATAACCTGTAATAATTTCCCTAAATAGTAACAAACCCACAATGTATGGATCGTACGAAGTAGGACAAATGTTCTAGGGTCGAACACAAGGACCGAGAGGATTACTCTACAGCAATGATTATAAATATTATATGATGCGCCCTTGATAACAATGACCGTGGATGAGGAGGACGATGCTTTGCGGGTTCGCTCCGATGGACCGCTCACTCGCTCCCAAGCTAAAGCCATCGCCCAAGCTGCCGTCTCAATCATCCGACGCACCATTGCATCACTTGGACCCGTTAGTGGCATGCCCTATCACCACTCCACCATGGCATAGACTTCCGGCGCCACGTTATCAAGCTAGCAATATTATTATTATTTTATTATATTTTACATTTAAAATAATAGACTTTAATTTTCGGAACCGTAACTCCGGAACTTAATTCCGGGAGTTACTTTCCGACATTGATAGTCTAGGTCTTTCAATTCGGGAGTTAGCCCCGGCTTTATTTCCCGCTTTTATTTTCCGCCTTTATTTCCGTCATTTAATTTTCGGCTAATGGTTTGGCCTTCATCCACTATAAGGGATGCTTGGCCTCACTTGTAAAGCATGTCTAATTTTAATCAAGTATTTTGAAGGAAAATCTTCATTCTTGATCTGGGCATCACTTCCTCTTCAATCCCCTCAAAGTTCTTCCTTGGATCAAGTCTTAGATCCAAGAACTCACCTTCGAGGATTCTTCTAAAGAATCAAACTCTCAAATCCACTACAACGTTTGCTCGATCTCTCTAGATCGAATCAAACCTTCGATTCCGCATCCATTCCCAAATCACTTCCGCCTTATCAAACTTCCATCAAAGTTCCCATTTGCACATCAACAAGGAGTAGTTGAAGCTCTAGCTTGGTCTAGATCCGGCGTTCGTTCTTCAACGATTCCAAGGACGCATCAAATTGGCATCAGAGCAAAGGGATCGAAGCTAAGTTCTCTTTACTCTTGTTTTTGTGCGTTGTTTTATTATCCTTCTTTTGCCTTTGTTGTTCTTTCCCTCTTGAAGATCTTCATCTTGTTCTTCGTGTTCATTGAAGTTTTCTTGAAATTTTTTTTTCTCACCAAACAAATTTAGGAGATATTTGGTTTGCCATCAAACCATCTATCAAATACAATTTGTTCTTAAACCGACCCAATCCGACAAGTTTGTTAATCGATTTTACCAAATTTCTTGGGATTTATTTGTTAACAAATTCGGATATCTCCCATTTTGATATTCAAAAAAAAAAACAACAAAAACCAAAACTCTTCAACAAAGAGGATTTGTTTCCAAAGTGTTTCATATCTTGCATCAAAAGTTGGAAAATTCAAAAAAAAAAAAACAAAAACAAAAACAAAGTGAAAAGACGTCCGGCAAACCGGTCCATCCGAAAAATCGGATTATTACAAAAGGTCAAAGACCAAAAGCAAGTAAAACTTGCCGATAAACAATCCGTCCATTTCTTATCTCTCCATCTTCTTATACACGTTGCAAATTTATCACTTGTTATTTCTGTGAATTGGTTCAAATTTTGTTGGATTAGCCTATCTTGCCTAACCGCCAAACGGCCTTCCCAAAAGTAGAACCTTAACGCACTTGAACTTGGGTAACGTTGACTTAATTCGTCACCTTGCTCATTTGATTACTTGCATTTGTGTGTATCCATTTGGAATCATGACTAACGTTGATATGGAAAACTCTCAAGATGCTCGTGAACGTGAAAATACCTCCTTATTCGAGGAAGTTGTTAATCTTAAGCAACAATTAGAGGAGATGAGGGCACAACTTTTGGCCCTTACGACCGCTCAACGTCCCGCTTCAAATCCAAATGACACCATGGTCGAGACTTCCACGTCCGATGCCCGTCGAAAAGGCAAAGGTCTTTTGGGGACCGATCAATCTCAAGGTCTTAGGCTTGCCTCAGTCATCGAAAGTCAAAATCAACAAGACGGCAGGGACCACCTCAATGAGACCAACAACAACGATGGCCCGACTCCGGATGATTTACTTTATGTAGATTCGATGGATAGGAACAAGCGCTTCGAGCGCAATCGTAGACGGTACGGATCGCCCCCACCTCTACCAAATGCACAACATACTAGCCGTCCCGTCCATGACAAATCCCGGCACATAAATCAACAAGATCATCATCCTCGACGTTCTAGTAATGATCGGTATGGACAACGCCGCAAACAACCTAGACGGCGATCATCATACCGCGGCTATGATGAGTATGACGAGAGGGATGATTTTGATGAGTTCTCCGACGATGAGCCCAACTTGGAACGGGTGGCTCATGTCCGTCCATGGCACCCACCCGTCCGAAACCCATATGAGAACCAAGACCGAGGAGAAGAATGGTTGCCTCCTCCTAACCCACCAAGGCATGCACATCAACGAGCTCATCATGATGATATGCCACCGCCCCGCCCGGATCCCTACAAAGCTCGTAGGGAAGGTAAAGTTAAATTTCCAATATTTTATGGGGAATACGATCCTTGTGTATTTCTTGATTGGGCACAGGACATGAGAAGGGCTTTGAAGCATTGCCACTATGAGGAATATGAGAAGATCGAAGCGGCAACCTTGTATTTCGAAGACGATGCAAAATCTTGGTGGAACCGGTATGAACACGTCCGTGAGACCCGAGGATGAGAACCGGTTGCGACGTTTGATCAATTGATCTACGTCATGACAAAGAAGTATGTCCCCGACGACTTCAAAAAACGATATGTGGATGCAAATTGCCGAGCTACAACAAGGCAAACTCACTCCGGTAGCCTACTTGGCCAAGCTCGAGGACATGCATATGAAGGCCGGCATTTCGGCCTCTCCCTCCGTCCTACGCACCAAGTTCATGAGTGGCCTTAATCCGTCAATCCGACGTCCCCTTGAGATCGTTCCATACAAGGACTTAGGAGCTTTGTGTCATGCGGCCATGAAGCTTCACAAGCAACAACAAGAGAATCCGAGATACTCAAGGTATAACTCCTCTCAAAGTCTATACGCTTATTCTACTAACACCCGTGCTCGAGATATATCTAGTTCTCAAGAGTCCGGCGCCACCAAAGGAGCCCAACGGATGGTTCAATCCACCCGACAAGCGGATACCGAGAGGGCACCACCACGTGGCCCCAATGCCCCGGCGCAAGCACCTCTCGCCCGCACCTCTCAAGGACCTCCACCGGCGGCACGGCCAAGAGAGCCCGTGTGTTACAAATGTAGCGGATTCGGTCACGTCCAACGTGATTGCCCGAACACAAAGCGTGTGTTGTTTGCCAACCCCTCATATGAAGATGAAGAAGATGAAGAAGACGGCGATATCATCATTGAGGATGACCAAGATGCCGACCCCTACTACGGCATGGAACCATGCGACGAACAAATGGCTTGCGACCCGGCACAACCCGGTAAGTTCGCCCTTGTATCTCGTCGATTTTTGGCCGTTAAAGAATTCGTTCCTATTGACCAACGTGAAAATCTTTTCCATTCTCGTTGTTTGGTCAATAACACTAGTCTCTCGTCAATAGTTGATGGGGGTTCATGTTGTAACATTATCAACGAAAAAGTGGTAAAACACTTTAAGTTGCCTACAACCCCCCACCCAACACCTTATGGAATCCAATGGATTTCTGATAAGGCGTGTGACACCGTCACACGACAAGCTTGGGTGACGTTTTCCATAGGCGCCTATGTTGATAAGATCCTTTGTGATGTTATCAAGATGGACGCCACACATGTTTTATTAGGACGACCATGGCAATTCGAACGTCGAACTTTCCATGATGGTTATCTTAATAGATATATGTTTCAACATAATGGAAAAAGAGTCACATTGTTGCCTATGACTCCACATGAAATATTAACTGATTATGCGGAACGGAAGAGGCCACAAGCCATTGATGAAACCACTACACCGGTAACACCAGACCCTCCTAGGAGTTCTCCCGATGTTGTGGGTGCTAGTACTTCCGGATCCCGGAACACCGCCCCTAGTAATCATGCTATTGAGACTAGAGGTAGTAAAGGAAACATCGTTCCCACGAATGCAACTTTACCATCTCCGGACCCAATAATCAAAGGCCGGTGTGAGCCGAGGGTACTTTTGGCCCGGAAACATGATTTGACACCGGTCAAGGAAGGCAAGTTACCATGCTTCTTGCTAGTCCCTTTTTGTTTATTTACTTCCCATGACCTTAGTAATATGCCGCACAAGGTGTCTACTTTGTTGTTTGAATTTCAGGATGTTTTGATCGATGACCTACCACCCGGCTTGCCACCGATCCGTGGAATAGAGCACCAATTCGATTTGGTGCCCGGCGCGTCTTTACCCAACCGTGCCGCTTACCGTGCAAGTCCGGAAGAGACTAAGGAGCTATAACGTCAAGTCCAAGAGCTCCTAGACCGGGGATATGTTCGTGAGTCACTTTCACCATGTGTCGTGCCGGTCATTTTGGTGCCCAAGAAGGACGGGTCTTGGAGGATGTATGTCGATTGCCGAGCCATCAACCAAATAACCGTCAAGTACCGGCATCCGATCCTGCGCCTCGACGATATGCTAGATGAACTCCATGACGCCACCGTTGTCTCAAAGATTGATCTCCGGAGCGGTTATCACCAAATCCGGATGGCTGAGGGTGACGAGTGGAAAACGGCATTCAAGACAAAGTACCGGTTATATGAGTGGCTTGTCATGCCGTTCGGACTTTCCAATGCCCCATCAACGTTCATGCGTCTCATGATACATGTCCTCCGCCGGTTTTTGGGTAATTTTGTCGTAGTTTATTTTGACGATATTCTCATATTTAGTAAGTCTTTGGATGAACACCTCGGGCACCTTCGCCAAGTGCTCGAGTGCCTTAGACAAGAGCAATTATATGTGAATTATGAAAAATGTGTCTTTTGCTCGGACACAACAATTTTTCTTGGCTATGTCGTGTCTAAGGACGGACTCCGAGTAGACGAATTCAAAGTTTGCGCTATTCGGGAGTGGCCTACACCTAGTACGGTCACCATGGTCCGAGTCTTTCTCGGCTTAGCGGGCTTCTACCGACGCTTTGTCAAAGACTTTAGCTCGGTAGCAGCGCCGCTTCATGAGCTCACTACCAAGGGTGTCACATTTGAGTGGTGTGATACCCATGCTCGAGCGTTTGATGCGCTCAAAGACCGACTTTGCAATGCACCATTACTCCAACTCCCAAATTTCCCGAAAACCTTCGAGGTGGAGTGTGATGCATCTAATGTTGGCATTGGGGGGGTTCTTCTACAAGAGAATCGGCCCATTGCTTACTTTAGCGAAAAGCTTTCCGGTCCGCCACTCAACTATCCAACATATGACAAGGAACTGTATGCTTTAGTTCGTTGTCTAAACACATGGCAACACTACTTGTGGCCGAAGGAGTTCGTGATTCATTCGGATCATGCGGCTCTTTCGTATCTCAAGAGTCAAACTAATTTGAGTCGGCGCCATGCAAGTTTGGTAGAATTTCTAGAAACCTTTCCTTATGTCATTCGGCATAAGAAGGGAAAAGAGAATGTGGTAGCTGATGCCCTTTCTCGGCGATATATCCTTTTGGTGCATATGGACGCCAAGATTCATGGCTTTGCTCTTATTAAAGAGTTATATGCCACGGATCTTGACTTCAAGGATATATTTGCCAAATGCCTTGACCTCCGAGAGCATGAGACTTTCTTTATAAATGATGGCTACTTGTTCCGCGCGGGAAAACTTTGTATTCCGCGTTCGTCCATACGCCACTTGTTGATAAAGGAGGCCCATGAGGGTCGTGGTCACTTTGGTGCTACCAAGACTCTCACCGCTCTCCAAGAGCACTTCTTTTGGCCCAAAATGCGCAAGCATGTGACACGGTTTTGCACAAGTTGCATCACATGTCATCATGCAAAATCGCGTCAAGGTCCGGACGGATTGTATTCTCCTTTACCTATACCAATGGGACCTTGGGAGGATCTTTCCATGGACTTTGTAGTTGGCCTACCAATGTCCAAGCGAGGCAACGACTCCATTTTTGTGGTAGTCGACCGTTTTTCAAAAATGGCTCATTTTATCGCGTGTAAGAGCACCCACAATGCTTGCGATGTCGCCACGTTATTCTTTAACAATGTGGTGCGCTTACACGGGATACCACGTTCCATCCTTAGTGATCGGGACGTGAAGTTTGTGAGTCACTTTTGGAGGACGTTATGGGAAAAACTTGGAACCAACTTGTTGTTTTTAAGTAGTTATTACCCCAAACCGATGGTCAAACGGAGGTGACCAATCGGACTCTCGGTGCTCTACTTAGAGCAGCGCTTAGGAACAACCCACGTAAGTGGGAGGACTTACTTTCGGTTGTTGAGTTTTCATATAACAGGTCTAGGCACTCGGCAACTAAACTCTCACCATTTGAAGTTGTTTACGGCCTTAATCCACACACGCCTTTGGACTTCACACCACGCCCACTCAAGGACGGTGAACAACTCACCGCCGCAAGTCGAGCCGCCTCAATCATTGAACTTCATGAGCGGACAAGAGCACAACTCCAACGTCGTGCCGCCCAACTTGCCGAACAACGCAACAAGGGCCGTCGCGACATATCTTTCGAGCCCGGCGATCTTGTTTGGCTCCACTTAAGGAATGAGCGTTTTCCATCTCGACGCAAGGGCAAGCTATCGGATTGAGGTGATGGCCCTTTCCGGATCCTATCCCGCCATGGTCCGAATGCTTACAAGTTGGAGCTTCCGGATTCCTACGGCGTGCACCCAACGTTCAATGTCAAGGATCTAGCCCCTTATGTTGAGCCCCTATTTGACGACGGTGAAACGGGGACGTTTCACATCCAAGATAAGGGGACTGATGCGCCCTTGACAACCATGACCGTGGATGAGGAGGACGATGCTTTGCGGGTTCGCTCCGATGGACCGCTCACTCGCTCCCAAGCTAAAGCCATCGCCCAAGCTGCCGTCTCAATCATCCGACGCACCATTGCATCACTTGGACCCGTTAGTGGCATGCCCTGTCACCACTCCACCATGGCATAGACTTCCGGCGCCACGTCATCAAGCTAGCAATATTATTATTATTTTATTATATTTTACATTTAAAATAATAGACTTTAATTTTCGGAACCGTAACTCCGGAACTTAATTCCGGGAGTTACTTTCCGACATTGATAGTCTAGGTCTTTCAATTCGGGAGTTAGCCCCGGCTTTATTTCCCGCTTTTATTTCCCGCCTTTATTTCCGTCATTTAATTTCCGGCTAATGGTTTGACCTTCATCCACTATAAGGGATGCTTGGCCTCACTTGTAAAGCATGTCTAATTTTAATCAAGTATTTTGAAGGAAAATCTTCATTCTTGATCTGGGCATCACTTCCTCTTCAATCCCCTCAAAGTTCTTCATTGGATCAAGTCTTAGATCCAAGAACTCACCTTCGAGGATTCTTCTAAAGAATCAAACTCTCAAATCCACTACAACGTTTGCTCGATCTCTCTAGATCGAATAAAACCTTCGCTTCCGCATCCATTCCCAAATCACTTCCGCTTTATCAAACTTCCATCAAAGTTCCCATTTGCACATCAACAAGGAGTAGTTGAAGCTCTAGCTTGGTCTAGATCTGGCGTTCGTTCTTCAACGATTCCAAGGACGTATCATTATAGATCTAGAATAAGAAGGAGGTTGGAAAAAGATAAGGGAGATAAATCAAATATTTTTGGAAAGGTTTTGGGTTGCCCTCAACTGAATGTCACCTTCAAACAAGAACAGTTTTATAAAACAAGGAAAATAAAAGATAATCAAATTTAAAGAAAAGAAAATGGATTTCAAGGATTCAAAATCATTGTTTATGACATATGGACTCGGGATAGATTGTAAAGCATTTATAGTTGAAAAGTAGCAAGGATGAATGTTCATTGACTAATGTTCTATTACAGTTACGTCTCAAGAACGTAAAAATCTGCAGCCTATTACCTATTGCTTTCAAGGTAAAAAGGGAGAAATCGTAAACAAACCTTATTTCTCAATTAAGGAATCGAATAACCCTTTACAGTTACGTCTCAGGAATTATTGCCTCAAAGAAAAGAATAATGGCACATTGTATCTAATAAAGGTTAAACCTTTATTACCTATGATCAATTCTCTTATATATTTTAAGAAGGAATATCTCAGTTACGACTCAATTCCAACTTAGGTTGATGGTTTAGAGTAATTCTAAACCTGGCAAAATCTAAATCAACCTCTAGGGTTTCAAAGCAATTCTAAACACTAAAATACAACCACATCCATCATAATCCAAGGCATAGACAAATCTCTATCTATCTTGGAACCACAAAGTTCTAGCCTTTAACAATCATATCGAAATCTACAACTAAGAAAGACAAATAAAACATGAAAAGGAAATAAAAACTCAACTTTGATTGAATGAAAACTTGCAATCTTGCCAAATCTTGAATCCAACAATGTCTTCCAACAAAATTGAATGGGAAAGTGCGAATCTTTAATCTAAATTAATCTGAACTATAAAGAACAAAGGTTGAAGAAGACGACAGGGAAGGAGACGGCTCCTCCCTCTAGGGCAACCTTAGCCCCAAATCATCACACCTTGGAATGAATTCAAGACTTCCTTTTATACGCAAAACCTAGCTAAAAGACATTGAGCCAAAAAGGAAAAAACCCATAAACGAAATATGACGCTCAGGAAAAATCTCGGGCTGGATCTCGGCCGAGATTAGTCATGGTCGGGGCCGAGATTTCGTCTTCGATCTTCAGCGTCATGGGATCTCGGTTAGTTCACCCATGGATCTCGGTCCGAGATGTGGACCGAGATTGGTGAACATTAGCCTCCATCACGGACCGAGATAAGTGGATCTCGGCTGAGATGGATCCTTGGTCGTTCCTTCATGCCTTTAGCTTGATTCCTAGCCCTTTCCCGTGCACGTATGATCGCTCCAATGCATCTACTTCGAGGCTTGCTCCTCAAATACGTCGTTTTAGCTCCATAATGTGTCAAATCACCTACAAAGTCACAAATAGTGTGTGTAGACATTTATTCTTGCAAAGTAGAACTAAATAAGCATAAATGGCACAAACTAAGGCTAAAACATGAATGCGGAAAGGAAAAATCTATATAAATGCATGACTAAAACAGGTCAATAAATCATGTTATCATGCGGGGAGTACCATACCTCTTCAACCAAAATTTTTCGTATTGGTATTGTTGTGATTTAAGCTACAGTAGCTTAGTCACATGCGGAGACGTTATTTTTCCACCAAGTCGTGTTTGGAATGCAATAATGGAGTACGTGGTACGTATAGTGCAAGAAAAGTTTGTGGTTCAATCCCTTGATAGTTAACTTGATTAATCTTGATATTTATAGTATGTGCATAATAGAGATAATCGAATATGAATGTAGAGTACGAACTCGGTTGATAGGAAAATGGAAAAAACACTTATATATACACGTCACAATCGGGTCTCTTACTGTAAAGCTATGTCGTAAATAATAAATTGATATTATTTAATATAATAATGGATATAATATATGTCTATATATTAACAAATTTTAGTCACCACTACTTAGATTATGAGAATTACATCCTGCAAAACGGAGCTAAGATTGTATAATGACCGGACCATAATATTACGGCATGAACCGTTAGCATATGAAAATGTCGAGCGATAGCTATGGAAATGACACCAATGAATAATCGTAAGAGTTGCTTAATTGACGAACCATGTTTTACAATTATATGTCAATTTCTTTCTTCATATTTGTTCATAATTTATCAAGTGAATAACATGTGGCCACAGTAATTAAGTGTCCCGCATTTGATAGATCTATCTTTACTATAAAGATATATAGCCACCAAAGAAAAGCTCCAACGAAGCAAAGTCCAAAAATATGAAGGTGCGTAACGTAGGATCAAAGCGATTTGGGAGGTCACCCTCAAAGACTCAAATCGTGTCTACCCATTTTTCACGCACGTTGCGACGACCATAATAGAGACTCCAAAATCCTTGTGTCCTTATCAATTTGATTAAATTTTAAAATATATATATACATCTCTCTCTCAAGACAACTAGAGTAGTTTGGGTTCATCCAAGTATTTATTATATATAACTTAACTATCTTCGCATACACCTTCAACGAAACACGGCGTGTTAGACTAAGTCCAACATATAATAAAGCCAATATGACCTGTTCAACTCGTTATCAAGCAAACCCTACTTTGTATCGAGCTTAGAATAGCATATTAAACTTATACCCGACTCGCGAGCTTTTCACAAAATTGAGCTCATTTTTGTTACCCGGATCAAAAAGTGAAAATATGTGTACGTTCTGATCACTTTCACAAAATCATATATAATAAGAGGAATTTTTGCAAAATTGATTTCTAAACCAGTTCTTTGACTCATTAAAATTAAACTAGTTTCGCCTCAGCTTCTCATACTTGCCTCGTTTTATACGTTGCATTTGAGGTCCGTTTGGTAAGGTAGGATTACGTTGATGAAGTTGAGAAGAAGAGAATTATTTAGATGAAGATTTAAGGAGATGATCGATATTGTTTAAGGAGATGAGTATGAAAATAAGCAGAATGAGTGTTTGGTAAAATGAATATGATTGTGGGTAAATTTACGAAAAAGTATATTAATTTTTTTTAGATGAAAGAGATTTTTTTAAAAAAAAGAAGAAAGAAGATAAAAATGAATTTTTAGCCTCAATAATCCTTAATATTTACAATATTTACAATTGAAGTTCAATAGAATTACACAATTCATATAATTTAATTTTCTTGATCTCCATGGTGTAATACCCTTCATCTTAGTCTCTTACCAAACGAAATTAAGAAATTATTCTACTCTCCTCATCCTCTTAATCTTCATCCTTTAATTTTGTTATAACCAAACAACTGGTGGATGAAAAAATCAAGGAAATTAAAATTAGGAATTAAAAAGGAATATAATTATCTTAATCTTGTTTGATAAGAGAATAAATTATAAGAGATTAGATTATAAATATTAAGAAAATTGTGTAATACTACTTTTGAACTTATTACCATAACCATAAACATTATTATTGAGCGTTAAATCTCATGCCCCCCTCTATGTATCTTTTTCTTCTAAAAATAAATATTTAATACACTTTTTAAAAGTTTTATTTACAACTATTATATACATTTTACCAAACACTCATTTTTCATATTATTATACTTATCTCTTTATTTATTCGTCTAAATGATCAGCTTAATTTTTAGCTTACGTAAAATTACGGTTACTAAACGTACCCATAATCTAAACGAGCTTGTATCATAATTTTTACGAGAGTACGAGTATCCCGGCTCACATGAATACATGATTGTTGTATTGTTTAGATTTTGACATTGACAACTTACTATATAATATTTAAAATTGTTAGTATATCTTCGGAATCCAATCGGACCAAACCTAATCTAGAGGCGGCCACTAGAAAAAGCCTTTGTGACAGCCAGCTACATATCTTCTCATGCTACGTAAAAGCCTCATAATTATTTTGAAAATATTGACCTATTAAAAGTTGAAAAGGATGGTCTTAGCTAATTATGCTACTATATATACACGAGCAATTAAGATAAGATATACAAAACTAAAAAAACGTTTAAGCCCTCTCATAATTATTTTCTAAACATTTTAATATTGTTTTTACCTTTGATATAGTGCTTTCTTATATTTAAAATGTGTAATTTTTATTGATTTTTACTACATATGATCATGACTTCTTATAAAAAAAAAATCATAAAAAATAACTTTTAGAAATCTAAATCTTGATAAGTATAAGTGTTCTAATTAAGAGTTGTGAGAATAGTTTTTTAAAATTATTTTTATGAAATATATTTATAATAAGATGTTCGTATTATATAAAATGATATAAATATTTAATAAGTTGTAAAATTAAGAAATACTTTATTTTTCTTACATGTAAAGACATTAAATTTGATAAATACATCACATATGTCCGAGATTTTCCTGATGGGTACGTAATGTTTATAGATTAGATTGCGATATGTCGTAATTTAAATGTTAAATAATTGTAGCAAAGTTAGGTGATTCGTTATTTATTAAGTAATGCAAAAATAGCTGGAAATAGCTCATTTATTTTGGCGTAATTCTTTATTAACCTTTAACAAATATATTTTTTCTAAATATTCAACAAAGACGTTTAAATATTTTATTAATTCACTAATACAAAGTAGAAATAACCAAATTTGCTGCTTGCGAAGCTTCGAAGAAAGGCAAATTATAAATGCTCATTATATATATAAGTACGTAGCTGAACTTCAGTTCTGAACCAGACACTAAAAATGGAGCGATCTACGTTGCTCGGTGTTTGTACTCTCCTCCTTGGGTTCAGCATTATCAGCCACGTGGCAAACGCGCAGCTCCGACAAAATTTCTACGCTAACACATGCCCTAACGTCGAAAAAATCGTCCGACAGGCCGTACAACAGAAGATTCAGCAGACGTTCGTCACCATCCCCGGCACTCTCCGTCTCTTCTTCCACGACTGCATGGTCAACGGATGCGATGCATCGGTGATCATTCAATCCACGGCGACCAACACAGCGGAGAAGGATCATCCAGATAACTTGTCGCTCGCCGGAGATGGGTTCGACACCGTGATCAAAGCCAAGGCAGCGGTGGATGCTACCCCTGGTTGCACTAATAAAGTATCGTGTGCTGATATTCTCGCCATTGCTACTCGTGACGTCGTTAATCTGGTTAGTATACAATAACTTTTATTTTGGTATATTAAATTTGTTATGAATAATTAAATAAAAGTTTTTTTTTTTGGTAATTATTAGGCAGGAGGACCGTTTTACCCTGTGGAGTTGGGAAGAAGAGATGGGTTAGTATCGACAGCCGCCAGTGTAAATGGGAAGCTTCCACAGCCAACGTTCAATTTAGATCAACTCGATTCGATGTTTTCTAACGTTGGACTTTCCATGACAGACATGATTGCTCTCTCTGGTACGTACTAACCTACCATTTTCTATCCCTAAGTAACTTTTTTTAATCTATGGTAAATAAATATTACCTACTAGTAACCAAAATGGAGGTTAATAATAAGCAGAGTGTAATGAGTTGAATAGTCATGAGTCACGGGCATTAACGGCATAACAATGTAGGAAAAAATAATTGAGTTTTTTTAGTCAATTATTTGTTTATTTTTAGAGTTGAAAACGACGTCGAACTAAAGAATTATTCATTATAAGGTGGCTCATTCTTGATTGACGACTACGAACCCCACATATTATGAAAGAACCCCCCTAGTTACATCCATGTCACAAGAAGAAATTTATATATCACAATTCACAAACAACCCCTCAAAACGCAAATTTCCTCTTACAATGTCATGTCGTATCAACGATTTACACGACTTTTTCATGACATGAAATATTATTTCTACCAATATTAATTTATATTTGTTAAATATTTTGTTTTGCTTTTTCATTGCCAAAAGTTAACAAAATAAAGAGGAAATTGATAATCAAAACTACATCATTGATTCACATGAGATTTTATTTATTATTAGATTTTATTTGGTCGGTAAATAATTCTAATATCATGATTCACAGGTTGATAGTTATACACAAATCATGTTATTTTTTATTTATTATTATTACCGGTGAATGTGTAATCACCTGCAGGCGCCCACACCGTAGGGTTCTCCCACTGCGGGAAGTTCTCGAATAGGCTTTACAGCTTCTCAAAGACAAGCACGGTGGACCCCACACTGAACCCACAATATGCGAGCCAGCTAAAGCAGATGTGTCCGAGAGTGGTGGACCCCAGAATAGCCATCAACATGGACCCCACCACTCCTAGGACTTTCGACAACGCCTACTACAAGAATCTGGTGAACCGAGAAGGCCTATTTACATCGGACCAGGTACTTTTTGAGGATTCCAGGTCCAAGCCCCTTGTTACGGGCTGGGCCCAAAACTCTCAACAATTCACTCAGGCATTCGGGCTGGCTATGACCAAATTGGGCCGGGTCGGAGTTAAGACCGGTAATGACGGTAATATCCGGGTTAGTTGTGACGCCTTTAATTGACTCAAAAAAGGGTTGGAAAAAGAAGGGGTTTTCGACATAGTTTTTTCGATTGCAGTAAGATGCATGAGGGCGTTTAGGATTATTGTTTGTAATCGGATATAATAAGAGCCCGACTCTTGTCACAATTGTGTCAAGACGAAAATCTGCTACCAGAATTAAAGGGGTAAAATGGTCAAAACAGGATTAAAATGGTTATGGTGTTTGAGGAGGGTGTCACCCAACGACTAGTTTCATAAAGCCAATCAAAGACTTGGATCAACCTAGATCAAATTTCAGGTGAATTTGGAGAACTGCATAACCTTTGAAAAAACAAAATCAAATATATACAAAACAAAATCAAATTTTATAATTTTAAAAATAAATTCATTTTCATTCCGTGTTTTAAACACGTAATAAATTATTACGGAGTTAAAACTTAGATAAAGATATTAAAGTTCAATTAAAAACTCCGAATCAGATTATAGTTCCTTGAAATGCCACAATAAGATTAATAGATTATATTGGAATTAAGATTTATTTTCCTATTAATTAATTTTGATCCGTATAAATTTGCATATATGCCGTGACAAAACATTCTATCTGCCAAATAATAGTATAGAGAATTGTGCAAGGTAATAATATTGTCATAAATTCTTGAGACACCAGGAATTCACTTATTAATGTGATACATTCTGTTGCAACTATATTAATCAAAAGCGAAGTGAGATGTATAATTTTTATTTTTATTTTAAATGAAAAGCGATTAGATTGGTCTACTTTTTAGTCAATCGATTGGGAACACAATTGATTTTTCTGAAAATATCTTTAATATGGATCTCGTCAAACAAAAGAAGATCCAGCCTGAAGTCGGATATAATCATCTCGACCTTCCATGGACAACTCCACAAACCTTGAAGTGCCTTTATAACACACAGATTATCACCTTCAATTTCGATCTTTTTAATCTGTAGTTTGATTGCCACTTCTAACCCGGATTTGAGGGCAAAGGCTTCAACTTTTATAATTGAATTGAAATTATTTTTGTTTGCGTCGAGGCTAACAACATCACAATTATGATTCCGGATTACATATCCAATAGATATGATTCCTAAATCGAGTTTCGATCCATCAAAGTTAAGTAGGGGTTGTGCATCCGGCCCAGACCGGACCGGACCGGTGGACCGGCATTTTTAAATTAATAAAAAATATATAAAAATAAATATCGGTCCGACCCGGGCTTTTTCGGTCCGGACCGGGACTGAAATTGGACCAGGACTAAAATTTCCTAAAATCTTGGACCGGACCAGAAAAAACCGGTCCGGTCAATTTTGCACAACCCTACTTAACGATAGTCGGATTTTGGATGTGTTGTTGTGGTGGTGTGTGTTTCGTGGTTAATAATTATAACTTGAATAAGGCGACCTTACTTTTATTTTAGACCCAAGTGTACGTTTTTACGGGACGTGACATTATTGTTTAGCTTTGTCATGAGACTAGGAGGTTCTCCACGACTAGGCCACTCAGATATATTGCCAGATGCATTAACACCACTCCTTTTGGTATAAGGTAGACCCTCACCTCTCGTATGTAAGGGAGGTATGGAGACAGATCTGCCATGGATTCCGGATGCTTGGACACATGTATACGAGAGCCGACGTCTTGACCTACCTTCTCAGTACTACATCAGGGAGGAGCTGGACGAGCAGAGCACACATATATGCCTTCTCTACGACGGTATACTACCTATGGCGCTCTAGGCCACTCACATATATTGCCAGATGCATTAACACCACTCCTTTTGGTATAAGGGAGACCCTCACCTCTCGTATGCAAGGGAGGTATGGAGACAGATCTGCCATGGATTCCGGATGCCTGGACACATGTATACGAGAGCCGACGTCTTGACCTACCTTCTCAGTACCACATCGGGGAGGAGCTAGACGAGCAGAGAACACATATATGCCTTCTCTGCGACGGTATACTACCTATGACACTCTAGGAACGCTCTGGTGTTTGACCGGAACAGGATCCCCATTGATGTCTTGGTCCGGACGATTAGAGGTCACACCTACACACTACTTTATGAGGAGCTGGACGAACAGGATCCCCATTGCTGATGGCTTTGCCGAAGGTGAATGATACCTTGATCCGATGGGTAGGCACACATCTGGTTTATGAGTGTCCCTTTCTGTTGATGGCTATGCCGAAGGTGGAAGGGTCTTATGAACAGTGCCACGAGTTTACTTTTATTATACAGTCTGACGCAGATGGTATGTTCAGGAAACTTGCATGCTTATCTGGAGTACTTGGGTGCTTCCTAGCCCTTTATGCTTTTTGATGAAGTACTCTTGTGTTATGCAGGCTTAGCTAGGACTACTCTGGTCCTAGTTAAGTCATATCTCTTCTTACATTAATGAATTTACCTTTTACCAAAAAAAAAAAAAACCCGCCTCTTAATTTTTTTAAAATTTAAATAATTAAGTATTATAAGATAATAAAAAAATACATAAAGTAATTATAACCTTTATTTAGAATCGGACCATGGATTTTATTTAAATTCCGAAATCAATTTAAATTCCTGATTCATTGAAAATTGTACTAAATGAATCATAGTTTAGTATTGGTTTTAGATTACAATAAATAAAGTAATATAAAATAATGTATGAAAAATGTTTTTTAAAAAAATAAAAAATCGAACAGTGTTACGTGAAACATACTTGAATAGTTTTGTCATTACTAATTAGGGGTATAAATTACATAAGTTGTGAGAATCCCATAATTCTCATAATTTATTAAGGTTTAAAGATAATTTTATAATTTTTCATAGTTTTAATATCATAAGTTTCATACGTTCCATTAGTAATTCCTACCGAACGCGTCCTAAACGAGCCTAACTGCAAGGCTGCAACTAGATAGACGTGCCAAGCTATTCCCCAAATAGATAACACTCTCACCATTAAAAATATAAACTCGAATGTCAACCTCAAATTAGTCATAGCCAATACATTATTAGCTAATAACCTAATGATTAGCATGCATCTCACTTCGTAGTCTTCATGCTTATATAACTTTGGTTCTTACCTGCTAATCTGTTATATACAGAGGTGAAAATCTATATTACGGTAACAAATAAGAATGAATCTCAACAACAAGATTAATGTCAAGACGGACGGCGCTTGTGCAAAATCTGCCCTAAAGCCGAGCTTCTACAACAACAGTACTTGCCCCAATGTCGAGAAAATCGTCGAAAAGAAGTTATCCCAAACCTTGGTAACCATCCCCGCTGTTCTCCGTCTCTTTTTCCATGACTGCAAAAATGTACATATAATTCTTCGGACCGAGCTTGGAGTGTTGCACTATAGCTAATCGAAACTAATGCCTGTGTTCAATTTTTTGTTGTTGTAGGGATGTGATGCTTCAGTTCTTGACTGTACAACTTCAGAGTCTCAGGTACTGTCATCAAGGCTAAGGAAGCACTTAGTTGCTCTCTCAGAGTCTCAGGTACAGGTTTATTGGGATAAAAAGTTTTGTTATAATATGCTTGGATTTGCATATTGTAGGAGATTCTCCAACAGACTGTACAACTTCAGCCCGTCAAGGAAGCATGACCCGACTCTAAACCCGACTTACACAGCTGACCAGCATAAACGCTCAGCACTTCAACCAGGCGTTCGTTAAGGCCATTACGAATCTGGGTCGGGTTTAACTAAGAAACTATAGTTGGACCAGAAATTAGAGGAAGACAGAATTGACAGCTCTATTCCATCAAATGTCCATTCAGATAAAGCTAAGGATAATCAGTTAGTTACCATAAACCCAGTAAATAGACCATTCAAAGCACAGAGACCACTTTATAAGGACACTCATATATGCAGAAGAAACATTAAAATGCTGTAATCACAGATTCAAAACAAGAGTTGTTAGCAGGAAAAGCTTAATGCTTAAATCATTTTATTAACAATGGACAAAATTTCACAAAGGCGAAGAATCTATTCATAACAAACTATTGGCTATTGCAAAGAAAACTAGAGCACTAATCTTGAAGACCCTAACAACTATTTTGATGTTTCTGTATTTTTTCACCACTCAATCAATACTCCTCCTAAGTAACATTAAACCAAGACATGTACATCATCTATAATCTCTATTAACAGATTACCTCAAATAAACCTGCCACTGAAATTTCCCACCTGCCAATTTCGTTGCAATGTGGCATCCAACTCCATTGCAGTGTTCATGTCAACCAAAGAACCGCGAGTATAATTAGTTTGCCTCTGAGCCCTTGATCGAATCAATTCCAAATGAGGTTCAATCAACTTCTTAAGATACAAATCCAAGCTCTTGTTTAAAAGGTTAGCACAGTCCAATGAGACTTTGAGACCTTCTGCCTCCAACTTCTCTTCCAATCTCTTCTTTAGAGAGACTGTATCAGGAAGCTCTCCCTTTCCATAACATATATCCATGGGAACAGAAGGTGCGTGGCGGGTTTGGACACCAATTGGAGCCGTTAGACTTTTCCAACTATAAATGTCAACGGGACCCTCTGCAGTCTGATCAACCTCGACAACTTTAGGAGCCACAGTTTGGGGCTTCCCCAGTGGGCTAGGTTGGTCTTTGTATCTGCGGTCACGGATTGTAGGCGTTCTCCCCTTTCGAGGGGATTTCGGGATAAGCTCCTTGTATATGGATTGGATACAACTTATTTGGTAACCATTAACCACCTTTCCATTGACAGAAACCTCAACCTTGCCTGGCTTTGCCGGTGGGGATGTAGAGAGGCAAGCGTTTTTCACTATGGACCTTATGAACCAGTTGTGGAGGGTGATGTTCTCACGACCGACTGCAACAACACACAGCTTATCGAAATCAGATTTGCTGAGTTTTTTGGTCAAAAACCTGTTGACAAGGTTGAAGTATTTCTCTGATTTCTGACAACCAAGCTTCTTTGTAATTAAGTTCTTCGCCTCTACTAGATCAACTCGTCTATAATGTTGATCGCCTTTCATACTGTCTTCTGAATTTCCAACTAAGATCGAAATCACATTCAAAGCCCCGATTCAAGCAACCGAATCAAATCAAAACGAATACCAAATTTCCCTCTTATCAATGCTCAGCATTCATCCAAACCCTGTACTCGAACACATCACATTGGCAAATAAAAAAGATGAGCTCTTTCGACCTCAATTCAATTCAATCGCTATCGGACATCAATTCACACAAATTTCAGGGAAACATAGACAGTGTAAAATCAAATTCAAAACCCTGAATTCAGTTCATAACATAAACAAAAAAAATCCGATCTTCGCTGCAAACCCCAAAAGCCCTATATCAAAACCCTAGAAAAAACTTGATAATCAAAAAGCAACTGTCAAAACTAACCTTAATTCGAATATAGCAGAATCTGACGAATACGCGTTCGATCGCTTTCCCCAATTTCGATTAGGTTAACAATATTCGAATCGTCGAGAGCAAAGAGGCAAACCCTGCTGGAATTGGATCGAAGAAGGTTCGAAAGTAGAAGGGGTCAACTAGCACGTGCGTTTTATGTGCTGCTATGCTGACCATATTCCTTTTCTATTTATAATTCTTTTTATTCTGCATATCCTTGCAATATCATGTGTCATATTTTATCTACTCAACGGTCAACGCTTTGTAATCTTTGTCAGTTCTAAGAGGCTGAGATTAGTTTACGAGGAAATGGACCCTTTTCATAAACTTGTGTAGTTACTACAATATAAATTTCGTAATTAGTGGATTTCGAACTAGGGATGACAAACCCTCCCTCCCACCCTTTAACCAGGTAAACTAATTAAACTTGGTAATTTATTGTAATTTTTTTTAAAGTTATACTTAATGTCTACTTACACAACCTATTGTTACACAAACATAACGTTTGATTTTACAAAAAATTGTGATAACCTAAGACCTTTTTTGAATTACACAAGTCGTCTCGATTTACACAAAAACCTATATACTTACACAAGCAGTCGATTTTATATACACAAGCCAATCTAATCCATCATTTTTATTTCACAAGCTCTATCGATTTTATTTACACAAGTCATAACAATTTTGTGTACACAAGCCCTAGCGACTTTATGTTCACAAGCCCTAACGACTTTATCTACAAGCCCTATCAATTTTAATTACACAAGCCAATCGAATTACACAAGGAACGTCGAGTTTGTACACAAGCTCTATCGAGTTTTTACACAAGCCTCGATTTACACAATATTTACACAAGCATTAATTTACACAAGAATTGTGTAACTCAACCTTGTGTAATTACGAATTTTATATTTTCGTTGGACTTTGTGTAATTATGAAATTTATATTTTTGTTGGGCTTTGTGTAATTACGAATTGGGATTGGGCTTTGTGTAACTTAAATTGGGATTGAGCTTATGAAATTTAAAATTACCAATAAGCCTTTTTAATTAATCTTTAAATTTTAATTGTAAAAATCCAAAGGCTTACTTTGTTTTTGGTTTTCCTAAAGGGTTCTATTGCCCCATTTTTCTCATTAATTTACTACGAAACACCTCAAGTTTTTTTTTCTTTTTTTTTTTCAATAAATACAGATACTAACTTTTCCTCATTTATTTCAAAATGGTATTACCAACTCTAAAAATACAAATAAAAATAAAAAAAATAAAATCAATTAATCCTCTCTAGAGTAAAACTGTTCAAATTCATTTAAGAGTTATATTTATACACCATCAAATATTAATTCTAATGGTCTCGCTGTTTCTCCCTCATTTACTCAATGTCAGCTATATTTTCGCCTATAAAAAAATAAATCACGCATCACCTGCATTGATATTTTTCTCTTACAATTCCATGATCAACATAACTTTTAACTTTTCGTATGAATATAATATTAATTAGTCTCTTTTTTTTATAGTAGTAAATCAAACTGTATTTCAATTAAAGGAACTTCATCCGGTTCCCACAACAATGCATGTGCAAAAAATTATGTCAACATTGAAGAATTGACGAAGGAAACACGTGCTAAGATCAAACTCATGATATGTCGAAAATAGGATGCCATAAATCCAATTGGGAGATACCTTAGCAGCAATTTCATTGCTGCAGATGACAAATTACGATGCTACTTTGAGCATAACACAATTATGTATTCCCTCACCATATATAATTTCTTACATACACCATGATATTCTTATAATTAAATCCTCTTTTTATTTACTCGAATATATGTTAATTTCTTACATACACCAAACTCGAAATTTGGACAATAAATCACATATTGACAAATTATACATGTTAGATGCAGGATCAAGACCAAACTCAACAACAAGGTGATAAGGTAGCAGCAAGAAAGAAGACCATGTAATATTTTTGGCAATGTTCAACCAATTTGTTTTGGCAATTTTATTTAATTTTCCTTCTTAGGGGGTATGAATTGGTTTTCGTAGAAACTTACAAGAATCGTAAATAAGAAAGCTCGGAAAGGAAAGCAAGATGCATAGAAACAGAGAATCACGTGAATAGAAACAACAATCATGATCATGATTGCAACCCATGCCACAAAATAGGGCAACACTAAGATAATACAAGTTAATGAATTTATAGAAATATTACATCATATTATAAGATTTCATTAAAACAATCTTATTTTATTTATAAATAAGTTTGTCTAATTTTCCTACAATATAAACTCGTGTATCATGAAGCATAACTTTCGTAAACATTTTTTTTGTTGTTGATACTATAAGATAAGCAATTAGGGTGGTCTATCTCCTCGAGACTTTCCATCCTAGAGCATCCTTGCGGATGAGCTCGTCGACCTGGACAATAGACGACCTTGTAAAATGAATGCAGTCGTGGCCCAACTCAGCAAGCAGGTCCGCCACTCCATTTACTTCATGGAAAACATGTCGGATTTTAACCTGAAGAAAACCCAACAAAATATTTGAGATATCCGATAAAATCATATCTAACTCCCAGGGGGTTTCCAGATCTGCTTGATAGAATTAATCACCATCATACAATCTCCTTCAATTTCAATCGCTTTGATATCAAGATCAAAGGCCAAGACTAGACCCTCTCTCAGCGCAAATGCTTCAACAAGTTGGGCTGATATGTTTTCACATCTCCCATAGTCAAGAGAAATCGTTCTAGCTTCATGATTCCGAAGAATTAAACCAAAGGCAGATTCACCAGAATCTTTCGATGATCCATCAAAATTTAGTTTTACCATACCTAGTGCGGGTTTCGCCCGTTGGATGTTCTTCTTTTTTCTCTTGTTCTTCTTTGGTATTCCCTTATTCTTGTTATCCTTAATACTCTGGTTCCAGTCATCTATTTGTTTCCGGACTAACACATCTATATTCTAAGTATTTTTATTGGACAAATTTTTTGGTTTATGGCAAACCAAATATTCCACCAACAGACAACTAGATAGGTTAGTTCTGATTCTGTTAAATTATTTTTAATCCATTCAATTTTTTCAGCAACTTTAGATTTCAATTGGTTAACCTTTACCAGGGATTGGTTGATTGAATTCTGAACAATAGCCTCATATGTATAGTGACACTTAAAGAAAAGGTGATCTGCTGATTCAAAGGGTGATCACAAAGACTGCAATTTAAAGGGATAGGGACTTTCTGTCTTTCTATGTTCTCTTTAGTGGGTAATCCATTAGTTACCATTTTCCAAATAAAAATTTTCACCTTAGGGATAACCTTAAGGCTCCAAATCCATTCATTTAAACCCATATGTAACCCCCTATTTGCATACTGCGAGTTATAGGCAGACTTTGTAGAATAGTTCCCATCCTCATCCGTGTCTCTGACTAAGACGGACCGGCAAGCGACATGCCTTTCCGTGACATGAAGGTTGTCCATTTAACCACATTTCTCTTTGTCATTTCCTTATTTTAATTATGTAATAGTAGAAGGAATATTCCCTGCTTAGCATTGGATCTCCTTTAGGATTATCATATTGGACCTCCCTTTTAGACTTTTCGTTCCGGCCCCCTCCTCTATATAAGAGATATTTGGCCTCCATTATAGAAGGTAATTCCTCATACTTAATGTGGGTATCACCACTTCCCTCTCTAAAAGTTTTTCCTTAGATCTTCGATTCAAGACTCGCATACGAGGATTCTTCAAGAATCAACTATCGATTCCACTTCAACGGCTTGCTCGATTAATCTTGATCGAATCAACCAATCGCTTCTACCAACCATGTTCTATCAATTGTTCAACTTGTAGATCAAGAAAGGCCTAGTTGAAGCTCTAGCTTGATCTATATCCGGAGTTTGTCTTTGAACATATCCAAGGACGCATCACCCTTGGAGGTCAGTCGATTGGATCCTTCACTTTCGATTGATAACGTTCTTGAGTATTATTCTGGTAATTTGAGTAAAATCTCATCTTTTTTAGGGTTTCCAGAGCCTTATTGTATTGATATATGATGTTGATAGGATTTTATAAATGTTGAATGTATGTCTATGAGGGGTATGGTAGCATTTGGATTTTTCCTTGTAAAATACGAGAATGGAGTTTGATATCTTTCTTTGATGTATGATCTTCAAGGTGATGATGACAAAATGCGAGAGTCAAGTCACTCATGCCCAAAATACTACATTCGATGTGAAGATAAACCCCGTCATCAGTGCGTGACAATCAAGAAAGGTGACAACCGTCTATGTGTGTCAAACAACGTCTTAATCACGTGTCAATCAAATGAAGTTGTCTCATTTCCAAGGCAATCAAGATTTTTTTAGAGGGGAAGTCCTTAACAAAATGCCTTCTTCCAAGACATTTAAAGCGTTTAACATCTCTAGTTCGGTTCTCCCATTCTTGTCTTTGAGGTTGAACCTAAGTTGGATAATTTTTTTTAGGATCTACACGTCTTGGTGTGACTTGTGAACCACTAGGATCCGTGTTTGACCACATTTTTTCCCCTTTTGGGACACCTTTGATGGAGATTCTTGTATACATGGTTAGTGTAAGAAGAACCTCTTCAATAGACGTCCCTCTCACAAATGATCTCAAACTGTTGATAAACATAAAAATGATATATTCCACGGAAAAGTAACTTAAGTTCAAATCTAAAGACCGAAGTCCTTAATTCGTTATTAAGTTCATACGGGTCCCATTCCTTTGTCTTAATTGTTCTAACCTAGCATGAACTCTTTAGTCATCCGACACAAACCTATTCCTCTAAAAAGGTTGCACATTCAAGCTCGATACCTTACTAATTTCTTATTGTTTGTGAGTTTATTTAAATCCATTGCAACCTCTTGTGTAAATTGAAAGGGGTTGTGTAAATTGAGAGGACTTGTGTAAATCGAAAGAGAGCTCCTATAAATTAAATGAGGTCTTGTGTAAATCATTGGATAATTACAAATTTGTGTCAACTACTAATTTGATATCTAAATTGGGTAAATCAAATTTAGATAAGTTGTATAAATCGAACTTGTATATTATATTTGAGTAAAACTAGTTTAGGTAATTAAAAATTAAGTATAACTTTAAAAAATTGCAACAAAATACTCAAGTTCATTGAGTTCAGCTAGTAATCCGTGTGGAGTTTGAGGTGTGTAAATAAAAATTACCAACTCAGCCTTTATATGTTTCATATGTCATCCGAAAATTTTCATATAAGTATAGTAGTGGATGGTATTAATATTAAACGAAACATTATAAATGTTTTTTGTCGTTTTTTTATTTGTCTAATCAATGCACCTTAGTGGATGGTATTAATATTCCACACTTTAGCCCCGAAACATAAATTACATAAATTGAGTTTAAACAATATCGTACTTAAAACTCAAGCCCAAAATTTTTTAAAATTATTTTTAATGAGGATTTTATTTTGAGTAATTTTTAAATAAAATACATGGTTATGTTTAAAGTAGCCCTAACTATATCCACGGGTGGATGACACAAATGTTATAATTTGAAGTTAACGCCTCCAAAATCATTTATACATCAAAGGAACTACGGAGTACTTTATAAATACCGACAATTTATGGTGTTATGATTGTGCAATTTTATCAATGAACTATATATATACAACGACATAACACAATAATGCATAATAATCATTATATCACATTATATGATTGGAGAATTTAGCGATTGAAAACCAGAAATAACTAGAATACTCATATAAAAACCTAAAAACAAGGCTACAAATGTCTTTAATCCTTAGTTAATCAAAAGGTGATCAGCAGAATTAGGAATCCAAGCACTAGCAAACACAACATTATGTCCTTTCCAAGTGAGCATAAGATCCTCCTCCTCCCTCTTAGCCCCCCACCCGGCGGCGTGCTCCTCAAGCATCCCTCTAACCTCGGCCACCGCCTCCTCCACCAGTGGTGTCCCATGAAACCCGGCTCCCCGCATCCGTTGGACCCATCGTACTCTCGGCTCTTGCCTCTCCACCCTCCCGACTCCTTCCTTGGCTATCAAGTTTTCCACCTTCCAGCAAATCTCCGCCTCGTACCACCGCCTCTGCTCACTCCCTCGCGGGAGGAATGTGTCCACCGTGTCAAACGGGATCCATAGGTAGTTGAAAGCCGACCTCAACCTCCCAATGAGCCCGCTTGAAGTAAAGTCCGCATCCTCCTCTACCACCACCACCACTATTGGATTTAGGCTCCTTATCGCCTTGAGAAATACACTCCGGTAAGAATTGCATAACAGGGATGGAGACGAGGATGTCGTTGTGTTCATGGTCTCGTCGGGGATGTAATGTAGCATCATTTGGCAATTGATTACTAATGCCTCGTCGATTTCAATTTGAGAACTGCTTTATATATATATTTCGTACGGTGAATTTACTAACTTAACACCTCGGAATAATATTGAAAAGTATATGAATTTTACTTATAATATAAACAATAAACAATTAGTCAAAGGTGGAAAACATACCCTTGGATTGCGTTTTGTTGCTTATGCAGACGAAGGAAATCGATCAAGGAAGAGAAACCATCGGAAGCATTTCCAGCGACAAGGTTAAACTCCAGAGTGATGTTTCTTGATCGGGCAAAGTTGACCAGTTTTGACCCAAGCTCGTCGTAGGAAACAAAGTCTAGAAGCGGGGGAATATCTTCAACAGGTCTAGCCACCGTCAACCTCACCATCGGCGGCGGAAGTTGATGGCCGGAGTTGTCTTCATCACTCATCGGAGGATGACGGATATTATGACGAGTTGCGATTGCATCTATTAGAGTAGGGATTTGCATACAATGGGTAGTGCTCAAATCCACAATATGAATCACCGGAAACCCATCAACGGCGTCAAGAATGGCGGAGTTAGCAGCGGTGAATCCAAATCGATACCATGGAGTAAGATCAACGAAATTAGCAAGCTCAAGAACTGAGAATCGATGAGTAGAAGGAGTAGCGGCGGAGAGAAGAGTTGACCGGGAAATAAGTGATCGGAGAAAGGCGGAGGTAAGGCGACTAGTGGAATCGCCGTCGGGAGAAGCAAGATTGTTGAGAACCCACAAAATTTGTTGGGTTAAGGTTTGATCATTGTTATCAATGGCGGTTGCACAATGAACTAGCAATTGCTCCATGCAATTCGCATCACCAAACGGATGAGAAGAAGAAGAATTGGTTGTTGAGAATGGAATCAAGGGATTAGTATTATTACTACTGCTATTGTTTCCGGCGGGCCATGGCCGGAGACGGTGGAATTGGGCGGTTTTGTTAAGCATTGAGAAAAGCTCCGGCGAGGAGAAACAATCGATTTGGTGGTGGTGAGATGGTGGAGTTTCTGAGAATTGCATCATGGTTTTAAACAAGTGATCAGAATCTGGGTTTTATTGAGTTTGAATGATTCAGGGGGAAATAACAAAGGGTTTAGGAAAAAGACTTTACGAAGAAGTTGCAGTTTTCATTTCATTGGAAGAAGAAGAAGAACAGTATCCTGCAAAACGGATACCCGAAATGGACAGTTCAATGGAGGGCATTAATTGGGAAGATGAGCACAAGTCAAAATTAGGGTAAGCTGGAGAGAGAAGGACCCAAAAGAGAAAAAGCTGATGAAATTGATCAGAGAGATTGCAGAAAGTAAGATTAGAGGATGAATAGAAGGAAACAAAAAGAACCTAATTCATGGCTACAAAAAGGTTGAGTCTTTGAAATGTTGATTGTTTCCCATCGGTTAGTAGTCTGGCTGCTACTTATAATTGTCTGATGATTTCTATCCAGTTTTCGTTTTCAGATGACAGAGATAGTGAAAGCATGTGAATTGTGAAGAGTCGAAGGGATTCCTTTTGTCACCTTTTTATACACTCTTGAGTAGGACTGTTCACTCATCCTGAACCGGGTTTGGTCCAGTAATTTAGTTGACCTAAACCAGCCATTGGTTGTTACATCCCGGTCCAAATTCAGATTGGTTTCAAACCGGATAGACCGGTCAAGATAATCTCTACTTGTATGGACCAACTTTATTTGTGCAGGATTCTTTAAGCTAGTCTTTTAGAATTTTAATCTATCGGTTCTACCGGACCCAAGAACGGGTTCTTTTAGGTTGCCCCGGTTTAATTTGACCACCTTTGGTGTTGAGTGTCACCGTGTTAGTTAGAGTATTATTGAGCATATATATGAGAGTACTTTTGTTTTAAGTTGAAACTCATCAACCCGGAAACTCAAGCCATCACTCGAAAAATATGAATTTTGTAAGACGAACTACAAGTCACTCACATGATTTTAAAAGAGACGAGTAAAGATAAATACTTATATTATCCTTCTCGAGTAAGGCGAATCAAAATTATTCATATATATAGGGTCCGTTTGGGAAGCAATATTTTTATGAGCTTACAAGGCTTATGGAGCTTGCAGGAAAACAATAAGCTGAGCGTTTAAGAGCACTACCTTATGTAGGTTATGATATCTTACGTAGCTTGTAATAACCGGATTTTTATTCCGTAAACGGGTGTGGAAGGGAGCGATGGAACCCAAGTGTATTCGGTTAACCCAAAACCTCCCGGAAAAGGCACTAATATGTTGTTGTTTTGGGTTCCTTCATGGTTGGTTGTGATACCTTGTTGTAACACCCCAAATTCTGGAAATTTGGGATGTTACGGGATAAGACCTCACAATGGATTCCGACCCTAGTGTGATAAATAGATTGATATATACTATCTTGGATATTTTAAGTTTCGGGACGAAACTTAATTATTTTAATTCGGACTGATGTAATAACCGAAACTTTTATTCCGAAAACGGGCGTGGAAGGGAACCCAAGTGTATTCGGTTAACCCGAACCCTCCCGGAAATGGGCTTCCATTCATAGGGGTTTTTCTCCGCGTGTTTGCCCTTGTGGACCAAACCAAATGAAACACTAATATGTTGTTGTTTTGGGTTCCTTCATGGTTGGCTCTAATACCATGTTGTAACACCCCAAATTCTGGGAACTCGGGATGTTACGGGCTAGAACCTCATAATGGGTCCACACTCTAGTCTGACAATTAGATTTGTATACTATCTTACATATTTTATGTTTCAGGACAAAACTTATTTTAAGAGGGGACGGATGTAATAACCGGTATTATTATTCCAAAAACGGGTTTGGGAGGGGGCGATGTAACCAAGTGTATTCGGTTAATCCGAACCCTCCTAAAAATGAGTTTTCTCTTCATAAGTGTCTCTGCCCAGTGTTTGCCCCTACGGACCAAACCAAATGAAACATTGATATGGTGTTCCTTTGGGTTCTCTAATGGTTGGCTTTGATACCATGTTGTAAGATCCGGTTAAGTTGTTATTAGACTAGGGCCGGGATCCATTGTGAGGTCCTAGTCCATAGCATCCCGAGTTTCCATAATTTATGGTGTTACATAGCTTGTATTCTTTTCATTTCATAAGCTACATAAATGTAGTTTACAGAGCTTATGGTAACTTATTGAATGATATATTACAAATATTAATATTAATAGAACAAGAAATTATTTTTAAAATAATCTTATACGTATATCAGCTACAATAAAAAAAATTTCTCCCAAACATCTCAAGCTTATCAAAAAAAATAAATTTGATAAATCAACTCCTAAATTTAACTATCAATAAACTTCAGTTACTTCCGACTCATAATGATATGAAATTGTCTAAGAACATTTTGTGATGAGATTCAGTATACAATAAAATTATAGTATTTTCTTTACTAACTTTATTCCATTTTTAATCTACAAACTACCCTATTTTTTATAGTAAAATATTTCCTCGGTTTTAATTATCTCATTTTTCTAAAACTAGTACTTGCCACTAACTATTGTTGTATATACTAATTTTGGCAGATTTTTCAAATTTAAAATTTAAAATTTTTAAAAGAAACAGTAAAATAATTACCTAGAAGCCTAAAAATTAAGATATAAGTGATTAATGCTGCATTATTTTAGAGGCAGACGGGCAGACGTACGTAGCAAATGGCCTAAGTTAGAGCCATGACATATGTATGAAAATTGAAAGATACAAGGCATGAATTTTGTCAGCATATAATTTGTCTCCAACCCTACCCCATCCCCAAACAAAATTCCTTTTGTCTATCATTGCCTAATAATTACAAATATATATATAATATGCTATCTGGATATTACTTGCGGACCATTTAATTATCAGCAAAATAATTATATATATTTATCACTTTTAATTTATAAAGACTCAAAGGAACGAGTTTTTCTTGTTTCTTATATATATTATAGGGTAGCACTTCTTATCACGTTTATATTTATTGTGAGAGGTGGAAGTTTGGAAGGTAAGTCTAAGGTATATCGACAAATTACGTTCATCTACACGTATATACGCGTTAGGATTTGGGATTAACTCCATTACATGATTTCAAATGACTTTAGAACAAGAGGTCTACTGCATTTGTACAAGTAAACTCTTTATCTACTCATTTTAAGATCGATCTAAGATGATTTTTGGTAGATTTGATATGATCGGAGAGGTCAACGTCAAGTGAAGAAGACTATCTCATTTGCATGCCTGGAAGTCACGTGAGGTTCATATGGTTCATCCTCTCCTCTCTCAAATCTCTTTCACTCATTGGTTTCTTCAAAATAATTTCTCTCATCCAAATTGTCACCCCTCTTAGAATAGACTACTCGAACGTTGCCAGCCCAACCCCTACAACGACTCTACGCTCTATATATTCTTCATATATCATCGTTTTTACCATCTCCTTAAATGTGCATTTTAAGGCTCACATGATTTAATGTATATATATATAAGTATATAACTCATGTATTCTTGAGTGGTTATCAGTGATCACGCTCTATATATTCTTCATATATCATCAGTGATCATGGATATTCAGAGGGTGAAAACCCGTTAACAAATGGGTAAAAATGAGTGTTGGATAAAACAAGTGGTGGATCGAGTAGGATCCGGGTGAACGTTTCATCCACCCATCATCAATTGATTCATCCGACCCGTATTCTTCCGGTTAAAAGTATATATTTAATTAATATTTGTAGTTTTTATATTACTATATAAATTATATTAAATTAACTCTATCTTTTATTTCTAATATACTTCGGTCCTTATTATTGATTTGTTATAATTTATTTTATATTAAATAGGTGTAGTACACTCAAAGTCTCATCCGATCCACCTGCTTCATCCGATATATAGATGCGGGTGGTTGTATACAATATGTTAAGACCCTTAGCAGACGGTGGGTCGTGGGGTGGTTATATTTGGATGATGGATTGGGTGACGGTCAAGGTCATCCACCCACCACCCTGGTCCACTATCATCCCTAAACAAGCATATAAATTAGGTACGAGTTCAACGTATAAGTTTCTAAAACCAATTGACAATAAGATGAATATTTTTGTGACATTATAAATTAGGTACGATGTGAGATATTTTTTTATCTGCACTCGCCACCTTATGGACAACTAGTCTATTCGGACAATATAACTTTTTTTGTCTGAATCCGTGATCAACGTCTTAAAGCCGACAAGTCCGATAAGTCAGGATCACTCTAATGCTACGAGTGCACAACAAATTTCGGCGGTCCAATATATCATCAAAATAACACGTTCAGATATACGTGCACGTTAGATTCGAGTCCAACATATAAACCTAGGGGTAAGGATGGATAATAAGAGCATCAGTACACCAAACTTGTATGTAATGCTCAATCTTATATATATTATAGGAGTAGCACTCCTTGCCACGTGTCACGCATAAAAGTACTCACTGTCACGTGTCATTTTAGCATTTAACCACAACCCACCAAAATATTAATTAATTTTATTCATTACAAAATTATTTAACGAAATATTAAAATCAACTCTTAATTAAATTCATCCCTTTCAATCACCTTTTTTTGTTACCTGAGATATGTATAACATATTAGAATCACATCCATAACAAATTTTAGCAGTACAAAAAAAAATAAGAATTAATTAAATCCACTTTTAAAAATTAAATGTTACTGTTTTCATCCCTTCCAATCACCTTTTTTGTTGCCTGATATTGTGTTATTTCTTAAATTAATTTATATATAACAATTAATTTAACACCATATGCTACCAATGTACTATTTTTATTAATATATGAATTAGTATAATAAGGGGGAGAAAAATCAAAATATAAATTATTATACGGTTAAATATTTTATTAATGTATTATATAATATTATAGGTAAAGTGTACAAATATTTATTGCTTATTATCTACTCTATCTGATGGGAAAAAAAATAGTTTATATATAATCCCTTAAAAAAATATAATAACAAATAATATTTTTATCAAAATTCCTTACAAGACACGGGTAATACACTAGTTTTAAAGTAATACACTAGTTTTAAATTAAACGCGGTCGGAAGATGATTCAAATTAGAATTATATAAGGTCAAATTGTCCTATTCCAACTGAAACCAATTAACTTGGTTGATGTGCAGCACATTTTATTTTCTTAAAGTTAAAGCAGAATGAAATTTATTGACAATAATGCAAATTCATACGTTAACGTTAAGGATGGTGTTTGGAGAGGCAGTCGGGGGTTAGCCGCGGCGGAGCTTTAAACTAAAAATGTTTAAAGATGTCTATGTAAAAATAGGATAATAAGGATTGGTTTTGTGCTTCTCTAAAATTACTGGCCACCAAGCCGCTAAGAGATGTAAGTCTATGTGCGACGACGCTGGACTTGGTTCAACGCGCATGAGCATATGTGCTTGAACGTGCGATAGACTCCACGTCAATTCTAACTCAACGAAATCTATCACTTTGATTTCCTTAAAAACAAATATAATTGACTGAATTTATGAATACAAGGTTATCACCGCAATTTCAATGACGTTAAATCCTAAATTTATGGCCTTTTGAAGAGAACATAAATTTCCGTTTGAAGGACAGTTTTTACTCCACATCGTTACATTTTCATATCAAGTGTTATGACATTACGATCTCGAATGATAAAGTTAAAGACACATTGATCATTCAATTTTCGGTAAACACCAAATCAAATTTTTAACAAATTTCAAACATGGTTAATTTTTTTGTTGTCAGTCCTTATTTCGAAAACAGTTTGACATTTTTAAGTAGACTTGTTCCGGTTGTTAATGGATCCACGACCTCATATAACGATCCAAACATAAAATTTGTGAATATAGGGTTTATAATATATTTTTTTTCTTGTATATCAAATGAATTCTGACAATCAGAAGAATCTAGATATGACAGCAAGTAAAGGCAAACCAAGAGAAGTTAGAAAATCAATTTTCAAACATTAACTAATCTTCAAAATATTGAGAAATAAAATCATAGTTAATTAGGGTTTGATATGTTTGAGGACGATTCCCTAATCGCACGGTACAAAGAACAACAAGACATGCTTCATTTTTTTTGATTGACCGAAGCTTACAAGCAGCTTTTGGAAGTTCCAAGGTCAAGTGCGTTCATGTTCAAACAGTTAAATAAAAAACAAAAACTCACATTTATTTATTTAGTATCATCAAACCTTATTGATGAATGTGAAATTTGACTAGAAATGTACCACTTTTTTTCTTTTTCTGTTAAATCATGATTAGGGTAATATACGCTAGTTATTTATTAAAGATTAATTTTTAAAAATATATCAATATTTGGAGTGATTGCAATTTCTATCCTATGTAAATATAATCTAAATTTTACCAAATATTTAACCTTTTAGATATGTTGAGGATGTTCTTGTTAATCTATTA
This sequence comes from Fagopyrum tataricum, assembly GCA_002319775.1. Classification (NCBI taxonomy): domain Eukaryota; kingdom Viridiplantae; phylum Streptophyta; class Magnoliopsida; order Caryophyllales; family Polygonaceae; genus Fagopyrum; species Fagopyrum tataricum. Next base: position 2,177,701 of record CM008284.1, read on the forward strand.
CAATCGAATTAATTTGGCTATTGAATATTGTGTCATGTTAAACACTACTCTGTAATTTGTTTTCTTTTTCTATAACGAAAATTGATCTACCTTTCCGGTAGTTCAATTTAAAGTTTTAAGTTAAATACAGAAAAGTGTAGGTATTTTATACCGTGTATTATATATATATATATATATATATATATATATATATATATATATATATATATGGAGATTTGTAAACTGAAAGTTTGTTTATTTCATTAATCAAATATTGTTTATATAGAAATAAAAAGAGATAATACGACAACCTAACAAATAAATGAATAAACACAAATATACGACCCAATAGATTGGGCTTATACTCTAACACTCTCTCAAGATGGAGGTGTGTTTTAAAAACTCAAAGCTTGAACAATAGAAATTTGAGTTGAACCGTAGAAACTTGAAGGTTTATGGCCATGGGACGCATATTAATTAGCGTTTTAGAATAGGTTTAAGCGAAAGGATGCAATGAGGACATGATGGACCTCTCTCCTTTCTCTCTTTGTTTTGTTGGAGCATAGAGATGCTATGATGACTTAATGGACCTCTCTCCCTTCTCTCTTTTTTATTTTGGAACAAAGGGTGCAATAAGGGCTTGAAGGACCTCTCTCTTCTCTCTTTGTTTTGTTGGAGCGAAGGGATATAACGAGGATTTATGGACTTCCTCCCTTCTCTTTTTTTTTTTTTTGGAGCGAAGGGATCCTATAAAGACTTGATGGAACTCCCTCCCTTCCCTATTGTTTTGTTGGAGCAAAGGAATGCTACGAGGACTTGATGAACCTCCCTCCCTTCTTCAGTCCTTGTTTTGTTGGCGATATGGGTTCAGTTTGAACAAAGGATACTATGAGGCATGCCCGGCCCAAATACCAGTGCGGCCAGTTCTGCTGAACAAGGCCCCATATTTTTGTGGGCCTCAATATAATCTAGTAAAACTACCTATATACACATTGAAGTACTGGCCTAGCTAGTAGATAAGTGTTATTTGAACCTAAGGTCATGGGTTCGAATCCTCATCTCTCATTTTTTGTTATGTTCAGTATTTTTTCCCCTTGTTCTTTTGATTTCGTTTTATTTACTTTTAGTGTTTAATTATTTCAATTTTATTAAAGTTATTTTTCAGCATATAAAATATAGTTTATATGATACTTTTAATAAAAATAAACCTTGTATGTTTTTCTTATAATTTTTATTTATTTATTTGTACTACCTCTAGTATTTAATTATTTCATATAATTTCAATTTTATTAAAATTATTTTTAAGCATATAAATTACTATTAATTAATATAAACCGTGTAATTTAGTTTAATTTTTATATGGGCATCTATTTTTTTTTTGCACGGGGCCTCCAAAATCATTGAGATTGTAACACCCCAAATCCGCGGGACTCGGGGTGCTACTGGGCGAGACCTCACAATGGGTCCCGACCCTTAGCCTGACAACAACTTCACCGGACCTTCCAACATGACACAAATAAAGGCGAAAACTTAAATATGTTTTTAATGTATGTGGAAACGAAAAGTACGAAACTACAACTTGGAAACTCAGCCGAGTCCTCAAAACAACATAATCTGATACAAGTCTAAACGTACAACAATATCCATAAACAAAAACATGAAAACACGACTCAAACATCCCCGTCCTATAATGTACGGGGACCCCGGCTGTCCACTCCTCCACCTCACTCGGCGGCGTCCCTAACCTGCAAGTCATCTACATATACGGTTTAAAACCGTTAGCTAATATTCTAGGCATTAGAATAACGGGAAGGCACAAACACATATAAATCACAAAACATAAATCACACAAGTTCGGTTTATTATCTTTATATTCTTAACTCGTATCCCGTTCTATTTCAACTTCGGTTGTGACATGAGACCCCAATGGTCTCGCCCCGGTCCCTATTTCCGGCAAGGCACGGTACGGATGCATCCGTCCGTCTCACCCGCACGGCTAGTCGCCGAGAACCTCCTAGACTCTCGCGAGAGCTAGGCAGATGATGTCACCGCCCGTTATCATACACTTGGGCTAAAATTACATATAAGGTCGGTGGTCCTATTTTACCGGTTTGATAATTATAACAAGTACGTAAACACACACCACCAAACACGCATCATGCTAATACGTAAAATACGAGCTAAGTAAGTCCGGAGACTTACCTCGTCACCAAACCCAAGTCAACCACACTCTTGCTTCCTTAAGGAGGAAGCCCACAACCTGCTCACAAGAGATATGCATATCAATACATACTCACACTCAAGAAGTCTTAGACTTCACTCTAGTGATCTACGCAAGACCACCCAACCCTCAAACTAGGAAACGCATCCTAGGTCCCGATTACTCATCACACTCTCCACACATGCAACATCCCACAACAGTCCATAATTCCACAAGAGAAAAACCTCAACCAAAGAGGCACAAGCTAGCCTAGAAGGCCCATCATGCTCACATGCTCATATCCATCACTTACATCGAGCCTTAAGGGCTCCTAGGTTCACAACCACTAAGTGGCATTCCAAGCTACTCTAGATCCATCCTAGGCATGCTACTAACATGATCCAACATCAATACTAAGGAGGGAACGAAGAGGAAAGGAGATGAGGAACCTACTGTTGCCGAAACTGCAGCCGCGGAGTCAAGCCGGCGCCCCTGCGGACACAAGAGCCGCCCCCGCGGAAGATTGCGTCGCCTGCCAGGAACCGCCCCCGCGCCCGAGCCACGCCGCACCCGCGGCCGTCTGCTGCCGCCCCCGCGCCCGAGTCACGCCGCACCCGCGGCCGTTCGCTGCCGTCCGAGCCGAGTGTCTGCCGCCGCCCCTGCGGCTGGCCGCGCCCGCGGTCCAGTTGAGCCGCCCCGCGGGTTCTGCGCAGAACGTCGTCTTCGACTTTGGATCTTTGGCTCCAAAGTCCTTCTTCTCTTGCTGGATCTTCTCCAAACACCCACCACGGTTCTTAGGCACCTCTACTGGACCTAAACGAGCTAAGAAACTAGACATGCACAAGGTTTGAGTGAAAACCTCTCCAAGCTTCATCCATGGCCATGGATGAAGGAGGAAGGAAGAAGAAGGGAAAGAGCACCAAGGAAGAGGGGAAAGGAAGAGGGAGAGCTTACCAACAGCTGAGAATACCTTCTGCAGTCCACAACTTGGATCTTTAGCAACCATGGAGAAGAGAAGAACAAAGAGAGGAAAAGAGAGGAGAGGAGTTGAGTGAAAGAGTGAAGTAACGTGAGGAAAGAGCTAAGGTAGGAGAGAGAGAGAGTCAAAGGCTGAAAAGGAGGTGTGGGGACCAAGGGGTCAGCTGACCTCTTGTCCCTCACACGGACCAAGGGGTCGGAAATGACCCCTTGTCATTTTCAACCCAGAACGAAGGGTCGGAACGCGGAAAAAGAGGAAAAACGACGTGTCGGCTCGGGATTTTCTTAAGAATAAATCCCGGCTCTCGGCATCTCGGGATTACGGAAAACTACAAGGTGATCTAAGTCCGGAATAAAATTAATAAAATTCCGGACGTTACAGAGATGGCACTGCTATGAGGACTGGATGAACCTTTCTCCCTTCTTTGATGGTAGAAGTCGGCTCTAGGGCGCCGATAAGTTGGCTTGATGGTGATGACGGTACAACTAGGGTTTGTGTTTTAGGGTTTCTTTAGTCAAATGTGTGTTTTATCGTAGACTTTGATACCATGTAGAAATTTGACAACTAAAGGCTTGTTTGTTTCATTGATCAAATATTATTTATATAGATAACTATAAAGGGACAAAACGGCAAACTAACAAATAAAGGATAAACTCAAATATACGACCCAAACTAACAAATAAAGGATAAATTTAAATATACGACCCAATTGACTAGGCCTATACTCTAACATAAAAAAATAAAATATCAACTCAAACCTTATTATATAAAAGCGGAGTACTTTTTATCCGTGTATTATATTTATATTAATATAAAATGTCGACTCAAACCTTATTTTATCATACTTTCATGATTATATCTGCAACAAATCTATAAACTTGTACAAAATATATTTAGGGCATATTTTGTTAGGCCGTTGGATTTTTTAGATTTGGGTTATAATGATGTTGTAAAATGTAGTGTTTATTTAGAGTAGAGGTTTCATTGTAGTGGTTTGGGATATGGTCGTGGAGTTCTGAAAATGAGATTTTGTAATCTCGTTAGGTAAAGTTTTATGGGATTTTGGGAGGGTGATGAAAACCGATTCTAATTCACCCATTTCTCATCAATTGTTACACTAGTGAAGCGAAATGAAGGTGACGAGAAACTCATTCCTATTTTAAAAGAGAATTTCATTTTGTATTTGGTTATGGTTGTTTCGAGAAATTGAGTAACGTATGTGTTGCTCACATGATGAGAGAGCGAGGATGAAAGAGAAATTGATTTAATTGCTTCATTCCGAAGTTGATTCATTGATCTATATGACTATAGATGTTTCACACGAAGATAAAACAAGGATCGAAGAACATATGTGTTTGGATATGGCTGTTTCGTAGATTTGTTTGGTTATGGTTTTTTTCACCTGAAGATAATGTGAGTATTAACGAACATATATATATTTAGCTATGATTGTTCCTGCACTTCAGTAAATTTGTTATTTTTTTCATATCGAAACTAATTTTAAACTATTTATTTAAACACGTACATAAAGTTTTTAATAAACCACAAATCTGTATATTAAAAAAATTCATTTACAACCACAACAATAAATCTAATTTGACTAAATACGTCCTTTAACTTGAGATAAAGCCGATATCTTTTCTATAAATAAGATATATTTGAACCATTTACATAAGGAGATAACAAGTTGCGGTTAATTAAGCAGCACAAATAATGAAAATTAGCATGTGATTTGAGAGATGCCTTGCTAATAACCCGACAATATATGATTCATAGGAAGTACCTTTCTACAAAGAATCCAAAAAATATAAAAACAAATGAATTCTTTCGAGCTTGAGAAGAAAGGACATTCCACTTGTATGGAATTTTAGATCTATTTGTTTAGCATCTTATGATTCTTCTTTTGTTTAATTGATTATTTTAATGCAACTGAAATGTTTCACCTAAATAGTTCATCGTTTCTTGTCCAACAATTAGCTTAATTGTTGATAATTGGAGAGATCTTTTAGTCAAAGTTACCAATTGACTTCCTAAATAATATTAGATATCCCAAAATATGAGCTTAGGAAATTAGGAGGGAGGGAGAGGATCAAGTAGGAACCTATTTTTATGTATAGAGTTAGAACATATCATAACTACACTATCTAACTAATTGAACGACTCAAATATCAAACTTCGGGCCTAAGGTCTTGTATGTATCCGTCCGGAACGGGCTTCGGGTCGGGCGGGCCATACCCGTTTTTTATATATATGTTTTTTTAAAAAATAAAAATTATACATATTAAATATAAAATAAATAAAATTATAACAAATAATTCAAAGTAGTTCAATGGTCGTGAACATTTGAACCTTATCTTGAGGTATCGGGTTTGATTTCTACTATTCGCATATATATATTTTACATATTTACATTAAAAAATAAATAAAACGGGCTTGCATCCTTGCCCGTACCCGCCCGGAGGGCTTGACGGGCCGGGCTTAGCGGCCCGGTCAGGCCTGCCTTATGCGCCATACCCGCCCATTTTCATGGGCAGGCAGGCGGGTTTGCCCGCGTTTGCCCAGGTCTAAGTGAAAGAGAATTTTTAGATTTTTATCCGGTGTTTCAGACCTATAAAGTCTTATAATGTTCCAATATCTTGGTCGATCATTTATTAATCGAACGGCTCTTAGAGATTTATACTCCCTACATAAAAATAGGTTCTCACGCGAACCTGACCTCTCTATATATATATATATATATATATATATATATTACAAAGTTTACGGGAGTGTGGTGGCGACCCTCCAAATTGAGTGTTACAAAAATAAAAGTATGAAATGCAATAAAATGATTGTGTATTACTTTAGACCACTTTGACATAAACAACTTGAGGATAGTATGCTCAGATAGGCCCCCCATAAAACCCGCGTTTCCAAACTAATCGGTAGGAGACTCTTATTAAATCAACACATACATGCTCAGATAGGCCCCATCCGCAAAATCCGCGTTCCCAAGCAAAACCCGCGTTCCCAAACTAATCGATAGGAGACTTTTATTAAATCTTCTTTCTCGATTATCAGTCAGAAATTTCATTGATATATATTTCTAGAATAAAATTGTGCATGTCTAATCACGTTGAAATAACATTCCGAACAAGATTGTGTTTATAAATTTGTTATAGGAGAATGATAAAATTAGTCAATACTTAAGAATCGAGTGGTTCTTCACCGCACCTACAAAATATAATCGATAAATTGCACAAAATCATTCTTAACTTAGAGTATTTTATGAAAAATCACATATTTATCTTATATTCTTAAAGTATTTAAAACGGGTTAAAACAAGACTTATTTCATATATATTATAGTTAATTTATTATAATATAATCTGTTTTAATAAGTAAATTGACAATTTTACAAATGTCAGCACTATGGTCCAACCATGTCTCCATGGTCTCATGACTCTCATGCACAACGACAGAACCAGATGTAAGTTCACTAAAGGCTTAATATAAAATTTAAAATGTAGTTTTTTGTGCTTCACCTAATTCTAACATTTTGTTGCTTGAATTCCTCTAAGAGGGAATCTAATTTTGACAAACAAATAACAAATTCTTGATTAAACTCCCTTAGGTCAAACAACTGCTTCTAAATAAATTAATTTTACGAGAATCATGCTTGTCTTAGTTTGTGACAAAGAGAATAAGATTGAATTGTGTTTGACTTCTTCATGTACAAATTAGTTTTTGTTTAATGAGTTATTTTAATGATGAAACACAATTTTATGTAACAGACATACTCCAGCTATTGGATCTAAAGACTAGGGAAAAAATCGACAGACCAGGTGACAGTCATGAGATAAACAAAATAAATGAAAATAAATTTAAAAAAAAACACAAGGTACATCGTAGTAATACGGAAACATATAGTCTCATGGGAAAGGAGGATGCACAAGTTACCAGAAAGCAGAGAGCAAATGTCCATTGGCGAAGAAAGTGTACAAGGAGAAAATATGTAAAACGGATGATACGGTTAGGACCTCACAATGAGTCCCGACCCTAGTCTGACAACAATTTCAATGGATCTTACAACAAGAAACAAATAAAGAAATTGAATAAAACCTTTAATAAATAAAATGTCATAAAAGAAAAGAAACATATTTTAGCCGATCAAATAAACGTGACAAAATCCAAAGGAAATACATGAGTCTAGTCACAAAAGAAACCCAACTAACAAGTACGAAAAACCCGGCTGACCACTCCCTCCGGATCACTCCACAACAGTCCTACCCTGCAAGGTATCTACAACATGACGGTGAAAACCGTTAGCTAACAATTCTAATATTAATTAAAACTATTCTAGCACAAACACACATCAAAGCGGTAAATAACACATAAGCATGATTTCACACGCATCCCAATTATTATCTTTATTTAGGTGATTCAATCTAATTGTGCAACTTATTGTGTGGCACGAGGGATCTATGCCCCTCGCCTTTGTCCCCGTTTACCAAGCGGACTAGGGCAATGCATATCCCCGTCTACCGAATGGACTAGTTTCAGAGAACCTCCCAGTCACCTGACAATGTTGGACAGTGGTGCCACGACTCTTTTTCATACACTTGAGTCAATAACGTAAAAAGGTCATCTTATTCAAGTTATAATTCATAACCATCCAACACACACCACTAAAGCGCACACTAACATTACGAAAAAATAGTTAAGTAAGTCAATAGAACTTTACTGAACTGATTGACTATCGGTCATTACTCGTTATCGTTTATACGTGCATACGCTATCCAATACCTGATCAACAAAAAAACATCTTAACATCACATTCTATCATCTAGGCAACTTCTGAAAGGTTCTAGACTTAGCAAGAAAGTTATCAAAACAAAAGATTAAGAAACCTTAACTTTTATGAAAATTGCCAAATTACCCCTAACTTTCATAAAATTCCAAAAAAGATCCAAAACGGGTCTAAGACCCTCACTATCGTCTAACAACATCTCACAACCCTAAAAGATCCATATCGGATTGAGGTATACTCAAACTCACATTGTAGGTCAAAAATCCTAAACTAACTTCTTTCGGAAATCACCCAAGTACCCTACTTTGGCCCTAGATAAGTACCTTCCACTAAATCCCAAAAATTCCGAGAAAAATATTAAACATATTATGCCATGTCTACTTCTAGCTAGGATGATCAAAACCCATAAATATCCATCCGTAAGATCCACAAAAAATTCCAAAGTTGCCTATATGAACACCTAAAACCAACACTTAAGCCAATTTTATTAATATTTCCAAAACTACATTTGTAACCTACTTTACAACATCATAAGTCCAAATCTAACCGTTAGATCGTTCCCAAATTTTGACAATAAACTACCTACTTCTATCTACAACATATCAAATGACCAACGATAAAAGATAAATTTAAGGTACCTAAACTTGGTTCTGAAGTAGGTTGCGTAAATAAAAAATTTTCGAAAATCTACAAAAAAAACTCACAATGTCTCAGGTTCGATCCTTGAAAGAAACAAAATTCGGCAGGCTTCACAACACCATGAGGTCGGGGATTCGAGCCTTGTGAAATGAAACATGGAGTGTAACTCAGGATCCTCAACGTCCTAGGTTCGAAACCGAGGAGGAGCAAGAATCACATTAAAAACATGATATTATGCGTTCGATAACTTTTGATAGGAAGGTGAGAAGGAAGCAAGGAAGGGAAGAAGCTCACTAGTCCCAGATGGCTCCGGCTCGAAGAAGAGGTTGGCTCGATCCAAGCGCTTGGCAAGGCTCAACTGAGGGTTAACAAAGAGAACATCAGCCATGCCCTAGTCCGCACAAGAATGGAGGTAGAGGAGCGAAGAAGCTTACCACAGTGGCCGCAACAGACTATGTAGGTGAACGCTTGGTTCCACACGCCTGACAGTCACCGGGTGATCGACAAGGATTCACAAGTGAGAGACTTCCGATGGTTTGACACACTCGGCCATGGAAGGAGAGGAAGGAAGTTGGTGTCGAAAGGTACCTGTTGAGGAGGTTAACCGTGCCGCTGCGTGCAAGAGGAACGAAGAACAATAAGCTCAAGCAGATTGTGTGCCAGTGGTTAGATGAGAGAGATCATACGTGATTCGGTTATTGGGATTGTGTTGAACCGGCGTTGATCTTCACTGAGGAAGGAAGGCAAAAAAAAAGGGCCATCTACTTCTCACGCTAGAACTTCCCAAGAGGTCGCTCATCCTGAAATTGCTCCCGCACGAGCACGTTTAACTCCAGAGTTATTTGTCTTCATTCCACCACTGAAAAAGAAGAATTTTTGTTGACATCAATAACAACTCATCTTTATAAGTTAATCACAAATCTGCATTCAAATGATGCGGGATGACAATTTTACAAGATGTTAGAAAATATGAAGAATGATTGTTGATACCTTAGATTTGAACAACATGACATGCGGGATGGCAATTTTACGGGCCGTCTACTTCTCACGCTAGAACTTCCCAATAATTTTTGTTGATACCTTAGATTTGAATTTTTGTTGACATCGGTAACAACTCATCCTTAAAAGTTAATCACAAATTCGCACGAGCACGTTGAACTCTAGAGTTATTCGTGCAAGACACGGTACGTCGATACATGTTTAATTAATGACAAATATATTGATAGAATTTAATCAGTATTCGATTGGGAGAGATCGGAGGTTAATCTTTCGGATCCAATCTCGAAGAGGATGTTGGATAAGATGGAATGGGCGATGGTGTTTGTAACAATCACATCTGGCATTTAATGGATGGGCCGAAGAAGCCCATTCTGGACAATATGAATGGGCTAGAAAGAAGCCCAATACTAAATTCCTGGATAATAACTATCGTGCATATACAACACAACACAATCTTTTGTGATTTAGTTATAATATCAGGAAAGAAACAGTATTTATAAATTAATCATAGACCCATAATGTGTAAATAATAATAATAATAATAATTATTATTATTATTATTATTATTATTATTATTATTATTATTTATTTCCTTTCATTATAAATTATAAGAGAAGAATATTTTATTTCTTTTTTGTATCACAAGTTTAACTCATATGTATTAATCTTAACCTTTGATTTAAATCAAGAGTTTAGTTTGAATCAACTTACATTAAGTTGATTCTCTACCTTCGTGGGAGCCCAACCGATTTCAATTTATGTTCACATATTTCACAATACGAATAAATCGGCCACATATTTTTTGTGATAATATAAAAGTTACTAAAAATATCAATAAATATCTTTTAAAATTTGAGATTAAGTAAATGTATATATAAGTTATCTTTGTAAATCAAATTTAAAATAATTTATAAAAATATACATTATATAAATATTTAAGACAAATCGACATACAAAAATCAAAAAAATAGATACGAGCATAGTGTTATTTGAACCCTCATATCTCAAAAATGGACCACCCTTTCAGCCTTCAATATGTCATACATGGCCAGCAAATTAATACAGCCAATTTAAATGAATAATAAAAATAAATAATATGCTTTCCTGCATGTCAAAAGTCAGTTAATTTGGTTCACACACATGACACATCCATCGTTATAATGACTCTAAATGATAGAATTAATTAGGGTACAAAAGTTGCATGGCAACGTAGATCTGCATAAAGAAGTATAATCGTTTGAATTTAGGTAAAGCTAAGGGGTTACGTACATATAGAGAATAATGAGTATACAAATAATGTGTTTTTGTGGGTATTTAAAATGAGTTTAGTGGCTCCACAATGTGATTAAGAGGTATTATAGCTACGTTGGACGTAGGGCTCACTTGTTAATGCGGCGAGACGTTGTCATTATCACTTGCTTTCAACGTTTCATGACATTTGTAGAGAAATTTAGCGTTGTGAGTTGGAACGGATAACAAAATATAAATATATAATATATGAGTTGTTGTGGTTAATTCATTAAGAATGACTATAGGTGAGTTTGAGAGACTCGCGGTAGGATTGTGCAGATTTGGGCCGAAAAATCATATCAGAAATTACAGTATGATCTTGTCATACCGTAATTAATTGTTATAATATGCTCGGTTATAACCATTTGAGAGATGACGGAGAATTACGGGGACGAAGGGTAATAAAAATTTAACCGAACGGACCCTTAGTGGGTGCGTAGCAAAGAGACTCCCTGATACTGGACGAAGTGTTTGATTTTTTGAAAAGTGTGGTTAATTATTAATTAAGGATTAACGATAATTAAGTAATTAAAAAGTGTATTAAAGTTGTAAATTAGTGAAAGTGGAAGGTGACGAAATGAAGGTTGGTGGGGGCACGAGACGACATTTTGAGCCCCAAAGATGGAGGAAGAAGAGGAGTGGCTGCGTTTATGGATAGAGGATGTGGATAACCATAATCATATATTCCAACAATCATTATTTTATTAGGACCAAAACTATGGTCCAATATTAATTAAAAAAAATTCATAAAAAACAAAGAGACATGGTTTTTTTTTTTTTTTTCCATTTATGATAATTAACTATTTCCAATTCTTTTCTTTACCACACTTCATTTATAATGTCATGTTTTTATTTTTATCAATTAATAAGTATTTTTCCAGCATTGAGGACGACTTATTCATTTCTATAAAAAAAATATTTGTGAACTTTATATTAAAATTTAAAATATGACGTGTTATATTGAAATTATTGTATTGACTATAATAAGTTATATATGTTAGTGATATAAATAATGTGTTGTTATTATCATTATTATTATGTATCGTTTGAAAATTGTACCCCCTCGTGTGTATATATATATAGAGGATCATATAGGAACCTCTTAGAGTAGGGAGTAGGAACGTTTATTAATCATATGATTGATAAGTATAAACGTTCAAGATTAAACAATATATATATATATATATATGGTAATTTTGATATTGTCATTGATAAAGTTATTGTATTTCCTATTTTACTGATTAATTTATATTTTAACGACCATAACAATAGACGAATTTTAACGAGTATAATACATGAAAAAATTTAACGTCTACTATAAATCATAAAATAACGACCACTATAACACTTAACGGATTTTAACGACCATATCAATAGACGAATTTTAACGAGTATAATACTAAAACACTTAACGACTACTATAAATCATAAAATAACGACCAATATATTAACGAGGTAGTACAAATTCGAACCAAATATTAACGACTATATTAATAGACGAATTTCAGAATATTGTGATTGTTCAATAAAATTTTTAACTAGTCAATGGAAGCAATTAATTGAACGTTAATTTGGGATAGCTTGGAAGTCATAATAATATATTCACCCCAAAAATAAAAAATCTGATTTCTTTATTTAATGAATGAATAATGAATATTGAACAATCACGTGATTCTCACCTTGAGAAGTTTATTATGCACCTCCTATTATGAGCGTACAATTTTTAATCCAACGAATTATAGGAGGTTCATATTCCCTACTCTAAGAGTTGTTCCTACCGAATTCTGACCCTATATATATATATATATAAAATGTATGACAAGCTTTTGTTTAAGGTACTATATTCATTATCGATATCACATCTTATAATAAATGAGATTACGATGTATGATAAAGTTTGAATAATGCATAGTAAAAGTTTTAATTTTAAACGATTTTATCTTTTCAGTTTTTGCTAGTAGTTTGTTTATATGTTTTGGATCAGTACATTTGGATAACTTTATGACTGTTTAATGTATTAAATAATCTTTTAAGATTTTTTTAATTATAAATTTACGTAAACAAGTTATTAAAATGGTAGTCAAGACTTGTAGAATAGAACAAGATGCAAGTTAACAACATGATGACAATTTTACCTATATTCGACGAACACCCGATAGACGAAAATACGTTTGAGTAAAAAGTGGACGAACATCGGGTAGATCGAGCAAAACATTTAATACAAACATACAATTGCACCCTTTAAACCCTTAGTATATGGGCATAACTTCACCCTATTTTTTCCTCATCTCTTTGGATGCGAATTCCCGGCTGCCGTTAGTACCATCTTCGTCTCCTCAATTCAATCTAAACTCTAATTATTTCCTTGTCAAGTTTCATTTCACCAATATTCTAAAGCTTAAGTTCCATTTGTTTAAACTTGTTTAATCATTGTAACTCGTTTGTATCTTGTTTCCTATATTCTTATGGATTGAAAGGGGTCAAAATCATACATCTCCCACCCGATTTATTATGATACTTACTTGGAAGGCCATAAGATGTATTATAAAATAGTTGAAAAGGAGGCAAGTTGTGTTGATAAGATAAGAGAAAATGGAAGAGGAGGGGGCGATTAGGATGGTACGTTGAATTGTAAAAGAATGCTCAAATTGTACCTAATAAATGTGGGTCATTTCTACGCCCTTCAAATCCAATCAAGGGCCTCTTTCTCCACTTCATTTGGATTCCATAAATTATTGTTTTTTAGGGTTTGTGATGGCTTTTCAAACTTAGAATCGAGCATGCTTATATACATCATCCAATTTATCCTTTTTCAAATTTTGTTTTCTTCCTACATATATACGAATCTAAAGCTTCCAAACTATATATATATATATATATATATATATATATATATATATATATAACTATTTTTATTTTTAATAAAATAAAACATTTATAAGGAAAACTCGCACACACAACTCACACGTTTGTGTCAAAGGGACCAAAATTGTTTGTATTTTAAAATATTCTAGATTATGATAAGACTTTAGCGATAATATTTCGTTTTTATAGGTTTATATCAAAAGGGTTATCACGTATATATATTTTTTATTTCATGAAATCCAAAAGCTAACAAGAATCAATTATTCTAGGATATGTTTGATTGAAATTTTGAAAAAAGATCAGAAATGACTATAATCTACTTATAGCCTTACATGCCATTATTTCAATAATGTATCAATTTATTTTATGAATGAGTAAAAATGTGATTCTTAAATCGAACCGAATCTATAAAGCAAAACAAACACGTCCTTATAAGGGGAGTCTGAGTTGGAATGTCATGATCAAAATTAAGGAGGTTTGGCTTTCTAGACTCCAGGGAGTTTGGGGGTGTTGTTTGGATGGCTCTTAGGGCATATGAAGAGCCGTTTTTTTGTGTGACTAATATCAAGCTTGTAAATGGCTTCATGTCCATGTAAATGAAATCTGGAAAATAAATTATAATAATGTTGGGGCCTATGACGTAATAATATCTGAAATTAATTTGTTCGCCGAAAGGTGGGACGTTGATGATGCACCAATACGAAATGTGTATGCTTACGTTACATCTCAAGGTCAAGCCCCGCTCTCTTTGTAACTCATAACCTATCAACTATGGTATCATTATTGTTTTGCTTTAATTCCTCTATCACTACCTTGCTACAAATATTTGTTCATGCTCTATAAGTGCCCATACTTCTTTTTGTTTTTATCAAACAAAAAGGTTGGCCTTGTCCAAAGTATGTTATCTTGATCGGGCATGTAACTTATAGAATTTACGGGACTTATTAGGATAAAATTATGAAAAATTATAATTTTGTTTAAATTTCGTGTTAATAGATAGTAAGAGATGGTAAAATTATGAATTATTTGTATTTCGTTACAAAACTTATAAATGAACCCATATTGTACTGTAATCGAAGATGTTTATATGATTAGGTGTATAAGGAGTTATTTTAATAAAAGTGGATCCGTTTAAAAACTTTGAAGAGAATCTGAAGTTTATTGATAGTTGAAGTTTAAATTATTAGGCGGTTAAAACATGTCAAACGAACTTTTTTTTTTAATTTAATGAATATTTTGTAAAAGAAAGTTTGAATAGACGTGTACAATTATTTAAAAAGCTTTTTCTTTTAATATTAGTTTTGCATATTTATATTTATAATATATTTCAATAAATTAGCTAATATGTGAAAGAAGAAAATTTAATATTAGTTTTGTATATTTATATTTAATCCTACGTAAACTACTACAAACTTTATTTTTATTTTTTTGATAAACACGATAAGTAACTAGAGACAAGAGGAGATATAGTTATTCTAAATAGACAATGTGAATTATTTTTTAAATTATAGACAATGTGAATTATTTTTTAAATTTTTTATTATTAATTTTACAATAGTATTTCACCGTCATATTCAGATTTGTGACATCAATAACCATATAATGTTTGTACTTCATTAATTTATGATGATAAATTTATGGTAATATCTAAACTTGTTTTCATGGATACTACAATTTATTCAAACTTTAAATTTATAAAATATCATATTTTAAGATACATTAATGTATGGAAATAATGATAAACAAAAGATAGTTGTAGGTCAAGAAATGCGGCCACTATGATTCGATCTCATCGTTTCAATGCAGATCGACTTGCAGACAATACACATTTTTCAACCTTAAATTACAATAAATGAAAAAAGAAAATGGTTAATATTTAATAAACTATATAGTATTATAATTAGAGTAATGAGTATATTCCGTGTTACGGAATATCAACTAACCGAAGTGGTTGGTCCATACTTAATTTTTGGATAAAGATATAATATTATATTAAATTAAAACATATTTAATAATGTAATGAGATTTGTATAAATAAATATACCATTATTCACGCAAAGAAATGCACGTAAGTACGGACACATTAATTAAAATGTGATTTATTAACAAATGATCACATAATTACAATGATCCACCACAAAATCAACGGTTACCCACCAACAAAACTTTCATATTTTCCTTGTCCACAGTTAATTAAACATTTTAAAGGGGAACAAGGAATCTGTACCCGGTGAACTTCCAAAATAATCACCGATACCCGACCCAATCCAACCGAATAACCCGATAAGAATCCTCTCCTAGTCAAACTAACCGTCTTCACTACCATTAACAAAGGAGAGGAACCAAAATTAAAATTAAAAAAGATAAGAGCCTTTAGACGAACAAGTTCAACAGCTGAGGCTCCGGTTCCGGTAACGGCCGTGCAAAACAAAGTCCAGCGCCGGTTGATCCACTTTCAAAGCTAATCGTGGTCGTTCCGGACTCTTCCGAAGGAGTCGTGGCCCGCCGCATCACCGGAGTCACTACTGGAAATTCGGGCTTAGTTAGGCGCAGATCCAAGTGAATCGACGACAGAGCATCAGGGTTGCGACGATTCGAAGGAGAATCGGAACAGGAGCTCGGATCTTCATCGGAATTCGGTATTGAGTGTCCAATTCCGTTAAGAAACTCCGGTACAGGCCGAACAATACCGCCTCGAAGAACAGTCTCCACAGCAACCTGACAAACTCGCCAATTCCCCGTCCATAATAGTCCAACGGCACCGCTCACCGGATTTACAGTCCGTCCACAGGCTTCGTACAACAGAGATTGAAACAAAGCTGTTGAAAAACAGAGCATTTGTTAAAAGGATTCAGATTTTAATATGCGGAAGGAAATAGATTAATGTCGGTTTGTTAATTACCAGGGCGTTGGGTATCAGGAACGTTTGAAATGAAATTCATGAGTCCAGCTCGGCCGAAGAACTTGGCAACGAAGACGGTGGCGTGGCCTTGAGCTTCAGGTGACTGAATCCATTGAAGACATGGACGAAGAACGCAGGTGTCGCTGCATCCTTTTCGAAGAACTCGGCAACCATTGCAACTCATCTTCTCTTAACTGGATATTCAGTTAGAGGAAAGAAATTGAAAGGAAAGGTAAGTAAGGTGGCAATGGAGAAGGAAAGGGGAATTTATAGATTGCAAACAGAGGATGGCATTGGGTTGAAATTTAACCATGGTTGGGGGTATTTTAGTAGTTTGCACGGAGGGAGAAAAGAAAGGTCAGATTCCAAGGGAGTTGGGTAAAGCGGCAGCGGGTTTCCGCGCGTGTCAATAGTCTCCCCACTAAAATAAAACATTAAATTAATGACGTCGGTTATTTTGAAAGGGAAAATAATATTATTTTCTTAGAAAAGACTTTGTATTTACAATTGTACATTTTAATATTTTAATCTGTATTAATAGTATAAAAAATACATATATTTAGTAGCTTTGTGAATTTTTGAGGAAATATATGAATGAGTGTACAGAACTACAAACTACCTAATAAAACAAAGTTCAACGAAGGCATGTAGCATCCATGAAAAAAAAGGTCAAACAATCAAAAGTTAAGTTGTCTTCATTATTGAATTTATAGTGTAATACGTGTCGAGCTTATCCATCTCGAAGAGAGACGGTAGATTTTTTATTTTTATTTTGAGGTAGCAAAGCTGAAAGTCTTCTCGACACGAAAGTTTATTTTGTAGTTACGGTTTACAATAGTTGAAATATTAGTTGATTACATAAGTTTAGCATTCGTTTTAATAATAAGTTTTAGAATGGAGCGATTCGAACCTAAGACTTATTTTTATGGATGGATAATAGGTTAAACGTAAAGATATTGAATATCAGTTTTTTTTTTTTTTTTAAATGATGTGTTTTTATAATTTTAACAAAATAAATACTTATTTTTTCAAAAAAATTTTTTCCGGCTAGCTAGCAATAGATATGCAGTGTAATCGTCCTTTTAAATAAGATGATATGGAAACATCCTTAAGGCATAAGTCTGGTAGGTCGGAAAGCCCGGCTCAAACAGGTTTATGCGGAGTTTTAGGTCTATTGGGGTCGGAACAAAAATCCGTTTTTTAATCTTAAAATATGTTAAATATATAATATCTATAGAGGTAGATGGTAAGATTCGAACCTAAAACTTTAGGGTATAAGGTTTACGTATCCACATCGTACTTTGTTGTTTAATAATTTTTTTTTAAAAAAAAAGTAAGATAAATTTAGGTTCGAATCAACTCTGACAGTACGGACAAGATCTTTAGATTTGGCCCGAATCTGATCTAAAAACGGGTTAATTTTTTTAAAAAGGTCCCTCCTTAACCGCAATTGTCCAGGCATAGCTAGCAAATAGATGCTATATTAGTATTGTTATATGACTTATATTTTATTTAGCAATAAGTATTATTGTAGAATGGACGTATACTTGACCTATTATCCTTACAATAAGGGTGCATTATTAATTAGTCCCGAGTTCTCACAAAATATTAAAACAATACAGTAAATAAAGATGTAATGTATTTTATAATTTACTTAAAATGCGTGAAATAAGTATTATATGAAACCGATGGATTATAATATTTACTAGTCAAATAACTAAAGACAAACAATCTTTAACTAACCTTATAACTTATTTGACCATATTTAAAACCATAATGTTATCCACAATCATACACTCTACGAAAATATGTACCTAAATATAAGCTAACTAATATGTAACATTTTTATTATTATAAATCGTTTAGTTGGATTGTCTCCCTGTGTACATGCAACTCCAATCAAGTAGCTCCGGATAAACTCGGTCTGGGCCTAGTATACGAGATATTTATGACGTTTTTAGATCAGATTTGGTCGAATCTAAATCTCATACCTAGTAACTTTCGGGTTGTTAAAAGTTCATCAAACTGTATAATAAGCTACGTACGTATATATGATCAAATATGTACGTATGATCTAAACCCAATACATAAGTTCAATAAAAGTTAATCTTAAATCAATTATAGTCACTCAAATTATATACTAATCTCGAAATCTCGAGCACATCCAAGTATGCAATAAAACTAACAACTATAAGGAGTCTTTCAATATTGCAATATAAGATATTATATGTTTGAAATTTGAAAGAGGGTTTAATTGGATAAAAATGGCTTTTGGTGGTACGAAGAGGAAAGCCCCCAAGTTGAAGGAGAGTCGAATATCTACTCCACGTGTTGCCAATTCTATCTTACCTGCAATTCATCTTCTCTACCTGCTTTTCTACATTCTAAATTCTAATAATAACAATTCGAGGATGGAAATATTCCATATTTTTAAAATATTTCATACTTTTTCATAAAATGAACTTTGGAAATGGTCAATAATATATACTCTATATTATATATTATTTCTAAATGGAATTGCTTCTAGTGGATATTATTATTATTATTATTATTATTATTTTATATTTGTAGATTAACTAGTGGGTCGATGTGGTAAATTGTAAACAAAGCATGAATTAATGTTGAGTAGTTGTAATTTAGAAGATAATTAGGCTTTTGAACGTAAAATGACGTATCACATGTAATTTGATGTTGCTTTCTTCCCTTTTTAACCTTTGATAGTTTGATTTACGTATGAGAAGTGCGACATTATTGTCGTGCTCGTACTAGGTTGATTGTCGTTGACATTCGGATGGTGTTTCAATTTGGTAAATTTCTTGTAAGTTGAGAGAAGAAACATAATAAGACTGTGATATCGATTATACAAACATAATAAGATTGTGATAGCCGAAGTTTATTGAGTATTGAAACAAGAAGTTGACTCAACAACCTTATTTTTTATAAATCTATCTTCTTGTTTGATTCAAGAAGAAATCAAATGTAAATGAAGTTGTATTATTACAGATCTCTGTAATCGTACAAAATCTTCTTTTTTTGCAAGGATGAATATAGACATTGTAAAATCTAACTGTAATTCAACAGCCAAGTGAACCGAACAGAATAGAAGATGGCACTAAACAAACTTAGATAACAAAGAGTTATTGATGTAGATTTCGAGAAGTCGCGAATAAACTTAAAATTTACCAATTTTATTATATATAATCTCATTAATATATTTGATTTCTGAATAAATACAACGATTGCCATCCTAAACATTAAATATTACAATAGTAGTCCAAACATCTCCTATCATAAAAGCAGACTATGTAATTTTTAGTTTCCACCCAATAGCCGATTTGTTGGACATGTCATATGGGCCAGAGTCTAGAAAAAGCCCAATTGATTTCATGATATGGGCCGTATGAGCTGACCACATTATGCTCATTGGGCTTTTGGAGTCTAAAACAGGCCTAAATTGATATCAATTAATGGGGGCGTGTGGGTTACCGTATTATACTTACTGGGCTTTTGGATTCTATATAAGGCCCAATTGATATCAATTAATGGCACATATGGGCTTATCACATCATAACCGTTGGGCTTTGTGAGTCTAGAGAAGGCCCAATTGATATCAATTAACGTGCCCTATGGGCTTAATACATTATACTCGTTGGGATTTTGGGCCGCTTGCCACATGTCTCGGTCATCAAGTACAACATGATTTAGGGAACCTTGCACATGAGTTAAGGCTCTGCCTCCGCTCGTGTACAAACGAGTTGAGGCCGAGCCTAAATTTATACGAGCTTTATTATGTGTTGAAATTTGGCTTGTTTAGAAAGTGTACGAGCTCGAGCCGTGCCCGAGTAGCTCGATTAATATAATACTCATATAGTCCTTCGTTGGGCTTTTGGGTCCACATTATGGGCTTACCATAGTATACTCGTTGGACTTTTGGGCCCATTATTGTTTTTGTTGAATGTGGTTATCACTTATCACCAAGTGGGCTTATTTGATCCAATTTTCTTGTTTTTTCAACATTTTTTTAAAAAAGATTTTTGATTGATTAGGGTGGCTGGTTGTTAATACAAAATTAATTATATCATGTCAGAATCAGCTTTCTGCTGGGCCTAATTGGCTCTCCTGTTTATATTAATGATTGTTTCATTTTCAACTTCTATTACATGTTTCTTCTTCTTTATGATTAAAATTAATATCTATCCGACAACATCTCTATCTCAAAATCTAATTAGAATTTCCTTTTTTTTATATACATATATAAATCAAATTACAATAAATAGGAGGGGGAAAATGGTGGTGGATTTTCTATCAATAATCCAAATATATTTGATTCATTAAATTCCTCTGTTATTCTTTTCTTTTTATTCTACGAAATTCCAAAAAATTACAACTATATATTTAATACCTCAAAATTGATTTTTTTAATAATATTTTATAATACCTAAAGAAAGTGACAATTAATTTTGATAATATTAATTTATGAGATATCATTAGAGATTATCTATTAATTTTTATAATATTTAATATTGATAATAGACAAATTTGGTCGTCCTATGACAGTTAAACTCTCTGCACGGAGGTTGCTTAGTGGTTCTCTTAGATCTGCAGTAGGTCTACATGCATGGAAGGAAATATTCTGAATTCCCCTATTTGGCTAGAGCCTCTAAGTCCTTATCATGCTATGATAGGTTGTCAATTTTCTCTTGACATCATCTGGAATTTAAATAAAGTAATATTTGTAGTATGGATCTTCTGGAGTTGCAGCGGTGAAGGACTTTGTTGTATGTGCTTGGATTGCCTGGGCTGCTTGAAATAGCCAAATACTGGGATTCTAAGGGAAGGTTTTAAGCGTTTGGTTGTTGACTATGAACATGTTCACATACGATCAACTCTGATACAACTATTTTTGATTCTTGGACTGGTCTAGAAGTTGTTTTGAGGGATGCAACTGCTGTTTTGTTTGTTGGTCAAGTTTGATCCTCTTCTTGCTCAACAGACTGTTGTACTTCTACCTCTGCAAGAAGACATTATTCACCAAATGTATATCCTTTCACCCTATGGTCTAAGTGAAACGTTGACAAAACCGAAACCGAATCGAATCGAAACCAAAACAAAACTGAAACTAAACCGAAATCAAAACGAACCGGACCGATTTAGGTATTAAGCCTTCATTTTCATCTCGCACTTTTAACTTTATTGCTAGACGAGCAAATTCTGTTGCTCATTCTTTAGTCGGCTATCTCTAGATCATGGTGAGATTAGGCGTTTTAATGACGTTTTTCCACCTAATATTTGTACCTCTTGTATATATATTTTATTTTTTTTGAAAATGAAAACCGGTTAAATTGGATTATCTTCTCTAGGTAGTCTAACCTAAAACATCATTGCGGAGAGAACAAGAAGTTCGGGGTCTTCAGAAAAATTGGTGTTGGGGGTCGAGTTTCTCAAATGGGTCAATCGGTCAGCAACACAGTTTATTTATCTGAAAATATGTCTAATACGGACCTCGACAAAGAAACGAAGACCCAGTCTGAAGTTGGATATAATCATCTCGACCTCCCACGAACAACTCTACAAACCTTGGAATGTCTTGATTACACACAACTTATCTCATTCAATTTCAATTTTTCAATATGTAGTTACAAATTAATTCTATATAAGTTGGGGTTTATTTAAAAAAAAAAAATATTGAGAATTGACGGGTAGTATGAATAGATTATAGATGTAGCCTTTTTTTTTTTTATAGTTTCTTCTTCGACTTTTAAAAGATTTCATTCGATTGACTTTGTTATACACCCATATTTGATTTTATGTCAATCATTGTTTAAAAAAGTTTCAATTTTTAAGAAACCCATAACTTTCATGCAAAATTCTTTTTATTTATTTGTTATATAATACTCCGTATTATACTAAATAATTTGAAGACATTATTCGGGAAACTTATAAAAAGATAATCGTGTAAATCTTATCCCCGTGATACGTTACCACTAATAATTATACATAAGCTCGATCTTTTGGTGTTGGACATTTGAACTATTGTGACAGTTCTAAGGCAGATTTTGATCTCCTAAGATTTGATAACGATTGTTAATGAAATATTTTTGCATGCTTTATCATTATATGTATGCATAATTTTTTTATTTTAAAATTTTATTCATATATTTTTGGAGATTTGATTATTTTAAGTGAAAGTGGAATATAGGATATGCATAGGTTGTCATATAATGTATTTTGGACAGGATTTGATAGATGGAAAAACACAGAAGCTAGAGGGGAAGAATCCATAAGAGTACTGTGTGATATGTCACAACAACATCGAAGTGCTTGTGCATGATCATTTTTATTAAAAAAAAAACAAGTACATATACACATCTCTATTGGATAATAAAAAGGGATTGTGCTTAACTCAAATGATTATTTCTAATATGCTTTTTGATGTGTAAGTATGTTAGTGTTATAACTCATTATAGTTTATTTAACTAAAGAATTTTTAAAATGATGATTCTTCTAATAAATAGTATTTGATAATAAGGTGGTTTACAAGTAGAGTACGTGTTAGAATAAGATGCGAGTTTGTGGGTAGGGATGGAAATCTCACCCGCAATCCGTGGTTATCTAAAAATCTGAAATATTCGAATGGTCTAAAACCCGATAAAATCGGTTGGAATGCGGGTGATGGTTGATCGGTTGATGGTTCAGTCACGGTTTATGTTGAAAATATTAATAAACATCACCTGAACCATCACCCGAGCTATCACCCGACCCGGAATTCACCCGATGTTCAAATGACTTACCACCCTCTCTTAAACCTTAGCCACCAAATTTGTGTTTCCATGCAACTATTTAATCGTTATCTCCGACGGATCTTAAACACCGGCGCCTCGTGAACCCCACCTCTGGCCTCATCTATTGAACATCATCGCCTTCTTCAACAACGTCTATTTGACGCCTGCCATCTCCATTGATCAGACCCGTCACCACCACCAACGTAAACCCACCAAACATTTTGAATATGTTTTTGTGAACCATTAACAAATTTTTATTTGTGATGTATAACAAATAAGAAAAACAAAACAAAATTGTAAACTCGGTTAACAAATAAGAAAAAAAAACATAATTAAAAAAGTTTTAGATTTTTAATTTGGATTATAAAATTTCTGTAAAAGCATATATATATATATATATATGAAATTATCACTTGTAAAGATTATTAAAAAAAAGGCTAGTATAATTTATAACTAAATGACACATAAGCTAATTTCTAACATAAATTACTTTAAATTTAGTGTATAGGTGTAATAGTCGTAAAATTTTAACATTATAATAATAAAGATGTTGTCAAAATTGCATTGAAATCGGTCTAAAAATATGAATACCGATCTTAAAAAACCCAAAAGTCATACTATTCACTATTTAACACATGATCTGGATTTGATTGCTTACTCATTATTATAAACTAGTATAAATTGGAACTTAAAAAAGAAAAGTTGATAAAATTTGAATTATGTTTTAAAAAATATTATAAATTTCGTTTGGACGAACTTAAATATTCACATAATAATTTACATCAATTATTTATCTTAAATGTACTAATTAATTTGTTATTAATAAAAAAAAAAGATTGATAAAATAAAAACCAATTTATTTAGACTTTAATATCAATTTTAGTATTTTATTTAAATATTATTTAAATAATAAATTAGTTTATTTTATTAGAACAAATACCATTTATATAAAATAGGTAAGATAAGTAAAAAAAAAAAAACCTAAGAGAATTTGGGTAATGGTCGGGGGTAAATGGAGGTTGACCCATGAGACAAAAGACACCACTTTGTAGCACCCAAATATCATAGAAAGTGAAAAGACATATCTTCATTATCCATGGTTTTGCCTGCCTTCTCTGCATTGACATGTTACTATCCATCTATATATTTCAATTTTGTGTGTATATTGCTCTCAGGTCAATTCTCTTCTTTCACTCTTTGGATTTAGTTGATACGTATCTTTCCTTGTTTTTAAATTGTTGCAGTCTAGCTAGCCTAGACCTCCACGATTTCGTAGTTGCATGTCTCTATTAAATTCTTATTTTTATGTTTGTCAGTTGTTTATATATCTCTCTCAACCTCCATTAGGGTTCCCCACAAATCCATATTCTCAACGGACATGTCACTATTTTCTTTCTTTTTTTTACACATATTATATAGATTAAAGTTTATTGTTGAATGACGATAAAATAACTAAAGTTAACCGTGTTTGAACAAAGGGAATTTAAAATGGATGATATTTTGAGAAGTTTTCTTGTAACATGGTTAATATGAGGTCAACATTATAATACATATATCATGTTAAGAGTGTATTTTACCCAATGAACGGTTTGTGGGCCTATTGTGAACGTTAGGAGTTTAAGTGAAGAGATTTCATTGGACGTTGATTCAACCCGTTGAACGGCTAGTGGCGTGAATGAAAGTAAGAAGTTTAAGCGGGGAGATTCCATCTTAATAACATTATACATGTTAATATTTTCACATTTCGTGTAATGTTTTCGTTTTTATAATTTTTGTTAATTTTCGTTTTAAAATTAATTGTCAATAAAACAAATAATTCAACAACATTTTGTACTATATATACATTTATTTATAATGGCTTTGGGATATTCCCATTTTCACTATATATCACAAATGTACGTAGTGCATCTAATGATGTTGCTTTTTAGGTAGGGAATACAATGGTCCATCTCATATCTCATCGAATATTTCAGATGCATACTATATATGCAACGCATATATGGATCTCTTATACATCATCCAAAATAATTAAGAAAATGATGTTAGTGACATAAAGTGTGCAATACAGCATCAAGTATATATAGCCGTATGAATGAGTTATACGATTCTTGTAAATTGCGACATATATGTCTTGCTAAGAATGACTCATAGATCACCTATTTATTCCCATTGCATATTGTTGTAAAAACAAAGTAGAGAACCTTTTCATAAAATGTATTTTAAATAAGATATATATTTTAAAAACTCTAAATTTATGGGTCAGGAACTTAGGTTTATGGAGTTTATAATGTATTTTATTTAATTCGTTGAGTATGCTTGAATTGTCACACTTTGTAAAGTCGATATTGGGTCTTGTTGTTCGGTCGACCAGTTTAGTGTCGAGGGAGATGAAGTGTACTTCGTCCGGGTCCGGAAGAGGGTAGGGTCATCCCGATGCCAAATGCAACTTTTTCTTATTGGACCGTTGATTAAGACACAATATTGCTATGCTCTTTAGGGTTTTACCTAACACTATATATTATGTTGTTATCTATAATTCAATTTCCAATCTTCAGTAAAATCTCTCTATAATACTAAAGTAATTATTTTTGTTTTTTTTGCTTTCAATCCGTTACAACATGAACATATATCTCCATATCTTAAAATGGACAATTGTAAACGTTACTACTTTTAGTATAACCTAGGAAATAACTAATTAAATCTTATCCAAACTAAGATGGTTAACATCTAATTCTCCTCCATAAACATATAATATTATTTTATAACGAAAAATAGAACGATATGCCCCAATATATATAAGACCTAGGTAGCAAGTAGGTAGTATCTAGCATGTTATAATATCCATCGTAAAATACAACAAAATCTAGGTTATACTTAAATTGTCATCTAATAAAGAGCCGTATCATTTGGGTAGATCCTAGAAAATACGTAACAAGGCATGAAGCACAAGTAGCTAGCTAATTATGTTTTGATTATTACGGAGTTTGCCCTAATTTATTAATCATTGTGATTATAGAAAAATAATATATTAAAATTAGTGTGTAAAAGTTAGGGTTAGAAGGGAGACAAAGAGAGGACATTGGAATCTCAGCCTTCTCCTTTTCGTGGGACATTTCGCATCCAATCCGATACGGGGGGCAACCTTCAGTCTCGACAAGGTTATCTAGGGTGTTTTTATTTTTTACATAAATCAAATAACATTGGCATATAAGGAGCACCTTATCACCTTCTAAACACTACATCTGAAGACTTAGGTGACACAAAATTACCATGCAAGACCCGTTGCACGCTCTTGAGAATCTCGACGGCATCAGGCACAAGAAAATCAAACGTATCGAAAGTGAACGGAAAAAACACATATTGTTTTTTAAGACAAGTCCTTTCATGCTTAACCACATTCAAAGAGGCCGCGTTGAGAGCCGTCTTACCTACCACAAAAGGCCATTATCCAAACCAACCAAAGGAGAGACTCCTGATAAATCAATACAAGCATGTTTTTCACCCACCCATCCAAAAACTAACACATATGCAGGCCTCAATGTACGACAACTTTAAGTATGTGGCTAATTCCATAAAATAAATATTTTTTATCACTAGGAGGGCATAATGTAGGCCTTTACTAAATTTATAGTCAAACTAGATCGTATAGAATTAGAGTACGTTTGGTATCGCTAGAAATCATTCCCGTAACGGACTGATTTTGAATCAATAAAAAAAACTATGTTTGTTTAGAGGTCTTTTTACACATGAAAGCAATCTAATCATTTTCATTTCCATTCTTTTCCCTTAACCGATTTCATTCCGTTTCCATTCAACCACTCCAACCAAACGGGCACTTAGAAGTTTAAAACATGATTAGTCCATTGACCCGAGAACGTTTATGTATTAGTGAATTGGTATATGATGTAATAAATAAATATTAAGTAAGATAATTTAAGTTTTTCTCTTAACACTTTTCTAGAGCTGAATATCAGATTTAACAACTTTAAGTTTGAATACTAGAAAGATTGAGCTATATGAGTTTACGACCCTCCTCCTTACTTGTCATTGAATATATGAGTGTTGAGTTAAAGTTATCCGAGTAAAGAGATGCAATAAGAATTTGATAGACATCATTCTCTTCTTCGATCTTTAATGTTGAATACAATAGTGGAAATAATTACACACCTTTAAGTTGACCATATTAACACGGCAATAGATTGTAGGCTTAAAGTCTTATTAGGCCATTGACTTGAGAACATTTATCTACAAGTGAACGAATATATAATAAATAAATATAAACTAGGATAATACCCTATCTTTCTCTGACATAGGATCTAAATCAATTTAAACCAAAATTTTTAAATGTCAATTTTAAAATTGAGGGCATTGCTTATTTTCACCGAAAAATGGGTCTCAAAACGACAGGCACATATTCTCCCCACATGATACCAACTGAATTAATTGAACTTGTGTATTTTATTGTTGATTTTTGTAATATTATACTTAAAACCGAATTTTAATACACAATTTCAATTACACAGTGTTACTACATACTTAATATACAATGTTAAATCATGTAATTAACAAATTTGTCAGTTATCAATTACATAAGCCCAAAAGGTCCATCGTTTACACAAGGACGAGTTACACAAGTCCAATCGAGTTCTACAAGCTCAATCGAGTTACACGAACCCTATCGATTTACACAAATCCTATCAATTTACACAAACCCTATCAATTTACGCAAACTCTATTACAAATCACCAGACAGTATAAAAATTAGAAATATCATAAAGTTGGGTTATTTACCGCAATTAAACTATGAGGCATACTCGGTAATTACTAATTTTATCAAAATAGTGGGTAAATTATGTAATTAAAATTTAAACCTAATTTTTGTCTTTTTAGCCTTGTAGGACGTAAAACTTCTCCCCGCCGGTGGCTGATGAAGAAAACAAGCAAGGTGAACCATGTTGGTGACGGCGGCGGCCAAGCCCTCCGGCGACGATGGCGGCCAAACCCTATCACTGGCAGGACAGTGTAGGCGAGGCAACTACCCGACGGATTCGATGGCGGCTGGGTAGTGACAACAACATCTCCCGGCGAGCTTGACGACGGTTTCTTCTCCACACTCGTTTTTCGCTGGCACATACCTGGTGGCGACGGACTCGGTGGCTGTTTGCGGCGACAACTCGGTGGTGCTATGTGTATCATCCCAGAACGGCTCCATTCGGTGGCGGGCTCGGCGGTGCTCTGCGAATCAGCTCAGGACAAATTCTTGAATCGGCGGCAGGCGAGACAAAGAAGGCAAATGACATTTATGGAATCAGCTAGAGTTTCGAGATCTTATTCGCGAAGGCATAATTTATAGGGTTTTTATTTTTACGTTTTCGATTTCGATTTATGTCCTTTTAACTAATTATCTTTACTTTTAAAAATTTATCAGAAGAATAGAGTAACTTAGTATATATTTCATATAAAAAAAATCCTTTATATCCCATTCTTTTCGATAAAACTTAATCTTGAGACAAATCTTCTTACATTAAGAACATAAGTGCTATGTATATATAGTTATTGGAAGACATGTGAGGATGTTTAATAGATCCTTATTAGGAAAAATAAAAATATGATATTGCTATTTTATTTTAGGATTATGTTGCTATTTTCATCATAATCTATCAATGTTCTATAACGTTAGTGTACCAAAAGCTAGTGAAGATCTCTAGCACTATCAAAGATTTTGAATCGCTCAAGTTGATGAATTTGTATGATATTGATGGACATAAATGAACGTACAATATATTGATGGTATATAATTGAGTAAAAAGAAGCATTTGGAGTTTGGACCAACATGTCTCAAATAAAATTATTGTACTTGGATATAATGTATTGTAAAATGGCACTGAAAGGGTCATCGTACACAATCGAGCCCATGTAATTTTGCTATAATTGTACCCAAAAAGGTATCCTAATTATAAAAAAAAAAGAACAACCCTTTAACATGTTCTACTCGTTTTTGTGTTAAAATGGTAAGTTTCACACATTATTTTATATCAAAAAAAAATTATACTTATAAAAACAGATAGCAATTTACAGATTATAAGAAATTAGTTTACATTGTATTTTTTTTACAAATATTTGTATAAGTTTAAACTACGTGATTTTTAAACGTACCTGCGAAAATTATTATTCATCACCGTAACTACGAACTTCGCGTGCGTAGTTGAGAATTCATCAACTATGCACTTGGGGTGCGTAGTAGTAGTTTAAAAAAAAAAAAAAATTCCTACTACTACGCTCCCCAAGTACGTAGTTAACTTTGTTCAATTTTTTTTTAAAATTTTTTCTGGACTCCAACTACGCACCTCATATGCATAGTTAAAGTCCACTCAACCACGCACGCAAAGTACGTAATTTTAGTTACAAATAGTAATTTTTACTGGTACGTCTAACAATCCCCTTAAACTATTGCACATTTATTACTAATATTTGCAACAATTTTATACATCAACTTAAACTGAATGTATAAAATAATTCTGTGCTGTCACCAATTTTTGAGAAATGTGATTTTTTTAAATTTTTTTTATTAAAAACTTATTTTTATTGAAACTCGATATATATATATATATATTATTTAATATATATGAATTAAGATTTCTAATATATATTCTCATAAAAATAGGAGAACTGGAATTATTACTTGTTTTTAATTATCTTTAAACAACGGATTAATTTAATAATACATCATCGATTCACTTGTTTCGAACTAGCTAACGAACATACAAATTTATTACCGATCTAAGTTTATATAAACCGTGCCAACATATAAACTAAACTTAATAAAATCGGATGGTGGATGATAGGTTCTCACATCTAAGTTTGGAGATTCCGAATATTATATATAAGGTCGATGCACCACTATTTTTATTGTCAATTGAGATTAACGTGCATGTACACTTTTATACACAACAATTTCGTATTATAGTTCGTCTGTGTCATACTTTAACTTTAACAAACTAGACGACAGACTCGATCAACCTTAACCTAAACAATGATTTAGCGGATTGAAGTTGGTCGGACAAGCGTGATGTACATGTCAACTCCCTAGCCATATAAAATAAATCATTCATGATCAATTACGTAGGGAGATATTATTTTCAGCTAGCTTTTTTGTGCAACTAGTACAATTAAACTTGTGGTGTCGAATAAACAGCTTTACAGACATGTTAAAAGTCGTGTTTTATAAAAATTATAATAATTTTATAATAATTTTTTATTATTCATATGTGATGTGTATGATAATATCATTAATGCAATATTTAAATAATATTTTAAAGCGAGTATTATGCTTATGTATGATTTACTTTTATTTTTCAGCATTTTACTGGATCACGAAACCATTATTTTTGACCTTTTTCTCGCACTTTCAACCCTTCGATGTCGAGTGTATATAGTGATCTTTTTTTTTTTTTTATGAAAACGAATGTATATAGTGATCTAATATACGGCGAAAGCTACATGTAGAATTAATGTCAAAGAGATCCGGAGATTTGCTCGAATACACACGAAATTATATTTAAATCTTTAATGACTAATTGACTTTTAATTGTCATAGAGATAAAGTAAGTCGTTCAATTTTTTATTTTATTTTTGTAACTAGATTTTTAATAATATGGGTATATTATTAATTAAAATTTATTAAAGGTAACTTTAATTTTATATTAAAAAGTTTGCAATTGTAGTAGGAAAAATAATAAATTCAATTCGTCGTATACTTATGAGTAATATAGAAATACTTTAAAGTATGAAACGATCGACTTCATTGAATACCTATAATATTTAAATATTCTTTGATATCTAATGGTTTAAAAATAAAAAGTAACGTGAAATCGTTAAAAATCAACCAATTTTTCTAAATAAAATGTTTTCTGTTATATTTCAAATTTTCAAAATATCAATATTCTGATTGAACCTATAATATATGTGTAAATAAATATATAAAAAATCATCAAATTGTAATTAATAAAAATAGATAATAAAAAAAATCAATATGTAACGTTTTAAATTGTATTTATTACTTTATAAACCTAAAATCATAATACAATAAGATTAAGGGTCTGACCTCATTTTCATAGAATATTATATAATATTTTAACTCTTCAATAATTTCTAATAATTTTCAGAATCTATTAATATTAGGATAAGAAAATTTCATAATTAGTTTTCATGTTTGTAAACCCTATTAATAAATGCACCTTAAGTATTGTATATAATCTAAGCAGAACATCTAAAACTAAGAATGATGCTACATACAAATATATAATATATACATATTAATTTACTTTTTGTGATGAGATATTTTTTAGGCTTAAAAATGCAAGGGTGTAACATTGCAAGAGGCTACCATCAAATGAAAAGGTATTACCACTTAATAAAATCGATCACATCCAAAAAAAAATGTTTTCCAACTGTTTGTCTAGATATATATTCTAATTTCTCTATTTTTTTTAAAAAATATTAAAAGTATAACATTTGTTCTATTTTTATTCTCTTATAATTGCTATAAAATGCAAAAAAACAAAGTTAAATGAATATATGTGGCATTGACGGACTAGGACACATCTACGTGGTGCACTACTGTGGCCCTAACACACCAGATCGACGTCGAATTAACGTAAAATTTATTTGTATTTTAAATTTGGTCCAACCTGTTTAACTATATCGATTTTTCAATTCATCAGAAATATATTTTTTGATTATTTTAGTAAGTGTCCAATCCATACACCAACTTTTCGTTATGTATGATAACAACACTTTTTATTTTTATTTTTAACATTATTGAAAATAAAACAGATTATAGGTTATATGATAAAATAATTCCCAAAATAAAAAGAACTTTGGGTATATAATTATTTATTGTAAGAAAGTATCACTAAATAACTACATAATGGAGCATAATGCCGTCGTTTTATGATTGATGGTGATAGGTATATGTGGAAATGATGCGATATTGATGATGCGTATGTTTGGGATGTATGTGACGATGGCATGTATGCATGGAGAAGTCATATGATCATCATGATACATATGATCGGTGACTTCACGAGAGTTTTAGTACGGTCACTTATGACCCGGTTCAGGGTTTCATGTTTTCTTTTACCGGTCCGGACAAACCGAACGCAAAAGAAATTTGTTTTAGAGTTTTCCTACGACTCTGTTACGGCGCTAACTAACCTGCCGTCAGCTTCATAAATCTCTGTGATATGCTCGTAATCTTGTGTTCATCCCGCCGGAGCTTCGTCGTCACCTTATTGTCTTTATCTGTTCGCCCGCCGTCTTCATCCGTCATCATCCACGTTTCTTTTTGGAGCTTTACTTAGGGTTAATTGAAAAAGGATTTAATATAAATATGAACTGGTTGATGAGCTGGTGTATAAGTTTGGTAAACTATTTTTATGCTATTGTTTTAGATTAAAAATCATATATATATATATATATATATATATATATATACTCGGGCTCAACGCACACGTGCGTTCAGACGTGTAACAAAATCTCACATGATATTTAACTAGAATTTCACAATGTTTCAATTAGATTTTTGTCAAATTTTGGAGGATTAATATAACGTGGAAATTTCATACTTATTGTGCACATATGTCTAACGGTTGAATCCAACACATAAGTATACTGGAGAACATCCAAAAACCAACTGAAAATATGAAAAGTAGTTCACCGACCTTAATGGTTTACATGTTTGTATATATCGATGTGGTATAATTACATCTTCAGACGCTCCTCAAGTGCAACAAAATAGCTCAGTTGACACTTAACGACGTGTTTTAAGATCGACAACTCAATCAGACGGACATTCATTGTCTATGCAATTAGTGTCTTAAAGACGGTAACCCTGAGATGACCGATATTGGACCACTTTGAAATCATTTGAAATTCCGGTTGGCCAATACAACGTGTGAGAGGTTGTGCATATTTAAGTTCATACGAATATTACATATGTTTGAACCCAATACATAAGTTCAACGAAATTCTTTCAAAAATCAATTGGTAATACCGCCTTGTGTACATGTATATATACACGTACACACATAAAATTACATGCTTAGTTGTTTATTATCAACCATGTACTTGGTTCAAAACTTATTTTATAGAGCTTGTGGGTTGTACCATTATACACAATTTACTAAATTTTATGAGTCTATCCATATATATGAGATCATACAAAAAAAAAATTAGTATACGATCTATACGAGTCGATTATCAACAAAATAGATCATTGTATATATGCGATTATATAATGTTACTTTTTTAAAATTAATTCTTATATATCGATTGGTTTTAGGTCCAAATTTTATTGGACTTATAACTCATGATGCCGTTATATACAGAACATGTAAAACTCTACGTTATTTGTCCATTATAATTTAGCATGATATCAGAACGGTTTAATATTATTTAAATCCTAACTTATTAGATTTATCGAGCTTAAAACATTGATACTGGACTTAAACGGTGATTGCTCGGCATGACTACACAGATCGACCAATAAATGTCATCTTGTGTGAAATGAACTATATAACTACACAGCGATTATAAACAGATATACACCTAATATATAAGTTAATAAACTACTCTCTGAAATTGTTTTATGACAAAATTTTATTTGGCTTACATGATAAACTTATGACCGTATGAAACGGTGACTATCGGCTATATTAGAGCCATTATAATTTATCAAAAAAATTTGAAAATATGTGAAATTGTGTATCAAAAATGGACAAAATGATACATTAAGGAGAGCCATGCTTGAGTGTTTTGGCCGGGGATGTAGCTCCGGCCAAACAGCGGCAACTGAAGCATTCCATTCGATGATGATAACGGTATAAGTCTCCCCTTTTCCTAAAAGACAAACATTACCCCCCACATTATATTCAGCTAAGCTAGCTAGAAGATACATACGTACAGGGTCCATAATTGCCATCCCTTGTTCATTGCACCAACTATGTACGTATGTTATTTTGTTTCTACAATATAAGTACGTACATAAGATACAACTTACAACCTGCATATGTCACGTGCTTGCTTATGTTAGATTATGTCTAGATGTTAATATATGCTGCATCTAAGCTGCCCAGAATCCAAGCTTACTATATAAGATTTGTGATCCACTCTCTGTTATAATAAAACAATAAATCTAGGTATACTGATACAATGGGCCAGAGAAAACATATTTTGGGCCCATGGATTAATGGGCCCGGGGCGACAGGGGGTGCGGGGGGCGGAGCCCCCCGTGGAGGATTCTATCTATTTATAAAATCCTATCTATTTATAAGGAATTCTATCTATTTGTAGGATTCTATTATTTATAGGACTCTATCTATTAATAGAGGATTCTATTTTTTTATAGGACTCTATCTATTTATAGTTATAAATAGATAGGTTAGGGTTGTATTCATTATCCACCAAAGTATATTGAAAACTCTGGCTGCAAGGTTTGTGCAGCAAAACCACAAAACGTCTTGTCTTCTCTTCTTCTCTTTATTTCTGAAGTAACTCGTTGAAAGATCACAACAATTGGTATCAAGAGCAAGGTTGTCGATGAGTTCCGTTGCAAAATTTGAGGTTCCGCGATTCAACGAAACTGGAAACTTCGGTCTTTGGCAGCGACGAGTTAAGGATCTGCTAACGCAGCAGGGGATGTTGAAGGCGCTGAAGGAGACAAAACCAGATTCGTTGAAAGACGACGAATGGGAGGAGATGCAGGAGAAGGAAGCATCGGTCATTCGGCTCTGTTTGGCAGACGAGGTAATATACCAGGTTATTGATCTCAAATCTTGTCAAGAGATTTGGACTCAATTGGAGAAACGGTATATGTCAAAATCTTTGTCTAGCAAATTGTATCTCAAACAAAAATTGTATGGGTTGAAAATGGTGGAAGGTTCTGACTTGTTAAAACACGTGAATATTCTCAATCAAATTATTGGGGATTTGGCTCGGGTGGATGTAAAACTTGGAGATGAAGATAAAGCTATGATCTTGCTATGTTCTCTACCCTCTTCATATGAGAATCTAGTGATGACGTTGACGTGTGGGAAAGACGAGATAAGTCTTGATACGGTGTCAACAGCGTTGCTTTCACAAGCCGAACGACGACGACATACTAGTGAGAGTTCTCAAAGCGAAGGGTTGTATGTTAGAAGCAACCAGGATAGAGGGAGGACGAAAGAGAAGCAAGAAGGAAGCAACAAGCAATCCAGGTCTAAGTCCAAGGGTAAAAAACCAGTAACTTGTTACTTCTGCAAGGAGGAGGGTCACTTCAAACGTGATTGTCCTGCCAGGAAGAAGAAGTACGAAGATAAGAAGTCAGAGGAATCTTCAAGATCAGCAAACGTGGTGCAGAAAGATGACTCAGATGGTGCAAATTCTGATATGCTCTCTGTGACGTCAAGCAACTACTCAGATGTATGGATCATGGATACGGGATGTTCGTTTCACATGAATCCGAATAGAGATTGGTTTGAGACGTACAAGTCTGGAACTTTTGGCTCCGTCTGATTAGGAGACAACAAGGCTTGTGAAGTTGTTGGCATTGGGCAGATAAAGGTGAGGATGCACGATGGTGTGATTCGAACATTGATTGACGTGCGTCACATTCCAACTCTAAAGAAAAATCTGATTTCCTTGGGAACTTTACATGTAAAAGGGTTCTGTTTTAAAACAGAAAAGGAATGTGTAAAGGTGAGCAAGGGGGCAATGACAGTTATGAAGGGGCAGATTACATCGGGTAATATCTACCGGTTGGTAGGGAGTACCGTTGTAGGTGGAGTTGCAGCCGTGGCTTCTGAGACAGATTACACAACTCTGTGGCATATGCGCCTGGGTCACATTGGCGAAAGGGGGATGATTGAGCTTCACAAGCGAGGTCTCCTGGATGGTGTGAAGAGTTGTAAGATTGACTTCTGCAAGTTTTGTGTGATGGGAAAACAATCCAAGGTGTCTTTTAAGACAGGTCAGCACAACACAGGTGGAATTCTTGATTATGTGCATTCTGATGTGTGGGGACCAACTCAGGTGTCGTCCCTAGGAGGATCTAGGTATTACGTCACTTTCATTGATGATTATTCAAGGAAGGTCTGGGTGTATTTTCTAAAGTATAAATCTGAAGTCTTCAACAAGTTCAAGCTATGGAAGGCGGAAGTGGAAAATCAGACACGGAGGAAAGTGAAGTATTTGAGATATGATAATGGGACAGAGTACACGGATTCTCAGTTTCAGAGTTTTTGTGGTGAGCATGGCATTCAGAGACATTATACAGTGCGGAAGACACCACAGCAGAATGGTGTTTCTGAGAGGATGAATCGGTCCATTGTAGAAAAAGCGCGGTGTCTTAGATTGAATGCAGGGCTTCCAAAGCAATTCTGGGCAGAGGCAGTGAGCATGGCGGTCTATTTGATAAATAGATCACCCCAGACTTCTCTTGACGGGAAGGTTTCAGAGGAGGTATGGATTGGTTCTGATTTAGACTTATCAAATTTGAAGATTTTTGGCAGTCCAGCATATGTGTTGATTCCAGGTGATGAGCGAACAAAGCTGGATGCAAAGTCTAAGAAGTGCATTTTTCTGGGTTATGAGAAAGGTGTGAAGGGTTTCAAGTTTTGGGATTCTGTTGCAAAGAAACGGATGATCAGTCGAGATGCTGTATTTGATGAGCAGGCAATGCTTCTACATGCCAAGGAAGTTGGGAAACCTGCAGTTACAGAGACTGAATCCAGATCAGCAATAGAGGTGGAGCTTTCAGATTCTAGCACACCTACACCAGCAGGTGGTGAGCATGATGTAGATCAACAACAGGTTGAGAGTCTTGTTTCTGGCAGAAGCAGACGCATCACAAGGGCCCCTATAAGATATGGTTTTGAGGAGATGGTTAATTATGCTCTAGTCATTGGCACAGATGATCCATCCAACTTTCGAGAGGCTACTCATAGTCAAGAGAAAGAAGGATGGGTAGGTACTATGGCTGAGGAGATGGAATCTCTCCATAAGAACAGGACGTGGGAGCTGGTTCCTCTTCCAGCAGGTAAGAGGGCAATAGGATGCAAATGGGTGTTCAAGAATAAAACAAGACATCTCAGAGAAAGAAGGCATAAGGTACAAGGCACGACTAGTAGCAAAGGGTTACTCACAGAAGAAGGGGATTGATTATGACAAAAAATTTTCTCCTGTGGTCCGACACACGTCTATCAGATTGGTGTTGGCATTGGTAGCTAGCTGGGATTTGCATCTGGAGCAGATGGATGTGAAAACAGCTTTCCTTCATGGTGATTTGGAGGAGGAGATCTACATGGAGCAACCAGAGGGTTTTGTCCAGCCGGAAGAGGAGAAACTTGTATGCAAGTTGACAAAGTCATTGTATGGTCTGAAGCAGGCTCCTAGGCAAATGTACAAGAAGTTTGACTCTACATGCTTCGGATAGGCTACCAGAGATGTGAGTATGATTGTTGTGTTTATGTGAAATATTTGGATGATGGATCACCCTTATACTTGCTATTATATGTTGATGACATGCTGATTGCTGGAAAGAATATTGATGATGTTGTTGAGTTGAAAACCTTGTTGAGCAAGGAATTTGACATGAAGGATCTTGGTGTTGCAAATAAGATCCTTGGTATGGAGATTCGCAGGGAGAGAAGTTCTGGGAGGTTATGGTCATCTCAGAAGACTTACATTGAGAAAGTACTTGATAGATTCGATATGGCCAACTCCAAATCTGTCAGCACTCCTCTAGCGAATCACTTCAAGCTCTCCTCAGCTCAGTGTCCGAAGTCTGATGGAGAAATCAAAGATATGTCCAAAGTTCCTTATGCAAGTGCAGTTGGTTGCTTGATGTATGCTATGGTGTATACAAGACCTGATTTGGCCCAAGCTGTTAGCCAAGTGAGCAAGTATATGTCTAATCCTGGGAGAGAACACTGGGCGGCCGTCAAGTGGATACTCAGGTATTTGAGGGGTACTACTGACCGTGGAATTATGTTTGGTGGCCAGGAAGGAGATCTTTCAGTTGTAGGGTATGTTGATTCAAACTATGCCGGTGATCATGACAACCGGAGGTCCACTACAAGGTATGTCTTTACTCTTGCTGGGGGGCCTATATGTTGGAGATCAGTTTTACAGTTTGTAGTAGCCTTGTCTACAACTGAGGCAGAGTACATGGCTTTAGCAGAGGCAACTAAGGAGGCTCTGTGGATTAGAGGAATTGTGGAGGAACTGAGTGTTGAGCAAGGTGGAGTTGAGGTACATTGTGATAGTCAGAGTGCTATATATCTAGCTAAGAATCAGGTGTACCATGCTCGGACTAAACATATTGATGTGAGATTTCACAAGATTAGAGAGCTAGTAGCTTCTGGTGAGATCATCCTGGAGAAGGTACACACTTCTCAGAATGCAGCTGATATGATGACCAAACCGGTTACCGCAAACAAATTCAAGCATTGCTTGGATTTGGTTCATGTCACTCGTTGTTAGATAAGTGAGAAAGCCCCCCGTCAAGAGAAACAAGGAGGATCTGGCGACAAGATCCTGGAGTTGTATATGTGTTTCCAAAATTTTGTATTTGATTATGTTGTCTAGGTGGAGATTGTTATAATAAGACAATAAATCTAGGTATACTGATACAATGGGCCAGGGGAAACATATTTTGGGCCCATGGATTAATGGGCCCGGGGCGACAGGGGGTGCGGGGGGTGAAGCCCCCCGTGGAGGATTCTATCTATTTATAGAATCCTATCTATTTATAAGGAATTCTATCTATTTGTAGGATTCTATTATTTATAGGACTCTATCTATTAATAGAGGATTCTATCTTTTTATAGGACTCTATCTATTTATAGTTATAAATAGATAGGTTAGGGTTGTATTTATTATCCACCAAAGTATATTGAAAACCCTGGCTGCAAGGTTTGTGCAGCAAAACCACAAAACGTCTTGTCTTGTCTTCTTCTCTCTATTTCTGAAGTAACTCGTTGAAAGATCACAACACTCTCCCTATTGTCTTTTACGACGAAACTCACTCTGACTATGTGATGAATTTGGACCTAACACGCATGCACGTCCGTTTGTACAAGATCCCGTTCTATAGTCTTATGGACTTTGCCAAATATTTGACAACAAGCACCACAACTTGCATATGAATTTCTTGGGAGAATGAACATATTGGCTAAGATGTTATAGTGTTGCACCACATAATAAAGATCTAGGTTGCGTTTGTGAAATTGCATAATTAAGGAGATTAAGAATATAACAATTAAGAGGAAAGAATAATTTTTTTAATCTTGTTTGGTAAAGAAGGAGATAAAAAGGTTTAATCATAAAAATTAAGAGAATTAAATTATGAGATTTACGTAATCCTATTGAACTTCGATTATAAGGATTATTGAGGTTAAAATCTCATTTTTACCCCTTCCTTTTTTTCATCTCTTTCGTCTACAAAATTTTTAACAAATACTTTTTTCTTCTTCTTTTTTTTTTTTTTTTTTTGTAAATTTAACCACACATATTCATTTTACCAACACTCATTTCACTTATTTTCATACTCATCTCCTTAATTCTATATCTAAATAATCCTTTTCATCTTTATTCACATAATCTTATGTTATCAAACGGATCAGTCTAGTGAGGTTTATGTACAATAATTTGCCCACAAGACGCTTGTATATCTCAACATCTAATAGAATGTCTCATTCATTAATAAACAACTTGAGACTTCTTTGTGATACCGGATAATCTAAGGAGTCCCGAATTTTTGACACCAACAATGAATAACTCAAACCCGGTTCTTGATAGAAAGACCAATGGCATGGGTTAGGGATGTATGTGCAATAGTAATAGGAGAAATTGATAATTTATTAGTGAATGATTTGGATCGTTAGATGGATAAGTCACGGCTGAATCATATGAAACAATTTAGAACACCCTATTAAGACCCTCAAACACAATAAGAATGATCATATAACCCTTGTGCTACAATCTTACATAAAAGGGAAACGATCTCCCTATAACACAAGGAGGCTATAGTGAGCGATTGAGAACACCAACTTGTCAATTTAAGTGACAAAACATAAAACGACCCAAGCTACAATGTTAAACGAAACTTCATGCGCTCACTTCTTCACACTAAAGGAACACAACACGAAACGTGCAAAAGTTTCTTCTTTTCTTCTTCTTCTTTTTTTTATTTTATTTATTTATTTATTATTATCAATATTCAAGGTGATCGTCAAATGACATCTCTCACTTGCTTTTAACGTGAGTCGTCAAAATAGTATTTTAGGTGGGAAAATGACACTCTCTGGTTCTCAATAATTGTCATTAGAATTTTAAATTTTGGTTCACAATATTTGACATTACAAGTATTATTAATACTTAAACTTTTAGAATTAGAATTTTATCTACCTTTTCATTTATTATTTGTATTTTCAAAACATTATTTCCTCTATTCCCATATAACTCTTCACAATCTACCATTGTTTTCATATAAAATTTCTAAATTAAAGTGCATTAATAAATGTTACACCTTCTATTTTTAGTTTTCTTAATATGTGAAAATTTTTTTAATCTAATGACAGCTATTGAGAACCGGAGGAAGTATAAACCAACACTCCAAATGACTGGTTCATAGGCAATCCGAAAGTTATCAAATGAACCGGTTTTGTTTTGTTTGGTACCTCCTTGATAGTTGTTTTTAGTTCTCTTCTTCTTGGTTGTTTTCCTCCCATGGACGATCTTAACTATTCGTCTTCTATCTCTTTGGGTGTCTTTGAGCTTCATATTCTTCATCTCTTCCTTCTTAGAGATAACTTCACTCCTTCAACCTTAACTTTCATGATATTGGTCTCAAGTCAAGCGAGATCTAAGATGCTCCTACATCACTTTGCATAGGAACATTGGCCGTCTTATAATTTTCCATATAAAAATATTGTAGAAATATCCGAGACATATTTTCTTTGATTAAGCAAAGTACCCTAAAAAGATTTGGAAACTTTCAAGCCCAGGAAAAAACGGACTTTATTAAGATCTTTGATAGTAAATGAAGAATGAAGAGTGTGCTTAATGAATGTGTCGTCGACTCAACTGGTTCGCAAATCAAGGTGATACCTTTTATTTTCTTTCAATATGTTGTCTCAGTATTCATACATAATTGACTCGATCACTTGTACAAACAGAAATGGATTTAGAATTAAGGTTGTGGATAGGTTAAATTAATCTGAGGTAATAAATAAAAAAGACTTAATTTGTATATGCATAAAAA
Organism: Fagopyrum tataricum; assembly: GCA_002319775.1. NCBI lineage: Eukaryota > Viridiplantae > Streptophyta > Magnoliopsida > Caryophyllales > Polygonaceae > Fagopyrum > Fagopyrum tataricum. The sequence continues at coordinate 2,219,428 of CM008284.1, forward strand.
AGGGTAAAAAAATTCAAGGGACCAAATTCAAAGGTTTTATACATAAGAAAAAGGAGTAAAAAAAAATAAGGAAAGAGGTATATGTTATATATTTATAACTACTTAAGTGAAATTGTATTTACAAAGGGGCAAAATAGAAGAAAAGAAGTGTCGAAAGATAAAGAATTGGTACTCTAGATCCTTTGTATCCTCTTATATGTGAATAGATTAAAAAAAAACTATTGTAAACGAACTTTAATTAATATTACTCCATTTAAAAAAAAAAGAGCCTTCAAATTTTGGGTGTGTTAGAGGCTTGTAACGAACTCAAACTCACCTATCAAAAGTCAATTCAGATTTCATATACAAGATTAGAAAGATTTTTTTTTTGGGTAAATGATACTAGGAGAAACTTCTCACTCGTAGGTTATTATATTAAGTAATAAAGGAGGCTAACAATTGATAATCCTAGGGCTCGTCATACTTGAGACATCGTTCTTCCAAAAAGAATTTAAACTAACTGGGGGAACATGGATCACATGGTAACCAATCGGGATATTGAAAGCGGGAGAATCAAGATGATGCGATACAACGTTTGCTTCTCTATAAACATGACGAAATTGGATTGTTCAATCTCTACGGAGGAAGCCTTGGAATCTCGATACTAGAATAAAGAATGGACGTGAGGGAATGGTCTCCTTACTTATGAGCTTGATCACAACAGCCAAGCCTACTTCAACACACAAGTCTCGAATATTCTTATTCCAAGCGAGATGGACATGCACAAACCCCAGAGTTCGGCAAGAAGAACCGAAGCCTTGCCGATGTTAAACCTGAATCCACAGCTCCACTGCCCCGCCCCATCTCTTAGAATTCCACCAACACCCGCACAACCGGTTTTTACAATGAACGCACTATTAGTGTCCAACTTCCACCACTCGGGCATCGGTTCCTCCCATGCTATATTTCTCCATATTTTCTCAACTGAACATGCACCTCTATGGAGATTCAGATTTGCAATGGAAAGTTGTCTCAATTGTGTGCTGATGAAGATTGTCTCAGAGTTAGGTAAGGCAGACTTATTGAAGACCCGACCATTCCTCCATTTTCAAACCTACCACACGGACATAACGAACCAGTAACTCCAGGGGTGGTCCTCGGTGTGAATAATATTACAGGAAAGGTTAACTTTCAACCAATGAATGTCATTAAGCTCATAAAATGGCCTAGAAATCTCTTCCGGTAACAAACTGTCCCATAACTCACTCAAGTTTCGACAATACCGGAGAAGGTGCATGGAAGATTCCAGTACCACAGATCAGACACAGGTCATCAGCAGACAAGTGTCTTCTTTTTCTTTCGAGGTTCGTCATGAGTTTACCTTTCTCCAATAACTAAAGGAATGCCCTCACTCTTTCAAGGGTACTCGGCTTCCAAATAGTACTCTACACATTAGTCTCCTGATCATCGGAATGAGAGTTAAATCTAGTGATCTGTATGACGATGAGGTAGAGAAGTGATCATCCGCTTCAAGTTTCTAGGCCACGCAATCTTGTTATCCCGGGAATTCGTTGAGCACGCAGCCCGCAATTTTCAGTAGTACACGAGCGGGCAGCCGGTCATTGAGTAGCTCCCAACGCCATCCCGAATGTGGACACCAAAGATCAACAACCCAAGTCGAGCGATCCAACCCGCCCACAGATGACAATGCGTCATCAATTAATGGATTGTCGAGGCACCAACAGTATAGCCAAAAACAAGTCTTGACACCGTCAAGGGTTACCCACTTAGTTCCGTGCACAATTAATTAAACTCTCATTCGCCCAAATAATACTTTTGATAATGTGCGATCCTGACTTATTATGGGAGCAATCAAGGAAATTCCGAGCATCCAATAGTGAATATTTATTAGAAAGAACATGTGCCCACGAGCTAGAGTTATCGTGCATAAATCTCCAGGCCAACTTACCGAGTGAAGCCATATTCATATTCCGAGCAGTTCGGATGCCAAGTCCCCCGATGTATGTTAGTTTGCATACCTCAAGCCAAGCAACGTGATGCATACTTCATTTGCCCTCAGTACAACTCCAGAGGAAGGATCGACAAATCTTGCCCAGTTTATTACAGATTGCCATAAACAGTTTAATCGTTTGCATAATATGGGATGGAAAGGTGCAAAGTACGGACTTACCAACGTAAGCAGACCCGCAAAACTCAAAAGTCGACCCTTCCATGATGCCAATCTGTCTTTAGTCTTCTCGATCAAGAAATCAAAATCTTCCTTTGCTAGTCTTGAGTGAACGATTGGAAAGCGCAAATATTTCCCGAAATCTGATATAATCGGGTACTCAACAACCTTTTGAATGACCTCTTTGAAAGAATCTGTGACATTGGGTGACACCACCATATGAGATTTTGAAGAGTTAGCTTTGAGCCCAAAGTGTAAGCAGAAGTCCTAAAGGCACTTCTTAATCAATCTAACATTAGCCAAATAAAACAACGTCGTTCGCAAAGAAAACATGCGAAATAGCCGGACATCCGTATTTGACTCTAACCGGTTTTCACATCCCACCTTCAACAAGTCTTTGAATGGCATGGCTAAGTCTTTCGAGACAGAGCACAAAGGATACGGGGAACATATACAACAATTGATATTTCCCCATTCCATAAAATTCTCATAATAGGGGAACATATACAACAACTGATACGATTACGCCAGACCGGAGGGAGCCCCGACAAAGCACATGTTTCGTCAATAAAATCCCACTCGAGTATATCGTAAGCTTTCTCTAAATCAATCTTGATAGCCATCCACTGCTTACCTGACTTCTTTTTACTTATTGAACAAATCAGCTCTTGGACAAGTATCACATTTATCCTCGATCATTCGGGCAGGGATAAAGCTACTTTAAAATAAGCCAACCACTTTCTTCATAATCGGTTGTAGTCTACCAACCAGAAGTTTTGGAAATAAGTTTGTAAACGACGTCACAAAGCCCGATTGGCCAAAATCTAGACATACGATCCGGGTTAGCTGCATTGAACATATAACTGTGATATCTTGATTAGAAAACTGACAAGAGAGAGTTAGAAGGTCAATATTAGAAATAATAGGATATTCGAGTAGAAAATACCCGACGATGATGGACAATCCAAGTCCGAGGTGAATAACTTCCTATAATATTCAAGTGTATTCAATTTAAGAAGACTTGGATCCGAGATCCAAACCTCATCATCCTCTTGATACTATCAACCATATTGAATCGTCTTCGGATGCGAGTACTTGTATGAAAGAAAGTAGTGTTCTTATCCCCTTCCATAAGCACTTTGTCCCTGGACTTTTGGAACCAAAGGAGATCTTCCTTGTTAAGTACATCATCAAAGTCACATTTAAGTTGGGCATGCAACTCTAACAGGCCCTGTGAAAAACACGTGTCGAGCTCAATTTAAATCTCATTCATCCTTCTCAATAATTCTGCTTTCCTCACTTCAATCCTGCCAAAATTCTGGGTATTCCATACTAACAATCTTTTTTTTATTTATTGAGAATTGAGAGCATACTCTAGATACTACAATCCGATGAAGAATTTCACGTCTCCTTAACCACAGACTTCAAATCCGGATGTTGGAGCCAAACTACTTCGAATCTGAACTGCCTGCGAGAAGCATCAACCTTCTGAAGAGGCTGAAATTGGAGTAATAGTGGATTGTGATCAAAACTAAGCGGGGGAAGGTTTGTGATGGACGCTTCAGGCCAAATAATTCTTGCGTCACCATTCATGAAGACCCGGTCAAACCGTTTTGACTTTCTCGTAGCCACATTAAGGCCTCTATTCCAAGTGAACGAAGGGCCATTGTATCTCATATCCACCAACATTGAGTCATGTATCCCGCTTTGAAAAACCTTTGTGTCACTAGAAACTCTCTTAGCAGGTTCGTCGCACTCCGAGATATTTAGGATGCATTTAAAGTCACCACCTATCATCATCGGACCTTGGCAGGCCTCCATCACAACAACTTACCATCCAGCCTCCTCTCAAGTGCTGGTGGGTTGTAAAGAACAAAAAATTGTAGCGATACTTTGTCAATTTCGAACAATGCATGAATAAAATTTATCTCCTTTTGTAGAATGAAAACCTTATTAATCGACCCATTCTAGTGTAGCCAAATTCCACCTTTAAACCCCGCAGCTTCCACTCTCGTCGAATCAGTGAACTTCAAACGTGAACACACTTCATCCGCTCGACATCCATAATTTTTTTTCCACTAAAACAAGGAAATCAACCTTGTGACGGCTAACCATATAACTTAGGGCTTTACGGAACCGTCTATTACCCGCACCCCATTAATTCTAGATCAAAGCACTCACTGGAAGATGTCTGGAGAGACGGACCCAGGTGTCGAAGTATTAAGCTCAGTGGCCATTGCATCCACCTTTTTTGAGACTTTCGTAGCATGGGGTAGGGAGTGGGGTTCCACTACTTGCTCTACGGTATCCAGCTGCACAATCGAACCATCAAAGATGTTACTGGGAATAATCGGTGGTTCGGACAATGAGAGTTTATGTGCATTATAAGTGGCTCCAGAGGTATCTTGGCCAGCCCTAACAAGATTTGGCGTTGGATTATCAGTCTGCATGGGGCATGGTAATTGGATAGATGCAATTGGGTATGGCAATAGGCTCACCATCTCCGATTGACACTCTATCTTTGGTCTTTTTGGATTTTTAGGGTTTACAATCGGGGATTCCGAGGAAGCAACCGTTACTTTCGAATTTCTTGGCGGCGATGATGACACATTAATGGTACTAGCCTCCGCAGTCAATGCAGGTTCTGTAACGGTAGTAATAATTGGGGTCTCTTCCGTTGACTTCTGCTTGTCTGGCGCCGGTACTGGAGTTGGAGCTTCCGATTGGTTCAGAACATGAAATTTTTTTGCGGAAGGGGTATTTTGATGACCATCGCGATCGGACGGAGGATGTTCGATGGAATTATGACCCTACAAATCCTTATCAATAACGACAAAGATTCGTATGCTCACAACACACGATATGATTTAAATTTATACTTGTAATAATCACTCAATAAGTAGCGAACCCACAATGTATGGATCGTACGAAGTAGAACAAGTATTCCAAGATCGAACACAAGGACTATGGTGGTTCAATTTGCAAGGAATGATCGAAGATAGTGCAAATCTAAACTAAGAAATAAGAGGAAAAGAAGAATCATATTTTTGGAAGGTTTTTTGGGTTGTTATTAATTGAATATCAATTTCAATCAAAAATAGTTTTATAAAACAAACAAACAAAGAAAAATCAAATATATGAAAGAATGGGTTCCAAGGGTTCAAGATCATTGTTTATGATACATGGATTCACGATAACTCATAAATCTATGGTAGAAAAGCTACAGGGATGAACGTTTCTTCAGTGATAATCTATTACCGGGTAAGTCTCAAAATCATCTAATTTCAACCCTAACTACTTATTATTGGGTAAGTCTCAAGGTATGTAGGACGAAAATTCAGTACAAACCGGATTCTCTATCTAAGGACTAAGTAACACCTTACCGGGTAAGTCTCGGGAATTACCTAACTCAGGTAGGAATCTGGCACATTCAATCCAATAGAGGTTTTCACCTCTACTACCTATGGTTAATCTACTTCAGTATCCAAGAAGGAATATCACCGGGTAAGTCTCAATTCCAACCCAATTTGCTAGCTTAGAAGGTTCTAGCATAAATTCATCCAAACCAACCATTAGGGTTTCAAGCTATTCAAACCACAACTAGCATACAACCTAATCCATCATAGTCCAAGGCATAAACAAATAGCTATCCACCTTAGAATCACAAAGGTTCTAGCCAACAATCATCTTATCAAAATCAGAAATTAAATTGGGAAAAAACAAACAAAGCATAAAATGAAAATTGCAAAAGAGGGCAAAGAAAGAACTCACCTTAAATGACTTGAAATATCCAACAAATGAAGTAAATGTCGATCACAAACTGTATCCGATCAACAATTGAAAATAAAGTCTGAATCTTTAATTCTAAAACTATGAAGTGTAATATGGAAGAAAACGGCAAGGTGGGAGACAACTCTCTCTTCAATTCAAACTAGGGTAAAATCTAACTCTATTTCGCCCCTTGGAAGGTATTCAGACTTTCCTTTTATACCCAAACCTCTGCCAAAAAGCATGGGCGGGATAAAAAGGCCCGAAAATAAAATAAAGCTTTCAGATGAGAAATCTCGGTCAAATAGAAAATCTTGGGCTGAGATACAGGCAAATCGGGCCCGAGATTTCAGCTTCTGCTCTTGAACTTCTTCAGCGGCTGAAAATCTCAGTCGGGTTCTGGGATCTCGGGCCGAGATACCACTCGAGATTGCTTACGGCATTGTGGGTCTCGCCTTGAATTAAATCAAATAAATAGATCTCGACCGAGATGGCTCCTTCGTCCCTTCCATGCCTTTAACTCGATTTCTTGCCCTTCCCTTCACACGTGTGATCGCTCCAATGCATCCACTCCGAGGCTTGATCCTCAAATGCATTGTTTTAGCTCCGAAATGCGTCAAATCACCTAAAAAACACCAATAGAGTGTGTAAACATCTATTCTTGCAAAGTAGAACAAAACAAGCATCGTTTTCTCGTGACGGTCATCCAAGGCCCTAGGCATGGTTCCTCAATAGGTGACTCCATGTACATTTCTTCTTCGTAACCATCCAGTCATAGTGACAAAAGGGGGTACTGCATTTGTTACCTTATCCTCGTTTTAAGCAACATCGTTGCGATTCTTAACAGCTTGCGGGCATCTAACAATATTGCTCCCATAAAGTCCACACTGGTGGCATATCAAGTTCAACATCTCGTACTCAACGTGGATTTTTATTGTCCCCTATCGAGAATGTGCCGATTAGTGGCCTATCCAATTCAATCTCAATGCAAACATGTGCAAATTTTCCTCTAGTTGTATATAGGGTGTTGAGATCAACCTTCAGGGTGCTCAACACCGAAGCCAAATCATAACCCCGAAGCCAAATCATATAATACTGCTTTATTGTAAAGTTGCATGGGAAGGTCCGATTGTCTGTCCCACGCAAAAATTGACCGAAGATTATCATTGAATGGATTGAATTGACTCATCCATGGTCAAACAATAATATAATGACCAAAGATCTCCCAAGGTCCATCCGTCAATACCCCCTCCCTCACTTCTTTGATATTACCAAATGGAGGGAGTAAGGGTAGTTCGTATAGCCCAAACCCATCCATTTGCTTTGGCGTTGCATGAAGGACATATATGAATCGTGACTGGTGCGTAGGTTGATCAGTCGTACGTGAAAGTATTATAAAAGATGAATAATTTGACGTAAAACTTGAAACAATTAAGTAATTAAGGATAAAGAAACATGAATTGGAAGAAACAAACAACACATGGCTGTCTCTGATATCATGAGCAGCAAATTGTAGCTCATAGTAACAAATTCGACAACGATATTTATATATACGCTTCGTTGTCGTTGCTATTAGCTTAGTGTTCCCTTCTTTCTTCTTCTTTTTTGTTTTTTCAAAAAACTATATTCCCACCAATTGTGCGTACGTGTATATATAGAGTATTTCGGTCATTAAAATTTGATCGGTACATAAGATGTTTTATATTTTTTAGATGGTGAGTTATTATGAGAACTATAATATATTATGTATTTTTATTAACTTTTTGTTATTTCATTTTAATTGATCATGAAGGATAGTGTTGATCAATATGTCATAAAGTCAATGAAAAAATAAATAAAAAGTATATATTTCAATTTAATAGTGTGTGCGCATTATATTTTTAAAAATTATATTGGATGTTATTGATCGAAAAGAGTAGAACTTTAGTTAAAAATAAGATTCTACTAAATTTGAAGGCCAAATTGATAATACGTGGTAATTTTATTGTAACAGAGAGATAAGTAAAAATTTTATTGGTGTAAATATATAATTAATATATTATGTTATTTTATTTTTGGTAGGTGATTGTATGTATATTTATAGGTTCTAACATATTAGTTTGGAGTTTTTGGACATTAAAAATAATAATTATGTGGGCCTGAAGTTTTGAATATTGATTATTAAAGAATTTGCTTCCACACGTTATTGTCATATCAATTGGCCAAATGATTAACATAATATTTTTCTTTCTTTAACATCAATATTTTTTAATAAATGCAATGCTGAATTTATATTTAGATGTAGTAGTAGTGTGTGCACGAACCATAATGATATAATTTATCATGCTACATTTGCTAAATGTTTGGAAGGGTCAAGTAAGATTGGAGAACTATTTTGCATATTGTTAAATATAGGGTTTATTTAAAAACACTAAGTTTACGTGAGGTGAAACCTATATATTATGGTAGTTAAAAACACTAAGTTATTTTAAATAAGTTTATTTTAAATAAGTTTGATGGGTGTTTTGAGAAAACAGATTTATTAAACTTGATGTAGGTGTTAAATTATGTAAACTAATTTTTATTTAAATATAATTTTATACATAATTGTATTTGTAATATATCATTCAATAAACTACCATAACTTTCAAACTTCCTCCATATTATAAAATGAAAAAGAATATAAGCTACAAATAAACAATTATAATCTTCCTAACTTTACACTCTCAAACACCCTTCCTGGTTAATTTTTTTTTTTCATGCTTAAAACCTTCATAAATTAAAAAAAAACATCGTAATCTACTAAAGTTAGGCCTCCCAAAAGGATTCAAAAAAATAGAAAAGAGCTTAGAATCATGTTTAGTGATTTAATTCAACTTTAGACAATTTGTTTAGATGAAATTTCACGGAATTTATGTATTAAAATCTAATTTATCGTGTATAAAAAGTAAATGTACAAATGTAACTACGGTATATTAGTCCACCGAAACTTGTGTTACATGCAGTGGACATGTTTCACATAAAAACATGAAATACATAACATGTATTTCCATTCTTGGTGATACATATTCTACACAAAACAGGATAACAAAAGGGAATTATTGTGATAATAGATAATCAACTGTACCATTCATATGCATGCTGAATAACGTGATCGAAAGGTCACTTCAACCGCAAGATGGCCTTTGTTTGTTTGTGCCAAAAACAAGAGAAAGATGAGCAATAATATATGTGTAATACCTTCGAATTAGAATATGTACATATAAATTCTTTTTTTTTATTTTATTACGATCGAGAAGAAAAATACTTTGTAAACAGACAAAAACACAATCAATTCTATACACGTACAGGTTATGTATCTTCTGCTCAGGCTCCTTACTCTCGTGTCGGTCCTTCAAGTGCATGTAAGAATATATAAATATATTATATTTTTAACTTCTTTACTCTTAAGTGAAAACACAACATTTTCCCCCTTTCTTCACTATATATCTATTATTTTCTCAAGAAAAAAACATTAATTAAATAGAAAAAAACATTAATTAAATGAGCCATATATGCATGGTCGATCGATCTCCAACATGCAAAGCTGTAATTGATAATAAAAAGGTAAAGTTAAATGTAAGAATTTAGGTAGTCTAGGGTTTTATAAATGGAGACGTAACAGGTCAGGACCAAATGCATGGGGCAAAATATCTAGTGTCGTCAGAAGATGATAACAGCTGAAGAAACAGTTTATCTTGAGAAGAGGAAACAAATAATACTTTATGTATATATTATTATGAAAAATAAATAATATGAAGCAAAGTGCAAACAACGAAGTTATGGTTTGGATCAATCGTTGTCTGGTAATTGTTTGTATGTAGGTTGGTCAAAGTGTACAGTTGGAAGCTTTGGTCAACCTAATTAGCTTTCATCTTAAGTTGTTGTTGTTGTTCGTCTTCGATACATATATCTCTTTCGATCTCTTAGGTTAAGTAAAAGATATATACATGTTATTTGATCTGCAAATACGTTGTGTCCAAGTGAATATATAGTAGGGTTACTCAAATTTGAACTCGATCTAGGCCTTTTATTTGGTTGTGAATCATGAGATTGAAGTTTTGTATATATAAATAATTTATTAATAAAGTTATTAAAGTTCATTGTACTAGGACCATGTAAAAACGGATATATATGCGTGTTAGTCTCAAATTTAATACATAATAGAGTAGGATTTTATCATAAGGCCAAGTGTATATATAGTAGGGTTTTATCATAAGGCCAATTGTAGCAAATGTCAGAAAAAGATGTAGACGAGAACTACGCTTCGATGACACCAACAACAATGATCCATTTGCGACTGGATCAGAAGAAGTAAAGAAAAACTTGACACCGGAATTAAGGAGGTAATTTGAGATGGAAAAGACGGAAAGACTAAGAATCCGATATCGAAGCTAGAATTGACACTCTAAATGATGTCATTCTTCCTAAGGACCTCTTAATAGCGTCTAGTCTAGTTTGATATCGCCTCACTAACTCCAAATATCTGATTTTGTGGAAACCACACTCGATGTTGGCCCGCTTGAACTTCTTGGTACCGCTAATTAATATTGTGGTTAAGGTGATACGTACCATTGATATGTTCTCCAAGAAAGGTAGAACCACTCTATTGTATATCCGACTTTTTAAACAAAAGTCTCGTAGATAAATACGTATTTTTTGTCACCACATGACTAGTAGTACATGGACAGCTATTTTTTTCTGTTTTTCTCATTCAAATCTTATTCTAATTTGATATTTTCGAATATCTTCGCATACAAAATTTTTTTCCCTTTTGATCGTTGATGTTTAGACTTTTTCTCTAGTTTAATACGCGCATGGTTTAATATGTTTTTCCTTTATACTAATTCTTAATATATTATTTTAAAATTTTATTATAAAATAATATAAATTATAAAATAAATTTAAAATAAATTATGAACTCATTAAATTTTAAACTAATAATTTTTATAATAGAATTAATTTTTAAATATTTCTAATTAAAAAAGTCTACAAAAGTAAATTTAAAGATATCTTTATTTTTTGAGTTATATATATATATATATAAAATATTTTGAATTTAATTTTATGCATTTAATTTTATTACCTTTTAATTTTTATTCAATTAAAAACAAATTTATTTTCTAATAAATAAAATATAGAAAATTAAATAACATTTACTATATGTTTTTCATATTCCTGCCCCCAAGCCTAACCGGAGTTATTAGGAGACACTTAAACACTTCAAAAAAAATTTTAAAATTATTAATTTATTAGTTTATATATTTTATTTTCAATTGAAAATAAAAAAAATAAATTTTTTATTTTAAATTTTCAATTAAAAATTTAAAAATTTTATTTTAATTCAAAAGAAATTGCTTTAAATTAACTTTTCTATACTTTTAAATTATATATTTATATATATATATATACTTATATTATAAAATTTATTAGTTTAGTGTTTAAAGAAGTCATAATTAGCTTTAAATTTATTTTTTTGATATTTTATTATTATTTTATTTTAATGTGATGTATTAAAAATAGGAATAAAAATAAAATAAATAATAAAGATGTCAAAAGAAAATTTAAATTTAGTGATATTTAAGAGAAAAAGTTTAAATTTTAAAGATAGCAAGAGAAAAAAAATCTTCTTTTTTAAAAGACCAACTACAAAATATATTTGAAAATCACAAATACAGCAACCATAAATACAAATTACAAGTATGAATACAAATCTAATTTTATCAATCATGTCATAAGTGAGTTTAGATTAAGAAGGATATTTTCTCATTTAAAGCTTAAAAAATGCACCCTTTCTTTATATATAGTTGTAAGCATGTTCCATGGATCGTGTTCCATGCAAACACAAATATGAAAGCTACAGTGAAGGTCGTTTGTTACTTTTTTTTTTTTTTTTGGTGTAAGAAGGTCGTTTGTTACTGTGTTTCTCTATCACAACAAAAATGTATCACGAACGTTTATCTTATTAAACATATAAAAATTCAATATTAGATAATCTAAAGTTTAAACAGGGATCGAATCTTATTGAGATTCTAGTAAAATGATAGATTAGTATATTATGGTGAAATTTGAACCATAAATGTATTAATATTATTAGAGTTTTTTTTTATATAGAAATTACAATAGCAAGGAAACACCTTCATCAACAACGAGCAAGGGAAAATAAGTTGGTAACACAACACTTAGAAACCACTAGTAGAACGGCGTCAACGGTAGATTGATAGAACCACCAGTAAATCGGTGGAAAAGGTAGATTTATAAACGTCGGTAAGTTGACATCAAATTAAAATGGAAGATTGGTGGGTTGAGGTCCCAAATCGAACCAGCTCTAAAACCATGATAAATTGATATATTATGGTAGAATTAAAATCACAAATATATTAGTGTTATTAGAACCTTTTATATAGGAATTGCAAGAGAATATAAATAAAAGAATAAGATTGAGAACAAAATAATATAAACTAGTATAAAATAAATATATAATATCTTTATTATTCTATATATATATATTCTTTGTGTAAAATCAAACGCCCCTAATAGATCAGTCAAGTTGGATTGCAATATGAACAACTTTCGCGTCATTTGTATCGGATTAGATTATGATATCTGCAACTCTTTTTATGGAGAAGAGTTGTGTGATTGAGGGTAACTTATCCAGCACCAAGGAACCCTCGAGCCACGCACTTCTATGCACAATTATTATGAGGCTACAATATATATAATAAACATAGATGTAGACCAAAATATTTTTAAATATATAAGAGATGGATCGATGACGACTTCGCGTTGTTCAGCTATATCAAAAACTATAATAGGATTAATTAACCTTCAAAATAAATAAATAAAATCATGTCATACTATAATAAATTACAAATAAAATAAGAATAAACAAATTTACGTGTCTCGTAAATATATGGTGGAGTATATGGTTGTTTAGAAACAAAATTATCTTTAATAATGAACTGATGAACCTGATATTAAGGTAATTAATTACATCAAAAACCAAATACAAAACAGAAAAACTAACATAATTGATGAGGACGATTACAACATAAAACAACAACCCAAAAATTATATCTCTAACAAACGGGAAAAACACAATATTAAATGGGAAAAACAAAATCTGACTTCTTTAAACTTAACTTTGATGGATCAAAACTCGATTCGGGAATCACATCTGTTGGATATGTAATCCGGAACCACAATGTGATGTTGCTAGCCTCGACGCAAAAAAAAAAAAAAAATTTCAATTCGGTTATAAAAGCCAAAGCATTTGCCCTCAAAACCGGGTTACAAGAGGCAATCAGACTACAAATTAAAAAGATCAAAATCGAAGGTGATAACAAGTGTGTAATCAAGACACTCCAAGGTTTGTGGAGTTATTTGTGGGAGGTCGAGATGATTATATCCGACTCCAAACTGGATCTTCGTTTCTTTGATGAGGTCCGTATTAGACATATTTTCAGAGAAATAAACTGTGTTGCTGACCGATTGACCCATATGGGAATCTCGACCCCCAACACCAATTTTTTTGAAGACTCCGAACTTCGTATTTTCATCCGCAAGGATGCTTTAGGTTGGACTATCTCTAGGACACCAATTTAACCGCTTTTCATTTTCAAAAAAAATAATAATAGGATTTTTTTTTATACTATTAGGTTTATACTTTTTTTTAGTTGTTATTCATTAAAAGTTTTAAAATCCTTTTATTATTTTCATTGTTTAGTTTGTTTTTTTTATACTCATTCTTAATATATTATAGTTAAAATTTATTATAAAATATTAAATTAATCAAAAGTAAATTGAAGAAATTAGGTCAGAACGCACTTTTTTTTTTATTTTGTACACCAAATAGGCAAATATACAGCTTAAATTTTATCACGAGATTAAGTATGCACGCATCACCTCTCACCTACTTCGTCTCTACACCTTCTTCTTCCTCTTTCATTCAACCTCTCTTCTCCTCCTTATCAACATTTCTTCATCTACAAATCCCAAAATCAGTAATGCCTGCAAGCGGTCTTGAATCCCATCTCTTTGTTCTTGCAATTGTTCATTGGTGATAATATGGGCGATTAGGTATAAGACTGATACGTCAACGCAACATCCTCGTCATCAATCTCAACATCAATATTATGCAAATATAGAAGAATCATGTTCAAGTGATCTAAGTGCCCACAAAGTTGTGTACCTTTCTACATTCGATCTTGAACAAACATTGCTTTAGAAACAAGTTTTTGGTGAGACTTCGTCATGTAGATGCTCTCCAACTTCAAGCACAATTTGGATGAGGTTTCTTGATCCGAAACCTCGCATAAGACATCATCTAGCGAGACATATCATGATGGTCGAATGCGCCTTATCCTTCTTAGTGGCCATCTCAGCAACATCGTCATTTTCCTTATCGGATTCCTTTCTTGACAACGGCCCCATAAGACATGTTGTTTTAGCAACGCTCGCATCTTGATCTGCCACAATTTGAAATTGTTCTTCCTTGTGAACTTGTCGACCTTCGTTTTGAAAGAAGACTTCTTTCTCCCAAATTACAAAAAACCAAAGAAGCCAAAGCTTTGATACTAGTTTGTTGTACGGAATTACAGAGAAAGAACATAATTCAAAAAACAAGAAAGACAACACATGGAATTATAGTGGTTCTCCCAATAATGACTACGTCCACTTTCCAAAGAAATTTTATTGAGGAATTTCATAATACAGATGGACATATGATCACTAGGTTGTCCAGATTATCCAGGTTGTATTTTGGAGGCGGAAGGCTAGGAACGCTACAATATATAAAGTAACAAAACTCTAGGGTTATACTTGGGACCCAAGTATTAAAAATGGACGGAAAAAAAGAGACTCAAATAAAATATAAACCTACTCAGGGCATGATAGACAATTAGGTTAGATTAGCAAAATTAAACAATTAGGTTAGATTAGCAACTAAGCACCCCGGCAAGCAAGCTGATAGACAATTAGCAATATGATAGGTAACATGTTTCCTAGCTTTTTGCCTAAGTGGCTCTCTATAATTATACATTATAGTAATTTTAGGGTTTAGTGTTTCTAGTCAAAGCCCTTTTGACACCATATATTAGTCATCCAAGAGACATTTGCCTAATTATTAGTGGACTTTTTGTTCAGGATCGGCCCAACAGTGCTCGGTTGTGCTTTGTGCTAATGTGCCTAAATGTTTAATTTAAGAATATATATATAAGACTATAATAGGTACGGACCAAGATCCTAAAGTTTACAAAGTATCTTGGTTTTTGTTTTATTAATAATAAACTATTATATTGATTAAATACAGTATATAAGAATGTTATCTTTACCATGCACAAGGCAATACTTGCCATCGGGGTTTACGTTTTGTACATATCATGCATATATTGTTCTTTTTTTACGTTATAATCTTCAAAGTTCCTTCATAATTGTAAAATTAAAAGGAATGTTATTTTGGTTAGGATGTTAGACTTTGACCTGCATATCATATGATTCATATTAAATTCCAAGATTTTGAAAAAGATTTATATTTTCATAATATTTTTGAAGGCATTAATACATCAAGGTTACTTGTCACAAATATTAGTTTTTATTATAAGAAATATATATATATATATATATATATATATATATATATATATATATATATATATTTCAACATACATATTTAGATTTTTGATTTGTATGTGCAAAAAATTAATATTTTTTTATAATGTGTGAACTTATTTTTATTAAAATGCGATCGATCAAATACGTTAATGTGGTATTACTGTCGATCAACATAATGTGGAGTCTTTCATAGTACATTCAAACGTACATATATGCATATATATATATTGCTCAATCCCAACACATAATTTCCCTCTTAAAACCAATTAACAATAGGAATAGTCGACCGACCTAGTATATAAAATTGTGAAATTGTTTATTATTGATATGGTAATATTCCAAAATCTCCGCATCCTCCTCAAGCAAGGAAAGAAATTAAAGATTACGTAAAATCAGAAACAACCTAAAATATCTTAATACTATCACTAATTGATGTAATTATTTTTCCTAATATGCCCCGACGGTGAAAGCGGAAGTTTTCGAATCCTGAAAATTAAAAAAAAATAATTAAAGAGGAAATAGCATAAATATTTCTTTTAAAAAGTTATGTGAGGGCAAGAAGTCGCTACATTGAAGGCACCATTTTATGGGTTGAGCCGGAGTTCATGTTCGGGCAAAAGTTGATCCCAATTATGTTTGTTGGATGAGTCAATCTGACTTAGTTATTTCGGATAAATCCGGTGTTGCTCTCGGACGAGCGGACGATGCTCTCATACAAAATTGAGGTTGTTGCGTTCGGATGAGACCGAATTTAGTTCGGGAGAATTAATGTCGATGCTTGAAGGTTAGAAATTGGACTAAGCCAATGTAGATAGAGATCCAAACAATGCCGGCTTTAAGTTGGTGGAAGGTGGTGATTGACATGGCCATGCAAGTATGACACATGTATAGGTTGGATCGAGTGTCGTTAGGCAAAAAGCTCTGATACCATCTATGATTTGATAAACCAACAAATGTTGGTGGGAGAAAACCACAAATATTATTAATATCATTGACCTTTATATAGATAATTACAGGCATATAAAAAGATAATAAAAGATAACGTAAAATCAGAAATAATCTAAAATATCGTAATACTATCATTAATTGATGTAATTATTCTTTCCTAATACTACATTCTTGTTCAATTTATTTAGATCTTCACGTTCAATTAGGATCAAATTATTAAACAAGTATAAAATATATGTTCACATTCCGCTACATAATTAGGTGTGGATAAGTTCAAACTGATTTTTTTGAAAAAGTTGGAATATTACAATTCATAAAACAATGTCATCAAAAATTGTCCCATTTAGTATCTATTATAAAACCATTACCGAAGTTGTGGTCCTAAATGAGATAGCTAGATGCATCACTTATTCACTTGCATGGTCAAAGACTCAAACTTGTTACATATAAACATAAATTTAGTGATCGAAATGTCGGGAACATGACCAACTACTCTAAGGCGACAAGATTAGCATAAGTGTGGAACACAATCCATAATCTTCGGCCGTTAATCATGCATGTCTTGTGTAATTATATAATATTAATCATTGGAATATTGGTTTCTCGATCGTCATTTCAAATCCATGGTCAAATTAAGCAAACCTAAGCTATGTCCATATATATCATCACAAACTTATATAACAATGGTGAAAATAATGCCCAACAATGGACCAACACTTTGAGTTTCGCAACCCATAATATTAAACAAAACCAAACCTGCAACTTTGCGACTATTATATGGATATTTTGGGGAAATATGACCTAATTGACCAATCTGCATTTTAAATATCGTATTCTATTATTCAATAAACAAGCTTAAAGTCGATTAAAATATTGTTTTCAAACGTAAGTATATAGCTCAAAAAAGTTGTGCCTCTCCTTTGAATGTTTAAGTGTCGATTTCACACCCACTTACGTTTGGGATTAACTTTCCTTTTATCTTTACTTAATTATTAAGAGCAAGTTTATTGTTTGCGTTTTAACCGGTAGATATAGAGATAAAACGATGTGGGAATATTTATTGTTTAAAAATAGTCTCCACTGTTAATTTTAAATGACTTCTATTTAACATTTGGTAACCTTTAATCTTTCTAAGCCTAAGAAATTGACATTTTCAATGACATTTGATAATTAGTGGTCAAGTAGATTCAGTTAGACCCTTCTTTTTTATCAAATTAAACCACCAAAATAATTTTCACCGTTAAATTTAGCCGACTTCTATTCAACATTTGATAAATCTTAACCTTTAAGCTTGTGCAATGTAATTTACAAAATATATGCTAGCTTCTTGCTAACCGTTTACTGGAATGTCCGGGTAAAATGATTTCTGATAATCAAAGTGTCTTTGTGTCGGGGCGTTTAATCACTGATAATGTTGTTGCTGCTTTCAAGATTTTTCATTTCATGAAAGTTAGGGAGGGAAACAAAGGGTACATGACTCTTAAGTTAGATATAACAAAGGCTTACGATAGAGTCGAGTGGAAATACTTGAAAATTTGTATGAGGGCTATGAGTTTCGGGGAGCGTTGGATTGATATTGTAATGAGTTGTGTTAATTTGGTTACCTTATTTGTATTATTTGATGGGCTTTTGAATGATCAGTTTACCCCTCTCGGGGTCTACGGCAAGGAGATCCCCTTTTACCCTTTTTGCTTGTGATATGTGTTGAAGGTTTATCTAGTCTCATTAAGGAAAGTGAGGCAAGAGGAATCTTGCAAGGGATCCGTATTGCTCCATCTGCCCCTAGGATCTCACATCTCTTCTTCGTGGATGATAGTGTAATCTTTGTGAATGTGTCATGTCAACAGAGCACGGAAATTGTCAATATCCTTCGAAATTACGGAGAAGTTTCGGGTCAACGGGTTAACTGCAAAGTCTGAGCTGTCATTTAGCAGGAATGTTTCGAGTGAAGTTAGAGGTGAGATTCAAGAGATTATGGGAATCAGAGAGGTGGGAAGACACAAGAAATACCTTGGTTTACCTACAATGGTGGGACGATAAAAAAAAGTCACATTTGAGAATGTTAAGGAGAGAGTGTGGTAGATGTTGAAGGGGTGAAAGGAATCAATGATGAGCAAGGCAGGGAAAGGGGTGAAACTGAAAGTCGTGGTTCAAACAATATCATCTTACACTATGACTTGCTTTGAGATGCTAGAAGGGGTGTGATAATCGAATGATTAATGAGACAATTTTGGTGGGGTTTCAGTGACGTGCACATGAAAATTCATTGGGTTGCATGGACCAAGTTATGTAGGTCTAAGGAAGAGGGTGACCTAGGCTTTCAAGATATGAGAGCATTTAATCAAGCTTTACTTACAAAGTAGGGTTGACGACTCTTGACCGAAACGGAGTTGTAACTGGCAAGAATGAGACAATTTTGTTGGGCAGTGGAAGTGGTGAGGCCATATCCGTCTAGGATGACCCTTGGATTCCACAACCCTATAGTTTCAAACCGAATTTTAGGCCACAGATTGATGGTGGACCTCTGTTGGTCAAGGATCTTATTGATTGGTCAAGTGGTAAGTTGAGGGAGGACAAGGTATTCGAGATTATGGAGGATTGTGATGGGGATGAAGTTCTTGCAATTTCTCTAGTTAGTAGTGAGATGAAAGATGAGGTTTATTGGTATTACTCGAATGGAGGGAGCTATACGGTACATTCAGCTTATCATTTGGAAATGGAAGATCGGACTCGTGTTGAGGATGGTGCGAGCTCATCACCTGTTGGGGCTTCTCAAACCCCATGGAAGAAACTTTGGAGTATCAAAATATTATATGCCGTGAAGGATTTTGTGTTGAGGACATGCATGAAATCTCTTCCATACAAGTTGGTGTTGTGTAATAGGAAAGCTTTCACCAACCCTTTTTGTGACTAGTGTGGTCAAATTGAGTCTCAATGGCATGCATTAGTTGAATGTCGCGCTATATCCAAAATATGGAAGAAGATGACAGGGATAGCAAAGCTACGCAAATGCGAGTCGTCAATATTTGATTGGTTTGAACAGGTCTCGGAATACTACTCTTAAGATTGACCTGCAATGTTGGATGACAATTCCTTGAGGAGTGTAAAGAGATTGAAACAGAAGGATTTTCGAGGGTATTATGCTAGATATTGATCAGGTCTTCATCTCAGCTGGGGATTTAGTGACCAAGGTTAACGGCGAGGAGCCTAGTGATGAGAGAGGGGAACGAATGGTTACGGGCAGGGGCAGAGACAAGGGGGTAAGGGAGGGGATTGTGCCCCCCCTTGCCGCGGAATAATTAGTATGTAGGCGGACCTAATTCATAAATCTCTGCTAGCTCATTTGGTAGATGGTGGGAAGGAGGGGCTTGGAGTGTAGTGTTCAACTCCTCAGAACTGCAAAAATTTACTTTTTGTTTTTTTTACTGCTTAACTCTTAATTAATACAATCAACTCAACATAATTTTTAACATACTATTTTATCAACCATTAATTAATTTTATTTGACAACTTACTTATAAAACACAACTGTAAAATTAATCCACAAAACAAATCTTATTTTTGAATTTTATATTTTTTAAAATTAACTTTTAGTTAATCTAATGTAATCAATACAATAATTCATCAACCACTATCTAATTTATTTGACAATTTATTTATAAAAACAAACCAAATATATAAATTAATTTAACTATCATCTAAATAAAAAATATATATACAACGAAAAACTCTAATTTATATTAAGAAAACTTTAATATAGTTTTTTATTTAATTTTTAACATAGTATGTGAATTAATATTCAAATTAATATGCAAAATGTCTTATATGAAGAAAAAAAAAATTGTACCCCTTTCGAAAATTTTCTGGCTCCGCCACTGGTTACGGGCTCTATTGGTTGGTCACATCCACCGGCGGGCATGGTCAAGCTCAATTGTGATGTGTAGGTTTGAGGGGATGGTTTCAACTATGCAAGGATCATTGTACGTAACTGTATTGGTGTGATATTGTTTGCTGCGTCAAAAACCTTGATGGGGAGACTGTCGGTAGAGTATGTAAAAGTTGCAATTATGGCGTGGGGGTTGCACGTAACAAAGGAGAGAGAGAGGATGGAGAAGGGTCTTCTATGAGATGGAAGCAAAATCGGTAATCACAAAATTTATGGGTAAGGTGAGGTATCGGGGAGAGTTATGCCATATCATCTCTTCACTTCGTCATGATTGCGACTAGTCTTATATTAGTCAGAGCCGGAATACGGTGGTGCATTGGTTGGAAAGCCATAATACGGGAAAATATGGTTTTTTATGATCAACATTCTGATTTTCCCGTTGAACTTTGTATTGTTTGAATTTTGTACAGTTTTGGATGATGACAACAAAGTTGAATGAAGTTGTTTTCGATCAAAAAAATTATAAAATTAAACCACCAAAAAACACAAAATTTTGAATAAGTATTGTCTTTAATACTCGCACCTTGTGCGATTTTTCTTTAGACTCTAACGATAAAATAAATAATATTATAATTATTTATCATGTTATTATCAAATATATTTGTAAAATTGTGATATATATATATATATATATATATAAAACATGAATCATGTAAAAGATATTTATATTCTTTTTAAAATTTTAGCGTTGGAGAGATTTCTAGTGGGAATGTCTCGTTGAATGTAAACGAATTGACTTTATTTGACTATGCTTAATATGATTTCTTCTTTTCAAAAAAAAAAACACATGAAATATTTTATTTCGACTTTAATACCTATAATAAATTATTGATTACCAAGTTCAACCACCCATAAATATTTTTTAGTGAAATATAAGATTATTTGACAAAAATATTTCCAATTAACCAATTTAAAATGAGAATTTTTTTCATTATTTTTAAAAATATCTTTTTATGTTTATATTTCATTTTAGTAAATAATTTTTACAACTTTATTTGTACAAAAAACTCATTTTAAAATTTATTTTTTATAATATAGTTATTTTGTTTGTTAATAAAAAAGTTTAAAGTGTTTTTCTAACATTCAAAGTTATATCACCTAAATTGATTTTAACCGGTTTACAAACAAAACGGGTGGAAACATATGTCTAGTGAAGATTAATATTGTTTGACTCATTGACGTATAAACTTACGACTTTTGATATTTTGACTCAACGGATGAACTTACCCTAATAAACTTATAATGGTCTGGTCTTTAAAATTAAACGTACGTGAGATTTTGACGGGTCAAATATTAAGTAGGGGTACATCGCATATCCTTGTCGATGAGAGAACTTTCATCCTCCACAAGCCCTCTCAAGTGTGACGGTTGCACATGAGGACATGCTTTAAGGTGGCTAGCTCAATTGGATGGACTATCATTGTCCATGTCCACAATTAGAGTTGTAAGACCGACAAGTCCAATAAGTCGGGACTCATGTGACGAATGTATTTGAGGACATGTTACAAGGCCGGTTGGACTATCATTCTCCAAGTCCACAATTAAAGTTGTAAGACCGACAAAATCATCTGACGGTTGTACTTGAGGACATGTTTTAAGGCCGGATGGACTATTACTGTCCAAGTCCGCAATTAGAGTTGTCAGAATGAGAAGTCTAATAAGTCATTACCCGTGTGATGGTTGTACTTGAGGACATGTTTTAAGGCTATCTTAATTATCATTGTCTATGTCCGCAATTAGAGTTATAAGACCGTAAAACCCAATAAGTCAAGACTCGTGTGTTGTTTTCCAGCAAAAATTTTGATTGAGAGCATTTGTATTCCGAAAATTCAATCGATAGAGAGTCATTGAATGAATCGTTGTGTTGTTCTTGCTATGTTGTTCTTGTGTGTTAATATCCTTAGAGATTGGTGCTACTAGTCATCATTAGTCCCTCCTTATGCTTGTCACCATTGAAAGCTTGTGTAAAGGAGTAAAATAAGGTAAGATGTCTACTTGGGTTTTGATCTCCTTGATCAAGGTTATAGTAAGTGATCTCCTTGGATCTTTCTTGATCTATTCTATCTACAATTTTGTCCATCTCAACTCCATTTCTTTCTCCTATTGCCGAATTTATCTTGTCCCATTTCTGATTTTTGTGCTTGTTTGAAGGGAAATTCGTCCAACTACACTACATGTAGGACTCTTATCTAGATCAAGTCGATTGAGGCCTTAAACCCGCATCAAAGTGGTATCAAAGCTAGTCCGTAAGGAGTCCGAATTTGCCATCACCATTGACGGTTTGTGTGTCTTTCACTGAGTCTTCTTTGAGTCGGTTGTTTGTGTCTTTCTTCTTTCATAGATTCTATTTTAGTCTAATTTGCACTGTGTTAGTGTTGATTGGATAAAGAGCTATCCAAAGTCATCCCACAACCACCATCTTGAACACCTTAGAACGACCATTCTCTATTTTTAATATAAAAGAAAAAGTTAAAAGTTTTTTTTTTTATAAAAAAAAACATTGAAATTATATCACTAAATTGATTTTAACCGGTTAACAAACAAAACGGGTGGAAACATATGTCTAGTTGCAATTAATAGTATTTGACCCATTGACGTATAAACTTTTGACTTTTGACATTTTGACCCAACGGGTGAACTGACCCTAATAAACTTATATTGGTCTCGATCTTTAATATTAAATGTACGTGAGATTTCGACGAGTCACTTATGAAGTATAGGTACATCGCATATCCTTGTCGGTGCGAGAACTTTCATCCTCCACACGCCCTCTTAAGTGTGACGGTTGCACCTGAGGACATGTTTTAAGGTGGCTAGCCCAATTAGAGTTGTAAGACCGACAAACCCAATAAGTCAGGACCCATGTGACGAGTGTATTTGAGGACATGTTGTAAGGTTGGGTTGACTATCATTGTCCAAGTCCACAATTAGAGTTGTAAAACCGACAAGCCCAATAAGTTTGGACCCATGTGACAATTGTACTTGAGGACATGTTTTAAGGCCGGATGGACTATCATTGTCCAACTCCGCAATTAGAGTTGTTAGACCAAAAAGTCCAATAAGTCAACACCCGTGTGACAGTTGTACTTGAGGACATTTTTTAAGGCAGACTGGATTGTCATTGCCTATGTCCGCAATTAGAGTTATAAAACCGAAAAGCTCAATAAGTAAAGACTTGTGTGACGGTTGTACTTGAGGACATGTTTTAAGGTTGATTGGACCATCATTGTATATGTCCGCAATTAGAGTTGAAAGCCCGACAATGTGGGACCATCCTCGACAAGTTCTACAAGCCCTCAAGTCCAACAACTAAAGAAAACATCACTAGGTCATTTGCAAGAGCAACACAAAAAGAGTGTCTAGCATGTTGTTATCCTTAGCACCAAAAGAGGCTAGTTGTGACCCATTTGTGTCTAAGGCTACCTTAGTCACTTTGATGATCATTTCAACCCCTTTGAACGTAGGGAATGCTCCAGGCACACGTGAGACATTTTCATGCAAGAGCAAGGAAGAAGAGGCACTTAACCCAGATTTGCTAGAGATTGAAGATTGAAGCTTGTTTGAGCTTCTGTAAAATTTATATCATTATATGATATAATATGCAAAACATTTAATCTCTTTAAGGCTCTTAAACATTTAAAGGTTTTATTAGTATTTTTGTAATTAATTTTAATTGCATTTTTAACAATTCTTTTATCTCTTTAGAAAGAAGACTTTTAGACCATATAAACATCTTCCCTTAACTTATTTTTAGTTAGATTATTTTCTAGCCGACATGTTGATTGAGAGCATTTGTATTCCGAAAATTCAATCAGTAGAGAGAGTCATTGATTGAATCATTGTGTTGTTCTTGCTAGGTTTTTCTTGTATATGTTAATCTCCATTGATATTGGTGCTACTAGTCATCAGTAATTCCTCATTGTTCTTGTCTCCATTGAAGACTTGTTTAAAGACGTATGCTTAGGTTTTGATCTCTTTGATCAAGGTTCTGGTAAGTGATCTCCTTGGTTCTTTCTTGATCTATACAATCTACAATTTCGTTCATCTCAACTCCATTTCTTTCTCCCATTGCTGAATTCATCTTGTTCCAATTCTGATTTTTGTGCTCGTTTGAAGGGAAATTCATCCAGCTACATTACTTGTAGGACTCTTATCTAGATCAGTCGATTGCGACTTCAACCCCGCATCACCGACAAGCCCAATAACTTAGGACATGAGAGATCAAACTAATATAACAACATGTGAAATTTTGGCGAGTCTAACTTTATCATCATGCATATGAAAAGATACAATATCAATGCCTTTTAGCTAGATATGTATGATCCCCGAGCCTAACTAAACCCTCGTCATGTTGTAAGTAATCAAAATGATGTTTATAAGTAACATGCACAGTACAAATTACAAAATCAAGGATACAAGCATTCGTTTAAAAATTAGAAGAGGTATTAATTAAGCATGTCAAAACACATAAAAAAAAACTTATTATCATGATAATAAATATATTCACATAGATCAGAGATTCCATTTGTATAAGTAGATTTTTCAACTTCATCATGTTTCTAGCTTCTATCTACACTCACATGAAACATGTCTTTTTTTTTTACCAACAATAACAAGTAACAACTTTCTCAAAAGTTTTATTTTCATTGTTAGCAATTTATGTAGGTTGTGAGTTGTTATTAGCAGGTTTATTCTTATCATAATTTTGTTTAGGTTTGTTCTTATTCTTGTTTTAGATTTGGTCTTAAACACTTTCATTTTCTCATTCTTTTGAATTATAGCATCTAGCAGTTAAATCATCATAACCATGCTAATATCTTCAAAAGTATTCAACTGAAAAGGTAAGGACTTCAAAATTATGACAACTTGGTGAATTTAATCAATTTTATCCTTCCAAAATTATAGTTCAAGAGTAATGGATAAGAAAGAATCAAGATTATCATTCAAATTCAGAGAAGTATCAATTATCTCAAAATGAGTGATCTCGTATAGCTCCACCTTCTCCTTTTTTGGCTTGATATAGTTATTAAGTATCAACAATTGCTTTTCAACATATTTCCTGTATTAGTATGACCTTCATCTTGACTTGTCACATGGAAAAATTAGGATTGCCGTCTAATGGATTGGTTTTAACAATGTTTCTCATTGCAAGACAAAGGTAAGATTAAGGTAAGTACCATTAGTATTAAGAATACAAATACTAAGTATAAAGACAATGAGAGAAATATTCAGAAATGATTTCTCTTAGTGATCTTTTTGTCATGGTCACCTCAAGTTTCCTTAGAACCTATTTTGAAAGAACCAGGTTAAGTTTCGAACCAAGAAACAAGTGTCTACTTTAGAACGGCAAGAATCAAGTCCTGCAACACTTTTGGAAACTCGAGTTTATTTGGATCGTAACAACTAACAAAAGAACTTGTGATGTCAAAAGTAAATGAAGTAGAGGAAGGTGAAGGTGAATGACAAGAAGACACAAGAATGTATAGATTGAGAAGAGTCAAGAAACGTAATTTATATGTTAAAGGAAGAAGATTAAAGCGTAAAGTCAAAACAAGAAAGTAGAAAACAAGAAACAAAAATAACAAAAGTCACACGAGTTTGAGGATCCAAAGATCTCTTTCGTGGCCACGTAATTGGTGGTTCAGAGTTTCTCTCAAGCAAACAGTCGTCAAAGAATCAAGTGCTCAATCTTACTTTCTGATTGGAAGCTTTCTTATGGAAGAAGTCTGTCAGGAGAAGAGTTCTCCATTGCACACTCAGAGAAAGAGAGAAGAGTAAGTAGCGGTGTAGGTAAAAAAAAATTGAGATAAGGGTTAATAAATTATCCGCGTACCTTATATATCACCTCAAAACAGAAGCGACATTTTTTGGTTTAGTTGCTAACCTGAATATAAGTGAATCCAGTTCAGAAAATGTCCGCCTCAAAGCGGATAAAATTAAATCCGGTTTGGACCCGACAAAAAACAAATTGGATGATCTCCTTATCTTGTTGCCCTTGACCAACCCAGTAAACTCAGATTGTCAACAACCTTGCTTGGATTATGTACATCATCCAAAATTCTTCACATGTTATTTCCATCACGATCTCACCGATAACTCAAAAAAAATTAAACCTTGACACGAACCTCTCTCGAAGTTCATAATCTTCTCATCCACTTTATAGTTTGATAGTTTGTCGCCAATGCATCGTATGTAGGAATTGTAGTGTCCTATTTTTACATGTTTATCGCGAGGCGAATAACGCTGCAGATTTATTTGTACTTTACTTTCGGTTTGCATTTAGGCTTATTTCCCTATTACGTACCGATTTCAAGTTTAGATACTGTTTTGTAAGATTTGCGAGAACCCGATAAGTGACTTAACAAAAAATGGTTGCAAATGTAAACCTATTTTAATAAAGGGTGAGGCATAGTTCTTGCCAACTTCCACCAAAACAATAAATAAATAAATTTTAACTAATTTATAATTTTATTAGCGTGTAATAATTTCGCAGAAAGAATGAATAGTTTTGCGTGATAGTTTCCTATGATTTTTCATAGTTCAATTTATATTTTTAGGCTAACAAAGTACATGCTCACAATTTTAGTTTTCTATGTTTTGAAAAAAATTTTTACTAACTTATAATTGCAAAAGAGAGTAGACATCAATATTCATCGTTTTGGCTTACTTTTGGAGATCTAACTTTTTCATGTTCATCATAAGTTTTTAAGATATTATTCACTTTTTATTATCAAATTAATATCTCAGATTTGATTCCTTTATACAAAATACTCTCTAATTATAACCTTAATTTTTCAACTTAAATTTGGTACAGTAACTATTTTTATATTTTAAATTACAAAACTTTATAATATACAGGGTGAAAATCATTTTAGACTTCATAAAGTTTCGAGTTTTAATTGACTGACTATTTGACTCTGTAGACTGTATAGGTAAAGTTAACAGCAGTGGTAAGATCCAAGTGTCAGGAGATCGTGGCCGTCCACTTGGACTTACCACCGTGATTTACAATGTTGGCAATACCACGTCGTCCTCCATTAACAGTGGAAGATGAAGATTCACGAACATATCAACGGTTCTTTATTGTATACACGTTACCTACTCTCCAATATAACAGTTACATAATAATAACTAATTTGATGGCTCAATAATTAAGATTTCTAATTGCTATATTTATGTCCATGTTTATGCTAATCATAATGGCATCACCTATCAGTGCCATCCTAATGATTCTTGGTATAACATGCTTCGGTTTATATACATTTATTATCCATCCGCCAAAGTGTTTAGTATGGATACGGACCACATAAAGTGGATCGGATAATTGATGGACGAACCATTTTCATCACCTAAAAACCAGTATCTTATCATATCATTGTCACTAGAGATGATAATTTCACCCGCATCCGTTGTGTATCCGAATCCACCTAATTTAAAAAATCGGTAAAAATTCGAAAAAAGTCGGGTGATGTATGGTTGGTGGGTGAGGGCTTGCCACCCGGCCGAATACAACAAAAAAGTAAAATAATAAGTTAAAAATAATAATAATCATACATGGTTATATTATATCCACCCATCATTCGGCGTGCGGGTGATGGATGAATACACCCGATAATATTAACGAGTATGTGCTTGAAATAGTACATCCAATTATCACCGAACCCATTTTTTTTCCACAAAATTCCTGATTTCCCGTAAGAAATTTTGTGGAACTAACGTATGATATGTGGAATGGACCACAGAGAGGATGATGCTTCATAAAAATATAATACACATGAGATACATACATACCCATGAATGTGGTGTGGGGGCTACCGCTTTTGTTTACAATGGACTGATGTGAACATATCATAGTGATATATACATGACATAAAACATCATGTATGGCCTTTGTGGATGGACATATGGACCATGGATGGATGAGGATTGATGGGTGTTAGGAAAGGAGAGGGACGTAAAGAAGAAAGGAGTTTAATCATTACAAGAGAGTGATGATGAGGATATAATAATAATGCACACCGTTTCTTCTTCTTTTTTTCCTTCCATAATTAAATTAAAATTAATAAAATCCAATTATCATAATTACGTCATTAGTAACGCTAATTGGTTAGAGCAGAAGATGGAGGGATCTGCACAGTCGCCAGCCGCCATTCCCTTCCCCTCCTTTCCTTCGTCATCATTACTGTTATTACTAAATTACTAATACAGATATATTTCTTTGCTAACCCTCAACCTTTGTAAAATCCCCCCAAAGTACCCAAACACTTTTCTACATTTCATTTCATAACCCTTAATTTTCCAAAATTTGTCCCCTTTGACCAAACTTTGAAAATTCATCGAACCCGTTAAAAAAAAAAAACTTTCCCGATGGTTGAGACGGAAATTTGAAGAACAAATGAGGGAATTTAGAATGATCAAGATTAAAGATGGAATCTTGAAAGGAAAAAACTTTGGATACCATGGGAATTTTTCAAAAGATGAGGGTAACCACCGGGAATATCCCAGAAATTTATTAAGTGTCCTTTGGTTATCTCGCCATCTAGTATATAAAGGCCCTATGATACCCTAGCCTTTCTTCAATTCCTTCATCTTCACCTATCATCTGCAGTGAGTGATAGTGATAAAAGAAACCCCATTAAAACCCATAAATTCAAGGAAAAACCAAAAGGAGAATCAACTTGATTCTCTGCCTCTTCCACTTCCACTTCTAAATATATATATATCACACCTTTCTTTTTTGTGTTACACATTTGCTCACTTCATTCACATTCGTAACCATGGTGGAGAATATGAGCAGCACAAAAATGGGAGATGAGGAAGACGAGATAATTATTGAAGTAAGAGAGTTCAATGAAATCAAGGATTCAAAAGGAGTTGAAGAACTCGAAAACAGATGTGGAGTTGGTCCAAGTGGAAAGCTTTCTCTTTTCACTGATCTTCTTGGTGATCCTTTATGTCGAATTCGCCATTCGCCGGCTTTTCTCATGCTGGTATGAATTCTTCTGTTTTCTTTCCTTTTTTTTTTACAGTTTAAACAGTATCTAAAACTGCATTTTCGTAAAATTATGATTTGGATGTGACTTTTACAATAGTATTTCCCAAGTCGGAGGCACAAGCTGATTCACTATTTAAGTTGTTTTTATTTTGAAAAAGTTTTACTATTTAGACATTAGAGAGGGACCCTGTTTTCTCCCTGATCATCATCATCATCGAACATAAGAACCCACAAATTTCCTGAATAATATGACTTCACACAGAAAGATGAATTTGGTCCACTTGAATAGTATTATTAACAGCAAAATAATCTCAAACATTTGTCCTTTTGTTGCTTTCTTGCATTTGTTTTTGTATCTTTATGATTCCCTCTCTCTTATTTTATTTTGTTTCTTTCTTATTTGGACTGGTTCAGGTGGCTGAACTGGTGGTCCGACGTCGATCAACCTCAATCTCCGATAACTGCGAACAACAAATCAAGAAGAGAGAGATTGTCGGAATCATAAGAGGATGCATAAAAACCGTTACTTGCGGTAAAAAGCTCGCTAGAAACGCGAAGAACGGTCACGATTTTACCTCTCCGCTCCCCGTCTTCACTAAACTCGCCTACATCTTAGGTCTTCGCGTTTCCAGTTCTCACAGGTGGGGAAGAAAAAACAAATTCGAAACGATGTCGTTCTACTGATTATGACTATTATTTTTTATTAATATTTTGGTATTTCAACAGGCGAATGGGAATCGGGTTGAAACTAGTTCATGGGATTGAGAATTGGTTCAGAGAAAACGGGGCGGAGTATTCATACCTCGCAACTGAAAACGACAACGTTCCGTCAATTAAACTGTTTACCGACAAATGCGGATACTCAAAGTTCCGTACACCTTCCATTCTAGTCCAACCCGTATTCGCTCATCGAGTTCGGATCTCACCAACGGTTAAAATCATTAAATTGACCCCATCAGAAGCCGAGTATCTCTATCGCCGCCGCTTCGCCACCACAGAATTCTTCCCACGTGACATCGACGCTATCCTGAACAACAAACTCACTCTTGGAACCTTCATCGCCATCCCACGCGCTACCGCGTGGGAATCAATCGAAACGTTTCTCGATCACAAGCAAGAACAAGATTCATGGGCGGTAGCGAGCGTGTGGAACTCAAACGACGTATGGAGGCTTGAAGTACGTGGAGCGTCACGGGTAACACGTGGACTTGCTAAATCGACGCGTTTGGTTGATAAAGCGTTGCCTTGGTTAAAGATTCCGTCAATTCCTGAAGTGTTTAGACCTTTTGGGCTGCATTTTGTTTATGGGCTGGGCGGTGAAGGCCCATTAAAGGTCAAATTAGTTCGGGCCTTGTTTGGGTTAGCCCATAATCTGGCTAAAGAGAGTGGTTGTGGTGTGATCGCTACAGAGGTCGGGAGTCAAGATCCCCTTAGGTTAGGTATTCCTCACTGGAAGATGCTATCGTGCGCCGAGGATCTTTGGTGTATCAAACGGCTAGGAGAAGACTATAGTGATGGTTCAGTTGGTGATTGGACTAAATCTCCACCGCCCATTTCCATCTTCGTTGATCCTAGAGAGGTTTAAGGATTATAATATAATCCACTTTAATTAGTCTAGTCTAACAAGAATATGTTGTGTTTTGTTTTAGTAGTGTGATGATGTGGCTGTGACTTGTGAGTGTATCTTGGTTTTTTTGTACCCATCGTTGTAAATGAAAGTGTTCTTTTTAGTAACGATTCTGGTTTCTAAACCAAACAGGGCCTTAGTGTTTTTTATTTATTTTTTATTTAAAATTAAAGTAATTGTGAAAAGGCTAATTATTCTTTTGTGTATTTATTGGTGTCAAATATTTGACCTTTTTGGTGGGTGGGTACGTTCGTGTGTGCCTGTGGATTGTGGTATTCGCATATGCACTTTGTTTTAGCCTTTTCATGTCTTGTTTAAAATATTTGGACGTATTAGCAAATTGTGTGGAATGGCAAACAAAGATTAGTGGTACTAATCATATTCAATTAGTATTTGCTTCTGGCCAATGATCATATTCTTGGATGATTAATGCATGGATACTATTGGTACATTTTTTTAGTTTGCATACTATGGATGTGTTCAACAATGAACCTTATCCTTTATAAAAAGAGCTCGATTGATCGTATTATCAAAAGTTAGGGTTACGAGTTTGGTGTTATTGGATTTGTTTTGTCGGACGAGAGATTTTCGGACATGAAGTCCCGGTTGTCACGTTTAATCCTTCGACGCTCAGAGGCAATCAACAAAAACTCGTGATATTTCTACAATCGTTATCTCCGTAGACATGATCATGGGTTGACGACACCCCAAGTCTGGAACGGGTTGAAGGGGATGAAGTATCTCTCGCATGAAGAGCGGAGATGCCTCATGCAAACAATATGATCGGTACGTAGCGTGTACACAGAACTTAGGAATATAAAATTAGAGGGACAAAATACACCTAAGAATATATTTGACTTGAAGTATTAAGATTTCAATGGGAAAGTAATTTATATGTAATAGAATCTATGAAGAATTATAGATTTAGTTGTCTTGTTGAATCTTTGTTATATTATGAGAAAAAGAATTAGGGCAAAAGGACGAATGAGAACAAGTTTTCAAAAGAAAATTAGGCCTTAGTGGAAAATATATATGCTTTGATTAATTATTAAAAAATTAATGATTCTAAATTTGATTTAAATGCAAAATATTAAGAGTGGCGGGAGAATCGGCTTTAGCTGTTTTCTTCTTCACTTACTTTTAGTGGGTCCTCTCATCACTTCAGTGAACTCCTCAACTAGATTCGAACTGTGTCATTAGTCAATTTTTTTTGTTTTATTTATAAATTCTTAATTCATATTTTATTTTTGTTAAGTAACTTTTACTTATACTTATCAACTAAAGTGAAGGATTGCTGTCGAGTCGGATGATTGTAACTTATGGGCCGTGTGGTCGTAAACTCGTAATTACGACTTTGAGAGTGTGAACTAAAACTTGTTTATATTTTGTTTTTAGTAGGGTCGTTCACTTTTGAATTCTACACAACTGGTTTTTTACGTCCCCGTCCACAGTCCATATGTAGGAAAAACCGATTATCCCGGATCGGACCTGAAATTAATTGAAAAAATATTTTAAAAATCCTTAATAGATGTAGCTTATTGACAAGGCTTATTTCCTAAGGTCGTTATTATAAGCTTATCAAGTTAAATCCGAACTTAATACTAACC
This sequence comes from Fagopyrum tataricum, assembly GCA_002319775.1. Classification (NCBI taxonomy): domain Eukaryota; kingdom Viridiplantae; phylum Streptophyta; class Magnoliopsida; order Caryophyllales; family Polygonaceae; genus Fagopyrum; species Fagopyrum tataricum. The sequence continues at coordinate 2,252,116 of CM008284.1, forward strand.
AATGTATAGTGATTAAGTAAGGGTCGAACCCAAGGGAGTTGAACAAGTTTCTATTCAATTTTAGTTATTGATTTGGTAACAAGGGGGGGAATTTGGATTGTTTAAAACAAGACAAAGACAATTATAATGTTGGTGAAAACAAGATTGATTTAAGAACTACACTAGGTAGGATCTTAGCATACATATAAATTGGTTGGTTCTTTTTAGAAGTATTCAATATTTGTTCTCATCTTGATCGTATTTATGCATTAAGCCAACCGACATTAACACAACTTAACTAGTTTATTAATCCGTAAACCTACAAGATTAAACCACTAATTAGCATTCTACCAAAGATAAAGAGATACATAAAAGATAAACAACCCGTTAATCTTATTATGTAGTTAAATTCCTTTCCCTTAAATAATCACAACCAGCTTTTACCTAAGGGTTTGCTACTAGATTAAGGACCCGAACCCGGAATCAATTAATCCTAGCCTTTTGCATGCAATTATACAACTTAGGTGATCAAACTAAGTAGAAAATAAACATGCAAACTAAGTTAAATACAAGGAATATAACACAAAATATATTGAATAAAACTTCTATTTAAAAAGAACTTACAACCACTTTATAATGCAGCTTCAATCCACCCAATGTAGCCAAGGGAGTTTAGAAACTCATTACAAAGAACACTATGAATATAGAGGTTTTTGTGTGGAAAATCAGATGAAAATACCTATAGCCAAGGGCTCTATTTATACTACAAAATGCATTAAAAAGGAGTAAAGAGGCTGTGCTAACAGCCACCATTAAGGGTGAATTAAAGTGGTTGCAGACAGCCACAATAATGTCCTTAAAGTTGTCGAAAACAGCCGAGTAAAAGCCTCTGACGCTAACCCGCACCCGCGGCCAAGGGCGTCGCGGGGGCGGTTTAGGCAAAAACGTTCCAACTTCTTCTTGGCCGCAGGGGCGGCTCGTCATACCCGCGGGGGCGGGTCCTTGAATGCTCTTGAAACGTCTGACTCTTTAACTTCGTAACGCTTCTGGTGAGAATCCGCAGGGGCGGCCCAGAGTTACCGCGGGGGCGGTGACACTGGATCTTCGGCTTCACAAGGCCGCTGGCATGGCCGCAGGCAAGGGCGCTGGGGCGCCGTCTTCGCTTCGTCAGGCTGGGTCACCGCAGGGGCGGACAGGGTTGGCCGCGGGGGCGGTGACATGTCTCTTCATGGCCGCGGGCGAAGACGCGGCTGCGGCTCTTGGTGGTGGTCTTCATGGTTGACACCGCAGGGGCGGACTGGAGAGTCCGCGGGGGCGGTGACAGGCTTGTCTTGGCCGCGGGCGTTGACGCAGGCAGCGGCACTCATCTGTGTTGTCACCGCGGGGGCGGACAGAGGATGCCGCGGGGGCGGTGTGCACCAGAATCTGAACTTCGATGATTTTCTTCAACTCCTAAGTATTGCTAATACCTTCTTTTGCTTCAATTTGAATCTTTTATCTGGATCACAGTATTAGCAATATAAACTGACTCAAAACCATAAAAACGACTCTAAAAGCTACCTAAAATGATAGTGATTCCATCACCTATCACTTATAGTCTTAGACGGACCCGGCTAGAGCGATATTCCATTCCCGGATACATTGTTTTGAAAATTTGAATCCTTCAGTTCAAACGGATTCATAACATGAGATTCCAATCTGAAGTTCTGAAAAGTCCAGTTTTCCGGTCTGTACTACACTTGTAACATATGACCGGATACGTTACATCCGACCTGGACCGGATGAACAAGCCTCGTTTAATCTTTGGACAACAATCTAGTTTCGGATAATATTATTTTTGTATATATTTATCCATTGTTTAGTAATGCTTGTAAATTAGATATAGAACAGGTTATAGTATAGTATAGCTCGTCTTTTATAATTGAGAAGTTTATAAACAAGTTAAAAAATATTTGTGTTTAACAACAAATGCGGGAGTTGAGATGCTTTGAAAGCATTGTTGAGTCCGTATCCACAATTATGATTGCACCTCATTCCGTATGGCCTCTTTGATCCCCATCCTCATATCACAAGATTCAACAAGAAGTGGATCCCAATTAACTTGTAGTCTTCTGACTATCGCCGAGATGGCATGACCATGACAATCCCGAAGAATGGCGCCCAGGCCAACCCACAAAGGAGATATAACGGCATCAGTGTCGAGTTTAAGGAAGATACCCAGTAGCTTGGTCCATCGATCCACACTTGTGACGCCGACGACCGATATTGAAGGCCGGAGATACACCAAGTCTTGCCTCAATAGTAGTATATTCAACAATGTTTCTCCATGGATTTTCCCGTACCATGAGAGCATTAGGAGGTTCGTCATCAAACCACTTCATATTCCTGATCGTCCACGCGATCCATTGGAAATGGTCAGTAAAGAGAGGAGTTGTTAGGGACAAAGGGAAGGTGAAGGTGGAAGAAGGTCTCAAGGGTTCGGTTTGTAAGAGCCTTAGTCTTTCGGACCGAGATTGGACCTTAGCCGAGATTGGCTTTGGCCGAGATTGGCCTTTCCGCACCCGCGGGCACGACTGCCGCCCCTGCGGGTTTCCGCCCCTGCGGCCCAAGGAACCTCCCCTACGGTTTTCAGCGGCTACAGCCGGTTTTGTTGACTCCTTTGACCCGTGCTTTACCCTTTGCTTTACTTCTTTCGTTTCCTTGCTGAGCAAGGGTTACCTTCTTCATTTCCCCATCGCAGACCTACGTCCTTCTTGCTTCTCCTTCATCTTCATTGATCTTATTCTTGGTTCTCCTTGGAGTTTTGCTTGAGAGTTGTGTGTTGTGGTTGATGTTGATGATGGATGTGTGTATGCTGAGCTTGGAAGCCAACTACTGAGGTGTGTGATCTCTCCCTGCAGCCTAGGACCACAAGGGTGGTAAGTGATCTTGCTTCTCCTTCTTTCTTTCCTTTGATTCTTCCTTCCTTAGCTTAGGATTAGATGTATTGATCATAGATTAATGTTGGAATGTGTATGTATATGCATGCGTGTGATTTTGGAATGGAATAGACGTGATTTGATCACGAGAAGAGCCGAAGAGGAATCGCGGGTTCACGTTCTACACAGACGTCGCCCCCGCGCCTAGAAGCCACCGCCCCTGCGGAAGCCGTGCCGCAACGCCCGCGCCTTGCCTGCGTTGCCTGCGTCCCTTGTCACTCGCCTACGGCTGCTCCTTGCCGCGCCTACGGGTTGTATACTCCGCCCTTGCGTCCCTTGATCACGCAGGTGCGTCTTGTCCCGGGACTACCTATAGTTGGGTAGCTCCTTTCCTTTCCTAGTATGAGGGACTTAGTACCATGCTAGATATCGGATGTTGATGAGTATAATATAGATATGCCGGTTACGGCTTTGAGGTTTACGAGTTAGACATGATCCTTATGGATCCCTTGGGTCTAGGTGTGACCCCTTTGTGTGATAGGAGTTTGATATATATATGTATGCCTTGTATAGGCCGTGTTGTCCTCCAATTTGGAGTGGACCTGAGTGAGAGCTGATCGTAGTGATACGACTTCTGAGGTTGAGGTAAGTCCATAGGACTTACTTAGCTACTATCCTTATATTGGATGTATGCTTGAGTGGTGTTTGTTATATGCTTTATATCATGCGATATGGTTCATTACCGACCTATGTTATATTGACCGCCCATTGTAGTGGCTGTGACAACTTACCTTTCATCCCGTAGTGGAGTCTGGGAAGTTCTCTATAAGCTAGTTAGTTCTGGTATACGGGAAGGGCATCTACCACTCCATATGGTATACGGGAAAGTGCGTTGATACCACTCCAGCTAGCTATTGCACGCAGAGGCGAGGGTTATATACATTCCTCGTGTCACGTATATTCATATACATCTATTATACGATTGAGTGTTTGGACTTATTAAAGATAATAAACCGAGTAAATGTGTGATATCATGATGATGTGTTAATATTATTGATATGTGTTTGTGCTCTAGCATCTTCTTATATATGTGTATGATTAGCTAACGGTTTTATACCGTGTTGTAGATCCTTTGCAGGTTAGGAGAGCTGTAGAGTGATCCAGAGGGGTGATCTGCTGAGGGTTCCGTACACAGGGCTATATCGTGGGATTTTGGGTTATTATTGTTGTACGGTTTTCTGTTTGACTTTGTACTCAGCAGTACTTTGTATCATCCTTTTGATATGTATATATATATATATATATATATATATATATATATATATATTAGTTTTATGTTTTGTTTTAATCTATTGGTGTCTTGTTGTAAGATTCAGTGAACTTGTTGTCAGGCTAGGGTCAAGATCCATTGTGAGATCTTAACCCAGTAGCACCTCGAGTCCTACAGATTTGGGGTGTTACACGGTTGTTCGCCGATTCAAGTGGTACGTGAGTTGAGTTTCAATAGCAATGCCAAACCAAATACGACGAGTAGTGGGGTCATGAGCTAAGCCTTGGCTAAACCTTGGAAATCTTAATGTTTTCTAGAATTCCAAGACCTTTTTTTTCGTTGGGTGATGGCTTGTTGAAGCCAGTCCTTGTTCGCTTGGAAAGTAGTCTTTCGTGAAGTGTAGTGTAGTGCTTCGCATGTGAAGGTACATGAGCTCAAGAGTATGTTTGGGGTTCGGTAAGTAAGCCGAGTTCCGCTAGGAAGGGAAGATGGCTCGATCCCTCGGTAAGTGATAACATGATTTATCGACCTGTTTTACTCATGCATTTGGTTAGATTTCCCCTTTCCGCATTCATGTTTTGGCCTTAGTTTGTGCCATTTATGCTTGTTTAGTTCTACTTTGCAAGAATAGATGTCTACACACACTATTTGTGGCTTTGTAGGTAATTTGGCACATTTTGGAGCTAAAACGACGTATTTGAAGATCAAGCCTCGAAGTGGACGCATTTGAGCGAGCTACGTGCACGGGAAAGGCGAGGAATCGAGCTAAAGACGCGAGGAATCAAGCTAAAGGCGCGAAGGAACGAAGAAGACCGCGTCTCGGACCGAGATGAACCGATCTCGGTCAAACCAGACCAAGATGGTCTAAATCTCGGCCGAGATTTAGCCTAGCTCGGCCGAGATGGCCTTGGCTCGGCCGAGATGGCCTTGGCTCGGCCGAAATCACACATGGCTCGGCCGAGATAGCCTTGGCTCGGCCGAGATTTGGCCTAGCTCGGCCGAGATGGCCTTGGCTCGGCCGAAATCACTCATGGCTCGGCCGAGACCCTAGCTCGGCCGAGATTTCTCGATCTCGGCCGAGATTTCCAAAGTCTTGACGCGTTGAAGGTTCTGTTGCCAAATCTCGGTCCCGACTGGCCCGATCTCGGCCGAGATTTTCTGCCCGAGATTTCCTGTTCGGCGATTTTATCTTATTTTTGGATCGGTTTTGGCTCAGCCCATCCTTTGGAAGATTGTTGCCTATAAAAGGAAAGCTCTAGGTTTATTTCTAAGGGTCCGAATTAGTCCGTTTCTTTTAGGGTTAGGTTACCCCATAGGGGGGCCGCCTCTCTCCCTTTCCCTTCTTCTTCTCCATTGTTCTTCAATAGTTTCGATTCAAGAATCATACTTTTACATTCAGTTTTGTTTGGAAGACCTTGTTGGATTCAAGATTGAAGGTTTCCATTTATTCAAGTTAAGTTCTTTTTATTCCCTTTGTCATTTATTTATTTGTCTTTCCTTGATATGATTGTTATTGGCTAGAACCTTGTGGTTCCAAGGTTGACAGGGATTTGTTTATGCCTTTGATTATGATGGAATGTTGTGCTTTATGTTTTGGCTTTGACTTGCTAGAAATCCTAATGATTGGCTTGAACTGATTCTAGTTAGAATCCTTCTAGCTAGTAACCTAAGTTGGATTGAGACTTACCCGGTGATATTCCTTCATAGATACATAAGAGACTGGTCATAGGTAATAAAGGTTTATCCTTTATTGGTTGAATGTGCTTAGATTCCTTGCTAAGTAGGGTAATACCTGAGACTTACCCGGTAATGGTTTACCTTTCCCTTAGTTTGTAGTCTGGTTTGTTCAGAATTTCCTACCTCTCTACCTTGAGACTTACCCGGTCATAGGTAGTTGGTTTGGAACTAGATAGTCTTGAGACTTACCCGGTAATAGACTGTCAGCCTAGAAACGTTCATCACTGTGGCTTTTCTACCATACATCTTTATGAGTCTTCATGAATCTATATGTATAAACAATGATCTTGAACCCTTGAAATCCATTTTCTTTCATTTAACTTGATTATCTTTGTTTTCCTTTTTATTTGTTTGTTTTGACTTTCAATCAATAGTGACAATTGATTGCGAGTCCATCAAATCCTTTTAAAAACCTTTTTGATTTCTTTCCCTTATATTTTCCAACCTCCTATCTTTGATTGTGATCTATTTTATATTTAATCATTATTGCATATTAATCCCCTCAATCCCTGAGATCGACCCTGGAATACTTACCTTTACTGTGATTGACCCATACGCTGTGGGTTCGTTGCTATTTACGGAATTATTACAGGTTATAAATATAAAACTATCCCTTCCTTGTTTTACTAACTTATAGGTCTTTATCATTATTGATAAAGGTTTATAGGGTTGTAAAACCAGCGAACGAGTTTTTTGGCGCCGTTACCGGGGACCGAGAAAGATTAGTTTGTTGTTTTTGATTATTTATAGTTTAGATCTTTCTTGTTACTTTTGATCTTGTTCTCTTTCTGTCTTTGCATTCTCTAGGTTTAACAAAATGGATGAGAGAAACCTTCGAGCTGAGTTAGATGAAACCTTGGAGCGGATTGACTATCTGGAGAGAGAACTAGAATATGAGATTTTCTTGGTGAGCCGAGTGGGGGAAAGTGAGGAAAGACTAGAGCAGATTGATTATCTAGAAGATGAAATTATGTACCAAAGATATGAAGCAAGACGACAACGGGCAGAAACTGAATCTTGGTACAACAAATACATAATCAAGTCTGAAAGTACCTTATCTCCTAGGGAAGGACCTCAAACGCTAAACGAATTGCGGAGATCAAGGGAGAAATCTGAAAGCATCTTAACTCCCAGGGAAGAGGTTCATCCAAAAGAAGAGCGCATCGAGGATGAAGAGCTGATGAAGAAGGAAGACAGATCAGACAGCCCGATCTCGACCGAGATCATACCGACCTCGGCTGAGATTCTTGTGCAGAAGGAAAATCTCGGCCTAATCCCTACAAATCTCGGCCGAGATTTCTTACATGGCTGCCCGAGATTTGCTGAAAATCGTCCCTGTGGCTTCCATCATACTCGAGCTGCGCCTAAAAGCTGGAGGGCAGTGCCAAAGGAACCTCCCAAGGTCAGATTGAAGCTTCTTCCTCATCAAGGGAAGTTTTCAAATAAGTATGGGGTAACCCACAAGACTATCCCATACCACCCTCCAATGTTGGGAAGAGTGGAGATCTTTCATCAGGACATGAAGAGAGTTCTCAAGAAGAAATTTTATGAGTCCTGTGAAGAGTGGTTGAAAGGACTGGATGATCAGTCAAGGTTTTTGATGTGAGCTAACACAACCACGGAATTGGGTCCGGCTAGAGACCTTAAATCAAGCGCTTCTCGGGAGGCAGCCCGAGGTAAGAGTCTTTTGTACTCTTGTTTTTGTTTTTGCATTTCTGCGCGTTTTGTTTCTTTTGTCTTTTTAGGTTTTAGGTAATAAATGAAGAATAGTTGCTTGAAGGAGATTGCACAGCCGCTTGTTTCCACCACCACTTCCATTTACATGTGCCATATCACTGATTTTTACATTGTGAGTATTCTTTTTCACTTCTATTTATTCTTCACATTGGGGACAATGTGAGTTTTAAGTATGGGGTGGGATACCCGCAGTCTTTTAGTATGTTTCTTTTCTTGTCACACGTTTCCTTTTAGCATGCATATAAAAAAAATTGTGCTTCTAGGAATGACATGACCCCTATGACGATATTGTGCTTGTGAATTAGCCTTTGATTATTACTTTTGAGCTCAATTTGATTTATGGCATATTTGGGATTTAAATACTTTGCTTGAATTTTATGTGAATTATGAAAATTACCTTGTCTAGTTGGATTGAGTTTGGATAGTTGAAGCTTCATGATAAGTTCTTATACATTGCATAGGAATGATTTAGGCAATTCGACTTCATTCTTCTTCTATCTTTATCATGCTTAACCCCTCAAACATGAAATCCATTGTCTCCTATCCGGGAACTAGGAATGTTTAGTTTGAAGATGTGTGCTGAAATTGTTGTGTTGTGAAATGTTTGAAGAAGTTTGAAGGATGTGAAATGTGATGTGAAAAAGAAAAGAAAAGCTTATAAGGGATTGTTGGCTATGAAAGATGAGTAACTCGGTGCCATTCACATAGCCGGGTGTTTGTGCCTTGCCAAAGTCTGATTAGTTTTAAAAACATTCCCTTAGAGTTGATTTGGTATGTGCATTTTGCTGTGAGGTACGTGAAGGAAACTGAACACCAAGGTTTCGGCTACTGTGCACCAATGCCTTTCACTCAGGAAAAAGAAAAGAAAAGAAGAAAATCTGCAGATTATGAAAGGGTGGTGAATGTTGAGTTGAAAAGATGAAGTGTGTTGTTTCTTCTTCCCGGATTAGCACGACATGACCTAAAGAACATCCTACCCTTATCACGTTTCTTGGCCTTTATTTGCTAAGTCCTTTTGATTTATGTATACATGTATTTGACTTGGCAGGCTAAAACTTGATTTTCTCATGAATATTAGATATTAGTAATTTTGATGATGAATATGAAATTCTTGTAAAGTATGATTATCCTTTTTATGCCTATTTCATTTGACCTTAATTGAAATATATCTTTAGCTATGAAACTTGCACTATTGAGGGTGATCATCTTTAGAAGCACTACACGTCTTTGTTTTTGCTTTGCATGATAATTCATGTTATCTTATCTTAGATTTACTTTTTGTTTGAGGACAAGCAAGGATAAGTATGGGGTATTTTGATAACATGATTTATCGACCTGTTTTACTCATGCATTTAGTTAGATTTCCCCTTTTCCGCATTCATGTTTTGGCCTTACTTTGTGTCATTTATGCTTGTTTCGTTCTACTTTGCAAGAATAGATGTCTACACACACTATTTGTGGCTTTGTAGGTAATTTGGCACATTTTTGAGCTAAAACGACATATTTGAGGATCAAGCCTCGAAGTGGATGCATTGGAGCGAGCTACGTGCACGGGAAAGGCGAGGAATCGAGCTAAAGACGCGAGGAATCAAGGCTAAAGGCGCGAAGGAACGAAGAAGACCGCGTCTCGGACCGAGATGGACCGATCTCGGTCAAACCAGACCGCAAGGCAATCTCGGCTCAGAGACCGAGATGGCTCGGCCGAGATTTGGCCTAGCTCGGCCGAGATTGCCGAGATTTGTGCTGAGAACTTTCTGTTGCTGAATCTCGTCCCGACTGGCGATCTCGCCGAGATTTCTGCCCGAGATTTCCTGTTCGGCGATTTTATTTATTTTTGGATCGGTTTTGCCCAGTCCTTTGTAAGATTGTTGCCTATAAAAGGGAAGCTCTAGTTATTTCTAAGGTCCGAATTAGTCGTTTCTTTTAGGTTAGGTTACCCCATAGGGGGGAGCCGCCTCTCTTCTTTTCCCTTCTTCTTCTCCATTGTTCTTCATAGTTTACTTCAAGATTCATACTTTCACATTCAGTTTTGTTTGGAAGACCTTGTTGGATTCGAGATTTGTCAAGATTGAAGTTTTCATTTATTGAAGTTAAGTTCTTTTATTCCCTTTTTTATTTCTTTATTTTTTCTTTGATATGATTGTTATTGGCTAGAACCTTGTGGTTCCAAGGTTGACAGGGATTTGTTTATGCCTTGGATTATGATGGATTAGATTGTGCTTTGTTTTGGCTTTGAATTGCTTGAAATCCTAATGGTTGGCTTGGACTTGAATCTAGTTAGAATCCTTCTAGCTAGTAACCTAAGTTGGAATTGAGACTTACCCGGTGATATTCCTTCATAGATACATGAGAGACTGATCATAGGTAATAAAGGTTTATCCTTTATTGGTTGAATGTGCTTAGATTCCTTGCTAAGTAGGGTAATACCTGAGACTTACCCGGTAATGGTTTACCTTTCCCTTAGTTTGTAGTCTGGTTTGTTTAGAATTTCCTACCTCTCTACCTTGAGACTTACCCGGTAATAGGTAGTTGGTTTGGAACTAGATAGTCTTGAGACTTACCCGGTAATAGACTGTCAGCCTAGAAACGTTCATCCCTGTGGCTTTTCTACCATATATCTTTATGAGTCTTCCTGAATCTATATGTATAAACAATGATCTTGAACCCTTGAATCCATTTTCTTTCCTTTAACTTGATTATCTTTGTTTTCCTTTTTTTGTTTGTTGTTTTGACTTTCAATCAATAGTGACAATTGATTGCGAGCGAGTCCATTAAATCCTTTTAAAAACATTTTTTTGATTTCTTTCCCTTATCTTTTCCAACATCCTGTCTTTGATTGAGGTCTATTTTATATTTAATTATTATTGCATATTAATTCCCTCAATCCCTGAGATCGACCTTGGAATACTTACCTTTACTGTGACTGACCATACACTGTGGGTTCGTTGCTATTTAGGGAATTATTACAGGTTATAAATATAAAAACTATCCCTTCCTTGTTTTACTAACTTATAGGTCTTTATCATTATTGATAAAGGTTTATGAGGTGTATCAGAGAACAGTAAGTAATAGTAATAAAAGTGGGAGGTGGTGGGGCGCAACTCTTTCTTATTTAAATGTTTGGGCCTCAGTGTATAGGTTGGCTCCCAACTCTATTCTGCATCCTGCCTCTCAAGGGTGTGTAGTCTATGGTAGTCCCGATGCGGTCTCTGACCGTCCGTCCTATTTCATCTTAAATTTGGCTATACTTATATGTAACCAGCCATGTTAGCTCCACATCAGTCAGCTCGACCCCTTTCCTATTTATGCCGCCTATTAAGTTAAGAGAACAAGTCCCGCAGCCCGCCTTTTATTCATCTATACCAACTGCCGCGCACGATTCAATAGGAACGATTTCCGCGCCCCTCTCTAGATAAGAAGTAGAAAGTGTTATCACCTACAACCCTTTTCCTTTGCTAGGGACTTCCACGAAATGAAAATATTTTGATGCGCCCTTGACCACCATGACCGCGGATGAAGAGGACGATGCTTTGCGGGTTCGCTCCGATGGACCGCTCACTCGTTCCCGAGCCAAAGCCATCGCCCAAGCTACCGGCTCAATCATCCGACGCACCGTCACATCACTTGGACCCGTTAGTGCATGCCATGTCACCACTCCACCATGGCATAGGCTTCCGGCGCCACGTCATCAAGCTAGCAAATATTATTATTATATTTTGCATTTTAAATAATAATAGACTTTAATTTTCGGAACATTAATTCCGGAACTTAATTCCGTGAGTTTAATTCCGGCATTGATAGTCTAGCCTTTGGTTTCGGGAGTTGCCCCGACTTTATTTCCCGCCTTTATTTCCGTCATTCAATTTCCGACTTTTGGTGTAGCCTTCACCCACTATATAAGGGATGCTTTGCTTCACTTGTAAATCATGTCTAATTTTAATCAAGTATTTGAAGGAAAATCCTCATTCTTGATCTAGGCATCACTTCCTCTTCAATCCCCTCAAAGTTCTTCCTTGGATCAAGTCTTAGATCCAAGAACTCACATTCGAGGATTCTTCTAAAGAATCAAACTATCAAATCCACTACAACGTTTGCTCGATCTCTCTAGATCGAATCAAACCTACGATTCCGCATCCATATCAATCGCTTCCGCCCTACCAATTCTATCAAGTTCTCATTTGCACATCAAACAACGAGTAGTGAAACTCTAGCTTGGTCTAGATCGGCGTTCGTCCTTCCACGATTTCAAGGACGCATCATATTTCACTTTCAGCTAACTTGACTCCAAACCCTTGTCGGCCTTTCTGCGCAACAGTCACTAGTAGCGGAAGTGAGGGACTTGGATAAGATCATGTTCAAATTTATCTCACTACGAGACATAAATACCACTCTTAGATGGAATTGTTTTCCATTACAATCCAAGCACACGAAGTTGTTCGTCACATTGATGACGCAACCGTTGATTCTTCCGGCTTACAATGGAACAATTGTATGTCATTTTTCTATTGGATTTGTGCTACAATCCATGAGGATGTGCTCTCAGTATCCTCAAACCCTGATCACTGCGAAGAAAGTATGGCTTCACATCAAAAATGTTGTATCAATAATTAATTTGTTATGGATGTAGATCCGAAAGGACGATTCTTCAATTGACGTCTTGAGTCTTGAATCCCACGTGAAATATAGTAACGTGAAATATAGTCAACTACTCAAAATCATTGCTGATCAACTAAAGAAGTCTATCATGCGGTTAGTGATTCAAGATTAGCTTTGCAACTTATAAATGGATGATCAAATAAGTTTGTTGTTTCCAGTAGTATCATTGATAAATACAACCACTTTCGCCATTCATGGTGGCTCGAAGTATACTTAGCCAAGAGAAAAATACTTAGCCTGATCCATGGAGGAACCTACCACCCTTATTTCCACCTCTGATGTTATGCCACCGCCAAACTCCTCTAAACAAACCTAGATCAGGCTTTGACAACCATCAATGAGGCCGTGCCCAAACAACAAACGCAGATTAGGCTAGTGTCACACTGATGGCCGTAACCATCAACCCCTAGCTATCCATGAGGATGTCGTCAACCATTCTACGTTAATAACTTTTGCAAAACTAAAAACTAATCCTATAACAAATTACGTGATATTCCACATGTATTGTTCTTTCGGTACATAGTGTTGTCGTACTAATACTAGTCAAATTTTTTTTCTTTTGATACTTTTTTACTTTAAAAGGTTTTTTACAATTCATTCAATTATTTGTTATATTAGTTCAAGTTATATATACTAATGGTTTATATTTTTATAATTATTTTTATACTTCGAAATAAACAAATTCGAGGAAGAATTTCAATTCTCATAATGTGCACCCATAGATTCATTATTTATTCAACAATTAATTGAAATTTGATTATGAAAATTTTAAATATATTTGGTTTTGAATTGAATTACTACTTCCAATTAAATGAATATGAATAGAGAATCCATGAACGAAGATTAAAAAAAATAATTATTTTTAAATATAACTAATGTTTAAAAAAATTTTATTTATTTGTAGAAAAGACATTATGCTAAAAGGCTTGAATAGAGAACTCCCGAATTTGGTGAGTTCAGATAGATGTGTCGATATCAACGGTGACTCATTATTTCTATGAATTAACAATATAAAATGTTGAATTATTAGTGAAAAAAATTGAACTAAAACTATAAACTATGACTTTTTTCTGAATAAACATATTCTAACTTTTTCTTCAATTACATTTTTTTATGAAATGCCATCTTAGTACATATTTTGTGCAATAGTAGATCATTTTAAGTTGATTTTCAAAAACTTTAACGTTTACTTTTTATTTTATTAAACAACTGTTCATATTTATTTTGTTGAATAAAATCTCTCTAATTAATATATATACTTGTAATTCCTTGAAAAACTTAAATGCAAGATTTGCAAGTAGTTATATATTTTTAATTTTTATGAGCTAGTAACTATCAAAGCTAAACACGAAAGGAACAACTTTAGGTAGTTGTCTGATAACTACAAATATCCACTTTGTTTTCCCCTAACTTTTCTATTATAAATCCTCCCCACGTATATTGTAAACAATATTAATGAAAAGGTAACAAGATGATGACTTGAACATCCATAATTATAAATTTAAATACTTCAAAATAACGTATTACATTACTATAAAGAAATATACATTTGATCTCATAGTGATATCACAAACCATGATCTAAATAATGCAATCTTAGCAAAGCTAACTTTTGATAAAATTTAATCAACCTAATCCCCAATTGTATTATAATGTATTAAAAAGAATTTGTAAAACAATAGAAAATTTATCCTCTTTGTGACATCGAATAAGATTCATTATTTTCAGTTATCGTAAATGTCAAGTTTATATACGTTATAGACTGTAGCATGTCCTTCCACTCAAACAAACTTTTGTAAATAAGCGAAAAGTCTTATATAAATATTACATGAGTCAATGAATTACTAGTTATATTATCGACTAATTTTAAAATAAAATTTTATTTAATTTATATGTTGGAATTTTGTGCAACAAAAACTTGTGTGATTTATTATTATATAATGATTTATATTTGTTTGTAGGAAAATAATATCCAAAGGATTATATATCATAGATTTTGGTTATTTTTAATCGGTTGGTCGATAAAATGGTTCTAGTTTCCGTTTTTTTCGGGGCTGAATTGGAGCCGAGTTTAGAATTTGGGTCTAAGGTCTTGTCGGATAGGCCTTGCCGATATCCTCTGTATTTTCGGTTAGTGAGTTACACAATAATAAAGTAATTCAATAAGGCAATGATTGTTAAAACTTGTAATCTAACCAAGGTCTCGTTATCAAATCCTACCACCTTCCTTTATAATTATCATATTTATAAATATTTTAATTTAAAAACGAGCTTATGAATGGTCAATGGTTATGCGGCCCAAAGGGATTGGAACGTTCCCTTGCTCGTACTAGTTTGAGCCAGATTTTCCGATCCAAACAAACCTAGATATTTATCCACACTTACTCTATCGATTTACATACCGCCTATTTATAAGTCGTTCCTATTAGTTAAGAGAAAGATTTGCAATTTTGTAAAACTTTAGAACTCAAAATATGCCGAAGAAAACAAGATGCCGACATGGTGAATTAAAATATGTAAGATTTGGATTTGTAGAAAAGAAAAGAGAGGCACTCAAAGGACAAGTAATATAGTGGAAGAGAGTTGTGTGGCATTGTGGGCTTAAAATGCAATTAAAGCTAAAAGCTATTAGCTATGTGATAACCCCAAAACCCCATCTATCTTGCATCTTTCGGCCACTTGTCAATTAATAGTCCCAATTTCATTTTCCACCTATAATGCCCTCTTCTTTTTTATATTAATAGTACAACTCCATCCATATTATAATTTACCAAAAAAAAATGCCCCACACCCCACAAATCTACAGTCATTAGATTTTTCTTTATCCTCCTAGAAGAATAAAAAGATAGAAAGTAACATGGTGATATGTTCATCCATACGTGTATATCATAGTTTTAGTGTTGGATGGAGTTCTTAAGAAGCCCATCAAACTTTATATCTATAACTTAAACAAAAAATTAAAGGTCATAACTTTTTCAACTATAACAAATCTAAGATTTAAAATTGTCCGTAAAAATAACGTCTTATGAGTCTATTTGAAAACACATAGTTTATTGGACTAAAATTTATAGATAAGCTGAAAAATAACTGATTAACAAAAAATATCTTTTGTACAAATTTGACATGCTTGTGAAAGAATAAACATTATTAGAAGTGTAAAAATTATCAAAAAAGAGTATAATTTTATTAAAATTAATTTATAGTAATATCTCTAATATATCATTTAATAAACTATCGTAAATATCTTCTGTACTTATTCACGTAGCTTATAAAATGATAAAAATCTAAACAATACGAATTCTTGTAAGTTAGGTCTCTCAAACGTTCCACCTTCATTTTTCCAGTAATTTCTATCGAAATTTATAATAAACTCAAAAAAGACATGTATAGATAAGTTGAATTTCAAACACACTTAATACAATATTCTATATTTTAAATATATTTGGTATATCGAGAGAATGAAAATTCAACAAATATATTAAATGTTATTATAAAAAGAAAATTAAGAAAAATACTTAATGTAATCATACATGTCATATAAATCGAGTGACAGAGAAAGATCATTAAGAAGATCATAATTATATGAAATAGTATATTAATGTTAATGAAATAATTGGTAATGATTGAAATAGAGAAAGGTATATATAGTAGAATGTTTGTGACATAAATTGAAGCCAATTGTTGGTGGGAAATTATTTTACATTTTGTGTGGAAAGGGCATTAAGAATATCATGTGCAAATCCAATTTACTTAATATTTGTCATCATTTGAAGATTTTATTGCATGAAAAAAAAAATGTTATTTATAAACACTTTATTTCATTACTCTATTTTCGATTATAGCCCTCATTTTTTTGTGCATCAACAACTAGGCTTAGGATGCTTAAGATTTGTGGGTTGGCTTCAAGAGCCCATGGGCCACCACTTCAAAAGTCCAATTTTGCATCTATGGGACCTTGGGGACAAACAACTAAAATTTAGGATATGTTTAGTATCACGAGATTTTAATGAGTATTTTTAAAAATGACTATCATTAAAAATTAAAAAGATCCTACTTTGCAATCCTTTTAAAACCTATTTTCAATCGTGTCGAAAGGCTCAACTGATGAAAATAGGTTTGAAGAATTTATCGTAAATATGATCATTTCGTGGAAAATTTATATATTCAAGTAATAAATCGTCGTTAGATAACAAGAAGTCGATATTCAGTTGGGTTTTTTACCACCCGATTTCTTTGAGTCAAAATCGACTTGAAAAAAAGTTTAACCTAACTCGTTTACTTTACATCAAAGTTGACTATAAATACATTTCTAATTTAGGTTAATACATAGATTCAACTCGATTCGAAACCAATTACACGTCGTCTCGTTTGCCTTGAATTTCAATCATGTTGTAAAATAAAATATTAAAAATATTTAATTATAAAGATATGGGCTCGTGGAAAACCACTTAATTCGAAAAACCTCAAAGTGTGTAATGTTAATGATTGTGCCACAAGTTAAGAGTGACACCTCGAAGGCTTTAGTTGACATGTAGGACTAGGTTGTGGGGCTTGCAAACATAGTGGAGAGCCAAACAAAACCTAATTTTTGGTAATGCTATGCAAATTCAGCTAAAGTGGTAAACTGAACATAATATGGTAATGCTCTACATCTTTGGTCTTTTATATTTAACATACCAAAACATTACTTTTCGGCTTTAGGTGCACTTAAATTAATTATAATTATTCTCTTTAGAAAGATTTATATGATAGGATGTGATCAAGTACGGACATCATGTTATTTTTCGTGTCAAACACTTATCATTAAGCCATACAGATCCCACAAGGCCAAAACAACAGTATGTTAAAACAAATATAAATTTTTTTACCTAGAACGTGAGTAAAATTGACCCAACAAACTATTCACCCCAAACCTAAATTCCTGTTAACAAGATGGCTATCATTTTATTTTGATGACTAACAATTTAGGTTGATTTTAGAATAAGACAATCACTGGATTTATGCGTTAGGTTTGGGCCTAACGCGTAAGTGTCATAGCCTACGGGCAAGCGTCAACTCGATCTATATTCTAGTTGTACTTGTGGGGCCATGTTGAAGACAATAAGTTTTCACATCGAAAGATGAGAACATTTCGAGACTAATATATACGGTCGGTGAACTACTAATCATATTGTCAATTGGTTTTAGAATGAAACATCACCGGTTTATGTGTTGAGTTTGGACCTAACGTGCATATGCACTCTTATGCACATGACCCCACTCTACATTACGTCTGCACTTTGACACTAAGGGTTTGTTTAGTTTTCAGTTTTTTTTTTCAGGTTATAAACTAAATGAGTTTATATGGGTTTATAATTTATATGTGTTTATAGTTTATTTTCGGGTTTATTTCTCAACGGATTTATATAAATAAATCATATAATATTGTTTACTTTGAGTTTATTTTTGGGTTTATTTTACTTCAAAAAACACTTACGCCCCTAAAAAATTGAAGAATAATGTTGAATACCCGGGGATAAACAATGAATATCGGGATGGAAAAACGCAAGGTCAAATTCGGTTTTTAAACAAAAATAAATCCATCCAAACAAAAATAATCTTGGTTTGAGAAGTTTATTTGCGAATGGTTTATGAACCCAAATAAACACGTAGAGAAATAGGTTCATCTCCAAGTAAACACCCACAAAAATAATCTTGGACCATAATTATATATATATATATAAAATATAAAAGTAAATATGTAAATTCCGAAACCTTACATTTATCACTAACTAAATTTGGATGGTTTCGGTTTCATATCGTACAGACTAACCCATGATCCATCGCGAATGAAATCCGATCTAGTCTAAATCCAGTCTCATATCGATTACGGCTCTGAGTTTCTGGAAATTCCAGGCCGAAATATCCGATTCGGACCGGATCCACAATCCTACGTACTTGCCTGTTATAAACACATTTTCATATGGCTCTCTAGGCGCACAAAAATATATCTAGTAAATTATTTTGTATGGATATAACAAAAATGTTTTTGATCAACAATTTAGCAAATATATCGAACTATTTTCTATAAAAAAAAATGATAAACAAATTTGGTACCACAAATCGCAAAATTCACGAATCCCGGCCCATAGCCAAAACCGGAGAGGTTTGGGCCTTTCAATTCAAACTACTATATATGGCCCAAAAAGGATGTAATAATATAAGCAGATCAATATGATATAGAATTGTGTGTTTTTGTAATTTTGATTTTCTCAAAAAATTATAATTATTGTGAAATTATAAATAAATTTCACATTTTGTGGATTAGGAGCAATTGCTTTCTGGTAGTTGAATCGAAGACATTCCATAAACTCATCACATGCTCTAAGCTTTATAGATGTTTTGACATTCATCTTCAAATCCATAATATAATCAACCTCGTTCACCATAACCTAGATGAAAAAGGAATATATTAGAACAAAATAATGTGTTTGACGGTTTAGATGTAAAAGAAAAGTATGATACAAATAATATTCATTGTGTATAATACAAAATCAAGGAGACGTAATATCTAAATTCACGATTAGTATTTTCGGAGTAAGGATGATCTTGATTTTACAGGCAACAAGTTCAGTGTCCTCACTTTGTGCTGATTTTATCGAAATAAAAAAAATATTATATTATTATTTTTACGTATTTTTATGAAAGCGAGCCAAAGTTCAAAATATATTAGAAATTAAATGCGAACAAAATGTGGCAAGTAACACTACGGTAATCGTCTGAAAAAACATATTAGAAGTGATGGGTGGGGACTATAAAACGTGGTAACCTAAATTTCACGAGAAAGCAAAATTAGCGAGCGAATCCGTCACTCTATTGCCTTCCCTAGTTCCCTACAAATGTGATTAGACTGAACGGTCCAATTTCGTGTGATGAAGCCTTGACACATGGTAACGAGGCTAGACAAATGATGAATTGTTATTCACCCTTGTTTAATAAGCTTGCAACTAACCTTCGAGTCTGTTTCAACGAGTACCTTGCGGTAACCCTTCTCCCAAGCAGTATGAAGACGATAGTACACTCCTAGAGCTCCATCACCGGGCCGTAGCCACCCCTACATTAAAACCATAGCCAACCAGCCATACTCCATTCTAGTCCCTAATATAACCAGGTGGTAACCAATGAACATGGATCTCCTTGGATAATGTAGAGCCCGAAGTAGAAGCTTTGAGTAAGACTCGTTATTTTCCTAATACTTCGACCATAAGAAGCCAATTTTTATCTACGTACCACTACAACTTCACCTCTAAATATTCTTTTGTTCTACAAAGCCAACTCCACCAAAGCACTAGTATAAATAGCATATGCCAATCCACATTCAGAATCCCTTCTGAAGCGCAACATAAATTGGCAAAAATCCAATCACCCTAATCCATGGAAAAGAAAGCCGGTTGTAACTCCCCATGAACAATGCTTCGCCATACAGGCTGGATAATCGTGCAGTCCCGGAGCACATGGAGGAGGGAGTCAGACTCACCAACGTATAGATCACAGTCGGGAACATCAACCAAGTGTCTCTAGACTCGTTCCTTGTTCGTTAACAAGCGGCCCCAACAAACCTTCCACATAAAATCACGAATGCGCTCCGGAACCTTGCTCTTCCAAACGTGAGAGAGTAAACCTAATCTGATCGTAGGGACATGTCGATCCTTGCGCAAGAATTCCAAGGCAGATGCCTCTGTGAACCTGCCATTCTTTGTACCTCTCCAACGCACAACGTCTTATTTTACACCACTGCACGGAGGAGGGCATGCCGTTAGTTTGAGAAGTGTGGAGTTGTTTATCATGCATGAAAGGTTGGCCTAGTTCTAGTTTGCCTCGTCAGTCCACACATAGTATACCCGCAAGCATATATCCGCCGGGGATAGGAGGAGGTTAGCCGTGTGAACTAATAGAGTCTCCAAGCCATACATCAGTCCAAAATTTGGCGCTTTAACCCATCGCCAACAATCCAAGCAATATTTGGCGCCACGACCTCATTAAAGCCGCGTACAATGCTCCGCCATACCAGAAAGCTTCCTTGCCGGAAAGTAACGAAAGCCGGCCAATCTCGACCAACAATGCGATATTTGTGTCTAAACATGTTGTTATGTTAATAATCAATAGGTTGTACATATAGTTAATATAACTTCAAATACTTGTACCATTTATCCCTTATACACATATACTTGAATGCCTATACATTAGTTGGTGGCTTAGGACTTGTTTGATAATGTACAAGGGCACTTAAGATGTTAAGTGATATCCTGACATGATTCAAACATAACCTAAGATGCACTAATGTGTATGGTGATCTTGTACATTGTGCCATTATGGGAAACTTAATAAGTTTCAGCTGTTATATGTAAATATATCTTATCTGTTAATGTAAGTTAAATGAGGGGTTTGCTGTAGTTTGTGCTAGTTGGGCTTTTGTTGTTGGGCTTGCCTTGATCCGTCTCATTGCTGGATTAATGAGAGCACGTGACATCTTCACGTGTTGATTGTTGCTCCTCTTAACCCTAGGTATAAAAGATTCGTTACAAAGTGTGAGGTACTGTGCAAACCCCCGATTCCTGAGTTCCTCTTCTCCAAGAAGCGAAAGAGAGAAAGAGAAGAAAAGAGAGAAAAGTGAGAAGCGATCTTGTGTTTTCGTGGAAAGATCAGATTTAGATCACAAGCTTCACTGGAAGCTTGTATCTAGTTGCGTTGCATCATCTGGCTTCTATTATCTTGCTTTCTTGTTTAGTTTTCTCTTGGTTAGGGTTTTATTGGTCTTGATTTGAAGTTGTTGTTACTTGTAATCATACGTTCTATCTACCTAGTGGATTGGACGGATTTCCCCTCCTGAAATCCCGCAGAGTAGGGTTTCAACCCGAACTGCGTCACCAAGTGTTTGTTTGTTGGTTTGAATCGTTATAGCTTTTGCAAGATCACTCTAGATCTGTAGTTTTTGTCGAAAATCGTTCATATCTAGTTTATCAATTTGGTATCAGAGCTTTTTTATAGTCTTTTAAAGAACTTCGAAACCCTAGTTTGTGTTCTTTGAGTCTGAAAACTTGATCCTGTCTTTGCTTCCGCTGATGATCTTACTCTTCGAGTTAAAAAGTGTTTTACTAGTCTTTTGTGCCTTTTAAAACCTTTTTCACCAAACAAACACTCTGAGATTGAGAAACTTAAGTGTTCTCAATCTTGTTTTTGGTTTTTTTGCTTTGAAAAATTCAAAGAAAAATAGTATCTGACATCTGGGATCTTGTTCTTGTGAACAAGGGACTATGTCAGAGAACACAGTCCGGATAAAGCCCTTTGATGGCACTTCAGATTTTGCCATATGGCAGCTGAAGTTGAGGGTTATTCTCATTAGAGAAAAGTGTTGGAACACTGTCCAGGGAAAATTCCCAGTTGACACTTCACCCGACAGAAAGGTGGAGTTGGAGGAGCAAGCACATTCTGAAATATTCATAAGGCTATCTGATGATGTAGCCCGACAGGTTGTAAGTATTACTGATCCCTCACTGTTATGGAAAAAATTAGAGGATTTGTACCTTAGAAAATCATTGCCTAGTAGAATATCTTTGCTATGTAAACTGTTTAATTTTAGAATGGATGTTCACATGTCTCTGCAAGATAACTTGGATATATTTTGAAATTAACTCAGGATTTAGAAAGATGCAATGATAAAATTTCTGATGATCATGCTGCTATTCTTTTATTAAATTCTTGCCTGTTCAGTTTGATAATTTTAAAGATGTAATTCAATACAGTCAAGATGAAATATCTAAGGATAAGATTCTTGAGTCAATTGTCCAGAAAAATGAAAGCATGAAAGTGTTTAAGATTAAATCTGGAAATAAAAATGAAAATCAAACTGAAGCTCTTGTGTTTAAAAAGGAAAAAGAATTTTAAAAAGAGAAAATGATAGGAAGAAACACTTCTCTAAGGACAAACCTGAAAATAAAGATCATAAAGATAAATCTAATAAGAAATGTTTTCATTGTAGTAAACTGGGACATTTTATAGATGAATGTAGAAAGAAAAAGAAAGATGAGTTAGAAAACAAAGATAAAAATGCTCACTCTGCTTTCTGTCTTTGAGTATGACTATCCCTGTGAACTTTTACTTTGGCTCCAGTTTACATATTAATAATAATAAAAGCATGTGCTCAGATTTATCTTGTGACATTCACTACCCTAATAACCTGCTTATGTGTGACTTTATAAACCATGCTCATGATAATAATTCCTGGATTTTAGATTCAGAGTGTACTATGCCATGCTACATCTAATAAGCATTTGTTTAAAAATCTGCATTTATATGATGGTGGTGATGTTATGCTAGGAGATAATTCTTCTTTAGCTGTTAAAGGCATAGGAAATATTCCTATGATCATGCATGATGGTAAAGTTAGAATCTTACAAAATGTAAGATGGGTGCCTAAGCTTAGAAGAAACTTGTTATCAAAATCTGTTTTTGATGATCTAGGCTGCACTATACACACTAAAAATGGGGTTAGACAAGTCAGTAGGCATGGAGTTGTCTTAGTTAAGAGTGTCAAAAAGGGTGGGATGTACCATGTAGTTACTTCATCTGAAATCAACTTAACTAAAGATAAAAATCCTATGACTTTAGAGCAAACTGTCCTATTACATAATATACTAGGACATATAGGAAATAGGGGTTTACAAAGCCTTTATAAACAAGGCTTGCTAGACAAAAACCTACTGTCACACCTTCTGTGAGAGTTGTATAATGGGTAAAAAATCCAAACATAGTTTCACTACATCTAGTTACAAAGCTGATCACCCTTTAGAGTATGTTCACTCTGCCTATGGGGGCCTGCACAGGTTGACACTGTAGGAGGAAAGAGATATTTTATCTCTTTCTTAGATCACTTTTCTAGAAAAGTCTGGATATATCTTTTAAAAACTAAAGATGAGTCCTTTGAAACTTTTAAAAGTTGGAAAGCCCTAGTTGAAAATCAAACAACACATAAACTCAAATGTCTTAGAACAGACAATGGTCTTGAGTTTTGTAATAATGAGTTTAACTCATTCTGTAAAGTGGTTGGCATCAGGAGACACTTGACTGTCCCAGGTACCCCACAACAGAATGGTAATGCTGAAAGAATGAATAGAACCTTGCTTGAAAAGGCTAGATGTATGTTAGTCAGTGCTGGTTTAAAGCCAACTCTATGGGGTGAAGCTATCACGATAGCTGCTTACCTTATTAATAGATCTCCCTCCTCTGTCATTGACTTTAAAACTCCTCAGGAGATGTGGACTTCCAGGAAACCCAACTTAGCATACCTTAGGCCTTTTGGATGCATTGCCTATGCACACATAGTGCAAGGTAAGCTGCAACCAAGGGCTATAAAGGAAGTTATGCTTGGTTATCTTGAGAATTAAAGGGTATAAAATTCTTTTAATTCAACCTGGAGGTTATCAAGTGATCACTTCTAGGAATGTCACTTTTAATGAAAATGAATTTTATTTTAAAGCAAAACTAACTACCAATCCTGAGCCTACATGTAATAAAGGTGAAGTGCCTGTACACTTCTACACTCCCAGTGAAGCTCCACACAATTCTGAGGTGGAGTTTCACATTGGAGATTACTCTATTGAGGGTTCTGAGGAACCTAATGATAGCTTGGAGCATAATACCAGCTCACAAGCAAACAATGGAGATTCTCATTCTGAAATGAATGACAACACAGCTACTGAGCACATGCAACCATTAAGGGAGGGTAATTTTGATCCTTTCTCTTCTCATAATAGTTCTTCTGATAATAAAGTGTCTAATGATCATGCTTCTGATGTGAATGATATAAATGATATGTTTAATATGCATTCTTCATCTTCATCTATCTCTGATGTTTCTGAAAACACTAAAAATTATCAACTGACTAGGGACAGATTGCCTAGAACTATTATACCTAATAGAAAGTATCATGCTACTAATGTTGTTGAATATGCTCTTTTGACTGCTAATGCTGTGTCACATCCTTACACTCCTGAGACTTATGAACAAGCTATTAGTTGCCCTGATGCTAAGAAATGGGTGATTGTTATGCATGATGAAATTGCCTCTATGAATGCTAATAGTACTTGGACTTTGTGTGATAAGCCTGAAAAATCTAAGCTCATACAGTGTAGATGGATTTATAAAATAAAAGAAGGGACAAATATAGATGAACCAACCAGATTTAAAGCTAGATTAGTTGCCAAGGGTTTTACACATAAAGAAGGTCTTGATTATAATGATATCTTTGCTCATGTGGTTAAGTATAAAACTCTGAGACTCTTACTTGCTATGGTTGCTGTCTATGATTGAGAATTAGAACAGATGGATGTTAAAACTTCCTTCTTGCATGGTGACTTAGTTGAAACTATATATATGTCTCAACCAAAAGGCTTTATTGATTTAGATAGACCTAATGATGCATGCTTGCTTAAAAAATCTATCTATGGTCTAAAACAGTCTCCACGACAGTGGAACTTGAAATTTGATGCTTGTATGACCAAACTGAGATTTATTAGAAGTGAATATGATACTTGTCTTTACTTTAAGAACATTAAAAATCATGCTCCTTTGTATGTTTTACTATATGTTGTTGATATATTGATTATTTCTTCTTCTAAAACTCTTATTACTGGAGTCAAGCATGATCTTAAAAACAATTTTGATATGAAAGACTTAGGTAATGCTAAGAAAATATTAGGCATCACTATAATTAGAGATAGGCCTAATAAAACCATGTTGTTATCCCAATTGATATGTACAAAAGGTGTTAGTTAAGTTTCACATGGAAAATGCTAAGCCTGCACCTGTCCCCTTAGGAGGGCACTTAGAGTTGTCTAAGAGAGACTGTCCTTCTTCTCCTGAAAGTAAAGCAAAAATGATAAATGTACCTTATGATATTGTTGTTGGTTCTTTGATGTATGTTATGCTTTGTACTAGACCAGACTTAGCCTTTGGTATTAGTGTTCTAAGTAGGTTTATGTCTAATCCTGGTTTGTTACATTGGGATGTTATGAAGTATATGTTGAGATACTTGAATGGAACTAAAAATAAGTGTTTAGTTTATAAAGAACACAGTTCTGTTGATGAATTGTGTGGTTATGTTGACTCTGACTATGCTAGTAATAAAGATAATAGGAAATCTACTACTGCTTTGTTTTTTACTTGGGCTGGTAATTGTATTTCCTGGAAATCTCAACAACAGTCTGTGGTTGCTTTATCTTCAACAGAAGCTGAATATATGGCTGCCACTGAGGCTGCCAAAGAAGCTACTTGGTTAAAAGGTTTACTTGAGAAAATAGATAATAAATCATATATACCTGTTATCAATATTGATAGTCAAAGTGCTCTTTATCTCTGTAAGGATCCCATGTATCATGAAAGAACTAAGCATATTGATGTTAGGTTTCATTATATTAGAAAGAAAGTGAAACACAAGCATATAATTGTACAGAAGATTAAAGGTGATCTAAATCCTTCTGATTTTGTTACTAAGATTGTCACTGCTGATAAATTTGCTTACTACAGGAATTTTCTACATATCTATGATGTACACTGAGATATGTGGAGATATGGATTGATGAAGGACAGGAGAGCCACCAGTCCACTACTGGAAGATAGAACTGTGGTACCTGTTGATTAGGAGGGCATATTGTTATGTTAATAATCAATAGGTTGTACATATAGTTAATACAACTTCAAATACTTGTACCATTTATCCCTTATACACATATACTTGAATGCCTATACATTAGTTGGTGGCTTAGGACTTGTTTGATAATGTACAAGGGCACTTAAGATGTTAAGTGATATCTTGACATGATTCAAACATAACCTAAGATGCACTAATGTGTATGGTGATCTTGTACATTGTGCCATTATGGGAAACTTAATAAGTTTCAGCTGTTTTATGTAAATATGTGTAAATGAAGGGGTTGCCGGTGTAGTTTGTGCTAGTTGGGCCTTTTGTTGCTGGGCTTGCCTTGATCCGTCTCATTGCTGGATTTATGAGAGCACGTGACATCTTCACGTGTTGATTGTTGTCTCCTCTTAACCCTAGGTATAAAAGATTCGTTACAAAGTTGTCGAGGTACTGTGCAAACCCTCGGCCGATTCCTGAGTTCCTCTTCTCCAAGAAGCGAAAGAGAGAAAGAGAGAAGAAAAGTGAGAACCGATCTTGTGTGTTTCGTGGGAAGATCAGATTTAGATCACAAGCTTCACTGGAATCTTGTATCTAGTTGCGTTGGCATCATCTGGCTTCTGTTATCTTGCTGTTCTTGTTTAGTTTTCTCTTGGTTAGGGTTTTATTGGTCTTGCTTTGAAGTTGTTGTTACTTGTAATCCTACGTTCTATCTACCTAGTGGATTGGGACGGATTTCCCCTCCTGAAATCCCGCAGAGTAGGGTTTCAACCCGAACTGCGTCACCAAGTGTTTGTTTGTTGGTTTGAATCGTTATAGCTTTGTAAGATTACTCTAGATCTGTAGTTTTTGTCGAAAATCGTTCATATCTAGTTTATCACATGTGCGCCCACAGTGCATCTTTCTCGGAAAAGAGCCTCCAGTCTAGCTTGATAATTAAAGCCATATTAGTTTCACCTGCTTTACGAATAGCAAGGCCTCCTCACTTCTCGGAAGACAAATATGATCCCACTTAACAGGTGCATTTTTCTCTCATTATTCTTGCTTCCCCAAACAAAATATCGGTTGATCCAATCAAGATGGTCACATACATGTTGTGGCAAAATCATCACCTACATCATGTGAGTCGTTATAGCTGATAGAACAGATTTAACAAGTGTAACTCTTCCGTCCATGATAAGAGTTCTCATCTTCCAACCCGCAAGACGGTTTGTGAATTTTTTAAGAAGCATATTATAGAGTTCCCTAGATTGAGTTGCATGAACAATAGGTATACCCAAGTACAAGCCAAGATTGCGCGTGATTGGAACACCACTCAATATACTCAATGGTTCATCAAGGTCACCTCTCAAGTTATGATTGACAAAAAGCTTGGATTTTTTTACACTAACCTTTTGACCGGAAGCTTAACAAAATCTTTCAAGAATCGACCGGATGATATTCAGTTGGGAGATAGATGGTTCCGTGAAGATGAGTATGTCATCAACGAAGAAGAGATGTGAAACAGGAGGTCCCCCTTGAGATAATTTCATTGGTTTTCACACATTCTCTCCAACCACCTAGTCAATGAGATGTCCAAGTCGTTCCAAGAATATGGTGAAATAGGATCGCCTTGATGGATCCTTCTAGTCATGGCAAAAGATGAGGATCGATCACCATTCCATAACACCTCCATTCAACCTGTAGATACGCAACTCATGATTCAGTCAACCCAAATCCCTGGTATTCCAACGTACCGGATGGTCTCATCAATGAACTCCCATTGTACTCGGTCGTACGCCTGCTCAAGGTCAAACTTTATAATCATCCATCCTTTCCTCCATTTCTTGGATTTCATTGTCTGAACAACTTCCCAGAAAAGGACAATGTTATCACACATTAAACGGTTATGAATAAAACTACTCTACATGGGACTGGTGAGAGTGTTCATAAGCGGCTTGAGTCTATTGACCAAAGCTATGTGATCGTCTTATAAAAGACGTTACAAAGATTAATCGGGGGGAATTGATGGGTAAATTCCGGCTTAGCTAAATTCCCAATAAGAACCACCAGTGTTTCATTGGCTTCAAGAGGGAGAGAACCGTTGCTCATAAACTCCAAAGCAAGTCTGCTCTCAGAAGGGCCCACAACATCCTACATTTTCTGGTAAAAACCGGGATTAAACCCTTCCCAGTCGAGTGCTTTACCCGCTCCCATGTCCCGAACAACACGCCTCATATCCTCATAAGTGATCGGGCGTGTACAACCCGCTTGCTCAGTATCTGAGAGAATAAGGAAGGCACCTTTAGGTATTTTCAGTAAAGGAGGTAGTGATTTATAAACCCTTATAAAGTTGACCGAGAGTCATCTGATCTCGGTTGCTCGTCCCGATCCATGCACCAAAAGTCATCCGATCTCCTAAGCGCCTCAACCTGATTTTTATGCCTACATATAATAGTTGAGAGATGGAAGAAACGTACATTTCTATCACTGCATCTCAGCAACAATTGACGAGATTTTTGGTGCCAAAGACTTTCCTTTTGTTGAAGCACCAAGTCTAACTCCCGCATTGAGTTTTAGCTCTTTGTTAAGGTTGTCTTCCGTAATTCCTATTCCAGAATAACCTGAGCCGACTCCAGACCACGTACTAAGTCCGCTTTACGTTCGTGTATGTTTTCAAAAGTCTTCGTATTCCATCTGCTCAAAACCTTGCAGAGTTTACTGAGGGCGAGCGGGTGGGAGCCACCGAATTCCAGGAAGATGCAATAAACGAGCTAAAATCCAGGTGACTAAACCATGCATCATTAATCCAGAAAGTCTTCCTACTCGGAGAGTTTGTAGAGAACCCGTCGAGAGAGAGGAGGAGGGGATTGTGGTCCGATGAGAGTCTTGGGAGATGTAGAAATGAGGCATTTTTACACTTCACTCTACCTCCAGGATCGATACAAATTCTATCTAGTTGTTTCGAGATCCTTGTCGAGACCTCTTTCTTTCCGAACTATGTAAATTGAGAGCCTTGGAACCCGATACCAGTGAGGTCATTCTCCTATAACCAACGCCCAAAAGTCCATTATCCTTGGAAAGAACACCCAACCCTCTTTGTCGCTCCCCAAGATTTACTATTTTATTGATGTCCCCTCCAATGATAACAGGTTCAGCAATATGGCTCGGTAAGTTCGTGATTGTATCCCACACCACGTCCCTCCTCCTAGGATTATGACAAATGTAGATAATAATGTGATGGAATATTTCTTGACAATCCACCCTAGCATGAATGAATTGCGGTTTTTAGTAACAATTGTAATCGGACAAGTAACTGAATCCCAGAGAATTCAAATCCCTCCACATTTCCTTGCCACCTCCACACGATCCCATGAATAAATCCCGCATTCCTGCAAATTTGATATGCAGTCTGTCTTGCGCAGTGTGTTTTGAAAAGAGACATAAATTATGGTCTTTATTTGCGTAGTAAGTATCTGATAGATCTTCGAAAGCTCGGTTTCACCGTTCCGATGCAATTCTAAAATAGTCTTATCATTAAAACCTTGGTAAGTAGGGAAGAGGGGGAAATTAACATTCTATAGATGTTTGTGCTCATGATACATCTAGCGTGGTTTCCCCTCCCGAGTCCATAGTCTCCCTGTTATCTTCCTGCTCCACAATAGCTTCATCGACAACCGGTTCAACACCCATATCATTATCTATTGGGCCGGTCAAGGGCTCTATAGCCGTAAAGATCATCACTCCAAGCAATACTCTTTCCATAATTTCCACTCTTCTTTGAGGCGAAGCATCCAATGTAGGTTTATCTCCCGTAGTAGAAGACACTTTCATAGGGGGAGCAGAGGCATAAGACTCCCTAGGGCTGCTAGACATAGGTCTACCACCTAGTGACGTTCCCTTTGTTACTCCAGCCCTTGGTCTTTTGACTCTTTTCCTTAGCTTGGTTTTGGTCACATAGTAAGCTTCAGGTATATCATTGTCCATCGGTACCTGTTTTCCTATGGCCTGCCTCGTCACATTTTCCTCAACCACATTCCTGATGTGTGTACTCCCCTTTGTGATACCTGATCTTTTCTCTTATGGACTCTTGCCGGTTTCGTCTTTATGGGGACAATCATCCAAGACCCATGGACAATGTCCGTCCGTCTCTCCTGAGACTGCTCCATAGTACCGAATCCCGCAGCCTCCAGACTGACTCCTTGACTACCTCTACAATGCATGTATGCCCTAACGTTCTCGTTGGCTCCCAATTGTAACGCTCTTGGCATTTCCAAACACAACGCCTCAAGATGACCATACCTCCCTCATCCATGACATATGGTAATGAAAATTTTTTGTATACAAGCTTCAATCTTTTTCCGTTCAAAAGAAGATCACCTTTTACTGGTTTGAACAGGTCCACCGCCACACAAACTCGAGCAAACTTCCCTCTTGTAATCTGTAAAGTATTCTCATCAATTATTAGGGAACTTCCAATGGAAGAAAAAATGGCCCACAACATGCTCTTGTTGTACATAGCGAAGGGAAGACCTGAAATCCTCACATAGACCCTAGTAGTCGTTATTATTGAAGATTTCAGGTCAAAATCAAGGGTCCATTGGGGACCATCATGTAGTGCCCAAACATAGTCCAGGTTCCCCATTAATGCCCCCATCATGTCGCATTCTTTCTCTAATCGAACAAGGAAGAAATCGTTAGGGAGGTCAATCACAAACCACCCACCACTTGGCTTCCATATGAGTTTGAATATGCGTTCAAATAGTGAGTAAGAAACCATCCTACCAAGCAGCTTTACCATAACCGAGTTCTTCCATGGCTCGACCAGGAACTTGACAATGACAGGATCCATTGTAATTGACGGGTTCGCGTTTACTCCCTTTGGAAAAGATATATTGA
Source organism: Fagopyrum tataricum (assembly GCA_002319775.1). Lineage (NCBI taxonomy): Eukaryota > Viridiplantae > Streptophyta > Magnoliopsida > Caryophyllales > Polygonaceae > Fagopyrum > Fagopyrum tataricum. Next base: position 2,282,965 of record CM008284.1, read on the forward strand.
CCTTACTAGTCTTATTAAGGTTTTCATTGATATCTGGAGTTTTTTCCATTCTTCTAAGGCAAATAGTTTTCGATTCCAAAGATTTGGGATTAACTACTCTTCGGTGGGAATTGCAGTAGGTTGGGTATCAGATGTGGGGACAATTATCGGCGGTAGTTTCAAGGGGGTTGTAACCGGTAGATGCATCGGGATAACCATTAGGGCTTTTGGCGGCTGTCGCCTCATAATCGCTAGTAGGGTTTTGCATATTCGCTCTATATTATTTAATTATAGGTTAAATTGACTATGAAGTTAAAATTTGATATTTAATACCCTTTTGAACAATGAACATGTAAAATTATCTTTATTTTAGAAGATATAAATATTTTTAATTTTAATAACAAAATATATTAGAAAATTATTTTTCTTCGTCTAAAATAATGTTAGATAGTTAAATAATTAAGGCACTTGGATGAAATTATAGGACCTTATCTACATATATATGGAGGAAGAAATACACAAAATGACATTAGGTATTTGGGAAGAAGAAATACACAAAATGATATTAGGAATTTGTGTTTCGATCCAGTGAAGTTAATTCATAACTTCATTGTGAAGTTGGACAAATTCGAACACGAATTTGGGTGGTATGTTCAATTCTTTTAATTTCTGTAATGTGAACAGTAAGTTTAGCAAGGTTTTCCACAAACTTGCTAGGGTGTGTCGGTGTCCTACTGTCGGTAATGTTCAAAGTTTCGGGCTTGCGAGATTCACGAATCATGACCCATATCCCAAACTAATAAACCAAATTGGGCCCTGTAATTCAAACTATTATTCATGACCCAAAAACGGATGTTCATAATGGGCTTAAATAAGAACAATTCATGATTGTATAGTCAGTTAAGTTCAAACTTAGATTACTTTACGTAGTGCTGTGCGCCTGTGCAGTTTTTACTCGGAAAGGAATCTGATCGGAGGACTTTTTACGGTCCGATCCACATCCGGATTGAATCCAATCCAGTCCGTAGTTCAGTTGTATGGTAATTCTAGTCCTGGTCCAATAATTAAAAAAAAAACTAGTGATCCGGATCAAACCATAAATTATTATTTAAAAAAAAGGTCCATCCGTCCATGGTTTAGTTGTATGATAATTCTAGTCCGGGTCCAAGAATAGAATATAAAAAAAAACTAGCGATCCAGATCAAACCAGAAATTAATTTTTTTAAAAAATTCAAAAACCTTAAGAAAAAGAGCTTAGCCGGATCAAGGGCGGACCAATATTTTGGCCCCGGTCTGGGGTCTATATTTCTGAAAATTGCTGTACCCGGTCTGAATTTTTGAAAATTCGGACAAGACACAACATCCGGCCCAGCCTGAACCAGTTGAGTAATGCTCAAAATTGTAATTGTGGTAAGTGGTAACGGATTGTAGAATGGAGGAATTTCACCTCCCACTCTATGCTACAGTCAGATGCCAGTTGCCGGAAAAATACTCAGCTCCGGAGACCATTTAGGGTGCGAAATCAATCTCCTCCCACTCTATATTACTTTCAAATGCCAGTTGCCGGCGAACCTCATATCCGGCAAGGTGCTCGAAAAAGCAGCAAACGGCATAGATCATTTGAGAAATGAACAATATCCGTTTGATGAAACTAATATCAACAAATCAGAGTGGCGCAGCGGAAGCGTGGTGGGCCCATAACCCACAGGTCCCAGGATCGAAACCTGGCTCTGATAATTTTGAGTAGCTTCCAGCCAAATATTTTTACACACAAACATAAGATAACATTTTTTAAAACAAACTTTTAATTTACTTTGTTTTAGAGCACAAAAACACAACAGTACCACCATCATAACAGCCAACTTCTTGCTAACCAAGCAGTCAATAATAATAATCAATGAATCTAATAGTCTCAACACAAACAAGTCTTACTTCCACACAACAATTCATGCTTCAAAATACTAAACATTCATTAATCCCATTGATCAACTTATAATCATACTCTCTCAAACTTCATTTGGTTCCCATCTATCTCATAATAGTTTAGCTTACTAACTACCTCAATCCACAGAGCCTGCAAAAGAAGAAGATAAGAATCTTAATATACAGCCAATGAAGCTAAACTATAATGGAAGAGTATAACAAAAGGAAAGTTTCAGTGTCCGTGTGTCAAATACCCTAAAGTGTCAGACTTGGCTCAACAAGTCAAGTGTCCAAGACGGAACCCGTGAGGTTTTCGTAATTCATATAGCTCAAATTACATTGTCTAGTCTTTTACTAAACTTTACTAACACAACAAGTCATTTCCTAGATTTAAAATTAACTCCAAGAAAACTAAACTCAAAATCTTACGGAATATCTTTTTTGTTTTTAATCTTAAGTGTATTTGTATTATTGTGAAATATATTAATAAATCAGAGTGGCGCAGCGGAAGCGTGGTGGGCCCATAACCCACAGGTCCTAGGATCGTAACCTGGCTCTGATATTGAGTAGCTTCCGGCCATTTATTTTGTCCTTACTATCATGATCAATCTATACTAACAATTTTGGAAATATAATAAAACTTAACTTGAAAAAAAAAAAAGTATTGTCTAAACACTAACCTAAACATCCATTTACCTTCACCATACTCATTCAGTCATTCACTATGGGCTTATATAACCAAACTTACTTGAAACAACTTCAATAAAAAAAAACATCAAATTTTCAATAGGTTAGCAAATCATCAATGATCAATCCATACAAACAATTTTGTTTACAAACCCAAACATCATCATTCATCAACATAACAACAGGCAGAAACTAAAAGCATGTTAAACATTGACAAATTTAGCTAAACATTCATTCAATTTCATCACTCATTGATTATCAGCTTATAATCAAACTTACTTGAAACAACTTCAATTGGTGCACATCCAAAATTTAGGTCACAACAAACTTGCAACTCATAAAGCCTGCACCAAATAAACAAATAGTCAGAACCCTAGAAGAAAACCTTAAATTTAAACACTATTAAGCACAAGAAAAGAATTGCAAATTTATACTTGGGTCAGCATTGATGATCATGGCAGTTCCACCAAAACTACAAGTTCCACCATGCTTCTTACTCTTCTGCCAGTAACTATTAAAAGCATAAGAAGCATGTGCAATGACTGTATCAGGATTATAGCAACTTCCATCTGGCTGAATCTCATTACAATCACCACCGCCTTCACCACAAGCAAAATCTATGGCTTCTTGTAATGTATCAACAGGAACACTAGGTTTTGCAACACACCAAAGTTTCTCACCTCCAATCGCAAACCCAGGCTCGGGGGTTGGTGCTGGAATACATGGCGGAAGATTATACCCACCGTATGGAGGTGAAATTACAGGTGACTGCAATGGAGGAAGATGAAATCCACCAAATGGAGGTGAAATTACCGGTGACTCCATTGGAGGCGGAGAGTTTGAACCGATTAATGGAGGGAAATAATGTGGAGGAGGTGAGATTTTTCCGATTAATGGAGGTAGAGGGCTTTTGGCGACGTTTGCAGGGAAGGATACGTGGATAGGAGATGAAGGAGAGATGGTTGGTAATGGAGTTGGGCGAGCTGGGTATGGATCAACCGCCATTGTTGTGAAAGATGAGAGCTTTCTGGAAGTGGGTTTAGTGGATTTTATGACTTTGATGTCTAAAGATCCAAATTTTATGATTTGGGAAGGGATTTTTGAAATGGGTCCAGATGGGTTCACCAAATAAGTTGAGTTTGTGGTTTTAATGAACTCGAGAAGAGGTTTGATTAGGGTTTCAGCTTTGGATTCTTCTCCTTCAAAGCATTTTGAAGAAATAGAGGGGGAAACTTTGATTTCCTTTTCTAAACCCCATCTTGTTAGAGAATAGTAGAGATTCTTAAGAGAAGGTAAAACAAGCCCAAATTGATGGCTTTGAGCTTGTGAACACAGCAAATTATGACCAACTGCAATGTGGGTGATTCTAGAAGAAGGGTAGTGAGAAAGAACATGGATTCTGAGCCAAGATTCAGCTTCTAGAACATTTGAAGAAACACTTATGAGGTTTTGGGTAGGCAAAGTAACAGCAAGTAAAGTTGGGTTAGTAGCTGATGAAATGCTCAAAAGCTCAACAGATTCTTCAAAAGCACCTGCAAACAAAAACAAATTAAATTTTCACATTTTACATGAATTAGGAGAGTTTTTTTTTCCCCCACAAGTAGAATGAATGAAGTTCTCTTTACCAGAAATACCCAGAAAACAGAGCAAGAGAAGGGCGAATGCCCCTGCCATCTTGAAGAGCATCAATGGCGATTCAGAAGGGATTTTTGTTGAGAGTGGTGAGTAATATGAAAGGTAAAGGTAAAGGTAAAGATTTGACTGTCCGTGAATATGAAGAAGTGGCGAGCAGCAATATCTGTAGACCTGTGATACTCTGTTTCTCTCTGTCTTGAAAATCGTACTATTTTTGCAGGTCTGTCCTTTTTTGTAATTTTGACTGACTCAACAGAGTAAAAAGGGAGAATGGAGAAAAAGAACCAATACTCAGTTGGCCTAGTAAATATGGTACTAGGTTCCTTAAGTGTTTAGCTTGGAGATTCGAGTTCGAATCTTCCTTGCGGTATGTATGGAAAAACTGATATTGAGAGGATATCTCTCAACAATGGGCCACGACCTTCTACCCGATCCGGACGTAGAGCAAATTTATGAAAAACGGGTCCAAGTTATAAGGTGTCTTGCAAACATGACCCTAAACTACTTCAACGTTGTCATAGACTCATAAATGGGTTCTTAGCCCATCAAATTGTAGTGTTGTAATACAATACAAGTAATTCGGCCTCGGCTCGTTAAAAAGTTGACTCGAACTCGTTCATTTTTTAAACAAACTGAACATAAATATATTTTAAACTTCGTATAAAACTCTGACTCGGCTAGTTTATAAACGAGACGAGCTTGAACATGTCAATGCTCGCTCGTTTGGATAAAATAACACCAGTAATATTATTTTAGTTGAGCTACTTGAACTCGGCTTGAGCTCGTTCACTTTCTAAATGAGTCAATTATGAACACGGCTCGGACTCGACTTGTATATAAACGAACGTATTTATTATAACATGTCAATACTCAATTCGTTCGGTTTAAACATGTCAATACTCAATTCGTTATGCTCGTATTATACCCCTATCAAATTGTGATAGTATAGATCGGAAACTATTAGACTAAGAGTAGTACGAAGTATTTATTATAACATGATTTCTATCAATTTGTTTTGTTGTTTTTTATTAACACTCGATTTTTTTAATTTCATTTTAATAATTTATTAACAAATGGTTGGTGATTTACAACTTTTACTTGAGTATTCACGTCTAAGCAAATCCTTAATCACATTAGGGACTAATACTAGGTTGGTCTAGTGGTAAAGTGGCGCTAGACTCTTTAAGTGTTAGTTTGGAGATTCGAGTTCGAATCCTCCCGACAGCATGTATGAAAAAAGTTGATATTGGGAGGGTCTTCTCAAATGGGTCACGTCCGTACCCGGTCCGGATGTAGAGCGATTTATGCCGATCAAACCGAACGTAAAAAAAAAAAAAAAGGAAAACACATTTGGGTTTGTAAGATTTTCGTTTTTGTACACGTAACCGAACTTTGATAACTGATATTAACGCTAAGGTACTATTTTATAATGAAATCATGATCGATCGAATGTTACTTAACCGAAATCATGGTTAATCGAATTTTGCTCGATAGAAATCATGGTTAACCGAATATTACTTGACGGAAATCATGGTTAGCGGGGTTTAGACAGCCCTAATAATTGCATCTCATCTTATAGGTGAGACATTATTCACAAAGTTGTAAAAGTTATAGCGTAAATTTAGAATAACCATCGAAATTGTGAGTCACTTAATTTACCCGCAAATAAATGGCGGGAACCGGGACAGAAGAGACTAAAAAGAGAGTAAAGAGTAAAAACTAAAAAGGCAGAGTAGGTGGGAAAAATAAAGTGTAAAAAGCAGGTAAAAGCGGGGCATTTTGGGGAATGTGAAATTAGCTTCTTTTTCCTTTTTCTACAAGGTACTTTCACTGTCCTTGCAAGAAAATAATTTAGCCTTTAATATTTATGAGTGTTTTTTTCATAACGAAAATAGGTTAAAGTTAGATTACCTTCTAGAGGTGATCTAACCTAAAGCATCATCGTGGACGGGAACACGAAGTTCGGGATCATCAGAAAAATTGGTATTGGGATTCGATATTTTCAAATGGATCAAACGGTCAGCAAAACAGTTAATTTCTATGAAAACATGTCTGATATGAAATTCGTCAAAAAAGAGAAGGTTCATTCTGGAGTTGAAAATAATCAAATCGACATCTCATAGGCAACTCCATACACCTTGGAGTGCCTTAATAACACACAAATTGTCTCATTCGATTTCAATCTTTTTTATGCTTAATCTAATTGCTTCTTGTAACCCACCTTTGAGACCATAAGCTTCGGCTTTTAATACCAAATTAAGATATTTTTTCTGGCATCAAGGAAAATGACCTCTCCATTTTGATTCCGAATAACAAATTCAATGGATGTTACACCCGAGTCAAGTTTTGAACCATCAAAGTTCAATTTGTGGAATACAGGGTTTGGTTTATCCCACTTAATATTGTGTTTTTTTCCTTAAATTCAAATTATTTCTATTATTATTTTTTGGTTTTATATCGTAGTCGTCGTCATTTGTGTTAGTTTTTCAATTATGTATTTGGTTTTTGACAAAAAAGATGACCTTGTTAATGGGGCCACAAGGTTCATTATTAAAGATGATTTTGTTTCTAAAAAACCAAATACTTCACTAGATGGTTGCAAGACATGCAACCTTGTTCGCCCCAATTTTGTTTTTTATTTCATGTAAAAGCTCATGAGCTTTTTTATTTTCCGTTTTAATGGTGTTGATTTCATTTAGTATTGAACTATCAATTTTGGCAATGATTTGTTTAGTAAAAAGACAATCTATCAGCAAATGGACTAAGTCCTCTAACCTCTAGGTGGTGGTTGCAAAGTTCACATTGTCTCGTTACGAAAATTCTTCTTTCGTCTAGTTTTGCTTTTATTGGAATTTCATTTTTTGAGATTTTCCAAAAAAAATTTTTAATTTTTGGTTGATTATTGAGTTTCCATATCCAATCACAAGGAATTATTGGTGGTCGATACAAATCCTCCTTAATCACATCTGCAGCTGACTTGGCTGTGAACCATCCATTAGTGTTACATCTCCAATATAATCTGTCTTGCATATTGTTTTTTGAGATAACAGTTTCCTTAATTTTATTCATAATCTCCGAATTTATGATGCTTTGTAATTCATACACTAATTTGAAGTTTTTTAATCTGCTATTTTATATTTTTTATTTTTCGATAAATATATAAATATATTTTACTTCAATTTAAAATTTCTTCTACAATATATTATATTCTTTTAACTCAAACTAAATGGCTATTGGTTACAAAGTTTTATATAAAAAGAACTAAGTTTATTGATTGAATAAATGTTTTAAAAAAAACTGTTATATGTTGTTTATTTTTAGAGAAACTTCTCTCCCATTAATTTGCTTTGATTTTATATTTTTCCTTGACATTTTTTTTAAATGGTTAAAGAAACTTTTATAGGATAGGAAGATGATCAAACACTTATCGATCAATTTGATACAAACTGCTACTTAGCGCAATTTCCTTGATTTTTCTAGAAAAATTACAATATCAATCGGTATAATATTTTAATCTATATAATTTGAGTAATAGATACCCGATACTGTATTACTTGCATAGTGCAGGCAACTATGCAAGTGATGTCTACCACTTTGAGTAATTCAAGGCAGTGGGATTTAAGTGGTTAATATTTAAACTCACAATTTAACCAATTTAATTTAATTTCCAATTTTTTATATATTAAAAAGTAGTATTTCTTGAATGCTCACCAAAATAATTTACTGTCAGATCTTGTTAATCAAAATAATTTATAAATATGTCTTCAAACCCTCTTTCGTTATGAAATATTTTATTTCCATAGAATAATAATTATAAAATTTGAATGCGAGGACAAATATGAACCTGGGCCCAAAAGAAGGCCCAATAAGAATCGGGCCATATCTAAGGCCCTAGCCTCTATGGTAATGTATCTCCTTTTTTTTTTGGTAAAAAGAGGGCAAAATCCTAGCACATAAAAACAATTACAACCGTGTTATACGAGGCATACTAACACCCCATAAATCATCCAGTAAAATACCGCTAACACTAGGCGGTGGAACAGTTAAAACATGTAACCCAAGACTAAGAGAAAAAACCGATAAAGCAGCAGCGTCAGCTGCTCTATTTCCTTCCTGAAATATGTGACCAAGTCGAACGACCCAGTCGCGTGCAAGGTAGCCTTGGCACATTGAAACCAGGCTGAAAAGTGGGTGCATCGTGTCAACACCCTAACGAACCAGATCCAAGACCAATAAAGAATCAACATTCGCCATAATCTGTCTGTATCCCTCGGACCAAGCGATCTCAAGTCCGTGAATGAGCCCCCATAACTCCGCCTCCGGGACCGAAGCAGACCCTAGATTAGCCGTGTAACCCAAAATCCAGTCCCCTTCTTCATTACGTAGTAGCCAGCAGCAGCAAGAGATTCCTGTCCCCTAACAGCACCATCGGAATTCAGCATGATCCACCCCGGGTTAGGACGAGTCCAGGTGACCAATCGTTGACGTTTCGGCTGGAGGACTTGCATATCTGGGCATGCCTCCAATGCATTCTTTAACTCACGATAGCGGTTCCAGATAAACACTACCCTATCAAAATCCGAACCTCCGCCCCGAAAGATCCTATCGTTCCTCCACCGCCACAGCCACCACACCGTAATGGCAAATAACGAGTTCCAGATCACTTGGATCCCTCTGTCTTCTCAGTAACAATGTTCATAAAAAGCCAATCCTCCCAACCGAGACCAAAAAAAATTGAGATGTTGGACGCCGGAACCAAGCGTAACCAGACTTGTTTTGCATGACGGCAATCGCGAAAGAGATGAATTAAAGTTTCCGTTGAGTTATGGCAAAGATTGCAACACCTGACGTCCGTGAGATGTCTCCGTGCCCGCTCAACATTCGTTAAAATCCTACCCCAACATAACTGCCAGACAAACATCCTCACCCTCTCCGTGGCAACCAACTTCCAAACTCTGGAGAAAAGCCCATGTCTCACCCCATGGTTCGGGTCCTCCGTAGAACTAACAAACTCATACCCTGATTTGGAAGTGAATTTCCCATTTTGTGTGAGTTTCCACCGCACACAATCAGTATGACCCTCACCAGGAGAAAGTGTTTTAGCAGAAAGTCTCAAAAGGCAGGAGTTAGAAACCATACCACTGATGGAGCTCCAATCCTAGCCAGCGTCAATGGACCAAAAGTCCCGAACCCTTCGATTAAAATCCACCTCCGTTAACGACCCATGACAATGAAATTTAAGAGCATCATCAAACAACCACAGATCCGTCCAGAACTTGGTACTACGTCCATCAATCACATTCCATATCCGGTTAGGAGCAATGACAGTGTTATAAACCTTCACAATTCCCCTCCAGATCATAGAGACTCCCCCTAGCCTGGAGCATGTCCGGCCAGTCCCCATAGTTCGCCTTATATTTATGGAGTAAGACCTTGAACCACAACAAATCCCTACCATCAAATAAACGCCAACAAACTTTACTCAGCATTGCCGCATTAACAACGGCAGATTTCCGAAGCCCTAACCCCCCATCACTCTTCGATCGACAAATATCATTCCATTTAACAAGGTGTATACGGCGTGCTCCTGGTGCACTACCCCACACTAAATCCCTGCACATCCGATCGAGTTTCTCACACACCGACATCGGAAGGCACAAGGTCTGCATATGATAAATAGGGATTGCAGAAAGCACCACTTTGGCAAGTGTGGCACGTCCCGCAATACTGAGTGAATTCCTCTTCCACCCCGCAAGTTTGGTCATAACCTTCTCAATGACAAGATTAAACGTACTCGAACTTGTACCCGAATGGAGAATCGGAATGCCGAGATACTTACCAAGATGACGCGTACAAGATATACCACTCAAATTGCTCAGTTGTCGCTCCAACTACCCCCTGCAGTTATGGAATACAAATAGTTTTGATTTTTCCATACTAACCTTCAAGCCCGAGGCATCACAAAAACTCTCTAAAATCCTCCTAACCACTTGAACTTGGTTGGCCGACGCCTTTGCAAATAACAGAATATCATCTGCAAAAAAAAGATGGGATAAGGGTGGGCCTCCTCTTGATAAGTGCATAGGTTTCCATTCTCCCCTCTCCACAACTGTATCAATTAAATGACCCAATTTTTCCAGACAAAGCACAAAGAGATACGGCGAGAGTGGATCTCCTTACCTAATCACCCTCTTCATAGGGAAATCCTCCGTCATCTCACTATTCCACAGGACACTCATAGTCCCCGTGGAAACACAACTCATAACACGGTCAATCCACCTAGAAGAGAAACCCGCTACCCGCAAGGTGTCTTCCACGAATTCCCAGCGAAGCATATCATACGCCTTCTCCAAATCCAACTTTAGGATCATCGACCCTTTCCTACCTTTCTTCTTCCTCATGGAGTGGACTGTCTCTTGGAGGAGGATGACATTGTCGGAGATCATACGGCCTTGTATGAAATTGCTTTGCATTGGACTAACAAGGGTATTCATTAGCGGCTTTAGGCGATTAACGAAGATCTTAGTAAAGATCTTATAGAAAACATTACACAAACTGATGGGTCGAAATTGGGAAACAAAATCAGGATTATTAACCTTCCCAATTAAGACGATCAAGGTGGCATTGGATGTCTCCGGCAACACCCCCTCAGACATAAATTTCGTCACCATATCAACAACAGAAGGACCAACTACGGCCCATGTTTTTTGGTAAAAACCGGGGTTGAAATCATCCACACCCGGGGCTTTCCAAGTGCCCATAGCCCTAATCGCCGTTCTAACATCTCCTTCAAGGAAAGGGGCATTCACCGAATCGATTTGTGACACTGAAATGTATGGAAAGCCCATTGACGGGAGTGAGCTCAAAGGAGGCATAAAAGATGGGCTATACAGATTCTGGAAGAAGCTACAAACATGGCGTTGCAGAGCCGTAGAATCTAAACACCAAGAGCCATCTGGAAGCCTCAAAGTATCAACTCGATTTTGTTGTCTTCGAATCAAGGTTGACAAGTGAAAAAACTTCGTATTCCTATCCCCGCAAGTAAGCCACTGCTGACGTAATTTCTGCTTCCATAAAATCTCTTCCTGGTCCAAGGTCTTATCAAGATCCATGACAACCCTAGCTTCATCTTGAATAAGCGAATCAGTAGGACCCCTTGCCAAATCCTCAGTGATCCGATTCAGTAGAGCAGTGAGATTATTTTTCCTGATTTCAATATTCCCAAACACCGATTTATTCCAAACCTCCAGCGCGGATCTGAGTTTCGACAGAGCAACCGGAAGAGGGGACACTCTATCCCACGTGGAACTACTCAGATTACGAAACTCTGGGTGAGTAAACCAAACTTCTTGGAATCTGAAAGGTCTACGCCTAGGGTTCCCCATCTTTCTACCATGTAAAGAGAGGAGAAGTGGGTTATGATCTGATGATAATCGCGGGAGGTGGAGAACCGAAGCATTAGGCTAGAGCAATCTGGCAGAAGGTGACATACAGATACGATCAAGACGTTTGACAACCCTTGACGAAACATTTCGACCGCGAAACCAAGTGAAAGGAGAACCCTGGAAGCCCATATCAATTAGGTCATTATTCTGAATCCATTGACCAAACCTGATCGACTCCCTTGAGAGCCTATTCGAACCCCCATCTCTCTCCGTCAAAGAAGTAATAACGTTAAAATCCCCACCTATAATAACCAGATCAATAGCCTGGGACACCCTCTCGGACAGTGTCTTCCAAACGGATCCTCTAAGCCGGGGATCCGGGCAAATATAAACAAGAAAAAGATAAACCTTTGTAGGGCTAGAAGAGGCCATGGCATGAATAAACTGTCTATCCCGAGATATCACGTTTATGCCACACTTAGCGGAGTGCCATAACAACCATATACCTCCGTTATGCCCCACAACTTCCACCTTACACACTGAATCAAAACCCATATTCCTGCATATGTTCTCAGCAGCATCACCTAAGCAATGCGTTTCAAATAAAGCAACATAGTCCGGCTTAAACTTACGAAGCAAGTATCTCATGGATCTCCGGAAACTAGGCTTAACAATACCGAAGCAATTCCAATAGAGACCTATCATTAAAGAAACGGTATATACAAGGACTGCGATAAACATCGCTTAACACTTCCCAATCGGAGTGGACACAGGGTTAGGAACCCCCCCTGCTGGCACCACACTTTTGGTCATAATGTCATCTCCTGGGTTCTCAGAACTACCAGTATTAACCGCCACAGTACAAAACCTGACATGCCCAGAGATCTCTCCGCCAGAGACAGAAGTTACCATTGCCCCCTCTGTTTCCATAGCAGAAAGTTGGACAACCCCTGTAGCTTCCACACCTACACGCTGAGCATTAAAAACCATACCCCCCACATTCTCCTCCCTCTGAGTATGATCTACCCATAGACGTATTCTCCCTCAATCCTGGATCACTCCTAATAACTATCCTCGCTTCAGTCGAACCACCAACCTTCGACTCTTGGTTTCGAGACCTCTTTCGTTGCTTATGTTTAGGCACAAAGGCCACTCCAGGGACACTCTCAGTCAAAACGGGTTGTTTTCCTTTATCAATCGTATTCATCGCACCATTATCTCTTCCTTCAGTTCTCAGCGATGAAAATATGTTTCCTCCCATGCTAGCAGCCTGGGTAATAGCCTTCGGGACGTGAGTATACTTGGTTGGCTTTTGGCGTCTAGGCACCGCCATCCACGGTCCATGACCATGATCCTCCGCATAGACTAAGGGGGTAGCATGGTGGGAATCAGCAGTTGAAGTCTCACTTCCAGTGTTCTCTTCATCCATCTCCGGTCTAGGATGATTATCACCTTGCTGGAACTGACTCTTGTCCGGACATTGCTCTTTCAGATGGCCATAGCGTCCACAAAGGTGACAAATAGTGTGTAGGTTCTCATACTCAAGCTTTAGACACTTCCCATTCAGTAACATCTCACCTTTGAGAGGCTTAGTTAAGTCGATCTCTATACAGACACGTGCGAACCGGCCCCTGGTCAGGCTTAGAGTATTCTCATCAATCTTGATTGGAACCCCAATAGCCGAGGCAATGGCATAGATCATCTTCCCATTGTACGTAGCAAAAGGTAATACTGAAATTCTCACCCACACTCCCGTAGTAGTAATAACTGAATGATCAGGATCGAACGCCGGTTCCCATTTTTTGACCATCATATAATGGTCGAACATAGTCCAAGGGCCCCCAGTTAGGGCACCTAAGAAGTCCGACTCCAGTTCGAATCGTACTAGAAAAAACTCATTCGGGAGATCTATAATCGACCAACCTCCGCTTGGTTTCCAGATGATTCGGAGGATTCTTTCAAAGGCTGAGTACGAAACCATTCTGTCAAGTAGTTTAATTACCACCGAGTTCTTCCATGGAGCTTCCAGAACTTGAATAACATCCTCCGTCACATTGACAACAGGAATGGAGTCTTGGCCTTTTGGGTAAGTGATGCAAACCTTTCCAGCCGTAAGGAGATCGTCCGGGAGAGAAGGGGACCTCTTCCAATCCTCAGACGCGAACAATCTCTTCGCCCATGGAGACGGGGGATCAGGTGGGTCACCAGGAAGAGCGGGCGGGGCCGTGGAGACAGGACTGCTGGTGTTACCACTGCTAGGCAGTGGAGGAAAAAACGAAACAGCCGCGGCAACCGTTATTTCAGGACGCGTGTTAGGATCAGCTTGGGGAGTCGCTTGGGGAGTCGCCATTTGGAGAGCAAACAATAGGAATGTATCTCCTTACCATCACCGCCGTGTATTAATTTATGAAATCCAGTTAATTCATACAAATAAAACATATGAAACTTATTTATTAGATTAACTCAGTAGGCATTCATGCTCATATTGACATATATCCTCTTAAACGTTATTTTATTGAGCAAGATATATAAAAATATTTAAATTTGTGCGTGATTTACTTTGGGTTGTTTGATTTTGTAAATGTTTTACGTTAATTGCTAAACCCTACTGATTATTAGACGAGTTCGTTCAAAACTCAAAAAAAAAAAAATCCAGATTTTATAATAATAATAATAATAAAGACAAAGTACGGATGAAGTATATATGTATGTAGATTGTAGAATATCACACTCACTATCACCCCGGTCAAAAGTTCATTATTACATAAAACCTTACAAGAAAACACGTAAAACTAGTTGTTGATATTAAGCTTCTCAAATGTAAAGTTACATTTTAATTATTATAAGGTCCGATACTACTTATTCGATAACAAATTTAATAATTTTCTCAAATGTAGAGTTACATGTTAAGTCTTATATATAAGTTCCGAGACAACTTATTTTATTATTAAATTAGTTTTTTACGTAAATCAGACTAATCTACAAAACAACTATAAAGAGTTGCAATTGCATCTCACCTCTAAAGTTGAAAATTTGAAAATCTAGTAAGATATGTGAATTGCACACGTGAATTTATTTATACAATTAAAAACGAATTTAGGGAGTCTGGATCACCTATTGCCTCAATGTGTAACCTTTTCTATTGCAACTTTTTTATTGGTTTATTTATAAGATAATTGGTTACTTTAATTAATTTTAAATTAAAAAAATAAATTACTTACCATTTAAAGTACGTAATTAATTTCAAATTAAAGAAAGAAATCAATACCATATAAATGATTAAATTAACTTAACTTATATAAAATATTGTAATTTTTGTTTAAAATTTCACTTGAAAATAATTATATGTAATTTATAAAATTTGTAAAGGTATGATAGTCGGAGTGTTTTAGATCGTAAGATTTATTATGTCATATATATCTTAGTCATTTGTCTATTATTTTAATAAGTAATTAAATTAAACTTATATAAAATAATGTTTTAATGATGTTTTGCATTTCATTTTACTTTTTATTTATTTTCTTTTGGATTTTCATTGTCATTCAACCCATATTTATTCTTACACTACTACAAATATACATTAACAATACTAAAATAAAATATTTACTAAAGGTAAAAAAAATTATAATTAGATTATATATATATAATCTAATTATAATTTTATTTTCCTCTAGTAAACATTTTATTTTAGTATTATTAATGTATATTTTATCTTTTAATTTGATATGGATCACCAAAGAGATATGCATATAATCTAACTCGATATGATGCATGTTTTTTTTTTTTTTCCATTTAGCTTTAGTTTAATTGGATAGTTCAATGTTTTTTGTTTAATTTATTTGTAAATCTTAATTGAATTGGGATTTTTATTTAAAGGTAAATTTTAGATCTAACATTAATATATGAAACATTATTTAACAAAATTAGATGATTACATGAAATATTTAATAAAAAAAAAATTATTTAACAAAATTAGATGAATAAAGAAAATATCAACCAAAAAAACACTATTAGTTTTTTTTAGGTAAAAAAAAAGATAAAAAAGAAACTATGATTACATATATTCACTTATATGGTAAATGATTTCTTTTCTTAAATTTAAAATTACTTAAGTTAATAAATTAATATGACAAGTGGACCAATAAAAAAAGTACAATAAAGAAGGCTACATACTAAGGCAATAGGTGATCCTCACTAGAATTGAGGGGTAGTCTTAAGACCCATATATTTTTAGAATAGATATTAATTAACGTTCACATGACATAGAGATTTTTTTTATCCATATAAAACCATACTTGAGAATGAACGTACATGATGAAAGTTCATATTAAGTGTTTGTAGGGAGAGTTTCACTAGATTGTTCAAATTTTATTAACCAGCATATAATACATCGTTATAATAGGAAGGCTAGGAAGAAAGATATAATATTTTTTTGCTGAACAAATCTTCAAATTATAATAAAATATACATTAACGAACATAAACAAAAGTTTTAACAACCTTTAAATGTATTTTACCAGTATATAAATTTATACTAACAAACATTTTATTTGGATTTAACCGGCATTATATTATTTAACGAATGTTAAAATATCACATACTATATATTTAACGATCGTAAACATATTGTAACCAACTACTCTATCATTAATGAACGTTTAAAATATGAAGTACGTATGTAGGTACGTAGGTTAACCAACTACTCTATATTTAACGAAAATAAAAATATTTTAACCAGATATATACCTACATAAAGAATGTTAAATTGCACAATACGTATGGTAACGGTAGTAAAAATATTTTAACATGCTATATATCTACATAAAGAACGTGAAATTGCATAAATGTTGAAATTATCAAAATTTTATTACGAAAAATATAATATACCGATAAATAACTACCATATATAACACTTAATCTTGAATGTAAATCTACAATAATCATACGGTATATAGGTCCTATCCCTAATCTAAGATATATTCTTGAATGTAAATCTACAATAATCTTGAATGTAAATCTACAATAACTACCATATATAACACTTAATTTGAGTTTTGAGGGCCATTGCATGCCCATATATAAAGCAATCTTTCAGATTCTTTACTCAACTCTTTTTCATTGTCCTATTTCTTTTACACATTACTACACGTCAAATTTCACCGACGTTACTAATCTACATATGTTCAATATCATACTCATGGAACTTATTATTATTGTTACGACACGTAAGAATATATGTTGTTAGTGTAAGAACGACTAACTTTGCTTTCTTTATTCTTCATTTGTAGATTGTTTGTTTACGTACGCTATTATTTAACAATTATGTATGTATAAACAATTCGGTTAATTTTGGTCTATCATGCATATATGTATTTTGGACTTTGACCGATTGTTCAGGTTCTCCTGGTTCGGTTTTAGATTAAATGGACAATTTTCTTTCATTTTGATTGGTCCTCTCAAACCAACTTCTTTATCAAGTGTAATAATATTAATATATATCCACCGATTATTCTATTAATTAAATGAGACAGCTTATTATTTTTCTACAAAATTCCAAATTACAACTAATTATTAGGCGAAGTAAGCTAATTCACAATCAACTAGCCATTAATTACTCATTAGCTTTACATTTTGTCTCTATACCTTAAATTAATATACTTAAACTTAATCCTCCAAATATCTTCTCACTGTGTTTTAACTTTCAGCCGATTTCCCTTTCTTCACTAACTATACTTAACTCTCGGAAACCTAATCTTGTTGTATTTTATGGGAAATATTTAATTTCAATTCATAAAAGTTTTATTTTTTTATTTTTATTTTTTTGGTGGTTGTTGTTGTTGTGTAATATAACATGTGCACATAGGTTTGTCCTATTCTTGATCTCTAAATTATTGCAAAATCTTATTATATATGTAGGGCCTGTCCTTTTTATGTTCCATTTAGGAATAATACAACTACCAGTATATTTTAACATAAATTATTATAATTTAATGAAAAATAACAGCCTTTGAAATAATATAATATTTTCTAATTTTATACATTTTCAAAGGGGTTATAAATATATACAAGTATATCCTAAAATTACTTTTAATTGCTAAATTATGTTTAAAATTATAACTAACACATCATATCAAAATAATGTTTACATATTTGTAGATGATTTCTTTTTTGAGGGTGTTATTTGGATGATATAGTCAATTTGCATTCGGTAAGACAAATTTAAGGGGAAAATATACTCTTACAAGTTACAAATATTTAAAGATGTTTTGTTTTATAAAACAAACTTAAAACTACAATTAAGGATGAAGATAGGAAAAATCTTCTATATTAATTTTTTGCTCCACGTTAATATTTTGGATTGGGTTTGTAATAATGAAATGCAAAATCTTTGGTAAATCTTAAAGTGATTTGGTAAATACTTTATAAAGGTTACGTGGATTAAGACTTTATATGCACGTTAGACAAAACTAGATGTGTATAAAGAGTGTTTACAATTTATGAACAACAATCATTATCTTAATTAATTATTCTCAGAAGAATCGGTATGTATAAAGTCACACGATCCACATGTTCAAGAGTGTGATCAATCACAGTGAAAAAATGAAAGTCCAATTGATAATTATAAAGTTTAAAAATAAATAAATATGGGTGACCCTTTGAACCCTTGCTTTGTAACCCGAGTAAATCGAGTGCTTATTTTGTAATTATTTTTATGATACTAATTGTAAGGGCTCGATTATGATCATAATCACTATAGTAACGATCATTGTGAATACGTATAGGCAAGAGGATTGTCCTCTTTCAACAAAAAAAAACAAAACAAAAAACACTCGTCTATACTCATAAGGATCGAATATGAATCATATGATCATGATCGTATGGATCACAATGATCTTTTATCAAATAAATTCCTGTCTATCTATCACTTTATAGCGGAAAATTAGTATAATGCCCTCACAACATTGTTAGTTGTTTTAACAAGGATGATTTCAACTCAACTCATTCTCGATGTTAACCCTTAAAGTATGAATCGTTCGTTTATAATTCTAGTGGTTACAGTGTTAGAGGACGAAGCACGAGATTTGTCATCAAATTGTTACATACTTATGTGCAGTCGAGTTATTCTCCAACCCAAATCATATGGCTCTTATTTATATTGTTGTTCCCAATAAATCAAGATTAGAATTATAACTTGTCGCTCATTGACTATATATATACGTTCCTCGATGGCTAGGAAACTATCGGAGTTTTTGTCAATAAATCTTGCCTCTTATTACTCAAAGAGAGTTTTTACGACTGAGAGATATACATGAAATTTTGGAATAGATTGTGGGTGGATTTGATGGATAGTGAAAATGAGGGGTACCTTCCCTTATTCATATCTATTGCCATCTCCTTCCCGAAAAGATTCTGAAAACTCAATTATCCTAGGTCGTTTGGGAGTCTTCCTCTCTATAACAATGTTTAGGCTTCTCGATCTATGCTTATAGACAATTATGGGTACTAGCCCAACCTATGAGATTCCACACGGTCATAGAGAATTCCGACGTTCTCTAGAGTAGTTCACTATGTTCTGGAAATTTCCTCATAAGCCTAGAGATTTCTATTTCAGTCTAGAATGTTTCATCTATATGTTTCCTCCATCTTTCGATATGTGTTGCTGCGTTCCAAATTCCTCGAGTATTCTGGGTCCTTCGTGATTGTCCCGAATCTTTCCAGAATACTTTTTGTCTCATTTGTGTCATCTTAAAAAGACCTATAGGTATTGACCTTCTTCCGTGTCATGACTTCTTGTCCTTTTCCAATGGTGTTGTCCTTGTCTTGTGACAAGTCAGCTCGTCTCGCCGGCCTTGACGTCGTCAAAGATGAGTGATATGTGACACTTACAAGCTCTATATCTATATCTATCTATATGTCTTAATGTCACACATCTTATAGTCAATTAGGGGTTCGAGGGGGACAAACGCAAGGGCCCGGGGACGGCAGCACCCCTAGGTCAGGAATGGACGTCTCATTGCCGCACCCAATCAACAAGTATTGGGTTGAGGGATACGAAGTACCCTTTCACCTAGGGGTATGGGGTCTAAAACGTCCGGCATTGACGGTATGGTACCATACCGCGGTTTGAGTCATTTATTTGGCATTCACTATTTGACCCAAGTATCATTAGGATTTTGTTATTTTTTATTTTGAAATATTATTTTGTACTTTTAACAATTGTTAATAATACAATTATGGAGGAACAATATATATATATATATATATATATATATATATATATATATATATATATATATATATATATATATATATATATATTTTGATGATGGTACAATTATCATTCTCATGGATTAAGGTTAGCTTGGAACGTGGGTATCTAAATTGTGATTCTTGAAACGGACTTACAATTGGTACTCACACTTCTCAATAAACCCATATCTCATAATCACCTCCTTGCTAGTTTGGTACTACAGTGTCAAGACTTTTTTAAAAAGAGATTGGTCTACCAAGCTCGTCATGCCTTCCAATAGACAAATAATGTTTCGGATTATTTAGCGTCTTTTGCTTTCCACCTGACATTTGATTTAAGTGTATTGATTGACCCTTCTGAGGGTGTAGTTAATCTCCTTTCATATGATGTAAGTGGTCGGACTATCTCCGTATGCTGAACACTTAACCTCTTTTATTTATGATAAGCACGATCAAATACACGGAAACCACTGACTCTCCTTACAACCAAAAAATTATCATTTACATGGACTGTCAACAATTGTTGACAATATAATTATGAACCATCAATGATTGTCGACTCTCCTTTCATGTCATGAACACTTAACCTCTTTTATTACGGTTAATACCCTTCAGGATTGGGGTTTTTCGAATTTCGCCCACCACTTT
This sequence comes from Fagopyrum tataricum, assembly GCA_002319775.1. Classification (NCBI taxonomy): domain Eukaryota; kingdom Viridiplantae; phylum Streptophyta; class Magnoliopsida; order Caryophyllales; family Polygonaceae; genus Fagopyrum; species Fagopyrum tataricum. The sequence goes on from CM008284.1 coordinate 2,303,471, forward strand.
TTCAAAGTTCCGTTGTTGTCCTCAAACTTTCTTCTTTTTTCGGATTTTGCCCTAAGCTAGATAAATTTGTCTGTCAGACCGATCCCATATAATAAAATTTAATTAATATTTTCCTTGTCTAAAATTATACCAATTTAAACTTTGAACATGTTTCTTAATTAGTGCGAATCGAACTTTGGTTAATTATCAAATAAGAATGTAGACTACAAGCTACAAGTAAAAAAGAACATTTCTACATGGACACAAAGTCACAAACAAACAATTTAGAAGGGTAAGTGCGTGAGTTGTCCCCTTGGCCATTCATCCACGAATATTCCGGTTTGAATCTAAATTGTGTACATATATATATACTGACTCTAGTTTCTGGCACTGTCCGCATGTTCTCTACGTAACACTAAAAGTGTGCATGGTAGTGGATGAGTGGACCAGCTGCTACCACCGCCCTATATCTACCAATCCCTAAAGCTTCACTTTTTGAGGCCATAACAGTAACGTCAGTGCGCGCGATGACGCGTCTGCATGAGTATCGGCTAGGCTCGATTAAACGGGTTCGGGTCGGACTTCATACGACCGGAACTAAGTTCCGGCTTTTGAACTGAAGGTTGTGACGTGTAAGCGGTTTGTATCTAGAAATCTGGTATGGTTCAGACCCGTATAGTGTATTTTGGACAACTAACGTATTGTTCGTGGACCGTATAGTCTGATCCGGTTCAATACGATCGGCCCACGACCGGACAATATGAATCCATTGCCATTTTAAAATTAAACAAATTTGTATTTGAAATAGTATGGGAAGTTTAAAAGAATTTTTGTATATTACAGACCACACTGTAATATTACGATCTAGAATTGAGCGACCTAGAGTATTACGTGCCAAGAAGAGACCATCATTTTGGTCTAGTCCAGATTTACGGTCCATAATTTACTCACCCTTTTTTTCTTTTTCTTTTTTAATATGGGTAATTGTAAGTAAAATTCATATCCGTAAATATTGGTAGGTAAACCGTTAAAATTAAACAATTTTTTTTGTTTGATATTATCTAGGTAAAGATTTTCACATTGTATAATTGTAAACTGATTAAATTCATACTAAGCCAACAAAATATTTTTCGTTTGTTATTAGAATGAGTTGAGAACATCTCACAAGTCACAGCATCTCTAAAGTTGTGATCTTGAACTATTTTATCTTATTTTCTTAAATTTTCTCTCGTTGATGTATCATCAAAACATCTGAGGTAACTTTACCAATTTCCTAATAGGATCTTTATTTCATATCTTTCATACATTTTATTACTCTCTTTTTATAATATAATACATTACAAATATACATCAGTTAAATTTATAGTTGTTTTTTGAAAATTAGAATCATATATCATATATTGATTACCTAGTAGATATATTTTATTATGTATTGATATAAATAACTTTTATTTAAATTAAATTTAAATAAAGTAGATGTGGACATCTAAAACTAACGTGACACGAGTGATTGCTTATTATTTTTTAATAGAAAATTTTCTATTAAAAAAAAATCATAAATATTTGTAATTAAATTTTTTAAAAAAACTGATGTGACTAGTTTTATCCCGCGACGTGGACAAATTAATTTAAACATATTATATAATAATTGATAATAGATTGTTAAATACAATATTTGGGTTCACATACCAAAAATAAAATCTGTTGATTACATTCTAAACCTAACACATACATATGGGCAAAGGATTTGAAGTCGTGATTCCTGTTGACAAGACAAGGGACCCTCCTATTACGTATTTATTTGACTAAAAATAGGGTTACTTAAGCCCCGACATAGAGGTAAGGCTTTACGCATTACATGGCAAATGTCGTTCAATATAATATCAAAGGAAGCACTACAAACTGCATTAAGATTTAAGAATAAGAATATTAACAAGTAACAAGTAACAAGTCTACTATAAATAATAATAATGTTCTTAAGCCGCAGTTCATCTCCATTCATCTTCACATCTAATATTCTAACACTAAAGTAGATTCGCCATTCATCCCCACGTGGATTTCCCATCTTTGCATGCATCATCCCCTACCCTAAATTATACATTTCCTACTAACATTACCAATAATCTCCTATGCTATATAGATAGCTCCAAGGAGAACTCCTAGGTAAGTTCATTATTACACTACACTTTAATATACATAACGGAATTCGACACACACGTTCTATAGTATTTTACCCGATATTGACTACGTACATTTACGGTCAGGGTGAATTTGTTTGAAAAATTTCATATTATAAAAAATTGATGATTCGAAGACATGGTAACAATACACATGAAAATCAACCCAAAGATTATATTTGACAAATAAGTATCAGACTGAACTATACAATGTAGGTTCAAATAATTGACAAACTACTCACATTATGCAAATACTATACTCCCTTAAACCCCATGTGAGGGAAATTTCGTCCCTTTTAATCTTCGATTGAATATGTGCGGTGTGACATTCAAGACATTTCATATATTGAATTGAAAATGTATACATCTATTTGATTCTCAATTATATCACCAAAATAGTCTCTGAAAAAAATGATACTCCGTTAAAAATCGAGAAAAAAAATCTCATAAATAAAAGCATAAAATATTACAATACTAATTGAACTTCAATTACATTTCTTCTTTTATGACAAAGCAATTACATTTACATTATTAAGATTACAATGGTTCATCAAATTTGGTTTTCTTTTCATGAAGAATCTTATGTCCAATACTATTTAGTTTATAGTAATTTAATGAGAAAAATGATAATTTTGGCATAAGACTAATTGATTTTACATAAAGTGGGACAAAACACAAGATCTAAAAGGAGAAGAGATCCCAAAGCAAAAGGAAAAGCAGAAGCACTTCCTTAGGCCTTAGTCATGGCATCATCACACACACCCACAAGCCACACCACATCTAGATCTTGTCTTGCAAATAAAGAGAAGGTTCCTATTTGCACCATTTACACACATAAAGAATATTACAAACCCCAAAACTAGAAAAAAAAAATTTAAATAAAAATAGAGCATAGCTTAGCAAGAAATGAATTTGCTTACACAAAACAAAGGAAGAACAATATTACCATAAGAGAAGACCTCTCTTTGCAAATTTCATCATGAAACTTCATCCCTTCATCTTCTTCCTCTTGATCATAATCATCGCCGCTACTAATCCATTAGCCTTTGCATTCCAATCTACCACTAGAAGAATCCTCCACGAGCCACTCTTTCCCGCCAGTTCAACTCCACCGCCGGACGGTGTTTCCGGCGATGAGGTCACTTCATTGCCTCCTCCTTCGCCGGATACTTCCGCCGGAGTTGATCCAGACCAGCCTTTCTTCCCGGAAATCCCGAATGGAGCTGCTGGTTCTACTCAAATTCAGAGTCCTCCTCCTCCTCTGTTGTTTGTTCCACCTTCCGCCGACTCGTCGGCGGTAATTCCGGCGGCTACGCAACCAACGAAGCCGGTGAAGAAAGTTGCGATTGTGATCTCTGTCGGAATTGTAACACTTGGAATGCTTTCAGCATTGGCGTTTTACATTTACCGGCATAAGGCTAAGCATCCAAACGATACCCAGAAGCTAATGGGTTCGAATTCCAACGATGATCACTCTAGAGATCCAAATTCGAGCTTATTCTACCTCGGAAACGTTGATTCTTCTAACCCTAGATCGGATGATTCCGCCATAGCCAATTCTTCGCCTTACCATAAGCTTAATTCTGTGAAGAAATCAGATCGGTATCGGCCTAGCCCTGATTTACAACCACTTCCTCCATTGAGCAGGCAACCTGTTCATCCTCCTCCGGTGGTCAGAGCTTCTCCGGTGAGGAATTCTCCAACGAACACTGTGTTTTCGTCGGAGGAGGATGAGGGTAGTCGTGAGATGGGCTTTTTTACCCCATACGGATCTGGTGGTGGATATGGTGCTAGAAGTAAGGTTAGTTGTTCACCCAGATCACGATTTTCGGCTTCTTCGCCTGATGTTGTTAAGCACGCAATTATTCCGTCTATAAAAACAACCCCTCCTCCTCCTCCTCCGCCACCGCCTCCTCCACCGCAAGATTTGCAGCCTTTGCCACCAGAGAAGAAGATTGGACCACTGCCACAAATAAAGCCAGCAGCTTTACCCATGAAAGCTAAGTTTACTGCACCTCTTTCCCCACCAAAACCAAATGCAACAAAATTACAGTCAGTTAGCAAGGCAAAGGTTCCACCACCGCCCCCACCTCCACCGCCGCCTCCACCATTGCCAGCTCCGATGGTTCCGAAAGTAAGAAGCACATGGGCTAATGTTAATGTCCCTTCAAAGCCATCATCCTATGCCCAAATCCAGACAATATCTGAATTTAAGCAAGGTTTGGAAAGAGAATTGGAAAAAACAAAACCTAGCGAAGATCTTGAAAATGGATGTAGTTCTTCAGGGAGGCCTAATGGAGACGACATGGAGGAGATGAAACCTAAATTGAAGCCTCTTCATTGGGATAAAGTTAGGGCAACTTCGGATCGAGCCACAGTGTGGGATCAGCTGAAATCAAGCTCTTTCCAGTATGATTTAGTGATCCTCCATTGTTTCTTATTATTCAATTCCACCATGTTTTGATTGCTGATTTTTATTATTTCAGGTTGAATGAAGATATGATTGAAAGTCTATTTGGATGCAATTCAAGCAATTCTGTTAACAAAGAAACCACTAGGAAGTCAGTACTTCCTCCTGTTGAACAAGAGAATAGGGTTTTGGATCCTAAGAAGTCACAGAACATAGCTATACTTTTGAGAGCTTTGAATGTGACTCGCGATGAAGTGTCCGAAGCACTTCAAGAAGGTAAGTTGGATCATTACAGATCAATCATGTCTATGATAATAAGATAATTGAGATTTTGTTTATACAGATTTCAATTTTTTTGAGAGAACATTCTAATACCTTTTGCTTGCTTCTTGGTTGGTGTAGAATCTCACAATAGAATATCTGCAATTTAATCAATATCTTGACTTAAGAACTCCCAACTACTTAAATGGCACATAAACAAGTATACAACATCCTCCAAGTTAGGGCTATGGCTAGGATATAGATTTCAATTATTTTGCTGAATAATAGTGGACTAAATTATGCCACGGAAGGACCATTTGATATGTTCTAATAGATACAGGGTCTATAGAATCTAGCTTCATCTTTTCTCTTTTTACTCAGCTTCTCAGAAAGTCTTCCAGTTTGTAGATTTTTTTTAATTTCTTTTCTGTTGAGTTTAAGCATTTAGCCCTATTATCATGATCAGCTTAGCTGTAAACTTATTGCCGAATGTTGAAAGAAAATTATGGAAGTATAGTCAGAGGTCAGTGGAGGATGCATCCTCAATGTGCTTAGAGTACCTCAGTGCAGATCTTACATGTACAGCAATACAGCAATACAGCATACTCAGTTTCCACTCACCGTCTCAACGGCAAATTGTAACCGTGAATTTTGAGCTTTATACAAGACCAGATAATGGCAACCTTAAAGCTTAAGAATCAGAAGCTACATCACGATAAAGCATGCTAAAAACTATGCTGTCTTGAAGATACATTACCATATTGAGCATAAGCCATCTTGAGCATAAGCTAAAAACCAATATATTCAACTTTCAGGCAACCCGGAAGCATTGGGAGCTGAACTTCTGGAGACATTAGTGAAGATGGCTCCGACCAAGGAAGAAGAAATAAAGCTAAAAGGCTACAAAGGGGACACTTCAAAATTGGGTTCTGCTGAAAAATTCCTTATGGCCATACTCGACATACCCTTTGCCTTTAAACGAGTTGAAGCCATGTTATACCGAGCAAACTTTGATTCAGAGCTTTTGTATCTCAGAAAGTCATTTGACACCCTAGAGGTAAGTTACTACATAGAAGTTCGGTTCTTAACCTATGCCCTATGATCATAAAAAAAATTTAATGAAAAAAAAATATTGTGGCACATTTTACAGACTGCGTCTAGTGAGTTAAAGAACAGCAGACTATTTCTCAAGCTTCTAGAAGCTGTTCTGAGAACAGGAAACCGGATGAACGTTGGAACAAACCGCGGTGATGCTAAAGCCTTTAAGCTTGATACATTACTTAAACTAGTTGACATAAAGGGAACCGATGGGAAGACCACATTGCTTCATTTTGTGGTGCAAGAGATAATCAAGTCTGAGGGCATGGGCTCAGAAACAACAAACTCTAGAGGACTACAAATGATATCAGGACTGAGCAGAGAGCTTGGTAGCGTAAAATTAGCAGCCGGTATGGACTCTGATGTTTTACACAGTTACCTTTCAAAGCTAGAAACCGGGCTTGACAAAGTTAGGTCAGTACTATGTCACGACAAACCGAATACGCAAGGCGGATTCTTTGAGTCAATGAGAGGCTTTCTTAGCAAAGCTGAGGAAGAGATTTTGAGGATTAAGGATGATGAAAGAAGAGCGTTAACGGTTGTGAGAGAGGTCACAGAATATTTTCATGGTAATGCAGCTAAAGAAGAAGCACATCCTTTTAGGATCTTCATGATTGTGAGAGATTTCCTCTCAACACTTGATCTTGTGTGTAAGGAAGTTGGAAAAATGCATGACAAGACTGTAATGGCTGCTAGATCCTTTCGTATGTCAACAAACGCTCCGTTGCCTGTCCTGAATAGGTATAATGCGAGTCAAGATGATTCTTGGAGTGAAAGCTCGTCTCCATGATGAGAAAAAAACTGTTCACAGTATAGATACAGTTCAACAACCAGGCATATATATACTGTCAATGTAAATGAAGTTGTTTCAGGTGATGATCAGCATTTTTGCCACTTTCATGTAGTGAAGGACTTGTTATAACAGCTAGAGAGTTGAGATAGCTTCATTTACTCTTAAAAATTCTGCATGATAGTTTGTTCTTGGATTTTCATCTGTAATTTATATTTCACAGCTCACAATAATGTATATGAAGCCACAACATCTTGTATCAGTGTTAAAAAAATGAAGAACTTGAAGAATTTCCATGTTATCAAAACCCGAAAACATCTGAGGAAGTTTCCGCAGCAGCATCTGTAAGCTGTTAGAATCTAAGATTTTCAATCCCTACTTATTCACTTTTGAACAGCATTTAAGGTTTAAACTGGAATTTTCTTCAAGATAACAGCAACTGGCATCCCTATGAAGCCCAAGAGGATGCTTATTAGCCAATGAGTTGAGTTGAGAGGAGTGGTGCTTGCAAATGTTCCCAGAAACTCGATTATAATGACTTGGAAGATGACAGTGGCGCCGAGCACTGCAACAAAGACATAGTTGTCCAGAATACCTTTGAACACATTGATCTGCTCCATATCCCGGGAATTGATTTCGTTAAATATCTGCATATCAAGTTCAGTAAGAGTTAAAATGGGGAATTCTATAAACTTTAGTTTCTGTATGACATTTGTGTAATATATTATAACCTGGCAGAAAACAAATGTGTTGAAGATGAGAGTATTCAAGATCAGATTAGAATCCGGTCCTTGAAGGTTTAAAAATGCTTTTCCTTTGGCTTGCAGAATACAGATGATGATGAATTGGTACAATGACTGTCCTAATATGTTCCTCCACATAACTCTACTGATGAACTTTCCTGATCTTCCAACGGGTGCTCGTTTCATCAGCTCGTCTGTTGGAGGTTCCGTTGCAAGAGCAAGTGCGCCGAGAGTGTCCATGATCATGTTTACCCACAATAGCTGAACTGCTGTAAGTGGTGCACTTCCTGAAACAACAATAAGCCTCTCATATTAACATCCAAACATAATATAAAGAAGAAAAAAGTTAGAGCTGAAAGTTCCTTCACCTGTCAAACATGCTGATGTGAAGTTAACAACTAGTGCAACCACATTGACAGTAAGTTGGAACTGCACAAATTTCTGAATGTTTATGTAAACAGAGCGTCCCCATTTAGCCACAGTTGCTATTGTAGAGAAGTTGTCGTCGAGAATAATCACATCAGCACTCTCTTTCGCAACCTACGTGGACAAGAGAGATTGAATAAGCAAAAATGATCATAAAGAGTGATTAGCTAAACTAAACTAAACAGGAATTAATACAAACCTCAGTTCCTGCAATTCCCATTGCAAGTCCAATATCAGCTTCATGTAGTGCCGGAGCATCATTTGTTCCATCTCCGGTTACAGCCACAACCTCATTAAACGTCGTCCTCAAGTGTTTCACTAATGTATGCTTGTCCAAAGGCGAAGACCGCGCCATTACCTGAATTTTAGGAATCAGGTCATGTAATTCCTCCATTGTCTTCTCGCGAAAATCTGGACCTTCAATGGCAATACCATCATCAGTAAGAATCCCACATTCCCTTGCAATAGCTTTAGCAGTGTTAATGTTATCCCCGGTGACCATTCGAACAGTAATTCCGGCTGAACGGCATATCGCAACTGATTCCTTCACACCAGGACGAACAGGATCTTTGATTCCAACGATTCCTATACAAGTATAACCTGAAGAAGGAATAGCACTATCCGGAGAGAATCCGGGTTCTAGCTCCATATAAGCAAGACAGAGTGTTCGAAGAGCTTCATTTGCAAAGTCATTAATGGTAGATTTGAGTTTTTTATCTAATGAATCATCAAGAGGAACAACTTCACCATTTGCACTCAATACTTTGTCACAGCAAGCCAAGACGATTTCTGAAGCTCCTTTGCAATGAGCTCTAAGACCACCACCAGGAATCTCAACAACAACTCCCATACGCTTCTTGGTTGAATTGAATGGTTCAACTTTGATCATCTTACACGAATCTCTTTCTGCACTGAAATCTCCACCGAGTGATAAACCAAACTCGAGAATAGCGGAATCTGTTGGCGTTCCTAGTATCTCTCGCTTCCCTTTATCATTCACAACAACTTCCCCTCCTGTATTGTTGAATATCGACTGTAAAAGAAGCTTGAGTGCATTACCGGGTATTTCATCGGATTCAATCTCTTCCTTGGCATTCATACAAATGCAGGACTTAACAACAGTCATTCTGTTAGTAGTGAGAGTTCCAGTTTTGTCACTGCAAATTGTAGTAGAAGAGCCCATGGTTTCACAAGCTGCTAAATGACGAACAAGTGCTTTATCATTCATCATCTTCTTCATTGCAAAAGCAAGACTTAATGTCACAGCTAAAGGAAGCCCTTCAGGTACTGCAACAACAACAATTGTAACAGCAACCGCAAAATACTCCAACATCACCAAAGCCTCCTCACCTGACCACAACGAAAGACTACCTTCTCGCCATTTTCGAGCAAGAAGTCCATTTACTAAAACAGCAAAAGTGACAACAGCAAAGAAAAGTCCAATCTTTCCAATAATGGTAGCAACTCCATTAAGTTTGACTTGTAATGGAGTTTCGTCAACTCCACCTTCACTAAGCGTCGCCATAAGCTTACCCCATTGCGTCCGCATTCCAACTGTACTAACTAACATCTTACATGATCCATCTTGGACTTTAGTACCAGATAAAAGGAAAGGAGCATCAGCATTTACAATTACAGGTTCACTTTCACCTGTTAAACTCGATTCATCAATAAGCACAGAGTACCCTGAGACAAAAAGCCCGTCTGCAGGGACTTGATCACCAATAGAGAGATGAACAATATCACCAGGAAGTAACTCATAGATTGACATTTTCTGTCTATATCCATCTCTTGTCACTTGAATAGAGATTTTCTTCTTTTCCTTGTCCAAATCCCTGAACTGTATGGACTGACGGTAATCACTCGTTGCTGTAACGAATACAACCAACAAAATACTCATCATGATTCCTAGACCGTCATGTGCGCCCTTTGGCCATCCTTCCATTGCAATACCAACAATTAGAGAAACAATTGCACACATTCCAAGGATCATCAATGTCATATCATGAAGTGCTTCGAAAACAAATAGCCAGAAGCTCTTGAGTTCACTTTCAGCAAACTTGTTGATTCCGTAAATTTCTTGTCTACGGTTGAGTAAATCATCATCAGCACCGAGTCCATATGTAAGTGATGTTGAGAGCTTCTCAGAAATGCCATAAACGCCACCATGGAATTTTAGCTTCTTTAGATCATGGCCTTCAACAAGCGAGCTCAGCTCGTCTGCACATATGTCATAGCCTGCTGCTTTGACTCGCTCTGGAGGATTATACTCGGTTGATGTTACACCTGTTACAAAAACAAAGTTAGCCACATTACAAAAGATGAATGTTCAAATGAAGTAACTAAGAAGATGTAAGACTCACCTTGAATGAACTGAAATGCAGCTTTGGACACCAAAACAGCAACTCTCAGCTTCTCCTGTAAAATTCAGAATTTACAAATGAGCCTAACTGAGGGTGAATTTAAGTTTTTAACTTCATAGTCTGTATAAAGTAAATATACTTCAAATATGTCCAAATTTTGAAAAACAAATCTTACAAACCCTAGAATTTTATATTAAAAATCAAAAGGAGACCTACCTAAAAAGACAGTGATCTGCGAGGTTGGAACGAACAATTTACGCATAAAATTGAAAAAAAAAAATGTCTGTATCATCCATGAATGTGATTGAAAGATTCCACTCGAGACCAATCGGCCATAATGAATTGAAAAGGACTAGCATTTGTTTATTCTCATTTCTCACATGCTTTTAATCAAAGTTCAAACAACTTAAATGGTTAAAAATGAAAAAAATACCATCTCTGAATTTCTTGATGAACGCAAAAAAAAAAAAAGAGAGAGAAAAAAAAAGTCGAGAAACCTGATTGGATCGACGCATGGCAGCAGCTTCGTCGCGCTTGGGGATGTTGGCGGTGAAACGAAATCGGCGCTTTGGATTCTTGACGACGCCGCAGAGATCCCGCCATCGTTGCAGAGCTTCGTCCGATGAGCCCTTGGCCTTGACATCAAATTCGTCTTGCAAATAATTCTCCATTTGTTACTTTTTTGTTGGTCTAAAAACCGGTCTTCTTCTACCTTTGAAAAGCTTAAAGCGCGATTTTATACAGAAATCAATGTGTGCATTTTGGGACTAGCGATTGCATCCCCACCTGTAAGAAAATTAAACAGTGTGAAAGCATTCAAGTATTAGAAATAACGCAGGTAACTACCCAGCTGACAGAAACCATTACCAGCTTCGGAGAAAGTGGGAAAAATGGCAACCTAAACAAAGGCAATAAACGTAACAAAGTTGGGTAAAGATTAGCCCTTTATGATCGGTGATCCGAAAATTGATGTTCGAAGCTAAAAATTAGACCTTTATGATTGGAATTTTGAACGAGTTTTTTGGGTATGGGAATTTTGGAGTTTTGTTTATTTTTTGCAGATGGGACAAAAGCTCAGACAGGGTCATTTTCACGCGTCCATGGTTGGACTACGCGGCTAATTAGGACAACCTAAGGATATTATTGTTAAATAAATTGAGGATTAGGGAAGTTGATGTTGATTTATGTTTTTAATGTGTGATTTGAGAAATGAGTGATTTGGTGGTTTGAGTACGTTAATGTATAGAGTGTCCCTCACTTTAATACTAGTTAGAATAATATAAAAAGAATTAGCTTTGTTTGGAATTTGGATTAGTTTACGCGTTAACGGTGTTACAAATTTGATATAATTCTCGTCAATATGATTATGTTTGGTATTTTATTTATATTTTTTTTACCAATAGTCTATAAAAGAAATATGTACAAATTTAATTTGACAAAAAAAATCAACTATAAATAAATAACACTTCAAGCAAATGAAGTTATAGCCTGACCCAGACATGATGATTTAATTTGTAAATGTCAAAAGTATGATGTTGATATTAAGTTAGAATTTGATGATATAGGAATGAATAAGTCCTTTGATCGTTTGATGTAGTATGAAGAAGTAGAAGAAACAATCGAAGAGCGGGGAGTCAACGGCACGAGCAGGGCAGTCTACCATAACTGACCTTTACCGGCTCAGCCTTCTCACTTGGAATATCATTTAGTTATTCTAAATTAAATGTGAGTTAATTTAATAAAAATAATTTAGATAGACGGGAAAACAAACTCTTTCTTCATACCCTTGGTCTAAACTAGATCCAGAAACTCCTAGCCAGTTTAAAGTCGGAATATAAACGAATTTGGATATCGTACAACTTTGGCTTCAATATTTATGTAACAAAAAATTTCGGGTGGGTGTTATTGTAACGGATCGAGAGTTGGGTCTCATCAAAGCACTGTGTAGCGTGTTTCATGATGTGAAACGCATGTTATGCACGTTCATATCAAGTGCAAGCTTCAAAATCGATCTTAGTCGTGACACGTTCGAAGGAGGCACAAGCGGTTTTCGCATCTCAATACAACATCTTGTTTGAATCAATGTCAAGTGAGATAGAGTTACGAGCAGCGTTGACGGAGATGATGCTATAATGGCAATCAAAACCGTTGTTGATGTCATACTTCGAGGACGTGTGACTTACCCCATTCAAGGACGCAATAGTTCGAGATTGGGTAGACCCTTATCTACATTTGAGCACAAGGAGAACAAATATGTAAGACGTGTTTATTCATTTACTTGTTTATTTATTTCAAGTATTCTTGTATATAATAATATGTCCTATTGATTTATGGTTTGATTTTGTAGGGCTGAGTCGACACACCATCTTTGAAAAATACCTAGGGCAAGTTGTTGGTGGATTCCAATATTTGGTTGATGGGCACGGACTTGATGGTGAATGATTAGAATTATAAGATACAAGCTTCATTCGAGAGTTCGCGGGAGAGGATCTTGGTTTTTTTCCGATACCTATACTTGACAATCTTCGGGATAAAGTTAGTAACGAGTGCTTCGAGTTGTTGCAGATCTATGAGAAGACGAAGAAGTTGAAGGACAATACCACGTGTCAGGATTTATATTGGAGGAAATATTTTGGACTCCCTTGTGCTCATGAGTTCTATCTAGCTATCCAAGCACGTGTTTCATTAACTTTGGATCAAAGCCATCCTTTTTGAAAGCAAGTGTATTGGCATTTAGTGGATCCAACGGAAGAGGGTCATGACACGAATTACATTAACCTGCACCTAGATAAGTTAAACGAATTTAGAGAAATGGTGGACTCAAAGGTGCTTACCTCCGATCAAATTGAGTGAATGACATAGTGTTACAAGGACATTATAGATCCAGGGAGCATTGCGTTGAGGGAGCCGGAAAATGTAAGGCCCAAGAGAAGACTGACTGGTAGAGAATCAACAAGGAGAGAGCCGAGTTCGTGGGAGCATGGAGATCGAGGACATTTGGAACAGATAGTAGACGGGGTCATCCACTAGGTTCGGGACATGGAAGAAGGGATCGAGCTAGAGAGAGTTCTATTGACGGTGATCTGATTTATTTGACTTCAACTAGCTGTAGACGGGGTCGTCCCTCGGGTTCAGGACGTGGAAGAGGCCCCATAATTTTAGAGAGTCAAGACCTTGGGGAACATAATTGGTGTCCCGGTGAGATTCATCAATTCATGCTTTCTCATATACATTCTACCAAGGATGTCATTGAAGACGGAAACTGTTGATATCGTGCAATCTTAGTGTTTTCCGGATACTCAGCCGATGACTACTACTTGACCATCCATAGTGATTTGGCTACTGAGTCGTGGTTTCATGAAACAATATGCAAAAAAGTAACTATTTTGAGTATATTTGCCATAATTTTTAAGTTTTGCTTATTTACAATGTTGAAATAATTTGTAATTTTGTTTTTATAGGTGTGGATACGTGACTTGCCTTTTGAAGATCTTGTCAAAGACGTTTACTATGCCTTACCCGACCCTTGCCCGCCAATATGTTGGATGCCAACGCATATCATGGGTTTTGTCGTTGCAACATGTTACCATGTTGTGTTTGTCATTAACGGAAAAAACTCGCAAGCATGCTTACCACTATCGAATACCACTCAAAGTCAAGGCCCGAAGCCATTGCCCCTAAGCCAAGCCCCGAAATAAAGAAGGAGGTTAGCCATCACGGGGAAGTTATTCAAAAATGGGAAGTATGTGACTCCGCATAAGTGAAGAGAGGGGAACTGCCTACCGAGATATGTATTAATTGCATGGGTTGGAGGCGAAACACATTATGTAGCGTTCAGTGAACAATATAACATTTTCTTGTAATTTATTGTGTTTTTATTTACTCTAATAATCATTCTATATCTACATTAATAGGCTTGACTTAACCGAATGCACCCTTACCTCCTGTAAAAGATATACGGAGGTATTTCCAAGACCCAAGTGTCGATGATTGAATTGAGCCTTTTCGTTTGTAAGAGTCTTAGTCTTTGGGAGCCAGTTTTGGCCTTAGCCACCCCCGCGGGTTCAGGGAGCCGCCCCTGCGGCTCGTCCGTTGTTCCGCCTCTGCGGCTCAGGGAACCGCCCCTGCGGTTTCCTGCGGCTGCAACCGGTTTTGTTGACTCTTTGACCGTGCTTTACTTTCTCCTTTCCTTCCTTCTTAAGCCTCTTCTTTGGCTCGTGAGCAAGGGTTTCCACTCCTTTCCAGCCTTCCTACGTTCTCCTTCTTGCTTCTCCTTTCTTGATCTTGATCTTGTTCTTCCTTAGAGTTTTGGAAGTGTTTTTTTTTGTGTGGATGATGATGTTGATGAGCTTGAGGTGTGTTGCTGAGCTTGGTAGCCAGTGAGGTTGGTTGTTGATCTTCCTTGCAGCTTAGGACCACAGGAGTGGTAAGCTCCTTGTTTCTTCTTCCTTTCTTCTTCCTTGATTCCTCTTCCTTAGCTTAGGATTAGATGATTTGATCATAGATTAATGTTAGTATGTGTATGTATATGCATGTGTATGATTTTGGAATGAAAGAGACGTGATTTGATCACGTGAAGAGTGAAAGAGGACTCGCAGGGCTATGTTCTGCATTGTCGCTGCCCCCGTGCCTTGAAGCCGCCGCTCCTGCGGAAGACGTGTCACCGCACCCGCGGCCAGAAGCCACCGCCCCCGCGGTAACGGTCACAGCGCCAACGCCTGCGTTATTCCGCGCCTGCGCTTGCCAGCGACCACGGTCACTGCGCCTGCGGTTTACCTGTTCCGCCCCTGCGTCTTTCCGTCACGCAGGTGCGTCTTGTCCCGGGTCTACCTAGAGTTGGGTAGATCCTTTCCTTTCCTAGTATGAGAGTTAGTAGCATGCTAGGTATATGTGTTTGAGGTTAGAATAATGATAAGTATGATATAGGTTATGCCAGTTATGGCTTTGAGGTTTATAAGTTAGGATACGATCCTTATGGATCCCTTGGGTTGGGTCTAGGTGTGACCCCTTTGATGGATATGAGTTTGATATATTGTTATGCCTTGTTATTAGGCAATATTGTCCTCCAGATTGGAGTGGACCTGATTGAGAGTTGATCGTAGTGAGACTACTTCTGAGTTGAGGTAAGTCCATGGGACTTACTTAGCTACCATCCTTATATTGGATGTATGCATGAGTGGTGTTTGCTATATGTTTTATAGCATGCGATATGGTTCATTACCGACCTATGTTATATTGACCGTCCATTGTAGTGGCTGTGACAACTTACCTTTCATCCCGTAGTGGAGTCTGGGAAGTTCTCTGTAAGCTAGTTAGATATGGTATACGGGAAGGGCACTGACCACTTTTTATGGTATACGGGAAGGTGCGCTGATACCACTCCAGCTAGCTATTGCACGCAGAGGCGAGGATTATATACATACCTCGTGTCACATATTTTCATATGCAGATCTATGTACTATTTGAGTGATTGACGTTATAAAGATAATAAACCGGGTAAATGTGTGAAAGCATGATGATGTGTTATGATTCCTGATGTGTGTTTGTGCTCTAGCATCTTCTTATATATGTGTATGGTTAGCTAACGGTTTTATACCGTGTTGTAGATCCTTTGCAGGTTAGGAGAGCTGCAGAGTGATCCAGAGGGGTGATCCACTGAGGGCTCCGTACACTGGGGCGATATCGTGGGATATGGGATATTTATGTTGTACGGATATATATTTTGATTTCGTACTCAGCGGTTACTCTGTATTACCTTTTGATATATATATATAGGGTCACGATCCGGTAGGAACACTTCTTAGAGTAGGGAGTAGGGAGTCTTTATAGCCGTTAGATAAAACAATGAACGTTTGTGATTGAAGGTCTATAGTAAGTTATTAAAGGAGGATTTCATAGGATTGTTCATAGGATATTGATAAGCCTTTAATAGGTTTTAATTTATGGAAATATTATATTTTATTTTAGGGGTTAATAATATTTCCATTGAAATAAATTAATGATGGACTATTATGTTCACGTTTATTTCGATTACTATCTTCTCTCTGTGAAGACGATTCATCTCAAAACTCTGAACGTCATAATTTTCTACATGATGTCAAGTTTAGCCGTTTATTTTTTCATATGAACGTGTATAAATTTGTGAATCTAGAACAAAGATTAGAACTTATATGCTTAGATTTGAGGTTGTACTAATATCGATTAGTAGTTTGTGTTTCTTGTTCGTATATGTTCTTCGATATTCCAGTTTGAACTAATATGTAGAACAAAGATTCGAAATTATATGCATTGATCTAAGGTTGAACTAATATCGAGTATTAGTTTTTGTTTCTTGTTCGTATGTGTTCCTTGATGTTTAATAGGGAGATCGTTGTTTTTTTTATCTGTTCTTCTTCTTGATTAGGTTATTATCCATCAGAAAGATCTTTACTTGTTTGTATATACTATGTAGATCGTTAAATTTACTAGTTTATAATTTCTAGTAATTAAAGTGATACGTTCTAAATGTCTATCGTTAATTTAGTATGTTGAAATTGTAGGTAGTTAAAAGACCTAGATTAAAATTACTAGTTCATATTGCAGATCGTTACAATAATGGTTCATATTGCATATAGTTAAAAATGTCGATCGTTAAATACCTTTTATAGGATCGAAAATATGTATGTTCTAATTGCGGGTCTTAACTTTGTACGTTGTAAAATGTAGGTCGTTAAATGTATCTGTTGTAATTTTGAACTCGTTAAAATGCAGATAGTTAAAAAAATTGTACGGTATAAAATTTTGGTCGTTAAAATGCATGTCTTAATTTTCAACTCGTTAGATTTACTTGTTTATAATCTCTAGTAGTTAAAGTGGTACGTTCTAATTGCCTATCGTTAATTTAATATGTTGAAATTGTAGGTAGTTAAAAGACCTAGATTAAAATTACTAGTTCATATTGCAGATCGTTACAATAATTGTTCATATTGCAGATAGTTAGAAATGTCGCTCGTTAAATTCCTCTTATAGGATCGAAAATATGTATGTTCTAATTGCGGGTCTTAATTTTGTACGGTGTAAAATGCAGGTCGAAAAATGTATCTATTGTAATTTTGAACATGTTAAAATGCAGATAGTTAAAAAATTTGTACGGCATAAAATTATGGTCGTTAAAATGCATGTCTTAATTTTGAACTCGTTCAATTAATGTTATAGGTAATTAAATCAGTATGTTCTAATTACGGCTCTTAATTAGTGAAGTATAGGTCGTTAAATGTATATGTTGGAATTTCATGTTGGTCGTTAAATACCTCTTTTGAAATTATAGGTCGTTAAAACATACGTTATATAATAGGTGATTAAAATACTACGTTAAAATTGGAGGTCGTTAAAAACCTTGTTTATAATTTTAAGTCGTTATGTATCTATGTTGTAATTATATGGGATTTAAATAACGAACTAAATTATTTTTTTTTTGTGAGTATTAACACATTTAAATGCAGGATGCCAAGGACTTTTGTTCAATATGACTCTGACTTGGACTTCGAGTCATTACAGAAACAAAACAGTAGAGTTGATATACTTGACTTGAGTTCTGCTTCGGATAAAGAAGATAATGTGCCTATAGGTAGGATGTTGTTGTAGAAGAGGAGGAACTTGAGAAGCAACAACAATAAAGAAGATAATGCGACATAGTGAACATTTTGGCCTTTCTACTAAGCATGTTGTGTGTATGTTGTTCTGTGAAATCTTTAACTTCATATCTACCTTCACTTATGTATCTAAATACGATCCGTGCTTTACGCATAACTCTGTTAGACACTCTAGATCGTATATCAGTGTTGTTTGAGCTGTTTTTAACACCTTCCCTTGAACACAACACCTGCCTGATTTTCACGATGTCACCAATATATCTCCTGCAGCTGAGGCGTGATTCAAAACCAGCAACTTCAGCATAACGTTCATAAAAATGTATACCCTCATCGAGATTCTCAAACACCATCCCAACACGGGGTTTGAATTCATCTTCTTACAATAGGCAACCAATACTTGCAATTATCATCACCTATTATCATTGTACAGTTACTATTGAAGTCCTCCAAAATATTTTCCTCTCCACCAACAACTACACAATTAAAAAAAATTGCATTGTTAACAATTTAGGTCGTTAAAAATGTCTACTAAAAAATTATAGGCCGTTAAAAATGTTTATTTAAAATTATAGGTCGTTAAATATTATAGTTTATAACTGTAGTACGTTAAGTTATAATGTTAAAATTATAGGTCGTTAAAATATATAGTTTAAAATTATACGTCGTTATATGTATGTGTTATAATTATGGGTAGTTAAATTACATTGTTCAAATTATAGGTCGTTATAATATCTAGTTTAAAATTTAAGGTCGTTAAATTATATATGTCATAATTATATGTGATTAAATTACAATGAAAAAATTATATGTCGTTAAAATACTTAGTTTAAAATTATAGGTCGTTAAAATACTTAGTTTAAAATTATAGGTCGTTAAAATACCTAGTTTAAAATTATAAGTCATTAAATGTATGTATAGGTGGTTAAATTCCTACTTTAAAATAATAGGTCTTTAAATTGTATAGTATGAAATTATAGGTCGTTAATTAACTATGTTGTATTTATAGTTGGTTAAATTACTTTACTATGTTAAGATTACAGTTCGTTAAAATACATATTACAGTTCGAAAATAGTTGTTCGTGTTAACTCAAATTCACAATCTCGAACTTGTTAATGCCTATAAAAACTTTTCATTGGTGAATTCGATTATATAACGAACTTGTTAACATTAATCGAAACTGATATGATAATAAAATTAAAATCGGAAAACTAACCTTCGTTAAAGCTAGATGAAGCCTCGTTCGCCATTGATGAATGCATTCTCATTCTCTGTTTTTGTTTTATCAATGGATGAATTCAACGACTGAAAATATGAAATTAAATTAAGGTAAATTAATATGAGAGCTTTAATTGTCAATTTTAACACTCTATTATAAGAAGTAGATAATCTTAATTAATTATATCATAAAATTACCATCTATTTAGTTTAATCAGGAACGTTCATCTAAATCAATCTAACGGATAATAATAGTCCCTACTCCCTACTCTAAGAGAACTCCCTACATGATCCTCTCTCTCTCTCTCTCTCTCTCTCTCTCTCTATATATATATATATATATATATATATATATATATATATATATATATATATATATATATATATATATATATATATATCAGTTTTATGTTTTGGTTTTAATCTATTTGTGCCTTGTTGTAAGATCCAGTGAACTTGTTGTCACGCTAGGGTCAGAATCCATTGTGAGATCCTAGCCCAGTAGCGCCTCGAGTCCCACGGATTCGGGGTGTTACATCGTTCGAGGATGGAAGCTTTTAACGATGCACCCAAGATAGAATGTCCTCTTGTGCATGGACCTACAATAGATGACCCCCCTTAATACTCTACTTTAGTGTGTATTTTAATATAATTTGATAATTCAGTACTTTGAAACCAAGTGTAATGTATTTTGATAATTTAGTTCGAGTATCTTATTCCCTTTTTTAACTTAAACTAAAGTTCGAGATTCCAATTACGTTTCTAAAAAAAACCGAACAAATTTCGAATAAAAACGAATTTAAAAACCGCAAAGAACACATGAGTTACACAATAAATACGTGAAAGCTAAAAGAAAATGTAACTTGATAGCGCTCAAAAGTACAAGAGGATCCTCAAGTGCAGTCATATAGGGTATCAACGCTGTTGGCCTGCGTTGAAATTCAATAATTTCAACGCAGTCGGTCTGCGTTGAAGTTCAATAATTTCAACGCAGTCGGTCTGCGTTGAATATAAAATTGTCAAAGCAGTCGGCTTGCGTTACCGTGCATTTTGTAAATTTATCGTCGTGCTTTAGCATCCCGTTCCAGAATAAATAAATAAATAATTGAAAAATAATTTATTAAATAGAATGGGACAAAGTCACAAAGTGTACTCCTCGTCCAGTCGTCCCCATTTGAGGAGACTTGATTTTCTTGGTCTACGCTTCTTTCTACTTTGGTGTACTTTCGCTTTAAGTTTTGTTTGGATACTAAAATTTTGCTTAATATTTTTTTGGGTTGGATCAAATTTTGCTTAATTGTATTTATGCAAAATCATATATTTTCTAACACTTCATAATTTGGTTTTGGAAATATGGGGCCAAAGCACCTTCGATCCTTGATAGCTGCATTCATATGTTTATTCTACCGTTCAGTTTGTACGTTATTAAGATTCATTGAGTTTTTTTTTCGTAATGTAAAAGACAATTATTATAATATTTTTAGATAGATTGATAAAGATAAAATCGGAGAGTTATGAGAAAATGATCTAAAAGATAGATTGTTATTTTTGTTACAGTTAGATATTTTCTTGGCATTTCGAGTGTTTAAACACTAAACTAGTTTATTTTATTATAGTAAATATTTTTAATATGATATTGAATATAGATAAACGAACACACCCTTAATATTGTATAAAATTTTCTTTAATAACTGGATATCCGAAAATATATAGTGATCCGGCGCTATCCGGTGACCGGAACCCGGGACTATCTAGATATCCGGTGATCCGTAAGTATTCGGATATCCGCGGACACCCGGGATTATCGAGCTATCCGGTAATTTGGGACTATCCGGTGACTCGGGACTACCGGATATCCGGCAATCCGTAAGTATCCGGATATCCGAGATGATTCGAATATCCGCGAACATCCATTTTTATCAGGGTATCCGGAGGCCTAAAATCCCGATCCATATCCAATCCAGTACTCCAGAAAAATCTCTTGGATAGGTTTTGACCAGATCAAAACGGGTATAAAAAATCCAAGGTTTTTTTCGGGATCAACATATTTTTCCAATTAGGTCGACGGATCGGATTGGTTTTGCCATCCTAGAACACACAGCATTTCCTTTAAAAAAAATTGTTCAGTATTTCCAAGGCTAAAGGCTAGAAGAGAGTTATAGGAAGGTGAGGTAAAGTATTCAATGGATTCTATACAGATTAAAAGAGATGTGACAAAATGGGTTCGATAGATCTTAACTTAGGGTTTCCTAGAGGCATATACATAGAGATATGCATACAATCAAATAATTAGTATCAAAATCAGAATGCACACATCCTAGTATATCTCTAATCATCCAATCAGAGTTAAATGTACAGTTTCAAATGCAAATATGACACATTATCGAGATTCTTCAAGGTAGACACAAACCAGAGGTAATAAGGGCTCAAAGAGCACTAGGAGATTTGTCTGCTAAAAAATGGTCTTTGTTCCGGAGATCATACATACGAACTTTATTTGTATAGGTCGAGCATATATCCTATTCGTTTAATTTTATAACCTAATGCTACATAATTGAATCATCAGACAGACATTCAAAGAAACCGTAATTATAAAGTGTCGACTGATAATGTTGCAGCAAGTTACAAGTGCAAAAACATCTTCATTTATGTAAAATACTATTGTTTTCATTTAAGCATGTCTGACTACTCTTCTAGCAAGCTGCAGATTCAGGCTCATGTGTTTCAATAATACTGTACAAATTCAGACTCATTTGTTCACTTCCTCTACTCTACCATGGTGAAACCATTAATATGGCATCATATTTGCACTACTGTACTTGTATTGTCGATTGTGACCCGTTTTTCCCGGTTGCACTTGCATGACACGTTACGATAATAAAGTTTCTATGTTTAAAGTTTAGAGATTGCTGATTGTTTTTTAGAATGAAAGACTCCACTAGCTTAGTAGCTTATATATTGTGCTTCGACCGACCAAACACGCAGTGTGTACTCGTACGCACATAATCTATATTCAGTAATCCGTTGAACTTTCACAATTTTGGGCCAATAAAAGAGAAGTGTGTTGTACGAAAATGGACATAGAATAAAAAAAAATGTCATACTTGCTATAAGTTTTACATAAAATATGTATTTTCAATTTCACATATCCATCTATTAGAGTTTTTTTAAAAAAGGAAAACACTTCTCTTAAAATTTCCATACAACATAGACTGAAAGTATACACAAACGAATACTCATTCATAATGGGAGCATTTGTATAGTTTTGGGAATGAACAAACATGGGAAACTCAACGAATTTCTACAATATAAGATCTCAATAATCAAGTCCATCGTATTTGATAAATTTCTCGACATATAATATAAGTAGTTGACCAACCTTATATATTTTAATGTCTTAATATGGATATTACCTTTTATTTCCCTTTTACAAATGCACCAAGCCTTGTTTCATTTTTCATATACTGCAAATCTGCAATACAATGAACTACCAAAATTTGAATTTAGCAATAAATTAAATATGGGGAGTAATATTTTGAATTTTCCAAAAATTCAAATGATAAATCACTGTCTTTGAAATAATTCAAAGGTTGGGCATGAACCTATTCAAAGAATTAAAAACAAATGGGGTAAAATATCATTTAATATGGGTCACATGTGGCAATAAATACCCATATATAACTGGCAATGTATTAAATTCTCTTCTCTAAACCCGTAAAATCATAAGGAAAAAAACCCAACTTTAAAAAAAAAAAACCATTTTAAATCAAAACTTATTCAGGGTAATTGGAAGTTTTTGCAATACATCACCTCAAAATCCCTCATTCATGGAGATGAAAATTACATCATTATAAAAAAGAAATATATATAATGGAGAAGAACAGCACGAGAGGATTAGGATGGAGTGATAGATTAGGCATGGTGAACACCATTTATGAAGAAGATGAAGAAACTCAGGATTTACAGTCTTCTCCTTCATCTCCTGAACTTTCGCCTCCTTACTCTTCTCCTTCTACCGCTGATCTTCCCTCCAGCGTTGAAGCCTGGTAAAATTTTGGTTTTTCTTTACTGGTTTTTATGAATTTCTGGATTTTGCTGATTGAGTATATATATAATATATGTGTGTGTATGAAGGAGTCAAATTACAGGGAAGAAGCCAGACGTGAAAATATATGTGCAAGGAGAGGGTTTTTGCTTGCATAAGGTGACACTTCTTCTTCTTCTCTTTCTTTTTTACTTGAAAATTGCTGAACAAGATTCTTGGTTATTTGCAAAATATGCACTCTTGTTTTGTGTTTTGTAGTTTGTACCCATAAATTTGGGGAAACTTCAATGTAAATCACGTTTTGGATTTCAAGTTTAATGATCTTTTGGCCTTTTCTTTGCATCTAGATCTTCTGCATTTCCATTGTTGAGTAAGAACAATGTGGTATGACAATTCCCATATTTGGAAACATATTCTCATGAATCAATCAAAGTAATTAAATGTTTTATTTTAAAATTAGAAAATAAATTTCAATTAATTAGGGAAAAATATTACTCATATGAAGTGATGAAATCCCTTGCACTTGGAAAATTACCAATAATTTATGTTTTAATTTCTAAAAAATGAAACTTTTTAGGTAATTTCAATTATGCTCTTTATTATTTTTGGATGTAAAAAAAATATTTGAGCAAGTTTGCTTTGATTGTTTGATCAAACAATTTATACTATATACTTGTAAATTTTGATTAGATTTTTCTAAGAAACTTCATTGCTATGAATGATATATAGGACATTCTTTACACCTATCTTAATAAAAATATGAATAATAAAAAATATTTTAAATTGATCTTTATTTAACTATTTGATCATATATATATATATATAATCAAATTATAACGTTTTAGGATTGACGGCACATATGCTTTTCCGCCTAACTTCTAACTCAATATAATTTTAATTAAAATTATAATCAATGTATTTTGATTAAAAATGTATATTTATTCTAATGAAATTGTTTTTTTTTTAATTTCATTGAAAATAAAATCCGTTATAAATGTTAGGAAGTTGTGGCGTCTAAAAGCGGGTATCTAAAGCGCCAACTCCAAGAAGTGTCAGAAATTAGTCTATCTCCACCGCTCAAAGTAACGGTCGAAGCATTCAAAATTTTCGCCGAGTTCTGCTATCAATGCGACGTCGTTGTGACCCCCTTCAATGTCGCCCCGCTTCGAACGGCGGTTGAGGTGCTTCAGATCGCTGGCGATGGTCTCCGGAAGAAGGCTGAGTCATACTTCTGCCATGTCGTCGCTGTTAAAAAGGAGCTTTCCGCTACCGTCTTCCTTTCGTCGTTGTCCTTGCTTCCGGAGGCTGAGGAGCTTGCGTTTCTCCCGAGCAGATGCCTCGAATCGCTCTGTTTGTTGGAGGATTCTGATGGTGAGGTTGTTGGAGTTCCTGGTTGTGCTGATTGTGTTAAAGCGGTGCAACCGGATGAGTTTCAGATAATCGCTGATTCGATGCAACGGAGGTTTACTCGTGGGCATGATCTCTTGTACAGGATTGTTGACCTTTATCTCAAGGTTAGAGAGCTTTAATTGAGTTTTTGAATTGTGAATTTGAATGAATTTGTTATCTTCTATGTTGTTTGTGAGAATGAGCAATAACTGTTTGAGAAAATGCCTAGGATTAGCTGATTACAGATTTTCTTAAAAAATCTAATGAGTGTTGTTTTCTGAATATGGAATGTATATCTGCTGATGATTATGCTTAGAAGCTACTAAAAGTGGGAACATTTAGATCAAGAAACAGCTTTCACTCTGTGAATAGCCATTGTTTGAAGAAAACTGCGAAGTGTTATCTTTTGAGGCCAATTGCCTTCTGTTTGACCATATTAGTAACTTGATCTCTAATTATATTGCATAGTAATGTTATGATTTGGGGGATTTTCTATTGCTATAGGTCTATGAGGGGAAGATATCAGATGAGCAGAAAACCCGAATCTGCAACTCGATAGATTGCAACATGTTATCCCCTCAATTGTTGATGCATGCTGTGCAAAACCCCAAGATGCCATTAAGATTCATCGTCCAGGCGATGCTAATAGAGCAACTCAACACACACCGCTCAATCTTCAACACAATCTCTTGTGCCAACCTAGTCAAGCACAATAACCTTCCAGCCCATGATCAAGAGAATGATACTGAAAGCCTTTCAGCAGATGCATCCACTCTTGGTGCTCTTCTCCAACGTGATGCTGCTCTCCGACAGGTACCTGATCTGAATTGATGATTTGATGAGCATCAGCCAAAATATTTTCATAATGTTTGGTGTTGGAAAATTAGCTAAGCTGGGTGAATTGGTGAAAATTGATAAGTCTATTTGTGGAAATGATTCACGTGATATCACAAAAATGATTGTATAAACCCGAAGTTTGAATTATACTGTTCCTTGCCTGAAATGCTTTCTTACATGTGAAATATGTGCAGTTGTTGGTATTTTAGGATACTGAAGTTTGAATTATACTGTTCCTTGCCTGATCAGGTAATCTTGATAAACTGATGATAACATGATAAGCGTATTTGGCGAAATGGTTCAGGTGACAAAAATGATGGTAGAACAGGATAAATGATGATACTTCACTCTGCAATTGTTTGTAACATGAAATGCTTTCCTATATGCAAAATATGCGCAGTAGTGGCATTTTGATGATATTGAAGGTTGAATAATACTATTCCTTGTCCAATTAGGTAACACAGCTGAGGGCAGCTATTGACACCACCACAACACGCATCCAGAGCTTAGAGAAAGAGCTTAACAACATGAAGGCCAGACTGATCGAGTCTGAGAAGCAAGGGAATAATAACATTAAGGGCAGGGATCTTTCTAACAGGTCAGTTAGTTGTCGGTTTAGCAGCAAAGGTCTCAACAATGTTGTTGAGAGAGGAGAGAGGGGGTCCGTATCTTCTAGCAACCTGCGTTGTAATGCAGCATCAACAGGTGACAATGGAGAACATCATTTGGAAAAATCTGTTCTTAATGAGAATACTACCTCAAAGAACAAGAAGAAATTTGGACAGTGGTTGATGAAAGGATTGAAAAGTGCATTTCGAGTTTCAAACTCAGATTCAAAGAAGGAACTAATCAAAGTTGAGGGTCGTTTGAGCATTGACAGAGAAGAAGACGCTGATGCGAATGAGGTCGGTACACAGTCCTTCCCATCATCTCATCATAGAAGTCAGTCTTTGAGCTGAGAAAATTACTATTTGCTGAATTTTGCATTCGAGAATTGTCATACAATGAAATGGTCCTTTTCACATTCCTCTTGAATATGGTTTGGATAACTTGGATTAGGTAGGATATAAGTGGAGTTTTTTTTGGGTCTTTTTAAAGAGAATTCCTTTGGCAAACAACTTATTCGTAGGTGCCTTAGACAAGATTCTAGTGTTTTTAGATTCGTATTGCAAAATACTTTACCTTTTTCCGCTCAAAAAAAAGTTTTTTTTGTGTTGCTTGCTGCTCACAAAATGTATCTTATGGTTTATTTCTTGTTTGTATACTCTTCTAATTAAATATTGGAATATTTTCGTTGATTGGAAAGATAGTGTTAGGATTTAATAGGGAAAAAGCCCAGTGTAGGATAAGTCTTTCGTTAGTGATGTGCAGAATTACAATGCAAATGAAGTTGCCTAAAATGTAGGTCACCAATCTTATATACTAGGTTATAGCTCTGTGATTCTGCCTTCACAGAGCTATTGGTGTTTCATGTGTTGTTTGCGTTTCCTTTTCTTCTCTTTGGTTTTAGCTAATTAGGTCTTCAGATGGAAACATAGATCGTATTGCACGTGTTGTGTTTATATTTATGATTGTGATGGGGTTGTACAATTTGTGGCAAATGATATAATCTTGGACGATTCATTCAAGCCTTGGAAAAGATGATGTAGTTTACAATTATGATTGTGATTGAGTTTGTACAATTTGTTACGCGAAATTGTGGCAAATGAAATGTTACTACATTGATAATAAACATACTCATAACCTAGTATATAAGATCCGTTTACTACTACTCTATTTCATGAAGACCAATCTTCGTGGGCCGGTTTGTTGTAGCTAAGGGTTTGTGTTAGATAAAAGGTCATCTTTTTCACGTAAACGCAGAGATTCATTATTCGATATAAACAACTTATACAAGTTGAATTTGAATAACTTTTAGTGTTCGTTTGGTTGGAGTGGTATAATCAAATCGACATTGAAAACGGTTAAGTACGAGGAAATGAAATGGAAATGATTAAGTTACTTTCATGTGTTAAATGACCTTAAAATTTCATTTTAGTCACTTAACAAACGTGAATTTGATTGATTCGAAATCATTTTGCTTCCGGAAATGATTCTTAACAATTCCAAATAGTTCCAGTGTCTATTATTCATGCAACCTATTTCCACGTAAACTAAGAGTTATTCAACTCGACTCAACTTGTTTATGTCAATGTCTAGTAGGATAATTTGTCACATTTAATACTTGCTAATAGAGGTTGATAAAAATGTCAACCTATGTTTAATGCTCTAGAATACACTAGGTAACCAACATAAAAATAGAACGAGAATGTATGTGATACTAAAATAACTTTCAAAACAAATAAGATAATTGAGATAATACTCTAGACAAAGTGAATACAAGACTAGACTTTGACGCACGGGCTAATGCGCATATCGAGGTCTGCGAGTGTTGAGGTCAATTCTAACGCACATGCCGGATGAATATCTGTCTAGATTTTGACACACTGGATAAAAAAAATCAAAGGTCATTCATATTTTCACCATTATGTATATCTATATACTTTACTAAAATAGGCGACGCAATGCTGACGTGACGGCCTGATGCTGATGTGACAATCTCTTGAGGAGGGCGAAATAGAACGACAAGCTGCAAAACACGATTGAGTGGGTCAATGTAGAAGTGAATAATCACTCCTTGCTTGCAATTATAAAGAGATTATTAATTGTTCTCAGGGATGCTCTCATTGAGATTGATATGGCGGAGGCTGAGACTTCAAAGCTTAAGGATTGCCTTGTGAAGAATGTGAGAAAACTGGCTGTTTTTGAACATAAATTTTGTTTTAAATATGATAATTTCAATTTTACAAATTTGAAAGAAAGAAAAAAAAAAAAGGTTAAAATTTTTTTTTTATCAATTTTTATTTTTTTGATTATAGGTTTGGTTGTTATGTTAAAATCATCTAAAAAACTATTTGTATCTTAAAAGAAAATTTTCAAATTAGGAATTTTTAAAAATTTGTTATCTGCAATTCAAAAGGATTTTTTTTAGCATTAATAACATTATCGTTTATTAATAAAAACAAAAGTTATTTTGAATATTTTGGGTTTGTCCTACGTCAAACTGTAGTAGGTTTTTAGATGCTTTGGGATCATGTTGTTCATTGTAAATAGCAACCTGAATTCAAATATAGGCATGATATGATCCGTGATGTTTTGTGCGACATATTTAAGAGAGCGGGTATTTCGGTTAAAAAGGAGGCATTTGTGACTTTCTTGACTGATCCACGTGAGGGAAGATCTATTTTGAGGCCGGCGGATGTCTTAGTGTTTGGATGGGTGGGCGGAAAACATGCTTGTGTTGATTTGATAGGGGTTTCCCCACTAGTTAGTTTGGGCAACGTGTCTTTTGTGGTGGGTAAGACAGCGCTTAATGCAGCTTCTGCTAAGGTGGCTAAACATGAGAGGGCTTGTATCGAAAATCAACATGTGTTTCTCCCGTCCGCTTTTGACACTTTTGGTTTTCTCGCGCCTGATGATGTTGAGATTCTCAAGAGGGTGCAAAGGGTCTTGCAGGGTAACATTATGTCTCCTAGGTCGTCTAATGTTGTTTTTAGGATAATTGGTTTTGCTATACAGAAAGGGTTGGTGACGCACCTTGTTTCATGTCTTCTTTGCTAGCCTTACTTGGGCCTACTGCCCCTCATGTGAAGCAGCATGAGGGGCAGTAGGCCCCCCCCACCACCTCCTATGTGTAGCAACAAAAACTCGACCGGGGTGCTCGCCGACCTCATTTCCGGCTTGAGAAACCTTGCTTCAATCTTCTTTGGCGCA
This sequence comes from Fagopyrum tataricum, assembly GCA_002319775.1. Classification (NCBI taxonomy): domain Eukaryota; kingdom Viridiplantae; phylum Streptophyta; class Magnoliopsida; order Caryophyllales; family Polygonaceae; genus Fagopyrum; species Fagopyrum tataricum. The sequence continues at coordinate 2,332,649 of CM008284.1, forward strand.
CAACCGGAGTCATACAAGGAGGATCTATAAGAATCAACTACTTCAAGCAGGTCCAGCACGATCGTCTTGCCTTCCAGATATGGGTTGGTAAGCAATCTCCTTCTTCCTTTGTTTCTTGTGATGAACCAAACCTCACCTTCCTCCTCTCTGATAGAAGTCCCAGCTGAGCAATGGTCTTTGGCGGTAAAGACACCTAGGGATCGAGCCTCCACCGTACACTCCAGGCCGCAGTGGAAGTAGGTAACCCCATGCCTAGGAAAAATCCGCAGTGCTCTCCGGTTTCAAACTCGGATCTAGGGTTCTCTTGGGTTTTAGAATATTTGTGATGCCATGGTGAATCGAACTCAGAACCCCATGCCTAGGAAAAATCCATTTTGGTTTGCAACAAGGATTGAACCTGTGACCATATGTTTTATTCCTTTTATTCTTGCCCAAAAGATCTGTGTATACTACTGACTTTAGAATCCTTTTTCGACACCTTAAAGTTGTCGGTTACGGTTGAAATTTGGGTATGTTGTAGATGGGATTGTGTAGTTTGTGGTGTTAAAAGTTTAGAAAGATCCAATAGTTGGATCGAGTTTTATGACCTTCCAAAGTTGAGAGAAAATTCAGTTTCGGAATATGCATGTTAGGATTGTGACCTTTGGGATTTTGTGTAGACTTGTGGATTTGACTTTTAGGACTTTCGATGCTTCCATTCCGTTTTAGTCATGGCCTAGTACATATAAGATTTATTTTCGGAATTTTTGAGGAACGTTTGACGTAGTTAAATCGAGGTCAAAATAGCGAGTTATCTAGTGACATTTAATGCTTTCTTTAGTTTTTTCTTCTTGAATCGAAAGTTCGGGAACTTTTGAATTCGTTTAGGATCATCTAATGTATAATATAAGTGGTTAGATGTTTTCAGGAAGATTAGAGACTCGTTGGACCGTTTTAGAATTTTAAGGAAATTCGGGGTTAAAACCATAATTTCCTTAAAAGTTAGAATTTTGGCGTTCCTTCTTTCCAAAACTTTCCGAGTGGTCTAGAAGCTTCTTAAAGCTTCTTATACGTTAGTTTTTGGATGTTGAGATGTTTCCGTTATCACCAGGCTGCTGAGATCACATTCGGACGGACCGAGACGTGTCATTAGTTGGACTTCGGACCAGTGCAGGTAAGTCGTATGACTTACTTAGCCAACTATTCTTCGTGTTAGCATGTATTGCTAAAGTGGGGTTTGTTGAGTGTTTCTTAGTTATAACTTGACTAGGATGACGTTACCTTTTATTAGACTCAAGTGTATGAATAATGGGTCGTAGCATCACTGCCCAAGCTCTGCCTAGAGATTGGGAGGTTCTCTACGACCAGGCCATATCGGTATAAGGTGAGGTGCAATGGATCCACTCCGGTTGGTATACGCGAACAGAGGCAACGTTCGGGAGACCCTCTTGCTACAAAATAAGTTGAACTAATAGAAGTTAATCACCTTAATCAAAGATAATAAAATGATTTGAGTGCAGCATGCTGATGTGTTTACTTTCCGTTATTATATGTGTTTGTGCTTTAACATACTTTCTAATGCCTTGAATAGTTAGATAATGATTTATACCATTGTGTTAGACATACAACATGGAAGGGAAGTTGTTGAGTGATCCGGAGTCGGTGGTCAGTCAGGTTCCCGTACGAGGTAGTCGGGACGTTGAGTTTTTCTTGCTTTCCATGAGACTAGACTCGTACTTTTATTTTGGATTCTAGTTCTTGTAGTGACGGCTGACTTTCTTTTCCGCACGTTTATGTAATCATGTGTGTCTTAAGACTTTATTTGTTTCGTCTTATTTGTGTCTTGTAAAAGATCTTGTAATATTATCGTCAATCTAGGGTCGGGACCCACTGTGAGGTCCTAGCCCGTGACGTCTTGAGTTCCTAGAATTTTGGTGTTACAATTAAGCATGTGATGTAGAATTTATTTTAAAAAAAGTTTAACCTAAATAAAAAAAAATCTCATATAAATTCAAACTAAATTTATATAACTTGTTTAAGTTTGTTTTAAATTGTTATTATTATTATTATTATTATTATTATTATTATTATTATTATTATTTCAGTGAAGGATTGTTGCTAACTATTTTCAACATATATTTTTATAATTTTCATGAGATTTCATCCCCTTCAATATTATAACTACGGTACTATCCTGTAAATATCTTCTTTTTTTGAAGGGTCCTGTAAATATCTCATATATTTCATTGATTGAACTTTCAAGTGAGTATTATTGTGATGTTGTAGCTATCATTATTATTTAATAATAATTAAATGGGTGTTTCTTAATGTCGGGTTCTCAATAATTATGTAAACTTTAAAAATAATACAACATTTTTTTTTGTTAGTATAAAGTCTTCACAAGAAAGTGGGAATCTATACGGCAACTTCAAAATAATAATTTGAAGTTGTTATAGTTTTTCTTGTTCGTAACGTATATTAATTTAAGATAAAATATTTTCATTAATTGATCAACTCTAAAAAAACTAAATAATTAAAAATTAAAATAATCTTTTCAAATTATACTTTTAGATATGAATTACAACCACTCCTTAAAAATAATAAAATACATATCAATATATCACGGTAGGGACTCACACTTTAATATCGAGTAACAACTAACACGTGACGGTAGATGGGAAGAAACTAAAAAAAAAATAGATAGACCAAATCTACATTAAAAAGAAAGTGCAGAACATGAATCACGTTTTTATTTTCCCGCCTAAGGTAATCGATGTAAATGTAATGAACGTAGCTTCTGAACAGATTTTCCTACCAATAATATTATTTTCAGTAAATTATAGAAAATAATATGAGTTAAATGAGCTATAAATACACTTATTTTAGTATTAGTATAAAGTATGTAGGGTTGATTAATTAATGAGACTAATTGTGTAGGTATGAATAGGTTTTTTTAAAAAAAATTTCACTCTTCTCTCTCCCCGCTCCCTTACTCTTCTCTCTCGGTGACAACCCTACTGGCGATTTCTACTCACCAGGTTCGTCTCCTTCGCTCCTCTTTTTTCTTCTTCTCCGATTTCTTCTTCTTCTTCTTCGTTCTAATTACGTGATTCACACTACTGTCTTCTACCTGTTTCAGTTTCTTCATCTTCTATTTTACAATTTCCTCTCTTCATCTTCGTTTTGACGATTAAGTTACTTCATCTTCGATTCAGTCAACGATTAATGTTAGTTTTACTCTTCTATTATGGTTTCTGTCGTTATTTTTGATTTTATTGTTTATGCTAAGTTTTTGCTTTGTTCTCTGTCGTCTTTTCTCTTCACACTGTCCCGTTCTTCCATTTTTTGATCTATCCTCATCCTAAGTCATCAATTTCATGTCGTTGTTTTTCTTCCTAACACTATGCTGGACCTGCTTGTGAATAAATTAAACACACAACCTAGGGTTTGTTCCTAACACTAACTGAGGACTCTTCACTAATTTTATTACGTCTTCACACTAACTGAGGACTATAGTCTTGGGTAATATGTTTGAATTTCTCTTCACACTGTCCTGTGTATTTTTGGTTCCTAATTCTAACTGAGGACAATAGTCTTGGGTAATAGGTTTGAATTTCTCTTCACATTGTCCCGTGCATTTTTGGTTCCTAACACTAACTGAGAACAATAGGCTTGGGTAATAGGTTTTAATTTCTCTTCACACTGTCCCGTCCATTTTTGGTTCCTAATACTAACTTAGGACAATAGTCTTGTGTAATAGGTTTTAATTTATCTTCACACTGTCCCCTGCATTTTTGGTTCTTAATACTAACTGAGGACAATAGTCTTGTGTAATATGTTTGTCTATCACATAATTGTGTCTTATATGGTGTTTCCTTAATGTACCTACCTTTGAATGTGTATTATTGTCTTTTTCTTTTTCTTGTTCTGTTTGTAATAGTCTTTTTTATTATTATTGGTTCTTCTCTGTTTTGTAATAGGCTTATGTTTTCTTATATGTTCTCAGGTACTCTAATGTCTACTACAGATCAAGGATCTCTTCAAGATGAACCTGACAATTCAAAATCTGTAAGTCCTTTTATGTACTTGTTTCTGTTCAATATTTGTTTCTGTTCAATATTTGTAATAGTCTTTTATGAATTTGTATATTTTCTTATACTTATTTCAGTTGCAGTTAAGCACGTCCAGACCAAGCAGTTCAAAATCCTTTCAAGTGAGTACTTTCTGTACTCTCTATCTCTCATTTATTACCCAAATTAATTACTAATATTGTTTTTGTTTTTTGAAGTTTAATTATAGATTTACAGAGACCCCAACTATTGAGAATTTCCGAATCAACAACTTTTCTCGAATGTCGTTGACTCCATTTCTATTAGAAGGGTTGTTACCTCGTGACAAAATCATTTTCTCACATGGCATCTTTCAAGACATAATCAAAATGGGAGATAAGCTTCGAACTTCTAACAAGCTTATTCATTTTCTACTTCTTCGTCAAGTTGTTACCAACAGAAAAAAATCTATGTGGTTTGGAATTGGTAACAAACTTTTACACTTTGGAATTATTGAGTTTGCTATCATTACTCGTCTTGATTGTTCAAAATCAGACTACTTTGACCAAATGGTAGTGGAGCATTGTGATATGAAAGATGCAGTTGGCCATGATAGATGCACAATTGCTCACCTTGAAGAGCTCTATAAAACTGAACCTGCAGAATCTCCGAATAAGTTGAAAATGGCTTTAATTTTGTTTGTTGAAGGAGTATTAGTTTCTAGGGATAAGAAGACTATGATATCCCAGTTTGTTATTGATCTTGTGAATGATATGGATGTGTTTGACACTTTTAACTGGGGGAATCATGCTTTTACCCATACTCTTCATTTTCTTCAATCTTGTGATCCCGCAAAGGAAAGAGCCAGCTTGAACTATAACATAGGCGGCTTTCCTCTTGCTTTGCAGGTTCCGTTCTTTGTTACATTTTGTTTTATATTAGTCTCATTTTTATTTGCTTTATACTAATTCTTATAATTTTTCATATTTCTAGATAATGGTTTTTGAGGCCATTCCATCGTTGGCTTCCTTGTTTGCACACATTGATCCGACTGCTAAAATACTTGCTTTAAAGTATCAGTCACGTACCCAATTTAGGAAAGCTTTTGGGTATGGTGATATTAAGGCTGTTGTTTCTTCATTGGATGAAGATAGTATAAAATCTTTTGAGTTTAGTGAACAGAATGATGACATGGATTGGTGGGATGATGAGTGTATAGATTCTAGACTTAAAGATTTATTTGAGTTGGGCTTGGATGCTTGTTCTGTTCAAATTTGTAATGCAATCAGTGAAGATGTCCAGAAACAAAGGTTTGTACAATTTCATATATTTAATTTATCTTATTTTCAATTCACTTAATTTTCTCATTTTTTGACAGTTCTAAACAAATCAAAGTTTCGGTTGAACAAGAATCTGATGGGGATGATTTTGTTAATCCCCCTAAGAAACTTGTTGTTTCTAAACTTGTTCCCCAAAAACCAGCTGACAAGAAGAAGAAGAAGACGACATTCCAGGAGGCTGATATGTCCGCTCCTGCATCTCCTTCTTCACGGTAAATTTTATATTCTTAGTTATTCTGTTGATTTTGGTTATAGTTATTACATTAAATGTTTTGTAATATGTTTTTAGTTACCCAATCAGGTCTAAGACCAAGGCTCTTGCTATTTCATCTGCTGAACCTGTTGAGCCTTCGAAACCTTCTGAGCCTGCTGCGAAGAAGGAATCGAAAAAAAGGAAGGCTGTTTCTCCTTCTTCACGGTAATAGTTCATAAGGTTTGGGTAAAAGGTTGGGTAATACAGATTGCTAACAAATTTGTATTTTTTACTGATTTTGTAGTTACCCCAAAAGGTCTAAGGGTAAGGCTCCCCAGATTGCCTCAGTTGCTGATGATCAGGAGCCTGTTGATCCTGCAATTGGCACAATTGGTGGTGATGATGCTACGTGAGTATATATTTTACTCAGTATTTTTTATCTTTTTTACAAGTGTAATGTAATAAAAAAAATTTATTCTTCACTACAGTGTTGAGACTACACCATCTTGGGTAACATTAATTCTTGATCAATTGAATAAAGTGAAGAATGTGCAGCTTCAGTTGACTGAACAACTTCAACTTCAAGGGAATACACTTGAAGACTTAGTTTCTTACTCTAGAGATTTAGGTGTTCTCTATGAGAAAATTGATACTGAAATATTCTCGTCTAGTAATCGTACTGTTAACAAACTTAAGTCCTGGATTGAATCAAAAAATGTAATTAAAACAGCTTCTACCGGGGATGCTTCTTCGTCTAAGCAACCCGACCATGCTGCAGTTGAAGTTGGAAATCTTGAGGATGAGGAAGACAAGGAACCTCAAGCTGCAGCAGGTGAAGTGGCCAATGTTGAGGACGTGGAAAACAAGGAACCTCAATCCGCTGCAGTTGAAATTTGCAATGTAGAAGCCAGTGAAGGCAATGCCAATGTCAATATTGTTGATGTTGGAAAATCTAAGGTATATACATATACTTGGGTAACACTATACTTTATGTACTTGTGTTATAATTCTGTTTTTTTTTTATCTTTTTCAATTTGCAGGATATTGCTCCAGATGAAAAACCAAAACTGAGGGTTAGTTTGCGTTTACGCAAAGAAAGCCAGTTCAAAAAGACCCCTTTTAGGAGCAAAGTTAAGTTGCCTAAGGTTCCAAAACACAGCTTTCTCTCCACGACAGAACGTGAATCGTTGTACAAGTTCATTAAAGCTCCGGATGACAAAGCTCGCATTCAAGGATATATTCATCCTTTGTCTGCAAAAACTTTGGAAGCCATATTAAAAAAGGGCGGCTGGATTTGGGATAAGGTAACACATTTTTTTTGTTACCCAATGCACAGTTTTATGGTTTTTTTTATACTTGAATTCTGTTTTTTGGTGTTATCCTTTTTCAGCAAATAGATGAGCTTATTATGCTTTTACGCAAAGTTGTGATCGAGTATCCCGAAATCTATGGCCGTGTTGCCATTTTAGGCTGTAACTGGGCAGATGCATGCAACGAAATACGTTTTAAGGAATTTTCTGAGGTAGGTGCTGATGCCTACGAAAAATTTGGTGGGAAGCTGTATGATATATTAACAGGAGATCAACCGGCATTTTTCCGGAAGAATTTATACGATGTTGATGTCATCTATTCTCCATATCACATACTTGGTAACCACTGGGTTGCATTGGAGATCAACCTCCTTCATTGGTGCATTTATGTATGTGATTGTCAGCCCAGTCTGATCACCGATTCCAAGCTGCTTGATTTGTTAAAGCCTCTTTCTTGTATGTTGCCTCATGTGTTGAGGCTTCATGGGAAGCATTCAAGGCTCGGTGATAATTTGTCAAAGCAGTTCAAGGTTGCAAGGAAGGCAAACTGTCCAATAAATATAGACGGGTATGTATACATTTTCTATCAATTTACCTATATAAATTTATTTATAAATTCATTATGGTTTCAAATTAAACTATTGTTACATTTTAGGGGAAGTTGTGGAATTTTCACAGTCAAGTACATCCAGTACTTGTCATCTGGCCGTGATGATTTATCGATGATCAATGACGATTATGTTGCTGCCTACAGAGAACAACTTGCCAATGTACTTTTTGTAAGGGATTGGCATAAGCCTTATGAGATGCAATAACTTGGATTGATGATGTCACATTCTGAAACTGTTGTGTTTTGTTGTATATTTTGATGATTGATGTAGTCACATTCTGAATCTGTTGGGTTTTGGTTTATATTTTGATGTAGTCACATTCTGATTTCTCGACAGTTGAATGCTTTCTGAATATTTACTTATGAACTAGTTATGTTTTGCTTTTAAAACTAGTTATGTCTTAATTTTTGAACATCTACGTTTTGTTATCAAACTTGATAACATTTTTTAACATTGTGTAATAAAGTTGGGTATCAAATTTCTTAAGGTTGGGAAATAAAATTAGGTAATATAGTTGGATAACAAAGTTCTTAAGGTTGTGTAATAAAGTTGGGTAATATAGTTCGGTAACAAAGTTGGGTAATATAGTTGGGTATCAAAGTTCTTAAGGTTGTGTAATAAAGTTGGGTAATATAGTTCGGTAACAAAGTTGGGTAATATAGTTGGGTATCAAAGTTCTTAAGGTTGGGTAATAAAGTTGGGTAATATAGTTGGGTAACAAAGTTGGGTACCAAAGTTCATAAGGTTGGGTAACAAAGTATGGTATCACAGTTGCTAACAGTTCATAAGTTTGGGTAACAACGTTGGGTAATAACGTTTGGGTAACAAATTCTGTTAACAGTTATTTACGTTGGGTAATAAAGTGGGTTATTATTTTTGACGTTGGGTAACAAAGTACGGTATCAAAGTTGTGTCAAAGTTCATAAGGTTACCATTCATGAAGTTTTTGTAGTAAGTTTATGTAAAAGTTTGGTAACTGTTTTTAACTTTTAAATCATTGGGTGACAACAACTCGTGCTTTTAACTATTAACAAGTTTGAACTAGTAGTTACATGCTTAAGTATTAAAAATATTATCAAAGAAACAATTTCACTTGTGTAACAATAATTTTCATTACAAATCTGTAAAACATATTCCGAAACTTCCTCAAAAAATCTGTAAAAACGAGTCCATAATCCACTTCCTACTCATCCAAACAACTTACTTTGGTTGATTTGTACAAGTCTTTTTGTTATGTCCAACTATACCACAACAACTACATTTCCTCTTGCGATCCTTTTTCCATGAAGCTTTAATCCTAGCTTTTGGCATTCTTCCAGTCCTTTTACGCCTTTTAGGAGGCTCACATGCCAACATTGCAGTTTCTAAAGGAACATTCCATTCCGATTTGTTAGGTACAGGATATATTGTTTCCACATACCCAACCTTCCAATTTTCACAAGTGCAATATTTTCCAATGAGGGAAGATGGGTTTTGATTCACACGTTTGGCTGCAGCTATGGCATGAATACACGGAATTTCTTCAATGTCGAACTCGTGGCATGTACAACATCGTAATTCCAAACAAACTATTTCACGTTCTTCTCCCTTTCGTACTTCAAACTGCAATATATTCTTATTCATCACGTAAACAAAGTATTCTGAACACTCTACAAACCTCTTTTGGATTTTTTCTTCAATATTTGGAGGAGCTAAATCTACCCAAGCATTAGATTTCTTACGACGCTCTGCAAACCATCTACACATGAACTGTCTAATCTCATCCAACAATGCTAAAACTGGATACTCCCTTCCATCCTTCAAAACTTTATTCACACTTTCAGCATTGTTACTGGTCATAATGTTGTACCTTTTAGCCGGAGAGAATGCAAGCGCCCATGTTGAAATGGAAATCTCTTGAAGTAACTCTCCAACCCTCGGTTTCTCCTGTCAAATACCCAATGAACTAGGTGAATCAAGAAATATAACTTAAATTAAAATACATAAAGAAATTGATTGTTAAGATAAATGAAACTTACCATTGTTATATTATTAAGTATTTTCATGCACTTCACCTTTTTATAACTCTTTGCAACATCTATGAACATTCCCAAGACTCTGTTTGATGTTGTTCTCTTTCTAAGATTCCCTTTAATATGCCAAATACAAAATCCATGGAATGCTCTTTCATAGTGGGTTGCAATGCCTTTTTTTATAGAATTATGTCTATCAGAAATAAACACTTGTTCAATGTCGGCCGGTATGATCTGCTTCATGATTCTGAAAAAGTATTCCCACGAGGCATCATTTTCCCCATCAACGATCGCAAATGCAATCGGGTATATTTGTTGATTTGCATCTTGTGCACATGCAAGTAGCAACACTCCTCCATACTTTCCTTTCAAATGAGTACCGTCTACTGTAATCACCTATATTTAATTTGTCATTTGTTATATTTTTAACAACATAGTTAAATATAAGATACCCAACATATTATATGAACGAATAATTGAAGAACATTTCTTACCTTTTGCATTGCTTGATATCCTCTAATAGATTGCCCAAATGCTAGAAATAAATATTTGAATCGATTATTATCATCACGTTCCAAATGAACAACGGTTCCTGGGTTGGAATACATCAACATGTATAAGTAAGACGGCATAGGTAACGTGGATTTATATCAACATATCAAACAATAAATATTTGGTAACACAATTGCATTTAAATATATTGTGTATTAAGGTTGGGTAACATTCATACGTATCAGTATTAATGTTGGGTAATTAAACTATTAGGTAACATTATTGGGTATGAAAAGATAAATTCAAATCTAACATTATGTAATCTGCTTGGGTATTAACATATTGGGTAACATTCTTGTGTATTAAACTACTGGGTAATTAAACTATTGGGTAACATTATTTGGGTATGAAAAGATAAATTCAAATCTAACATTCTGTAATCTGCTTGGGTAATAACATATTGGGTAACATTCTTGTGTATTAAACTATTGGGTAACATTATTGGGTATGAAAAGATAAATTCAAATCTAAAATTCTGTAATCTGCTTGGGTATTAACCTATTGGGTAACATTCTTGTGTATTAAACTATTGGGTAATTAAACTATTGGGTAACATTATTGGGTATGAAAAGATAAATTCAAATCTAAAATTCTATAATCTGCTTGGGTATTAACCTATTGGGTAACATTCTTGTGTATTAAACTATTGGGTTACAATATTGTATGTTGTATTGGGTAATAATCTTGTGTATTAACATACTGGGTAACAATCTTGGTTATTAACCTATTGGGTAACATTATTGAATACAAACTACTTGGGTAATTAACCTATTTGGTAACACGTTTTGGTATTAATATATTAATGTCTTTGTTAATAGTCTTGCATATAACATAATTTTGGTATTCAAACATATGGTTACAAAATTAAGTGTTGACATAAAATGAAGGTTGGGTATTACTTACATTGCTTTCACCTTTTTAGCTATGACATAAAATGAAGGATTCCTCTTGTTTTTCCTCCTCAAGTGCATTGAACAAGTGTGTGTTTTTTCAAACACTGTTGTGATAAAGGTTGATGATTTGCCTTGCATTGTGAAGCACACCCTCCATTTGCACTCTTTGTCAATACACCCTGTTGTTACCGACCTCTTTCTTGATTTCACTATTCTGTATTGAGAACATTCCACTATTGCATTTAAACACAATGAGTTCTTCACTTCTGTCTTGTTCTTGTAGTTTTGATTTTCATAATTTCCCAATCTTATGATAACCAATCTTCTGTTACCCAATCTTCTGTTACCTGATCTTCTGTAACCCAATCTTCAGGTTGAAGCTCTACATCCATTGTTTGTGATACAAGTGCCAAAACTTCCTTAATTGGCTCTTCCACAATTTCATCTTCCACAATTTCATTACCCAAATAATATCCAACTTCAACTACTTTTATACACAACGGAATACTCCAAGAAAACTTTTCCATTTTATTAATTTCCACAAAAGCTTCAAAATCCTCTAATGTATTAACATCAAATGGATGGAGTGAGCAATATAAAGGATTCTTGTACGATAACTCAACTTCATACGTTGATGTACATATTTTGAACCGTGAGACAATCAAAGTCTTTAGATCATCAAATGAAATTCTTTCTTCAACAATCAATGGCTTACTTGAGATATTTCCAACAAAATTCCATTCTCCATCCTCAACTACCCAATTGCCTCCAAAATATGCCGTAACGTATAGAAACGTCATTCCTGTATAATAAATTTTCATTACATATTCATCAACAATAACTATGATATATAAAATATAAGTTGTTACACATTTGCCTCCAAATTTATCTTCATTTTTTACCCAACTATCCTCAGCAACAGTTTACACATCTTAATACCATAATTTAGCTTCATTTTTTACCCAACTATCCTCAGCAACAATTTACACATCTTAATACCATAATTTAGCTTCATTTATTACCCAACTATCCTCAGCAACAGTTTACACATCTTAATACCATAATTTAGCTTTATTTATTACCCAACTATCCTCAGCAACAGTTTACACATCTTAATAATTTAGCATCGTTTGTTACCCAACTATCCTCATCAACAGTTTACACATCTTAATACCATAATTTAGCATCGTTTGTTACCCAATTATACTCAGCAACACTTTACACATCTTAATACCATAATTTAGCTTCATTTATTACCCAACTATACTCAACAACACTTTACACATCTTAATACCATAATTCAGCATAATTTGTTACCCAACTATCCTCAGCAACACTTTACACATCTTAATACCATAATTCAGCATCATTTGTTACCCAACTATCCTCAGCAACACTTTACACATCTTAATACCATAATTCAACATCATTTGTTACCCAACTATCCTCAGCAACACTTTACACATCTTAATACCATAATTCAGCATCATTTGTTACCCAACTATCCTCAGCAACACTTTACACATCTTAATACCATAATTCAGCTTCATTTATTACCCAATTATACTCAGCAACACTTTACACATCTTAATACCATAATTTTTGAGGTAAAAGGAAGACAATCTCAACCACATTCAACCAAAATTATAACATAAATCAGTAAAATTCTCATACCTGACTAAATGAAGGTGAACGATTGTCTTGAAGAATGTTGTTGAAGGATTGATTTCGGATTATCCCAATTTTCCTCTTCCGATTAGTGCTGTTTGAAAATCGGGAAAATCGTTGTTGAATTTGGCTAGAACTGTGGAAGAATTTGGGTTGATTGATAGAGCATATAAGGATATGACGAGATCTGTGTTGAATTTGATGAAGAATCAGGTATGGACATTGCGAAAATCGTTGAAGCTTTCTGTCGTCGGGGAAGGATGAGAGACGACTGTTTCAATGAAACAGTGAATGAAAAAAAAGAGCCCAAAATTTTAACCTAATCCTTATATAGGTGCATATTTACTTATTTAATAAATTTATCCTACACACTTTCTTTTTACACTAAAAAAATTACATACTTTCCAATCTCACCCAAATAATATCAAAATTTAAGGTAGTCATCTTATATATATTATAGGAGTAGCACTCCTTGCCACGTGTCACGCAGAAAAATGCTCACTGCCACGTGTTATTTTAACATTTAACCACCAAAATATTAATTAAGTTTATTCATTAAAAAATTATTTAACGAAATATTAAAATCAAATCTTAATTAAATTGGGCCAACCAATTGGGTCAGTTATACAACAAACATGATTAATCTTAAACGTAATTAGTTTTTATTATAGATTGTGCTATTTCTTAAATTAATTTATATATAACAATTAATTTAACACTATATACTACCAATGTACTATTTCTATTAACATATGAATCAGTATAATAAGGGGGAGAAAAATCAAAATATGAATTATTATACGGTTAGATATTTTATTAATGTATTATATAATATTATATGTAAAGTGTACAAATATTTATTGCTAATTATCTACTCTATCTAATGACAAAAAATAGTTTATATATAATCTCTTAAAAAATATAATAACAAATAATATTTTTATCAAGATCTCGTGCAAGGCACGGGTAATACACTAGTGACAAGTTATATGGAGTACGAGATTGTGAGTAGAGATATATCTTAAAGATACTAAATACATTCGTTGCAATATTTTAGGAAGTTATACAAAGGAGAAATTTAAATGAAAAAAAGATTAATTGATATAAAGCTATTTATATTATGAATTATAACATTTTGACAAAATATTAGTTTTGTATTTAAATGATTTAATAAATTACTTTCAAGTAGAAAACATAAGAAGAAGAAAAGTAGATGACTACACTAATTAATAAGAGTAAGAACATATAAAAAATGTATTTTAAAATGTACAATTCAAAAGAATCATATATCTTTTAAAAGATAAAAAAATATTTAAAACAATGTCAATTAGAGGCTTTGAGCTTGAGACCAAGTGAACACTCCTTTCTCTTTCAAATCCAAACACAACTGCACCAAGGTGATTTTATGCACATATTTTTATTTTATAATTTAAAATATGGGGTAAAATGTAGCAAAACTCAAGCCTATCCCAAAATACGTGCAAGCACAAATGTTATCATATGTATACCAACATAGTTATTAGAGTTAATTTCAAACCAACAAAACACGAATGTACTATTAATTACGCCTAAGTTGATTATACAAAAATAACAAAAAGTATCAATTATCTTAAGTTGATTAAAGTACATACGCTTAAGTTGATTGAAGTGCTAAATTCGCATCTATACTAAGTTGATTATGTTGTTAAAGTGCATGAATGATGATGATCATGGTTGCTTTCGTTCTTTTTTAAAAATCATAATGGAAGAATTATTTTGTTCATGTATTTCATTTGTTGATTAAAGTGCTCAAATACACTTCTAAGTTCACATCTAAGTTGATTAAAGTTACGGACACAATTAATTACAAAATATATTCTTTCTTTAATACCAAGGATCATGAATGTCATATTTAAATTAGTTACCTCTTAAATAAAGGTTGTAATAAATTTATTGCACCATTGCCATACTAACACGTTAAATTATAAATGTTGATGGTTTCAGCGACGACTGAAATATGTTTTTATTTGTTACCGTAAAATAAGTTTTTATTAGAACCTAATCATATGTTAGAGTAGTTTATAATAGCAAAGAGGGTGTTCCATTTAATATAAGAGACCAACCACTCCTCCACCCCCAAGTTCTAAAAGAGCCATGCGTCCTAGTCTAGAGAGAATTGAGTAACCAATTTTCACGTTCTCTTTTCGCTCGATTACATTTTTAATCCGAACAACCTGCACCGCAAAGAATATATTACATTATAATCTTAATAGCTTGCACCGAAGAGCTTGAAGGCATGGAAGTGAACGGACTTGGCGACTTTCATGCGGGTTTTACCGGCACTTCTAGGGCATTCTTTAGTTTGGTGTATTCACATTTACTCAAGCATTGTGGCGTGAGGAGGTTGGCCGCGGATATCTTAACCTAACAATTACATCCTTTCTTTTTAAAGTCTCCTCTTCCATTCATATGGATAGTTTTAGGTCGATAAGCTTATATGATGTGTTATACAAGTTGATGTCAAAGGGAATTACTAGAATGATGAAGTAGTTACACGTAAAAAATTGTCTTTGAAAAGAAAAGTGTTTTCGCCACGGGTCCCCTCATTAAGGATAATGCCTAAGTTTTTTAGTAATGCTTTTATCACATTAAACAAAAGTGGTGATGGAGATATGGCTTTGAAGTTTGATTAAAAAAAAAATGACTTGTAATGGGGTTCCTAACCTCAATCTTAGACAACAAAAAAATCACTTGGGTTCGAATTGTTATGAATTGTGTTACCTCAATAATGTACTCCTTTTAGGTTAATGGTCATGTAGTTAGTGAGGTCATCCCCTCTCGTGGAATCCAACAAGGTGATCCTTCTTACCATATATATTCATCTTATGTGAGAAAGTGTTTTTGAAATCTTTAACAAAGTAGGCCGGTGTCAATGAAACGATTTACGCGAATTTATAATTCAACAAGAGGCCCCGAGGATCGTCCATCTTCTATTCGCGGTTGATATCCTTCTTTTTTCAACGGCAACTACCCAAGACAACATGATCAATTTAGATGTTTTACGACAATTTGAGGGTGTACAGGAATAAAAAAAAAGGTAATTCTTAACAAGTCCAAAGTCGGTTTCACAAGGAATGTACCCATTAAGGAGATAACTCGTCTCACAAATGTATTGGGGGTTAAGATGGTTGGAGGATACAATAGTTACATCGTCCATCAATTTGTTTGTGATTGAGAAATCAAAGAACAACTATTTGATGGCATCAAAGACAAAAGCAAAAAGAAGTTACAAGGATGGAAAAGGATGCTCATATCTCAAGTTGGAAGGAAATTATCCTCAAGTCAGTTTCACAAAGCATTTCAATCTGAATTATGACCATCTATAAAATTCCAAGCGAAGTGATTGACAAAAGCATGGGATGATGGATCAGTTATGGCGGGGTCGACCAAACAAATAGATGAAATTCATTGTTGTATCCAAAAGGACTTATGTATCCCCAAAAATCTTGAAGGTACGGGATTTTTAGATTATAGATTTTAACTTAGCTCTCTTAGCCAAGTAATGTTGACGCCTTATGCATAATCCTATATCTCTAGTCAATAAGATATTTCAAGCTTGTTACTACAAGAATCAACACTATATGAATGCATGTATCGGATGGACTCCCAGTTTAACCTCAAGATGTATAGAGCTCGAAACGCCCGTTTAGAGGGTCTTGGTTGGGGGGATTAAAATATGGATTCAAATAATTTGTAGGGAAGTTCATGGCCCCCGAATGACGTTTTGGGCCTTTACATACTGGAAATTAAACACATCTTGAACCCTGACATGACCCGTCTTTCATCTTATAAATGACGGTAATGGATGGAACACACTAGTGGTGAAGGAGTTGTTTGAAAATGAAGAAGCCCACGCCATTCTACAAACTGTCCCTCAATCCTAGATGCCCTATAGATGTACGTCTGGCATATATAGTTGGTTAAGTGTTCAAAGTGCTTACTGGTTAGGGAGATGTGCGAAATTAGAACAATGGAGGTCTCGACTGTATAGAGAGTAAGATACCTTATGGAGCATGTCGTTAAACCTAAAACTCCCTCGGAAAGCCCTACATTTTATGTGGAGTTATGCAACAATAAACTAAGCGTCCGTTTGGTTGGAGAGGTGAATTGGATACATAATGAAAACAATTAAGAAGAAGAAATTATTGGGAATTATTATATTGTTTTCATGTGTTAAAAGACCTCTAACATCATTCTAGTCGCTAACAAACATGAATTTTGATTGATTCGGTAATATTTCGTTTTCGGAAATAATTCTTATCAATTCCAAATGAACCCCAAGTGTTAAGAGGAACCTCGCCACTCGCCATGTCATTCCAAACGTTGTATGTGCACTACAACAGTGAAGAGTTGGCCGCTTTGTACATTGTTTACAATTGCTTAGCTTGTGTACTGTCCTAGTGGTGCACATGATCCCCACCCTGGATCCTCTCCCAACCGGCGAATTGGTTTAACAACTATGGGAAATTTATGGACCAACAATTGTAAAGGAGTTTTCTGTGTGTACTTAAGTTGCCTAGACTTGTAGGAACATTGAGCTTTACATGGCTCGTATAAAATTTCATCGTCACTTTGGGTACTTTTCGATTATGAACACTTTTTTAAATCTTGTATAAAGTTTAGGTTCGAGAATATCAATGTTCGGCTAAAATAATACTATAAGAACATTATTTTAGCCAAGTTACTCAGACTCACCCTCGTTAAACGTTCGGCTCGAACTAATTCACTTTTATGCAAACGGAATTGAAACTCACATAAAATTTAGATTCGGGCTAAACCAGTCGAGTTTGAGCATGTCAATGCTCGGCTCGTTCGACCCGTATTAAAGCCCTCCTTGGGCCTGTACGATTGGGAACTTGGTTCAAACATTTGGGAGAAACCCTACCCAAGATATAACGGAGCTTGGTGCTTTATGTTTTCCGTAAAAAAAGATAAAGATAATTACTATAATTAAGTAGAAGATTAGACCGCTACGAGATTTTCTCTTCAGTTCCAACGTCTATCTTCTTTTATTGCTTCCATGTGGAATCCCAATTCTTTCTCCTTTGTCTCGATTATAATTTTTTAATTTTATCACGATCGAATAATAAATTCATCAAATTCTGCTCCTTTGTATCTTCACCTGTGGTTCTGTGTCCCTCGTCAGATTTGTATTCTACCCAGTAGGCCCCTCTTGTGCATTGATGATTTCATTTTCCATTTCCAGATCCTTTTAAAGCCTTCAAATCTGTACTTCAATGGCCGAAATACATATTCTCTAATCCAACATTCTTCTCCTGTTGTTAATTTGAATACGGATCGAGGTTTTAGGCTTTCGATTTAATGGCTGCTCTTAAGTCGGTGATCTCGTTACCGGGAAATTCGCTTAACTGCGAACCAACCACGAAGAGCTTGGTGGCTAATGTGGCTCGGTTTGGCGAACATCGTCGGAGGAAGGGTGTTTTCTATGGTGACAAACGGTGGAAAATGCAGATGCCGATTGCGGCCATCGAGGATACTCAAACGACGTCGTCTTGTTCTCGTATTGACGCTAATCAACATAGCCAATCGGCCAATAATGCTCATCCTTCTTCGTTTCCCAACGGTTTACTTCTTCTCTCTTCTTTTAGTTAGCATCTTTAATGTAATTTATATAATCTACAAGCCAATTTATAACCTACATTCGTCTGTTTGAATCGGTCCCCTATTTCCGTTCGTTGACTTGTAAAAGTTTCAACTATTTCCTCACCATCTTAAAAGGGTTTTTTTTTTTATAGTTCTGATATGTTCTTCCTATCACACCAATTGAAAAGAGGATTTCTTTCCAGTTGCGTATGATACTGAACCAAATTTGAGGAAGGAAAGTGAATTCTGTGGTAGGTCTGTTAGTTTTATAATCCGATTTGTTTTCATCTTTATATATGTTGCTTTCATGTTTGTGGAAAAGATAATTAGGGTTTGTAGATAGATTAAGAAACACTTCAGACGTGCTGGATCATCTATCTGAAATCCATGATTGCGTTTTCGGCTTTGCGTATTAGTATTGAATTTACTAGGTTTTTGGCTTTTGATGGGTTTGTTCCTATTGAATACTTTCCTTGTATCAAATATCAATCAGTAAATGAATAGTAATAGTTAGTGGCCAATTTGATGCTCACAATTGGTGACAAATCTTCAACTAAAGTCTTCATCATAATGAGTGGATGATCCATATTCTTGATTGCTGTAGACTTTGGTTGATGTTTTTGTGAACTATATGTAATTGCTAGACTTTCTTCTCAGTTTTTGTCTGACTCAACGAGTATCTATATAGGTAAATGTTCACGGCAGATGTCTACCATAGGGAAATCTTCAAACATTTTGTGGCATGAGTGTTCAGTTAACAAGGCAGAAAGGCAAGAGTTACTTAAGCAGAAAGGTTGTGTCATCTGGATAACTGGTCTTAGTGGTTCAGGTTTGTTTAATTGATTACCTTTTTCATGCTTCAATTGAATCATTTCAATGAGCGTTGTTATGTCATCTGATTCTTAGTTTTATAATCTTTATGAGTGGTTGCTATGTCTATGGAGCATGGTGCAATAATATCCAATTGTGGAATGAATGCCCTCTGATCATTATTTAGCCATCTCAAAAGTTGCTTTAATCTTTTTAAGGTGCTAATTAACTTCCAAGTAGCAGATGCCAGATGTATATAGCATGTCTTGGATTAGCTTTTGTGGTTGATTATTGGGATTTCTTTTTAAAAAGGGGAAGCAGTAATGTCTTATCAGATTTTTTGTCATTAGTTTGGTAATACTCTTGTTCTTATCCTTCTTCGCCTATCTTTTTGTCTTAGGGAAAAGCACTGTGGCATGTGCCCTAAGTCGAATTTTGCATTCCATGGGGAAGATGACATATGTTTTGGATGGTGACAATCTTCGACATGGTTTGAACAGTAATCTAAGTTTTGGAGCTGAAGATAGGGCTGAAAATATACGAAGAACTGGTTAGTTGTTTCATAATATGTATGCAGTCTCATGGATTTTCTGATTTCTTCTTGCATCATATTGAACTCAGTTTCGTCACTTGATTAATCCAGGTGAGGTAGCAAAGCTGTTTGCTGATGCAGGTGTGATGTGCATTGCTAGTTTAATTTCTCCTTACAGAAGGGATAGAGATGCCTGTCGTTCACTAATGCCAGAAGGAGATTTTATCGAGGTCTCTCTTAATCCTTGTTTCGACAAATCTTTATTGTCTAAATTTGTTAATAATCTCAGGGTTCTAAACATTTCAGGTGTTTATGGACATTCCACTTGAAGTATGCGAGGCTAGAGACCCAAAGGGTCTGTACAAGCTAGCAAGAGCTGGAAAAATTAAAGGTAATAATGATCTTTGATCATCTTTTTCTTAGCTGGTTGTAACTCTCTGAACATCAAACTTTCATCATATGCAGGTTTTACAGGGATTGATGATCCATACGAGGAACCCTTGAACTGTGAGGTATAACAAAATTATATGATGTCTAGTTACTCAGTTAGAGGCTGATTCTTGTTTTTGATTATACGAAAAACTTTGGAACCCTGCAGATTGTGCTGCAACATAAACCAGGAGGAGAATGTACGTCGCCACGAGAAATGGGACAAATTGTGGTATCATATTTGGAAGAACATGGTTATCTACAAGCTTAGCCATGTAGGCACTACGAGGAGTAAAGATTTGTTGTGTTTCTATGCATGGCTGATTCTGCATTTTGTACAGAAAATTGTTTGGGCAGAAAATAATGAATAAAATTGCTTGTCTTCTATGGCAGTTCGTTGCCCTTTTGATGATATCAATCAGCTTGTTGATATCTTAAATCTGTGTATCATAATATTTTTCTCCCCTTTATTTTCTTTATTATTTAGTTCAGGAAGGTGAACTTATCAAGGATTGATTAATAAGCACAACTTGTGTCTGTATATCTTGGTTTAGATCTTTTTACTTGTGAAGCTTTTGCTTTTTGTGTTAGGCGGTTAAATGGGCTATAAAATTTGTTTTCTAAACGAGACGAATATATAAGTATCGTAAAACTCCGTTAAATTTAGGCTTGACTAACGCTATAGGATTATGTTTATTACAAAATTTATGCCCTTACTCTGTTCTGTGTGCTGTGCACTCATCTTCTCAATCACCCTCTGTTCTAGATATATTCATATCTGGTATGTCTCTCTTACTAATTAATCTGCATCATCAAATTGTTTGTCACGCTTTAATCGACCTTGTAAAATGCATATGAATATTTACTCTAATACATACGTATAGAGTCGAGGATACAATCACATCACTTTAGTAGCAGACAACTTATCTGCATCATCAAATTGTTTAACACGATTTGATTGACCTTATAAAAAAATTAAACAGGGTTATCCATTTGTGGAAGTTTGATAAATGGTTAATTGTTTTATCGCTCAACTCACTTAAAATGCGTTAGTTTTGCACTGCTCTTGGTAGACTTCTTGTCCGATTGAGTCGAAGGCAACAATTCCATATTGCTTTTTATTTTTAACGAAGAACTGTACGAAACACCGTCTAATGGATCGAAAGGTCGAAAAAGATCTGCATGCGCAATGAACATCATAGAGAACAACAACAAACGAGCTTGAGCTGAGTTTTTGATGAGCCGATCCCGAGCCGAGTAGTAGTTAAAAGAATGATCCTGTAATGTTATTTTATCCAAAAGAGCCGAGCTTTGCCTGAACAAGCTGAGCATTGACCTGCTCAAGTTCGACTCGTTTATAAACGAGGCGAGCCCAAACCGAGCCTAAATTTCTATACGAGCTTTAAAATATGTTCATATTCGACTCGTTTAGAAAATTAATGAGCTCGAGCTGAGCTTTTGATGAGTCAAATGCGATCCGAGCACGAAAATCTTGTCTAATATTACAACCTACCCAAAAGTAACAAGGTCTTCAAGAGAAAGGAGAATAAGTCAGCCAATTTGTAAGCGGAAAACACAAACATCCGTCGCCGAAGGTATTGTTTCCTCCGTTCTTCAAACCGATGGCATCGATATGCTGAAGGAGTTTCTCCTATGCTCTTGGATTACTCGTAATCTTTAGAATTTTGGTGATGAACCCACGAACAATGGAGTTCTCAAGGAAGGGCTTCACAAGATGTCGATGGATTTTGCCTCGGCTAAAGTGACTATTGCTACATCTATTATTGTTCTAGTTGGTCCCATTAGTGGGGGAAACCTTGTGTGGGCCACGTAAATAACAACACTGATGCGACAATTCTCAGTTGCGGGGATGGGGCTTGGAACTGTTTTTAGAGACGATAGTGGTTCTCTCGTTTGAGGCATCGTGAAAAGGTTTGCGGTGTCGTGTGACCCTCTTATTGCTGAAACCATGGCTATTGTCAAGGCCATGACTAGGCTATTCGCACATTCAGATTGATCTAGACTAAATAACAACAGTCGACCATCTTCTACAAAGATCCACACTGCTCTCGTCTTATGGCCTTCTTCAGACAACATTTTATATTCGTCTTTCACTTTTATTTCCTTAATGTTTATTTTTATTCCTCAAAACAGGGTAAGATTGTCGATCATCTCCTAGCTAGGATTTACCCTTATTTCACCGATACTAAATGTTTTGATAACAAGTTCCCGTCGGATATTAATGTAACTCTAGCATCTCTTGATTTAATATAATCTACATCTTTTGTTTTAGAAAAACAAAAAAAATGTGGATTATAACATAATGCCTAAGTTTTAACAAGAGTGGGAATGAACCTCCTTTTTCAAGAAAATAGGTTGCCTACCAAAAATCAAATCCGGGTTATAGGAGGCTATCAAACTTAAGATTAAAAAGACTGAAATCGAAGGTAAGAACCGTGTGTAAATCAAGACACTCCAAGGTTTATGGAGTTGTTCGTTTCTTTGACGAGGTCCGTATTAGATATATTTTCAGAGAAATCAACTGAGTTTCTAACTGATTGACCCAGCTGGGAATCGCGATCTCCAATTTTTCTGAAGATTCCGAATTTCGTGTTCTCATCCGAAATGATGTTTTAAGTTGAACTATTTCTAAGAGGTAAACCAATCTAACTGCATTCCATTTTTAAAAAAAAAACATTTTAAAAAAACATATATAAAATCAAAGGAAATTACAAACTATTCAAAGTGTTCTTCTAAAATCAAAGAAAATCTACTATATAATACTAAAACAGAAGTGAATATGTCCACTTGTCGTCATTACGTTAAATCACATCGGATTTTGCCACTTGGCGTCACCATATTAAACCACATAGGATATTTCCACATGTCTTTCTATAAATAAACCGTATATTTGGATAACTTTGATTCTCGCATATTATTTCCAAATTTAATTTACATACTCCTTAATTACAACCTTTAATAATCTTATATTAAGTCAAATACTTATTTTTGTATTATTATAACTAAACTTTAGATATTAATTATATTGTATAATATTCTTAAATTATACAAAAAAAAATTTATTTCAATTTTTTGATGACAAACTAAAAAAAAATTCACGGTTTTGGTTCTAATGGTTAGTTTTTTATTCAAAACTATTTATATATATATATATATGACAAACAATGCAATTTTGATTAATATTAAAATCTTTTATTTATACATCTTGATATGACTTAATTATAATTTTTTAGTTTTTATCACAAGATATATTAAAATATATTTATTTATATCAAAACTTTATTTACGATGATAAAAAAATATCAGTTCAATTTTTACAACTCCCGTGAAAGTCACAGTTACTAAACTGGTTATAAACTATTCAAAGTTTTCTCAACGTTATCACATTCAGGGAAGATGTCAACTTATATAATTTACAGTTTTAGGATACGATGTTAAATATGAAATTGCAGTTGCATAAGATGACTAATAGGTTAAGGGCGTAAGGCAATTATATCAGTTGGGATTCAATATTGACCACCAAGTCAAGTCCTTGGTGATGAACACTTCCAGATAAACCTCTCTTAACCCCTTCCACTCCCCCGTTGCATCCTCACCGGAAAATGGAAGCTGCCGCTGCACCTCCGTCGCTTCCAACACCTAAGGTCGACCCTCTCACTGACAAAATCAAGCACAAGCTTCTCAAGAGTGGTGTTGAACCCACCCCAAAAATCATCCACACCCTTCGCAAGAAACACCTCCAGAAATCCCTTCGCAAGTCCAAACGCCTTGAGGCCTTGCAGCCACAACCTCTCTCAAAATCCCAAGAGGAAACCCTAGCCGAAGAGTTTTATTTCAAGACCATATCCCAGGAGTACAAACAATTAAACAAAATGCTGGGATCCGAGCATGGGAATTCCAGTGAGAAGATGATTGGAAGGCCATGGGAGCGGTCAGAGAGAGGGAAATTAAGGGAATTGGCACCTGGGAAGGATGAGTTCAAAGGAGAAAACCTGAATTCTCAACATTTGAGAGAATTGGGTGAAATTTTTGAACAGAGGAAGAAAGAGGCCTTTGCCTTAATGTTGGGTGACGATGATGTTGAATTGGAAGATTCAATAAACGATAAACCATATGTGAAGCGTGACCGTCCTGATACTGAGAAAATCAAAATCCTCGTCAACAGGTTTGTTAGACAATCACTCATCGGTTTATATTACCTTTTTTATGGATATCTTTTTTGGCTTCATTGGTATTGATTGATGAACAGTTATGTTGATTAGGCTTTGTGCTGGGCGTGGGGTTACATTGAATGACTGGAAATTTTCAAGGATTATGAAACAGTCGGATTTGGAGTTTACAGAGGCTCAGCTGCTTAAGATTGTACGAGAGCTAGGTGTTCGTGGGTGTTGGAAGCAGGCAATGGGTGTTGTTGAATGGATTTACAGTCGTAAAGCACATAAATACTACAACAGCAGGTAACTTAAGATTGTTCAGATGCATAATATAAGTCTTATGGCCGATGATGCATTTTAACTTGATTGTTGCTTGGTCATATGCCTGTGAAATTTAAGTGATTTTGTGGCTATATGAGGATGAGATGTAGCATTGGGGTTCTGTTGCAATTTGAAGAGTATTTTTTTAATGCTTCGATTATGAAGTTTTGATATTTCTTAAACTGTTGTCTTTATCAATTCTTGGTTGGTAGGTTTGTCTACACAAAGCTACTTTCAGTCTTAGGAAATGCAAGAAGGCCTCAAGAAGCTCTCCAGATTTTTCAGCTGATGCGTGTAATGATTGAAGCCCTTGTACCGTATTGTGTTGAGTTGAACTTAACTTTTCCCCCCTTTATAATTCTCATGATTTTCTGTTCTTGAATTGTTTCAGAGGGACTGCAACATTTATCCAGATATGGCTGCATATCACAGTATAGCTGTTACCCTTGGCCAAGCGGGACTACTGAAAGAATTGATAAACATAATCGAATTGATGATGGTGAAACCTTTAAAAGGAGTAAAAAATGTACATAGCAAGAAATGGGATCCCGTCCTTCACCCTGACTTGGTTGTGTTTAATTCTGTGAGTGGGGAAAATCTCTTAGTTTTACTGCTTATGATTTCTTGAGACTGATTTGTAAATTAGTTTGCTTAGAAGTGTGTGGGATTTCGTGATGATGCAGGTGTTGAATGCTTGTATTCCATCTCATCAATGGAAGGGAGTTTCTTGGGTGTTTCAGCAATTGAGGAAGAGTGGCCTAAGACCGAAAGCTGCAACTTATGGACTTGCAATGGAGGTACTTTATCATGAATCTCTCTCTTTTAAAGCTTTAAATGATGTTAATGGCATGAAAAAATGAAAATTGCAGGTCATGCTTCGTGCTGGAAAGTATGATCTAGTTCATGAACTGTTTGGAAGATTGCAAAGGAGTGTTGAGATCCCAAATGCTCTTACTTACAAAGGTGTACAAAAATGTTCTCTAAATCCTTTCCTTCTCTTCAAATCATTGAAGATCAATGACTGATCGGGTCTGAATGTTTTCAGTTCTTGTCAAAACCTTCTGGAAAGAGGATAAAGTTGATAAAGCCGTTGATCTAGTAAGAGAAATGGAACGAAGGGGAATCATTCGAACAGCCAGTGTTTATTATGAGCTAGCTTGTTTTCTTTGTAACAAGGGTAAATGGAAAGAGGCAATGGTGGAGGTTAGTTAGTTAACTGGGAAAAATATAGTTTATTGGTGGTGATGATTACTGATCAGTAGTTTAATCTCCTTGAAATAATGCAGATTCAGAAATTGAAGGAACTTAGACATACAAAGCCATTAAATGTTGCCTTCACTGGGATGATCTTGTCTTCCATGGATGGGGGACATGTCAATGATTGTATATCAATCTTTGAGCACATGACCCGCCATTGTACACCTGATATTGGTACAATAAATGCAATGTTAGAAGTCTATGGCCGAAATGATATGTTCTCAGAAGCCAAGGCATTGTTTGAAAAGACAGAAAGAAAGGAGTCTGGATACGAAACCAGCTCAAGCAAGACAGACAGTCCTCTTCAGCCAGATTTCTATACTTACATCTCAATGCTGAAAGCATCTGCTCATGCACAGCAATGGGAGTATTTTGAGTATGTGTACAAGGAAATGGTTCTTCAAGGATACCACCTTCATCAGAGTAAACATTCATGGCTACTTATACAAGCATCAAGATCCGGGAAGGTAAAATTCTAATCTTTCTATATTTCCAAGTATTTAATTAACTTACCCATTTTTGTTGGCTTTTCTTTGTGCAGGGACATCTACTACAACATACATTTGAGGCGATTTTGGAGGGCGGAGAAATTCCAAATTCTTTGATGTTCACTGAAATGGTTTGTGTAGCGTTAAAGCTCGGTGACTACACAAGAGCAGCAACGATAGTAAACACTATGGCTTATGCCCCATTTCAAGCGAGTGAGAAGCAGTGGACTGATCTTTTTGAGAAGAACAAAGATAGAATCACTATGGAATGTCTAAGAACCTTCTTAGAGGTACTCCGAGATAATGAGTTGACAAAGGAAGCAACAATAACTAACTTGCTTAGATCATTGCAGTCTTTCTGTAAATCAGCTTCAGCAAAAGAACTCCCTGCTACTACTTCCAATAGTAAGATGGTTGATCTCTACAAAACAAACCCAGCTTCCGAAAATTTTAGTGTCGGCATTGATTCCAACACATGCTCTTCTTACTCGTTACATTTGGATAATGTGGTGCCTGATGAATTTTCTTCTGAGGAAGAGGACATTTCAGAAATTGTACAGTTGCTTGACTTTCCCGTCTCTGAGATGGATGATTCTGCAGGGCTAGATTTGCCATCTGCAGATGAGATTCTTAAGGCGTGGAAGGAAAGTAGAGATAGGGATGGTTTCATCTCTTCTTTTGGTTTTGGTTAAGGGAGTGCAATGACGCTGGTGTCATGTTCTGCAATGTTTTTGCAGGTTTGCATCTCTTTGTAGCTTATTTATATGAGATAATAATATGTAGAGCGATGTACTCATACAAGATTATAGTGTTAGACCCGATACTGTTTAAATATATATCTATGTATTGCTGAAGCCTGAAGTAATGCTGTGGTTAATCCCTGTCCTTTCATGTATAAAAAAAATCGAATGATGATGAGGAAGAGAAGGCATTGAAGACACTACTGCATCTTTCTTTCTGAAGGGGAACAAAAAAGCAAAAATGAAATTTACCCCCTAATGAACCAAAAAAAAGCGGTAGAAATTCATTAGGGGTAAGACAATTCTGATGTCAAGTTACCACATAATATTGTTGTACTAATCTTTGCCGCTTTTTTTCTTAGATATATAGAAGAGAGCAGAATAAGACAGAATAGTTTGCACCATTGCAGGTCTCTTAACAGAAACACCCATCAAAGTACCATCTGCAATCCGCATGAAGAAAACTACCCTTACAATTTAGGGTTAAACAGACAAGACATAGAAGAGAGCAGCAGAATACACTGAATACTTTGAAACTGATTCAAAATCACTCTTTAACAAATATTGATGTACTAATATTTGCCTCTAATTTTCTTGTACATAGAAGAGAGTAGAATACACTGAATATTTTGCATCACTACAACAACCAACAACGTTGAGAAAACCACCCTTACAAGTGAGGGTTAAGCAGACGAGGTTTCAAAAACAGGTGAGTGGGAATAGAAATTGCCCAGTTTAATAGCATTGTGTTATTAAATCAACTAATGCATATTTTAGAGGAACTTTTGGCAGCCTGCAATCTCAAAGAGTTCAACAAGCCCAATATCTGATGCGCTTGTGATGAACATGGTCATCAGGATGTGTAAATATCGAATTTCTCAGCTGCACATAAGAGTATGACTTAGAAATTAGGATCAACTAATAAGGATTTGGAAGGTGCAGTGCATCTACCTGAATCATCATTATTGTCAATGGAAATGGATATAGGACGAAATGAAACAGGTCCTTACTGGACGCTAAGCTTCAGGTATACCTTCAGAGCTGATTCAGTTAAAATTTATGCTGCCTCGGGTTCACAGCATGCTTCAGCTTCTGCCTTCACAATTGCTCGGGCGCAGCTTCACGAGCTCACATTTGTCTCATCTTATTTAGTTCCAATCAAGCTTCACGAGCTTTAAGAGAAAAATAATACACAACAAAAATTCCACCAATGACGTGAATATACATGGTGATGAGCCTGGTAAATGAAGAAAAACAAGAAAGGAGGACGATCGCAGTGGGATTTGAACCCACGACCTTTAGATTCGGAGTCTAACGCGATATCCACTTCGCTATGCGACCTCTACATTCCTCTACTCGTGTTAGCTACGCTCACAATTCCGGGATAACTTGCCCAATTTCACATAAACCGCATAGCCAGTTACTAGAAGACAAAGATTAACAGTGAAAGCTACTTCTACCCTTGGAATATTCTCACAAACACAGATCGATCTAGCAGTTCCAGATTCAATCGATGACCTCTTCCCTTTATTTGTTTTATTAAAAATATAGATGATTCAGAATAAAGAACATAGTTCCTTGCAAAAAATCAAAAGAGAGGATCATGATCACCGAATAACTTTCACAGATCCAACTATTTATAATCAAAACTGAAGCATAGATGTGTAGCTGTGACTCACCGAACGAATCGTAGATCTGCCAAAATATCAAAAACAGCGATTCATTTCGACTTTAATCACTTTATATCGAAGAATCGACGGCGACACTCCGGGGTCGGGGATTTTGCAGAAAACACGGAGAAAGTGGGATTGGAGCGGAGAAGAGAGAGGAGATGGAAGAGTTTCACAATGTGACCACACGCCACAGAAGAAGCGTACAAACTACGAAGTATAGACCGGTTTCTTTATGGGCTGAGAAAACTAAAATGGGCCTCATGATACATAGCCCGGTAAATAGTTAAATTTGGATTTAATATTTGTCAATATAATTATACGTTTTTCTTTTAAGATAGCATTATTACGATTATGACTTTAGTGTAACTTAGAATTAATATAATTTTTAACATGATACACTCGTATTTTACTCTTTAACATTCTCGCATCTATTGCTTGTGATAATTCTTCAAAACATGTTTACATTATACTAAAAATTCTGAATTTGTCAAATTTTAATTTTTCTATTCAATATAAGCATAAATATTTATTTTATAGTAAAACCTTTGCAGAAAAAAGGATGTACTTTATAAAAATATTATTGTTCTTAGAGTGATGTTATTCGGTTAGACAAAAAAATATGAAATACCAAAAGGAATCGGAAGACGAGTGTGTTGTGCAGGCGGAGAGCGGGTGCATTTTCCGGGCGGAATGGGAGTGCGCCCGACGTGGTTTTGGGAGTGTAAATGTTGTTTTCAAATTTTGGCGAGTTTTGGCACATGGGGCGCATTCTCAATGAGTTTGGAGGGGGCGCATTCTCATTGAGTCTGGGACACACAATTGTGGCGCGCCTCAATCCAAATCCAAATTCAATGACTAGAATTGTGGCAGTTTGATACAACGTTCGAATTTTGCATAAAATTATAAGACGCCCTCTCACTTGAAATGGGACACACTTTTATTGCATAAAATTATAAGACGTCCTCTCACTTGAAATGGGACACACTTTTATTGCATGAAATTGTAGCATGTGTATGCCAAGTAAAAGAAGTTCAAGGAGATTTAAACCTTCAAAAATATTTGTAAACTCTTCATTATTTGACCCTCTAGAAGTAGAAAGAATTAGAATACCGAAAACAAGAAAATTTAAGTTTTATTTTCGAAAAAAATACGTACTGTATGTTTATTTTAGGTTTTTTTATGAAAGTTGATGACGATTAAAGGCATGACGAAACGGTCAAATTAATAACGAGGGTGATTAAAGCGCAAGGATAAGAAAACATTGATACATGGGAAAAAACAGGGTAGATGAACTACACGGCGAATCGCTGCTGGTGAACAGCATATCACAGGAAGATGAATTATCAATATTCATTTCGTGGATTTACGCCACTTCAAAAAAAAGTTGAACAATCACGGAAAGGTGACTAATCAACATTTTTATGTATTGATCATCCTTCTTTAAATTGTATTATTCTAAATGATCCTCAAGGATGTCTTTTGTATGGGTTTAATCCTTCTGTATAGAATTAATTTTTATGTTGTTTACTTGTGATTGAGAAAATAACATGTGTGATTTACTTGAGTTTACAAACTGTGAATAATAACCTTCCAACTCTTCCAAAGGTTATATGTCTTTTTACAGAAATGATATCTTTATGCACAGGGCTTTATTTACCATATAAGAGAGCATTTTTTTTTTCCCTCAAACATAGAAGAGAGCAGAATAGCTTGCATCATCGCAGGTCTCTTCAACAGAAACACACCCAACGAAACACAATTTGCATCAAGAAACAACCCACAAAAAATGCTCAAAAAGTTTAGTGGAAACAGAGATTGCCCACAAAAACCAAAGCATAGCACATATAGATGCTGCAACTGTATCAACATTTACAAGCTAAAAGTTTGTATTTACGCCATATTTTAAGGAAACTTTTGGCAGACTGCAATCTCAGAACCTTCAACAAGCCCTTTCTTTGATCTGATGCGTTTGTTGATGAATATGGTCATCAGGATGCGTAAATAACGAATTTTTCAGCTGCACAAAAGAATATGTGTACATTAAAAATGTGCAGCATCTAATCTAAATTATTGTTGTGAAAATGAAGTGGGTCCTTACTAGACGCTAAGCTTCTGATATGCCTTAATTGCTGTATCAGCGAAAATTTGTGCTGCCTCGGCTTCAGCTTCAGCTTCTTCTGCCTCCCTTGCAGCCCTCTCGGCCTCTGCCATGGCAGCTTCTGCCTCCACAACTGCCCGGGCAGCAGCAGCAGCAGCTTCATGAGCTGACATGTGTCTCATCTTGTTTAGGTCTGCATCCACCTCTGGTTGTGTGAATATTCTAATTCCATTTTTCTCCACCTTGTATACATCTTCCTGTTTGCCATTCATGGAGTTTGTTCTTGATTGGCATGGTGACGAGTTTAGTGCAAGTTTATACCTGTGCTTCGCCTGCTAGGAAGAGGACAAAAGATGATCAAGTGTTCACGGAATCATTCTTTGTGCCTTCGTGCAAAATGCACTTGCTTCCCCATTTTGTTTCCCTATAGGTATCAAAATTAATCAAATTCTACTGCAATTACTTCAACCTAAAGGAATGATTCCAAAAAAATTTCATGAACAAGGGTATACATATGGACTAGATTCGTTTTCATTTTGTTTCCGTTTCCGGAGTTAAAACCAAACGGGCCCTAAATTTAGGAGGATGTATGAAATTCCTTTATGAAAAAAGTTATTATCAAACGAAGAACCTTGGGAATAAATTCAAAATTACTTGATTTACCAATGAGTTTCTTGTTCCGTGTCTTTTTCTTTTTGTTGAATGGACAGATATCCATATAAATACACAATTGAGAACAGAAACTCAAATACACAATGGACAGATATCCATGCACAGTTCAATAGCACTGCTGCACTGTAACCGAGTTCAATACATTGACTTACCTTTACAAGCTTTCCGTTTGAGGTCATAAGCTTCAAATTTGCAGACAAAAGCTTCTTGAAGTCTGGAGGCTCATTATAATTCGCCTAGTAAGTATAAAGCAAAAGAAGCCTTTCAGTGTCAAAATAAGGTTGTAGACAGTTGTAGTCTTAACTCTTAACTCATTTGCAGGCATGCGGGAATCGTTTATTGAATACTAACTCCTGAGTGCTAAAACAATTTTCAGCTGTGAAAATTCTTGTAAGACACCAATACTAGTTCTCCTTTGACGAATTCATACAGTAGCCTTCAAATAAAGATAAATCATCCAATATCCTTTCAAATGCTTTCCTAGGACACGCAATTATTTATTAATTTATTTCTACCAGATAATAAAATTGGCAAGAATGATACCTCTATATAAGCAGAAATAGCAATCTTGTCAGAACCTTTGGGTTCCTTCATTGTGGTTATCGCTTCCAATATAACACTCTCCAACCTATTAACATCAAGAAAATCAATCACAGGACTCAGCGTTGTTGAAACAAGGAATCGTCTGAATGCAACTATAACTCCAACAAGAAGAGAGCTGCAAGTAAATTGCCTTCTAAGCATAAAATGCATATTTGCAATTTTATAACATGGAAAAATCCTCAAAGGTGAAGGTATAGCGAACATCTAAAACTTGAGAAGCTTAAAGGATGAAAATGATCAACACCTTGTAAAAGATTTTTTTGACTCAGCAACCTGTACTTTGTCACCAGCTGGAGAAACCGAATGAGGCTTTGATTCAGTAGGTTTTTCATCACCTTGGACCAAATTGCTCGAAGTTCCGGCATTATCATCTTGTACAGGGGCCTGAGAAATTCTTTTCATTGCAAGTCTTGCCTTTTCTCGTGAACCAAATCCACTTGCCATCACATTGATGTTCCTCCATTTATCCTTCCAACCAAATAAACCCAAAAAAATGAATAGGTATTACACTTATTATTGCTCAAAAAGTATCACAAGGGTTTTACACTTTTACTGAAAAAGTTTTTAAAAAAATAGTTTCTAGCGAAATGAATCACTTTAATCATTGAAAGAATAAGTAGTAACTGATGCATGTGGCGATGCCCAAGGGGGTTTCCTTAGTTTTGGGCGTCTGATGCAAGATCTCTTTGACCAATTTTTTTTCTTCTTCTTATTGATTCTCTAATTCAAAAGATTTTTTTCATTTGATAAGTATAAGATCCTTTTTTTTAATATTTTGAGTGATATTTTGATTTTGACTAACATCTTCATTAAAATGAAAAATAAGTGAATGAATTGGTATAAACTCGGGTTTTAAGCATACCTTAAGATCCACATTTGAACGTGAGTGTAAGACCTGATTGAACTCAGGATCTCTGAGTATTGTCTGCCATTTTCCAGCCCCATGCTTGCGCACTCCAGCTCTAAGTGCTTCTTCTTCTTCTGCTGTCCACTTCTGCTTGGGTGCACCCATTATCGAGAATGCTGTGACTTTGCTGATAAGCACATCTGCAAATGAACCTAAGGTTATCAATGCATTCAACCATCATTTGAAAACCAAAATGATTAGCACATGACAAACGTCGACAACAAAGAATGACCAGTTGAAGAGAGACAGTCCCCCAAATGGCCAAATGCAATCATTTGTACGCATAATAATTAATGGTCAGATAAAAGCAAATAATAAGGGGATAAATTGCATCAAAGTCCATAAATTAGCAGCAGCATTCAACCAAAAAATTGCACATCAAAGAAAAGAAGAAATTGAATCACTTTCCATGATTTAACAGGAACACAATGCTAACAAGCGATTCCTGACCTACAAACTACAAAGAGGATTTTAATCCAACAGTTCCTGATGAAAAGGGTAAATTCATTCATCCCCAAATACAGAAAATTAAATTTAGTCACGCATAAGTCCATAATCTCATGTAGTCATGTTCTCGTTTCTCAGTAAGTTAACAAAAAACCACCAAAAGCTACTTTCAATTTAGCAGATCAACTTGTCAAAAAAAGTTTCCGACTTGCGGCGTGGATATGAAACTAAAAAACGAAACAGCCGAATTGATAAGAAACCAAACCAGATAAGAAAATTTTGCGATTCTCGGCGTTACTGAGCAATAATAAGCATTCGTTTACAATTTCCAAAACCCTAAACTAAATTCCTTACTTTGTTGATTTCAAAAAGCAAGTGCGAATAGATCGGAATTCGATACCAAACCAAGAGGTAAACAGATAAAGTTATAAAATTGATCGGATTACCTGACGGAAAAGGAGATCGGAGAAAGATTTAGCGACAACCGGTGAGAGAAATGTATGCGATTGAAAGCAGAGGGTCCATGGAAATGGCGTCTCTCTACTCTCTACTCTCTACTCTCGCTTTGTATAGCTCTATCGCATGCTTTCGCTTTTCTCGTCGTTCTCGAGAACTATAAATCCTTCGAATGAAACCAATATACCTTCCCAGTTCAGCCTTGGATGGTCGCTAACGCCGTTCCCCGCAGTTAAAGTAGCATCAGCTTTAGAGTTGGTTGTGATAAATGGCCAAAACTTTTGGAATTGTGAAACATATCCCTTATTATTGGATGGTTGCAAATTCTAATCGATCGAGAGGAAAGTTGTTTATAAACAATCACGATAAAACTTAATATTGATTATTATATGATTTTTTTTTAAATATAAAAAGACTTAAATAACCAATTTGCTCTTTGATCGAATAACGAAGGTATTTGATGTTGTCGATGCACATGATGTATTCGATGACCGAGCATATATCCCTATACACGAAGTTAGATGTACTTTAAGGATGACGTCTCCATGCTCTCTCAAAGCTTCGGATTTTTGTATGACGTCTCAATGTTTCAATGTATACTAGATGACATATTAATGTACTTTGATGACATCTCAATATTCTCTTAATTATAAGGGTCGAATTTGTTATTTTCAATCATCATGTTGTTGATATTCCAATGTATACTAGATGAGGTAGTGATGAAGAAACTTTTTAGCACATGATATATATACTCGTCGAGTTGTCGTCATTCTCGTTTGAAAAACATCTAGATAGTTGCGTCGATATTTTCGTCCAATAAATTAATTTTGTTGTTATTGACCGATTGGATAAGTAAGGCTCGAAAGAATGCGTATTATAAGCTGGGTAGCATGGATTCTTCGAAATGATATGGTCTTTGCATAGTAACCAAAACAAGGTCGTGTTATTGAAGAAGGTCTTCAAGGATCGGTGTATGATTATAAGAATTTTAAGTCGACATTCACGACAACTTGTACGGCTCCAAACTAATAACAAGGATATACTTTACGGTGTGTTGAAAGTAAATATAGATGCATTTATACTTGATGATGTTGTCAGACTTGGGTGTTAAAAGATATTCTTACGACGGTAATCTTCAGTGGCATATATAGGGGGTAACGGGAGAATGTGTCCCGTTAATCCTTAAAATGGGACATAATACATATTGTTCTGCTAACTCATTTGGTAGATGGAGGAAATGAGGCACTTGGAGGTATAGGTTCGAGTTATATTTAGATGAAAAAATTAAGTGAAGTTTATTATTTCACTAACTCTTAATTAATGCAATCAAATTAATATAATTTTTAATAAGGATGGACACAAATCCCGCCCGTCCCAGGCCCATCCCGATCCCGGCGGGATTCAATATAAAAATTATAAATTCCGTCCCGTTAAAAACTATCCGGGACGGGATATGGGCCTTAACTTCTCCTTCCCGCTAGGCCCGTCCCGTCCAATATATAATAAAATTTTCAATTTAAAATAATAAATATAAGTAGAATCTCCAAGCCGTTAAAATTGACAAATATACCAAATTCATTTAGATGTGTTTTATCACATATATTTGAAAACTTTAATTTAACTATAATATGTTTTTATCAATATTTGGAAACTTTAATGTTTTTTGCGTTTTAAAAACGATATATACGAATATTGTGGATAAAGCGTAAAATTTAAAACATTAAATAAACTAATGTGCAAATGGAATTGGGCTCATCCCGTCTCGTCCCGTCCCGGTCCCATCCGGGATTGAACCAGTGGGATTCAATCTAAAATGTCCAAGGCCCGTCCTGATCCCGTCTCATTTAAAATGACCGGAACAGAACTGGATGACCTTAATCACGTCTCATCCCGTCCCATATTCACCCCTAATTTTAATACACTAGTTTATCAACCATCAATTAGTTTTATTTATAAAACACAACTTTAAAACTAATATGCAAACACAAATCTTCTTGTTGTATATTTTT
Source organism: Fagopyrum tataricum (assembly GCA_002319775.1). Lineage (NCBI taxonomy): Eukaryota > Viridiplantae > Streptophyta > Magnoliopsida > Caryophyllales > Polygonaceae > Fagopyrum > Fagopyrum tataricum. The sequence goes on from CM008284.1 coordinate 2,368,516, forward strand.
ATTTCATAAAATATACATATGGAGATTATGTAAAGTTTATTATTAAATTCAATCTTACTTAATCAAATCAATACAATATAATTTCAAAAACAATAATTCATCAACCAATATCTAGTTTATTTAATAATATATTTATAAAATAAATTAAATATAAAATAAATTTAAATATCATCTAAGTGAAAAAAATACATCAAAGGCTCTAATTTATAGTAAGAAAACTTAAATAAATTTTTTTAAATTTAATTTATAGATTTTACTTTTAATTTCTGACTTAACATGCTACCTATCTTATTATAAATAAAATTTTGCCTTCTTACAAAAACTTTCTGCCTCCTCCGCCATTGGTAATTTTCTATACGGTGTTCTTGAAATACATCTTGAAATACATTTAGTGTCCGATTGGTTGGAGTGATGGAATGGAAACGAAATGAAATCGGTTAAGGAAAAGGAATGAAAATGGATATGATTATGTTAGTTTCATGTGTAAAAAGACCTCTAAACAAACATAGTTTTTGATTAATTCGGAATCATTCCGTTACCGGAAATGATTCATATTTCCTAGCGATACTAAACGGGCCTTATAAGTATTGCTTATAGACAAGACAAGTGATTAAACTTATATATGAACCTTTGTTAAAAAAATTCTGAAAATTCTACGGTTAATAATTATGTTTAATTATATAAAATGCATTTAACACTTTAAAAAGAAGTTACTTTGACTATCCGTAAACCATCCAGAGTTTTATATATTTTAATATAATGAATTTGACTTGATAAAATAAAAAAACTACATCCAACAAACGTTGTATATATATATATATATATATATATATATATATATATATATATATATATATATATATATATATAAAATCTATGAATATGGAAAATCATACCTTATGTATTATACGTCTTGTGGTAATAAATAACACAATAAGATACATATATTTAGTACAATGATGTAATGTATTTGTAAAAGGTAAGCATTTTCTATGTAGCTCGGTCGTTCGTGTTAGGCCCATTACCCAAGTGGGTTGGGTGTATTATACTCGTTCGTGTTCATGGGCCTATTTTTATCCGGGTCAACCCAAATATATATTCGGTATAAATAAGCCCAAACACATATTACAATAGTATCCAACATTTATTAGGACAAATCATACCATAAGCCAATGCATATCACAGCCACTTATCATAATCTTCTTGAAACGACGTCGTTACATCCACGTCGGTATACACCAAACGGGTCAAAATTTCCGACGTAGCAAACCCATTAAAATTGGAGCCCAACACGCTCGCATACGCCCCCATATCCTCAAACAACAACCAATCATCAACCGCAAGCTCCGGCAACGGATAATCCACCAACACCGTATCCGCCGAATCCAAAGTGGGCCCAAACACCGTTGAACTAAATCTCCGTTCACCGTCACAGTTCGGATTTTCCGGGTTCGACGTCGTTGCAAACGGTTTTGGTTTCCCTTTCGTTTCATCGAATTTGATACAATTCAGAACGCCGTATATCCCGTCGTTGATCCAATAATCTCTCACATTACCTCTCACGCGTTTTCCGATCACGTTTGCCATAAACGTCACTACCGTCTCCGACAAGTACCGACCCGGTTCGGCTATGACGGTTAATTTCGGCTCATTATTGAAGTGAACCTTCAACGCCAAATATACGGCTTCAGCTGCGGTTTCGAAATTGGGGTCGGCGACGAAGCCTCCACCTATGTCTAGAAGGCTAAAATTAGGCAGCTCAAGTCGAGCCGCCGTTTCAAAGGCGGCTTTGGCTAGAGATATTCCGCCTTCATAAGCTTTAGGGTTGTTCGAGCAGCTTCCCACATGGAATGATATTCCTAAGACGCGAAGTCGAGCCGCTTTTGCAGCTTCGAGTAGCGGCTCTACTTCGTAAGGCAGCGCGCCGTATTTGGAGCCGAGTGGATATTTCGAACCCCCTTCTGGTGCTTTGATACGGAGTAGCATACCACATCTTGGATGCAACCTAAATAACACATCAAGATTTTTTTTAAATTTATTTCTCAAATTTATACAATTATATATATATAAGTTGGAAGAACGTACTTTTGCATCTTTTCAACTTCATGGAGAGAATCATAAGTGGTGAGATTAACTCCAACCGACTTAGCATAAACAATATGAGACTTTTGTTTGCACGGGTTGGCAAGTATGATACGATCGGATGAGATACCTAAAGATAAAACTAACTCGATCTCGGATTTACTAGCACAATCAAAGTTGGCACCTAGAGTGGCTAAGATGCAAATTATGGCAGGGTGAGTGTTGCATTTGACAGCGTAGTAAGGATGGATGGTTGGGAAGGCGCGAACCCATTTTTGCATGAGATGAACGACCCTTCCAATGTCGAGAGTGAAAAATGGTTCGTTACAGATATTATCGCATTGTTGTTTAGGGTTTAAGGTGGATTTAAGATAAGCTAGTAAGCCATCTTTTGGGAGATGTATAACTTGCTTATCTTCAGCTTCATTTGAACTCAAGATGGCTTCGAGGATCTTGTGTTTGATGGGTTCGGCGTACATTGTTGCAAAAGGAATGTGAAGGTGTAGTGTAAATGTGTAATAGTGTGTTGTTGGATTGGCATGCCTCAATTCCTTTTTTCTACATACTAAATATATGGTTAAGTGAGCCCCCACACGTGTCCTTGGTGCATGTCTATTTGTAACTTGCCTTTGGCTACATAGGTACTTCATCTGGACGGCACACGTGCCTTGCTGTTTCTCCATTTTTCTTGTTGGGTGTTACTTCCTCCTACCTCCACCGCAAATTTGCAGCTGTAGTAGCTTGCCTTTCTTTTCGTCTTGGGATGTTCAACAAAAAAGAGATCGGTTGATCCGAATCCTTCTTCCTCATTCTCACATCTATATACCTATATTATAAGTTAAAATTTAAATATAATTTTTTAAAGATCCTTCCAACAGCCCACGATCTTAGTTCTACTAATATTTTTAAAACCTAAACCTTTCAGGTACATTAAATTCTCAAACTATATTTCATTCAATTCATGTTTTTCTAATCATATTTCTTCATTTTTTCAAGTTTTGAAAATTCGAAGATATTTCTAGATAAAATATGATACCGCCACGTCAACATCATTTTCATAATACTCAAGTGCTGGGAGTGTGTCGAGTTGTCTCTCGGTGCTGACATCGTCAGTGGTGCATACTTCGATGGTATCAGAGGAAAGGCCAACGACGGCTGCCCTGGAAAAGTGTTCTACACTCGCTCGACTTTCCTGGTGGCTGCCAACATTAACGCTGCGTTTGGGATGAGTGGGTCACAGTATGATTTCAAGAGGAACAATGGAAGGAGGCTGCTAATGTTATTAACTAAAATCAAACAAGAACATTGTAAGTTATTCTATTTTAATTTCACGCATGTAGTGAAGTAAATTATAATTGGGTTGTAGTAATGATTGTCCAAGTAACAACGTACAAGCAAGAGTTCATATAAAACGCTCATTGGATGATGATGACCTGAAAATCTGAAATCGAAGGCTGAATCAGGAGGGAGTCTTATCATTTGAATGGCCTGCATTCTGATAGTAGTAGAATCTCTCAACTGAGTCAGCAATAATCGAAAACGTTCAGATCTGTAATTAAATTTTAAAGATCTTAATATTTTAAAGATATTAATAAAAAATTTACTAACTAATTTTACTAAAAATAAAGTTTTTTTACCGTGTAACTTATAAAAAATATTTAAAATAAAAAATTTTTACTAAAAATTAAAGATCTTAATAACTTATAAACTTTATTTCTTATTACTTAAAATTTTCAAATGTTACTTTTTTTCAAACGTGTAACTTTTAAATTAATCTTATATTTTTCAAACGTTGATTTTTAAAAACTTATAAAATTTATTATTATTTAAAATTTTAAAAATCTTAATATTTTTAAATTTATTTCTAATTTTTAATTGAATTTTTTTTCCTAAAACTTATAAACTTTATTTTAAAAATTATTATCAAAAATATTTTTTCTTTTTTTTAGAATAAAGAAAATTTTAGAATTAAAAAAAATCCTTTTTTATAATAAGTGTTTTTTCGAAAAATATTTCAATATTTTTAAATGATTTTGTATAAAAACTCATAAATTTTATAATAAAAATATATGGAAAAAAATTGAAAAATTTTTTCCCAAAAAAAATATTTTTGATTTTTTAGAATAAATCATTTATTTTTAATAATTTTTTTTGTCATTTGCACAAACTTATTTCTAAAAAATCAGGAAAAAAAATCAAGAAAGTTTTATTTTTTTATATAAAAATTAAAAATATTTACTTAATTTATGACTTTTAAAATTTTAATTTATCTCTAAAAAAAGAAACCACATTACACTCATAAAATAGTATTTGTTTTTTGGCTTACCATATACAATAGTTATTATTATTATTATTATTATTATTATTATTATTATAATAAAATGTTCACTCATTGGTGTAAAAGGGCGGTGAACAATTAATGAGTTGTAAAATTGAGAAAAAACTTTATAAAATTAAGGTTATTTAATAATTGTGTCAATGGATAGAAAGTCATTTTTTTTTATCGGAGTAAGTATTATATATTATATAATTAAATGTTTAAGAGAAATATAAGAATAATTAATACAATTTTTTGGAAATATAATTGAAAACGTTCGAGAAAAATACGTGATTTTTTTACATGATCAACAAATTACTACGATAAGTATCATCCGCTTGTATTTTGATCTAAAGCATCAGTATTCACCTTCATCAAGGATCAGGTTTGAAAGAAAATTCAAGGGTGGAAGGGTAAACTTATATCGCGAGTTGGGAAAGAAATATGATTAAATCCGTCCTACAGAGTATTTCGGCTTACATTATGAGTGTCTACCGATTGTTAGAAACTCTCATTTCTGATATCCATAGGTTTCTTACTTACTTCTGGTGGGTTCCTTCATATGCTAATCGGATAATTCATTGGGCTCCATGGATTGATTTGTGTCTTTCGAAAAATCATGGAGGTCTTGGGTTTCGCGACATGGGGCAATTTAATCAAGCACTACTGGCCAAAAAAGGATGGAATCTACTCAACAATCCGGGATCCCTTCTCCACCGTCTACTACATGCGTGTTACTTTCGACGCTTTGATTTTTTGTCCTCTAGTCATGAAATTCATCCCAGCTACTCTTGGAGTAGACTATGGGGAGCAAAGTCGCTGGTTATGGAGGGTCTTGCTTGGCGTCTGGGTTCCTGTTGGCCAGCGTCATTTCATTCAGCCAAAAATGCTACCTTATGTTGACCCATCAATCACGGCTAGCAAGCTTATAGACCACCAAAATGCAACTTGGGATGTCACAACTCTTTATGCATTGTTTCCAACTACAGTAGTTCATAATATCATGGTAATACCGCTAAACAGGCATGTGTCGCCAAAGAAGATGGATTTCTATGGACATTCACAAAATCTGGAAAATTTACATGTAAATCATCCTATTGGTTGGCGCGTTTGGGTGTACAATCCGTCCCACCTCTAGAGAGTTTGTCCCATCTATGGAAGCAACATCTACCACCCAAAGTCCTTAATTTCTTTTGGATGGTTCATGTGCTACAACTACATGGCTATCAATCATACTCTACCCTACAAGCATGTGGTTGACTCTCCTCCTTGCTCGAGATGTTTGAATGGTGAGGAATCGATATGGCATGCTCTATTACAATGCCCAAACTCTTCTTTTGCGTGGGAAGATAGCTCTATTACACCAATCCTCCCAACGATTGCCTCTGGCACGCCTTGGAGGCCCTTTTAGTGGTCAAAGCAACATATGATCACGACGACATTGCAGATTTCTTCACTAATTGTTGGTTAGCTTGGGTGTACCGGAATCATACTTTGTTCTCGGACGAGGAATGGAGTTGTCTATCTCTTCGTACGTCTTTCAGAAGGTTGGTATGAGACTTCATCTTGCTATCATCTTCCCACTGTTTTCTTGCTGCTATCTAGAACTGCTTTGTCTCCATTGTCTTGGACATCACCGCTTGCACATGACTACAAGTTGAATGTGGATGCAAGTATCGTGGTTGGCAATAGAGTTTATGGTGTTGTTCAGTGTAATTCTCATGGTCTAATATGCATGCTAACAACTTCTCACGAGGAAGGTGGGTTTGATGTTCCTCTAGTAGAGGTGGCAACCATGTTGCATGGAATCTCCTCCCTCATTGGTCTCCCTCCGACGTCAAGCTTGGTGATTAAGTCTAATTCATTGTCGTTAATTTTCAAGCTCAAAACCGGAGGGTAGACAATTTTTACTTGGATATTTTGTGCACATACATTATTTCATGTATACGTAGGGATGTAATAGTTTCCTTTGCTCATATCTGACGCACGGTCAACATCGTTGCCCACCTAGCTTCAAGGCTTATTAGCTTCTCCTGTTCTTCTACACCTTGTACTTGGCTTTCAAAATTCCACAAATCCATTAATGATTTAGCATAGGCCGATTTAATATAGTTCATCCGTTTCCTTTTTCAAAAAAACGAGTACAATACATTATAATGCATCCAAACGGACTCTTAATGCTTGAAACGCTAGAAGCGGGTAACCATTGGAGGTGAGCATTTCGAAAAACATATCCCATTTGGCATGTGGATATGTTGAGCTTGTATTTACGAATCATGGCCAATTTTGTCAGTTGGGCCAGGCCCAAATTCTGTCGACTTCTGGGAGGGTTATTAATTGGTACGAATTTGTGGTGGTCTTATGAACCCTAATAACATATACATGTGGTAAAAAACTATAGCATATCATGAAAGTCCACCACCACAACTACAAGCATATCAACACGTCCCAAAGTGTCCGAACATTTTCTTTTTACCATCTTCTTAAGTAATTTTTTTGTCGGGATTGTTTTATCCAAATAATCGTAGGTTCATTCCATGTAAAAGTAACGTAGACTCATTTTATATAAGATACGACTGCGATGTTGAAATTTATTGCGAGTGTATCCCACACGCCAATACAACATTTTTTTAAAATTATTTTTGTAAAAATAATTTCCCAAAATTCAAATGTTATAATAACAATAATAATTCTTAACACAATAAGTATTAGACTTGCAACGAGCAATACAAACGCGTCTCATAGTCCAAAACTTGAAATTATGACATAACTAAATATATATTCTTAACACAATAAGTATTAGACTTGCAACGAGCAATGCAAACGCGTCTCATAGTCCGAAACTTGAAATTATGACATAACTAAATATATAGGGTTTCAGCAATCTAAATGGAGTTGTATTGAGACCGGAAGGTGCACCAACGTTGCGCCAACGACCCGTTATCACCTTATTCTTGCAATGGTCGAATCGTAAAATTTTTCCAGTGTAAATAACTATCACCTTTTTTCATCTAACATTAGAATCCATGTGATGATTATTGTTCCGTCCATCAAAGGGAAACAAACAAATTTTATCGTATATAAACTAAAAAACATAGTATTCCATAATGTAAGTTAACTATAAAATCGTTTAACCATTTTTTTAACGGTGAAATGGGGAGTGTTTGTTTAAAGAAAGAAAATATTTGGTAGTATACAAGTATATGATTTCCTTGACCCAATCAGGCAATCAACCACGTGATATTTATGAACTTATTGGTAGCCGCTTTCGTTTACAACCCTACTACGATTTTAAGTTTGGGTTATTTATAATCAGGTATCCATTTCAATGATTATATCAAATATTTAATCGGTAAACTTTTTATAATTACGTAAATCGTTAATTCGTTACGATCTATGAACTAGAGATGTGACCAAAATGAGATTTGCGTACATGAAAGTGACGAAACTCGTATGTCTAATACATTTGAAAATCCAAATCGAACTCAAGTCATGATCCTTCTGTTTAAAAACGTGTACATAAAAAGATCGATAATGTAATGAATATAAATCTAATGTAAGATCTCATTGATATTCATATTATACTATCAAATATCACTAAGTCTAGATATATATTATTGATAGACACATGTAGTTATCAAACTGATACGTATTATTTAATATAATATAATTAAGTTGATATCAAGAGTAATATGACATTTTTCAAAAATATATATTATATGAGATACATTATTAGTAATTATATATATATATATAACCCTGAAGGACACTCTCCCACTAAGGCCACCATGGTGTTACACATAGGTGGAATTAAACAAATTGATAAATACTTGTAGGGGAAGAGTAAATGATCGACCGACACTCAAACCGGGTTAAACTTTGTAAAAGAACCCGACCCGACCCGACCCGTACTTGAGTTGATAAAAAAAATGTCGGTAGAGTGAGAAGGTGAGTTAAGTGTCAAAGGAAACGGGGCTTTCTTGTCACTCGCCGGACTTAATTACACTACATGGGTTCTGACTGTTGGGTCCCACCAAATTCAATTTTCTGTAAAATATTGGGGGAGGCCTGGGGATTAGTCCCCAATGTTGGGTACTTGGGCCGTCGTGGTCGTATTTTAACATTTATTTGGTCAAAATTGCAGATTGTGCCCTAACTTTTGAGGTGGTTACACTGTATAACTGGAGCTTACGTTTTCACCAAAGTGACATGGTAGTTGTCTAGTTGCACTTGAGATGTAAATGAGTCACAACTTAAATGGCCTCCTTGATACCTAAGTGTTTAATGATTAACAATGTCGTCGAACTTATGCAACATAGAGTTATAAGTCGAGTTTATGTTACATTTTTTAACGAAGGTGTTTTGTTTAGATAACCGGTTTTAAATATGAAGATATGTAATTCTACTATTATAGGAAATTTGATAAAATCCATTTTCAAATCGGTGTTATACTCTGTCTAAATTGAATAAATTTTTTTATACAAATTCAACACTAGAGCTGATATTTGGATATTCTAATCAATAGTTATAAAAAAATTTTAAAAAATCGGGTGTTGAATAACTAGTGGGTACGAGTTCTTTATTCATCACCTGATTCAATGCATCCGAAATATCTAAATTTTACACATTTAATTTTAAATTATAAAAGTTATTGTTAATTATGTTGTCAACACTTAAATATAATGTTTATATGATTATATCTTATTTATTTTAAATATAAAATTCATGTTATATTATAAAAATACTTTTAAAATATAATATAAGTTCATAATATTTATAGAATTATATTCATTCATGTTTAGTGTTAGGTAAATAACCTCAAATTAACGGATGAGTGATAAAAGTGGTTAATTTATCCGTTATTCATAACAAAACTTATAGCTTAGAACTTTCGTTATTAATGGAAAAGAATAGGGACAACAAAGTAATTTTGTCCAATAAAACACTCAAAAATCCACACAAACCGTGCTCCCGGGAAGAGTTTTATAAACGGATCCAAAAACTCTAATCACTAGTGTTTCCTGAACTGTCAAACACACGTTAAAAATACAAACACTCACAAATTGAGCGTGCCAAACACAAACACACACTTAGGCTATTTCTTTCACAACTTCCAAAAAACATACCATTTCCACAATTCTTTCCAAGAAAGCCCTTTATTTGCAAATTTTTTAATTGGATATGCATGAGTGCATAACACTTTATTTTTATTTTTAAACGCTTATCACTTAATTAATCACCACGTTGTCTCCATAAGGACCATAACCCGTAACTCGTAATCCACCATCCCTCTCACGAAATCCACGCTAAACCCAGCTACCAAAGTTCTCTACCACTACCAGATATACTATTTCGATATGTCAAATTCAAAATGACAACAGTAACGCCTAGAAACTGAAGCTTTTTTCGATATGTCAAAATCCGGCAATCGATTCAAGCCCACCGGAGTTCTCTCCGACGGCTTCCTCTTCCTCTCAGGCGCTTTCGTGGCCCTCTTACTCGTCTGGTCTCTTTGGTCTTTCTCTAACCCACATCAAACCCCTTTTCCTTCTTTCTATTCTTCCACAATCCGAGACAACCCGGGTTCCGGACCCGATTTCCTCACCGACTCACCCGAATCAACCTTCTACGACGACCCGAAACTCCGGTATTCCTTTGCCACCCAAATCAAAGACTGGGACGAGAAACGCCGTCGATGGCTTAAACTCCACCCAACGTTCGCAGGCGGCGAACGAGTTCTCATGGTCTCTGGCTCTCAGCCCAAGCCCTGCAAAAACCCCATCGGTGATCACTTGCTTCTCCGACTGTTCAAAAATAAGGTTGATTATGCCCGGATCCATGGCTATGATATCTTCTACAACAATGTTTTGCTAGACCCTAAAATGTTTACTTACTGGGCTAAGTATCCAGTTGTTCGTGCCGCCATGGTTGCGCACCCGGAGGCTGAGTGGATCTGGTGGGTTGATTCCGATGCTGCAATCACCGACATGGATTTCAAGCTCCCTCTCGATCGTTACAAAAGCCACAATCTAGTTGTTCATGGTTGGGAAAATTTGGTCTACAGTGACCATAGAAGCTGGGTTGGAATCAATGCCGGCGTCTTCTTAATTCGAAACTGTCAGTGGTCTATGGATTTGATGGAGAAATGGATCAGTATGGGCCCTGCAAACCCTAATTACCCAAATTGGGGCAACATCCAACGTTCTGTTTTCCCTGATAAACTCTTCCCTGAATCTGACGATCAGACTGGATTGTTATACCTACTGGTGAAAGAGAAGGAGAAAATCGGGAGTAAGGTTTACATTGAAAGTGAATATTACTTTGAAGGGTATTGGGTTGAGATTGTCGGGAAATTCAAGAACACAACTGAGATGTATTTTGAAATGGAGAAGAAAGATAGGGTTTTGAGAAGGAGACATGCTGAGAAAGTAACTGAAGCTTATGCTAAGAAAAGAGGTGTGAAAATGGAGGGTTTGGGGCATACCAAAGGGAGTTGGAGAAGGCCGTTTATTACACATTTTACTGGTTGTCAGCCTTGTAATGGCAAGCATAATGAGATGTATACTGGTAATTCGTGTTGGGATGGAATGGAAGCTGCCCTTAATTTTGCTGATAATCAAGTTCTTAGGAATTTCGGGTTCATGCATCCAGATCTTCTCGATGCTTCTCGAGTTGAGCCTGTTCCATTCGATTTTCCAGGTGATGATGAAGAAGATAGAGATTAGAGGTAATCAATCTTCCAGCTTGCAATTTTCTTTTTTCTGATTAAGGTGGGAGTTGCAATCATCTTATCTTTATCTAATCATGATTTAAAGTATAGGGCATTTGATTAAATAATCTGTTCTTTGCTTCTATGATCAAGCAAGAATCTGTTCCTGCAACTCATATCTAAAAACCATGTGAGTATATCACATGACAGTAAAAGCTAGACAGGCTTTGCAGATTAGTAACAATCATCTTCCAGTTTGTTGTCTTATATGTGAACACGAAAACAAAATATTATTTGTTCATATCTCTGGCATTATTTAGAGTCCTAGACAAATTCTATCAGACGAATTAAGAGGAATTGTGTCTGATTATCACCATAGGGTGAAACTAACTGTGCTTTGAAACCAGACAGAAAAGAATTATGATTGAAGAAACTCATTTAGAGCCTAAACATTCCGGCATGGGAATCACTCGTATTCTTCTTCTCTGCACAGGATGGGATTTCAACGATGGCTTACAAAGAAACAGTTTTGCAAGATTGGGTATTTGCTGAACACCAGGGATCATTGTTTTTTCTTTTGTTGTTTGTGCTGTATTTTCATAAAAAAAACTCAATTATCTGTCAGAAATCCTGGGTTTTAGTTGTATAGTGCTTGAAAATTGATGTTTAGTTGTGAAGGCTACAGTTTGTAAACTTTGTAATGACCTAATTCACTCAATAAAGTTTGGCTAGCTCTTCATGTTTCACACCTTTTGCTCTACATCATGACAATTTTGTTATAGTCAATTTTTTGGTATATGAAAAAGAAAAAGGTACAAAGACACGCCATAATGAGGGGGCATATCATGTCCAATTGATTAAAGTCCACAAGAAATTACCCTAAATCTTCTAATTTTTTATTAGTGTTGTTGTTGAGTGGTACTCCTTCGCAAATTATGCAAAAATTGCGGGTCAAATGATCCTCCCCTAATTTTAGGGCTTTGTTGACAGATTTGCTTATCAATCACTACTGTTAAGTTTTAGCATTGGGATAGGTCGATTATCCTCGTTTGCTAATTAGTTAGGGTGGAAGCATCCTTTGACCATAAATTTTTTGTTGGTCCCATAAGTCTACTAGATTGAAAGCATCCTTTTTGACCATTGCTTTCGTTTATATAGGACAACAGTAAGGTCTAGAAAACCGAATGAAAACAAATCTAGTTCACACGTATCCTAATTCTCCTAATTCATCAATATTTTGGAATCAGAAAATAATGCTATTTAACGTGAATAAAGGCAGATTTGATCAATTCTAAAATCCTAGGCTAAAAGTAAATGGCTTTAACTGTGAAGGCTGCAGTTTGTAAATCCAATTTGTTTTCATACAGCACAGCCTCATGTTTGGCACTTTGCCCTGCATCATCACAATTTCATTGCTCAATTTTTAGGGTTTTGTCATTTGCAACACTCTCTGCATAGTAATCCTCTTCATTTTTCGACATAACCCATCAATAACATCACGAGAACATACTCGTAAGTTCTAACTAGAGGCCTCAAACAGGTAGTGCCCAAAGATGACACAAACCGAGTCCATTACAAAATCCATCATAAGCATATTTCACCATTCCATACATTTTACACCCAAATAGAAAACTGACTAACACAGATATTTGATCATTTTATCTCTAAGAAAGCATGTCAGTAGCTCCATCATCTTCCTTGTCCTCACCCCCAGGAACTTCATTAAACATGTATTGACTCTGATATTCCATCAAATACTGTGTAGATCTCTTGATATCCAAGAATAACTCATATACTCTACGAATATCATCCATCTCCACAACCTTTCCCTTTCTCTTTTGACAAGCTAAAGCTGAAGAAGTAATAAGGTTAATAGCATACCTTAATGATGTCTCCACGCCAATCTTAGTCAACAGCGCCTTTGCCTCTTCTGACATCTCCACATCCTCCTCTTGGCTTCGGATATCTAGAATCTTCCGGATTTCTTCCTCCGAGTAAGGCTGAGTGGTAATTATGAGAAGCCGGTCAAGGAGGTCGATTGGGATGCCATGTGGCGACTTGTAATTGGTGCCTCTGATTTTCGTGTGTCCTCTGTTGGTTGCAACTACTAGTATTGGAGCCATCTCATTCTCCAATGCTCGGTTAAGGAAAGAAAAACACTCCACATCTAGCATATGTACTTCATCAATGAAGAGGACGCCTGGTACAATTTCTGCTTTTCCTTCTTCTCTCCATTCAGCTACTTTTGTGTCAATTTGTTCCCTAACTTCAGCTCGTATTTCACCTGTATCACCCGTGAAGAGTGCCAGGAATCCTTGTGTCCTGAAATGTTTTTAAAAAAACTGAAACATTAGATATTAGTTTCTGCCAGTAAATCATTTCCATAATGAAAAGTGTGGTGCCATCGGGCAAATGTTGGTTATATTTGTTTAAGTATAAGCTAAAGGGTCTCCATCTATGGATTGTATAAACTTGGATTGTATAAACTTTGTTGCCATCAAATAGGTTAGGATTTAGGAATTTCAAATAAACTTGGATATATGAACTTGCAAAAAAATCATAAAATTCAAGACCGAAATACAGAAAGCAGACCATTAAAAAATTAGGCAGCACTCATGATTCAACTTACGGTTCATTTAGCCTGTTTGGTATCCATATTTTAATACAAGATATGGGTATCAACATAAAAAAGTGCATACCTAATGTCTGGTACATAAGTATATGGAAATCAATTTGATATCTTGATATATTCCTATAACACACTATTTATCCCTTCTTGATACACTAGAAAAACTAGCGGTATGCCGGTATCCCATATCTTATATTTCTCCTATCTCTTCCATTCATCCTCTCCTAAACTCATTCTCTAGAGGAAATTTTTTAAATTTATCTATTCTTTGTGTTGTCATTCATATACTAAATTCTAACAAACAATGATATTGGATATCAATATCATACTAGTATCTTGAGACCGATATTTGAAATATTGATATATAGATATGAATACCAAACAGGCCCTTAGTGTATAGTCCTTATACATTATAAGGAATTTTGAAGCAGTCACAAATGAAGTTTGCGCCAAACCAAGCCCATGAGAGTTGGCATGATAAGGGGAGCACAGATGATCAATTTGCCCCTTAACCAAATAATAGTAACTCTCAATCTCAACAATTCTCAGACATCAGTAAATGTTATACATTTTTTCATGCATTTCAATATACTTCCGTAATGATAATCATATACAACACTAACTTACACATTATGAATGACAATTATTTTGACACTACCTTCTCTCGGTTCATAAAACTTGCCTTGTAAGGCTTGTACATAATCGTTAAAGGAGCCTCCTGTCCTAACTGCCTAATTATTAATCAACAGCCAAGATCGCTTATTTCTCTTCCATGTTGGTCAGTATTCAGTCATACACTTGAGCAGCATAACGAATCAAAAAGCTTTATACTAAGCAATGTAAAAATCAAAATTAAGTTCAATTAAAGAAATTTACAGATAACAAGTAATATATACCACATCAAAATCAGATTAGGTTAAGAAACCTTACCTGCTATTGATAACATCAATCTCGTGTAAAGTAACACAATGCACAATCTCCTTCCTCTTCTGGAGCTCACCATCAGGACACTGCACGAACTTCGTATGAGGTCCCATGGCATCATAATCCCTAGACCTAGCAAACGACCTTCCAAGCTTAGTAATCTTCCCAGACGCCTTATCAATAGCAATAACATCTCCGCTCTGAACCTTCTCCTTCCCAAGAGCCTCAATCATCTTCGCCCCCAAATCATACACAGTTTCCATCTCCGTTGTCTTCAGAGTCAATTTCCCAGTTTTAGACGCTGCCCCAGACACCGCAGGGCGGTCAATCTGGATTTCGACAACTTCACCTTCAATAATCTCCGTCTCCTCCTTAATACGAACTCCAATCGACCTACGAAACGCTTGAGTTAAAGCTTCGGTCTTAGACATCTCAAGCGAGAAGATCTCTGAGCCAGCCATCATTGCGAAGGGGGTTTCTTGCCCTAGTGACTTGGCGATGCCCATGGCGATGGCGGTCTTGCCGGTACCGGGCTGGCCGGCAATGAGAACTCCTCGACCGGCAATTTTACCGTCCTTGATCATCTGGAGGATGACTCCGGCGGCTTTTCTGGCAGACAGCTGGCCGACGAGGCCTTCGGAGGAGGAGCGGGGCTCAAGGGCAGAGTCGAGACCGAGTCCACGGATATGGGAGTGTGCCCCAATGCGTTCGATTCGGGTGAGGTCACGGCTCTCTGAGAGTTTGAGCTCCGCCATAGCTACAGAATGATTTTTGCTCGGAGGAGTGGACTACAGAAGGGGGCGTGGTTGCTCTGGTTAGGGTTGAGGGTTTAGCGGAGACGAAGATTTGTGATTTCAGAAACGCGCTTCTTTCTTTTCCCTTCTTATACTCCGTACTTCGCACAAAATAATGATATTTTCACCGTGCCCATTTGATCGGTAATCCGAAAACAGAAAGATATTAGATAACTAGATGAGGGTTAAGAGCGAAATAAAATTATTTTATTTATCAAAAATTAAATAAACATTGTTTTATTTTTATTACGAGAAAAGAGATTTGGGGTACTAATTAAAATCGATGGCCTGAATGGTCATAAAAGGAGACGAATGACTCATGGCTTAGCTATTGACCGAAGGTTTAATGAAAATCCATCTCGTGGAGTTGGTGAAATCTTTGTGCTACAAGTCGAAACTTTATGTCGTTTTATAGTTCCATTAGAATGACATGTTTTGAACACAGTACACCCATTTCTACATAAAGAACATTGGAAGTGGACGAGGGAGAAGGAGAGACAAGGGTCCGGTGGTGAGGAGGGCTTGAAACTTGGTTTTATGGCTAGACGTCACTCATCGTACTCGGAGGCTTCAACAAAACAAGAAGGGTCTTTGTGAAACGTTTGGGTGGGGAGCATACCAAGAGACACTTCAATCGGTTATAACCAATGATTTCGACTTCGAGAACATGGTTCGACAAATTACGATTGTTGGATTACTTGAAGAGGTCGAGTTTTTTCTACAAAGTCAGTGCTTCGATTGTTGTTTTTATGGTAAAGATGTACATGTCGGAAGTACAAGTCTTTTGATTTATATGTTGTGTCCATTCAAAAAAATTTAATTATTTAAATTTTTTTAATTTTTGAAAAGGTTCAAAAGGTATAATATACGAAATTCTTCGAAAATCGATAAAATTTCAAAAGCGTCGCGTACGTTGCTCCAAAAATAGTGAAACTTTATTTGTACAAGTTTTATGATTTATAGAGTGTGTTCGTTTAAAAAATAAATTATTTATAATTTTCTCTTTTTTGAAAAAGTTCAGAGGGTATAGTACACGAAATTCTTCGAAAATCGATAAAATTTCAAAAGAATCGCAAACTTTGCTCCAAAATTCGTGAAACTTTTTTTTTTACAAATATTATTATATATAGAGTATCTCCGTTCATAAAAATTCAATTATTTCACATTTTCCTATTTTGAAAATTTTCAAAGGATATGTACACAAAATTTTTCGAAAATCGATAAAACTCCAAAAACGTCGTGTACGTTGCTCCAAATATCGTGAAGCATTTTTTGCACAAGTCCTATGATTTATGGAGTGTGTCTATTCAAAAAGAATTCAATTATTTAAATTTTCCGTTTTTGAAAAATTCAAATGATATTTTGCACTAAATTCTTATAAAATCGATAAAATTGCACAAGCGTTGCGTACTTTGCTCCAAAAATCTTGAAACTTTTTTTTACTAGTATTATGATTTATAGTGTGATCATTCAAAATAATTCAATTATTTTAAATTTTCCATATTTTAAAAAATTCAAAGGGTATGTACACGAAGTTCTTCAAAATCGATAAAACTCCAAAAGCGCCGCGCACGTTAGCCCAAAAATCGTGATTTTTTTGTTGTTGTACAAATCATATGATTTATAGAGTGTGTCCGTTAAAAAATCAATTATTTAAACTTTTATGTTTTTGAAAAAGTTCAAGAGGGGTATAGTACACAAAATTCTTCGAACATCGATAAAACTCCAAAACGTCGCGTAGTTTGCTCCAAAATTCGTGAAACTTTTGTTGTAAAAGTCTTATGATTTATAGGGTGTGTTCGTTCAAAAAAATCAATTATTAAAAAAACTTCGTTTTTTGAAAAAGTTGGAAGGGTATATTGCATGAAATTCTTCGAAAATCGATAAAACTCCAAACACGTACTTTGCTCCAAAAATCATGAATTTTTTTTCCTACAAATCTTCTAGTTTATCAAGTGCGACGGTTATAAAAGTTCAATTATTAAAAATTTGTCTTTTTGAAAAAGTTCAAAGGGTATTTTTACACTAAATTCTTCAAAAATCGATAAAATTCCAAAAGCGTCGCGTACTTTCCTTAAAAAATAGTGAATTTTTTAATACAAGTTTTATGCTTTATAGAGTGTTTCCCTTCAAAAATAAGTTTAAATATTTAAAATTTTCCTTTTTTTTGAAAAGGTTCAAAAGGTATAGTACACAAAATTTTCTTCCAAAATAGATAAAACTCCAAAAGCATCGCGTATGTCGCTCCAAAATTCGTGAAACTTTTTTGTACAAGTCTTATAGTTCATAGAGTGTGTTCCTTTAAAAAACAATCAATTATTTATAATTTTTCACTTTTTAAAAAAGTTCAAAGGTTATATAGTACACAAAATTCTTCGAAAATCAATAAAACTTGAAAAATTGTCGCGTAATTTGCTCCAAAAGTCGTAAGAAATATTTTTTGTACAAGTCCTATGATTTGAGAGTATCTGTTCAAAAAAAAATCAATTTTTCAAAATTTTCTTTTTTTTGAAAAAGTTCAAAGAGTGTAGTACACGAAATTCTTCAAAAGTTGATAAAATTTCAAAAGCATCACGTACGTTGCTCCAAAAATAGTGAAACTTTATTTGTACAAGTCTTATAATTTATAGAGTGTGTCCGTTAAAAATTTTAATTATTTAAAAATTTTCGTCTTTTGAAAATGTTCAAAGGATATATAGTACACGAAATTCTTCAAAAATTGATAAATCTCCAAATGCGTCGCGTACTTTGCTCAAAAAATCGTGAAATTTTTTTGTACAAGTCTTATGATTTATATAGTGTGTCTGTTCAAAATAACTCAATTATTTAACAATTTTCATTTTTGAAAAAGTTCAAAGGGTATAATAAACGAAATTCTTCGAAAATCGATAAAATTCTAAAAGCGTCGTGTACTTTGCTCCAAAAATCAAAAAACTATCGTTGTACAATTCTTATGATTTATAAAGTGTGTCTGTTCAAAAAAGTTCAATTATTAAAAAATTTCCGTTTTTTGAAAAAGTTCGAAGGGTATAGAACACGAAATTCTTCGAAAATCGATAAAAGTCCAAAAACGTCGCGTACTTTGCTCCAAAAACCGTGAAACATTTATCTACAAGTCTTCTAATTTATCGAGTGTGACGGTTAGAAAAAATAATTATAAAAAAATGGGGATTATTAGACATACCGGTGAAAATCACTATTTGTCACCGTAACTACGCACTTCGCGTGCGTAGTTCACGGGTTTCCAACTACGCATATGGCGTGCGTAGTTGGAGTCGGAGAAAAAAATAAAAAAAATTGAAAAAATCGAACTACGCACTTGGGGTGCGTAGTCGTAGTAAGCAAAAAAAAAATTTTAAATTTTTTTCTTTTTGTAATATTAACTACGACTACGCACCCCAAGTGCGTATTTGAGTAAGTTCTCAACTACGCATGCGAAGTGCTTAGTTACGGTGTCAAATAGCAATTTCCACCGGTACGTTTAAAAACCACGAAAAAAATATGTCTTTTTTGAAAAAGTTCAAAGGGTATTTTACACAATGTTTTTTAAAATCGGTAAAACTCCAAAAGCGTCGCATACTTTGCTCTAAAAATCGTGAAAACTTTTCTTTGTACAACTCTTATGATTTATAGAGCCTGTGCGTTCAAAAAATATAATTATTTGAAATTTACCGTTTTTTGAAAAAGTTCAAATGGTATAGTACACAAAATTTTTCAAAAATCAATAAATTAACAAATGCGTCATGTACTTTGCTCCAAAAATCGTGAAAATTTTGTTGTACAAATCTTATGATTTATAGAATGTGTCCGTTCAAAAAAATTCAATTATTTAAAATTTTGCCGTTTTTTGAAAAACTGCAACATGTATAGTACACGAAATTTTTCGAAAATCGATAAAACTTAAAAAACGCCGCGTACTTTGTTCCAAAAATCGTGAAACTTTTTCGTTGCACTTTTTAAATTGGTAGACTACACAAAATACATTTTCTTTTTTTTCTCCTTTTATTTTGCTTGGCACTGCTCACACCGGAATAATTATTCACGCCGGAAACAATAATGTTCACTCCGGAATCATTGATCACGTCGGATCACTGTCCATGCCGGAATCGGGTAAGTAACATTGGGTATGTCAATTGGGTACGTAAAATCGGATAACTAATATTGGGTAATCGAAGTTGTTTAATCGAAGTAGGGTATGTGAAGTTGGGTCCGTGAGTGAAGTTAGGTATGTGAAGTTGAGTATTGTATTCTTTTCATTCTTCCTAAGATTATTGAAAGTTAATTATTGTATTTTTTTCCTTCTTCTCAAGATCATTGAAAGTTGGAAATAGTATTTTTACTAAGAAAATACTTTGTTTCCTTGTAATAAAGTGTATAGTTTTCAATATACTCCAAAAAAAAAGAAAAAGTGGGACCTTAAACGTTTTCTGGCGGAATACTATCCATTCGACTAGTTCATAGTTCGGATAATTATTTAAAAGCGGGACCTCTAACATTTTTTTTTTACGGAATTGGGTTGAGGGTGGTATTCTGCTAATGGATGCCTTATTAAAGGTGATTTCCGATAATTATTGAAATAACGGGTTTTTAGCTATAAATGATCTTATTTAATGGGTAGTTTTATGTAATTTACCATAAATTAAATTTGTTTTATTTGAAGGTAGGATGTTGATAATCGCACCGGAGTGGGATTCACTTAATGAAGTGAAGAAGATGTAGAAGATTTGTTGGTAATTTTAAGCATAGCATTCATAAACAGTTTATTTGTGCAGCAAGCCAGCAACTTATGAAGAAAGTGAAGTCACACATTTCAATACCCAAAAACTCGGAAACAAATATTCCGAAACACAAATCTTGAGAGTAGGACGAATCCTAAAATTTCCAATCCATGATTTCCACAGCTGACTGTAAGAAGCTGATTTTTGGAGTTATTGATCAATAGATGAAGCTAATTAAGCAAAACAATAAACTTAAGAGATATCATCATCGATCACGACGTCCAGCTCATCTTGAAACAACAAGAAGTGGATCTAAGAAGAACATCAGTAGCCACAGCCACAGGCAAATCATCTTCCTCGAATTCACAATAAGGCTTATCTTCATCAATCCTTCCGATCACACCCAAACTGAAGCTCCTCGGCATCGGATTCTTCAAAATCATCGCTGTTGATGACCCATGAGCCTCTTGCTGTTCTTGCCGTCGAAAACTCGGTTTAGCCTCCACTTGATCGGAATTCTGATGAAGACCAATATTCTTAAATGAACTCGATCTTATTGCATCCTTATAATGCCGTGTGGCGGGTCTGGAGGAGCTTGAGCTCCTCGAGACTGTCGAGAACTGGCCGGTCGGACAACCCATTACGGTTCCGTACGAGACATGGCCGGCGCAGCCGGTGAGGCTTTGGATGTAGAGATCTCGGGCTTTGGTTAACACTTTTGCCGGAGTTCTGATGAGCTTGATGAGCTTTTTGTTGGTTTCTTTGGAGTCTTTGTTAGTCATTGTTTGAGTTTAGTTTGATGAAGTTGAAGATTGGAAGATTTGAAGAGAGTTTAAAGTGTGTTCTTGATTGGGAATTTGGAAGTGGTGAAGTGGGGAGGGTTTGTGATGCATGGGATTGGATGGAGGGCACAGACTAATTGGAAGTAATGATTAAGGTGAAGGATTGATTAGATTTAAAACAATGGAGATGGGGAGAATGATTATTGCTTTAGAGAAAGGGGAGATAAGTTAGTGCTTAAATGCTTGCTCACCAAACATTTTTTTTTTAATCTAAGAGTTAAAAGACGTCCGACTATACAAAAGCAATGAAATTTATTGTAAAATTAAGGTGAAATAATATAATGAGAAGGTTTGACACTTTTGGACGTATACTATTCAATGTTAAATGTGCGTATTTATAAACGACTTTGTATGTTGATGGAAATTGGAGGGTTTTTTCCGGTTGAAGACCCTCCACTTGACACCGGAATTTTTATTTGAGCTCATTCGTACTGTCGGCGTCGGAGTTTCATCTGTCGGGTGTCATTGTTCCCTTTGATTTGTAGTTATTATGGTTACTTGAAAAAAAATCATATATTTATGATTGACTTCTGAAGGCTATTTTTAAAGTCTACTTCCGAGGTATCCACACGTTTACTTTCTTTAGTAACCTTGTATCCCAATTGAAATCTTATGGCTTTGATTTTTTCTCCTTTCCTCGGTAATTCTCGTGTTTTGGTGTTTGTCTCCGACCATTTTGTTTTGTTGTCGTTTCTACACAACCTCTCAAACTGCTAGGAATATCTAATGCCACAAATCTTTTCCATTTAAAAAATATATAAACTATTTATGTCAATTGAATTCAGTTAAATATTCGTGCATATATTATTTATCAATAATTTAACCGGTGGTTTTATTCTATTTAACTTGTACTATATGCAAATTTGGAGCGTAGTCTATAATTATAATAGTTAAGCAAGTAGCGTGAAGAAGAGATGAAGTGGCAGAGATTGGGCCTACAAAGCAATGTGAGCGCCGGCCATGGCTCCACCCACCTCTTTATGTCAAACTTGCAAACAAGTTTGAGTTGATAATCTCTTACATCCATAAGATAAGAATATAAGATATGTAATAACAGTAATCCACAATATTCAACGTATCTTTACATGTTAAATAATTTATACTATAATCAAATTATCGTCTAAATAACACGACGAATTGTTCCGTACATTTACTCATAAGTCACTCTTTGATGGAAATCAGTCCGTTCCCATGAACATGATGTTGTTTAAACTGATTTGGAAATTACAAGTGTCGGAGAGAATGAGAACTTTTCTTTGGTTGGTTATTCATGGAAGGATTCTTACTAATGCGGAGAGATGCAGGCGTCACCTATCGCCTTCTGATCTGTGTCCCTTGTGCTCACTCCACCCTGAGTCGCTCTTGCATTTGTTTTGTGATTGCCCAAGTGTTTCTGCTTTATGGGGAGGTATAATCCCTTTGGCCATTGTTGGTGACTTTTACACATTGGAGTTTAAAAAGTGGATGTTGTTTAATATTTCCAACTCTTCGTACCATGGTGTCGGGTTACCATGGAAGGACTGGTTCGTTGTGGTGCTTTGGTGGTGTTGGAGACGGAGGAATGTCTGGGTTTTTAATAGAAAGCATGCGCCATTGAAGAGAATTGTTTTCGTGGCGAATCAGATGAGATATTTGTCGAGTGCTCTAGTACGTGATACTAGCTTTGGCCGTCATTCTGCTATAATCCTTGTGATGATCGCATGGTTGAAGCCACCCTTTGGTTGGTTCAAACTTAACACCGACGGGCCGTGGATAGGGTGGAAGGCAAGGCTGCAGTTGGTGGTCTATTCAGGGATTCGGAGGGTAGGTGGCTGCAGGGTTTCGGCTTTAATATCGGTTCGTGTACGGTTCCTGCTGCCGAGCTTTGGGGTCTTTGCTCGGGTCTGTATTTGTGTTGGAACTTGGGTATACGTAAGGTACAAGTGGAGATTGATTCCGAGCTGGTGGTGAGGCTTGTGAACTGGCAGATCGAGACAACTCACCCTTTATTCAATGTGGTGACCCGTTGCCAAGGCTTCCTTCGTAGGGATTAGGACATTCAATTCCGTCATGTTTTTCGTGAGGCTAATTCTTCGGTATATTTTTTGGCTTCTTATGCGTTTAAGTTTTCTTTAGGTTTTTATGTTTTTAAGGTTCCACCGTTAGATATCTTACAGTTGCTAGAAAATAATTGTCACGGAGTGACAACCCAACATTTGATTAATTCTTAGCTTTGTATCTTTCAATTTGAAATAATACTTGTTCAGGAGGGTTTTCCTCTCGATCTTTCAACCAAAAGAAAAAAAGAAAAAGCCTATGAAATAACTATTTGAGAGAATACAATTTCGTAATGTTATAAGGAGGTTGGTCGCCTATCCTAGATCTTCCTATTTCCAAGAGGATCCCGGGCTCAATCTAGTTTAGTATCAAGGTGATTCTTTTTCCGTTTCTATATATGGGTCCGTGCAACATTTTCACGATATCGTTATGATCAATTAATAGGACTTAGCCGGACAGATGAACCATAATGCAATAATTGAGTTCCACGATCCAGACTTATTCGCACCTCTTACTAACAAGTCAATTCCTCTCTCTTAATAGTTACACTGCCGACCTCCGGTCATTCTTTGACTCCTCTTCTCTCTCAAAAGAGAGACTTCTTCTTGCTCCTTCATTTTGAAGGAAATCGCCGGTTGGTCCAACCAAGAAAGGCATAGGAATTAGGGGCATTGCTTGGATCGAGTGACACTTAGCTTGTCACTCCGCCTCGTGCAGCCTAGCTAAGTCTGTCAACGACCCGTAGCCTAATCTAAAGGCTCAAAGGTTAGGAAGCGAATGTAAGTGGGTTGTTTTTTAGTACAAGTAGCTACGGGGTTTGCTATGACTTTTTATTATCGTCTAACTATTGTTGATGTGTTTGCTTTTGTTCAATACATAATGACTGAAGCAAATTTTGGTTGGTTAATCCGATCAGTTCATCGGTGGTGGGCAAGCATGATGGTTTTAATGATGATACCGCACGTATTTCGGGTGTATCTCACCGGTTGAACTGGGTTACAGGGCAAGCACCCGACCCTCGTAGATCAGTTGAGCTGGACCGGATAGCTCATCCAATATTTAAGAATTGAGTGAATAACAATGTTATAAATGATGAAACTGGGTATATAAGTTCAGTAGACCACGAGTGATAAAACCCAGAGACATAAGGTCGGTAGGTTTTATCCTAAAACCAATGAAAGAGCCTAAGCTTCTGAACTAAACTAGCTTGCTAGTGAAATGGAAAGATCTGGATTTTGCTTAATCTTAATTAATATTTGATATATAGATATCTAATAGTTTATATTTGATATGAACATTGGGTAATGGGTAACACCAGTTGTCTAGGTGGCAAGTTCTATTTTCGATGTTTCTCTGCATCTTTATAAAAATGTTGTACCCACGTCGATAAATCTCAACTTCACTCTCTAAACGATCCCACATCGATAAATCTCTATTGCTCCCACTAAATCCTTACACTATAAAAACAAGCCAATTTATAAATTTTTAAATGAAATTAGATGTAGTTCTACAAATACATAACACATTATGAGTAATCAAATTCAATTGTTACGTTTATTATTGCTATTAATTGTCAGATATTAATTGTCAGAAAAGATGTCAGATATTAATTGTCAGAAAAGATGTTTGCTATTAATTGTCAGATATTAATTGTCAGAAAAGATGTCAGATATTAATTGTCAGAAAAGATGTTGAGACTCGAAATTAATTGCCAGAAAAGATGTTGAGACTCGACCTTCGAGTTGAATTTTTGAAGAGAAGTTTTGATGCTAAGTTCATTAACGATGATTTTAGAGGCGATTATTTGTCCAATTATCTTAAGGTAAGAGATGGAGGTTTAGAGTCATGACCGTGGTTGTCCGTCCCTGTTTTGCTGGCCGATCAAATGATCTTGATGACTTGATGACCTCTTTGTCTGAGTTTTGTGGTTATTGATCCTTGTTTTCATCTTGTTGTAATTTGTTCTTTGCTATTTTTTGTCCGAGTTTGATGAGACGGATAAAAACATCCTAAAAATTAGGTATTTACTTTTGTGTGGTAATAGCCAATAATTTTATCCTTTTGATTCATACTCTTATGATTTCAATTATAGGATATTGTATCTCTTTTTTGAGTTGAATTGTGATTAAATAATACAAAAAACCCTCAAGCATTGTTCTATGTTGTTTATGTATTATTTTTAATTTTGTTTGTCTCGGTGTTTTCACATCATTATTTTTTTTCAAAGTTGACCGAAACCTAATTTACTCAAGTATATAAGACGACTCTATACTAATGCCTTGAAAACAAACAATTGAATCTACATGAGAATCTCATGTAACCGAAGCAAATTTGTCAATCCTCCGGACTAACTAGATCTTTTAAATATATGTTAGCGTTGTGTTATGAGCTCCAACTCTACATTACAGTATAACTTATACATCAGAAGCAATTTGCAAGCCGCAAATGGAATATGTGTAAGGACCTCTTCCTTCTTATTTGGTGGGAAGACCCTTCATTCATTTTTTAACGTATTTTCATCAAAAGAGCCTTCATTTTGCAAGCAACTTAGTGACTAGGCATAAAACTGAACACTGTATAATAATTCACCACCAAATATTGGCAAAAAAAAAAATCACAACAGAACTTGCAAGAATACTCGAAAATTTGTAGGCAGAAATTCATGATCAAAAGAAACACCATGTGAAATTATCAAAATATATGCTATTTGTGAGCAACGAAGATATTTGGGATCAAAGACATGCAGGGTAATCTGGGAAGTTGAACATGAGCAAGAAATTAGCATATTTTATCTCAGATTATTCTCTAGACAAATAAATATTAATACTACTGGCTAAATATTTGATTGCATCTTCAACTGTATGGTAATCATGAGCAACAATACAGCCGTTTTTAAGGATGTTAGGAACCTACTAGATTATTACAATTAAACCAATTTGCTGAAAGTAACAACCATAGTAGAACTTTAAACATGATATTCTTGAATGTGAACAGGATTCTCTTCCAAGTTTTGGATCTTATTGTTAGGATCCCAATTTTGATAACTATGGTTAAACAAACATAGGCATATAACTGCTGAGAAAAAGGAAGTCACCTTGCACTTAACCGAATTCGAGAAACCCTTGACCCACTTCTCCAGCTAGTCTGGCCTTCTTCAAGAGCAGTCAAAATCTCACCATCATTATAAGCAG
This sequence comes from Fagopyrum tataricum, assembly GCA_002319775.1. Lineage (NCBI taxonomy): Eukaryota > Viridiplantae > Streptophyta > Magnoliopsida > Caryophyllales > Polygonaceae > Fagopyrum > Fagopyrum tataricum. Next base: position 2,394,759 of record CM008284.1, read on the forward strand.
CCAACAAGATGCCTACTACATCGCCAAGGAGAAGACAACCGATGTAGAGAAGATGAGCCCTCTCCTTGGTTGTGAATGGAGCGATGAACGAAGATGAGCGATGAGCGAAGACGAGCCCTGCCCTACAATGTAATCGGATTAAATTGTACTGGTTTGTTTCTTTAATTTATTTATTTATTGAAAGATAAGGAGTGTTTGGCATATTGAGTAAAATAGGGTAAATTTTAAAACTGCTAAATATTTTCAATCAGTTCTAAATGGACAATGATTCCTAATCATAACTAAATAAATATTTTTATTGATAAATTTTATATTCTTAGAAAAATTAACTTTTAATCGGGTTTTATTTGCTTTAAATGATTGAACTTCTAATATATTTATTGTTTAATTATAAAGTATTTTGAGATTATTTGATACATTAAGATAGAAATTTAAATTGATAATTAATATCTTAATAAAAAAAATAAAGAAGGGATGTGTTTGGTTAAATTACATACAAAAATTGCAACAAAATTTATTATAAAAATATAACCTTATATTTAATTTAAAATTTTAATTATAAATATTGGGTTAAATATACTTTTTTTTATATGAAGAGGTGTGATTAAATTATATTAATTGAGATAAAATTTATTGCAATAATTTTAGTTTTGTATTTTTTTTAATAACAAACCACCTTTTGTAATATTTATTTTACATAGTATCACTTTATATTGTATAAATCATAAAATGAGACAAAATTTGAACGAATATTAACTTAAAATATATTAGATTGAAAGAAAATGTGTTTGAAGACAAAATTTATAACTAAAAAATCATAATCTTATTTATTTATTTTTTAAAATAAAAAACAGTTAGATTGGTTTAACTCGTGGAGATAGTCCACTATAAAAAGCATTATTGTGGATAAGAATATAAAATTCGGGATCTTCAAAAAATTTAATTTTAAAGTCGAGATTTTTAAATGGGTTAATCGATGAACAAACTTTAATAGATTTACATATGGAAGTGATAGATTTTTTTTGTAAACAAAGGTTGCAAAAGAATTGATGGAACTTCCAACTTGTAAGTTACGATCGGGTATAAAACGACGTCGTAGTACAATTGATTCCACAATTAACCCTTTTGAGCCATTGACTAGTAGACGTCGGTGAAGTGATAATCGACTCCAAACCTCCGCCAGAGAGAGATAGAGATACCGATAGAGAGAGAAGATGTCATGGCTGGTAAGCTCCATCGCCAACTCACTCAAACTAGACGATGACGAAGAAGACACTTCCGCCGACACCTCCATCGACGACAACCAGTCTACTTCTCCTACCGATCCAAACCACGAACAGTCCCCTTCCAACAGCGATCCTCAACCGAGAGGTGTCAAAGAGGATCTATCCGAAATCTCAAAGACGCTAACTCGTCAATTCTGGGGCGTCGCTTCCTTCCTCGCTCCTCCTCCTACTTCGGAAATCTCCGATCCTGATTTCCAACCTTCACATCCATTTGAGGAACCCGATCAGGATGATTCCGACTCTGATCCGAATGTTATTTCGGGACTTCGTAGTGATTTGTCGGAGATCGGAGGGAGATTTCGCACCGGGATTTCGAAACTTTCGAGTAATAAGGCTGTAACGGAGTTTACAAAAATCGCTTCTAATTTTCTCCAGTTTGGATCGGAGGAAATGGAATCGATTGATGACTTTGCTCAACGAGGTGTTGTTGGTGTAACTGAAGAGGTTGTGGCTTTCGCTAGAAATATAGCTTTGCATCCCGAGACTTGGCTAGATTTTCCTTTGCCCGATGAAGAGGAGGTCGAAGAAGGTATCCTCCCTCCCCCTCCACACTTCGCTAAATTAATTACTCTACTTTGATAGATTTCCATTCCTTTCGATTTCTCTAGTATGAACCTGCTTCATGAAGTTGAATTGACGACTACATCTTGCCGGTTGCTTAATCATGATAACTCGATGATTAAGTTATGGCTTTCATTTGCGTTTATTCGCTATTAATCTGAAATGTTTTGAAAGATTATGCATAGCTCATTCATCTATCATACTACTACTGTTGATCAACTATGAACCTGCCGGTAAAGACTGTAAAGTTGAATTGATACTAGATTTTGCTGGTTGATTGCGGAATGATCAGAATTTGGAACTTAACGACTGTTCCAGAGATATTGGAGTTAGGGCTTTTATTCCTGGCATACATACCAATCAGTGTTTATTCACCCTTAAACTGATATTCGTTCTTTTGTTGTTCAGATTTTGATTTGTCTGATGTCCAGCAAGAGCATGCCTTGGCTGTTGAACGACTTGCTCCAACATTGGCAGCTCTGAGGATTGAACTTTGCCCAGGGTATATGAGTGAGGGCTGCTTTTGGAAGATATATTTCGTGCTGGTTCATCCTAGACTCACTAGACACGATGCTGAACTTCTCTCCTCTCCTCAGGTGAGCTCCCTTGGCTTTTGATGAGTGATTGCTAATGGTATGAATTCATGATACTCCATCTGGGGTTATCATATAAATAGAAGGATTTGATGCAAGTACATTAATGAGTGTGCATCAATTCAAAGAAACTAAATCCATTTGACTAGATAGTATTAAGGTTCATTCATGTTGTGATGTCTTGGAATAGTTGGCTACTATGCACGAGTTTAGGTTCATTCTCGGGTCTCTTTACCAAATAACTGAATTTGGATATTCTTATAACTCGTTGCTTGCTTTACAAAGTACTTCAATTTCTCATCTTGTGGTCTACTTCTGCAGATTGCGAAGACTAGAGCAATGCTGACGTATGATTTAAAGAACCGTGCTGGGTCCAAGCCAGATGGACCAGTAAGAGGATCAGTTGCTTCTGAAGCCGTTAAGTCAAAGGAAACTGAGGAGCATCTAACTATACCATCAAATAATGAACCTGTATCAGAACCAGTCAATATATCTGTCCTTGAGCCAGAAGCTTCCAAAAGCATTGCTAATATTGAGGTGGACAAGCACCCCATTGACACCACTGAAGAAGCGCCAGTAATTGACAAGCAAGTCATTGAGGAAGTTTCTAAACCCCAGACAAATAATGCAAAGACATTATCTAATGTTCCTGTACATGCCGAAAACTATGAAGACGATGATGATGGAGACGACTGGCTGAAAGAGGAGCCATCAGATATATCTGGTCCCAGCGGAACAGCTATTCCTTTGGAAGATCCTGAAGATGTATCCTTCAGTGACCTAGAAGAGGATGATGAAGATGATGTGCATACAAAGTCGAAGAAGGTAATAAACCCATCTACTACGAGCAAGGAATCAAATGATTGGCTTGATATTGAAGATATCGACGTTGCATGATTTCTGTTAGATCTTTGAATACGGTCATGGAGTATATGAACTCACAAGTCCTAAATTGTGAATATTTGGTTTCAATTTGTTTCTCTATTGCTTACTTCTTTCCGTTGTTTGTTTCTGTATATATATGTACTGCAAATTGCCAAATTCTATCTTCATATTGATATCCAAACAACCCAGATGGCCAGATTGTCGTGCCTCTGGCACTTCCTGTATGATTTCGCTTTGACATTAAAAGAACTTGCAACTAGGCCCGCTAAGACGGTGCAATTCCGGACCAGACATTATCCTATAAGTTGAGGTGGACACGGGATTGAGGTCATCCCGTCTTGTCCCATCTATTATGTGGGAAGAGATCAGGATGGACCTTGTGTTTTTAGATGAATCTCGTCGGATCCTATCCCTTATCCGGGTTGGGATCGGATGGGTTTAAACTTTATGATTTACACGCAAATTTTCGTATATATCACTCAAAACGAAAGAAATAATGTATTACACAATTTTCTCAAAATATAATCAACTTTTTGTAAACCACCTTATACAAGCTGTTTGACTATTTGCCATTTTTGGTGTGTATAACTTATTCTTTTTAAAAGATATAACTATTTTTTTAACATATAGCTAATGTTTTGAGGTTTAAGCATTCAATTTTATCTACAATTTCACAAAAAAAAAAAAGAAAAAGTATATATATAGGACAGAACGGGCCTAACGGGAAAATAAAGTTAAAGGTCCGTATCACATCTCGGTTTTCTGGTGGGACAAGTTTGGATGAAATCCCATTCGTGACGGACCGGATCGGGATTTCTACCCACTTCTACCTTTAATGGTCAAAATTTTATTTATTTTATTTATACAATTAAGTCTGAACACTGAATCCGGCTTGGTCCATTTATACGTAAATTTATGTATGGCTAGACCGCTTGTACAACGCTACTTGCAAGTTGCAACCGGTTCAACACTTTACGAAAACATCAGTCTAAAACTGTGTCAAAGTTCAATATGACAGTTAGTTTTGATTTGGTTTCAACTCCGATACAAAATGTATTTCTCCAAAACTTTTCATAACATAACTAAATTTGTTTTCATTCTGTTTTCAGCTCCGGAGATGCAACCAAACTCGGTTATAGTTTTATACTTGTTAACTTTGAAACCAAAGAGATATACAGATTCATGTACACAGACATCTATGCAGGGAGTATTGACAAGATTTACCACAATCTAACCTGCCTAACTATCAAACCCTACAATTTAATGGGAATGAAACTATTCGATAAGCTTTCTATCTGAGACCATATCAAGTTCCCAATGTTCAGCAATGGAATCTTCTCTTCCACTCTGTTACTCTTTCCGCTTCTGCTCAAGCTTAACTTGGGCGTCGGAGTAGTACTAGACATTTCTGGTAACTTGGCAGCCACCTGCACTGTTACATCAAGTTCTTTCTTCATCACATTAATCACTTCCAACCAATCTATATTCACCCCAGAGGAATCTCTAACATAGAATCTCCCCATTGCCTGTTCGCCTTTCACACTAACCTCAGCCTTTGACACAGATAAACCACATTCACCAAACAATCTCGTAACATCAGACAATAATCCTCTTCTGTCTGTAGCTGATATGTCCAGTTGTAGTCCCTGTGACGTTCTTCGCTCCATTGCCGCAATCAAGCAATGAATAGCTTTATGTCTCATCTCTTCTGAACTCAGTATATAGCCTTCTTTATGCCGAATGTAATATTCCTGAAAATCAATCCATATCAGTAAGAAAATATTAATCTAGCAAAAAAAACATCAGAAAATATTTGTCTTTTTTTTTTTAATTTTTATTTACCTGGAAAGCAATGGAGAGATCAGATCTAATTGCTGCATGAAAAACGTCGTAATCCATATCAGTAAGCGCGCATACTGTGTCGAATAACAGCTTAGGACGGTCTCTGCTTCTCACATTGACCACAGTATAATCCCTTTCTTTACAAGTCTCTATTGAGACAAGAGTGCAGTCACAGTTCTTCCTATGCAAACCGTCTTTATGCTCATTAAACTTACCGCCACAGTTTCTACACGTTTCATAGTCCACATAACCGAAAAACATCAGCTGATGAAGCCGTCTCTCAGTGTGCATTTCCTTAGCTTCTGGTGTGATCAGCTTCACACTCCATTTCTCTCCAATCTCATGATGTGCTTTCACAACATTCTGAATTTGCTCTTGTATGTCGTTTAAACAAACCATCTCTTCCATATAGATGATCAAAGCAGCCCTTGAATTGTGGGTCCAAGCGACCGCGTATGTGACATGGCAACCTAACTCTGCTAGTACAGCAGATATTTTGGATAACAATCCTGGTTTGTCAAAAGCTGTTATTTCTAAAGCTGTACTGCCCTTTGTAGATACTTGAGATTGTTTCGGATCTCTTTCTTGACAATTTTGTTGTGCTTCCTTTGATTTCCTCCTAGTTGCACATAAGCCCTGACAAATTTATACAATATTATACAAATTCATACAAATCCTAATGCAAAACGCAAAAAGAGAGCAAGAATACCTCTTGAATGTTGAGAATAACGCTTTTGTCAGTGATTTTGTTGCCTTTTTGGTCAGTCACATGAAACACTGCATATTCACCAAAACAAATGAAAGCCAAAGCTTAACTTGGATGTTCAAGTGCCAAGATCTTGACAATTCACCATAAGAGCTGATAAATATAGTATAGATAGTAATTGATCATAAGGCGCATTACTAACCATCCAAAAACCATTCACCATCAGAGCAGATGAATGATTTGGGTATAAGTAGATCAAGGTCACTCAATACTTGTACCATCTCCAAAAGAATCCCATGCTTGTTTGCACTATCAATCTGTCACAAGATTAGAGAAAAAAGTTCACAGTTAGGCAAGTTTCTTTGACACAGTAAATGTTTCTTGTACAGATTAAACATTCCATAGAGAAAAAAGTTCATGGTTAGGCAAGTTTCACTTCAAACATCACATCCAAGATCATTAAGATGAAGTTGGCGAAAATCACAAGTTTTTAACTGTACTAAAGTTTCACTCACCTTTACAACAGTGCACTTCTTGCAATCATCATTATCAACACTGACCCTGAAGACCCATAAACACAAACATCAAAGAAGTTTCGAGTTTTCGAATACAATCAAGGTTTAATAACACTACAGAACCAACCTTGCAGGATTTATCCGCTCGAAAAGAGCTTCCAATTGAGGATCAGTATATGGCTTTTCAATATTCAATCCCTCCATCAGCCTTCTACTGTGTTTTTCTCAAATGAAGCACGAAACTGAATCAGCTTCCTATACACAATCAACTGCAAAATTCAATTTAAGTTATTAGAATTTGGAAGTTCGTTTTGATGTATAATGTAATTTCAAGACGCTTCCTATTCCAATATTCTTAAATTTTATCATTACTAAAAGATACAGAAAATATCTTTCACACTTCCCAAACGTCATGAATACGACGGTTTAAATAAATTATAGACAAAGAAACTTAATTAATTATTTATCCCGAAGGACTTAATCGTTGATTAAAACAAAAACATTAGATTACGACCAAATTTGACTGAAGCCGCAAAGGCGAAAAAACCTATACCAATAAAGAAATTTCGAGGAGATTTAATCTGAAAGAAACCCATAAAGATCAATGACGTAACAAGTGTGAATGTACGAAACGAAATATAGATTTCAATTCGAAGACTTAATCACGATTGCTTCATGGATGAGTAAATACAATGTCGCAGAAGATATCAAGATCGAATTTCAACTACTAAAACCTAATCAACAAAATAGAATGACAAAAATAGGTAATCACCTGAAGATCACGACCATGCCACCATGGCAGCTTGCTCCCCAGCAAGGAGGGAGAAAAAGAAGAAGACTAATCGAAATATTTCCTTGTTTCTTTCAAAGAAAGAACTGATCTTTTATACATGAAGGCTTAGTAGCCCGCGGGAGGAGAGAGTCGGTCAGCGTTTTACAGTTGTATTTTTCTTTTAAAGCTAATCACTTTCGAAATATATTTCTGTTAATTTAGATTATCTTTCAGCAAATCTGGATTATATCTTTGATTTGAGATTTATTGAATTGATCCTATAATAGTATAATGTGATAAGTTTCTAGTTTTATGAATATTAAAATATATTTACTTTTATTTTCATTAAATTCAAATTTGTAAGGACTAATCGCTTATGAGATCTAAAAAATCGATCAATATAGAAATACTCAGGGCCTGTTTGGTATTGTATTTTTGGGATTCATTTAGATTTTCTTCTACGGGATTGTTGAAGATAGAATTTTTGAGATAAAATTCTTTTCTACCGGGATTTTTTTTACAACAAAATCCCAATAAAACAATCTGATTGTAGAAAATTGTTTATTTTTCATGTCTTTCATACCCTAACAATCTATCTCAATAAATTTATATCAAACACTCAAAAACAACAAAATTTATCAATTTCTAATAATCTCCATCTACAAGAATCCCAAACAATCTCAATAATCTCCATCCCCAAAAATCTAAAAAAGTAATCCCAAAAATTACAATCTAATACCAAATAGATCTTAATCACATATTTATAATACAGCAGAATTTAACTCTGATTCATCATTTAAAATTATAATCATTGATATTAAAGTTACCAAATTTATCTTCTTAATTTAACTGCATTTAAGTTAATGACGATCACCAATTGGTCAAAATGTGGAAAAGAGGATGAATCGACAACCAATCGTCAAAGGTGACTACTGCGTTAATAGACGCCACGTAAGCAAGTTCCTTTAACGTGGCACATTTAGTGAGTTATTTCCCTCCTGATGATGAACACGTGGCTTAGTTTCGTCTTCATTTTGATGATGAGAATCTGATTCCTTGTCCATTGTTAACGTTTTCATGCTATGCTTTTGGAGAAAAAATCTGGAGGATAGAACAAATGGAGCCTTAACCCAAAGGATCGGGATATGTCTGGGTTTTCTATGACAATAGGCTTTGATTAGTACATTAATCCTAAAGTCAAAGGATATTAGGTGGTGCGAATAGAGGTTCAAACTCACTTTCTATGCTTACTAATCGTCAATTAGTTTTTTTTTTTATATTTGGATTAACCGAGTCATTCGACTTTGGTTAAAAAAAATTGGATCGTGTTTACTATTTCAATGGGTTGAATATAAGCATTTTAAAAAAAATTAGAGTTTGGTTCAATTTGTTATATGCGTCGAACAATTTGAGTTTTTTCGAACTAAAGTTCGGATTTGAACATGTTTACTTTTAAATGAGTCGAATATAATCATATGTATACATTCGGTTAAAATATAGGCTCGGATTAGACATTGATTGTTTATAAACGAGTCGAAAACGAGCATGTCAAAGGTTGAATCGTTCAACTCGCATAACAAACCTATATTTATGAGACAAGTTGCTTGGACTCGGTTTGCGTTCGGCTCGTCAAAAGCTCGAATCAAGCTTGTTCATATTATAAACAAGTTAAACATGAGCACGTTTTAAAACTCGTATAAAATTTAAACTCAACTCGGATTTGGCTCGTTTATAAACGAGTCGATTTGAGCATGACAATGCTTGGTAGTTCAGGTAAAACTTTGCTCATTTAGCTAAAATAACAATATATAAGCATAATTTAGCCGAGATACTCGGACATTTTAAAGCTCGTGTAAAAATTTTGACTCGGACTCAACTCTTATAACACCCCTACCTAAGTATCATGTGAATGTTTGGATTTGAACTAGGAAGTTATATTGTATCAATTTTGTGGAGAATAAAATGTTTGCACGTCGATAATAAAAAGATAACGGACTAGATCAATAAGGTCGGTGGACTAATGTTATCATCAATTGGTTATGAACCTCAACGGACTATGTGTTGAGCTCCATTCCAACACACAAGCGCTCTCAAACATGCTGCGTACACATTAAAATTTTACATTTTTCGAATCAACTCGTGTTTGTATAATTTAAGGTTGTTTTAAGTTGCATATCAAATCAACTCATATCGATCGGATCGGATTCATTTAAGTTTTCATCAACTCTAATTATAATACTTTTGTTTACAATAACTTGAAATACACATTTTAATATGAATAAGAGAAAGAATGAAAAATCTAAATCGTTTGATCTACGTAATGAGTCATCTTCACAGAAGCAAAAGTAGTTTATAGACGAACTAAAGGAACACACATTCTTATCCAAATCGGCAAGCGTAACATTGAAATGTGTGGTTTCGCATATGCAACTCTAACAAGACGAGACGTCATCCTACTAGAACCTCAACGTGCCGGCAATGTTCATCCGAGGAAACGTGCTTCCACTTGCTTAGTGACTGCTGCTGTTCTTGACGATGCTTCGACCATACTAACCAGCTTATGTGTCGACTACCATACAATGTTTGTTTATGTGTTTTATTTTCTAGAGTCCTGGTGCGATGTATCAAATCGTGTTATCATGATCCTATAAAGAGATCGATTACGTGGATCGATTCATCTATCTGTTCAATAAGATAATATAGTTTAATATAATAAAGCAAGTAAAATCAAATATGAATTTAACATATAGAAGTTCAAATTTTCTAAAACTAAGTCGGTGTAGTTTCATATTTAAAGGTTCGTCAATTTTTATCTTTATAAAATAGATATATAAAAAAAACATTCCATGGATTCACGATCAAATTAAGCTGAACTCAATTTGCAAATCCATATAAAAAAAAAAAGTAAAAATCTTAACAAAAAAAAATTAAAACTAATGCTTAATAATATTAGATCTACTATTAAAGTTTAATAAAGCTATAAATTTTAATAAAAAAAGTTCAAAATAAAATTCTCGTGAAATTTTATTTGTTGTAGTCCAATATTTTTGTACGATAATTTTTTAAGTAGTAGTTATTATGTATAAATATCTTTTTTAATCATCTATTCCTTGCTAATCTAAATTTTTTTTATTGTCGTAAATAAGTTTTATTAAATTTTAATTTGAAAAACATTTATTAATATAGTATTTTCAAAAAGAAGTAAGGAATCAAAATGGAGGCGCCCTTACTATATTTAGCAAGGCCGCCGTCGCGTGAGTTCATAGGAATCTAGTAGGAGACTTTATCGGGAGGTGTATCGACTAAATGACGACTTTGGACTTCACATATGAGTTGGGCCCAACTTCACAATCGGCCCATTCACACAATCGGTGGATCAAAACAAATATATTATAAAGTATATTCATTTCTTGCATTTTAGACCCAAAATAAATATAAATTAATATTTTAATATATTCTATGTATATTCTCACCTATCCGATTCATGCACCCAATCTTCAAACTCGATTATCGTAAAATTTACACCCATATATTTTAATTCAATGACATGGATGATTTCTATATTCAAGGGGCAACCTATTTATTATGTTATTATCGTAAGTAACTTGCAATCCCATGATTTGTATAAGCATATTTATGCTATAATGATGATTTATGTATTACTGATGTAACTATAACGTGATTTATGATAAAATTTGACATGCATGGTCATGGTGAGTTGTGACAATCTGGTTGCACGTTTAGATTACTAGGGTTTGACTTGAACTCAACAACATATATAGGAGCATGTATTGTATAGGTATGATTTGCATTTTGTTAGAGTCAAACAACTCAAACCCGAGTTGTAATATATGTGCTTGAACTAACTAGGTCGAATATGAACCGAGCCATAATCTAAACCCTAGTTGCTATTTCATTTGCTCGAATGTTGTTTGCTCACCAAACCACTGATGGAAAGAAAATGCTCCTCTATTTTACCATCATTGTTCTAGAGAGTCGTTTGAATACATTCTTGCGTAGAACACGAAGAGAATCCTGAGATTCTGAAACTCGTGTACGGAAGAAATGTCAATCCCTTCCCTTTCCTAGTTACATTTTGGTTTTCTGATGATGATTTTCGATTCATTTTCATAATCTTTGTTTGTTAGAATTGATATAGTTAGTTGGATCTCTTGAGATTATAAGAACGTAATTTTACGTATTTACGGACCTTATAAACAATTCTATGTCATTATTAATTTTACTAATACGTATTTATCTTTCAAATCTGTTATTGCTTTTACCAATTTAAAATAACGGTCTTTTTCATACAAATGTGTTTGTTCTAGAAGTTAGATTATAAAACAACATTAACGAACGCATGATACAAAATTATACAATAGTTAAGAATTAAGATACCGGTTGTTGGAAGGGATCTTTCAACCTCCAAAGTGTCAAATCATAATAAAAAGATAATGTATCGTAATTCGTAAATTCAAAATTTGCGGCTTTGTATTGGGATTGATCATTGAGTATACATAGGGAGGTGTGTGAACACTATCCTTGGTCATTTTTAGTATTTTACCCACCATTATAACGCTTAACTAGTCAACGTTAAATACTAAATAAAGTAAGCAAATACAAATTTATGGTTTAGTCAATGTTGGCATGGTCGGCTAAACACCATTACAATTTACAAATATGGTAGTGGGCAGTCAAATACTCGAATATTCCATATTCAATAAATTTGGTAAATTCCAGTATATAATAGCCTGAATTAGAAAATTTGTCCTACTAATAACTAATACGATAAAATGTATAGTTAAATATAACAACGTTTTAAATATATAGTAATGCTTCATTTGATCAATAATATTCTATGAAATTATAACATCCAACACAAATTTTAGAAAATATATTTAATGATACAATATATATACTTTTATATTTAATTTTCTAGGATTTTGATAGCGTCTCTAATATTTAGAATTATTCGAATTTTGTCCGGAACTATTTGGATTAGGCGGTTGATAATTTTAATTTCAATAAGTATCGTCAACGTTCAATTGAAATTCTCATCAATTCAAAGGGTGAAAGTTATATTAGAGTTCAAATGGGTGAATGTGTTATGAAGTTTTTTAATCATTCATTTTTTTTCAGCACTATGTTAACGTTGTTTTAATGACATAAATAAGAGTAAAAACGGAAATTTGCAACATTATGAAAGGCACCACTAATAAATAGTTTTTGGGTAAAATTTTAAAAATACCAAAACACATAGATAATATCGGAAAATCCCTTATTTTCTATTGAATTTACAACTCACTGAAAATGTATGTCCTGCAAAAAAAATTTTTTATGAAATAAATGATAATTTTCCTCTCTCACCCTCATCTGTTAGTATCCCGATCTCAAGTTGATACGGAAAATGCAGCGCCCCCTGCAACTGGTCTGATAAGTCGTCGATGCGGGCCAACAGGCACTTGTTCTTGATAGTCATTCGGTTCAGCTCTCGGTAATCTATGCATAGCCTCATAAATCCATCTTTCTTCCTTACGAAAAAACTAGGGCACCCCACGAGGCACACTTGGTCCGATAAATCCTTTCTGCAAAGTACTTCCAACAACTTCTGCAGCTCTACCATCCTTATGAGTGGCATGCGGTAGGGGAGCCTTCGAGATCAGTCTAGCTCGTGCCAGGCTCTAACTTTATACCGAAGTCAGCTCGCTATGAATACCTCAGTAAACTTTGCCTACCACCGGAATCTCCTCTAACCTCGTATCATCTCCGATCATTGCATTCCTCAGCTATAATCGTCTGACCCTACGAGTCATTTCCAAAGGTGGTGACATCCTCACCTCCAGGCATGTACCAATACTCTCAGCCTTACGGTTTCCTGTAGCCTCACTCTCCTACGAGGGTTTCTCTGACGATGTCTGACTGCTAGACCTAGCTTCCTTCATGAGAACACCTCGTTTGTCCAACTCTCTTTCGTTTATGTCGGATCGTCGGCTGGTTTAAACACTCTCTCCGGCCCCTTAAGTTCCTCTTACTCGGCTCATCTTCGTATTCTAGTCGGTGTCTTTCGCTACACTTGCGCGTAGTTGGCTTATAATAGGTAGCCGACTTTGAGAGTCGCCTTCCGGATTTCTAAGTGCACACAGGTATTGGGGCCCTTCCAGGTACTTGAATGAGCCTTTTCTAGGCTAATACCAAGGGACGACGGATTTTGTTATTCTCTTATATTATATCCCACAACGTCCTTGCCCACAACTAGAGGCCGATCTACGCACAATAATTATGATGTGCTAACTCTTAAACTTTACTGATGCGCCTTGACCACTATGACCGCGGATGAAGAGGACGATGCTTTGCGGGTTCGCTCCGATGGACCGCTCACTCGTTCCCGAGCCAAAGCCATCGCCCAAGCTACCGGCTCAATCATCCGACGCACCGTCACATCACTTGGACCCGTTAGTGGCATGCCATGTCACCACTCCACCATGGCATAGGCTTCCGGCGCCACGTCATCAAGCTAGCAAATATTATTATTATTATTTTGCATTTTAAATAATAATAGACTTTAATTTTCGGAACATTAATTCCGGAACTTAATTCCGTGAGTTAATTTCCGGCATTGATAGTCTAGACCTTTGGTTTCGGGAGTTGCCCCGACTTTATTTCCCGCCTTTATTTCCGTCATTCAATTTCCGACTTTTGGTGTAGCCTTCACCCACTATATAAGGATGCTTGGCTTCACTTGTAAATCATGTCTAATTTTAATCAAGTATTTTGAAGGAAAATCCTCTTTCTTAGGCATCACTTCCTCTTCAATCCCTCAAAGTTCTTCCTTGGATCAAGTCTTAGATCCAAGAACTCACATTCGAGGATTCTTCTAAAGAATCAAACTATCAAATCCACTACAACGTTTGCTCGATCTCTCTAGATCGAATCAAACCTACGCTTCCGCATCCATATCAATCGCTTCCGCCCTACCAAACTTCTATCAAAGTTCTCATTTGCACATCAACAACGAGTAGTCGAAACTCTAGCTTGGTCTAGATCCGGCGTTCGTCCTTCAACGATTCCAAGGACGCATCAAATTGGCATCAGAGCAAAGGGATCGAAGCTAAGTTCTCTTTACTCTTTTTTGTGCGTTATATTTTTTATCCTCTTTGCCTTTGTTGTTCTTCCCTTCTTGAAGATCTTCAACTTGTTCTTCGTGTTCTTCGAAGTTTTCTTGGAATTTTTTTTTTTTTTTCTCACCAAACAAATTTAGGAGATAGTTGGTTTGCCATCAAACCATCTATCAAAAACAATTTGTTCTTCAACCGACCCAATCCGACAAGTTTGTTAATCGATTTTACCAAATTTCTTGGGATTTTTTTGTTAACAAATTCGGATATCTTGCATTTTGATATTCAAACAAAAAACAAAAATCAAAACTCTTCAACAAAGCGGATTTGTTTCCAAAGTGTTTCATCTCTTGCATCAAAAAAGTTGCAAAGTTCAAAAAAAAAAAAAAAACAAAGTGAAAAGACGTCCGGCAAACCGGTCCATCCGAAAAATCGGATTTTACAAAACGGTCAAAGACCGAAAGCAAGCAAAGCTTGCCGAGTGAACAATCCGTCCATCTTTCTGTCTCTCCATTTTCTTACATACGTGCAAAATATCACTTGTTTATTTGTGTGAATTGGTTCAAATTTTGTTGGATTTGCCTACCTTGCTTAACCGCCAAACGGCCTTCCCAAAAGTAGAACCTTAACGCACTTGAACGGTAACGTTGACTTAATTCGTCACCTTGCTCATTTGATTGCTTGCATTTGTTTGTATTCATTTGGAATCATGACTAACGTGGATATAGAAAACTCACAGGATGCTCGTGAACGAGAAAATGCCTCCTTATCCGAGGAAGTTGTTAGTCTAAAGCAACAAATGGAGGAGATGAGGGCACAACTTTTGGCCCTTACGACCACTCCACGCCCCGCCCCAAATCCAATGACACCATGGTCGAGACTTCCACGTCCGACGCTCGTCGGAAGGGCAAAGGTCTTTTGGGAACCGACCCATCTCAAGGTCTTAGGCTTGCCTCAGTCATCGAAAGCCAAACTCAACAAGACGGCAGGCACCACCTCAATGAGACCGAGAACAATAATGCCCGACTCCGGATGATCTACTTTATGTAGATACAATGGATCGGAACAAGCGCTTCGAGCGCAATCGTAAACGGTACGGATCGCCCCACCTTTATCTAATGCACATAATACTAACCGTCCCATACAGGAAGAATATCGGCACACCAATCAACAAGATCGTCATCCTCGACGTTCCGGTAATGATCGATATGAGCAACGCCACCAACGACGTAGCCGCGTTCATCATACCGCGACTATGATGAGTATGACGAGAGGGACGATTTTGATGAGTTCTCCGACGATGAAGCCAACTTGGAACGGGTGGCTCATGTCCGTCCATGGCACCCACCCGTCCGAGATCCATTTGAGAACCAAGACCGAGGAGAAGAATGGTTGCCTCCTCCTAACCCACCAAGGCATGCACATCAACGAGCCCATCGTGATGATATGCCACCGCCCCGCCCGGATCCCTACAAAGCTCGTAGGGAAGGTAAAGTTAAATTTCCAATATTTTATGGGGAATATGATCCTTGTGTGTTTCTTGATTGGGCACAGGACATGAAAAGGGCTTTGAAGCATTGCCACTATGAGGAGTACGAGAAGATCGAAGCGGCAACCTTGTACTTTGAAGGCGATGCAAAATCTTGGTGGAACCGTATGAACACGTCCGTGAGAACCGAGGATGGGAACCGGTTGCGACGTTTGATCAACTGATCTACGTCATGACAAAGAAGTATGTCCCCGACGACTTCAAAAATGATATGCGGATGCAAATTGCCGAGCTCCAACAAGGCAAACTCACTCCGGTGGCCTACTTGGCCAAGCTCGAGGACATGCATATGAAGGCCGGCATCTCGGCCTCGCCCTCCGCCTTACGCACCAAGTTCATGAGTGGCCTCAATCCATCAATCCGACGACCCCTTGAGATCGTTCCATATAGGGACTTGGGAGCTTTGTGTCATGCGGCCATGAAGCTTCACAAGCAACAACAAGAGACTCCAAAATACTCAAGGTATAACTCCTCTCCAAATCAATACGCTTATTCTACTAACACCCGTGCTCGAGATGTATCTAGTTATCAAGAGTCCGGCGCCACCAAAGGAGCCCAACGGATGGTCCAATCCACCCGACAAGCGGATACCGAGAGGGCACCACAACGTGGTCCCAATGTCCCGGCACAAGTGCCTCCCGCCCGCACCCCTCAAGGACCTCCACCGGCGGCACGGCCAAGGGAGCCCGTGTGTTATAAATGTAGCGGATTCGGTCACGTCCAACGTGATTGCCCGAACACAAAGCGTGTGTTGTTTGCCAATCCCTCATATGAAGATGAGGAAGATGAAGAAGACGGCGATATCATCATAGAGGATGACCAAGACGCCGACCCCTACTACGGCATGGAACCATGCGACGAACAAATGGCTTGCGGCCCGGCACAACCCGGTAAGTTCGCCCTTGTATCTCGTAGAATTTTAGCCGTTAAGGAATTTGTCCCTATTGACCAACGCGAGAATCTCTTTCACTCTCGTTGTTTGGTCAATAACACTAGTCTCTCTCTCATAGTTGATGGGGTTCTTGTTGTAATATTATCAACGAAAAAGTGGTAAAACACTTTAAGTTGCCTACAACCCCCACCCAACACCTTATGGAATCCAATGGATTTCCGATAAGGCGTGTGACACCGTCACACGACAAGCTTGGGTGACGTTTTCCATAGGCGGCTATGTTGATAAGATCCTTTGTGATGTTATCAAGATGGACGCCACACATGTATTATTAGGACGACCATGGCAATTCGATCGCCGTACATTCCATGATGGTTATCTTAATAGATACATGTTCCAATATAATGGAAAACGGGTCACATTGTTGCCTATGACTCCACATGAAATATTAATTGATTATGCGGAACGGAAGAGGCAACAAACCATTGATGAGACCACTACGCCGGCAACATCGGACCCTCCTAGGAGTCCTTCCGATGTTGTGGGTGCTAGTACTTCCGGATCCCGGAACACCGCCTCTAGTAACCGTGCTATTGAGTCTAGAGTAGTAAAGGAAGCATCGTCCCCACGAATGCAACTTTACCATCTCCGGAACCAATAATCAAAGGCCGGTGTGAGCCGAGGGTACTTTTCGCCCGGAAACATGATGTGACACCGGTCAAGGAAGGCAAGTTGCCATGCTTCTTACTTGTTCCTTTTTGCTTATCTACTTCCAATGACCTTAGTAATATGCCGCACGAGGTGTCTACTTTGTTGTCTGATTTTCAGGACGTCTTGACCGATGAACTACCACCCGGCTTGCCACCGATCCGTGGAATTGAGCACCAAATCGATTTGGTGCCCGGCGCGTCTTTACCCAACCGTGCCGCTTACCGTGCAAGTCCGGAAGAAACTAAGGAGCTACAACGTCAAGTCCAAGAGCTCCTAGACCGGGATATGTTCGTGAGTCACTTTCACCATGTGCCGTGCCGGTCATTTTGGTGCCCAAGAAGGACGGGTCTTGGAGGATGTGTGTCGATTGCCGAGCCATCAACCAAATAACCGTCAAGTACCGGCATCCGATCCCGCGCCTCGACGACATGTTGGATGAACTACACGGCGCCACCGTGTTCTCAAAGATTGATCTCCGGAGCGGGTATCACCAAATCCGGATGGCCGAGGGTGACGAGTGGAAAACGGCTTTCAAGACAAAGTACGGTTTATATGAGTGGCTTGTCATGCCGTTCGGACTCTCCAACGCCCCCATCAACGTTCATGCGCCTCATGAACCATGTCCTTCGCCGGTTTTTGGGTAATTTCGTAGTTGTTTATTTTGACGATATTTTAATTTTTAGTAAGTCTTTGGATGAGCACATCGGGCACCTTCGCCAAGTGCTCGAGTGCCTTAGACAAGAACAATTATTCGTCAATATTGAAAAATGTGTCTTTTGTTCCGACACAACTATATTTCTTGGCTATGTCGTGTCTAAGGACGGACTCCGAGTAGACGAATCCAAAGTTCGCGCTATTCGGGAGTGGCCTACACCTAGTACGGTCACCATGGTCCGAGCCTTTCTCGGCTTAGCGGGCTTCTACCGACGCTTTGTCAAAGACTTTAGCTCGGTAGCGGCGCCGCTTCATGAGCTCACTACTAAGGTGTCACGTTTGAGTGGCGTGATACCCATGCTCGAGCGTTTGATGCGCTCAAAGACCGACTTTGCAATGCACCACTACTCCAACTCCCAAATTTCTCGAAAACCTTCGAGGTGGAGTGTGATGCATCTAATGTTGGCATTGGGGGGTTCTTCTCCAAGAGAATCGGCCCATTGCTTACTTTAGCGAAAAGCTTTCCGGTCCACCACTCAACTATCCAACCTATGACAAGGAACTATATGCTTTAGTTCGTTGTCTAAAGACATGGCAACACTACTTGTGGCCGAAGGAGTTCGTGATTCATTCGGATCATGCGGCTCTTTCGTATCTCAAGAGTCAAACTAATTTGAGTCGGCGCCATGCAAGTTGGTAGAATTTTTAGAAACCTTCCTTATATGTCATTCGGCATAAGAAAGGAAAAAGAATGTGGTAGCCGGTGCCCTTTCTCGGCGATATATCCTCTTGGTGCATATGGCCAAGATCCATGGCTTTGCTCTTATCAAAGAGTTATATGTCACGGATCTTTGACTTCAAGGATATATTTTTGCCAAATGCCTTGACCTCCGAGAGCAATGAGATCTTCTTTATTAATGATGGTTATTTGTTCCGCCGGGAAAAACTTTGTATTCCGCGTTCGTCCATACGCCACTTGTTGATAAAGGAAGCCCATGAGGGTCGTGGTCACTTCGGTGCTACCAAGACTCTCGCCGCTCTCCAAGAGCACTTCTTTTTGGCCGAAAATGCGCAAGCATGTGACACGGTTTTGCACAAGTTGCATAACAGTCATCATGCCAAATCGCGTCAAGGTCCGGACGGATTGTATTCTCCTTTGCCTATACCAATGGGACCTTGGGAGGATCTTTCTATGGACTTTGTAGTTGGCCTACCTATGTCCAAACGAGGCAACAACTCCATTTTTGTGGTAGTCGACCGTTTTTTCCAAAATGGCTCATTTTATCGCGTGTAAGAGCACCCAAAATGCTAGCGATGTTGCCACATTATTCTTTAACAATGTGGTGCGCTTACACGGGATACCACGTTCCATCCTTAGTGATCGGGACGTGAAATTTATGAGTCACTTCTGGAGAACGTTGTGGGGAAACTTGGAACCAACTTGTTGTTCTCAAGTAGTTATCACCCCCAAACCGATGGTCAAACGGAGGTGACCAACGGACTCTCGGTGCTCTACTTAGAGCAACGCTTAGGAACAACCCACGAAAGTGGGAGGACTTAATTTCGGTTGTGGAGTTTTCATATAACAGGTCTAGGCACTCGGCAACTAAACTCTCACCATTTGAAGTTGTCTACGGCCTTAATCCACACACGGCATTGGACTTCACACCACGTCCACTCAAGGACGGTGAACACATCAACGCCGCAAGTCGATCCGCCTCAATCATTGAACTTCATGAGCGGACAAGAGCACAACTCCCACGTCGTGCCGCCCAACTTGCGAACAACGCAATAAGGGCCGTCGCGACATATCTTTCGAGCCCGGCGATCTTGTTTGGCTCCACTTAAGGAAGGAGCGTTTCCCATCTCGACGCAAGGGCAAGCTATCGGATCGAGGTGATGGCCCTTTCCGGATCCTATCACGACATGGTCCAAATGCCTACAAGTTGGAGCTTCCGGATTCCTACGGCGTGCACCCAACGTTCAATGTCAAGGATCTAGCCCCTTATGTTGAGCCCTTATTTGACGACGGTGAAACGGGGACGTTTCACATCCAAGATGGGGGGACTGATGCGCCCTTGACCACTATGATCGCGGATGAAGAGGATGCTTTGCGGGTTCGCTCCGATGGACCGCTCACTCGTTCCGAGCCAAAGCCATCGCCCAAGCTACCGGCTCAATCATCCGACGCACCGTCACATCACCTGGACCCGTTAGTGGCATGCCATGTCACCACTCCACCATGCATAGGCTTCCGGCGCCACGTCATCAAGCTAGCAAAATTATTATTATTATATTTTGCATTTTAAATAATAATAAAACTTTAATTTTCGGAACATTAATTCCGGAACTTAATTCCGTGAGTTAATTTCCGGCATTGATAGTCTAGACCTTTGGTTTCGGGAGTTGCCGACTTTATTTCCCGCCTTTATTTCCGTCATTCAATTTCCGACTTTTGGTGTAGCCTTCACCCACTATATAAGGGATGCTTGGCTTCACTTGTAAATCATGTCTAATTTTAATCAAGTATTTTGAAGGAAAATCCTCATTCTTGATCTAGGCATCACTTCCTCTTCAATCCCCTCAAAGTTCTTCCTTGGATCAAGTCTTAGATCCAAGAACTCACATTCGAGGATTCTTCTAAAGAATCAAACTATCAAATCCACTACAACGTTTGCTCGATCTCTCTAGATCGAATCAAACCTACGCTTTCGCATCCATATCAATCGCTTCCGCCCTACCAAACTTCTATCAAAGTTCTCATTTGCACATCAACAACGAGTAGTCGAAACTCTAGCTTGGTCTAGATCCGGCGTTCGTCCTTCAACGATTCCAAGGACGCATCATTTACCTTCTCTCGACCTTTAACTGTTGTTATGATTCTTGAGGGACCACTCCTATGAGCTTGCCTATTTTGGTTGGCTGCTCTAGTCCCTTTTACCTCACACGCGCTCCTCTCTAGTGTGGCCGATACAAACTTCTCGGTTTCCACTTACACCGTCCAACCGACTCACCACATTTGACAGGTACTTCGTGAATACTTGTCTCTTTACCCCTTCCAATCCCTATAACTTGGTTCTTGTTCACTCGCGTTGTCTAGTCCCCAACGTTGGTGTCTTAAATTTATCTAGAAGACGCTCTTTTGATCTTGCGTCTTGCGGACCATTTTCACCAACACTTTCCTTCCTGTGGAAGTAGCTTAGAATTATCGTTGGTATTGTAGTTCCTTCCATTGACCTCACATCCTTAAAGAAGTAAAGCCGCACTTCCGTTTATGAAATAAATGGTCCATCTCTAAACTTTGTAACTCCCATCGAGACGTGACCTGCGTCGACTGGCGGTGCTCTAGGAGGTTCTAGCACAACGACGGAACCGTACTCTCAACAATATCCCTTTCCGCCTCAGATACTAGCTCGTATACTAGTGACTGGTATGTAGCATCTTGATTCCGTCTTATATTTGTTTGAAGGTCCATCCCTACAACTATGTGCTATGAATAAAAGAGTCCTACTATTCTTACCACGTTCGGAAATGGTGGAGAGGCAAATGCCTTCACCACGACGGCAACGGTTATTCTTCCAATACGCGTCATCTGTACGAGACATGCGAATATAATAACTACATTATTATTTCTGAATAAGATATAAAGTAACTCATTATACTACCGAGGTCTGCGGAGAGGAGTGGTGATTTCCGTACTGACTACCCATCCCGACTATGCATGAAACATAACTTTCAAATTCATTTTGAAAGCTAGATCCCTTCTCGGGTTCTATTTTTATTCGGCTTTTTAGGAAGATTACAAGTGTCATTGTTGTCAACCTAGAGCTCTCACAGTGGGTCCCGATCTTAGTTTGACATCAATGAGGCATGAACCTTACAACAAGAAACAAATATTTAAATGCAAATATCTTCTAGAAGTAAAAGTTTTGATAACAGTACTAACAATAAAAGTGTTCGATAGACATATGTAACTTAAAGAAAGAAATATGCAATCCTGCTAACTTATTACTAAAAGAAATACCCCCACATATTAATCCCCAGAACGGAAACCCGACTGGTCACTTCACTCCCGATTACTCGACAGAAACCTAACCTCCAAGATTTATCAACGTGGTATAAACCTTTAGCTAATAGTTGTGATAATAAGAGGAACAAAGCACAAACACATAATATGAAAGCGGTAAACACATCATCAAGTGCAATCAATGTCCCGATTATTATATTTTCATTTGGTGATTGTTATTCTAGTTTGTTCAAACTTTCAGAGTGGCACGAGGATCCTCCAACCCTCGCCCCCATCCCCGTAAACCAAAAGGACTGGTTTCAATGCATTTCCCCCGTATACACTGTTGGACTGGTCGTGGGGAGCCTTCCGGTCGCCATATGTCCTGGACAGTGATGTTACCGCCCGTTATAATGCACTTGGGCCTCTCTAATATTAAAAGTGCAAGTGGACTAGTTCGGTTTAATTATTTATCATTCGATACACACATTATCCTAACACACACTTAAGATTATTACTGAAGCTAATTGAGTCCAATGAACTCACATTATTCGTACTGGTGTCAATAACTATTCTCGAATTCCTGATTAAGATGTAGCGATATCTTAGTATTCTCATTTCACTATCTCGTTATTTCTTAGAGTAAGATATCTACCATCGTTACTTTTCCAATCACTAGATCCTAGGTTCCGCAGACCTAGACATCCATTCGCAAATCCATATAATCTCATAATGTATCCATTGCTATCAATAAACCTACTTCTCCTAGTTTCCATTCTCACTACTCAATCTCTACATCATTCCAATTCTCTAACATTGTCCACTAATCTATTCCGTTTGGTAATTCTCAATCCATTCATCATCATCTCCAAAGTCTAGAATTCCGCAACAACTATTTCAAGGCTTCTAAAATCCTGTTACTTTTAGTTCCGATGACTCATGCAAATTCATTCCGTCCATACATCTCATCTCATAATAATTCTATTTTAATAGTTGCACTACTTATTCCTAAATCTACTTATCTTCACATTTCTGTTATGTTAGTTTCAAACTCGAATTCTACTATAATTCCATCCAATATCTCATCTAAATATAATCATTATCTTACTTTAAGATTCCACTAAATATTTATAATAAATATATATCATAATTCCAAAGTTAACAAATGAAAAAGTCAAGGGTTCGAACCTTGCGGAGGCAATCAGGTTTGTTAACGGTATCGAACGATTTAGGCTCGCTCCACTGATGGCACCGGCTCACACCAAGCGTCGAGAGGTCTCCGGTTCGATCTACACTAAGATTTAATATATAAAAGTCAAGGGTTCGAACCTTATAAAATATTTTTAACTTATTGGAATTTAATATCGAGGGTATAA
Source organism: Fagopyrum tataricum (assembly GCA_002319775.1). Lineage (NCBI taxonomy): Eukaryota > Viridiplantae > Streptophyta > Magnoliopsida > Caryophyllales > Polygonaceae > Fagopyrum > Fagopyrum tataricum. The sequence goes on from CM008284.1 coordinate 2,418,222, forward strand.
AATCAAATCAATGGTTTAATATATAAAAACATCTTAACCTATTATTAGATTAATATATTTTTACCTTATTAGTATATTTTGTTCATGATGTAGTTGGTTTTCTATATTGTGCGCTCGTTCAAAGCACATATCATTAGTTTAATCAAGAAAAAGAAAAACTTTTTTGGTGAATTATATATAAGAAAATAATGATAGAATGTAAAGAGTTATATTGAAATAGAGGAAATTGTGTTTTTTTAATGAAGCAATTCTTCATTCATCAAGCTAATCACCCGAGAACACATTACAAAGATTATCCGAAAGAAAGAATATAAATGAAAGTGAGTCGTATTAACCAGACACACATTTGCTAATTACTAGTATGCCCTTTATTACCTCCCCGACGGACAAAAGACCATTGACATACATCGAGCTCAACATCCTGCATACGTAAAGCTCACACCATGTCCCCCAAATTAAGATCCGCGTTGAGCCGAACGATAATTTAGCTTTGAGAGAATGGACGCCGAATCCGTCTTGTAAATAATCTTCCGCCAACCCTTCTCAGAAGTCATCTTTAACGCCCATAGCATAGCCTCCCCCTCCGCTACCTCGACATCCATCTTACCCTGCAAACTCCGTGAAGAAGAAGAAAGGAGAACCATACCCAGTTGCGAGCCACCACGCCAACACCACATCTTCGAGTGTCCTTAATCGCCGCATCACGATTAAGTTGAACACACCACTAGTTGGCCTCCTCCACACCCGTCCTTGAGCGTTACAGACCAGCAATTCCTTTTGACCACTCCACGTTGAAATCAGTTACCAACCTCGATATCACCAAGAACAATGTGGGGTATTTGAAAGGCTTGAAACTATTGTATTTTCGAGAATATATGAAAAATAAGTAAGAATTCAATATATAGAAATTTTAAGTATTAAGAACATTTTTAATATCAAATATTATAAATTAAAATTTTAAAATTTTATTAACGAATATTGAAAACTAGTTCGAGTATATATCATAATACACCATGTAATATCAACTCGATCGTAGTAGAGTTTCTTTAAAAACTATTGTTGGTCATTTATTAAAATTCGTACAATCTAAATAATTTAGGTTCTGCCCACTTATCTTGCCGATAAGTTGTGTTTATAAATAAATAAGCACAACTTGATGTCAAAGAAAACACAAAGTTATAACATACTCGTAAATTTTTCCAAAATTAATTCTCTTCTACACTCTTCCATATTTCGATAAAACTTAAAACCAAGTTTACAAGCATGCACAAATTTCCTATCTATACTACATTTTAACTTGTAGGTTCCATAATAAATCTTTAGTGCCTCGAAAGTCGAAATCATGATCAAGATCATTTTAGAACTCATGAAAAGTAGTTCAACCTTTTTTACTTTGCACCGAAATACCAATCAAGTTATATCACGATTCACGACTTCATGGTTACATTATTTGATCTTTGTGTCATTACATAGCTTGAGAGGAGGAGATTGTATGTCCATATCACACTCATGTACAACTAATATTACAAATTAAACCTACTTATCTACCATTTTTTTTAAAGATAACCTACTTATTTATTGTGTCGTTGTAAACGTGATAGTTGCGTTAGATCCGATAAATATGAAATGTACCAAAATAAAAAACTCATGCAAATTATATATAAATAAAGTATTTTAACGCAACAAATAAGCAAGGATATAGTTAAACTATATAAAAGGTCATTCAACTCCTCTTTTCAAACCGATTCATTTTATAATATATCACCAAATCTTCTTATCTCGCTTGGATATGATCCAACGTACAAATACATTCGTACATACGAATTTCGATCTGCATGCGTTGGATATATATCTATTGCTATTGCTAATTAGCAAGAGGGAAGTTGGACACGTAAACATGCATATCATTATCAACAAAAAATTTTGAAAAATGAGTAGGGTTACTTTAGATATTGACGGCTCATCTCATCGTCCAAATAAAAATTCCAAACTGTCATTCATATAATGATATTGGTACAATATTATAAGGTTCATGGATTTGATTCGCCTTTTTTTTATAAAAATTCCATTTAATAAATAACATAACATATTTGACAACAAGTTTATTTGCTTTAGTTTGATTTTGAGCATTTCGATCGAAATTTATTAATTTCGATCGCTTATTTTTTCTACTAATTTCGATCGTAATAGTAAATTTTTGATCAAAATTATCTATCGAATTTTGAGTATTTCTATAGAAATATGTTCATTTCAATCGTACGTCGGGAACATTCGAACGAATCTCGGCAAAATACCATTAACAAGAAAATGGTTATACAACTCGAAAAACTAGGATATGCACTTGTATATTACCGAACAAAGTAATGATATTATTGTGTTAACTAGGATAAGTTAATGATCGGTAGAATATTTTTTACATATATTACTTTTCTAGTCATAAATTTACAACGTTCAATTTTTAGATTATATGACTATGATAAGTTTTGACTGTACCTTAACCCCTATCTAACCATATATATATATAATCCATCCAATTTAGATGTAATTATAATAATTTAGTATTTATTGGATTGTGAGAACCGTTTGATTGGATTTTAAATACAATAGTTTGGGATCATAATGCATTAGCAGCAATAATTCATAGAAGTCATTCACAAGTTTTGAAGTTGTACCTTATCAATATAATTATAGTAAAAATGATTGAAATTGAACAATTTTAAGTTCATATGGTATATACTATATACTCATTAAGTAATAAAATTGATAATTTATAACGTAATCATTAATCAATCATAATTATAGGCTGAATCAATATTTTAGTAATATGGATTATACTCAAAACATATTAGGAGTAACATAATCAATCATAAGCATTTTAATTGACCACGTGAGAATTTGTAAGTTGTAGCTAATTGCACAATAGTTTATCACAACGTGTGAATTTGTAATCTATAATGTATCACACAAACGTACACGTTGATCTTAACCCACCATTTTTATCATCAAATTAAGTTTTCAATTGGTTTTATATTAAAACTTATTTTGAACCTAATACGCATATTGTGCGTTTATATGCATACTAATGACTACCCTAATATTAGGTCCACGTTGGATTTTAACAAATAATCAAATGCTTACTCACGAATAATCTTATTTATAAACATGAAATGACACTCCACAAATTCAACAACAAGAAATCTAGAGTAAAAGAAATATATAAATAATCGTGTATGTTATTACAGTATAATCCAAACCATAAATTCTACTTATACAGATCCAATACAGTGATCATGATCGACGAATCAAATTGATTAATGATGATCATCCTGAGTATAGATATAATCAACATGAGCAATCATAGTTCTTCTCATCAAGCACTCATCTTCATTTGCTTTTCCTTCACAGCTTTCCAACTGATCTTCATCCATTGGCTTCACTTCATTTTCACCATTAACCTGTATGATCATCAAATAATCCGATCAATATAATTACAGTTTTCGGATCATGATCAAGTACAGATCATGGATAACAAACATACCGAATGATGAACGGGTTTGACAGCGCGAAGCTTGCATCGAGTCGGGCAGCTCGAGACGAAATCGAAAAGCAAAACACAAGAGCAATGATCAGCAGCAGTTTAACTGTGAAATGCTTTGCCATGGCTGTGTTGGAGTTCGGGTTTCTGGTTTGATGAGGAAGGAAGAGTGGGATTGTAAGTATATATATAGGGAAAGATTGGAGATGATGAATAGGAAAGTATTGGTGTAGTCAAAGTAATGATATTTGCATTTGATGTGATATTATGAAGCATGTGGATTGTGTAGGAAACGCGTCTAAGTGTGAAACTTTTGATTACTTATCTTTGGTGGGGCATGCACTTGGTTGTGCCTTTTTTAAAAACTATTATTTTCCTTTTTAATGGATAATTTATTGTAGAAACCGGATAGCTAGACCTCGACAAACCCATAATCGGGACGGATTCAATCTTTTTTCATTTAAAAGCCGTTTTTTTGTGGTCAGACTCGGACTGAATTCGAAATTCGGGTCTTTTCCATATCCGTTCAAATCGAGTTTTGCACCCGACTGACGAGATCTTCTTTCATATCGTTGGAAGCCACGGATTGGCTGATACTTGAACCTATTTGACCAGCTTGTATTAAGTATCAACAGGACATAGTACATGGTAGGTTTGTCTACCATATAAATTTTACGAATTAGTTTATGATGTAACCTTCGTATGCTCTTGTGTGTACCATGCATCGACCTCATTGGACCTACCGACTATATATAAAATTAATATTTATATATTCTTTGCAAAGTATTTGCGTAGTATGATATATACGACGAACGCCGTTGTACTAGTAAAACATCTAGAATGAGTGTTGGGTAGGAGTTGCGTGATTATAACGAGCATATTTTTACTACTAGAACATCTAGAATAGGTATGAAATGACAATTGTTTTATTTATAAAATATTATTTCGTATTATCCCAGCTTTTAGATTTTATTTGTTTTAATTAATATTTTGTCTAAGAGATTTCTATATCTCAGGAATCAGGATCGATCCCGATAATATACAATGCTCGATGTGTATTTGTGTTCGTCACCAACCGTAAAATAACTTTTATATAATATATTAAAGTAAAAATTCTTAATATTAATATATTATTTAACACGTACAAATATAATTAAATATCCAAAGTTTTTGAAAAAATGTTGAGCGAAAACATAGGGAGTTCCATGATAAAACAGTTGATATACAAAGTCAGACTTATATATGTGTTCGTGGTGTCTTTTTTCGTTGTTGCTAGTTGTATTTTAAGTTTTGGACGAAACTTATTCTAAGTGTAGACTGATGTAATATCTGAATTTTGACTATCCGATAGATTTTCAATTCGTAGTATGTTTCCTTCGAATTTTCGGATAAATGAGCTGTCTTGGAATATATAGTCGGATATATTTTAGTGACAAATCGAAACAATATAATTAATTTGGTAATTTAGCTATGCAGCACGAAATCCTTTGGACAGTGCGGTTTCCCATGTACTCCCGTGTCGGAAATGTAACATCGTAGAAAATTGTCATCCCAGATCATTTGTATAGGGATTTGTGATTGGCTTGTAAGGATGGGTTGCTACCATGTCAACAAGAATTATTCTAGAGTCAGGACAAATAACTCTGGAGCTAAGCGTGCTCGTGCGGGAGCATTTTCAGGATGGTTGACCTCCTGGAAAGTTTCGGTGAGTGAATGGTTGGCATGGGACAACGTCCCCAAGACCTCGGGTCTTACAAGAAACTTGGAAGCTCCCGAAAACTTCTCGGACACGGTCAAAATAGTGAGGCCATGGCTAAGATCCTTTTTCAACATCGGAACGGGCTGAACACATCCAAACCAAGATTATGGATGACGGCTCAATGTGGGATCAAAGAGAGATGCGAAAGAGATGAGCAAGACAACCACGACCGTTACGTTTTCTTTTTTTTTTGGAATTCAAGATGAAATAGACATTCATGACTACTAGTAGTCTAGTACTACCTCAAAATCACTTAATGCAATCAATCTTTTATTTATCAATATTTCTTCCAACTAATGACACATTCATGAGTCATTGGTTATATCATACATGCATCTCTTCTTATTATATATAAATGTCTCTTCGTAAGAGATTTAAAATGATATATTATTTTCTTTCGAATTTTATAAAATATTGAGGATATTTCTGAGAGATATCAAAGTTAAGGAAAATATCGGAACTTGGATAGACCCGTTTAATGATAGAGATCTTTTTAGAAACCATTTCAAAACTCGAGTTACGATTTTCGAGATTTCACTATTTATCATCTTCTACCGCACATCAAAACCCTAGCCTCTCTTATCTTTTATTTCTTCCCTTTCTTTTCCGGAATACTATTCATCACGGAAAGATAACTCTCGGACTTCAACCACCGAAACGTGGAATCCGAGCTCACACCCTGCGGAGACGGAGAAGCCGAGCCTCGCCAGAGAAGCAATCCTTGCTTTCACTTCTCCAGATCCGTCATCGCATGCCTCGTTGGGAGTCGGGCCTCCATCGAACCCCACCTCTGAGCTCTATGTTGTCGGTAATGAAACCCTATCGCCGAAATCGAGTATTTTGTTGTCGCCTTCGATCCGGATCTGGGTGCCCTCCTCCACCTTCTTCGTTATGACGCCAACCATCACCAAATAAGAAGATAATAATTGGGTTATGTGTGAAATCATGATGTCGTGTTTAAATTCCGCTTTGATTTGTGTTTGTGCTAGAGCAATACTATCTAATACTTAGAACTGCAAGCTAACGATTCCTACCGTCATGTTGTTAGACAATTTACGGTAGGACAATTGTGGAGTGATCCGGAGTAGAGTGGTCAGCCGGGTTCACGTATTCATGTAGATGGGGCGGCCTTTCAGTTTTGCATTTATAAAAGATGGTTTAGCGTCTTAGGATGTTAGTAGTTTTTGTTTAAGCCTGTCCCATGTCATACATTCACTACATTAATATTTTTAATAAGTTTTTATTTGTTTTATTTACATTTGTGTCTTGTTGTAAGGTTATAATAAAATTGTTGGCAAAGTAGGATCAGAAGCCATTGTGAGGTTTTAGTCCTGACATCCCGAGTTCTTAAAATTTAGGATGTTACATTAATACAATATATAAACTTAACTATTTAATCATGTAAATATTATTATCTCTGTTTAATTATATTTTCCAAATGACCTAGTTTACTTATGAACAAGGTTATGGCATCTATTTCGAAAAGGAAGTTCATACTTCTTTTATAAAATAAGGACCAAGGAGGTTGTTCATACTTGTAAAGGTAAGTCAATTATGAATGCAGAGAAATCATAACAAACTATGGGATGGCCTAACGGTCGACACTGAAATTTTATTTTAAATAAAAACTATTAAAATGTTACATAACCAAATTGTTTAAAAGAACAAATCATGCAGTTTGATTCTTAAAAAATATGGTCATATTTTGACGAATTTTATACAGAATCTAGAGATCCACATGTAAAATATAGAATTTATTTGAAGTTGATTAGGAAAGGTGGAATATTTATAAGATGAAACGAGATTAGTCGTTGATTATATTCAAAGTCATTATACTTTACTTTACAATGTTAATCCCATCCCTAACGGAGTAATCATAGTTCAAAGGTAATCATTAACATCCATTTGTGTTCACAAATGAGGAGAAGAAAACTCAGCATATTCCAGATGAACATCAAAATGGCGCCACGTTACTAAAAAGATTATGCCGTTTAGTTTTAACTCCTAAAACGGAAACGGAATAAAAACATATCTAATTCATACTTATACCCATGTTCATGAAGTTTTTGGGAATCATTCCTTGAAGTAATTATAATAAAAATTGATTAGGTTTGATACCCTATAGGAGTACATGGTAACAAAATGGGAGAAATAAGTGCATTTTGCATGAAACCACATGAAATGATTCCATGAACAAGATAAAAATGTGATTAAATTCTTTTAATCCGTTTTCGTTTTCAGAGTTGCAACCAAACGGAAGTAAAATTAATTTCATAGTTTTATATTAGAGGTTTGTTTGACGGCTTTACATAAAACCGTTTTCTAACAAAAAAAAGTGTAAATAATTCAAGGAAATGACTCAATTAAACTCTAAAAAAATTGATTCTATAAATTCAAGTATATTACTCATTTTAAGTTAAAGTTACATTTATATCTTCATCAGTCATCATACATGTATTACACACTCGTTTACTTAATTTTACAAAATAATTTTTTATAGAAAAAATTACCCATCAATTATATTCAATTATCTCGTATAAATAAATGTAATTACAAAAATTAAATTAAATTAAAATTTAACTTTAATATACATATTTGGGTCTAGATGATATATGATATATTATCAAAAAGTGCTTGAGAACCATATAAAAGATTAACAAAATAAATTTTATAGAAGAAATTATATATCTATTTATTTAGGTTGGCAAATGATTCATGTTTATATTAAGTTGTTAGTTTGTCTTGATTTTTTTACGTAAATTTTAATTAAAAAAGATAGTTATATTATATCATATTGTAGTATGATTGCTCATTTCATAATTCATAACTTATAAATCGAATAATAATTTTCTTTTATAAATCTTTTATTCAAACATCATAACAAAACATCAGGTATCAAGAATAACTTATTTCATTCTAAATCCTTATTATAAACCTATTCCTCCGTTCATACCAAATAAGCGTAATAAGTTTAGTATATAAATAAACGGTGAGTTATTTTTATTTGAAGAGTATAATCTGCTAGAATTCTTAATTTAGTATCTTTAGAGTTTAGGAAAATTTTAAAGATAGATGATTTTTATTTAAAGTAGAAATATTTGGGGTCGTTTGGTATCGATATACTAATTAAAGGTATCAGGTTTGAGTATCAGATATGGGTATCGAGATATGGGTATCATATTGATATTTGATATCTTTGTTTGGTATGTTGCGGTATGGGTATCAGATTGAAATGGGTATCAAAAAAACGAAATTCAGCTGATAAACTGAAGCACTTGAAAACCAGAAATGAAATCAGAAGGTTGTTGTACTGAATCCAATCCAAAGTGAAGAGGAAAAAAATTGGCGCTTTGGTTCAAGTCAGCATAAAACTTGAGACTTGGGAAAACCATAGACAAATGGGCAATTGCTTGAGTGTTGCTTCTCCGACAATTGCTTGCGTGCTGCTTCTATGATTAGGGTTTCTTGTTTTGAATCCAATTCACAAAAACAAAAACCTAATCAAAGACTCTGGTCGGCGATTCCTTGCTTCGATCAGCGGCGAGAGATCAACGGCAAGGAAGGAAGAGACTTCGAGGAGGCTCCTTCAGTCAGCAGTTCAATCGCAAAGGGGATGAAAGGAAGGAAGAGAGGAAGAAGGATAAAAAGAAGTTGATACCTCCCAAAAAATTCGTATATCAAAATCTCCAAATTTTGATATCGTTTGATGTTAATACCCTGAAATACCAAATAACAGAAATAGATATGAGTGATACATATACCCATATCTTTAATAATGATATAAATACCAAACAACCCTAAACTAGCTTGTATATCTTCCATTAGAAAACCAAAAAATAAAGTAGAGTGAAAATGATGCTAAAAAATGGTGGTATGCTTTACAGTTTATACAAAAGTTTGGCTTTACACTTTACAGCATGCCAAATCTTATGGTTTGCACGCCAAAATCCTTGGAAAATAAGATCACCCACCGAAAGACGAATACGTCTATCCATTAATTTTATAATATATTTTTTATTGGACATAATTTCTAAAACATATCTAATAAATAAAATATATTTTCATATTTATCTTTTATTACTTGTAAATTATCATTCACAAATCACATCCGACTAATAAATTTTAAAAAAATTATATAAATTAATAAAATAATCATGATTTGCCAATTTAAAAAATATAATTAAAAAAACACTATATATTTGATCAAAACATAAAAACTAAAATGTCTTATAAACTCGGTCGGTTACAATATAGTAATACATACTCTATCAAATATAGTCATTTGTAATCAATTGTAAGTGTTACCATATTAAAATAAAACTCGGCCTTATGGTCAGGATCTTCTTTCACTCTTATATGTATTATTTGTATCCCTATAATGAGATTGGTGAAATTTGAATATTTTTATTATATTTCTATTTTAACACAAACACTTTAATCCTTATTCATTTGTCTCAACCAATTACATAATAGTGATACATGTATCATTGATATAGGAGAACTAGATTGTACAAATTAATGTAGGATAGACTAGTGAAGACCTTCTATATCACTCATATTTGTATCATTTGTATCCCCTTCACGTGATTGGTGGATTTCATATTGTTCATCCAATCACTGAAGATAGATACATGTAACAGTGTTACATAACATTTTAATTGAGGATAGACTAATAGGATTTTGGGCACCGAGGTTACATTAACCCCCCGTTTGGTTGTAACTCCGAAAACGGAAATGGAATGGAAACGAATCTAGTCCACATATGTACTTTGTTCATGAAATCATTCCGGTTGATTTCATGCAAAATACACTTGCGTCCGCCTACTTTGTTACCCTATAGGGTATTAAAACTAATCAAAATCTACTACAATTAGTTCAAACCACAAGGAATGATTCCCAACAACTTCATGAACAAGGGTGTACATATTGACTAGATTCGTTTTCATTTCGTTTCCATTTTCGAAGTTTAAACCAAACGGGCCCTAAAAACTAGGTTGAAAAAAGTTGGCAAACCTTAGGCCACAACAATAAAATGGGCATTGATACGTACCTTAGAAAGGGGTGTGATATGTTTGATGCATTTATTAAATTCATTCATACATATGTAGGGTTATGGCATTTTGTACAAGATAGTTGTCCACCTTATTAATCTCGTGCATGAGCTTCCCAACCGAAAGGGCTTTGGCCTCTATACACCCACGTACACCTTTCCATTCAAATTATAAGTACGTTTGAGAATCATTAGTTATCGATCAAAATTTTATTAGTGGCTGAAATTTATTGAATAACCGAAATAAGTAATTTATATAATGAGTTTTTTTTTTATTAGTGTGATGGGTGTTTGAAATACGAAATTTTTAAAATTTATACAAGTGTAAAATTACTAAGGGGTTTTTCTATTTGAAATTTTATTTATAGAGTTGTATTCATAATATACATATTCAATACGTTATCATATACTTCGTAATGTTTTTCATGTAGCGTGTGAAGTGAAAATAACATAAACTTCTATAAGCTAATACCATCCAAGCTTGGGACAAACACAAGTGGTAGCTTCTTTTTTTTTTTTTTTTAAAATAAGCTTTCCAAAAGAGTACTCTTCTAAACACACCTCATATTTTCAAGTTATTTGAGGATAGTGGTGATGAGAGTGTAATTTTGTTTATAATTTTTTACGGGTACTTTTTAAGAACAATGAGGATTGTTCTTCGGTTGAAAATCTAGTAATTTGTTGGACTAAATATTCAGGTCCAGTCCAGTTATAAGCTTTCCTATTCAGAAGCAAACGACGTCATCCCATTAAATGAACTAATAACTTGTAACAAACCCGGTCCAGTCTTTAGTATTAACCTTAACATGGTTCTTAAAATAGCATAGACTTCCAAGCCGATTTCCTTCCATATGATATCGAGTTCCAATCTCCTTTGCTTCGTTTCATTGTTGGCTTATTTACCTTAAATTACATAATATTAGAGGAAATGCATAATATTAATTTTAATATATATATATATATATATATATATATATATTTATATTTTATGGTAGAGGTAAGGATAAAGAAGTCTAATATTTTTTGAATTTTATGAGTATTTGAATGATTTTATACGCAATAAACACGGGTATTTAACTTTTTGTATTTAAACCCTATTCTTAAATTTTTTCTACTTGTTACTCACTTAATTTCGATCCTAAAATTGGTTCTCTTATAAAAACTAATTTCAAATATATCTACTTATTATATTTGTAAGAATATTAAGTTATAAAAGTATTCCTAAATTTAAATAGTAATTTTTCGTAAAATGTATACGTATCACAATAAAAAAAAATATTTTATTTTGTCCTTTTGTTTGGTTAGAAGGAGGTACAATACCCTGCCCACATCTAGATCGCGCATTCCATGAATAAGAACGGGCTAAGTAGTACGGGGTAGCTTTTCGTCATTAATAAAAGGTTTAACACCTCCAGCGGGTCAATTAATACAAAACGGTCCAAAGAAATTGTTTTAGAAAAACTAGCTATGTAATCCGCAATCCTATTTGCCTCACAGGAGACATGGCGAAGCTGGATAACCAGCTTCTACTTAAAAAGTCATGGCATCTACCATCCAGACTAAAAAGGAGTGATGATGGGGCGGGATATTCCGAATAATGTTAGTAGCTAGCTCAGTATCATTTTCCACAATAATATTGTGGAAACCCATATTCCAAGCTAACTCTAACACATTAAGAATACCCCAAAGCTCGACCATTTGGACAGAAACATATTCCAAGATTGACACCAAAACCCCGGCAACAAGCCCCCATATGATTCCTAAGGAAACCACCAGTCGTGGAATGACCATCCGTAGAACGAGCACCATCCATGTTAAACTTGATAATTCCGGAAGGTAAAGGATCCCATTTAACCATACAAACCGATCTAACGTTGGCTACAACCAACCTTGTACTCCCTCGTCCGATCCAAAATAAACTGAAAATGATCTCCACAGAAAGTATGGCGTTGGAAGATTTTCTCGTTATGCCATTTCTAGATCGACCAAAGACTAACAGCAAAAAACTCACACCACAAAACATCACCAAAGAAATAGATAGTTGAAAGAAGATTATCCGTGGTTATGAGCAAAGTTCAACCGAAAAAACCCATCGACGTGCAAGTGTGCAGATGCCATGCTCCAAATGACCGACACTCGAGGGCGTTCCCGAAATAGGTGGACAAGAGATTCAACAACTAAGATGCAAGACGAACAAACCATGGTAGGCGATAAATGACGTCTTGATCGCTCATGTGCAGTGACTGCAATCCATACACCACCATGGACCAATTTCCACCAGAAAACACGAACCTTTTGATGAACAACGAGCTTACAAATCATAGAAAACAATTGGCCCTCCCCAAGCTAATACTCCAATGAGCCCAACAAAAAATTATAAGCATACGCAACAATAAAATTACCTCCTGAGTATGAATCCAACCGATTTCATCTCGCAGGGCAAATTAATGAGGGATCGAGCCAGGAGAGTGATCGACACAGACTCACGGGGTCGGCTCCAAGACAACTAGCTGAAGACGGGAGGAAACAGAAAGCAAACCCGAGAGCATTGCCATGTTCCACATGCCATCCAGTAGCCAGTAATCGCATACCATATGAACACCATCTGGGGTAGAAACACCAACCGGCATAACGCCAGTGAGAGGCACATCACCTAGCCAAACATCCTTCCAAAAATTAATGTCAGTTTCGTCACCTAAGATCCATTTAGAATCGGGACGAACAACAGACTGAAGACCATGCAAAATACCCTTTCATACATGAGCAGGAGACAAATGAGAGAAGTCATCCAAATGAATATATATTTCGCACGCAGATCCGAACCATTAACTTATGTAAAAAAAAAGCCAACCCAACGTCCTAAGCATAGCCTTTGTTAAGAGTCATCATATCCTTGATGCCTAAGCCTTTGGAAGAAATTGGCCAACAAAAAGTATCCAAGGATGGTGTGAATCTTATGAGGTCCATTCACATGACCCCACACAAAATTACGGCAAACACAATCCAAATAATCACAAGTATTTTTAGGGAGCATCAAAGAGGACATAGTATAGATAGGAAGCGAGGAAAGAACAAACTTAGTGAGAGTAACCCGTACCACAAAGCTAAGAAGCTTACCTCGCAACCAAAAGACGGTTCGACATCTTACCCAACAAGGAAGCAAACACATCCTTAGAAACTTGTCCTTAAAGAAAAGGGATACCAAGATAGTTCCCAAGATTACGTGTCACTTCCACACCACTCATGGACTCTAAATCCGCACAAGTATCCCGTGAAACATTAGGTGAGACATAAATACGAGACTTGGAAAGACTTACACGATGACCGGATCGGACATGCGACAAAACAATTCAATACACCTCATAACAACCTACATCTAAGTCATTGAAGCCTCTACAAATAGAGTAATATCATATGCAAAAAAAAACATGTGGAAAAGCGGAGGCCCCTTGCGAAAAATGATAGGCTAAATGCCCCTATCAACAACCTCCAAAATAATGTGACCGAGGTGCTCAACACAAAACATGAAGAGATAAGAGGAAATCGGATCTTCTTGGCGGATACCCCGTTGCAAGGTAAACTGATATTTCATCTCCCCATTCCAAAGAAGTTTCATCCTTGCAGAAGTAACACATGCACTGACCATACGTCCCCACGACGGCGTAAACCCGGCTTTCATAATAGTATCATCTAAGATGTCCTACCGAAGCCGATCAGACGCCTTCTCCAAGTCTAAATTTAGCAACATCTAGTGCTTACCACTGTACGTACGCCTCATTGAATGCACCACCTCTTGCATGAGAACCACATCATTTTGGATGTAACGACCATGGATAAAACTCCCTTGAGTCGGACCAACCAAAGAACCCATAATAGACTGCATGCGCTGAACCATATCCTTGGAAATAATCTATAGCGAACATTACACAGAGCAATAAGACGATATTGACTGATCGTTCCGACTTCCACACCTTAGCAATTAAAGAAATGAGGGTATCATTACTCCCCGATGCAAGTAGTTGGGACTCGAAAAAATCCAAAAAATCCAAAACCATCCTCAGCATAGAAGATCCCACAATGGACCAACTCTCGTGAAAGAACACAACCTGAAACCCATCAGAACCCGGACACTTAAAAGCACCCATGCTCCGAACCGCCCGTCAAACTTCTGACATAGACACATGCCCCTGGAGAGAATCCCAGCAACCATGGTCAATAACCGGAAAATCCGAAGTATCCCCAAAGAGAGGCGTTGAATATCAGCAGGATAAAGACTAAAAAGATTAGTGAAAAATCAACCACATGCGTCTCAAGCGAGGAAGAATCCTCTCTTCGGTCCACGTATCAACCACATGTGTCTCAACATACCTTTTCATATAAAAATTATATATTTTTTATATGTTGAAGCATGAAAATATTTTATATATTTAATCAATAATTTAATAATTATTTTCGAAAACTAAATCCTTTCTGTTTCAATTTATATTTTAGAATATTTTAAATCTCACTTTTTAAATTTCTCAAATGTGTGTGATGAGCCTAGAATTCTTTTTTTTTTTAGACGAAAAAAAAAAGAAGAAGATTAGAAATGTCAATAATATTGAATTATGATTTGATTTGACAAGGACAAAATGAAGCTTGTTAAGGAAACTCATTGAGACCTCTTCCAAAGGTAAATAAAGAAAACGATGTCTACTGCATTATAGAATTGAACATATATTATATAAGATTTTTTTTAAAAATATGTTCTAAGACTATAAATTATGTACAAAGGCAGTAGATCTTAATGTATTCCAAACGCAACCAAAAAAGAGATAAAGACCGGAAATCTTCTTTTTTTTCTTTGCTCACCCATATTAAGAACACGTTTGATGAATCGAAAATTAGTGTGGGTGAAGTCGAAGATGAAACCCAAGCATGAAATACAAATTATTGATTCTCGCTTAAATAAGTCAAAATGGTTATCTCACGGCATTTTAACTTTTTCTTCAGATCATTCGATTGCATTCTTCATTCTTGTATCCATGGTGATGGATATGAATCGGAAGATGATCCGGTTCTACTCATTGCCTCATACACATATATATATCATTATGTTCAAGATGGTCATAACATATAATACCAGCCACACATCTACTGCTTTCGGGTGATGACGATGAAGTCGATGATCATGGTGCTGGCAATGACGGTCGACGATCACGATTAGATCACGTAGGAGTTGAATGAATACTATGGTATCATCATAACCATACTTATTATATTGTAATTTGAATGTTATGATTTAATTAGATCTAGTTGTACGTTTAAAATAATTACTTTTTGTATAAAAAAAATAATTCGAAATTTAGTAGTACATTTATCAATAGTATATAAAATAGATATTCAAAACTATTATAAATCTTAGATCATAACCATATTTATATTTTAAATCATATATCAAATCATTTCTACAATCATTAGTTTTGCGAAATTAGCTTTTAAAAGGAAATTTATTTTAATTGTATAATATTTCAAATTTAATGGTTTTTTAAAACTAATTCATGAAATTAAAATATATTATTTTGATTATTTAATAAAAAATATTTTTATTAAAATCGTACAAGATACGAACATAAGAAAATCAAGTTAAAAAAACATCTGAAAAATGAAGAAAAAAAATGCACAAGCTAGCTAGAACAAGAAAAAAAATCTGAAAAATATCCTGTTGGGCCTTCCTTGGTCAGAAGCCCGGTCTAGGTGGGCTAGTTGAAGTTGAGCATTATTGGGCTCCGGCCCAAATACTGAGGCCCAGAAGTATAATCCAAAATTGCCCAGCATAGCTTTCTGAACGATCATTGTGAACTAGATCTCACATACAAGGTTAATGTTACGCATAATACGGTATGGTTGTATTGTATACGGTTGACTTTTGTATTATTTGCCATATGTATACTCTTTAGAAGGTAAAAGGTAAAAGAAAGAGGGCAAAGAACAGCTGTAAATAATGGACTGATTACTGAAAAATGGTAAGCAGTGACCCACAGCAGGGCAGTAATTCTCAATGATAGTGACAACTCCTCTCCTCACCCGTCACCATTTTTAGGGTTTTGTCTTCTTTTGTTTTGGACCAAAATATCCCCAATGAATTGTCTGCAACTGCAACCTTCATTTGGATATACACTATATATAACAAGTAACTTTTACAAATAGCTGCAATATACCTCAGTTTTTACAATTGATTTGACTAAGGGTTTGTTTGGTTTAGTCCCCTTCTAATGAATAACAGAATAAGTATAAATAATTATCTATAACTACCTTGAACATGAAAAAATGTCATAATCCTGTAAAATCGACAACCACTTTATAACTTTATCGCAAATTATCGACATAGACCTACGTGAGTGGCGGCGTGAAAAGATATAATCACGTTGGAGTCAATGTGCAATTAGAATAATCATATATGTTAGTTTTTGCCAGTAACGTTTTCTCGTTTACAAGAAACGTACATTATATGTTGGTTTTAGTGCAAGTTAAAAAATTGATCTTTTTAGAATACTTTAACGTTAATCAATTATAGTTACAATTTAAGCTTTTTTTCTAGTTTAAGAAAACATTGATCGGAACTAGTTATAATTATTATATTTAATTCACTTTTCATCCAACTTTGTCGGCCATCAATAGTAATACTTATGAAATATGTGGTTACCAAGAAACAATAATAATTAGAGACAGTAAATTAATAAGTATAAACAAATCACACGACATTGATACTTATGATGTTAGTATCAACATACAAAGTTGCACAAAATGTTTTACTAAAATTATTGTAATCGATAGTTCCTATGCCATAAAATGATGAACTACGTCTTAGAATACAAGTTGTGCTTGTAAGAGTTACGTGTCATTTACCGTGCAGCCCAAAAATTTGTATTTATTGAGCTAGTAGTTCCAACATGCAATCAACGAAAAAGAATACAAAAATAATATTAAATAATTTAGCTCATTTGTCTTTAAAGTATAGAACTTTAGCGGTTATAATTTCGTTGTCTAATACCAGTACAAGTTTGTTTTTTATATCTTCTTTTAAAAAAACAATAACAACAAACACTATTTATCATATGAATAATTCTTCTTCTTACAAAACGATAACTATTAACTATTAACCGTCAAAGTTATACAAATAACAAGCTCTTTCATATTTTCCAGCGTCGTCTTATAAGTCCGATGTATTTTGGTAGCGTTTTAATGATTTGTGTATAAGAAAGGGCGTGGATTTGTGATCGACTCCTTGGTGACTCTAATGCGAGTCCAAATTAGAGGGGTCCACAATTATTCTCCATGCTTCTTATATGTGTTATTTCTTTAACGAAAGAAGTTGTGATCGTTGCTTCTCATTGACTTGATCATTCTCTTTTTCCTTGAAGATTTCTTTGTTTTCGGAATTTCTTGAGTAATTTGGGTGTTTCTTTATTTTATTTCTTTCGTCCGGAGTTTTCACGATTATTAATTCGTATGTCGATCTTTTTCAGCTAATCAATTCACACTACATTGTGTTTAGTTTTTGACAAAAAAACTAGTAGTTGCGGAAATTTTGTAGCATCGACAAGCCATCCAAGGAGACGAATATACTGTATAAGCTTTAATGATTCAAAAAAAAGTGTTGTTACTGAATGTTATGACATGCTAGTTTTAATGGGCTGTTTTGTGCAATTTCTCAAAGTAGAGAAGAGATTAGCATAAATATGAAAAGAAAGGTGGTGGGAATATGGAGAAGGTTGGTGTGTTGGGTAAACAGTGCATCAATGGTGACTGCTGTCTGGGGTCCAGGGAGCTTCTCCCTCAACCACCGCCCAGACAATCCTCCCACTCCCCCAAGATCCATATATCCCATTATTTCATCTTCTTTTAAACCTTTAAGATTCTCAACATTTTTCCTTTTTATAAATTTCAAAAGTATATAATTCATTCGAAAGGTAATAAGTTTTCGCATCTAAGAATTAAAGGTCGATAAAACTCCTCTTACCGCCAACTTATTTTAAGATAGAGAACATCATCGAGCTTAGCCTCATGTGATCCATAAACCCGGGTTGATATATCTGCTAATAATTTAAGTGATCTAAACATAAAAATACAACTTACTTTAAACTTAAATTTGAAGAGAAAAAAAATCTAATTTAAAGAAATGACTATTATTTGTTATCTATATAAATGTTTTATATTATTTACAATAATTTAATAAAAGAATCTATTTTTATAGCCTAGTATGGTCCATTGATGATAGGACCCACTTGATCAGTTAAAGATCTATGTTGGCATGGAGATGAATGGGTAGGGCAAATTTCTTGAACTTTGTACAAAGCACATTATGTACATTTATGGGTAGAGGATTCAATCTTTTTATCTCTTCATTAGTGCCATCTTGCCCTCTTAGCCTTTGTCATTTTCCCTGCATTCCAACCATGTCTTATGCTCAGGGCACAACACTTATGTTTTGCATTATAAGCATTCTTTGAACATGTTCATTTTTCAACATCAAGTACTTAAAAAGACCGACCAGTTACATATACTCGGTTAATCTAGCAGTAAATTTCTTTAAAGCGTTCAGGCTCGCGATAATACGTGTCAATAAGCGGCGGTACAATGAATGATATTTCAAGTCAGCATTGTCGTCGTAGTTGTATGTCTTGATTGGTGGCATGTGAATGAGAATGAGAAGAAACTTGAATCATTATTATCATCTTCTACTTGTACTAGGGCAAAATAAATGTCATCACATGATCTGAGTTGTACAATCAGCTTCAAACTGATTATCTGGGTACCAACTCTAAGTTTTACAGCTACATTTCCAACAATAAATAACAGAAGCTTAGGTAAAAATACAAATTGAAGAGAAAAAAGAAAAGCTTAAAAATGTATTGCCCCAACTGATGAAGTGAAAGAGTTTGCAGAAGAGTGATGAATACAAAATGAATTAATGAGCTTAGACATAGTTTGTGAATTGCCAAACAAGACTCACAGAGCAGGAATTGAGGATAAGGCCAGCATGAGCTGAAACAGCGAGCAGATCATCAGTGTTCTTGTTGTCATCTCTACCTTCACTCATGAGATTCAGAGGTGAGGTGTTTTTTGCGCTTCCAACGGCATCTCCAGACTTGTTTACAACTTCAGCGAGTGGACCGCCCATTGAGCTTCCCCAAGATAGCGGTATCCAGTTAGCATGGTCTGTGACCACTTGGGTAGGTATGTTTTGATCAAGTTCGCGAGACAACCTTAGTGAGGACAGACCTATTTTCTCCTGATTTGTAGAAGATGACATGGGTATTGACATTGATAGCTGGGTCCAGTCGGATTTCAGCTCCTTGGGTTGCCAATCATCAATCAAGTGGTGGACCGGATTCGGGTCTTGGGTTTGTTCATCATTGAATTCCGAGAAGGAATTGTAGTTTTTACAGTTGATGTATGAGGTTTTTGATGATGGGTTGAGGAGAGACTCGTTGGAAACAAAACCGAATTCTGACTCTTCAAATGGGAATTGCTGTTTCGGAATGGAGAAGGGCGAATCCTTAGATTTGAGGTTATGGATTGTAGGCATCACAGAAGAGCCTTGTGAATCTTGCAGTCTGTCCACAAAGAATAACACAGACTTGAGTAAACTTACAAAGAGTGATATTCATTTCATAAATAAAATAAAATGTGGGTTCTCACCGGTTTACAAGGGGGTTTGTCTTAAGTTGGTGAGGCGGCAACACGAGGTTGTTTGACATAGGAGCCACCTTAGCATTGGTGGGCGCAGAAGCAGCTTGGCCAGTTTGGCCTTCCACAGGCTTTCTTGAACGATGACGGCCCCTGTTTATGTGTCTTTCACAATATTTTTGGTCAGGAACAGCATCTCTTGAGCACCGCCATTTCTTTCCATCAGTTCGACGGCACCTCCCAGGTTCAGGATCAGTGCTGTTTGAGTATCCTAGATGAAAAGGGCCCCACCCATCTACATTTTCAATCATAAAACAAACAAGAGTTACTATATGCTTAAGTCTTGATAAATGCATATGTTAAAGAATGAAGCTTACAAGAATGAGCAGGAAATGATCCAGCAGGAA
The DNA here is from genome assembly GCA_002319775.1 of Fagopyrum tataricum. NCBI lineage: Eukaryota > Viridiplantae > Streptophyta > Magnoliopsida > Caryophyllales > Polygonaceae > Fagopyrum > Fagopyrum tataricum. The sequence continues at coordinate 2,438,645 of CM008284.1, forward strand.
AGCCGGAAAACCCAGACAGATTAAAGGCTCTACTGATTGGAACGAGTAAAGTAGCCGGAACAGGCACATTGGCAGTGAAGTACTTGTAGATCAAAGCCTGATGCTCCAGCTCAATCCATTGAGCTGGAGTGAATGGTCCTCGGATTCCAGTGAACGACGACCCGTGCATGCTTCCAGAACCATAGCCTAATTAGACATGCCAAATCCAGACATTAGACATTCTAACAAAGATTCTGACCAAACAACAACACACTTGAATAGTAATTGCACAGGACCATAATCTTTGGGACCATGACATAGAAACAAGAATAACAATAATAATCAAGCATGCCACTTCATGATAAATTTCTGCAAAATAAGAGCACAACAAAATATTCAGAAATCAAGAAGCATTCATCTGCCAAAGACATTAAAAGTTAGCATTTCTTTTTATTTACTGTGATGAATAAACCAAAGGACTCAAGGACAGGGAGCAAGAAGGGAAACAAGAACAGCACTCATTCAATTCTTTTACCCCTGTTACTGCTGTCAAATACTGTCTTTCCATTTTGCTATAGATGCTAAACTACCAACTATTTACCAGAAACTCATGAATTTCAATCACCATCAAATACCTAAATGAAAAACAAAATATATGTTCATACCCATCTAGCAAATCCAAGATCAGAATGACTTAAATCAAGCTCACACTCACATCAATGAATCTGGGTAAAAATAAAATAAAAAAAATGCAAGATTTGAATGGATAAACAAACCAGCATTTCTTGAGTAAACAGGAGATGGTGAAGAAAAGCTCAACATTTGAGAACCAGTAGATCTCATTACTGGGTTGAGAATCTCCTGCTGTTGTTGGAAAGCCATTGCCTTTGAAATCCCCAAATCAAGCTCATTTCTTGCCATCTTTGAAACCCTAAAAGTGTCATCTTTCTCAATAGAACCAGATCTAGACCCAGATCCATTGCACTTCCTTTTTCCATCTTTGATCAGAAGATCCACTATTTTGCTGCTGTTGATGATGACCCACCAAACCCTCCATTCCTAACAGCCCCAAAATCCATCAAGATAACTAAAATCTACTGCTATCAGTAATCCAAAGAGGTAAAAAACTGTTTTTGAGTTCATGAGAAGCAAAACAGGAAAAGTTGCAGGTCCAACATGAAGAGGGAAGCAAGAAGGGGGAGAAATGGAGGCGCATCTTAAGAGGTTAGGGAGCAATTGGGCCCAAAAAAGAGGGATTTTAAAATATCACAAAACAATAAAGTACTTAAAATATTTTCAAAGTAGAGAGGCTACTCACTACTACAGAGCTGAAAGAAGAGCAGACAACATACTACCCAAACATGGTAGCTCAAAGCTCAATCTAGATACTTGTTTTTGCTTTCTTGAAAATGAAATGCATTCAAACTAACCGTGATTGTTCTAAAAATTTATAGGGGAAAATGGAGAAATATCTGGTTGCAATTTACCAAACTCGCCCTTAACTGAAGATTTTGGACAGTTTGTGTACAACGAGTGTCTCCTTCTATTCAGGCTGCTTCTATGGTTATCTCGCACTTCGTTCCTCAAGCGTTACGATCCTACGTCTTGGAGTTCGTATACTAAATCATTACAATTTTGCTACTGGGTTTGTCACGTTCTTTTTACAAGTAAGGACTGAGGTGCATTTTGGAAATTTGAACTCACGGATGATATATAAAAGATAATAGTTATAAATAATAACATTTGTATGACCATTTAATATAATAATATTTTATTGCCTTTTGTGTTTTATAAATAATAATTTAAAGGATTGATTCAAATAAAATAGGTTCTTCCTCTAAAAAAATAATTTGTAAATTGGTAAAAAAAAATTGTTAGCTAATAGATTATGAACTAAAAATCTAAGTTTTTTTAAAAATAAAATTAAAATGAACTATAAGTGCATAAAATATAAATTGGGATCATATTCTAATAATAAAAATATTGTTTTCTAAAAGTCATAGTTGTTACAATTTTATTTCTTTTTTTATAACAACAGTTTTAAGCTCTTTTTTAAAATGAACTATTGGTCCGTCAATAGAGAGGTTGGGTTGAGTTTCGGCCTTGAGTTGAATTTGTAAGATTTAGCTCTTTTGGCGTTCGTATGATGAGTCGAAGCTTAGAGATTGTCTTTTTCCTCATGGTATTGTGAGTCGGCGATGAGTGTTAAGTTGTTGGGTGGGGTGGTGAGTAAAAATGTTAGGTTTGTTAGTCATGAAGAGAGCGGTTAAGCGGGTTGAGTTGATGCACATTCTTTCACAGTTGAGGGACCCGCAAAGTGAGCTTCCATTGCTTCATTCTTGTATGGGTGTTGCTAAGATATATTTTAGCTTGAAGACTAATTATAAACCGGAACATAAAGAGTGTGCAGCAGCTTATTTCGATTTTGGACTCCGTGGATCGGTCAAGGATATTTGGTTTGTGGGGTCCTTTTTTTTGGACCTTCAATGTTGGTTTGGGGGTCTTGGTTTACACTCAACTATGGAGACTTCTTACTTTGCTATTGTGGCCTTCAAGGACCAATCTTGGACTCTTCAAGACCACATCTTGCAAGACAACGGAGTTGTTGATAACGTTTCGAGTTTATTTGCAGCGTTGGACAATCTTCAAACTTCTATTCCTAGTTTCGATCTTTCTGGTTTAGTGTCAAGAAGACCGTCCCCCATAAAGCTCAGCATGTTTTGGCGAGTGCTCTTTTCAGTAAGACAGTGCAGACGATGGAAGGGACTTTTGATTTGACCATTAGACAGAAAAAGCTATTTTTAAGTTCTTGTAGTCAGCACATAGCCAAGACTTCCTTTTTGCCATACCCATTAAGGGGTTTGGACAGTGTATGTCTCCAGTTGAGTATCGCGATACTTTAGTATCGCCTTGTGTTTCCTTTGTTTATGGTTGATGCAATTTGTCCTATGTCAAATTGTCGGAACTTTGGATGTTTTTTGAGAGAATGCGGTTCATTGTAAATAACTCCTTGGTTTCAAATATAGATGTGATCTGGTTCGTGATGTTTTATGTGTCGTGTTTAGAAGAACATGAGTTTCAGCTAGGAAGAAGGCACCTGTGACCTTCTTAACTGGTCCGCGTAAAGGGAGATCTCCGTTGAGGCCAGTGGATGTGTTAGTGTTTGGATGGGTCGGTGACAAATATGATTGTATTGATTTGACCACGGTCTCTCATTTGGTTTGTTTGGGTATTGTGTCTTTTGTTGTGGGTAAGGCGGCCCTCAACGCGGCCTCTACGAAGGTAGCTAAGTATGAAAGGACTTGCATTGAAAACCAACATGTGTTTCTTCTAGTTCTCAAAGTTGTGGCAGTGACCCTACTAAAGCTCTCTCCCGTTCATCAAGAGGAAAAAACCCTGTATTGTTCTTCAAGAGGAAAACCCTCTCCCAACACTAATTGTTTTAGCAATACCCTGCAAATCTCTAAATATTGTCAAAATCAAGTTTCAATGGACATCAACAACGAAAAAACAATGACGGCCAAAATAATGAACCTTCTTATCCCTAATCGTAAAAAATTTCTAAATTCAAAGATGCCTGATATCTTCTTGTTTTTAAAAAACCAAAAGCATAATACCACTACCTTTTCTAGCTGTTTTGTTTTTGGATCTTTAAATTTTAAACCAACAACAGTATGCGTGAGGACTATTTCCTTAGATCCACATAAAAGCCGTTAAAACTTGGATCTCATTGCTCATCCTCTATTATGTTACCTTGCCTCCATTGTTATCTTCCTAGGGTTTTCGACCTTCTCTTCCTTTCTTACAGCGGTCACCATTTACGCTTTTCTGATAAACCTTGGGTTGGATAAGTGAATCTCTTTCTTTCTTGAAAGAGATTTGCATAATGTATACCAAGATTGCTTTTGACATTCTTGGACATCTCAAACATCTCTAAACGATCTTGTGCTTCCTCCACTCTGATTCCGCTATCTACGTTTCCGTGAAATTGTTTTTGAAGCCTTTGCAAATCAATGCCAAGATTGGTTCATGTGAAAGAACAAATGCATAAGTTAAAAACTTTGAAAGGAAAAGTTCCGTTTGTGAACTAAAGCCCAAGAGAAACTCTAGGCCACAATCTTATGTTTATTCTTCGTCTCGGCATACCCAAAAACGATGTTGTTAACCCAATCTGACTTCGTTCTCATCCCGATCATATTTGTTTTCCCTTTCTCCATATGCGCTTTTTCCTCTTGTATTCTTCATTCTACAAGGAAGAAAGTTAAAAGGAAAATACAATAAAATCATAGTGTTCTTACGTTTCAAGTCCGCCGGCGACAACTTATGGTGGCTAACGTTCACTGGTTATCTTGGGCTAATCCCATGTTATGAATATTTGAAGTTATTAGTTGGGCCTTCTGGTTTAATTGTCAAACTTTTGAGCTAATCTCCCTTGTCATAAGACTCATAAAGATGTGAAGCAATCAGTTTGGCTTTCTAGTCCAATTATCAACCTCTATCCGGAAAATTAACAAATCTTAGAAAAAAGAAATAATCGTATTTTTTAATATGTATTAGATGAAATGTTTGCATAACCCGCATCTTTCCTTAACAATTATTTTTTGTTAACTATATACACTTTTACCTATAACGTTTTTCTCTTTGTTGTTGTGAAGTCTTTCGAGTTTGGAGCTAGTCTCGATGGTGGTTCGATTTGTTCGTCTAGGAGGGGTCGTGAATTTGTGATCGATTCTTGAAGTATCTTCCTTGAGTCCAAAATCTAAGGTGTCCACAGTTGTTCCCCATGCTTCCATCCTGTGCACTTTCTTTGACGATGGACTTTATCTCCCTGCTTTCTTATGATTGACTCGTTCTCCTTTCTCTTGGAGACCTCTTTGCTTCCGGGATTTTCGGTTGTACTCTTTTGTATTTCTTTGATTTTAGGTTGTTTCATGACAGTTAGTCCGTCTGCCGATTCTTTCGGCCTTTCGATCCACTAGACGACGCGACGTCTAGTGCATCGAACCACTTTCCTTTATAAAAAAAACATGTGTTTCTTTTGTTCCCTTTTGACACGTTCAGTTTTCTTGCGCCCGATGTCAATGAGATTCTCAAGAGGGTGCAACAGTTTTGTATGGTAATGTTGTGTCTCCCGAATCCTTAGACGTAGTTTTTTAGATGATCGGTTTTTCTATCTAGAAAGAGTTGGTTGCGCAACTTATTATCCGCCTATATTATAGCTCGATGTAAGTAATTGCTCTTTTACATCTAGTATGAAAATTAAATGCACATATTTTACATTGTTGGTTCATATCTTCTTCTTTTTTTCTTTTTCTTTTTTTTTGCAGTATTCTCAAATAATGTTTATGGAACACAAATTTTATTAGTACACTTTTATTTTTAATACTTGTTATTTCAAAATTTTATACAATTAGTCTATAAAGAGTGTTCAAATATTTGCATTATTATTTTGTATTTTATTTAGAACTTGTAGAATTTGTAAAGTGTACGAATCATTAGTGTTAGAGATATCAAAGGAGAGGGAGAGACGGTTTAGTAAAGACATATGAATATACCGGAAGATGTAGACATGTAGTGGTTAAGATCAATTGTTATATTATGTGTGGTATTTGATGGGGTGACGAGTGAGCTACGTGAGTCATGATAACATGGGTCAATATGTTTGGTCGGATCTAGGAGAACATATGGGAACGAACGTAGTGGTTTTCCGAAGTTGAGTCACTCTATGGAACAATGGAAAAGGCGCTACGTATGGAACTCACGAGAGTAGTGTTTGAATCTTACTCATTGACCGTGATTTCTAAGCTTAAGAGGAAGTAGCTTCCCCGTAATATTGTTGGCCGGATTGTGGAAGTGGAACTAATACTCGACTAAATGTGCTAGCTTTAAGAGATGTTCTTGTAGCCATGTACAACTTAACGGGAATAAGACAACAAACTACCGTACACATCTTCGTCTAGAAACTCCATTTTTGTTATTTAAATTGCATGGATCCTAGTTTTACATCTCACTCTATTTTGTTTCAGAGACATTTTAAAACTAATTATTAGTATTGTTTTCTACTTTATTTTCATGTGTAATTATGAATACGTGTAAGTATAGAAAATGAAGTCCTCGAGGCTAAGGGATGGATGAAAATTTATGAATGGATAGACGTAAGACACGTGTTCGTGCAAAATTATATTAAATATTTATGCCTATCGGTTTAATCATTTTTGTATTATTAGCTTTGTATTTTTGTACACTGTACTATTTGTATACGTATTCTGTATTACTTATTGGTTCATATAATTATTTATATTTTTATGAATATAATTGGTAAAAACTAATATATTAAAATTTTGCTATATTGTTACGTAGTAGTTACTTGAGTTACACAGCCCAACCAAAAATGATAAAATGTGAGATTTCAAAGAGTAATTTTATTTATACCGATAATTTATTACGAAATAATTAAAACCAACAAACTATAAGGACGGTTTTAGGCGTATCACTAGTCCGTCTCCCACTCCCACTACAAGTGTATCAAGAAATTTGTGAATTTATAAAACGCATTCGATAAAATTATAATTGTTGTCTTAACGTTTTAATTTTGGCAAGTTGTGACAAATGGAGAGCATTCTCATTGAGCCAAAAAAACACGTTCTCATTAAGTGCGAGAGGTGCAGGTGCATTCAACTCAAAATCAAATGTCATGTTCAAATTCAACGGTTATAAACGTTGGAGAAACGTTCCCGTTTTGTTCGAAACATGAGATTGAAATGCATTCTCAATACGCTCATAAATTGCAATCCTATCCAAGTGAAATGTGTATTAAGATCGGGATCAAAATTACTAAAGTTGTTTGAATAATTAGCAGGCTCGTTAAACTATGAACCAAAGTTTGATACTTTTTTATCATAAACTTCGATTATACCGAATATTATAATTTTAAAATAATCTTTTAAATTTACGAAACAGGGATGCCCTTTCAAGTATAACGGGGATGAAAGGAGAAGTTATACCGTCTCGAGGTCTTCGTCAGAGATGCCCTTTGTCTCCCTACTTGTTCATCCTTTGTGTAGAAGCATTGTTTGTTATGTTGGATAAGGCGGTTGCTGCGTACAACCTACATGGAATTCGAGTGAGTAGGTATGCTCCTTTAGTTTCTCATTTACTGTTTGCGGATGACTGCCTTTTATTTGCTAAGGCGAATCTCAATGAATGCTCGAAAATTACTGATTTACGGAGTGTATATGAACGAGCATCCGGCCAGAAAGTTAATATGTCTAAATCTGAGATTTGCTTTAGTCATAACGTGTCTCCGACTGTACGTGCTTCAATTTCTGAGTTTCTTCAAGTACGGGAAGTTGATCGGCATTCAAAATATTTAGGGTTGCCTACTATTATCGACGCTCTAAGAAGGTTGTTTTTTTTTTATTCGAGATAGGGTGTGGAAGAAGTTGAATGGCTATAAGGAGCGTCTACTTTCACAAGCACGAAGGGAAGTACTTATCAAATCAGTGTTGCAGGCTATCCCGTTGTATGTAATGAGTGTTTTCTCTATCCTAATGGTATTCTGGATGAGATTAACTCACTGCTGGCCAAATTCTGGTGGGGCTCCACCGGGGATACACGTAAAATTCACTGGAAGGCTTGGTCCGATTTATGTAGGCCAAAGTCACAGGGTGGCATGGGGTTCCGGGACTTGCGAGTATTTAATTCAGCTATGTTAGCAAAGCAGGGTTGACGCATTTTAACGAGGTCGGATACGTTAGTTGCTCGGATTTTGAAAGCCAGGTATTACCGACGAACTGATTTCACTTCTGCTACAAGGGGTACCTTCCGAGTTATTGTTGGGCTAGCATTTGGGGAACAAAGTCCTTGTTATTGGAAGGACTAGCGTGGAGGGTGGGTATTGGTACTCAGGTAAAAGTTTGGCAAGATTCATGGCTATATTATGATAACTCATACCATAAGCCAACTCCACTACCAAATATTATCCTAGATGATGACCTTGGTGTTTCTGAGTTGATTGACCATGATACCAATAATTGGAATATGACTATACTGCAGTCATTATTTATTGCGCAAGAGGCCAGCCAAGTCTTACATTTACCTCTCCCGATTCACCCTAGCACTGATGTGCGTTGTTGGCGGTATACTAAGGATGGGAATTTTTCGGTGCGTACAGGCTACTGGTTAGGGGTCTTAGGTCACCATCATGTTAGGCAGTTCAGTCCTTTATCCGGAAGTGTGTGGGATCATGTATGGTGTATGAATGTCCCTCCAAAGTTACGAGTTTTTTGCTTGGAAGGTGTTAACACAATCCTTGGGTGTGTGTGACGCTCTTCTAAACGACATGTCCTACATACCGCTCTATGTCCCCGTTGTGGCCAGGCTGACGAGTCCTTGTGGCACATGATTTACACTTGCTCTAGCTCGCGAGTTTTATGGTACGGTTCTTCACTGATTTCTATTTTGGATAATATTACTACAGAGACTTTGGTGGATGTGGTGCAACTGGTGTTTGATGATTTTGGAAAGGCAGGCTTTGAGGAGTTCTTCCTTTGTGCTTGGGTTGCGTGGACTACTCGTAATTACGAAAATTTTTCAAACAACCCCACGCCCTACATTTGCTATCCGGACAGGCTTGCAGAGGTATGTAGCGGACTACAAATTGTTTCAACCTGTTGTAACCCGTGTTGCTCCGGTTATCAACTCATTACGTTCGACATGGCTTCCTCCCCCCATGGGTCATTTAAAGGTAAATACAGATGCGGCTTTCCTGGGTATAAATGATGTCTGTGTAGGGGCAGTTGTGAGGGATTCATATGGGTTCCTTGTTGCAAGCTGCTGTCAAACGCCTACCTTTCCATACTACAGTCGCCTGGGCCGAGTATTATGCTTTGTTGTTTGGTATGGAGCTTTTGCAGCGTCTACAGTGTCCTACTGTTATCGTGGAGACAGATGCGTTAAATTGTGCCTTGCGGTTACAACAATCAGTAGAGGGGCAAGTTACTCGTACTTATGAGGCCACTCTTATATCTAATTTATGTTCCCTTTCATCTACTTTTAATTCCCGTAGTTTTATTCATGTTAAACGTTCGGATAATACGGTAGCTCACTACATGGTCCGTCTTTTACCCTTGCATCTGGATGAATGCTTGTATCTTTCTTTATTTCCTGTTAGTATCACTGAACTAGCATAGATAGATCTTTAATATATTGGTAGTAGTTTATGTTTAAAAAAAAAACGAAACAGACCCTCGTGGGATGCGAGGTTAGTCACTAAATCCTCATCCTTTTTTAAGGAATGAAAATCTCGTGAAAAAATGTTCGGGCTTCATTTTATGGGCCATCCAGCCCAAAATATTTTTTGGCCCAGTGGCCCATTATCTTATGGTTGTAACTGGCGCCACGAAACTTGTATACTAGCCACTACTGTTCTCTCGTCTCGCCTCCATCATAATAACTTCACATGGCAAATATGGCGACACTCTCCGTTGTGTCTATGCGATCTCTGCAACCGTTACCACCATCGTCATCTCAATCTTTGTTTCCACGTCTACCTCAACGTCATTTAGCGTCTAATTTCACGTCATTCAATCCGCTTCACGTCTCACTCAACTCAACGTGGATGGATCAGTCTCGTAGTAAGAAGTCAGTTCGCGCGATGGCTTTGGCTTCTACTTATCCAGAAAACGTGGCAGATGCTCTCGGAGAAGTTGGTATTCTTACAGCCACCGGTGAACCTGTACTTTTTTCAAGGATCTATGGATCAAAACGAGGTTCGTGATCCACTTATTTGGAACTTTTCAGTTTCTGTAATAGGTTGCAGTGAATTTATGCCTTTCATATCATGCTTGGATAGTTTGCTTCAGTGATCATATTAGGATTACTGTTCATGTTCGTGTATTCTATCAATTTGCAGTGAAACCCCTTCCATGGGTTTAATTAAGGTTTTGACATGAATGGCTTCAGAGAGCCTTCGTTTTTAAAATATGATCCCAAATTTGCCTAATTAGATTAGTTGAAATGTTATCTTGTTCGTGAAGTTCAGCAATTTGACAAAAGGATTGAGGAAAATTTAAATTTGGCCTTTCTATAGTCTTCTATTTAGCCAAAATTTGGCCAGGATAAATGTGGCTCTTTTCTCACACTAATTGCAATTTGAAGTACAGTATTTATTGGTCTTTATATAATATTCCCTTTTCCAAACATTTATGGCCATAAATAAAATGGGGACTCAACTCAAAAACACTCACAGTAGATTAAACACACGCAAATAAGCACAATCTTAGGGAGACGTTAACATAATCCACAAAGCCACTCAGAGAACAACTCCACAAGAGCCAATCTCAAAGCAGGACATCTCCTAACCGGCAAAGGCAAAAGCCAAGGCAAATATATTTTCTGGATAATGAGCTCTCAGGTCTAATGCCTTATTTATGCTCATGTTCACCTCCAAGGTCACCTACATGTGGCATTAGCAAAACCATCTAACAGCCTAACAACTTCACCCCTAATAACACATAGATCCCCTCGTCAATTAGAATAAATAACCCTTAATATCCTCATATTGCTATTTCGTATCCTCACATTATTTTCCACACTCTAGTTACAATTTGAAGTACTGTACACATTGGTCTAGTGGAAAAGTGTTGTTCAGGAGATTGAGTTCGAATCCAATATTCTTGCAATTGGAACCGATAATTTCAGCAAATATTCAGTGTTATCGTTGTGAGATGAGTGCGTGATTTCCCCATCTTTTTTGCAGGGAATTGCAGTAGTAGCACTTCTGAGGCACTTTGGATGCATTTGCTGGTAAATTAGCCGTCTCTGAATCAACTTGTAAAGTTGTGATGATATGAGCACTTTTTTTTTTGTGTTTGTGAAGTTTCTGAAGTTCTTCCTCTCATACTTTGGCTCTTGTCATTTGTTTGTTACCTGAAGTTGGGAGCTTGCATCCGCTCTAAAGGAAGTGAAGCCCAAATTCGATTCAGCGGGTGTCAAACTTATTGCAGTTGGTGTTGGGACTCCGAACAAAGCCCAAATTCTTGCTGAGAAAGTAATTTTATGCTATTTGTTTCCTGCCTTGCTACCTCTTTTTATGTTATTTTTTTCCTCTTGGTTTCCTTTGCGTTGCTACTGTTAGCTTTGGTTTTAAGAGGATTGCTGGCTTTCTGTTGTTTATTATATGTAGTAGTAACTCTTCATCATACTGTAAGTAGTTTACAGTGCATTTCTATATGCATTTTGTTTCTCATGAAAACATTATATTCCTTCATATGTTTGTCCAAGGCAAGGAAATTTGTTTTCATCATAATTGTAACTACTTTTCACCTTTTCATGATTCTAATTTCCATGTCCAAGCTTACAAAATGTAAGTTTCTGTTGTTGGCAGAGGTAGTAATACTGTAAATGCTCTTTTGTGCTCAGATATATTAAGAAACAATAAAATAGAAGTAAGAACAGCATCCAGCATTGGTTATATATTTGAGGTGGTGGATGTGATTTTACCTTTTGCTTCCTATTCCGGTGCACCCTTCTCTGTGACTCTCTTGGCAAGGGGTTAATGCCGTAATGGTCAGGTGAAGGTGGGAGGGAAAGCATGAAGTGCATATATATTGACAAGATTATCCTATTTGCATACAAATCAATCCACTTCTCCTTGCTTCCAAGTTATTATAGCTAATAATCGGCAAATAAATGCAAATCTTTTGTGAGATCTGTGGTTACAAAATATTTCTATCTGATATGCTTTATGTTTTCTGTCAGAGAATAATTCACTTCTAGATCTCTTATACTGATTTCACTTATCTTATTTTTTTGTTCGGTCAGTTGCCATTTCCATCGGATTGCCTTTATGCGGATCCTGAAAGGAAGGTATAATGATGGATTGATATCCATTTGTCATCAGTCTTTTGTAAATGTCTATTACTTAAAAGCTCATAAAAGTGTATTCTTCAGGCATATGATCTACTAGGCTTATACTTTGGTGTTGGGCGTACATTCTTCAATCGTGCCAGTGTAATCTCTCCATTTCTTCTCAAGGAAATTAATTTTTCATCTTTGTCGCACTTGTCACCTGATAATTTTCCTTTATCTTTGCTTGCACAGCTAAAAGTCTTTTCAAGAATTATTCCTTGAAAAAGGCTGGCAGAATTATACAATCAAAGCCACTCCAGATGACAGAAGTGGCGTCCTCCAGCAGGTAATCATCATCCTCTCACCAGCATTTCTTAAGATCAATATTACTAGTTATGCACTGTGGTCATTTGATATTTACTTCTCCTGTGTAGGGAGGCATGTTCGTTTTCAAAGGTAAGCAATTACTGTATGCTTGGAAAGACGAAGGAACTGGTGATCATGCCCCGTTGGATGACATATTTGATGTCTGCTGCAAAGTTCCAGTCTCTTAAACTCTCAAAGACGCGTACTCATATACCTTTCCAATATTCAGTATAAACGATTGTGTTGACAGCAAATGCAGCAACGGTGTGAAAAATACTACAGAATTACAGTTACAGGTACCCACCTTCCATTATCGCGTGTAGAATGTATGAATGTGTTAACAAGTTGATGGAACACAGTTTTAATAAAGCAACAAATTGTGTAAGTTATAGGTACCGAATTTGGAATATCATGTGTAGAATGTATGAATGCATTACAAGTTGATGGAACACTGTGTAATGTTTAATAAAGCAACAAATTGTGTATGTTATATTCATTATGATGAGAAACAGACCGTTATCTTTGGCCATCAGTCAGCTAGAAGAGCAAAGTGTCCTGAAAATGAATATCGAAGGTAACTCTACGAAACTCATACCTTTGTTTTTCTTTACCTGTCTTCCTTTGCCATTGACGAGCTCGAAAGTTGAATCCTTGTTATGCTGCGACTGGATGATTGAATAATCTGGATAGCATATTAATCATTTAGGAGTATGACTTCTTTTGTAGTTGGAGATGTAGAGTACGGATGTGTTGTCTCTTTTGATTTGTGAACACTGGATGATTGAATCTTGTTTGCCACTTATCTTGCCTTCTTTTTTGACTAATTTTGCTATGTTTTTTCTCCACTCTTTTTCTTTCTCTCTTTTGACTATTGCTGTCGCGTACCTGATTCCACCATTGATTTATCTGCACTTTTGATCATTAGAAGGTTTGATTGTAAAACAAACCAAATTTCAGGAATTTATGTCGTTGCATTTGCTAAAAACTTCGGCAGTTTTTCAGTGAATTTTTGGCTTTTCTTTTTTCAGAGAAAGGTTGGGTGGATTCGGCTCCGGTTATCACCACAGGCCAAGGCATGTCTCTAACACCGACGACCTCATGATCAATTACCGATATGGTTTATATTTGAACGGACCCAACTTAAAAATCACTCACGCGTTAGTTTCTACAACACTTAATATATTATTTTTTTTAAATTTAAAACAACGTTATTTCATATCGGATAAGGTATTTAATTTGACATTTTGTAGATAATGGACTGACCAAAGCACTATACCTACCATCCCATATAATGCTGATTCGATTACATATGTGATTTGCCTTATTCTTCTGACATGTCGTCTAAATCAAGTATACAACTCAACAAACAAAGAAATAGGCCACTTTGATCAATATCAGTAGATTTAGTGAGCTGGGATCTCTTCTTTCTTAATTATATCTTACAAGTACGATTTTCAGAATAAAAAAAGGAAATAATTAAGAATTTTTGTTTTTTATATGCTCAAATAAGTTACTAGATTGTCATATAAGTTTTTTTGTAAAAAAAAAAAAAAAAGTTCTGGATATGAAATATAGAAAAAATAACATTGACTAATTTAGCAACAAAAAACATGTAAATCATGTAAGAGTGTAAGACACACTTCAGCATGTCATCTCTATTTGATGGTTAGATTTTTTAAAAATAAATTTACAGTTTTAATTATAACCCGCAACACATTCAAGCAAATATTTCAATACTTGATGAAATTTATAAAAATATAACATTTACAAGTAAAATTGAAATATTGTAAGTTTAAAGTTAAGTACAGAACGGTTCTCTTGATACCGATGTATAGAGCATTGTGTACTGAAATGTGTCAAAAAAGTTTTATGCAATTTGTTCAAATATTTTGTCATAATAATTCAAGGTATTTATACATTTTTACAAAAATTTATTATAAGTATAAAATAAAGTACGGACTACTAATATAAAAATTTTGAACTAATATAACACTAGATATTAACTAATTGTGTAAAGATTTTGAGCCGATAAAATTCGTGGTTTATAAAATTTACTCGAAATAGTATAAAAGATTACAAATTGATGTGTAAAATATATGTACAATAAAATTTATAAATTATTTAGTTCATATTTTATTAACTAAAAAATCTCAAATTTTACTAACATACACTTTATCAATGGCCGCTTCATACCACGTAACTTGTTTTTACCTCAATCTCTCGCGTAACATATCTTAAACCATCAATGCATCCAATCTGGCATGTTACTGTACCAGCTAGCTCAAGTAATAATTTAAGTTAAATACATTTGTATTTGATATTACTTTGCATTATAATAGGCATTTGAGGACGAAAAAGTGCTAATTGACCAATCTAGCAATAAGATTAGCAGAAAGTCTATAAGAGTAGGACAAGCACCACCAAACAATTAAGCCTACTTAACCCTAAATTATTTCGTCTACAAAGTTAAGCTGTAAAGAAGAAAAGTCACATGCTGGCTGTGCTGCTAAATCATAATCTCGTACATTTTTATTTTATATTATTTTATAATATATCGTATAGTCTAATCTATTTATTATACATCACCGTGGCATAACAACAAATGGCTGTCTTATAACTTGTCTTGTTAGAGTAAGGTGTAAAAGTTAAGTATTGGATATGGTGTACATTAAGGTTGCGTTGAGGATGGAAATGTCCCCACGTCGACATAATATGATATCACGTAAATCTAACATATAAGTCAAATGGTTACCCATTTTCTTGTCAATTGATTTGAGATAAAATTTCGAATGTTTGTGTGTGTAGATTCACTTTGGCGTGCATAACTCTTCACGTCTTTAATCCGTCGAATATAGAGACACTGAATGTATTTGTGTGTAGTTTCACTTTGGCGTACATAACCCTCACGTCTTAGACTCATTGGATATAAAAAGATAAATTAAAGATTAAGTAGCATAAACACGGAAAACAAAAATATAAAGAAAGAAAAACAGGTGATAATTAGAAAACATATAAAGACTCTATGATGTAGAAATATGATTACTAGTTAACACAAAATAAAAATACCTTAGTTTTTATGAGATTAATGATAATCTAGAGAAAAATTTGTTGTTAAAATTAATAAATGGAGGATCAAACAGGTTATTTCGGATATTAGGATTTGTTTGATACGCGTGTAAAAGTTGAGTTGAAACTAATAATAGAAATATAATGATAAATGGCCTGCTTTGATTCTTAAAAACATTGTGTTTGGGTAAGATTTTAAAATCCATTATTTGTGTTGAACTTATCTTAAGTTTATAAAATATGGTTCATGTCGTAATTTTTATCATAATCAATCAATGACCTAAAATAAATATCTGAAAATATATATTAAATTCATCTAAATTTGAGAGGGAAAAAACAAAAATTAAGGAAAAAATTTAATAATTCTTGTTTTTCATACACCCACTAAAAAAAAAAAAAATCTATATATTTTTTTCTATCAAACATGAAAATCGTTTTAAGTGATTTGAAAATCATTATAAAAAAAAATATACTAAACAAGCCTTAATTGTTTGGTAGTAAAGTAAGGTTGATAATTTTATTTATGGATCCATAATGTTAAAGGAAAACAACTTATAAATATGTTATTAAATATACTCTTAGGTTTCTAAAATTTTCTTAGGTTAATATATACTAAAATGTGTTTGATAAAGGAAGCTTTATTGATAGGACTCTAGTTGTTAATATAAACTTTATCACTGAATTTATTGGATAACAAATGCTACAATTAAGTCCAAACAAACACCTCTTTATCCAGTTGTCCTTTGCCGACTTGATGAAAGTTATATTTAATCAATTTATTAACGAGAAAACAATTAAAATTCTTCTAAATACATACATATATAGACAAAATGATTAAATTCTGATTTATGAAATTGACCGTATATGAGCAAATTTGAAATTGGTAATAAGAGAAAAAATTCACTATGAATTCTACCTTTATGATTATCCTCTTTACATGTGAAAAGATTAAGCTAATCATACTCTCATGTTGCGGTGATTAAATGTTATTAATCTCGACAATCGAATTTAAAAAATATATAATTAATGGCTAATGGGTCCGTGGATTGGTCCCAATATTAATATTGATAAATTATTTAATCTACCACACAAGGGCACTTGTATAGTGCTAGACTGCTAGTCGTATTAATTTTTAAGTCAATATGGTCCATTACTATATTTTTATGGGTCAAAAGTTTGAAAATTATTAATCCAAATGGATACATATGATCCTGCTGATATAATATTATTAAACCATCCTTAACTAAAATCTCATTACATGTTACAGTCTTATTTGAGATTTTTTTTTAAAGAAAATAAAATGATTCAATTAGGGATAAAAGGGTAAAATACTATCTTTCAAATTTTGAAATATTTTTTTTCTGTTGGTTGAACTTTAAGGGTTAACCTAGAAAAAAGTATGATAAATTTCGATAAAATTAAAAATATTATGAAAAAGAGTGAATTGAAAAAATGTAGTATAAGTAATTTAAAACTATTTAAAAATAACATATATTCAGCTTCACATTTAATCTATAATTTAAGGGTTAATATTAATTCTAATAAATTTGTGGTGAGGGTACTGCGGTTGCCACGAGTCTTTGAGAACGATTACCTCAGTGGTTAATTTGTGGTTAGGAGGTAGGTGTCGTTGAGTTTAGGTGAGTTTGTAGCTTCGGCGCTCGCTTACACCGTTGCTGAAGCCTGACAATGGGGTTCGACCCATTGCAGTGGGTACTGTATGGAGACGGCTGGTGTCTAAAGTGGTCATGAAGGAGTGTGTAAAGATATGAGAGAATACCTGGGAGATTTTCAGTTTGGAGTCGGTGTTTTCAGGTGGTGCAGAGGCTATTTTGCACAGTGTTAATAGGCTTTTGAGCGAGCGTTATGACGATGATTCCTTGGCTATGCTGACAATGGATTTTTCTAATGCCTTCAACCTAGTTGGCAGGTCTGTTTTGCTTAGGGGAGGTTAGAAAGAGATGTCCATCTATCTCGTTATGGGTTGATTTCTTATATGGTCAGGCTACTCGGTTATACCTTGGAGATGGATGCATATGGTCAGCTACTGGTGTGCAGCAAGGGGACCCTCTGGGGCCACTCCTTTTTTCTCTTGTCTTGCACCCGCTTCTGCATAGGATCAGGGACAGTTGCAAGCCTCTCCTTCACACTTGGTATCTGGATGATGGCATGATTATTGGCGGGTCTGTGGAGGTGGCTAAGGCTCTTGATATCATTCGACAGTTTGGTCCGGGCTCAGGGCTCGAGTTGAATGTTCGCAAAACTGAGCTCTTTTTGGCCTTCGTGTGATGGGTCGAAAATTATAGATGGACTATTTCCACAAGAGATTGCAAGGCCGGCAATGGGAGTTAAGTTGTTGGGAGGAGCAGTGAGTAGAGACGTGGGGTTTATTAGAGAGCTTGTCATGAAGAAAGCAGTTAAGGCAGTTGAGTTGATGCATCTTCTTCCACAGTTGAGGGACCCGCAGAGTGAGCTTCTACTACTTCGTTCTTGTATGGGTGTTTCTAAGATGTATTTTGGTTTGAGGACTTGTCATCCGGAGCATTGGGAGAGTGCAACAACTTATTTTGATGATGGACTCCGTGGATCGGTAGAGGATATTGTGGTGTGTGGGGGTCATTTCTTTGGGGATCTTCAGTGGCGGCTTGCTTCTTTGCCCCTTCGGTTTGGGGTCTTGGGATTTACTCGGCTATGGAAGCTTCCTCTTTTGCTTTTGTGGCCTCCAGGGCTTAGTCTTGGGACCTTCAGGACCACATTTTGCGGGATAGTGGAGTTGTGGATACAGGCTCTGAGTTTTGTGGAGCTTTGGGCAATCTTCAGGCTTCTATTCCTGAATCCCATCTTTCTATTTTTACTGTCAAGAACACCGTCCCCCGTAAAGCCCAACAGGTTTTGGCGAGTGCTCTTTTCGGTAAGATTGTACAAGAGATGGAAGTTGCCTTCAATTTGACTTCGAGACAAAAAGCGGTTTTTAAGTGCCTCCAATCAGCGCATAGCCAAGATTTCCTTCTTGCCATACCCATTGATGGGCTTGGGCAGTGTATGTCCCCGGTTGAGTATCGCTCGTCCTTAAGTATCGCCTGATGATTCAACTTTATCCGGTTGATGGGACTTGCCCTATGCCCAATTGTCGTAAGCATTTAGATGTTTTTGGGGAGCATGTTGTTCATTGTAAAGAGCTTCCGGGCTTCAAATATCGACATGATCTTGTCCGTGATGTTTTATGCGACGTGTTTAGGAGAGCGGGGGTTTCGGTTAAGAAGGAGGCTCTTGTGACCTTCTTGACTGATCCACGTGAGGGAAGATCTACGTTGAGGCCGGCGGACATCTTAGTGTTTGGATGGATGAGTGGAAAACATGCTTGTATTGATGTGACAGGGGTTTCTCCACTGGTTAGTTTAGGCAATGGGCCTTTTGTGGTGGGTAAGGCGGCACTTAGTGCAGCTTTTGCTAAGGTGACTAAACATGAGAAGGACTTGTGTTTGAAAACCAACATTTGTTTCTTCCGTTTGCTTTTGACACATTTTTTCTTGCGCTCGAGCTGTTGAGGTTCTTAAGAGGGTGCAACGGGTCTTACACGGTAACGTTATGTCTCCTAGGTCATCAAATGTTGTTTTTAAGAGAATCGATTTTGCAATTTAGAAAGGGTTGGCGGCACAGCTTGTTGTCCGTCTCTCCTCTAGCTCGATGTAATTAATTTTTTCTATGTTATATATATAAAACATTCTCCCTATATGCTTTTCTACTAATCTGGAGGAAACATTTTTAGTAAAATTTAAGATTAATTTTTAAAAAAGAATTGTATCTCTACCCCTCTCTCCTTGTTGTATGACCTCAGCACCCACCTACTTATGACATAAAATATATGTATTTTGAAAATAACTTGCTATGTGTTTCATTCGGTATAAAAAAATTATAAAATGAACTGATACGTGACCTGGATAAATTAAATTTTTGTGGACAAACTAATAAGTGAGTCACCTGAGATAATTAACTCAAAATAATATAATCCAAAAAAGAAAAGGAACGAGATATCGTATAACTTATCGTAGTTAAAGCTTATTGTAATTGAAGTTGAAAATAAAGTTGATTAAATAAGTTATATAAATAATTTATTAAACTAGTTAATTTTTATAATAAGCTTAAAATATATATTCTCCATTTCTTTCTACGGTATGACAATGGATAATCCTTCTCTTCACATTTTAGTTACCCATCATCTTCACTTGTTTCATTTCTGGTGAAGTGTGCTTGCATCAAGGCTGGAACTGTTTCAAGACATGCTAACATCATACATGCAACATTGACAAGGTTTTTCAAATACAAACAAAAGGATAGGGAATGTGTCGATGACTCGGTGACCCACATGTGCTTAGCATACAAACTACAACATGACCTCCGGACATGGTGTTGATTCAAAATGTGTAACGCCTTTGAGATATTTCCCGAAAAAGAATTTGTTTTTATGAAATGCAATTATTTAAGCTAGTCATAAATTTGCAAACGAGTCCTTAAAGAAGGTGTGAGCTTTCCCTATCATTTAATTCCATATTTTAAATAATATAAATCCAAAGGTGTCACGCAAAGAGCACAACCTCCTTAAATACAAAGCACATATTACATATACTACTTTGGGATGTGGACCCTCTCTTATTACTCATTTGCTCAAGTGCCCAAACACAACCCCTCTTTCAAAAGCCTACATTCACGGACATACTCCATACTAATTACACAAACCACCCTTAATTTTATACATTTACACAAATTCACCTATAAATTATTAAAAACTACATTAATATTCTTATTTTATTTCTTTAGAAAAATAGTCTACTCATTTCAGTCACCATCTTAGCTTATTGTCACACCAACATAAACGTGACAAAGCTAAATAATCAAACTTTAAAAGCCAAAGCCCCGCCTTGGTAGAGCTCCTACAGTAGTCGTAGTTCCTCCATTTACTTCTATTGTCACTTTCTCTCCAACCTTTCCCTCTTTCCTTTTTCTTCCCAAATTCTCATATCCCAAAATCAATTTCAAATTCCAAAACCCTAAATCCCCAATTCTCCCAACCTTTTTCCATCCCTGACTAGTTTGTTTCCGATGGGGACGCCGGTGGCGCCGCCCTTACCACTCTTAACAGCTACCTTCTTCCTCTTCATCACGGCAGCTTCCTCGGCCGGAGATCCAGACGACGTCGCATGTCTCACACACCTTCATGCCTCTCTACAAGACCGAACCAACAGTCTCGGAAACTGGACTCAACCTAACCTAGCTAGCCCCTGCGGCGACTCCGATTCTCGTCTTCGTGGCGCCACCTGCAATAACGGCAGGATTTTCAAGATCTCGCTCACTGGACTTTCTCTCAGCGGCTCAATTTCACCTTTCCTCTCTAACTGTTCTAATCTCCAAGCTTTGGATCTCTCTTCTAACCTCATCTCTGCCAAATACCAGCTGAAATCCGTCTTCTTCAGAACCTTGCGGTCCTTAATCTCTCAAATAATCTCCTCTCCGGCGATATTCCTGGTGATCTCGCTTCATGTGCTTACCTCAACGTCATCGATCTCCATCGTAACAAACTATCTGGTCAAATTCCACCTCAGCTCGGCTCGCTCTCACGTCTCTCCGCCTTCGACGTCTCCGATAACAGACTTTCCGGCATCATTCCTTCCCCTCGCGAATCGCCACGTCAACTCTTCCGAGATTCAATGCGTCGTCGTTTAAGGGAAATAAGGGACTTTTCGGGTACCCACTTGACCGTATAGCCGATAAGGGGTTGTCTGTTGTGGCGATTGTTGCGATCGCCTTGGTAGCGGCTTCTTAGTTTGCTGGTTAGCTTCACTGTTGTGTGTGCTTCGGGTAACCGAACGGAAGATGGCCGTGAAAGAGGCTAAAGTTACCCATCATGCCTGATTATTAAATTCTTCTTTCTTTTTTTCTTTTTCTTTTGTTTTTAATATATTTTGAGTTAAATTAAAGGAGCGAATTCTGCAAATGATGGTTGAGAATTCGGGTTTTTTTGGCATCCATTAATAGTGTACAAAGTTGTTAATTAATTAAATGGAAATATTTTGAGGTTTTAAATTTCCCTTTTTAGTGCGTATACATTTATATATTTTTTTGGGCGTGTGTAGTGGCATGTATTATACTCCTGTGTATTAAATGAGCAATTAAGCATTGGGGTTCGATAGTTAAATGATGAGATAGCGTTGCTTGTTGGATATCCGACTCCACGAATGTATCTACTCCATTTTCTTTACAAATTATATATTCAGGGATATCCGACTTCGAAAATAAATACAGAACCATAAATGTATCTACTCCATCTTATTATAAATCATATATTTAGGGATATTCCGATAAAAACTTATTAAATTTTTTTTAAAGCGTGTGTTTATAAATATGTCTTATTTTATGGCGGCGCAACAACTCTTTATTATAAAGAGCGGAAAATATCAAGTGAGATGCTTCGGGGAATAGCATGACTCCTATGTCATAATAAAGTAAAGGAACAAGATCCATAGGCGGATAATCGAAAGTATGAACACGATAGGAAATGAAAAGCATAATTAGTAAGAAAGTCTGCAACCATATTGGCCTCACGGTAAAATGTCGGAACCGAACGCTCCAACTCCTACGTAGGAAGCCATGACAGAAGTCACCAGACTAACAAGAGGCGTGTACTAAATGTACCTCTTCGAAGAAGCTCCTCAATCAACTTCGAGTCCATTTCCAGTTCAATTTGACGGTAACCAAGCTCCAAACATAACACAAGACCGAGAGCAACCAATCTCAACTAACGCCACCGAGCAAATGCCGATGTTGTGGATACCCCTTTGATCCACACAATCTCTTATCATGATACAAAAAACCCCTTTGATCCATAGTTTCTTATACAACCGTACAAAATACACATGCTTCACACACGTATGAGACGTACGTACGTCAATCCTCTACACTCGTCACCGAATCGGATACATCCAACAAATAAAATTCATTTTTTAACCTTAGATTTCGTTCTTATCTGATTTGTGTCTAGTATTTCTAACCACTTTTAACACACTAGATATTTATATAGTACCAAAAGTATTATATGGCTTGTGATCGTGATTACTGATCAGCTCAAGACTTCATGGGTTAGTGGCTCTAGGTGAAATTAACTTGTTAACATTTGAAAAATATGTAAATAAAATCAATATAAGAAGTACTATTTTGTTTTCTTGTATAAGAAGTAGTGCACTAAATTGCAATACCTATAGAGCATAGTTTATATATGTATAGAGTAATGTTAAGTTTGTGTAGCGGAGGAAAGTGCAGGAGTGTAGGGCTTATACATGTGGAACTCCCTGACCTCTGTGGATCATTTAAAAACCTGAATTCCAAGGGTCCCACACTCTTCACAAAATTCTACCACAGATAAGTCTCTACTTATATATTGATAATATTTTGGTTAATTTATTGTTATTTTATATAAGAGAATTATTTATAATATGAATAGCTTTTATTTATTAATTTCTATTATAAAACACACCTTTAGATTTCTGTATCTTTTTTCTTATTGAATTACAATTAATAAATCCTTACTACTATAGAAAGAAGAGTTTCTATTTAGAACAATATATATTCTCTTTTACCCCCTACTTATTCTTTCAAATTACACGTTCATCGTTAAGCTTTTCTGTAACTTTTTACTTAGTGAATGATCTAACGTGACAACTAAAAAAAAAAGAAATATGATATACGCGTAAGAAGAAAAAACGTAAGAAGCTCGCACCTTCTTGGCTCCTTCTCTGCCAGCGGAGCTTCTTGGATTCTTTCCGTGTTCCCCTGCGGCTAGTGTCTGCATTCAGGTCGCCAACCCTCTTCATCTTTTCAGGTCAGTCGTATATATCGTTCTTTGTTTCATCTCGCAAATTCTAATCTTGATCTGAAATTGAAAAACGTAGGTGCTGATCATTTCGATTTCGTCGTCAGGGTCGTCCTCTCTATCAAGTTTGGATTTTGAACCATGTTCTTCTCTGATTTCACTTTGTAGTCTCTTCAAGACGAATTAGGTTTTAGAATCACTGTTTCGTTTGAAGGTTCGTTCTCCTTTTTCGTTTTCAAATGTGTATTTGATTTGGTGTTTTTGGATCCTCTTCTTCTGTTTTGTTATTTGTGTTGATTTTGTTCTTCCTAGCCTACACTTTCTCATCCACTTATTCCCTCTAGTTTCCTCTTTCCTCTCGCTCTTCTATCTCCTCCACCGTTCTATACTTTCTTCTCTCAGAGATCGGATCTCAATCGTTTCGAAAACCTGACTCGGTTTGCCGAGGAACATACGGAAAACCTTCCGAAGGCCGATCATACGGGCAATCTTCTCCGGAGGGCGAGGAGGATCGTACGGTGGTAGAGGCGGTGGTGGCCGGGGATCGTATGGACAAGTTGTCCCTGTGGCTGAGGTGTGGACGCCGGCGATATGGATGGGAAGCGGGCTTGGTTCGGGTGACGGGGGCGGCGCTGAGCAAGGAGGTTGATCAGTGACCGAAACTCAGTTCATCATCGTCCAAGTCTATGGAACCACCGCCAAGACCTGGATATGGAAAGATTGGACGTCTTTGCGTTGTGAGGGATAACCATTTTATTTTCCAACTCGCTATTGACCGTAACATTTACCATTACGATGTGAGTATTCCATTCTTCATTTTGTTAGGTTTTCCCAAATTAAGAAACTTCGAAGAAGTATACCCTTTATTGATTGACATATAGATAATCAACAATTCTGTATTGCCTCTACAGCTAATAAATCGGTAATTAGGTTACAAAAAGAAACATCGACAATGTGGTTACGGTATTTTTAAATTCAGTTCATATGCAGACAATCTAACTCCTTTAACAGACAACATATTAACATCGTATCTTACAACCTTTTTGTTTTTGTTCCGGGGTTATGGGACTCAATTCCCCTAGCTTGTAATAATGCTCTTTTAATCATGTTTGTGGTAGGTGGCGATCACCATAGAAAGTCCTTCGTCTAAAGGAACCGCACCTAAAAATATTGCAGCTAAAAAGCTTCGTAAGAAAATTATGTCTGAGCTTATGCTTTTTTACGGTCAATCTCATTTAGGGAACCGAATTCCTGCCTATGACTGAAAGAAAAGTCTTTCTACAACCGGGCAATTTCCATTTCACTCTAATTAGTTCATTGTACCCTTAATTGAAAATGAGCATAGTGAACAAAGGTTATTGCTTATTAGTTTCTTGGCATTAGAACATGATATGCAATTTATTTTTAGATTTCAATTGTCATGCTGAATGATAATGTGTTAATCCTATCTTTTATATATATATATATATATATATATATATATATATATATATATATATATATATATTATAGGAGTAGTAATATTTGTCAAATAAAAAGGCTAACTGTCACGTGTCATATTAACATTAACCACAACCCACCAAAATCTTAATTAAGTTTTTTCATTAAAAAAAAATATGTATAAAAATATAGATACAAATATTAATTCTACTGAAAAAATCTTTCAGCCCACCTGCCCACCTGCCCCAAAAAATGAATCCCATAATAAATTTGAACGTTTAATAAATTTCAACAACCAACAAAACAAGATGTTCCCTAAGCAAATATTAATAATGTATTATATAATATTATATAATAGTTCAAATATTAACATATGATTCAATATAATAAGGGGAAAATAAAAAAATCATATTATGAGTTATTATAGTTAGATATTTTTATTTATGTATTATATAATATTATATGTAAAGTGTACAAACATTTATTACTTATTATCTACTCTATTTAATAACAAAAAATAATTTATATATAATCCCTTAAAAAATAAATAACAAATAATATTTTTATCAAATCCTGTACAATGCACGGGTAATGGGGGAGGCGGAAATAGCCTCTGGTGAGGCTGACGGGGTTAATTGCTCAACGTTCTGCGAATGTACAGGAGCGTTGTTGATGATATCTAATGATGTGTTTATATCGGTTGTGGGAGTAGTAGGGGTTGGGGAGGTGATGTCATGTGTATTATTTAAGAGAGGTGGAGGGATGACATCATAGATGCTAAGATTAGAGTTTGGCTTATTCTTTATATTTTCTAAAAATTTAATTGAAAAAGGATAGTAATTCTCGTAAAAGATTGCATATAGTTTACAAACCTTTGTTTGGAAATCAAATCGTACATCTTCCATCCTTTTTGTGATAGAGGATAGCCCATGAAAACACATTTACGACTTCTTGAAGCAAATTTATCGAAATTACGTGGAATTACCGAACAATAGGCAAGACACCCAGTGACCCGTAAATGATTAATTTGTGGCATTTTTGTGGAAAATTTAATATGGGGTTTTTTGGTTGAGGGTTTGAGTAGGGGTACGATTGATTAGTTAACATGATGCTAACACACATTCCCCCAAAATTGTTTTTGTAGAGACCCTGAAACATTAGGGCTCGGGCAACATTAAGTAAATGGCGGTGTTATTCTCTCTACGCGACCATTTTGTTGTGGAGTATGCATGCAAATTGTTTCTAAATGAATTCCTTTTCGATCTAAATAAGACCTTAGAGATAAGAACTCTTTAGCATTATCGCTCCTAATTTTCTTGACAGTGACATTATATTGGGTGAAGGCCATTGAACAAAAATTTGGATTACTCGAATGACTTCAGTTTTTCGTTTTAAAAGAAAGACCCAAGTACAACGAGAGTAGTCGTCCAATAATGTGAGAAAATATGAATGACCAGAAGATGACATAATGCGATATGGACCCCAAATATCAATGTGAATTAACTCAACAATAGATGATGCACGATAATTACTAATAGGAAAAGCAATGCGAGTTTGTTTTGCACGAAAACATATATTACATGGATCACCGTGAGATTTATTGGAAGGATGACCAAAACGCAAATGAAGAAGCTGATTATTATTGATAGGTTGGGAGTGGTATAAGTGACTAGTTGAAGGCGGTGTCATCTAACATAGCCAATAGACACCGTCACGGGCTTCACCCGCTCCAATCAACATCTTCGAAGTGCGGTCGTGTAAAACACAAAGCCTCTTAGTTATCGTTATAATACAATTGAGATCAATTGCTAGTTAGTTGAGTGATAATAGAAGACATAGTAAATGAGGAACATATAGAACACCGTGGACAGGATATACAGAATTGATCATCACTGTTCCACTTGTTGTAGCGCAAACAATATCAACATTAGGTAACTTGATTCTTTGCGTTGTCTTCGGTTTGATATTGAATGGGTAGTGTTTTGGGACTATCTCGCGTATCTTGTAGGGGTTTTGATTCTTGTTCTTGGTCTTTTTTGTTCGAAGGGGATCCAATAGAGTGACACATTGATTAGCGGGTAGATGTTCTTATCATAATTTTTGTTATGATTTAATTTTGTTGTTGGAGTAGTTTGTAAGGTTATTCTGGATAATGATTATAACTGAATAAATTGTTCTATAAAAAAAAATCTTAATACTTAGTTTTCTATAATTTATTTGAACGTCTTACATTAAAAATATCTTTTTTACAATATTCTTACAATCGAGCATATTAGAAAAATGTTTTCCAATATTAGAATTTCTCTTCTACTACATTCTAGTGTTTGCTACTAACAAGACAAAAAAAAGTTACCATAAGTTTTCCAGGCATGAAAGTTCAAAACATCATTGATGTGTCACTATATATTGACTTGTACGGATATAATAGATTTGACATATGTATATTTTCTTTCCTAAATATACAAATTTATTTTATCCGACACGAGTAAAACATACATTTTGATATTGTTTTTGATGGCAATTATACTCTTGTTTGCAACCACGTGATGGTAAAGCCCAGTGGGCCTTTGGCCCATAAATCATTACCTTTTAGTACTTTGGGTCCACAGATGACCAAGTTAGGGTTATTCATGGGCCTATTTTGTATTGGGCCTTTGTCAAACAGGAAAAGTGAAAGAGTTTTGGCCATAGTTAAGGTTAAGGATGAAATACATAAAGGACTTACACCAATGGATTTCAAATTTTACGACCTCTTTCTTAAAATGATTGATATATACAAATTTCATTTTGAACATCGTTATTGGATATTAAATAGCAAAGTAAATGTTAAAACATGTCACAGTAAACTTTTGTTTAAATAATGTCACGAGTCGGGTGCTTTAGTAGTGTTTTATGGCTTTTTTTAATAATTTCCCATTTAAAATGTTTGATTTTCGTGTGTATTACCTTAATTTATTCAAATATCTCACCTATAACATCTTATTTGTTTAACCTGTGAATACAATCTTTTATTTTTCTTTTTATATCATGAAAGAAAAGTGCAGAATGATATAGACTACAACTTTGGTAAAATCAGATTTAATTCAGTGAGATGATTTTTCGGGAGACATAAGGCACAAATAATGTTGACAATGTCGGCACTCATGAGCTCCACTTCTGGTTTCACGATCCAAGATTCAAACGTGGGCCCTAAATTTGTTAGGGTATTTATTAAGGTTTCGTGTCATTTAATTATTTGTTAGGTATAATTTTACCATATTAACAAACACAAAACTCGTTTGAAAAAACATATCGTTAATATTCTACAAATTAAGTTTTCTTCAAACTAGTAACATGAATAATCTAACACCTTTTAATAAAATAGATAATTATATAATGTTGTAAGTAATGATTAACATGAATTAGAGATTGTAATTAAATCCATGGGTTATTATAAGTCATAGATAACTATAAAAATAATTAAACATTTTTATATGGTACATGTTATTGATTGAAACGATTTTAAAGAGATTTGATTAACAATAATCAAGTGAGAGATCTTTAAGTTAAATACGATCAATTTTAAAAGAATGACAAATCTGTAATTATTGAATTACATTGATGTAAATAAATTAAAAGATGTTAATATAGATGGCCTTATAAATTAAGGCGTAGGTAAAATGAAAGTTAGTTTTAGTAATATATATAGATTAATCGGTTTATACTTGAGAAGTAAAGACTTTGAATTTAGCTACAAATATTTTGAGTAAATTAGGAATAAGAGTAAAATCTTATTTTATTCAACCAAATCTTTAATAAAATTTACAAATCAGTTCACTTAAAATAAATACTATAAGTCAAAATAAACCGAGTCAATATTACAAGGTGCAACGTCACTAAAATGAACCGTATAAAGATGTATAAATATATAATGAGGTGACTATATATAACTTACGTGTTTATTATTATTATTATTATTATTATTATAATTATTAATATTAATAAAAAGAATATCAGATATTTAATCCTCTCACATTCATCAACGACAAATATCTCAAATAAAATTCACAAAACAGCCTTACAATTTCTAAAATTAGAGCCTGAAAAAGTTTCTAAGTTTTAATGTTCACACATTAAGATCTCTGTCCACACTCTATCAGCAAATATTATACGTAAAATATAGTCAACTACTTTTTGCACTCTCAGATTGCCAATTATCTCTTTGTTGGCTTACAACGAATTTCTTTGACGAAAAAAATAGACAAATAATTCAAAAAATAAAATTGGAGGACCGCCGACAGTACAATTCAGTGCACCCCGATGCTCTCTCTTCATCCCCTTCATTCTATTTATACTCCATTGTCATTCATTTTTCCGAAAATTAATTAAAAAATCCAGATTTTTTTTTTCCCATAGGCATTGAACACTTCACAGGAAACCCAGATCCAGATCGGCCATCGTTTTCCTTGCAGAGAAATGTTCTTGCTCGTTTTTTGGTCTTGATTTCATTGTTTATCCTCCAGGTACTTTATTTCAATATCACGATCTTTCATTCCCTTGTTTAGTCGATTGATTTCTCTTTATTCCCCTGTTGATTGAGGAATAGGCGTGTTTTTTTCGATTTTATGTGGATCTTGTGTTTATGTGTTGCGGTGAGGGCTTGCTCATTCACCGAATTACGATCCGGATTGCGTTTTTTTGGACTTGAGACTCAATTCGCTCGTTTTATGGCTGTTGCATTAACAATGTTGTACGATCTTGTAGTTCTTTTGATATATCAATAGAACAAAATTGCGTGTGAAATTTCTGTTTCGGATCTGATCATTTCCATTTACGTCTTGGATATTTACTGTTTGTGAACTTGTAATTAACTTCAATCGATACTTTTTTTTTACTTTGTTTGATGATTGTGGATTACAATTTGGAAAGCACCTGACGAACTTGCAACTACTTTATTTTTGTAATGCAATTGTCATTTGTTGTAGGCATCAGCTTATTGTTAAAATACTATCTGAGCAGATGGAGTTAGGATCCACTGGTAGTGTCAAATGTTTTTTTTTGGTTCAAGGCTCTATCAAAATAAAATATGGTTGATATAAATGATTTTTTCAGATTGCAGTTCATTTGAGTTGCATTTAGCACAAGTTAAGACGTCCAGGAATTAAATTACCACTAGGTTTCATGTTTTTGTTCCGACTTTTTATTTGCAATTTGTTGATTTTTAAATGTGAGCCTGCAGATCCATACTTATGTTAACGTGTGAACCGAGCCACTGCAGTCTTTCCTGATTTTTATCAGCTTTCAGTGCCAGAATAAACTCTTGTTGCATCACAAAACTAGCAATGTCGAGAAGACCAGCGAGTAACACTAGGCGCCTTGTGGGCGCTGGAAGCTTCCTTTTGCTAATGCTTTCCCTTCGAAGACACGATCCTCTCCTGTATTGTCGCTTACCCTGGTTTTACTGGTATTACTCATCTCTACTGGTCATGTTTTCTTCAAACTTTTGATTTTGGACGTGTCACTGTTTAAAAATTGAGCATACTAATCATTCAGCTTCATTACTTTGTTTCCATTTTCACTTGCAGGGCGCAATCCTACTTATTGGCTATATGTATAGTGGATCAGGTTTGTATTTCACTGTCTGTACCATTACACATTGATCTTAATATACAATCCAGCCTAAGTTGATCTTTATGGTGCATGACTTCAGCAGCTAAATATGTCTAATAAAGTATTCACTTCTGAGTTCTGACTTATTTATTCAATGTAATATACCCACCTTCTATTCCATCCCATTCCCAACTCATCTAAGATTTTCTGGTAACAAAATAAGGATATATGAAATGAGTTAATTAAAAAATGAAATTGGTAAATAGGTAAAATAATGTCCATCCAACTCCGTCCTGCACTTGGTTTTAGGTATGGAGCCTTTGGTCATTCACAAAGTATAATAATTATGGATTGAACTATGAAAACTGCATAGATATCTTTTGGTTTTGTTACACCTTTTTCTATTTTACTTTCTTTACTGTATACAATATGCATATAAAACTTTCACTGATATGGAGATCATCTTACACCGCAGGTCGCAAAGATGTTGTGAGTAGGATTGAAGGTAAGCAATAGTTTTTTACTTTAACTCGTATCATAGGCAAGATTTTTGTTTACTTTGAAGTGTCTTGTGTGATCTTGATGTATTCATTGTGTTCCAGGAACAGTCACACTTTGCTGAGTTCTTCATAATCTTCTTGTTGATTGTATTGATATAAAAGGGAATAAATTTATATCCAAAGTTTTATGGCAGTCATAGTTGTGTAAGTAATGGTGAATTATGAGGGAGTGCTGCTAATCTGTTCTTGCTGCGTGCCTGGATTTGTTTTCTTGTTATCTCGCTTCTCCAGAAAAATAAACAATTTGCGCCAAAAAAAATACTT
Source organism: Fagopyrum tataricum (assembly GCA_002319775.1). NCBI lineage: Eukaryota > Viridiplantae > Streptophyta > Magnoliopsida > Caryophyllales > Polygonaceae > Fagopyrum > Fagopyrum tataricum. The sequence continues at coordinate 2,469,623 of CM008284.1, forward strand.
GCTAAGTAGACTGTTATGTGCAGGACAATTCTCTTCAACACTAGAAGTTTCAAGGGCGATTCCTTTCCTTAAAAAGGCTTATGGTAATGCAATGCACAAGGTTTTACATGTGGGCCCTGAAACCTGTTCTGTTGTATCCGCATTGTTGAAAGAAGCAGATACAGAAGCATGGGGTGTTGAACCTTATGATATTGAGGATGTCGATGCTAGCTGTAAAAGTCTTGTGAAGAAAGGCATTGTCCGCGTTGCTGATATCAAATTTCCACTTCCATACCAATCAAAGTCGTTTTCTTTAGTTATTGTATCTGATGCAATTGACTACCTATCACCAAAATACCTAAAACAAGACTGTTCCAGAGTTAACAAGGGTGGCTAAAGACGGCATTGTATTATTCACCGGTAATTCTGATACTTATAAACAGGAATTCTTCCTGGTTATATGACGTGCTTCTTCACCCCTGATACGTTTTAATGTTCATCGACATGTTTCAATATTTTTATTTTTTACCTCTTCTTTCAGGCAAACCCGGTCAGCAGAGGCTAGAGTTACTGAACTAGCCAAATTCGGAAGGCCGGTTAGTATATCCATACACTCTTTCAATTTTCCGACTTCGTTTTTTAGTCAAACCTGGTCAGTACAGGTGAAGAACATGCAAGATTGCATAATCTTCATATATGATATATGTTCAGCAATTCGGAAATCTACCATTCCTTTACCAACTTGACATAGCTTATCCTTTTTTGAGTTTCTGTGCTATTTATGATCATTAAAATCCTATCAAGCGTCAAATTTGATCAAATATGATCTTCCAACAACATTGTACATATTATCAAAATTTCTATGCTTGTTCTTGTTAAGGCGAAAATGCGGAGCCACTCTTGGTGGATACGGTTTTTCCTCCAGCTCGGGTTGGAAGAGAACGAAACAGCCGCTAAGAAGTTCGAGCAGGCTGCTACAAAGAAGGGATATAAGGCAAGCTGCCAAGTTTTCCACCTCAACGCATACAGTTAATTTTTCAACATGAAGCTACAAGGCAGCGGTCACCACTTTACTCTATGAAGTTAGTGTATTGTAGGATCTCTGTTATTAGCACTTTTGGTTGTGTTTCTCATCCATTCATATTACCATTATATTTTTAAAACAATGTTCTTTATTTATGTAGCAATTACCATTCAAATTTGTGAAGTTTATGTACACGGTTAAGCCCCCAAATTTCACAAAAATTGGACAGTCTACAAAACCTTTATAAATTATAATTTGTGTTTGATGCTCTACCAAATACTCTTTTATTTGTTTCATCCTAAAATCAATGTTGGCTACAGTAATCAGTTTTCCTCTAACAAGAGAGTTTGAGCATGCAAAGTTTTGTTTTTGCAACAATGGAATGCTGTAAACTTTCTCTCTATTGAACAAAAGTTCAATTCATTATACATTGTTAAAATAAATGCTAGCATTGATTTGGTGAATAAAATATAATCAAAATACAATTCCTAGGTGCTTACCAATAATCCACACGAACACTTGCCATCCTTGAAGCAATGAAACCTTTTCCCACCCTAACAATGAAGTAACACAAAATAAACGCATTATGACAATCACACAAATCCTCAATTCTTCATATCTGCTCCTGGGTTCTAAGAAGCCAAATGCAACCGCAAGCTTCTCGCTATGGCAAGTCTCCTTCTCTGTATCCCTATCCCGACATCTTTAACCAACGCCCACCTCAAATCCGGAACGTACCCAACTCGCTTTATCTTCTCCATAATCACCTCCAAATGCTCATGAATCTCCCTTAACATTGGATGTGAGCTCTCTTCAGCTACAAAAACATGTGTTTTCTTATCCAACTCAATCCAACTGCATCCCGGTTTCTTCTTAACTCCTCTATCTCTCATTACTTTCTTAACAGACTGAAACTCATCCCATTTTCCTGCACCAGCATACATATTTGCTAGCATGACATAAGGAACTGCACTTGTAGGATCTAACTCGACAAACTGGTTGGCGGCTTTGATGGCTAACTCAATATTTCCATGTTTCCGACAAGCAGCAAGTATAGCTGCCCAACCGATTGTTCCAGGGTTATATTTCATCTTCCCAATCAAACTCTTCCACCTTGGTTAAATTTCCAGCTCGCCCAAACATGTCAATCATGCACGAATAATGTTCAGATTCGGTTCAAGGCCGAATTTCTCAAACATCATGTTGAAATACTTCTCACCCTCTTCGACTTTCCCTGAATGCGCACAAGCAGAGAGAGCTGAGACAAAGGTTATATCATTAGGCTTCAAGTAGTTTGTCTCAAGCATCTGATCAAACAGAAGTAGCTTCTGCTCCATCTCCATGTTGTGCAAATGCAGCAATCATTGTATTTAAAGAAACAATGTTATGCTCAATCATCTTATCAAATAATCTCCTTGCATCTTTAAGGTTTCCACATTTTGCATACATTGCAACAAGGGCATTCTCAACAGCAATCCGGTTTGATGGGATATCGGATTTCAGCATTAACGAGTGTATCTGCTTTCCTTGGGATGGGGATGATAGATTAGCACATGCAGTAATCGCACAGACAAAGCTACAATCGTCTGGGTGTGGCCAATGCGTTGCATATTCCTAAAATACGCAACAGCCAGCTCGGGATCCTGCTCGTCTTGAGAATAACCGGATATCATTGTGTTCCAAACAACCAAATCAGGATTCGGGATTTCACAAACAGTTTCATACAATCTGTCATTTTGCCACACATTTGGAATACAAATCAATCAAACCACTGCCAACGTGAGGATTTTTGGTTAAACCTTTCTTGATCAACTGAGCATGAAACTGAAGGCCACCAAACAAATCTGTAAGACTAGTGAAAGCAGTCAAAACACTAGCAAGAGTATACATGTCAACCCGAATACCCAACGTTACCATTTGCAGGAACAAATCCAGCGCCTTTGACCCTCTATTATGCTGACCATACGCAACGATCATCGCATTCCACGACACCTCGTCTTCAATCCCCTCATCCCAAAGAAAACTCTCTCTGCACTTCCAAAACTTACTTTTACTATAGCAAGTTATGAGGGCATTGTTCATAGAAGCATAAGAATCAAACCCACCAACAACCGCCAAACAATGCAATTGACTTACCAAAAATTCGCCTCACAACAAGCTGTAACAAGCCCAGAGAAAGTGAAACCATCCATCTCTAAACCCATTCGCCTCATCTCATAAAACAAATCGAGGGCGGTTTTGATTCTCCCCGTTCAGCATAGGCGGAAATAAGGGTATTGAAAGAACAGAATCTGGGTCAGGAATTTTGTCGAACAGTTGATGGGCAATTCGTGGTTGGGATTTTTTTGCATAAGCAGAGATTATGGTATTGTAAGAAAACACATTTGGTATAAAATGGAGTCGAAGGCTTTCCTGGCAGTGGAAAGAAGACGACATTTGGAGTATAAGAGCACGAAGTGATTGGATAGATAAGTTGAAGGAGGAACAAGAGACTTTATGTATAGTGTTTGAAGGGATTTGCCCGTTAAAAGGTCTTTCTGGGTGATGGATTGTTTCAAAATGTCCCGGAAGTTTTGTAGAATCCATTGAATGGGTAAATTTTTGTTCATCAACGATTGATTTAACCAATGAACTCAGATTTCAAATGCCATGAAATTGGTGTTTGCCGCGTGATTTCCATACTATGGTTGCTAGGCGTACAAATAAAAAATTTCTTTTAAATATTTTTCTCAATTTTAAAACAGGTAAATTTTGGATGGTATATGGCCACTATTATTTTTTTTTCGGATCATGTACAAGAGTTGTTTTTTTTTAAAGTTTTCCTACTGTGTTTTAAGTTTTAAATTTTTTTGGATTATACTATTTTATTATCCATTACTTAATATTTTAAGAAAGAAAATTTTATACTGTGGACATTCAAAATGACTATAAATATATTAGTAAATAAATTGGACATAAAGTAGTAACACACTAAAAATGAAACTCACAAGTTAATGTTTTTCTCAAAATCTCATAAGATCTTCAAATTGGTATTTTAGGCATTAATCTAAAGTTTGATGGTTCTAAATATATCATATACGTTTTTTAAGTATAAATTTAAAAAATGACCAAAATATAGCTTACGTGGATGTGGTTAAAGTTATTGAATCTTAAAATTGAATTATAGGGTTGATTTTAGATGTTAGTCATGCTAATCGCAAATATCTTATTTATTTTCCGAAGTTGATGCTCAATTTGGTTGACATTAGTTTACACCGAACACCATTGTGGGTTAATATTTCTAACGGTAAATTTGTTTTGTGACTTTTGCTTTCCAGTGTGCTACGACTTTGAGGATCATTGAGCTTTATCCTAAAGATTGAGCCAAGCTTGCATTTGGACTCGCTAAATTTCAATCAGTCTCTATCAAAAAATATTTGAGCATTGTCAGGGGCTCGGTAGTGGAAAAAGTAAATCGACGATTTTCTCATTTGCCTTATTGCAAAAGTAGGTTATCCGGACTTCATAAGTCCGTTTGATCCATAGCCATCTACAATGTTCTTTACAAGGTGATTACAAAGGTTCTTGTACAACGGATGTAATTGAAGTTTTGGGTGACTTATTAGGACTCACACACCAGGCAACTTCATCCCAAGACGAGTGATTCAAGACAACTTAGTACACATGCATGAAGCAGGGAATCATGTAAGCAAGAGGTAAGGAAGAGGACATGTAGAAGATGGATGTTGTTAAACACGATCTAGAGAAAAGCGAGGGCTAAAACGTGAATTCAAATCTTGCAAATAATATACAAGACTTGTTTGAAATAATACGGTAAGGTTTGAACACAAGGAAATTAAAGTCATGATTTTAATGATTAAAAGTAAAACCCAATTTATATTAAAAAAAACAACTAAAATAAAAAGGTGTTAATCGAGTAGACAAAAGACGCGAAGTCGACCAAGATAGAGGATTATGAAACAAGTGTAGTGAAACACAGAATAAAACAATAAAAATACAACAACAAGGAAGTCAATCCATAGAACTAGGTGTCTTGACACAATAACAATCACGGAAGAACGGGGGGAGGGGGGTAGTATATCACATTTCAAAACCCGAATAACCACAACAATGCATATTAATCAAATCTCAATTCACAATCATTCATATCATAAGTTATTTAGCAATGTTATGAAGCAAACAATATTCCGCAACTCTGGCATCTTGTAAATACCACTTTGAAGCACATATAGACCCAAAGAACATCCACGCACAAATACACGTGCAACTATCTCATCTTGCATTAGATGAGCATTAGACTACCATAAAGTATGAACTAGACATGCAATCAAAGGATATAAAATAATCACAAATATCATAGATCCATCATGCAAAATCGGGATCTTCAGACCCTATAACATAATGAAATTAGCTAGACATAACTTACAGAATTTCTCCGATAATAATTTGTTAGAACCTCATGAACATGTTGTGGTGGAGTCAACCTACAAGAGAGATCGAGTCGACCGAAATGAATAATATAACACTTATTAAGGTTTCCGAATGTGAATACTAAGTAAAAGAATAGATATAAAAAAACCTAATGGCGAAAATGACCTTATTTATAAGGTCGGTGTTAATCTACAAACATTATATCTAAGGAAATATTTGGGAAGAGAGAGAGAAAAATACATCTTCCAAACTCTGACATGGACTTCATCGGTTGACTCGGTCAAACGTAGTATTTGGACTTGACATAGAACAAAACACAACGTTTGGAAGATGTAGTCATGTGCTCCTCACAAGGATGGTGATTGAGTCGACCGACTTCTTTGATCGACTCAACAAAGTGTAATCTTCGAGCACCTATTTATTTTTCACCTCTCGGCTCTCAATCAATTCTATTCTTGTACTAAACTTTCTTGACCTGAAGGAGAATTGCTAGTAGTAGGCATTCTTCTAAAGATAACTCCATTTTAGTTCCAAATAAACTAAAATTTCTTCAATGTCACAAAAAAACGCGAGTAGTTCTCCAAAACAACAAGTTAAGGAAATATTGTAGAAAACAATGCAAAACTAACCGATATGCTTTGAAGACTTCTAACGATTCTCCTAAACAAGACATGCAATTCCTCGTTAGCATCCTCTCTCTAGCATGGTACACATGTGTCAAGCATTTATTAGAAGAAATTGGGATATCCAAATTCGTCACGTCTACCGTAAAACAAATATTGTTGCGAGCTTTTTAGCTGGTGTTGCTCTGAACTTATCGATTGGGAATCATGTATTGTGTGACCCTCTTGAGTGTGTAGCGGACCTTCTTATTGCATATGTAAGGAGTTGGGCTATCCCCTAAGTTAGTATTACTACTTAACCCTTTTCCAGTCTATAATAAGTGTGACTAGAAGCGCGGATGATACCGAACATCTTTCTAACAAAAAACCCTATAATGAGCTCAAACCTAATGCGCATGTACATGTTTCTTGAATGTGCAAAGCCATACATTATATTTTTTTTTGATAACGGAAAGCAGTTAGGTTGACCTACCTCTTAGAAGTAGTCTAACCTAAAAACATTACGTATGAGAACACGAAGTTCGGGATCATTAAAAAAATTTGTGTTTGATGATGAGATTCCTAATTGGGTCAATGAGTCAACAATACAATTGATTGTTAGAGATATGACACCAAGTCTCCCTATGTTTTGAGTTAGTTGCCGAGACCAAGTGCGTGTCAATGCTCATATGTGTGTCATGATGGCTACGATTGTAGGAGGCAAGGCCAAGTGACCGACACGATAGAACGTCGAGATAATTGGGTATGAAATTGAATTGGAAGGAAGCAAATCTAGAACCAAGTGACTAGACCTAGTCAAGTGTGACTTGGCTCGGGCTTACTCTCACGAAGCTCAACACAATGTGTATGAGCTCATCTAGGCCCGAACGTCTTGTCTTAGCCTTGACAAAGCCTGAAAATGGCAATGCCGGTGCTCAGCATAGTTGGACATGGTTGGTCATCGCTAGACATACCTCACCCAAGTTTTCCGCAACTTATGTTGAGTCTTGTGAACTTGGAAGAACTTAAAAGTTATCTTGTATTGACGAGAGAATAGGTATCTTCCTTAAGAGTCTTGTTTGATCAAGATTCTTCTCAAAAAGACTTCCATCTATACGTAAGGAAGTAAGTTCTACAATTGACTATCTTTGTAACGTTATTGTCTTATCCCACTAAGATGTTTGTGGTAACCCTATACGGGACAAATATACTTAGAAGGAAAACTTCATTGTGAATGATTCAATCGATAATCCAAATCAAGTTGAAACATAAAAAATGTATGCTTCGTATGTTATTTGGTTGTTGTAATTGAACTTGTTTAAATATGAGGGCAAACGTCTATTACATTCGGAGATTGCTTTCCCTTGGATAAATAATATTTTTGAGTAGGATTAATTTAATATTATGTTTATTAAGGCTACGTCTACTCATTGATCAAGACTATGAGCCATGATTATAGATTATAATCTCTCCACCTAAATAATCAAGGCTTTGTCTACTCATCATCGTGAGATTACGAGCTATAAGTAACAGAATCGTTGTATGCCTTATTATTTTGTTCTCTTGCATGTTAAGCCACACACCGAAAATCCAACATTGATTTCTCTAAAGATATGCCTAATCTAGACTTCGTAAAAAACGAAGATTCAACCTGAAGTCGGATAAAATTATCTCGACCTCCCACGAGCAACTTCAATAACCTTGAAGTGTCTTGATGACACACAACTCGTCACCATCGATTTTGATTTTTTTTATTTGCAACCTAATAGCTTCTTGCAAGTCAAAATTAAGTTTGTGGAATTCAGGCTATGCTTTTCCTATCTGATGGTAATGTTGTTTTTGGTGATGACCTATGTGGATAGCAATCCTTGTCTTTGACAATTTTATTTTGTCGTTCGTGTATTTGATTATTAACGAAAGCAATTGTGTTATTAGATGAGTCAAAAGACTTATTATTGAATATAACTTTGTTCATAGAGAACCAAATACCCCACTATATATTAGTATACTAGTATGCATGTGAACCCCTTTTCTCAAATTTTATCTTTAATTTTATAAAAAATATAATTTACTTTTTTTATTCTCATGATTGATGTTGTTTATTTTGCACAAGATTGTTTTGTCAATTTTAGTAATGATTTGTTTGGCAAAAGAGCAATTCTAAACTATATGGCATAAGTCCTCGAATTGATGGTTACCCAATTCACGTTTTCTAGTTACCGTAAAATTTCTTTCGTCATGTTTTACTTTATTGGTAATCTCCTTTTTGAAAATTTTCCTATAAAGTTCTTAATTCAATTTGTGTTACGTTTTCAAATCCAGTCGCATGCATTTAGAGGAATTAAAACACTTATCCTCCATTAATAACTCCAAAACAAACTTGGTTGAAAATCTCTCATTTTAGCTACACCACAAATATACTTTATCTTGTATTTCAAACGACTTCTTAATATCAAATTATAATAAAAAAAAGTGTATCTAAAATTGAGAGTTCACAATAAAATAATAACACAATGCTATAAAAAAATATAATTTTGATGAATTACATTATTTTGGTATTAAATAACATATTAAAGTCAACTATGTCAACGGAGAAACTTGTATAAAGTTAAAAGCAAAAAGAAGAAAAAACTAATATATTATATATATATATATATATATATATATATATATATATATACCAAAATAATCAATTCCTGCAAACACCATAAATCACTTCAAACTCAAAATAATATTCAAAAAACAAATAAAATACACCAAATTGTCATCATAGAGATCCCATCATACCTAAGAAGCACATTAACACACGTTTTTTCTCTTTTTTTTTTCCCGATGCAGACATAAGAAATGTGTGACATATAATCTGAAATTGTTCAAATGCAATACAAATATCCAAACATGCTAAAAAAAATTGTAAGTATCCTACCCCAAGCTTAAATCTCACATTGTCCCTAATGTGAATAATAAGAAGGAATAAAAAACAATACTTACAATGTAAAAATGAAGCAAGGTCCTCTGGCGCGTCCTACTCGAATGGTGGAGGTGGATCACGTGGGTAGTACAGGTTGTTCGGGTCATAGAAACGCCCGAACATGTGATGATAGATATCACCATACATCCCCTCAGAAACAGAATAACGCATATCCTGCTCAGTCAACCTCTCCTCAATCCTCTGCTGGCCATGCTCTATCCTCTGCTAGCCATGCTCCCCGAAAGCACCAAAACTCTTCGACAATTGGGCATTGAACTCTCATAACCGGGTATAAAGGAATCATAAGGCGATATTTAAGAATTGTGCGATACTCAACCGGAGATATACACTTGTCCAAGTCCATCAATGGATATGGCAAGAAGGAAATATATTTACGTAATTTAAACCATAAATAATTCAACACGATCTTTATAACCAAAATCTCAATTAATATATATCAGTAGTAGAAGAGAAGTTAATTTATAGCTTAATTTAATTGTTTACTAATTTAGCTACCAATATAATTTTAGAAAATCAAAATCATATAAGTAAAAGTATGAATTGAAAACAATCTCCATACATCTTTTTATAAAAATAAATAATAAAAAAAAGTTCGAAATAATCTAATAAGATCTAATTTATCAAAATTAATCAAGAGAAGAAAATTTTTAAATTTTATCCCATAACAATTAATATAACAATTAATAGTAAGATGATATGTGGTAAAAATGATAGGTCTAAAAGGAAATTATTAAACCAATAAAATCATACATTGTTATAACCGGTACAAAATATCATAAGATCAATTTCATGTAAATTAGTTTATAATCATCTCAATAAACTTTTCCTGAAACAAATATGTAAAAATGAATTGTGTTTCTTCCTTTCGCTTTTGACACGTTTAGGTTTCTTGCGCCTGATGCTGTCGAGATTCTCAAGATGGTGCGACGGGTCTTACATGTAATGTTGTGTTTTAGGTCTTCAGACGTAGTTTTTAGGAGGATCGGTTTTGTTATCCAGAAAGAAGTCGCGGCGTAATTTATTGCTCGTCTATCTTCTGTCCCGATGTAAATAATTAATTTTTATCAGTAAAAAACTTATAATTAACAATTAAACACACCTTACAATTTTTATTTTTTTATCAAACCAAAGGCTCTAAACCGGGTTCAACCCGGTAGTTAATCACCTACATCCAAAATTTAGAGATCATGGACCCACAAAAAGTAATTAATCCAAGCATTAGAAAAACTATTGGCGGTGGGTTGGTTTAGACACCATACGGTGGTCTTGATTTGTTTTGATTCTCAATTAATATTTCCAAAAACAGCAACTAACTTTAATTGGTTTTACACCAATCATCCATCCCTAACCACCCTTTTGTTGAAATAGACAAATAGTTTTAAAGAAAAGTACAAAAAAGGGCTATGAACTTTCCTTCTTAACCAAATATAGCCCATAGTATTAGGGATTGGTGTTTGCGTTACAAATTTGTTACTTCTATTTCAAAGCAAGCTTACTCGCCGACCTCTTTTAAATTTCGAATGCATATAATGTATTCATATAAGAGTCTTTGTGAATCATACACATGTCGTTGCAAAATTTACACACCACATATTTTGAGTTTTGTACACGGGAAATGTTTCGTTTTTCGCTTTTGACCCCACCTTCACGAATTTTAACAACCATACCATTCCAAAATTACTATAATTGTCAACTATATGTACAACCCTTATATGGTTATTCGGATACCAAATTTTGCTTACATTCTTACTTAGATCTAGTTTATTTTGGTGTTGGTTGATTGGAATAAGGACAATTTTCATAATGGGATAAAAGATGTGTAAAGCATGAAAAGTACTACTTTTCGGGGATGCAAAAACAAAAACGATTTTTGTGGTCATCGGAAATGAATGGGATGAATTTATAAAAGTCCTACACAAACAAATTGAAAAGTGACGGTCGTGCATACGAGCACACATGTGTATTAGATCAATCCCAACATATAAGTTTAATGATGTTTCATCCTAAGATTAATTGGTGATAAGAAGAGTAGTTCACTGATATGACAGAAATAGATCTAGATCCAAACACAATGACAGATATTCTAGCCCACCATACAAGCTCAATCAACTACAACAAATAGAGTTGTTAAACATGGCTTCTCCGGCTTCAACGGCTATGGATTTTTACTCCGGTGGCCCGACAAAAGACTAATGAGAAGATGTTGGCCTCCAAGCCGTTGTCGATAGCTCTTCTCGGACCAATTTCTCTTATTACCTAGATTATTTTATAACCTATTTCTTTGGTATTGGTTATGTTTGGTATAATATATTACAACTAGAATATGTTTGATATTGGATAAATAAGAGACCTACTTTATTGATGAAATGTTAAATCCATACGATCACCACTACGATTAGTCTAACAACACGAATTTTGATCATATATTTTGACTTCCTATTAAGATAATGTAATGTTAAATCCAGTATGCTAAAGTGCATCTTCTCTTACTTGTCTCGCACACACACGTATTGAAATGTGTATTAACTGATGGACGTAAATAGTATAAATATTAAGGGTCCGTTTGATTTTAATCGTTAAAATGGAAATATAATGGATATAAATTTAGTTCATAGTAGATTTTTTAATAAATTTTTTTTTGAATTTTTTTTTTGTGGTTTAAGCAATTATAGTGAAATTTAATTAGTTTTAATGCCCTAAAAAACAAAATGGTAGAAGCAAATATATTTTGCATGAAATTAAAAGAAACGATTACTAAAACTTTAATGAACAAGGGTACTAATATGCACTATATACATTTTTATTCCTTCTCCATTTTCGAAATTACAATCAAATCATAGCGTACATTCGATAAATTACTTTTTACATCAATTATTTTATAATTGGGTGGGTTATTTAAAAATACACACTCTTACGTACGTACGCATTGTTAAATCAGTCTAACTTTCAAAACTCTAGCCAGCTAGTATCAATTACTCAATTAATGGTTCACGTTTTTTTCGTAAGTCTCATGTTTTGTCCCACTCTTTTAACCTGTAGATACGTTTCTTGAGTAATCAGCACTTAAAAATATTGATGATTACGACATTTTTGTTAAGGGATTAATAACTTAATTTGGCAATAATATCATGCTGAAACGATACCTAATCAGTAGATATGAAAAAGTCGGGTCGGTTCGTCCGTCCGGATAAATGTACGGCACACGCAATGCACATGTAATACGCTAGTATATATCTAGACAAATATAAACGAGATTAAATCTATAAGATTTTTTAGGATAAACTCTTCTAAAATAAGTAAAAATCTAAATCTTCAACATCTTATTCTCAGTGTGACCGGAGTTGATCTTTTAAGTGTATAACCAAGGTTTTTTCTTAAAAAACCTTGAAAATCTTTAGACAACTTGCAATTTGATAGAAGATTTCTTTTGTTTAATTCTATACATCTTTACGACGTCTTTTTAAGGACGTCTTGTGTTCCTAAAATTTAAACTCAAACGTACAAACTATTATAATAACAAAATTGGATCATCTTATTATTTTTCATTTTCTTATGTGGGATTATTTGACATTATTAATGATATTGATTTGTATTATATGCTAGTATGAGATAAGATGATATTATATATATTTAAAAAAAATATTATAATCATAAAACTACATAATTTAATAATATAAGATGTATAAAAGATATGGAAAGTTTATTGAATTATATTATATAAACTTAATATACATTACAATTAGTCATCTAGTATTATTCAAGGATGAGCATAATGTTTTTTGGTTTTTATATTAAAATAATAGATTTTAAAAAAAAAACTTATCGAGATCTACCAATATCTATACTACAGGAGTACAGCAGATAAGGTAGCTAGTGGTCGGACTGTATTAGAGAACCGCTTGTCCAGCGGACCGGGTCCACGAATAGTGAAAGAAGGCCGCCTAAAAACAGAGGAGGAAACATAGAGGACCCCAGCCGAGGACAAAGTTTGTTTGGGCCCTACTACTTTACGGGCCTCAAATTCGCAAACAATTGAGAAAAAAAACTAAAAAATAACAAATAATTTTATATAACGTCGATATTATGAAACAAACAATTTAAATTGATTAATCTTGAACTCGTTAACTCAATCAATTATAGTGAAAACCGTCATGAAAAGCGGACATGATTATTTTCGACAAATCTATTTTAATTTCAAGGTGTACACAAGTTAGAATTCAACATGTCTTTAGGAAATCAACGTCGTCGCAGATAAACTCGCATATCTCGGTCATTGCTTGAATACGGGTGACGGGAGCATTCCACTGGACGTTGAAGACTTCATCGAAAGGATGCTCTAGGACGGTCAACATTTAGATGTTGACCCTTCTTGTATTCTTACCTTTGTATCAAAAAACAAAACCTTCTTCTTATTTATGCGACCGAAAGTGCGGAATTATAGTTAAATTAATTGTGACTTGGGGTATGAAAGCGAAATTGCATTTAATTAATTTTTTACTTGGATCCGAGTGAAATTGATTTTTAATTCATTTCGTACTGGGTTCGAAAGCGAAATTAAGTTTGATTAATTCCATACTTAATGACTGAAAGCGAAATTGGTTTTAATTAATTCCGCACTTGAACCCCGAAACCGAAATTCGTTATAATCAATTTCACTTTTGGGTCCCGAAACTGAAACGAAAAAAAATAATTAATTAAAAAAATAACCGATTTGACTCCGTATTCGAAGTGCGAAATTGAAAATTTTTATAAATAAAATATATGGATATGTCTACCATGACCCGTATATAATCAACCTAATCCTTTTTTAGAATAAATACTGATACAAATTATTACTTTATAAACAAAATTGCAGATATTTTAAAATTTTTAGTACAAAGCAAGATCAAATTCTGAAATTGTGAAGTGTAATTTTAGGTTGGTGTTTTTTATTTAAGTTTATTTTTATAGCGAAAACGAGTTTAATATATTAGTAGATCTTAATATATCAAAATGTCGTAGGAATAACCTATGACGAGATCAGGCCAAAGTAAATGGTACACCATTAAATTACACTTCACAATTTCAGAATTAATGGGTCAAGCAAATTGTAAATCATAAAACACCAAGCTAATTAACTTTTTAGCTTCGTGATAGGTTATGGGTCAAACAAAACTGACCGCCCCGATCTCCACCGGAATAAGGTCCGGTGAGATTCAATCCAAATAGCGTAAAATTTGTCTTATGTATAGTCGGGATAAAACATTTAATACCTCAATCCCATACCATCCCGTCTCGACACTACTTAAAATTTTTACTAGTTTAGTATGATAAGCATTTGAGTGTGTCGAGGCAACATTGAAAGTTTGGGATGATTCGAATAGAATATAAAAGTCACGACGATATTTTTAAGTTTTTAAAAATTGATAGATTTCGTTGGGTCATAATGGACGTGGGGTCCGTCGCATGTCGAACGCATATGCGCGTTGGGCCCAAGTCCAGCACACAAACCCAACAGGGTTCCATCCCCAACCTTATATACTAGACTTGTTATCCCAATATTGTCGATGTGAGAACCATAATCCCCACACGCCCCGAGCGCATATGCGCGTTGGATCCAAGTCCAACACACAAGCCCAGCAAGGTTCCATCCTAAAACCAATTGACAATAGGAGGAGTAGTCCACCAACCTTATATACTAGACTTGTTATTTTCAATATTGACGATGTGAAAACCATATTTTGTGACACGATTTGTAAACTGAAAAATATTAAACACAATTCGACAAAATAAATTAAAGAACGACGAAATTTCCTTTTAACCTTTTAAAATTTGTTAAATAGTCAATCAAAAAACATTTTTGTTGATAAAAGTTAAAGAGAAACTTTACTCGATACTAACTCTTAATATTTGATGGGTTTGGTTTTTGCTTTTGAAAACAAACAAAATTTAATTAGTTGGATAAATAAAGTTCAACGACAGAACATGCATGGATACGTGTTTTTGCCCTTTTTAGTTACTTGATTATTGTATAGAAAACCCAATGGAGCTTCCTTATTCATTGTTCAAGTAGTGATTATGTAATTATTTTTGAAAATGCATTTGATTTCAGTTTTCTAATTTTTGGATAGTCAATGATTTAAAAACGCGTGTTAATATTCTTTTAAAAGATTAAAAAAAACTCTTAATATTATAATACCTTAAATTTGATCTTAATTAATTTCTTAATTATAAATTAATACCAATGCCAATAGGTTTTTTTTTTGTTTTTAACAAGTATAAAATAAATCTATCGATTTAAAAGTGTTTAACAACTCTTCATACGAACGTGTGTTCTGTATGAAATCATCGCACTAAAAGATTTATGGTCTTACGAGTATCATCTATTCAATATCATTTTTTGGCAAGCAATTGTTACTCTTATTTTCGTGTTCCTTTGCCACAACTTCTCACCGGAAGATGGAAATTGATCCACCACCGGTTCTACCTGGCCCCTCCTCCGCCGAATTGCAACTTACGTGGTGTCGGGTGGTTGGACGGATATTAACTTACGTGGTGTCGGGGCTGATGGTACCGTTCGTTGTGCTACATCTTACTGTTGGACGGGTATTTTTCGCAACTTAAGTTGTGTAGTCACGGATGGGTCTTACTGGGTGCTTGCGGACGGTAATGATATCCGGTTTTGGGAGGACAAATGGATTTCTAATGTTCCTCTTGCATTGCAGTTTCCAGCGACTTACACGTTTGTTACTAGGGATGTTTTTGTTCGTTCTTACTGGAGCTAATGTTGACACAGTAACAAATCAAGGAGACCATGCATTTGAGATGTTTTGAAGCTGTACGTCAGATTGTATGTATGTCATTAAACATTATAATAAAACGTACGTGGTCAATTGCATGTTATCGTTCCTAATAGGTTCACTTTTGGACATTGATTTTCTAGCTAAGTTATAAGTTATAAGTTATAAGTATGTCTCCAAAATTGAGTTAATATCAAAATTAAGAAAAACATCAGTTATTAAATGGAGGTGTTAAATGTCACATCAAGAGGAATTTAAAACTTATGTGTCGATGATATTAGTTTCATAATTTTTTAATCAATTACCTTTTGAAAAAAAATCAATAATATTAATTTACCAAAATATTATTACTGATATGATTTTGAAGCCTTCTCAAAAAAAGGGCTTTAAACAAGTACGTTAAATTTTGTTTTGTGTTATTATTTATTAAAATATATTTTTTTTTACTAATAAGTTTTAGAAAACAAATAAAGTATTGTATGGATATTAAACTAGTTTATTAATGAATTGGGTATCAATATTATAATTTTTAAATGATTTTCATATTTCATTGCTAATATCAATAATGCATAGTAAATTGAATTATGCATTTTAATTTTCTGTTCTATGATATTATAATCAAATAAACCACCTTAGTATTTCTTTACTTCCAAATCTACTAAATTGTAATCAAAATCCACCAAATCACGTCCGTGTTAATTAAACTTCTCAAAAATCCCATTCAAACTAATTTCGCCAATAAACACGTTGACGTTGTGAAAATCCTTACAGTTAAGATATAACGCAAGGTTAATCGTACGTCCGAACACATATATTTATTAAACTCAAGCCCAAATACATTGAGATTTCGTGTTAAAATTAATTGACGATAGTCATACGATAAGAATTAACCCAATTAACAATAAATCTTTTAAACTCCATGAACAAGGCTAAAAAGCCATAATTGAAGTAATTAGAGGACAAGTAATTAACACACACTTAGATTTAAAAAAAAAAAAGAAAAAAAAGAGGACGGTTTGAACTACTGTGGCTATAATTACTCCCTAGTTTTATATAAAAAATATAAATTCCCAATTTTTCTTGCTTATAAATACTCTCATGGTTGCTTCCAAAGTCATCACTCAATTCTTTACTTTCAATCAACCCCAAACACACTCCATCACCCTCAACTTTCCTTCTTCCTCAACCTCCGAGCTTTTCAATATTTTAATCTTCTTGATTTCCGTTCAATAAACAAATAGACATTCAAAGCCTCTGCAACTATAAACTAAGTACCTAGCTAGCTATTAACTCGATCCATCAAACAAGTCAAAATGAAGAGTCTATCTAGCATGGCTTCCACCAATAGCCATGGCCAGGATTCTTCCTATTTCCTCGGTTGGGAAGAGTACGAAAAGAATCCTTACGATCAGATCGATAACCCCAATGGCATAATCCAAATGGGTCTAGCTGAGAATCAGGTATTATTTTCTGGGTTCGTTTCAAAATTCAAATCTTTGTAAATTGCTTGATACAGTACTGAACCGGGTTCAATTTTTTTGCAGCTATCATTCGATCTACTCGAGTCATGGCTCGAGATGAACCCGGATGCAGCCGGGTTCAAGCAAAATGGTCAACTTGTTTTTAGAGATCTCGCTCTCTTCCAAGACTATCATGGTCTCCCCCGAGTTCAAGAAAGTAAGTCCTTTATGACGTCATTATTATCTGTATATATTTATATGTATAAATGGGTTAATAATGTTTGATCAATCATTTTCCACAGGCTATGGTTGACTACATGTCTGAATTAAGAGGGAAAAAAGGTGACATTCAACCCAAATAATTTGGTACTGACAGCAGGAGCAACCGCTGCAAACGAGACTCTGATTTTTTGCCTCGCTGAACCGGGCGACGCTTTTCTTATTCCTGCTCCATATTACCTGGGTAAGTTAATTATATATTAATCTCTATTTAAATATAGATAAAAATGTAATTTAATGTACTGATTTAAGTTTTATTTGTATTTATTCAGTTTTGACAGAGATTTGAAGTGGCGAACAGGGGTGGAAATCATCCCAATAAAATGCAGCAGCTCGACCGGGTTCAGAATAACCCAAACCGCACTCGAAGAAGCCTACCAAACCGCGAAAAAGCGAGAACTCCGAGTCAAGGGAATTCTAGTAACCAATCCATCGAACCCACTCGGGACCACGTTAACACGTGTCGAGATTACACTCCTCCTATCCTTCATCTCCTCCCGCAACCTCCATCTCATCTCCGACGAAATCTACGCCGGAACCGTTTTCGCTGGCCATGAAGATTTTCTCAGTGTCATGGAGCCTCTCACCGCCGAAAAGCGTTTCAAAAACCTCCATGATCGTGTCCACGTCATCTCTAGCTTATCCAAAGACCTCGGATTACCCGGATTTCGGGTCGGGTCAATTTACTCAAGCAACCCCGGTGTAATCTCCGCCGCCACGAAAATGTCAAGTTTCGGGCTAATTTCTTCACAGACTCAACACCTTCTTGCGGCCCTCCTCTCCGACCACCACTTCACCGCCAAATACTCCAGCGAAAACCGCCGGAGACTTCAGAAAAGACAAGAGGAGATGATTTCAGGACTCAAAAGCGCCGGAAAATAAGCAGCCTTAGCAATTCGAATGCCGGACTTTTTTCTTGGGTCGACATGCGGCATTTACTCAAGGAAAAAACCTTAGAAGGAGAAATGGATCTTTGGAAGAAGATTGTTTATGAGGTCAAACTCAATGTTTCTCCTGGTTCATCTTGTCACTGTGAAGAGCCCGGTTGGTTCCGCGTTTGTTTCGCGAATCTTTCCGAACAGACGTTAGAAGTCGCCATGCGTCGTCTACGGGACTTCGTGGCTGATCTCACGGCAGAGAAGTTCGGCCGCCGTTCCGCCGCTATGAGGAGTCGTCGATCGGCGTCTTTGGCTCATGCCAGGTCACTTTCCAAGTGGGTCCATCATCTCTCATTTGATGACGTCACTGAAGAACGTTCCATGGTTCGTTAGCTTTGTTTTTCTTTTTACTATTAAAATACACAAAAATAAATTACTTATGTTTTTTTTTTTGGTGTATTTTAATTTTTCCAATCCCTGCAAGTACGTTATTATAGTGCTTTTGCATGGGACAGGAGTTACTATTTACTCTTAGTTGAAGAGTAATATTGGTATCGGTCATTTAGAGAAGCACTCGATCCATTTGTGGATTCGAAGTGTCTTAATTAAGTGTTTTAGTTTATGAATATTGGTCATAAGTTTTTATATGTGTACCAATATATATATAAACTCCATATATAAAGTAAGTTGATTATAATAATTTACCGTGTATTTCTTGTGTCATTCTTTGCATATTTAATGTTTCCTTCTTCAATTTTTTTAGAGTTAAAACTTATTTATAGTTTTAATTTCTTCAAAATAAACTAATATTGATGAATAGGTAAATTTTATAAATAAATAAAAAAAAAGACTACATTTTTAAAACGAATATAGTTGTAACTTGTAAAAGAGTCACTAGAAAATTAAGGTTATTATATGTTAATTTTAATATTTAACAAAAATAAATGCGTTAGTGGGTGAATATTCCACATGATTGAAGGTTGAAAACATTTAATTAACGAATTAGGTAACAAATTTAATTTTATATATGCCATATATGTACAGTAGGTATCTTTGGATTTCCGTTTATGGTTTAGAGATTAAATTAAACGCGAATAAAACGGAATTTAATAGTGATTTGGGCGGTCTCCACTGTTACATTCGGTTTTCAAGAAGCTGCAGGTTGCAGAGAGTGGTCAACTTGCGTTTGAAGCTTCCAAAATAGCATACATTATAAAGTTGCGGAAAGTCATGTGTTCATACTTCATAGTTCATACCTTCCAATCAAGAATACTTAACTTTTCATTATTTACTTTACTCTATTCCAAAATTTCCAAACGAGCTATACATTTTAAGTTTAGGAATGGTAATTTCATTTGTTTTAATAGGATTTTTGATCAACCGTCTCATTACTGGATGGATCGGGTGAGGTGAATGTTTTGATGAGAGAGTCAAAGTCATTCACTCATCACCTAATACATTGTTATGCATAGTGAAGTGTTATAACCGTTAAAATTAGAGACGGTAAAAATAACTCGATCTAAAATAAACTGATTAACCGAATTTTAATGTACACAACTTAAAATTCAAGCCTATTCAATTCAATTCAACCCAGATGAATTTGATCATATTTAACCATACTCTGAAAACCTAAAATCTCATTTTAACTTACGTCGGTCAAAGTTGATTTTAGGTTGTTTCAAACGAATTTATCGTCACCTCCCATCGTTTTTTTATGAAGGTCTGACACCACCCATGCTTTAATTAACGCTTTATTTTTTTTAAAAAAAGAAAACAGTCAAATCCTATCCCTCACAGTCACGTCATTATGTAAAAAAGAAAAAACATCCTTCGACGGGTCAATGATACAACGCACCCTAACTCGATGGGAATTTGGTAGTATAAACCGAATTGATAAATGATATTCCCTCTGTTTTCCAATATTTGTCATTTAAACTCTAAAATTTTGTTTCATAATATTTGGCCTTAGATGTTATTAATATTCAAACTTTCTATAAATATTATTCTAACTACCTTTTCATTTATTATTCGTATTTTCAAAGCAATATTTCATCCCTTTCGTACAATTCTCTACATATTACCATCGTTTTTATACACTTTTTTACAATTATTATGCATCATTAAATATTATAATTTTTACTTTTAGATTTCTTAATATGTGTGTTTTTTACCCTAACGACATCTATCGAGAAACGGAGGGAGTAGTTTTATAATCTGGTGATTTGAGCCTTAATCATTTTGTTAATATCACGAACTAAAATAAGTATGAGATCTGAGTATCTGACCCACCTGAACATTTGAAATTACGTAACAAATTATTTTTGAATTAATTTGGATTGTAATTAACACGACCACTCCCTTTGGCATGATTGACATGTGCAAGAAAAAACGGTGACCCAAATTTTTTTTTTAAAAAAAACATTAATTTATAATTAATCGTATCGGTTATTGTTTTAAAAATACGGTTTACTTAACTAAATAATTTAATAATTTTATTAAGTATTAACTACGATTTAAGAAATACAATCCATTCGTACCTAATGAATGTTATAGAGTATGTAAGTTGTAACTTGTAACTGTGGAATTCATTAATCATCTCTAAAGTATTTCGTACGTTTGTTAGCCTCTGTGTTTTCAGTTAACTACTATCGTTATTATTTATAAGATAATAGATTTGTTTATCTATCAACAACTTGGTAAGTAAGTTAAGCTAAAATAATATAATAGTCAAAATTTACGAGGAATAATGCACATTATAGTTGATTTAAAAATTACAAGGGAGACGTATAATTCTTAAGTTAATTCTAGTTGTATCAGAATTACATTAGATTTTTTTTTAAATTTATGTTAATCGATCTCAGCCCATATACTAATCAAAAAATAAAGAGCTATTTTACAAATTATGTATATTATACAATTTATTTATGTGATATTTTTTCTCCACACATCTTATAAATTATAATCTTTTAATTTAGTTGACAATTGTAATCTTTTCTCCACACATTTTGATACCCTATAGGATAACAAAAAAATTATAATTTGGATAAAGTAAATCGCATATTTTTCATTTATACAAAAACACACTATCCGTTAAAATTCAAAAACACACCATAACAAATAAATACTTAACTTCTTACAATATATGTTGTGTGTTAGAAAAACTATGTTATATATATATATATCAATGATTAAGTTAGTTAAGTTAGTTGATTGATTTTTGTAAGGGAAGAAATAATTTCAGTTGGAAGAAGGCCGGTTTGACCATTATTTGCGGCAACTGCACTGGATACGGATCATGGTATGTCTAGTTGTTATGATTTTCATAATATTTAATAAATATAAGTTTGTTTTTTTATACTCTAAAGAAGTAGATATATTGATTTATAATAATGATTTAAATATGAGCAAAAATAGCATAAGTGGGGATGTTCAATGTTGGTGGAATGTCACGTTCTAGTTGACGTAAAGCTTCATGCGTTCATTTGATCGATATGATCATATTGCACATGTCCATTTAACCATTTTCTTGCTCCAAGATACAAAGCATTTCAATTTATACTTTATATTTTTTTTTAAAGGATTATATAAAAATTTGTTTGTATCAATTTTTGCCATTTACTTTTTAATGAACAGTGAATGAAATTATAACGAAGGTACTCGTGGTTTTATCTTACGAATCGAATTAGCTAACTTTCAAAAGAGAGTAATATAACTCAACATAAAAAGTTAGTATAATTGTTTGGAGATAGTTGTGCACAACGTGAGAAATAACGTAATTCAACAAGCTAAGTAGAAAAATAAAATAACCTATAAATTTTTATAAGTTTATCTAATATAAATGAATTTTTTTTAATAACCTACTTAATTGAATAGTGACTTTAAAATATTTTTTTCTCAAATTTTTTCCCAAACTTGTTGACACCTAAAAATACATTTTACACAGATTGACCCATTTGAGAATCTCGACCTCAACACCAATTTTTCTGATGATTCCGAACTTCGTGTTCTTATCTGTAAAGATGTTTTAGGTTGAACTACCTGTAGAGGGTAGTTTAATCTAATCGCTTTTAGTTTTCCAAAAAAAAAAAGAAAAAAAAACATTATGCCCTTATTGATAATACTTGTCCTGCATGAAATATCACACTAGACCAAACTAATAAAACAAACAGATGATCCAAACGATATCCTAGACTGGACGTAAGGACGTTTTTGCCAGGACCCTAAGTGAAGGGACCCAAGAAATGGGTCATTCTAGGCATATTAATGGAGATATCTTTGACTTAGTCTATTTATATATATAAAGGACTCGTTTGGTTTAATGGGGACGTATATCTCGTAAGAAGTAACTTATTTACGGTAAGTAAATTACATAGATATTAAAATTCATAGAAAATATATACTATAACATGTTTCACTCACATGAAAAAAAATTTAAACAAAATTTTCATAGTTTGTAATACGTTGAATTTTTTATAAATTAAATATCACGTTTAAAAACTAAATAAATGTGATAATCGTAAAAAACTTAATGAAAGATTACAACTAAAGTCGGCCTAAGTATGTACATAATCTTTAACAAACTAAAATTAGTTAAAAGTGTATTAGTAATTAAAGTAACGTGTTTTATATAAAAGAAAGTGACTAAGTGAGGGGTCACATGTAGAATGACGCGGTTTTAGTTTGGGCGGTCCACCCATAGATCTCTATAATTAATGTAATTACGTGTTTAGACTTTGGAGAATCTTATCGATGATCCAATTTAACCAACTAATTATTCACTAACCGCAAAACACTGCCATTAATCATTTCATTTCTCTAAATTAATTATTTTCACAAAATCGTAACTGCTTTGCTACTAAGCCTACTACTACTATACAATATACATTATTTCAAGTCAAGGATCGAAAAGTACGTCTACTAACTTATATACATTATGGTATATATATATTTAGTCTATTATTTAATAATCGAATTTTTTTTATTAGTAGGTGTAGAGTAGTAGTCCATAAATATATATTGTAGACTTGTAAATTTTTGTAACATAGTTGCATGATAATTCTTTCAGTAACGAACATACAAAAAATAATCATCGTTATAAAATATAGATGTACCATAATGATATAGATTGTTATCCTATAAGTATTAAAATGCTCTTTTTCGGTCCTTATTCGGGCTAAATCCAAATATTAAATCACATGTCATACTCATAGTCCGTTTGACATAATCAACACATATGGGATTATTATTTTCAATAATTTTTTAAATAATTGTTAATTCAAGTGTATCCGAATTACGTTTTTTTGGTCACATGTAATAATCTCAAAAATAATATGACTCCGATAATCTCTCGAATAAGCCCTAATTTGGTTTGTCGAACGGACCCTCAAGCCCGTAATCCTACGGGTGGAGACAACCAGGCAACTCTCAAATATTTTTTTTTTTAAAAAAGACTACACCCATTAAAATCAAAACGGCATAATATATAGTGGTTGAAATTTATGGTTTCATTTATCCAATACACATGCTTACGTCATTTCAAACATTCGTAGATTACAGTTAATTGTTATAGTAAAAAAAAAAACTATTATATTTTAAGAATTTTTTGTACAAATTTTTTTTCCTTCAACCTCACTTATATAAATTATGAGAATTATGGAAAATTACGAAAAAAATTAAAGGGTTATATAATTTTACTCGAACTTATCGAACAAGATCATATATTAATATTACTTGTGACATAAGGGACAAGGACTTTCCATTGAGCCTTTGTAAAAGTGTTTGATTAGTCTTGATAGTGTATGTATGTATCTCGACAAAAACTACTCAAAGATTTGAACTTTGAAGGTCATCATCTGCAGTTAATAAAAGTGTTTCAAAAGTCGATCTTATGGTCAACTATTCATACGTCGAATCTAATAAATTTCCTTGTTGATCATTTCGACCAAACCAATTCAAATATGATGTAAACACAAAGGTGATAGATTAGGCAAAAGATCGTGATTTGTCTTTCCATTGGAGATCTTGTGGCGATTTTGCTACTCATTTGTCGAGTATTTGTCGACATCGACAACCCCATTTTCTTTACACTAAAATGCAGCCTAACCTTTTCTCTCTACATTATAAGTTACAACTTACTTTGGATAGGTCATTCTTAGTAATGCATTATTCGAGTAAGGTCCCAGTCTAATATATATAACCTATTAAACGTGCTTCTAGTGCAAAATGTTGTAGATCGATAGTAGTAGGTTTGATTTGGTTTGGTTTGTTTGTCGGTAGGTTATCGATTTGTCGTTTTATTTTCATACCTAACACCATATAAAATGAATAGCATGAGTCTACACGTACACCTGTATCACCAAATTATGCAAAGTCCGGGTCCAAAACATAGCCCTATCTATCTTTCATTTTAAAATCGATTGGTAATGACAGAAAAATAACCCACAAAACTTATATATTAAAAATTTGATCATATTATAAATAGTAAACCTTTTTTTTTAACTTTATAATACTATTATTGTTGAATATTATAATTCTTATTAATATTTATTTAATAATGTTTTTAACTTTCATCAATTTTTTAATATTAAATCCTAATTATATATTATACTTTATACAATTATTTTAATTATTATAAAAAGTTAAAAACTGAAGATTTGTAATAGTATTAGCCGAAAAATGTCCTGCACTTGTAGCCTAACATAATGCCCTAATGTTTTGACTATAAATATATAATGTTGTGAAAGTTAGGGGCAATGGTTAACCATAATTTCTATCCTTTACCCTTATGTTTTTCCAAATTTTTTGTCGTATAAGTAATATAATAATATTAAAGACAATTTGGTTTTCTATGTTTCTTTTGCTTTTGTTTCTTTTTCTGATAGCCAAGAGACAAAAAAAGATTTCTTTCTCCAAAAAAGAAAAGGAAAGGGACAAAGTTTGCTCAAATTATTAGAAATGGATAGTTTGTAAAGATTTTTAGTATTTTTAATGTTAGAGTCGAGCTTTAACAACCTTAGCTGATGATTCGTGTTGGTAGAGCTTTAGATATAATAATATTCTCTCCACAAGATAGATTATAAATCTGAATGAGTGAAAAAAACAGAAAGAATCACACATTTTTTTTTTTAATAATACACGATAATTAATTAGGAAGAATCATCTCTTCGAGACTCTTCGTCCTAGGGCATCCTTACGGATGAGCTCCTCAACTCTCGGAACGGACTAGTTAGGCGCCAATCGGTCATCATGACCCAACTCGGCTAGCAAATCAGCCACACCGTTGACCTCTCTGAAGACATGTATGATTTTGACCTGAGAAAAACCAGCTAAAAATATATACACATCCGACAAAAAAGATCAAGATCCATGGTGGTTTTCAAATTCGTTTTACCGAGTTAAAAATCGACAGGCAATCGCCTTCGATTTCAATATTTTCGATCCCCAAATCATAAGCCTTAATCAGTCTTTCTCTAAGCGCACATGCTTCAGCATGCAGGGGCCGATATGTTACCACACCGCCCAAAGTCTAGAGAAAACCGTCAAAGCATTGTGATTACGTAGGATAAAACCATAAGCAGAATCACACATATTTGATAAAGCTAGTGATTGAAATTTTGTAATAGTATTTTGTAGGTATAAATTCCCCTTTTTAATATAATGAGTTTTTAGTTAATTATACACTAGCTTTGTTCCGCACATTGTGTAAGAATTATATACTCCCATAATTCCACAAAATTTCATATTCTATCATAACGATGTAATTTTCCGTAATTTTCATTCCCTTTATATTCAATAAATCTCACGGGTCTATCGAACGCATTCCCTACCTTTAGTTTAATTTTTTAACAATATATAAAAGGATAATAACAATTAATAATTGATAAAACTGATAAAAATATATTAATTATTTAATATTTCTATTAAAACTTAAGTTATTAAGATGTTTTATAATTCATTTACATACTATTATTTGAACGGGGATGATTTGTTTTTACCTTGTGAGATGCTTTTTTTAGTACGAGGAAAGAGATATGATTTAGAGCATCAACTAGCACCAGTGACTCGAGAAGTCATTTAGAGGAATCATATCCGACAATGTTGTCAAGTTGACGTAGTCCATATATCAACATGTCGATGCGAACATCATTACGAATGAGATCTTCGATAATTAGGAGATTATTGGCACGTGTAACAAGAGGTTGTTGGCAACAAGAACATAGGTTACTACGTTGACTTCACTAAAATACACGCTTGATCCAGACATATCAAAATGCCGCAAGTAAAACATAATATTATCAATTAGAATTTATCCTTGCAACAAAAGCTTTAATAATCCCGGTGCAATTGATAACTAAGATTATCTCCTAAAGGTGATAATGCATGCAAAAGATGACATAAAACACATGTTTTAGACTCATCAACTGGGTCCTTGGAGGCCACAAAAGCAAATGAAGAGGCCTTCATATATAGTTGAGTATAACCCAAGGCCCTAAACCGAATAGGCAAAGAAGCAAGCCGCCACTAAGGCCAAAAGAGTTCATCTTTATGTATCGACCCATCGCACAAAGGCCAAAAGAGTTTAGTTTTGTGAACATTCAACTCGATATCTAAATTGGGACCAAAGTGTCAAATGATATCAAGAGCTCTAGCCACCTCATCAAACCGAACAATAATCGTACCATCATCAAGATACTAAGCATGTAGACGAGGTTTACAATTGTCCTTGATCCTATGCAAAAGTGGGTGCCATACAAGATAAAAAAGGAGTGGCCGCAAAGGGTCCCCTTCCTGTACACCATCCGACCAAATAAATCCATCTCCAATTTACAACTTGACAACCTGGCCATACAATAAAGTCAACCAATAAAGAGATTAACATACATCTCTCTATAACACCTTGGGCAAAATAGTCTTGTCAACTAGAATCATAGCTTGAGTTACCATCAACCATCACAAAAGTCCTACGCTCAAAAGCATATAACAACGTATGCACAAGACTCAAAAGTCAAAATACCCTCAACCTTTCCCCATGTAGACAAGGCTTGCAAAATCCGCTGATGTTGTATCGACTTTGTACTTTCCAATCTTCTATCTTGTCCGATCATAGGCCTAAACACCTACAATGTGCTCCGAGGAAGCAAAAACAACATAACCCAAGCAGTTACATACCTTGACTCAGCAACCACCTTCAAGAGATCACCTAACAACACTAGCAGAAAGATGAGAGGGCATCAAGTCCTCCTTAAGATTTACACTACAAGTTTCATCTCAACTTCTGTTCCCGAAATTTGAGTTACTAGTGAGTCCAATATATACGTGTTTTATATCGTCTTTTGCATGCATTATCACACCTCATTTGGTTGAGTTTGTTTTCATTTAGGGCATAAATGCTTCCTATTGTGTTTTGTGGTGTCTACTTGAGTTTATTTCGTATTTTAGGCATTCAAGGTCATAAATGAGCAATAACGATGAAAGAATGTCAGAATACGAGTTTCTATCCTCCCCGAGGTCAAGCATACCATTGAAGTCATCTATATTGATTGAGGATCAAAGTTCCAAGGTAGATTCATGTTGAAGAATGAATAATTGTAGAGTCATGTAAAGAACATTGAAGTTGAATGCCATTTCAAGATGACTCCTGAGATATTCCAAAATTAGTCCATCCTCCCTTTAGAATTGGATAATCACGCAAACTTAAAGTTGTATATCTTGAAGAGCTTCAAAAGTAGTACTCATGGGTCTCGTGGTTCCAATCAAAGCAGCGGGAAAGTCAATTTCACTAAGTTGTCGCAAGCTGTTACTCACCTACAACCATGTTACGGGCACAAGGGGGCGTAAGGGGGCATAAGGGACCGTACACTGAGTGTAACGCCGCCATTGAGGATTATGTTCAACGATCTTATCTCTTCTAGGTTTTTCCGTCGATCTCATCCGCTTCTAGGTCTTTCCGACGGGCCTGCGACCTAAGGTTTCGGCCCATTCATTTCCTATATAAAGGACCCTATGCCTTAGGGTTAGAATCATCCAACAGTCATTAATTAGCATCCAATTCTCGTTCTTCATTCTTTCTAGTATCATCAAGAGGCCGTTGTACGGTTCTCAGGTTCTCAACAATAGAGTTGAAGGTCACACTTGTTTAAGTTTTATTCTTTCATTCTATCTCTCTCCTTGCTCTATGTTTAACTAAGTCTCCTTCAATATAAGGGTTCGCTGAACCCTATGGTAGATCGATGGCGACTATGTATGTGAATTTCTTAATTTATATAAGCAAAGTTTATGTTTCTTTTCAAATGGCTCAATTCTACCTTTCAATTAACTTCTTTTACCGAAGTGGCGTTCTTGATTGGTTTAGATAAAACAAAGTGAAGAGCCAAATAATTTTGTTTTATTAGATGTTTTGAAAAGAACTTGGTTTTGAGAGTAGCGCTTTATCAAAGGTTCGAGGATTTTTAATCATCGTAGAATTCTTCGGTCTTTGTACCTTTTAAATTGAAGGACTTCTAGTGAAGGTTTTCTAAGTCTTTTCGAATTTTTAAATGCTTATGGGCTTTCCTATACTTGTCGAACCGTCGGATTGAGGGTTACATGAGTTGGAAAGTACGGTCTTGTTTGTCTATGCTCAAAACTACTTTAGATGGTTACCTACATAACTACTGATTGAAGTTCATGTTATTTACATATGCGTTTGCTATGAAATTCTATCATAGTGGGATGCAATACATCCTTAGATCACTTTGTTAAATCATATCTTCATATCCTTTTACTTTTATGTTGTTTCTTTACCAATCACTATCCGTTTCTCCATCTTTATCTTAGTCTATTAGTTTATTTATTCAATCAAAACAGACATAGTCCTTGAGTTCGATAACCTGTATACTATAAGTGATCCCGTATTCTTGCGGGGATATAGTTTTATCACGGTAAAACTTATACGATTAAGTTTTTGACGTTGTTTTCGGGGACTATTGATAGTTTTGGTTGTATCCAGTAGACCTATATTCTAAGTTTTTTAAGAAGTTCCCACCTTTCTTTGTTTCAAAAAAAAAAAAAGCAAGCCGTAAGCAAACTATTTTGGTTACTCCCACCTTATGCCCGTAACATAGGTGTAAGAGGGCGGAACCAGGGCGGAACTAAGCATAATAGTCGGTCTTTTTCGAAAATTCTTTTTGGTTACTCTCACCCTTATACCCACCTTACAACGCTTACGCCTACCTTGTGGCGATAAGGGGAGTAACATGGCATATAACGCTTGAATTTGTTCTTTCTTTCTATCTTTTTTTTTTTCTAGATTTTTCTCTCGTTTTATTTTAAACCGTCTTTGTTACTTTTTTGATTTTTGTTTCCCTCTTGTTCCTCAGGTTGAAACTAAAAAAAAGTTTTCTTTTCTTGTTCTTGTTCTCTTTTGTTTTATATCTGTTTTCACTAGAGATAGCGTCAAACCTACAACGGGGACGCTGATCTACCACCCTAGAAGCTAGGAAGAATCCTAATCAATCCATTCCAGCTTCTACTTGGACATTCCCTGAAGATAATGGAGAATATGTTCTCAATG
Source organism: Fagopyrum tataricum (assembly GCA_002319775.1). Taxonomy (NCBI): domain Eukaryota; kingdom Viridiplantae; phylum Streptophyta; class Magnoliopsida; order Caryophyllales; family Polygonaceae; genus Fagopyrum; species Fagopyrum tataricum. Next base: position 2,499,598 of record CM008284.1, read on the forward strand.
CTTCAACAATAGCATTAATTCGAGAGAACCCATTCAACGAAGAGCCAAATGAAAGTCATCATCAACATATGAGGCAATTTCAAGACATTATGAACACTATGTAGTTTCGTAATGTAACCGGAGATGCTATATGGATGCGAGCATTCGTTTTCTACCTTAAAGGAAGAGAAAAAGATTGGTTTTTCAAAGAACTCGTGTTCGCTAATTTATGACCTCGCAAATCCTTATCAATAATGATAAAGATTCACAAGTTCATAAAACACGATATGTTTTAAATTTATAACTCGCAATAATCACTCAAATAGTAGCGAACCCACAGTGTATGAATCGTACTCAATAGAGCAAGTATTCCAAGGTCACACACAAGGACTAAGCGATTCAATTTGCAGTTAAGATCAATGATAGTGTAGATATAGGCTAAGAAATAGGTGGGAAAGATAAGGGAACGAAGATCAATATTTTTGGGAGAGTTTTGATTTATTCGTAATTGAATATCAATTCAATTAAAAATAGTTAATAAAACAAAACAAATAAGAGATAATCAAATATATGGAAGAATGGATTCCAAGAGTTCAAGATCATTGTTTATGCATATGGACTCAGGATAACTCGCAAGGCTATGACATAAAAGCAACAGGGATGAACATTTCTCCAGTGATAATCTATTATCAGGTAAGTCTCATGATCATCTAGTTCCAATCCTAACTACCTATTATCGGGTAAGTCTCAAGGTATCTAGGACAGAAATTCAGTACAAACCGGATTCTCTATCTAAGGATTAAGTAACCCTTACCGGGTAAGTCTCGGGAATTACCTAACTCAGGTAGTAATCAGGCACATTCAATCCAATAGAGGTCTTCACCTCTATTACCTATGGTCAATCTACTTCTATATCTAAGAAGGAATATCACCGGATAAGTCTCAATTACAACTCAGGTTGCTATCTTAGAAGACTCTAACCTAGATTCATTCTCAACCAACCATTAGGGTTTCAAGCAATTCAAACCAATTATCAAGTACAATCTATTCCATCATAGTCCAAGCCATAAACAAATCTCTATTCACCTTGGAACCACAAAGGTTCTAGTCAATAATCATCATATCAAAATCACAAATTAATTCAAAGAAAGACAAATAATGCATAAATGGGAGATAACAAAAAAGGGGAAAGAAAGTACTCAGCTTTACTAACTCGAAATGCAAACAAAACAAAGTATCTCAGTATCACCAAGTGTATCTGAACCAACAGCAGCAATAAAGCTTGAATCTTTCCTCTAAACTAAGAAATGCAACAATGGTAGAAAGTAGGAATGCAATGAGGCAAGGTCAGAGACTATCTCTCTAGGGGTTTTTTTCCTTCTAAAATAAAATCAACTCCAAACTGACTCCCTTAGGAAAATAATAGAGCTTTCCTTTTATACCCAACCACCTGCCAAAAGACATGAGCTGGATAAAAAGGCCGAAAATAGAATATAAATGCTCATGGAAGAAATCTCGGTGACAAATCTCGGGCCGAGATATAGGCATAGTCGGGCCGAGATTTTGGTCTCGTTCTTCAGTTTCTTCAGCGTATAAAAATCTCGGTCAAAACTCACTTGGATCTCGGCCGAGATGTCGACCGAGATTTCTCCCAGAGAAGGAAATCTCGTCTTATCTTGGTGATCTCGGTCGAGATTGGTGTCCAAAGATGCTGCAATTCCGTCCTTTATGCTTCTAGCTCGACTCCTTCGTCCTTCCCTTCGCTCGTATGACCGCTCCAAAGCATCCACTTCGAGGCTTGATCATCAAATGCATCATTTTAGCTCCGAAATGCGTCAAATCACCTACAAAGCCACAAATAGCGTGTGTAGACATCTATTCTTGCAAAGTAGAACTAAACAAGTATAAATGGCACAAACTAAGGCTAAAACATGCATGTGGAAAGGGAAAATCTACCTAAATGCATAACTAGACTAGGTCCTCAAGCAAGAAGTAAATCTAAGATAAGATAACATGATTCATACATGCAAAAACAAAGAGGAAATTTTTTTGTATTGCTTCCTTCCACGATCACCCTCAAAGTTCAATTTCATGGCCAAAGACATATCTCGATTTAAGATAAATAAAGTAGGCATGAAAAGGATAATCACACTTTGCAAGAAAATCATATTCACCATTAAAATCACCATTGCCTAATATTCAAGAGAAATTCAAGTCCAAGCCACTAAGCAAAACACATGTATACAAAGATCATTAGGACTTTAGCAATGAGATAGGCCAAAGAAATGTGATGAGGGTAGGATGTTTTAAGGTAATGTGGTGCTAATACGGGAAGAAGAACAACACACTTCATCTTTTCAACTCAACATCCACCACTTGCATATATTTTTTTCTTCTTTTTTCACTTTTTTTTCTTTTTTCTTTTGATTTGAGTGGAAGACATTGGTGCACAATAGCCGAAACCTTGGTGCTCAGTAGGCCTTTAGGTACCTCACACCGGATGCACATTACCAAATCACTTGTTGGGATGTTTAGCTAATTAGACTTTGGCAAGATACAAATACCCGACATTTTGGGCACACATCTTCAAACTGCACTTTTCTAATTCCCGGATAGGTAAAAAGGAGGCAATATTTTCAATGTTTGAGGTGTTAAGCATGATAAAGATAGAGAAAAAGAATGAAATCAAATTGCCTAAATCATTCCTATGCAAACTTATCATATAGCTTCAACTATCCAAACTCAATCCAATTAGACAAGACAATTTTCACAATTCATATAAATTTCAAACAAAGTATTCAAATCCCCACATATGCTGTTAATCAAATTAAGCACAAAATAAACATATGGTCAATTAACTTATACAATTATCATCATAGAGATCACATCATTCCTAGAAGCACAATTTTTTTTTTTGTTTATAAATGCATACAAAAAGGGAAACGTGTGACAGTAAAGTTTCAAATTATCCACTAAATGCAATACATCGTAAAAGAAACACGCTAAAAGGATTGCAAGTATCACATCCCATACTTAAATCTCACATTGTCCCCAATGTAAATAATAAGTAGAAGTGAAAAAGAATACTCACAATGTAAAATGTAGTGATTTGTGGTGCGCATCTCACTCGAATAGAGGTTGTGGAGTTGGTGAGAAATGAGGGTGAGCCGGGTCATAGTAACTCCCTGATTGGGGGCCACAATCCTTTTCATCAGATACAAAATTTTTGTTGAAATCACCAAATCAAGTAAAGCGTCCCTTGATGAGAATGAATTGTCTGATGAGAGACCACATTTGAGTTTTGAGGTGAGATTCAGGCCACCCATAGATGCAGGCTAAGATGAAAGGTTCCTCCGATCCTCATTGGTCATTGTTGCATGGATATGATGTCGAGAGTATGAATAAATAGTGACATCAATGTTACGCCACCAAAACCAATGTCTCTAGACAAGCTATCAAAAGATGTGCACAAACCATCGGCGAAATCACTCCGAGAACGAATATTTTCTTCATCACGCGAGTTAATCTTTGTTTTTACCCGAAGATTAAGTCTGGGCAATATTTCCAAGACCAATCCCGAAGGGCACGAACTACCTTAACATTACCAAAGCCCTGACAGATACAACAGATGATATTCATTGGTGTTCGCGGGATTGGTCGTCGACCATGGCCGCTACTTCAGAGTCCTTGAGCCTCTTATCATTGGTAGTAATGTCATGGTTGTCAAAAGTGGCGAATCCTCTTTGAACAGGCTTAAATACATAATTAAAGGACATGTTAGTCCTAATATAAATATATTTAATACATTATCGTGAATGTTGTTAAGGAGCAATAATTTATGCACCATGTGATATATAACAACTTTAGTCTCAATTCTGTGTAACAATTGAATTCTCAAACACACAAACATATATTAACAACTTAAGTCTCAATTCATTTTTATTTTAAAATAATTGTACGTTAATCCTGTGTTAATTAGATTTAAAAATTAAAATTTCATTCCTAATTAACATTTTATAGGGACATTAAAAGTTTTTTTAAATAACTTTTATAATGTAACTGATGGAAATGTGATACATGGCGAGAATTTAATTAAAACTTAAAATATCTTTTCTAGTATAAATATTAATTAAAATTTTTTTAAAAAAATAATTTATATATTCAATAATATCGATTTACGCATTTTTCTTAGAACTTGTATGGTTATATCATACGGCTGTAATGCTCAAAATGTAAACTATGGGTGGTGAAAATGTGGAAAGATCTCAATCGAAAAACTTAAAGTTCCATTACAACTTGGTATTATTAAAGTTGAATAGTTTGAAATTATCTATGTTAGCGTTGCAAGATGACAACCTTACGGTTGTTAACATAAATAAAGTTTGGGAACTCGGAATTGACATGATTAATTTTGACATTGTCTTCATTTTATCGACTTTTTCGGGAAGTTAATGACACTCATATTTTCAGAAAAATCAACGTTGTAGAAGATATACTCGTTATGACAATGACTTATTTGGTTTGATTTGTGTGAATTTTCGATACTCAAGTTCTCGTTCGCAAGAACCCTCTAGGATATACTCGTTATGACACTCATATTTTCAGGAAAATCAACGTTGTAGAAGATATTCTCGTTATGACAATGACTTATTTGGTGTTGATTTGTGTTAATTTTTAACACTCAAGTTCTCGTCTGTAAAAACCCTCTATGATAGTGCACTCTCAAAAAACGATAATACCTCATTACAAAAAAAAAAAAAATCAAAATAAAAGTATCTAGTCTGCCTGACGCATGATCTAATATAATGAAGGTGGTAGGTAAGAACTTGCGGCCTACGGGGTATGGGCCTCACGTGGTATGCATTAGGAACCACATGCTTCATGATACATACAATCCTCAAGACGAACAAGGCTCTACAGTGAGGGTCCACGTCCATTTTTATTATAGGTGAAAATTCCAAAATAGTATTTACAAAAATTATTTCGAGTTTACAATTTAGAAAACCACTTAAGTATTATACTATGGGATCGGTCCATGTGTATAATGAAATTGGTAAGGTCATACGGAGTTGATTCACTTGATTTAAAGAACTATATTAAACCACGTCATTTAATAATTTAATAGAGGTGTGGTGACTATTTACTAGGGGTGGGTATAAATCCCGTCAATTTCGGTCCCGTCCTGGGTTTATCCCGATTCCGGCGGGATTTTATTCAAAAGTATAAATTCTGTTCCGAACCCGTCCGTCAAAAACTATCCGGGACGGGATATGGGTCTTAACTTCTCCATCCCGCTAGGTCCGTCCCGTCTCGTATATAATAAAGTTTTAAATTTAAAATTATAAATATAAGTAGAATCACTAAGCATTAACGAAATAATTATATAGTTATTACATAGTTACGTTATTATATTTTAAAAATAAACCATGTCGGCCAAACCGTTAAAATTGACAAATGTACCAACTTCATTTAGATGTGTTTTATTATATATATTTGGAAACTTTAGTTTAACTCTAATATGTTATCGTGAATATTTGAAAACTTTAATGTTTTTGCGTTTTCAGTACGATATATACGAATATTTTGTGGATAAAGCATTAATTTTATAAAAACATTCAATAAACTAATGTGTAAACGGGATTGGGCCCATTCCGTCCCCGGTCCCAGCCGGGATAGGACCCGGTGGGATTCAATCTAAAATACCCAAGGCCCATCCCGATCCCGTCCTATTTAAAATAGCCGGGACGGGACTGGGATTACCTCAATCCCGTCCCATGCCCACCCCTACTGTTTACAATTTTAGAAGGTACGAGGGTAATTTTGTAATTTTAAATATCTACTTTTTAAAAGCGGACGTGGTAACATTTTTGTAATTTTCATGAAAAAATTGTAACATTATTATCTCAATTTATATTTCGTCCATAAATATACACTATATGCTTTGGTATTTTCTAATTGTTAGTTCACGGATTATTTGTTAATTTGATATTTATGTTTTATGCAATTTGTTGCATGTATATGTTTGAACTAATGAACCATAATGCTTGAGCTAACGGTACGCAATATTCAAATTAATATTATAAAATTTTATATTTTTATAGTTATGGTTTTTAGAATCGAGTATTTCAATAGTTCAAACATTTCATATTATTTGTTCATGGATTATTTCGAACTTAAGGAAAATTAAGGAAATGAAATTTGAACTACACATTCCAATGCGTAGTTCAAATTTTATTTTTTAAATTTTTTTTTCATGAACTCCAACTACGCACCTCATATGCGTAGTTGAGAATTACTCAACTACGCACGCGAAGTGCGTAGTTATGGTGGCAAATAGCGGTTTTCATCGATATGTTTAAAAATCACGTTTATAGATCGGAAAGATAACATTAACCCCCCGTTTGGTTGTAACTCCGGAAACGGTAACGGAATGGAAACGAATCTAGTCCATATATGTACCTTGTTCATGGAATCATTCCGGTTGGTTTAATGTAAAATGCACTTGCATCCGCTTACTTTGTTACCCTCTAGGGTATTAAAACTAATCAAATTCTACTACAATTAGTTCAAACCACAACGAATGATTCCCAACAACTTCATGAACAAGGGGGTACGTATGAACTAGATTCGTTTCCATTCCGTTTCCGTTTCCGGAGTTTAAACCAAACGAGCCCTAAAAGTAACACTATTATATGACTAAGGCTCCAAACCGGGCTTTCCAACCCAATTGGGTCCGGGGGTGCTGCGGCTGCTGCCCGTCTTATCCGAGTTGGACGGGTGAGCCGATCCACCTTTGCCCAGGTTATGCGTCGTGTATGAATTAGCCCATTAAACTTTGACATCGTGTGAATTTGAAAGTTATTACAGATTGAGGGCATGTTTGGTTTAAGATCCAAAAACGGTAACGGAATTCAAATGAAAACGTATTCAGTCCATATGTGTATCCTTATTCCTATAGGGTAACAAAATGGGAGGAACCAAGTACATTTTGCATGAAATCGCATAAAATGATTTCATGAACAAGGTACACATATGGACTAGATTCATTTTTAATTTGTTTTTGTTTACAGACTTACAACCAAACGGGTAAATAATAACTCTATGCAAATATATTGGAAAGACTGCAACAGTGTAACACTACAATATAACTTATTAAAAAACAATTTATACAAAGTGCGGATATTAGAACTAATACGTACTAAAATTCAAGTAGTTGATATTAAGTCTCAATCCGAGAGTGATTTAATACTAAGTGTTCAACTCACAATTAAATTTATATATTTGTTTCAAGTTATTAATTTTTGATGTTGTACTTTACAAAAACAATAGATGGTAATATTAAGATTTGCATATCAAATACTAAAACTTTAACTGATGTACAAACATATTTTACTATTAGTCACAAAATTTCAAATTATAAACTTGGGTTTGAATCCTCGGGTTGAAGCCCGTGAGGCCCAAAATGCAGCTTACAAATGTTGATTTTGGGTTTAACAAGTAAAAGTGGAGACCAAAGATTTCAAGCCCAGTACATGCAAGAGAGTTTATTTTTACTAGATATCAACTTGTGCGTTTATTTATTTTTAAAAAAACGAAAAATACAATGACGTGCAGAGTGAGCATCAGCACATCAGATTTTCTTTTAGTTGAATTTACAAAGTAAATATAAGACGATGACGTTGCAATTGCAATGCATGCCAATGGCACAGGCAATGTGTAACATGTTGGCATCTACTAATGCCAATGGCACAGGCAATGTGTAACATGTTGGCATCTACTAAATTCATCACCGTGTACCTAGCGATTCAGTTGGTAAATGAACGAGCACATAACAGAAAATCGAGTCGAGCGTAACCTAAACTCAAGTAGCTCAAGCCTCAATTCATGTAACACCCTATTCAAGACTTCAAGTATATATCATGTAAGGTTCAGACTAGAAATTTGTTATTGGAACAGATTTAAATCGAATTTTCAGGTCGGATGCAGACCAGTTTGTCCATTTCTTAAAGGTCCAAAAAAATATTAAACCGGTCCGGGCAGAATATCCAGTTCAGGTCCTACACAGAAGTCAAATAGGTGCCCTATAGTTTTATTGGGTAAAAATAAGTAAAATGTACAAAGAACACCATTACAAATACACAACAAGCTAGGCATTTGGGTATCACCAAATATAATACAAGTATCCTCAAGCAGTGGCTATCTGCAAATGATAAATGGTACAACCATTGAAACACAATCAATTGCCTATTTACAACTTTTCTCAAATCTATAAGCCTTCTTCTTGACAAGCTTTGCTTCTTCTTCTTCAACAAACTAGTTCAAACTCGAGTTCACTGTGTATGACCACTGTGAAGTTCACAAGAAGCTCGGTTGGTAAGCTAACCTTGTTGTTTACGTGGGTTCATGATGACGGTGACGATCAGACCAAAGTGAACTCAGTGCTTTCAGGCGGTGGAAGTACTCTCCAAGTACCAACAATCCTCGAGCTGCTTGTCGGGTTGTCAAGATTCGGTGCATCTGCTGGAGGGTCTCCATACGAAGATGATCAGCCTGCTTCACATAACATAAGTACACAACACCTTAGAATTTAGTGCCTGTTTGGTTGGAGGGTGAAATGGAAACAGTTAAGAAGAAGGAAACGAAATGAAAATGATTAGGTTAATTTCATATGCTAACATTCCATTTTAATCACTAAATAAACATGATTTTTGATTGATTCAGAATCATTCTGTTTCCGGAAATGATTCTTACCTATTCCAAACGGGCCCTTAGACTGAAACACACATATTTTGAAGGTATTTTTCTTTTTGTATTGCTCATAAAGGGTCTCTCTCAGAATGTCATACATTATACATCCAAACAAGTCCTAAATCTGAATCAAACCCTTTCATATAATCAACTGAAATCTTGGAAAGCTTTTGATAAGAAGATAAATCAAACATTACCTGGTTTACAAAGCTCACCAAAGCATCCAATCTCTCCACTGCGATAGTCATCTGAGGAAAGTAAATTCCTTCGTCTAATGGAAACGTTGCCACTATATCAGCTAAAGTCTGCTGAAGTCTTTCCATTCCCTGTGTAAGAGCATCTTCTGCTTGTTGACAGGATTGCAAGAGATTCTCGACTTCCAGTTGTTGTTTGTCGGTAACAGGTACAATCAGTGGCACAAGTACCTGTCAATACAAGAAAATATGGATTCATCAGAAAAAAGTTATCTTATGGCTTAAACAGTAATTTTTAATAATAATTACCTTGAGTAGCTCTGAAGGTCGAAACCCGCCTAACCAAAAGAAAAAACGCTCTGCCGGTGATTTCCAAATGCCAGACATTAGATAGAAGACATCAGCTTTTGCAGTATTTGTTTTCATGCGAAACAGATCAAAATAGTGTTTCATGCTGGTATCAACGAGGACCCTGAGCTCAGTGTCGCTTATCTGAGACTGCAAAGCCGCTCTCAATTCACAAATCTGTCTCTTCTGTTCTTCCGACCAATTTCCATACTGAACCTCAAAAGCAGCAGCTCCTACACCGGATAGAAGAAGAAGTACCAAATGAGTTTCAATCATAATGTTTATATAATTGATCATGCATTCATGCTGTTATCAACCTGAGTTTATAGTACTGGATAATGGCAGATGATCGATTCCGTTACTGATAGATAAACCCTGCAGCCAAACAATGAATGTTGTAAATAATCCAAAGAGTACAGTTTCAAATCTCAATTGAATATAAAATTATGATTAAAAAAAATGTTATCTAAGTTACCTGTTGCCTTGCACGTTGAAGATCTTGTTCTAATTGAACTAATTTTAACCGACTTGATTCCAATTGCTGAACATATGCCTATTATAAAGCTCAAATCAGCTTCTGTAGATTTCATCAAGTATTACAGTTGTGCATACATATGTGTCTCAGTGTTCATACCTTTTTCCTTATACGGCATTTACGAGCAGCCTCCCGGTTTTGTGCAAGGCGTCTTTGCATCTGCCAATGAACAAAGAAGGCAGAAATCATTTAAAAGAAATGGAAGAAAAGATGAAAGTGTAATTGACAGACTGAATAGGTTACCTTTTCAGAAGATCTGTGTGTTTCTTGATTGTTTAAAGGTGCTGGTAATCCATGCAGGATATCGTCTGACTGAGACTGTACGAGAAGAAACAAATGAGTTTCATATCCATGGAAATATGGAAAGATAAAATGAAAACATTGAAGATAATCAACTTCAACTCGACCTGATTTTCGAATTTCTCTTCAACTTCCAAGAGAGATGATGCAGAAATGTTGGGGCATGTTTCATCTTCTCTATAACAATCTAGCCATGAATTAATCTGGTGAAACGGTTCGTATACATTCATCCTTCTCAATGTGATGATGATCTCTTGTATTCAATGGATAAATTACTGCACAGCTGCCTATCATGGAGAAAAGGTTGAATATGATAAAGATTATCAATTGACATATAATAACTCACTTGAAAATTCACTACAGTTCTAAACAATCGAACAAAGTGAGATTCTCGAATGAGACTATGCCTCCATCATGTTACTACCATTTTCACAATCTTACCTACAAGCATTTATGGTTCATCTTCTATTTATGTTCAATGCGATATGATGCGAAACAGGAGTCATAGAAACGAAAACCACCAAAAAAACACATTCATTTACTATTCCTTCTTCTTTTGAAGTACTGGATGCACTTTAGAACACACCCCCCCCCCCATCAATTTCATCACATCCCGCATTCCTTAATTACATCTTTCGAGACTAGTTCACTCAGATTTAAATGGTACTTTTTACTAAATCATAACTGTCCAATCCTGCAGACAAAGCTTCTTAAATGGTGATTCTGGATAGTTTAAACTAAAGACAACAAAAGTACTTAGCCTTGAAACTTCTGTCTGAAACACTTATGCCTCTATTTTCTTTGCTATTCAAGTAACAAATAACTTATGTTCAATGGCTAAAATCACTAAATAAAGCAAATTAACAACAGAAAGTTCAGCCAAGAATCAGTAAAAGGAACCTTTTTTGTCAGTATGTAGCTTCAAAGTTCAGCATCATCATCAAAACAAGAGCAGCTAAAGAAACAAAGACAATAAACAAGAATACGTTGACCTGATAAACATCAAGGAAAACTTCACAGAATAAGTGTCTGAAACTTAAACTCTCTCTAAATAAGCAATTGATTCCGGTCTCACGGACATCAATCAGATCATATATGACGAACCAAATTCAAACAAATATGCAACAACAACAAAAAATGGTGTACAGAATCTTCTTTATTTTAGCAGGGTAGGTGCCATGGACGAGACAGTAACAAAGAGAATTCAATAAGAGAATCTCAACCAGAAAAAAAAACCAAATCAATTAAGAGAGGAGGAAGATGAAAATCAAGTTTACCTAAAATAAACCCTTTCCCCCAACTTCAGAGCAGGACAAGGGAAGAACAGATTCCTATCCCAAATGGGCAAACCCTAGAATCCATTAGATTTGTTTGTGTGAGGAATGATTGATCCAAGAAGAGCAATTGAAACAAGGCAAGGCAAAGGGAAAAGCAAAGGTAGAGCCTTTGATGTTTGGTTAACAGAGACTAGAGAGTCACTAAAAAGTGATTTTCTTTTGCATAGTTTGTGCCAATACCAACAAACATACACAGCAAATTATAAGTAAGGAAATATAGTATTTTACCATCTTCATCTCCAATGAAGCATTGGTATATTTTGTCTCTTGATAAAAATCCAAAATAAAATAGTAATTAATTATTAATATAATAATTCCGAAGAGCAGATCTGTAAATATGAAAAGTATACACTTTTTATAATTGTAAAATATGTCTTGTAATTTAAACTATAATGTCATAGTCATTGTTGCTCATTAAATATTAGTTAAATTTATCAAAATATCAGCATAAATGCTTAAATCTCTAAAATTTACTAATAATTAATATATTTGTATGATTAATACATAGTTTCAAAACGCATTTAGAAAATTCCAAATTCCACATGGAAAGCAATTTGTAGAAAAGGGGAATATAGTATTTTAACATGTTGATCTCCATCCAATAAGACAATAACTAGTATTTTATATCTCTTGATAGAGGGAAAACGAGTATTTTACTGAAAAATATTATTCTATTTTTTATAAGCCTTCATTTGTGCTTGTCTGTATCCTTTGCTACAAAAATTAGATTAAGTAAGCATAATTATCCTCTTGTTACAAAAATAGTTATTAATTTGTACTATGAATATATTGCGGTTGGTATCCTATTTGTCATGTTTCCACCTAGCTATTAAAATACGCACAATCCCTTCTTATCCTATGCCACTCTCTGTCTAGTGTGTGTACGTTAGCAGTGTGCGCCTCCTTTGAATTCCCATTAAAATTTCCACTTGTCAACCATTTTTTATAAGGAAATTCACTTTGATTTTTTTGTGTCATTTCTTGCTAGATTAATTATAGAAATTTTTTAATTTTTCTTATGATATAGGTTAGATATTTTTATTGTTATTATATATAGAAATTTTATATATTTTTTTAATAAGAATTTCTTATAAGAGAGTAATGAATAGAAAGTTACGTGTCTACGTAATAAATCTTTTTAATGTAACAAAACTGTATTTTGCGGTGCATTACATTATAAGTTTTTATCCATGTAACAAACATAATCACAAATGAATTAAAAAAGAGGAAAATATAAAGTAAATTACATTATAAAAATAAATATAATATATTGCTGAAACTGTTAAAGTAATTTGAAGGGCCGATCAGAAGCTTCGAAGTTGTACTTGGAAGATAAGTTGCTCTTTCTTTTCTTTCTTTGAATAGAAATAAAGATTGCAGACTTGCAGATAAAGAGAAAGGTAGACGACACTTATTTTAGGAGAAAAGAAAACCAAGATCTAAAAACTATAAAGTATAAAGGAAAGGCCACCAGTACGTCTTCACTACTTATATGTAGCCTAGTTTAGAGTGATGTGTTATTTTTTTTTAAATAAAATAAAACTGTTTGATTCTCTTAGAAATAGTCCAACGTAAATTATTTTTCTGATAAAAAAGAAAAAATTTTAAAAAAATTAGTGTTGAAAGTTGAGATTTTCGAATAAGATTATGTGTCCTTATAAAAATTTGCTCGTTTACGCAATTTTTTTAATAAAAATTATACACAAACACACGTTCTCATAGAAATTAAGCTTAAAAGTAATTATAACTAATTAAAAAATAAAAAGTGACAAATCTTGAAATTCTTTTATAAGTCAAGTTGGCTTTCGAATTGATCTAAACATACCCAATTAACCAAAACCTAGGTATGTTGCCTCATATATCAATTTGCTTGGATACGACTAAGCCAGGAATCTCAAGATTGACCCAAGTCAAACCTTATTTGTAAGATGGCGTGATCGAACATGCTTTGAACCCAGCGTTCTTACTCATTTCTTTTTATTTTAGAACGTTTTTTTTTCATAAGATGGATGTATGAAATGATTTTGAGAAGAGGAAAAAGGTTGAAAATGAAGGTTGATACTGGTGATGTGAAGAGCAAGATCATTTGGCCCCTCACTTTAGATCTCCTAGACTCAAGAATCTCTCCTTCAAAATCTCGCTTTGCGATTAAACTCTCCATTGTTCTTGAAGCCTCTCGATCACTTCAAGAACTCTTATAAACCTCTTACATAAAAGTGTTGAAAACTAAGTCTCTCACCTATATTTTCGGGTTTGTTTTGGAGCAAACAACAACTTTGTAACACCCAAGGACTAAAGTTCATTCGATTCCCTAAAATAGGAGGATACAGTGACCTTTTATAGGCACAAAACTCAGCCAATAAAGTTAATAAACCCCTCCAATTAGTGCTAGAAATACTAAAGATCAAAAGAAAAGCAATAAAATGCAAAGTTTTAACTACTAAATTCAAAGCAATCAATATCTATATTTGGATTTATTCTTGGATATATGACTCGTGAGTCGTGAATTACTTATTTAACCATTTAGCAACACTTCAAGGTTGAGAGATAATAAGTTACACGTCCTGACGTCCATATTGAAGGATAACAGGCTCTTGAGTTTGCTTGGATTTTATTGTTGCAAGTGTGGAAATAACTACAACTGTTGGTTGAATGTGGACTTGTTGACCTTCACTTGATTAACACATAAATTCATGTATAATATGTTAATAATATGAGCATGATATGCTGCATGAAATATACATATATATATTGGACGTCCATATGTCTTGAATAACACCTTGCATGACTTAAGCATGATCATGATCAAAAGCCCATCCAAGTATTTTTGTTGATGCATTGTTGTATCATTTTCACCCTCTTCTTCTATAATTCTCGACTTTTAGTAACCTAGAAAGTTGTAGATATTAAAATATCTTTAAAAGCAATATTCATGGGTATACTAACTCCAAATATCATCTCAAATAGAGGTGTTTTACTGAGAGCACGTAAACTTGACAGCTTAGCTGAAACGAGTGGAAGTGGGCGTGAGTTGTGCATGCTCGGATTGATTTCAATAGGTGTCGGCTTAGTTATGGGCATGGCCTCCAAGACATATGGATTATCAATCTCACCAACTGAGACTTCTAGTGGTTGATTAGTGAAGGTGTCTTGACCAACCTTAATCGTTTCCACTTGAACAGTTGGTGACAAAGTGATTGGTTCTTGGATATTGACGATGCTTTTTTCCCCGGGGATGCTCACATCTAAAGATAGGCCGAGTTCTATGCTCGAACGTAACCCGGTTTTGACTCCACGCCGAACACTATGAAATTCCAATGGTCAACACACAAATTATTATTTTTCTTTAAAATTTATTGTCAATAGAAGGAGTAAGACACCGAACTCATATACTCCCTCCGTTTTTCCAGTAGATGTTGTTAGGGTAAAAAACACACATATTAAGAAATCTAAAAGTAGAAATTATAATATTTAATGATGCATAATAATTTTTAAAAAGTGTATAAAAACGATGGTAGAATGTAGAGAGTTGTATGAGAAGAGATGAAATATTGCTTTGAAAATACAAATAATAAATAAAAAGGTAGTTAGAATTATATTTCTAGAAAGTTTGAGTATTAATAACACTTATAAGACCAAATATTATGAAACAAAATTTTAGAGTTCAAATGATAAGTATTGAAAAACAGAGAAAGTATTATATTACCGCGAACTCATCGTTAACGGACAATTTATCTCCACAATCACACCCATTCAATGCGGTCATAATACTTAGAAGACCTTGAAAAAAAAAAGCCTCTAAATTAACAAATAAACATTGAAGTTTAAAATTAAGAGAATGTAAAAAAATCAATAAAATTAAAATTTATCTATCGATTCAAATAATTTATTAATAGAAATTAAAATTTATCTATAGATTCAAATAATTTATTAAAATTTATCTCCTTAGCAAAAGTCCGACTTGCCACCAAAAAGACAAGCCCTGAACCCATTCATCCGTTATTTTTGATCAAATCAATCAAGCTTTTAGATGAAAACTCAATAAAACAATACGATTATACTTCAAGGTAATTGTTGTTTAATCGTATATGTTTCAATACTCGATTTGCTGCAAAAAGACATTCATATCACAACATTTGTACAAAACTAACGAAAGTGCCACTTTTTGTTATTGTATAGATATGGAGTGTATATAAAAAAATCAACACGTTAAGAAGTTACTATCATGCAATGCTAATCTATGCATGCAGCAGCACATAATGCACACAATTTCTTCATAAAATAAACATTAAAGTTATCATAATCAACTGAAAAAATTAAGTATTAGAATTCGTTTTTAAATACAATATTTTTTGCCAGCCTTTCAAGAGTATGGCCCTTGGAATCATATAGAGACGTTATAAGCCCTTCATTTGTCCAGTTGGGTTAAGAACTTGAAGATCTGTATCTCAGTGTATCAGTATATATACTAATGAAGAATATAAAACGTCTTGTATTTCTAGACAGTGATATCCCTTAATTAATTAGTTATAAACTTATAATAGACGGTGATAGTGATTAATAAATGGAAAAAGTAATTAAAAATTACTTTTAATTATTTAATACTTTTTTTATTAATATATGTTAAATTTTAATGTAATAACTTTTTTAATAACTAAAACGGTTATGTTTTCTTTTCTTTTACCTAACACATCGTTGCGGCTATTCTCAAAAAAAAAAAAGAAACACATCGTTGCGGATGAAAACAAAGTTCGAGATCATCAAACAAATTGTTGTGGGTGGTTGAGTGTCCCAAGTGGATAAAATGGTCATTTACACATTTAATTTACCTTAAGATTTGTCTAATTTGAAATTTTTTGAAAAAACAAAGACCTGTAATAAAGTCGGATAAAAACATCTCGGCCTCTTAAGAGCGGTTCCAACAACTCTAGAATACTAACCACATTCAAATTATCACCTTTAGTTTTGGTTTCTCAATTTTAGGGTGGGTGAATTTCAGTGTGATTTTTTAGATCAATTTTAGAGTGTGCCTCCACTTTTATTCACGAGTCATGATAGTTTTTCTTGGACAAACAATACCCCATTATGATTCATGATAATGAAATCAATTGTGTTTAACTAGAATTTAGTTTGGTTTCATTAAAATTAAGTTTATAAATAAAAAAAAAAGTTAAATTCTGCTAAATAAAAAATATCAAAGTTTATTGATTATATATTTGAAATAAAACGAAAGAAAAAAAGTGTACCTAATAAATTGAAACCACTTTGACCAAAAGAACGATAAATTCTCACCACTTTTTTCATAGTGGGAGCTTAAATGCTTCATTGCTTTCCATGTAGACGATTGAATGGTGGCAAATAATAAAATTTATCACTCATTATTTAGCAAACAAACTTTTCCTATATAATACACACAATTTTAACTTCTACTCATTATAATCTAAAAAATGTTCGTTAATTATCATCAGTTCCAATTTAAAATGTAAATTCTAATATATAATATACATATGACAACACTTTTTCATTTTCTTTCTCTATAAAAATGCGTTTTAAAAACAAAATTATCTAATAAAATCTAATAAAAATTCACTTATAGCGAGCATGAAGATAACAATTGATTCCTTTTATAATTATGTTTTCATGAACGCCCAAAAGATATTCTGACGGGTGACTTTATTGAGAAAAGCTATTTACAACCTGTCTCCATCTACTATTAGAAAATGTATTAACGATGGTTAATTAAAGAGTAATTAAGCAACAAATCAGGCAACTCTGCAATTAAAACCGAAGCAGTACGGTCTCTAATTCTAAATTAGATAAATTTGGTACGTTGTAAAGCAAGAATACAAAGTGAACAACGTATCATTGGTATATAAATATTTTATGCATATATGATTTTTTAAAGGTTCAACAATGTGAGCAAAGGTGCAAAAGAAGTGCACCTGTCCCATAACGTATATATAAGTAATGGAGTAATGGGTAGCTCTATGATCTATCAAAGCAGATCTCAAAAATTAGAAAGATACTTTTCAACTATAATATTTTTACACCTAGGGGGATATAAAAAGCTACAGTAATTTAATTCAAAATTCACAAAATAATGTCCACAAATGGGTAGCCTGGTTGTGACTTGTGATTGTTTATAATAGGGGAAGATATTATTATTATTTTTTATGTCGGATAAAATATAGTCAAGTAAATCTATGAACACAAGTTTACTAGTTTTATCTAAAATCGACCGACAATAGAAGGAGTAATCGTTACACTTATATTGTAGCCTCACATACTTGATATTGTCTATATAGACAAGTGACAACCCACACAACACATCTCAACGGACATAAATATAACCGAATAGAAAAAGGAAGAAACCAAAGAGACAAAGATATTTGTGCTTTTTTTTAATTATAATAACGGGGTTGGTCTATAATATGGTGAATAAAGATGGGTAATTAAGAGATCTGGTCATATGGCCCAGATATGCTTATGAAGCAAAGAGAAATGTTGAAAATTTAGCTCAAGGTAGGATGAGTAGAGAGATATCCATTACGGCTATCCGAACACTTCAGACCTATAACGAATAAATATATATTAATAAAATAAAAATAAACTTGAATCATATGTGTTGGAAAAAGAGTCTCAATAGTAGCCATGTTAGGATGTGTTCGGATGTAAGGGAAGAAAATGTCTCACAACGATAACACAAAACATGATGAACCTTATATATAAGTTTCCTCAAATTGTCAATTGATTTTAAGATGGAATCCCATGTGCTCCACATCATAAGATCCTGAAACGAATATATAAAAAAAATCAACATGGTACCAGAGCAAATCCATTATCATGATCTTCGAGGATTAATGTCAAGTAGGGTGAGTGTTGAGATATAAGGGATGAAAACGTCTCTCATAATAACACAAGACATTGTGAACCTAAAATATAAATTCATAGTTACTCCTTCTAATTGTCAATTTGTTTTAGATAGAACACTCCGCATACTTGTGTGTGGCTCACTATACCCTCCACGTAATAAGGTCCCAAGACAAAAATTGTTGGAGGTGGACATGATAAATCTTATATATATTATATGAGTAACACTCCTTGCCACGTGTCACGCAGAAAAATATTTACATCCACGTGTCATTTTAGCATTTAACCGCAACCCACCAAAATATTAATTAAGTTTATTTATTAAAAAAATTTAACGAAATATTTAACTCAAATCTTAATTAAATCCATTTCAATTAAAATCCTAACTAAATAATCCCCAACAATATCTCTCCACTAATATAACTAAAATTTTAAAATTCAAATATTTTTCTTAGCGCAAATTTTATTAATAATATCTCTTCACTAATATAAACTAAAAAAATTTTAAAAATCAAAATATTATTAAAATTTTGTTCAAGTATCCAACAATATTTCTTCAACAATATAAATAAAAAAATTTAAAAAAATACGAACTTTAAAAATATTTTTTTATTTAAATATTTTCAATAATAGTCTACCAAATTATTTAAATAAATTTGTTAAATTTCAGGCTTTAAATTTGTATGTGATTTATATCTCCAAATTTGTTTCTATAATCAGATTTTTAATTTAATATTTTATTTTATATATTTTAAATATATAAAAATTTGTTATTTAGGAGTAATCTCAATTTCCTTTTTTTTTTTTTGCTCAATCTAATTTTTACGATCAAATATTATAAATATATCCATTATATATTTTAACCTATTACTTTTTTAGATTTAATTTTAATCATTTTTATAAATTATTGGTTTATTATAACTTAATATTTTTAGCTAATATATTAGTCGAATTTTTTTAATATTTAAATTAATTAATAAAAAATATAAAGCTTATATTTATTGACCCATTTATTACGAAGATTTTAAAATTCAAAAAACATAATTACTAATAGTGTTTTCAGTTCAATTATACATTTTAATATTTAAATTTCGAGATATCTATTTGTTTTTCTTGAATCCAACTATTACTCAAATTTATTTACTATATTCTTATAACTGTGAACATATTACCAATATCAAACTTTTTATTTATTTATTATTATTATTATTATTATTTTATTTTTTTTGAGTAAACAACATCAATCAAACTGGATCGTCATCCGCAATAACCTTACAAAGTTCAAACTTTATTAAGATAGACTTTTTAAACAAAAATAAATAATATTTATTTATTTTTTTAAAAATATTTTTTTACAATTTGAGGCTTGATATCACGAATTATTGTATATAATATTAAAATTAATTTATTTAAGGATATATTTTAACAAATTTCGTGCAAAGTACGGATAATACACTAGTCTTTTTCTATTAAGACAATAAAGGTTGGTCTCACGCATGGGTTTAGTAGGAGTCTGAGTTTCACCGTTGAGATCAGACTGTGCCGACGGTTATGTGCAAGAAAGCCGCTGTTTGGATGCAGACAAATCCGCTGCTTAAATGCGGGCAAATTAAGTTGTTGATTTTGTTGGCCGAAGCTAAATTTTGTGGTGGCTAAAGTTTTAATAGGTTGTCCAAATGCGTTTTTGCGTAGACAAAAGCCAAAGTTAGGATCGGGAAACTAGCGTTACGCAAAGAAGTTCCAATACCATGACCGTTACAAGTATGGTCATCTGAAATATGTCCACCAAGAAATGAATAAACCCTAGAAGGTAAACTAAAGGAAAAAGCTAAAGAGTTAAATATTGAAAAATATTTCCATATCAAGCTTGCTAAGGTATATCCTAAGGACTGAAAAGGGATCGTCTTCTCCTAGTCCATCTAGGCTTGGATTAAAGGACTGACCACAAACCGACAACTCAAAAATGAAAACCAAAAAAAGCATTACCAACAATCAGATTAAAAACTGAACCAAATAAGCCCCAAGATGTTTGGATTATAGGACTCGAAAACAAAGTGATAAGGAATGTCTTGTAAGACGGTAGCATAATTGTCAGTGAAAAAAGCAAGTTTCCTTGAAACAACTGAAAAGGAATCAAGAGTTAAGCAAGCAAGAGAAGGAAGCTCTTCACCTTTAGCTCACTGCTCCTAGATACCGATTCACTCTCCCCTGCACGTATTCTTCTCTCAGGCGTCATTAAAATTGTCCTTCAATGCCTTCAACACCACAGGTTTTGGACCAAGAAGGCAGAGTGAGATGGCTGGCTACGTTCGCCTGTCAATTCTGCTTACCGCCATTGTGTCAGGTAACTGTTTTTGCATCACAGTTCGAGCAACCTGAAATATTTCATGTCATGCACACATATTCTATACTAGCCAAGTATGATAATACAATACCCCTTTAGATTTTTACAAAGGAGCATTATTATTAGGTACATCATCCATTGTACTAAGGCTTTTGTTTGTCTGTGCATTTGTAAGCTGTTTTCAATTTGCTTCTTGAGCATTGAAAAACAGTTTATAGATACAATACCAAACACACCGTTAAACAAATATCATAACCAACTTGCTGAACTGCTGATTGAAAGCAGGGAAAATAGAAAAGGCACAAACAAATACTAACAGTGTCATGACTGGGCCAATGACAGGTTTCCAGACATCAAAATGTACCAATTTCACCATTGTAAACAAATGCAAGGAGACGGTGTGGCCCGGAATAACACCAAGCGAAAATTTCACCAACAGTGATCTTGTCTTAAAAGCGGGAGAATCAGCTGTCGTCACACCTCCAGATGGGTGGCATGGTAGAATTTGGGGAAGAACAGGATGCAACTTTGATAGTAAAGGTAACAATAGTACCTGTCAGACAGGTGATTGTGGATCTCTTAGATGTACAGGCCCAGGACAATCACCGGTAACCATAGCAGAGTTCAGTTTGAGTGAGCCAGAATACTATGATGTTAGCCTTGTTGGCGGTTTTAACTTGCCAATGGTGGTTACACCTCTTCGTGGTAAAGGGAATTGCAAAGTCGCGGGTTGTGATGGAGACTTGCGGGACAGCTGTCCAGCAAATCTCACTGCCAAGGATGATGGTGGTAAGATCATAGCTTGCCAAAGTGCGTGTGATGTGTTCAATACTGACGAGTACTGCTGTAGGGGAATGTATGGAAGTCCAGTGTCGTGTCAGGCCACGAACTATTCAAAAGCATTCAAACAGGTGTGTCCGATTGCATATAGCTACGCGTACGACGATCCCACAAGCATAACCACTTGTTCAGCCTCAGATTATGTAGTTGCCTTCTGTGCTTCAAGGTAAATAGTAGATCACAAATCAAAGTGGCATTATATGACAAATTGAAAAAAAAAGTAGACAAGTTCTTAAAGTTAGATATGACAACTTGGATTCAGTCATTTTTTCAACTGGAGAACTCTAACTAGAGATTTATGAATGCATAGACTTATCATCAATTCTAATATTTCCAACATCTTATACATTCACGCAGGAATCAAACAGTGTGCTCGTATCATGACGACAAGCTGGTCTGTAATGTAAATGAATCAAGGGTCGGAAAGATACTTCCTCATTTTTGGTGGACATTGATGCTCATTTTACCATCGATGCTGGATTCAGTGTTAGATTGAGATATGTGCGAAGTTTTGGGATTATTCTTGAGTATTTGTTCTCACATTCTTGTACACAAGTGGTAGAAAAGCAGGAAAAGAGAACATGCCCCAATCCCCTATTTTGAACAATTCATCAAGCAGTACCATTTATTTTTTCTAACAATCAAGCCCAGTAGTCTGGAAAAAAGAACACGACAGATGTTTGTACAGGATTCTTTACACACTTCCACTACAGTTCAAACATCCAGATATCCTCTTACAAAGATTTTGAACACTAGCCATTGAGTAATAAGATAGCAAGCAAGACTTTACAGAGACAGTCAGCATTACCAAGGGGCGACACCACAGAATAATAATATAAATCTTCACATAGATACTAAAAAGTAGATCGGAACTTTGTCACAAGTATTCAAAAGAAAAGCCATTTTCATGTGCAATTAAATGAAGCAACTTCTCCAAAATGGGTAAGGATCACACCAGGTCATCACCGTGCAATTTTTTGAACATATGAACGTGCAAGTAATAAATTCATATTAGGATGTATGC
The DNA here is from genome assembly GCA_002319775.1 of Fagopyrum tataricum. NCBI lineage: Eukaryota > Viridiplantae > Streptophyta > Magnoliopsida > Caryophyllales > Polygonaceae > Fagopyrum > Fagopyrum tataricum. The sequence continues at coordinate 2,522,117 of CM008284.1, forward strand.
ATCTTCATTTTACCTGGTAGAGTCCCATACACGGAAGATTAGTTAAGTTTATGCTTGTTTTGAGTTCTTCCTAATTCCCTCTTTTCGTCTGAATCCTTCATTGAATCTGTAGACCTGGTTTCATCACTTTCAAAGGGCAATATCATCACAGGTGCAGCATGGACAGCATCCCACCGGTCTTTTAGAATTTTCATGAATCTGGCTGCCATTTCCCTCCTAAAATCTAGCTCACGGGTGAATAGATCAAATAAAATAAAAGCAAGAACATACTTCAGAGGGACAGTGAGAAGAATAATTCCAGCAGAAAGAAGGACCAGTGCAACCTCAGTTGTTATCTGAATAGTAGAGAAAAACAGTCATTAGCATTTCCTATTTCTCGCAATATGAATGCAAAAGATTGTAGATGATGATATCGAGAAGGGAGGCAGGGGCCATAAATTGAACCAAATACAATTTTTTATGCTATCAGTTCACTACAAAAGTTAACACGGAAACTTCAAATAAGATTATATGAACGTAAAAGTTTAAAACAGATACAAAATGCTAGAGATCATATATATACCTCATATGGGATAGAGCTCAAAGTGATTCTTATTTTTTTTAACATTTCCAAACATCAGATACCTAAACCCTGGATTAGAGCATCTTTAAAAGCTTGTAACTAAGCATTAAAGATCCATTAAGAGAGTGAGAAGTTCGGGAAGAGGTTGATAAAAATAAAATGTTACACATAAGTTGGTCTGAGAACATGCATGGAACTATTTAGGCTTGTATGGAGTAAAATTGATCATATAGAGTTGTGAATCCGGACAAGCATACCTGAGGTTGGCCTGACAGGATGATAGTGCGCATTTTAAGTAGGGAGACATTCAGATTCTGAAGAAAATTCTCAGTGTCACGCATGGCTTTTTTTATGGCTATGATCTGCTGAATAGTATTGGATGGTGGTTGGTCATGTATTGCAACTGTTTCAAGGGATCTTCTCAGGAGTCCTCGCTCCTTCAATCCCTTTAATGACAACATGATGACAGCTACTAGAATCAATGTTGTAGGAAGCACAAATGGAAGCATATTTCTGAAGAAGCATCAGGCAAAAGAAGATTCAGCATCCAAAAATAATTCACTTTAGTGAAATAGTACACAAAATTAACATAGTAAGACTAATTAAGGATACCTAAGTATAATTGTGTATGCAAAACCAAGAAATGAGAGGGTAAGAATTGGCTCCTCCCACCGCCTAAGCTTATCAAAGTTCTGAGCAGCTATGGTGAATGGGAGTAGAAGTTCCTATAAATAACATATAATTCAGAGCTTTATCAACGAGTCTTGAACCTAAAGAAGCATCACACTGAAAACTTCAGCTTAATGGCTCATACTTCACCAAAAGAAATGACACAAACCTTAAACAAGTCGATGTTGGAAGGTATGCCTTCCAATTTAGCAGAATCAATTGTGGCCTGTGTTTGTTCCACAACTTGGCATCTATATCTGCAAATCCTTGCTGCCTTTTCAACTAAGGAAGAATCAGCTACAACAAGATGTCTACTTAATACAACTCCTCTTGTAGATATACTCCGCCAAAAGGAGCGAGAATCACGAGAAGCCCAAGATGGAGATCGCATCCACTGTTTCAAGTAAACGCTTCCATCCAAGTCATACACATGTGCAAAGGATTCCTCGTCATCAGCCACATCTTGACTACCATGTTTTGTTGCCTTGAATGCCTTCACAGATTTTGAAATGAATGGTCCGCCCCAACAACTAAGTGCAAGGGTTTGGCACACAACATCACCGTATGGAGAATTTTGCAGATATGAAAACTGAACGAGTTTACTGGGATCATCCAACAGCTTCCCCACAAACTGGAGAGATTGTAGTCTAGTAATGCCGTTAACAGCATTGACAATAGCTCTGTCATTCCCCTTGTGAGCGCCATATATGTTAGATACTAAAGGGTCACCTTCTTCTGGTCCATACTCACGGATGAAGTTGTGAAGAGCAATAATTTCACTGACGTATGCATGCCAGATATCCCGTCTCATTTCACCTCCAAGATCGATGAACTCCAACACCCAAGGTTTGGATCTAACAGATTTATGAAGAAACATTACAGGGATTAATAGATTTCAGTGATACAAACAAGAACAAATGCTAATTGATTACTTGATCTTTGACAGGTGTCAGTGAACATCAACATGACAACAAAGAACATAATCTTAGTCGTGATCATTACACTCAAACAATCAGAGTGTACAGCACATTTAACATCAAAGCTTATACAAGACAGAGTATACACGAGTCACGAGTGGCTTCTCCAAAGAGTTTTTACAAGGTCTCTATGAGAAGTGAAGTAGGCTAAGATGGAAGTAAAAGAGGCTCGGAACTACAAAAGGCTAGGATGTCATCATGCTTCTGATAAATAAATAACAAAAAAAAAAAAAGAGAGCTGCTAAGGTCAGATCTGTATCACTAATCTAATGATATGTAACATCTAAACATCAAATTTAGCAGCACTGTAGACAAAGGAAGATAATAGGTAAAAAAAATGTTGCAGTTAGTTTTTTGGCAGGCTACCCTATAACGATAGTCTATGAAGCTACAGTAAACAAAAAAAGGCCAGAGAAACTTACTCTGCACCAGAAGAAACAGATACAGCTGAATCCAAAACCATAGACTCCAATGGTCCAGTTCTTTTCTTCTCTACCTTTGAACCATGTCCTGCAATATCCAATCGCCTACAGCTTTTCTTCCCGAATACGTTGACTGACTGAAAGTTAGCAAGCAGTATATCGCGAAATAAGATAATCAATGTAAACAAAGTGTTCTATAACTACTGAGATTCCTCGCATACATATGCAAAATTAAACAGCTTCAGCAAATTGGATGAGAGTTGTTCGGAAACTAGTAGTTAAGAGAGATCATATAGAGTTCAAGAAGCCATCATAGAACAAGAAAAAGGAGATCAGCAGACTATAGAGGAAAAGAGAGAAGGAAAAAAAAATATTTTCTCTTTTAATGAGAGCAGAAGTCCTATAGAACCAATAAGAAGTCCTATGACGCCGAGTAATATCTACTAAGGACGGGCATTACCTCGAAATAGAGTGATCTGTCTGTCAATGTCAATTTTCCAGGCCAGGCCAACTTATCATCCCACAATAAAACAACCTCCAATTTGTGAGAGCTAGTGCATAATACTCGCTCTGAGTGAAGATATGGAGTTTCTGGTATCTTGAAGGATTTATTACTCTCATGAACTCTAAATCACGAGCACACATAATAATCGTAAAGAAAGTCAACAGTGGGATCAGATGTAATTGGTGAAAAACCTTTGACCGAAGAGAAAATGATTACAGTGAAGAAACTTGATACAATTTGGATTGCAAGAGAAGATGCTTACTGCAGTAATTCCTGAATATATGAGGACCAAGTGCTAAAGGAAATGCCCCTTCCATCTCTAGCAAGAACCTTGAAAAGGTTATGTGCAGTTGGGCGATCAGCCACACCTGAAACTGCTGGTGCAATACGAACAAAAGCCTCCTCTCCCACAATCTTTGACTTTGTCAACAAACAAAAAACAGGCGTGATCAGTCATGCTGCAACAACTAACTTTAGAAATATAGAATGGCAGGAAGTATACAAGTAATGGTGATAGTATGACAAGAGCGCGTTGGAGTTGTGCACATAAACTTTACATGAAAACTGATAGCAAGTAAACGTGAAGATGGGCTGCACAATTAACTAAACTTTCTATATGGTTTATGTGGTGTATCATGCACAAATTTGAAGAAAGCAACAAATGACATTTACCATTATCTCCTTTAGAGAATCCTCTTCTGATGCAGTTTTATCCTGTGAGTTGGTGTACAAGTTATCTTCATAAGGATTCTCCCAAGCAATCATTGTAATGAATATCAGTTTCTGGAATATTGGGTCCTGTTTGAGTTTAATATATGTAGAAGAAAGTCAGTACCTGCATTCAGAATTCAGTATTGAAACAGTACAAAAGTAAAGCTTCAACACATTTTATTTATTCTAGCAACTTAGGCAAGATTTTTTTTGTGATGTACAAATTAAACACCACAGTAGATAATTGATGTGCCTGAAACATTACGTTGGTGATATTTCCAAAGTATTTCTCATTCAAGTTGATATGTAGTAAGGTCACCTAGTGCATAGTCTGTTATTTGTTACTTGTTGTCATAAATTTGTTAACCAAGTTGTAATTTTTGTTTTCATACACACTTGTAAATGGTGTCCCCTTAGCTAGACACCCAGGGACTTGCAGAAAAAGAAAATGGTAGATGATAATTGACAATCATGAGTTTAATACTTCTTTCGCAGTTTTTCTTTTTATATTTAACATAGAATTCTCTAAAGAGGCTGATGCAGTTTAGAAGGATGTAAGCAAAAAAAGTCAGAATGAAAAGAAAAACTAGGGATGTCAAAAATTTTATTTCCACAACTGAAGAACATAAAGAAGAAAGAACAAGACCAGAAACCAACAGGAAATTAAGGAAACAATTGAATCTGAAGAAATATTTTTAGCTATTTTGCAAATAAATAAGAATAAGAATAATTAAAGTAAAACAGCTCGGAAAAATAGCCAAGAATCAAGGACTCAAACCTTGAGATGAGAATGAATATCTGAATTATCCCTAGATAAGAACCTGAAGCAACAAAACTCCGCCAAACTACGAACATCATTGTGCATAGGAGAAGGCACAATAGCTCGGAATATTTTCTGCATCTTCTTTGCTGACAATCCATTCATCCTGCATCATGAATGCCTCCACATTACAACAAACAACCCTACTCATCAAAACGTTTAGTTCCCAGGAAAGCACGGAGAAGCTGGCACTATGGCATACAAGACAAAATATTGTGACAATCCATTTCCACATTCCTTCATTTTTGCAGTAACCACCGAGGTTAAAGATTATTACATCATATCCATTTTATTGTCTCATGGAAACTGGAATAGAACTTCAAATAAAGAAACAAATTCATCATTGTTTCTCTAACTGAGCATATCACATTCTGATATACAAATCCTTAATAAAGACTCATTTTGCAACCATGGTTACCCAAAAAAATTGGCATTTTTTCCCTTTGTCACAAGATTGAATTTACACATTATTTCACATTGCAGAACATCCTGAACAAGATTTTAGCTATGCAATACACGGACTCGAACCAGACCAACCCAAACCTAAATCTAGAATGACTTCTTCAAATATCTTGTGTTTTCTATTCTTTCATTACTTAATCCACAACAATTCTATAAAAAGCCACGTCAATGTTAGACATGACATCACAACATGGAAATGAAGCATATATTTTCACTATCAAATAGAACCTACATTTTTAGAATTTACGCACTTGCTTCGAAGCATACGGAGGTTCTTTACACATCTGCTTGGACTGAAATTGGAGTATATTCGATAAATGTCTCATACTCATCCAGGATGATATCAAGATCTATTACAGTAGATGTTATTTATTTATCTGGTTGTCTTCATTAGATAGATGATATAATGTACTATATGCTGATGCTAAAAGGACCTAATTTACCTGCTGAACTGTTCAACTGAAATAATAGTGGCCAAAGACAGTTTGCCATTGGGAGTTACTCTCTGAATAGTCTGTTCCCTAACAAGTATGTCCTCCTCATCATTTTGATCAGAATCTTTTTTTTCTGGGACTGGTTTTCCAGTTTTCACTAATGGGGATGTCACTTCATTTAGAAAGCTGTGGGTCTTAGATAGAAGCGAGTTCAGCCTTCCCTGTACAACATCTACAGGGAAAAGACATTCAATAGAATCAATACCATCAGCATGTATTTGCATCCCCATTCATGGTTACCATCATCAAGTGCATTGTCAACGTGATTGAGATTATAAAAATATGTTAATGATTCTTTGAAATTTGCAGATTCTAATGATAGAAATAGAGGCAAAACGATCGTTTTAGATAAATGAAATGGCATGCCATACATGGAAGGACAAGATATCAATTAGCAAGGCCTCTTTACTTTTTTCTAATCCACTTTTATCTAATTGAAACACAGTCCTTATATCAACACAAAGAAAACATTCTACTGAAAAAAAACACAAAGAAAACAACAAACTAATGCAATCCAAGCGACAAGTATTCTAATTTTTTCACAAAGACAAGGGTCCAATGTTCCTCCACTTCTGATCATTTCCAAATTTATCACATAATCGAAACTCAAACTTCCTTTACTCTTTTAGCATGAAATCATTCAAGTGCAGATTTGAATTTCATAACTGAGATTACAAAGTATTCAGGTGGAATTTGAGTAAGAACGCGCGGGAAACAAACGAAAATTTTCCAGAATACCTAGAATTGTTTAATCCCTAGCCACCGGAATTCGTCAATTTTGACTTTGCAACCACTGTTATAAATAATTAAGCGACTACTTTGTAGTCTATCATACTTTAGGTATGTTTGACCAAATAAAAAAAAGTCACATAAATAAATAAAGGTTGAAATTGAGATTACGATAAGAACTCACTGGGATCGATATCCTTGAGATTTAACTTTTCAGTCAAGGATTTGCCTCCAGGTAACTTGAACGAAAACTTCCTTTCCGAAGGATCACTTGCCGAGAATCGGATATTGCTAGTCTGAAATTGCAAAATCGGTTGTCTGTTCACCTGCAGCACTTTGAGTTGCATCTCTTACACTCTCTCTGATGAACTTGTTCGTCGTCCTTCTTCGTCTACCTTCTTGCTTCTTCTTCTTCGTTTGGTCGCTTCCTCCGTTTTTCTTCTTTCTCTTTGGCCCTTTCCCCAAAGAGAAAGAGACGTGAATTAGCTCGAGAAGTCCAGTTTGTGTGGACAACAAACATGTTACACGTTACTAATATTTGGGTTTATTTCTCGAGATATATTACTCTCTATTTTTTTTAGTAAAGTAGAAACATGTGGCACGTTACATAATTAGCTTTTCTATATATTTTCTATATATTTCTATTTCTATTATCATTAGAATCTCTAAATCTGATTTTACTGGTGGTCCCGAGAATTATATATTATATTTGTCTATTTGATAAAAAATAAAAAATAAGTGTTCGGTTCATAAACCTCTTCCTCTTCGTTCAAACTTATATTGACATGTTATTATCACCGACAAAATAAAATATAAAAAAAAAGAAGAGAAGGGTAACATCCAATAGAGTCGTCGGAGGTTTTAAATCAAATCACAACAATATCTTACATTACAAGTTTTTTAGCATTACATCAAACAACAATATGGATCGGTCAATAAAATTATATAGACCGATTGAGTAGATCCAAACACACAAAATTTATGGAGTTGTTCACAATTTATCGGATTGAAATATGCCAACAATAACATATTCCTAATAAATTCTTCATTTTTACAATAACTCAAAGAAATTAGAGGTATTAGTTAACGATAGTTCTCCTTGACTAACCTTGTTCAAGTCCACAGGGAACATATCAATCTCATCCATCCACGGGTTCACCTTCTCACACCCTTCAACATCCTTCATCGCTTTCCAAACCACACTAACACACTTAAACCCGGACCCGAACGCGATTTGCCACACCTTATGCCCCTTCTTAACCCGACCCTTCGCCTCCTGGTACCCTAAACCGTACCAAACTGAACTACTCGAAGTATTCCCGAATCGATAAAGCGTCATCCTCGACGCCTCCATATCCAAAGCCTTAAACCCTAAAACCCTCTCGACGGAGTCTATAACAGGCTTTCCTCCTACGTGGGTTATGAAATGATCGACTGCATGGCTGAATTTGGGGACGTAAGGTGTTTTTGATTGGGCCACGTGGAGCTTTCTTGCAAGAAAGTTGATGAGGTAGCGGAGTTGCTCGGTGACAGGTAGGATGGTGGGCCCTAGGGTGACGAGGTTCGCTTTCACGACGGCTGATGCCTCGACTATTAAGTCTCTGATTGCCGATATGCCTCTTATGCCTTGTGAGTCCTCTTCTTGGAAGATGCATTTGTATGAGACGTCGGATCTCGTGGTGTTTGTTCTGACGGCTGTTACTAGACGGTACTTGGCCACGTCACGGTCTATGTCACGGTTGGAGAGGAGGATTGCGGCGCCGCCAACACGGAAGAAGCAGTTGGTTCCGAGCTTTGATCGGTCGTTACCGAAGTATATGTTCTGTGTGAGGTTCTCGGTGCTCACCACTAAGGCATAAGCGTTCTTATGGACCTAATACAAACATATTATAAATAAGAAAATGTATGATTGCTTTAAAAATTACCATAATTTGGTACCACTTCAGTATTTTCATAGAGTTGGCAGGATCGTGATTTTAAGATATGATCGATCTTTACGGGCCCTTATATCTAATTATAAAATCAGAGGTTATGATTTTAAAATATCATAAAAATTTTAAAAATAAAACAAATGGAGCCCAAATTTATTACGTAGACTTATTGTATTTTAGGATAAATTGTAAATGAGAAGGAAAACAAAACAAAATACTATCTAGTGCTCATTAACCAAATATAATAAAGACTTTAAAAAATCCCTATGAGTCTATATAAACTATGTAGTATTGAAAACAGAATTTTGTACGTTGGGATTTCGCATAAAAATCTTTAACATATATCATACTTGATTATTATTATTGAATAAAACTATACAAAAACTCATTAATAAACTAATTAAAATAATATAAAAAATATAATTATACCTGAAGTAAGTTGTTGGCCATATGTATCGAACCAAGTCCAGCACTACATCCCATACCAGAAAGATTATAACACTTAACATCATCCTTCATCTTATACCTATTCACCACCATAGAACACAAAGAAGGCAAAGGGTTAAACAAGCTACAATTCACCACCAATATACCCACCTCCTCCGCCTTCACCCCCGTCTTCTCCAACAACCTACCAACCGCTCCGAAAACCGCCTCCTCAGCCTCCTTCTTGGCCGCCGCCAAGTCAACACTCGGTGGTTGCATCATGATCCCCGTGGACACATGCGTCGACTGCCCTAGCCCGGACCGACGAGCTATCTTCTCCATGAGTTGTAGGGATTCTTCTTTGATGTTGGGGTAATATGTTCTTAGGATGTTTATAAATAACGTTGTCGGTATTTTTTGGGTGTCGTTTGGTTTGTAACATGCAAAATCTACTAAATATACTTCCCTTGATTTATATTTGATTAAAATCTTTCTTAGAAAGATAATCAACAAGGGTAGTAGTAATAGTATCAGTGGTGGTGATTGCATGGTGCCTACAATAGTACGGAAATTCATGCAAATTAAACGACGTCGAGTGAGAAGGGCTATTGAAGTGTAGTTTATTTAGGGTTTGCAAAACCATTATATATACGAACGAAAATTGGGGGGGGGAAGAAAAAAAAAAAAAGAAGAGAAAAGTAGAAGTTGCAATTAGTACAACAATCAACTCCTAACTATATTCTTAAATGCATTTAAATCATTACTATATGTGAGTTGTTGAAAGAAAGAAAAAAATATAGTATGTATTATATTAGTGTACTATATTTAGTGCTTATCAAGAATCAAGTGGTCGATGAGTTTCAAGTATAGTGTACAGTAAATGTCATAGTCGATCATTTGTTTGAACATCATCTTCTTTGTTCAGCCGCCTTACTAATCAATTGGTCGATGAGTTTCAAGTATAGTGTACTACGATTTTAAATAAATACATCTTGAGTTGATTCCTCCAATTCGATCCTGCGTTTTCAAATGAAAGTTCTCAAGTTTCCCTTAAAAATCACTTCATTTGTTTTAATTTTATCTTTCTATCTCGCGAGGGAATAGTATATCGACTTATATGTATTATATTTTATTTTAAAATTAATTAATAATAAGATGAGTAATCATATATATTATATTTTATCTTAAAACTAATTAACAATAAGATGAGTAATTCATGAAAACTCACCTTATTTAAATATAGGAACAAAACTAGAACAACAGAGTAATAATCAGCGGGTGAGGAAGGTGAATGGCAGTACAAGTACAAACGGAGATATATAACTTTTATCACTCTAGTTTCCGAGGATAACTTTTATCACTCTAGTTTTCGGTCACCTTTCAAGAATGAGGATGTCCGTCGCTTCATTTGCGGCCTCTTGTACCCGTTATTTAGGATGTCTTCAGTAAGAAATATTTTTTTTTTTAAGGGCGATTTTAAATGCACGGCGGAATAATTCACAAATGCACGATGTTTACGGTTTCTGGAACCGTGGTAGAAAATGGATATATATATATATATATATATATATATATATATATATATATATATATATATATATATATATTTTATTTTATTTTATTTTTTTTCTGACACGGTCACAGATTCCATGACTGTGAGAATTTTTTTAAAATATTTTTTTACTCCTATATTAGTAAAATTTATGAAGTAAATCTGTCACGGTTTCGGAAACAGTAACTGCCACGGTTTCGAAAACCGTAAGCGTCGTGTACTTGTTAATTTTTCCGCCGTGTACTTAGAAGTTCCGTTTTTTAATAACTATTTGAGTAGTTTATTGAAAAAGCTTGGTAAAATTTAAAAACCTAATAAATATATAATTAAGTTTTGGTAGTAAAAGATTTGTAAGTGGTTTTAAAATTCAAAATGTTTTTATAGTGTAAATAATTAAATAATTATATATAAACGGTGAAGTTGGAAGAAGAAAAAACTCCACAATAATCCACTAATAACCACTAATAGTTATTTCGACTAGTTTTCTAAAATATCGATAATGTATCGGAAGTGTTAATTTTTTGAAATATCTTGACTTAAATAATGAGGTAGTATATTTATGCTATCGATATAGGTAAAATAAAAATATAAAAAGCAAATTTGTAACATCATTGAATTCTTAGTGAGGCCAAATAGAAATGCTCTACGATTCGGATCGGATACAACTGTAATACATTTAGGGAGACGCTTTTAATATTAATTTTTTAATACATGTTATCAAAAAGATTTTAAAATTAAATCTCAAATTTAATTTTTAAATAGCATAGTGTTACTTAACATTATTTCATATTTAAAGCCATATTTATACACAGGGATATTTAGTGCAATTTTAATATAGAAACCTATTCACTATTTATTATTTTATGTTTGATTTCTACCGAATCTCCCCTTAGACCATCTGCAACGCGGGTTTTAAATCATTATTATATATATATATATTAAGTTTGTAAGCCATAGATTAAGTTAGGCTTAAAATCATTATGACACTTTGAAAGATAGATACAATAAGAGAGGGAGAGGGTTCCGTGAACTCTGAAATCATCATCTTGAAGACTTGACTCATTTATTTATCAAATACCCCTTTACTAAATAAATTATTACCAAATTTGATAGAATAATTTTGAATGATCTTAACAAAATAAGAATCTAAAATAAAAAAGCGCATGTAATACTATAGAAAGTAAAAAAACACAATTGGAACGAACAAGTTCGAGTGTCTCGCAACAATTTGGTGGAGTATTTGGTTTGTTATGAACAAAATTATCTTTAATAATGAACCAATTAGACCTGATAAAAAGGTAATTACATTCATTAAAAACCAATTACATAATTGGAAAACTAAAATAACTGACGAAGATGATTACGATATTAAAAAAACAACAAAAGGACATTAATGCGACAACAAGGAAAAAACACAATATTAAATGGGAAAAATCAAAACCGGGGTTCCATAAACTAAATTTTGACGGATCAAAACTTGATTCGGGTGTAACATCTATTGGTTTTGTTATTCGAAACCATAATGGAGATGTTATTAGCCTTGATGCAAAGAAAAATAACATCAATTCAATCATAAAAGCTGAAGTATTTGCTCTTAAAGCCGGATTACAAGAGGCAATCAGACTGCATATCAAAAAAATTGAAATCGAATGTGACAACCTGTGTGTTATTATGGCACTCCAAGGTTTTTGGAGCTGTCCATGGGATGTCGAGATGATTATTTCTGACTCTAGACTAGATCTTTGTTTTTTTGACGAAATCCAGATCAGACATGTTTTCAGAGAAATCAACTGTGTTGTTGACCGATTGACCCACTTGGGAATCTCGACCCCCAACACCAATTTTTCTGATGATCTTGAACTTCGTGTTCTCATCCGCAAAGATGTTTTAGGTTGGACTACCTCGAGAAGGTAGCCTAACCTAACCGCTTTCCATTTAAAAAAAAAAAAAAAAAAGAGAGAGGATTTTTTAATGGTGATAATCGGTGATATTTGTCACGATTCATTCTTTATAATAGAATAACGTAGACTATTGGATTTTATGTATAATCAATAGTAGTGAGTTTTGGTTTTGAAATATTTTAATTAATAGTTTAACTAATTTTTTTCGTTAAAATAATTATGTTTAGACAAAAATAATTTGTTTAACATACATAATTTGTTTTTCTATATCTATGGACATCAATATTGTATATTTTAAGATTAGATATAGTTTTATAAAAAAATATACTTTGAGAGAAGTAATATATCTCTTATACATATGCATTTATATTTATTATATATATATATAATTGTTTTTCAAATAAAAACTAATATATATAACTTATATTAGGCATTATGATACATTATACATTTATACATGATATAAACGATGTTATTATATTACGATACATTATACATGATATAAATGATGTTATTTTATTATTGTTTTTATATGTATTTGTTTGTTTGAGTTTGTATATTTCAATCATAAATAGAAATTTAATTTTAATTTTAATTTTTTAATTTATTATTTTTATGTTTTTAAGTTTTAATAGAGTATTTTATTACAGAAAATTACACATCGATCTCACTTCTTATTAATTTATTATATATGTTATATATAATATTAAATGAAATATGATTATAAATAGAAGTAAAAATTATACATAATTATGTTGTCTAAATAAATATAGAGTTAAAAAATGAGAGTTAAAAGAAACTATAAAGGTAGAAAAAAAATAGAATGAATTTTATAAGATGACGTGGCGGAGAGAGATAGGGTTAAGAAGTGGGGTTTAAAACCTAACCGCCGTACATGATCTTACTATTTATTGTGACTAGGAAATAGTATCACGTGTTCACCTACTAGATTGTTTATTTGTTTGCCAAATTGCATATTATTTTTATCAGATTTCCGTCAAATTCACCATGCTGATGAGTAATGAAGAAGCTTCACTTGTGTTTGTTTGGCGTTGAATTTTGTCAATATTTTGCAGCTGAATATATATATATATATATATATATATATATATATATATATATATATATATATATTAGATTTAAAACTAATTATTAGGTAAGATCATATTTTAGCTTATCGCTAGGTACTTTGTCATGTCCGATCCATTTACATAGTGTATGTTTGGTGTGGATAAATTATTGTCTATATTTCTTCGGAATGGAAGTATGGAAACAAAAATTGATATTTTTTTCATCCTTATGAACTTATTATGGGATTAAAATTACTAAAATATCTTAGTAAAATTATCAAATGGATCCATAATGCGCAATATGCGTGATAATTGGAAAAATGATTTAAATCGTGAATTATCATTAGTAAAATCTAAATAACTCTTTTTTCCTTTTTTTTGAGATTATGAACTGTTATGCTTTGTGCTTTAAATATCGTTTTCCCGTAAATATGTGTTGAGGCTAGGTATTGTTTGTAGCATAGCCATTCCTTGAACAATAGCACAAAAGACAACTTGCTCCACATAGGTAAAAAGGGTTGGAAAAATAGAAAAGGAACGATGGTGATAGAGAATCATAATTCTTTTGTGGTTGACAAAGCCAAATCGGCTGGTGGTTTATGTATGTTGTAGAATGAAGGTCATAATTCTTGGACCAGTCTTACGGCCAACACCACATCAATATTATGGTAGTTGGCGTTTCACAGGGATATATCTATGGATGACCTAGATTCTAGGAGAAAACACACAACTTTGAACTTATGAAAAGTGATAACATGATTTATCGAACTATTTTAGTAGAGCATTTAAGTATATTTTCCCTTTTCACATGCATGTTTTAACCTTAATTTGTGTCTTTTATGCTTGTTTAGTACTACTTTGCAAATATAGATGTCTACACACTCTTTTGGTGTCATTGTAGGTTATTTGACGCATTTTTGAGCTAAAACGATGCATTTGAGGATCAAGCCTCGGAGTGGATGCTTAGAAGCAATCATACGAGCTAAGAAAAGGAGAAGAAGTTGAGTTAGGAACGAACGAGATCAAATACCCGAAGTGAAGAAATCATCTCGGCCGAGATCCACAAATCTCGGTCCGTGATGGTGGCTACTGTTCACCAATCTCGGTCCACGTCTCGGATCGAGATCCATGGGTGACTTAACCGAGATCCCAATGACGCTGAAGATCGAAGACAAAATCTCGGTCCGACCTGAGAAATCTCGGCCGAGATTCAGCCCGAGATTCTTCCCTGAGCGTCGATTTTATTTTATTTCGGAGCCTTAGCCCAGCCCATATCTTTTGGAAGGTTGTTGGGTATTTAAGGAAGGTTTCGATTATTTCCAAGGGTTTTGTGTTAGTGTTCAGGTTCACGTAGGGTTCGATTTGTTAGGATTTGGTTAGTTCAATTTCAGACCTAAGGAGAACTCTTCTCCTACCTTTCTTATTCGCTCTACTTTCACCATTGTTAAATCATTAGTTTGTTAGGAAGATCCAGTCTTTTTCGTTTATTTCAAGTTTAGATACGATTGGCAAATTCAAGACAGTTTGTTTTCAGATTTCAATAAAGTTAGGTACTTTCCTCATTCCTTTTTCTTACTTTGGATTTATGATTTCCCTAATTGATTTGATTTCAGTTTTGAATATGAATATTGTTGGCTAGAAACCTTTTATGGTTCCAAGGTAGTTAGAGATTTGTTTATACCTTGGACGATGATGGATTAATTGTTCTTATAATTGATTATTATATCGCTTTAAATCATTTGGAAATGTTTGATTTTTGTCAGGTTTAGAAATAGTCTAAACTATCAAACTAAGTTGGAATTGAGTCGTAACTGAGATGTTCCTTCTTAGATACATAAGAGAACTTTTTCCTAGGTAATAAAGGTTCAACCTTTTATTGGATTTTTTATTGGATTGAATGTGCCATTATTCCTTCCTTAAGGCAAGTAATTCCTGAGACGAACTGTAAAGGGGTATTTGATCCTTAATTAAGCAATAAGGTTTGTTTGCGATTTCTCCCTTTTTAACTTGAGACGTAACGGTAATAGGTAATTAGGAATTAGAAATTTATATGTTCTTGAGACGTAACTGTAATAGAACATTAGTTGAGAAACGTTCATCATTGGAGCTTTTCAACCATATATATGCCATGTGAGATTTATATATCCTGAGTCCAGTGTGTATAAATAATGATCTTAAATCCTTGGAACTACATTTTCTTCCACATATATATTTGTTTGTTTGTTTGTTTTTATTTGGTTTTCAATCAATAGTGACAAACTAATTGCAAACTTCACAACCCTCTTCTCAACATTTTGATCTTCTTTCCTTATTCTTTTCCAATCTTATTTCTTATTCTAGATTTGTACTATTCTAAATCAACTTTCATCGTCATCTAACTTAGTCCATGTGATCGACCTTGGAATACTTGCTCTACTGCGATTGGTCCATACACTGTGGGTTCGCTGCAATTAGAGTATATTATTACAAGTTTATAAATTTAAAGCAGACCGTTGTTTTATAACCCTGTGAATTTCTATCTCTTATGAATCGGCAAAATGTGAGATATGTGAGCAATTTTAGTAGAGTATACTAGTATAAGACCCGTATCATGCACCCGTATACATACAAATCTATATCAAGAAATCCTAAACCTGGTGAGAACTAACTATAAAGTATATAATACCACTCATAAAAGATAATAGCCAAAATATCTTAATCATACAAAAATGATATAAACATAATCACAAATAAAAATAATTATTATCTTACCCAAGTGTAATGACTCAACCCTTCAGTAAGAGATGTATTTAGTCCATGTCTAGATGCGTTATATTATTGTTAGATGTAACGAAATGCATTTTTCAATGTTCAACTAGTAGTAGTAGATGTACAAAATGCATTTTTCAATGTTAAAATCACTATAGTAGTGTTGTACAAAATGCATTTTTCAATGTTAAAATCACTATAGTAGTGTTTTCCATCTTTCGAATTCCCCCTTAGAAAAGAATGCATTATAACCAAAGCCTTTAATAATAGAAGCCTGCGGTCAATACAAAGACTGGGCAGTGTACACCCGAGTGTTTTTGACCAAAAGATCGAAGCGAATTGCTTCAAATTTGCTTATTCATGTGCTCTTTACTGCTTAACCAACAACTATGAATTTGACCCATTACACTTGACAATTCCAGTGTTATAAAACGTTCATTATAAATTGGCAAGGTACACTGGTGGTCAATCAACGATGCACAATGAAGAATGATGGCCACGAGTTAATGACAATACGCAACTCACAAACACAGACGAATATATAGTACAGTCTAAATCCTCCTTACAGGTTTCATCAATGTAAATGCAAACAAAAGTCAGTGCAATGCAGCTTGTTCGACAATCTCCATATATTCGTCGGGAACATAAGAATGCACCTTCAAAACAGCCTCAGCAGCCTCCTTTGTTGGTGAGAAATACTTGATTCCGATCACAGTCATCATGCCTGCAAAAGATAACCCGTATGTAAGATGGACTCGATTTCTTGACAAGCTATAACAAAGAACTAGAAGGATGTGACTCACTATCATGAATTCTTCCATACAACTGGCGTTCTCCTTTCCAGTAATCTAAGGGTCTAGTTCTGATTCCTGTGCTTCGCCTCACCCCAGATTCCCACCGTGTACCACAAGCTGCATACACAGATACATGTAGGTAAGATTTTGGGTTTAACAGCATGTGAGAAAGTACAGACAAACTGGTGCACTATCAAGGTGCAAGTAATCACCTGAAAGGCTTTTCCTTTTACTGCATTCTTTCCATTCCCGTGATCTTTTACTTGCTACTACAACTCTCGTTTCAGCTGGTGCCATCTTGGAAAGAGCCTTACGAGTTTTCTTTACCACAAAAGTTAAGATTTTATTAGCAATAAATTATGATAAGCTTCATATTGAAATCAAGATTGAATTGAGATTAAATCCGTGTCTTTAGCGCAAAGCATTTCTAGGGGAGTCAAACTTCAAAAGTACTAGTTCTAAACTTTAAAAGGCAGGCTTTTAATCAAAATGCTGATCGGAAGAAACCAAAATACTACAAAGAAAACTATATTTGAAGAAGGGCACATACTTTCAGAGGCTGAGTCTGGCTAGTTGAAGGTCTGTTGTGGTCATGGTCACCAATTGCACCCATAGTTGGTACTTCATCACGCTCACTTGAACTTCTATCCTTTTCAAGGTTTTCAAGAGCATTGGCAGTGGATTTCTCTGTCAAAAGACTCAAAACAGGCAAAAAGAAAGTCAAATCTGAACCAAATTGTAACCCTGCTTTATAAAACATTCTCCAATGCTTATTTTTCTAGCACTACGTCAATTAATCAAAAATATCTTGGGCAAGGATATCTTTCAGCCACATGTGTATTTCCATGTTCTACATTATAAAACTTAATTCATGAATTAAAATAATGAATCTTTTAACTTTTCTGATGTACAGTGACCGATTGCTCTTCTACATCATTGAGTAAAATGAATGCAAGAAAATAGAAATTTGACTAAAGCATAACAGTTTGTCTCAAAACATAGCTTCCGGATTCAGTTAAATATGCTGAAACTGTTTAAAATGGAGAATATAAGGTTGTATATTCAACTAAACAACAATTTATGTAACCAGGGAGCATAAACTCAAAAACACATATTTGCCTATAGGTAATAATACCCAATGATATTTGTGGAGTTTGGAGGAACGAAAACATTTCCACTTACCCGCGTTATGGTTTGAATTCTCCATATTAAAGTCCTGTATTTCTTCTGCAACCACCTGCACGTCGACACATTGAAAGTAACATACTCAACACACATCTCAAAAAGACTGTAAATAAACTTCTTTAAAATTTGAACTTCAAAACTAACCCTTTCATCTGGTTGTATATGCTCATCATCAGGATCAACAGCATCATCAAAAACCTTACTGGGATTATCTTCCAAAACTCTACCCTGCATATCGCTAGCCCTGATTTCATGATCCATTTCAACATGAGGTGCAGTATTCAATCCAAAGCTTGAAATCATTGAGTTGTCAACTGCACCGTCTGAGTAAACACCTAAGGCCGCTGAACGTTCTTTAAAAGTTTCCATGGTATAAGCTGTATCACTTTCTTTTCCACGCAAAGGTGATTGTGGATTTACATCCCTTTCATCATATTTCACAATGTCTAACATCTAACTCCATGTGCTCGGTAAAATCTGATGGAACACCTAGCAAAACTGAGTCGCCTTTGATTCTTTTCTCAGATGAAGTGAACTTTGCAGCAGCCAAGGCCTGTGTATCCTTCCCAAAAAGACCGCATTCGCTTTCATGAACTAGTGAACACGGATTTGTTTCCCTCATATCATTGTCTCCAGCTGCATCACCTGACTCGATATGAATTCCATTGGTTGAAGACGTGTTTAGCATCTTCGCGCTGTATTTAGCAGAATTCTCAACATCTAGAGCAGCCAAATCATGTGTGTCTTTACAGAAAGCAGCCTTTCCAGGAAGTGACGAGTAAATATCAACAGCTGAGAATTGACCTTTTTCCTTCCTATTCTGGAACAAGCGTTTATTTAGTGATGAAATTGATGATAATGGACTTTTAGGCGGTTTCAGCGATGTTGAAGAATGAACTGAGCTTCTTTCCACATTATTGCACCCTAGAGTTGTTTCCTTTCCTATAGCACTTACTACATCATGAAGATCAGACACTTTATCTTGTGATCGCAAGAACACTTCTAATGTCTTAAGCTCACTTTGGAGAGCGCTAGACATATCATTGAGGCCAGAGTTAGGGATCTCTATGGGCTTAAAACGCTCTTGTAGCCTTCGAATTATATCATCACTGTCATCATCTATGTCTTGACCAGATTGTAACACATCACACGTATCACTGGCACTTTCTTTTCCAGCAGCAATTGGGCCTATTGGAAATATAATATTTAAAACAAATTAGCTACATCGTAGAAGCTTATGTCCAGAGCATACTTCTAACCGCTGAATAAATTTACCTGACAACTCTCTTGTTAAAAATAACGGAATTGTATCCGTGTTCTCTGTTTGTAGGAGGTGATTGGATGGAGTTGGACTGCATAACTCTTGAGAGAGCGTCTCTTGCGATGACAAAAAGGTTTTGTCATCAGAAGGTGCCATTGGATAAAGATGCTTGTAAATGGCTGGCTTCCTACAATCAGCAAAGTGTATTACTTTTTGATGCACGATAAACATGCAATAAAAAACATTTAGGTGGAAACATCATCTAAGAGTAAATTTTCAACCATAAGTGCAACACCAAAAGTACAATCAGTTTAAATTACCTCGAAAGTCCAAGTCCAGGCCCACGACTTCTTTTCGCATAAGGCACATTCTGATCCAAAGCCAGCAGTGCCTTCCCACCCTGCTGTCTTCTTATTTCCTTTTGTGCTTCTAGAATTTCAAACATGTTAAACATTACGAACCATTTCAAAAGGAATGCCAATCACTACCAATTCACTTACTTTTGTTCACCTCAAGAGCCAAGAAGACTTCCACAGGGTCTGAATATTTACTAATATCTAGATCAGGGACTAAACACTCAGATTGACTACAAGAAAAACAACAATCATTATCAGCCATAAGTCTAAAAGTAGAAAGCAGAAAACTGCAACAAATCAGTAGCCATCCATTTGCAATATACCTGGAACTCGGCTTAAACGAGAAACGAGCCTTCTTTCTACCAGGCAAACCAGGCCTCCGCCCTTGCAGATTCTCACGATTTACTCCATGAAGATCACCTAGAGTGTCTTCACCCCTGATATCATCTTCAACGCTCAATGCCTCCTCCAAAAGCCCGTGAGGATTCTTCGGCACCTAAAATTAATCCAAAAAAAAAAAACATGACCTACTTTACCAGCAAGCAAAGCCCTAATCCTTAACCTCAACATTCAGAAATCACATCTTCACATCACAACAAAGACCATAACCAACACTGAACATTCAATCAATCAACACAGACTACTGCAGAAACAGCCCTAATCTTTCGGAAAAAGCTTTAACATAACGGCGAACGGAGTAAGAAGAAAATAACAGAAAGAAAGAAAAGATCAAATTAAAAAAGAAATTGAGACTTCACCATGGATTCGAGGAGAGCGCCAACAGCTTCGAGCAAATCGTTATGCCGGAGATTGGGACCAGGTTCGATATCGCGCTGCTTAGATGTGGAAGGACAGAGGGAGACCAAAGAGAAAACGGCGAATGGATCTTCCAAATCACAGGTTAGAGGATTTTCCATTCGATTAGTCTTCAGTACAGGATTACAAAGTAACTTTCACAGGATCAACAGGCTCGATCTTGTGGCGAGAGAGGAGGAGAATGAGGGGAGTGCGAAGAACTACGAAGGAAACAAACAAGGTAAAAGTTCTCAATGTTCTCAAGTGTTTAAAAAACCCCTGAGAAAATGTTCTCAATGTTCTCAAGTGTTTGAATATCAATTTTTGAAGTAACAGTCTATGATTTAAGAAATTAGAAACTAAATGTTACACTATTTTTACTGTACCAATCATATGAACTTCCCATGTGCTTAAGAAGATTGACACAAAATTAAATTTGTAAAACATAAGGAAACAAACAAGGTAAAAAGCTTATCAAGAGGATATTTTATGAACTTGGGAAGGAAGTGACTATACCTCCACTGACTACAATTTCATAAGAAAGGATTGCATGGGTTCTACAAGTGGCCTGTCAAACACAAGATGATATGCTTCAGGACAAACGATTGGGGTTAAACTCATATAAACAATCCAATCATCATTTGGTACAATATAAAATTGTGCCAATGTATGGGTAATCAATGTCTTGATTCTCTACAACTGAATAGTCATCAGAACCTATATCCTCAAGTTTGATGGTTTGAAATTCTTATTCCTTTCTCTATGCGTATTAACCTATTGATAGAAACCAAACTCTCCATTCAACAACTTCTGAAACACGATCACTCGCCAACATAAAAACTGAATTTGAGCGCCTTCACAGAGAAGTATATGTGACCACTATAGGTCTTAATCACCGTCACAACTATAATCAAGCTACAGCGATCACTCGGCAAATTAAAAAAATTAAAACCGCAATTAACCTAAACAAAACCGCAATTAAACTTTCAATTTATACCCAAAGTTCAAAACCGGATATGGGAGCTGATCTAGGCTCACGCGCAGGGGGCTCGCGCGGCGGTCCTGGGCTCCGGGTGGTCGGCGACTAGCGGTGGGGGAGAAGCTGGTGGCTCCGACGAACAGAAGGTGGAGGAGATATGGGCGCTGATCTAGGCTCACGCGCAGGCTGGCGGTGGAGCGGAGGAGGCGCGCGACGGGACTGGATCCGGCGGGCGGTGGTCTGGCGTTCGCAGGTGGGAGAGGAGATGAGGGCTGGCGGTTGGCTGTTGTGTTTCGTGCGTGAGAAGAGAAGAACGAAGAAGGCAGGTGAGGGAGATGAAGCGGGAGGAGAGAGAAGATGGTTGGGGTTTTATCTTTTTTTTTTAGAAATTAAAACAAAACCAAATTTAATCCGAAAAATTAACTCATAACCGTTTCAAATCCCGTAAAAATAAAATTTCTGAACTCATAATTAAAACATTTATACGAAAAATATATATAAAATATACCCATAAAAAAACTATAACTTAAAATAAAAATATAAACACGGAATCACTCAAGTTATATAAATAAATAATATAATACGAAATATTTTTTAAAATAAACGTAACATTGGACATCGTGGAGAAAGTAACAATGAAGGAAGGAAATTGAACAAGTAATAAGCTGATGGAGCCGGATTCAAAATTTCATCAAATTATGTCCATGTTAGTGTCAGAAATCAAAATAATTTTGTGGAACGTCGAGGATGAATTCATGAACACACTCAAGTATATGATCAGGGAACATGATCCCACAATACTATTTTTGGTGAAACCAAAATTAGTGGCCTTCAAGCTGACAAGATTTATGACATAATTGGATTCGATGATGTTGTGAGGGTTGAAGTCGTTGGCTTTAAGGGAGGAATTTGGGTCTTTTGAAGGAAGGAAAAGGTACACATCAGTCAGTTTGATGTACAACTACAAGTGCTAGACTCGACAGAGGCATGTGCTTGATGGAGTGGAGGAACTAGCTAGTTCCTTGAGTTAAGCATCAATAAGACATTCTCTCTTTCAATCAATTTCGATCATGCTCCAATCATGCTCAAGTCTAACGGCTTCATAATGACGGACATTGCTAGACACCATTTAAGACTCCAAGCAGCCTGAATGCTCCGCCAAGAGTTCCGGAAATTTTTGGAAGATAAATGGGAGAAAGGTTCCATGTTAACTAATGCTCTCACCAACTTATCGGTTCATCTTGATCACTGGAACAAGGAGGTATTTTGTAATTTGTTTAGAAAAAATCTAATCTTTGGAGGTGGATTGAAGGAGTTCAAATGTGCCTAAGTGATAAGCCGAATATGAAGCTTATAAATTTTGACGTTAAGCTGAAAGAACTTGATAATGTTCTCGAACAGATTCATTTGTTTGGGTACAAAAGGCCATAACACATGCAATGAGAGATGACGATCGAAATACAAGGTATTCCCATGCAAGTGTTATAGTCAAAAAGAAAATAAACAAGATCGTTGGGCTGCAGAATAGTCAAGGAGAATGGCTTTGGAATGCAAACGAGCTTATAAGGATAATAAAGTCATTTTCACCTATTATACTCAGAGGAGAGGCGTGATTTTGGTCCTATTGATGCACCGAGGGGTAGAATCCCTACAATTGAAGAGCATGACCTTGAGAAGTTATGCATGGAATTTACGGAATTGGACGTAAAAGAGCCTTTAATATTAACATGGACCCGCTAAATACACCTCGTCCGGATGGATGTCAAGCAATTTTTTACTAGAAGAATTGAGTTTTTATTCGGGAAGAAGTGGAAAAATTAGCGCTTGATACTCTAAAAGGAAAAGAGATTCTACCTGAGTTGAGTGAGACAATTCTTGCTCTTATCCCGAAAGTAGATAACACTGAGAATGTTAATCACTTGAGGTCGATAAGCTTGTGCAACACAACATTCAAGATCATAACTAAGCCCACTGCCTCCAAGATCAAGCCGATAATAAAAGCTTTGGTTTCTCCTAATCAATCCGATTTTGTTCCGGGAAGACAGATCACCGACAATATCATAGTCGCTCAAGAAGTTTTGCATAACATGCGCATGAAAAGAAATCATGGAAATCAAAATGGACCTTGAGAACGCTTATGATCGGATTCGGTGGGAGTTTGTGAGAGGTGCATTAATGGAATGCAGGCTATCTTCGAAGCTCATTAGTATCATCATGGAATGTATGATAAATACATCCATAAAAATACTTTGGAATGGTATTCTTGGACATACATTCATGATGACTAGAGGAGTGTGACAAGGAGACCCGTTCTCTTCATATATTTTTGTGCTATGTATGGAGAGATTGAGGCACATTATAGAAGAAGTTGTGAGCTGCGGGACATGGAAACTAATCAAGATCATAAGTGGAGGACCGGAGATCACCCATATGTTCTTTTCGGATGACTTGTTGCTATTTACGGAAGCAAGTACGAGTCAAATGAGGACAATCAAGTTTTGTGAAGAATTAGGGAGTAAAATTAATTTTTAGAAGTCGAGAGTTTGTTTCTCAAACAACATGATTGAGGAGGAAAGTGATCTAATTGCTTCGGAGGGGAAATACCTTGCACTGATGATATTGTCAAGTATTTGGGTGTTAATATCACCAAAATGAGAGCATCGTACTCACAATACAGTCACATAATGGAGTAATGGAGAGAGTTAATGGTAGATTTGCAAGTTGAAAGACAAAGTATATCTCTCAAGGGCAAGAAGAGTGACACTTACTAAGAGTGTGATTCAACGATCTCTTACTATGCAATGCGAAGGACTCAACTACCATTGCAACTATGTAATAATATTGAGAAGAAAGCCTGAAGTTTTGTGTGGGGATCTAATTATGAAAGAAGGAAGGTTTATAAAAGGCAAATGGTTTAGGCTTGGGGAGCATGAGGCAAACGGGGCGATTTTAAATGCACGACGGAAGAATTCACAAATGTACAACGTTTAGGGTTTTCGGAACCGTGAGATTTTTTAAAAAAATTTCCCCTATAGTAGTAAAATTTATAGGGTTTTAATTTTCAACGGTTACGGTTTCTAGAAACCGTGACCGTGAGAAATTTAGCACGGTTACGGTTTCCGGAACCGTGATGGGTCCGAAAACCGTAAACGTCGTGCATTTAGACATGGGCTCGTTTAAACCTAAATCGCTGAATGGCGGTTTTCGAACCGGCCCAAACCGCCGGTTTAGCCAAACCGACGGTTTAGGTTTGGACCGGTTCAAGGTTTAGGTTTATGAAAATAAAAAAAACCTAAACCGCCGGTTTGAACCGGCCAAACCGTCGGTTTTGAGGATAAATAGGTTTTAAAATTTTTTTTTTTAAAAAAAACTTTAAACCGACAATTTGGTTGGTTAAACCGTCGGTTTTCTGTAATCTATTTTTTAAATTTTTTTCTCTTCATTCCTACGGTTTAACCACAACCGTCGGTTTAAACCGGCGGTTTTTGCTTCAATCCAGTTTTTCAATTTTTTATTTATTTATTATTTTTTTTAAACAAATCGCAGCTAAACCGAAAAACCGCGATTCGTCGGTTTTACATTCCCAGTTTGGGCCAATAATAGGCATAGTAAATCTCGCCTCTGCGTGGCTGCGTAATTGATAAGATAGGGAATCGTCGTCCTCATATTGAAGTTTGGTTCCTCATTTCATTTCAATTCTCATAAGTGGAGCAAAAGATTCAGAGAGCGAGAGGATTCGCGAAATTAAAAATGGCGTCTTCAACATCTAGGGTTTGGTTATTTGTGATATTCACCATCTTCACGTCGCCGGCGCTAGCGTCAGAGCATGCCGGAGAAGGAGACCCGACACCGACGCCATGGCCGGAGCAATTCCACGCGGTGCTTGCAATGAATATCACCAGCACCTCAAAATTGCAGATAATTGATCTCTGGTACGACTGGCCGAAAGGCAGAAACTTCAACATTATCCAAATGCAACTCGGAAAGAAGTTGTATGATCTGGAATGGAACAACGGCACTTCCTTCATCTACACTCTGGACGAAAACAAAGAATGCCGAACCCTAACTTTCGAGGTCGGAATTCTGAGGCCTAATTGGCTCGATGGCGCTAATTACTTGGGGCGAAAAGAGGTGGATGGATTCGTCTGCAATGTTTGGGAGAAAGCGGATTTCATTCGGTACTTTGAAGATGTTGCGACTCATCGCCCTGTTCATTGGGAATTTTACACTGGTATGCAAGCTCATGTCATGACTTTTGAGGTTGGTGCTGTTCTCGACGATTCCAATTGGCAAGCTCCATCTTATTGCTTTAATCGAAGCTCCAATATCGGCCATCAGGTTAGTGGAGATCTTGATTCTGCGAGTGCTAGGTCTTGGCAGGCAAGAGTTGATTCCATTTGAAGCTTGATTACTCTTCGATTTTCAGCTTTTTGCATGTGTTGTCTGTAAATTGTGTAAAGTAATGACTAATGAATGGTGACAAGTTACAGATGCAATGCAATGCAATGTGAATGTTAATTTCATTTGATTATCCGTGATTGATGAGAATTTGATCTGCATTTTTGCTTTAATTTTAGTCTTAAGAACTTGTTAACAACCATACATTTTGTAAACATTTCATTTTCTTGACTTCCCTTGAAAAATACTGCAAGATGAAAGCTGTTGTAAAGATGGAGAATTTGCAGATGAGCTGAAACAAATTCAAGCAAGAGAGGATTTTACGCCGTACTCAACCGAGTCTCGTCGTCTATTACCACAAAATAGAACTGTTTCAAATCACAGCATGCAAGCAAGTCAACCCTGTCTAGTCAAATCTCCTTCGAATGAACAATCAAATGTAAATTAAGATATTTAAATAAATTTATTTTTACTTATTTTATTGCTTTTTACGTGATGTATGTATCAATGCATATTCACGGTATATTTATCGTATTAGCAGTCTATGAACAACATTTCAAATGCAAGTATTCTATTTTTATGGGACAAATAAAATTGGTTAAGACAAGCGAAGGAAAACATGGGGGTTTGAAACTCAAGCTTGACATGACTATAATATGGTTAAGTGGGGCTTACTTAAACTCATGTATGGTGAAAAGGGGATTTGATGAAAGGTAGGTTGAGAAGATCATGAGATGTGTAACAACGATGTCCTTCTTAGTTCTATTCGAAGGGACTCTTACTCTTTCTTTCACACCCACAAGGGGTTTTAGCCAAGGTGATTTGGTGATAGGTGATACATTGTTTATTACATCTAACGGATATTAGCATAATTTAGATGTAGTTTTAGATGTGTTTAGAGTGTAATCGTATAATCCAGATGAGAAGACGAGAAATGAAAAAATCACGGGATTAACAAAGTTTTGGAGTCATGGAAGTGAAGAACCAAAGAAAAACAAATCTAAAAACCATGTTTTCTCACTTTCTGACATAGTTCCGCACCTGCGGCCAGAGTTCACCACACCCGCCGCACCCTCAACTTTGACCAAGACCTCCCGATGCTTCATCTTCCCGCACCCACGACCAACAGAGCCCGCACCTGCAGTTTGTAGATTCCACTCCCGCGGCCCATACCACCGCACCCGCGGGATCTATTCTTCTTCAAAAGTTGAAGCGTTTCTGACATTTCTCATTCCCGCATCCGTGGCCACTAGTTTCCGCAACCGCGGGTAGCTGTCTTTGCAGAAAATCAGACGGTTTGTTAAATTTATCTTTTATATCCATCGGGTCTAAGACGTGGAGGGGATGCACGCCAAAGTGAACCTCTACACATTAACCTTCGGGGTTCCATCCTAAAACCAATTGGCAATAGGAGGAGTAACTCTTGGGTTTATATGTTAGGTTCACATTATTCATTATAGTTGATGTGGGACACAATAATCCACACATCTCAACACTCCCCCCTCAAGTGCAACTATCTCAACACTCCCCCGCACGAACCTTAGCTCTGATACCATGTCAAAGTCCGATACAGACGGACCGGGTAGAGCGGGGTTCGTGTGCATCCGAGCGCACATGCGCATTAGACCCAAACTCAGCACATAAACCCGATGAGGTTCCATCCTAAAACCAATTGGCTATAGGAGGAGTAACCCTTGAGTTTATATGTTAGGTTCACATTATTCATTATAGTCGATGTGGGACACAATAATCCACACATCTGAAAAGTTTTAACCCTTCATCTTATGGCTCTTCAGTGTGACGGTTTGAGACCTTTTGTTTCCCCATTTTTTTAATGCTTTGAGTAGTATATATAAAGGTGCTAGACTTGTAGAATCATCTCACCACACCTTCAAACATCTCTTATTTCCTTTGTTTTGTTATGTTTTGTTCTATCTCTATGAAGAGCTAAGTGTTTGTAGTTGTGCTTAACCCTTAAAGCTCTCAACGGATATTGGTTGTAAGTTTTTTATTTGAAGTTAAATTCCGTAAGTATTTGTGTGCTTAACTTCTCGATTGAATCTCACCTTCTTATCTAGTTTGACCATCTAGGTGTTTTGGTCTTAACTAGGTTGCTAGGAATTGTCAATTCCGGGTCCGGTTTGCTCTTTTAGTAGCACACATATTGTTAGGAAAGTTTGTTAAGGCTTTTATAAGAAAGAGTATTGGTTGTTCAGAAAGGCAAAATTAGGAGAGTGATTCAAGACATGTTGTTAGCTAAGGAGTTGAAGATGAGGTATGTTATAATAGAAATAGACGCAGAGGAAGTGGTGAGAGATTTGCTGAAGAAGGAGTATACCTATGAAATTCATCACGACTGCTATGAGAGATAAAGACATGAGCTTCAAGCTCAAACGTATACCAAGATCGACAAATTAAGCGATAGGCTGGCTTGCTAAAATGGGATGAGTTTCAACTGAAAACTTTTTTTTTTATTCTCCTCCACATGCCCTAGGTCTTATTATTAAGAATAATTTTATTGAGAGCTTTGATATGTAGTTCTTCTTATGATAAATAAAAATGGCATAAAGCCTACTCTTTTTACAACAACAAAAAATAGTTGGACATAATCTTTACATAGGTGTTGTTATAGCCCAAAGTATTTTTAATTAATAAAATCAATACATGTAATATTAATGATTTGAGACATTTTAGGCAAAATATACATTCATTAAAAATGTGATATGTGCTAGAATTTCAAATATTTAAAGACAAAAGGGAGTATTACAACGTAAAAACATGAAAACAAAATGTCTCAAATCATTAATATTACATGTATTGATTTTATTACAAAGATTCTCTAGACATTGAAATATGGCTAATTGTAATATTAATGATTTTACGTTGTAATACTAGGAATTAAAAAACTTTTTTTAACAAAGATTCTCTAGACATTGAAATAATTGTCAAAAAACATATTAAAGAATGGGAACAGGTGAAAAAAGACCATAAAAATTGTAAGAATCACGTGAACAAAATTCCTAGAAAAATAAGGAATATCCGTTGGGATAAACTAGAAAAAGAAGCTATCAAATTAAACTTGATGGCTCAAAGAAAGAACCTGGAAGCTCTGCATATGGCTTTATCCTAAGGGATCATAACACCCTAACAATTGCTCTTGGCTTTGGGAGATGTGGTAACATATCAGCCCAGCATGTTGAAGCATGTGCGTTGAGAGAAAGACTGATTATAGCTTATGATATGGGGATCAGGAACATTGAGATTGAAGGAGACTGCCTCTTGATCATTAACTTCATTAAGCAAAGGTGGAAACCTCCTTGGGAGCTAAATCTTATTTTTTATTCTTTAAGGTTTCTGTGAGGTTAAGATCCGGCACGTGTTTAGGGAATTTAATAGTGTAGCTGACAAGTTTGCTTTGTTGGGACATGAATTGTCTTCGTCCGTCCAGCTCGTCTACGGTTTCAGTGATGTTCTAGGCAAAAGAGTCTCGAGGAGGAGATAATTTTTACTAACCGTATAAAAATAAATAAATAATAAGATAGGCTGATAGGGTATCGTCGCCGTCATCGTAATGAAGTTTGGTTCCTCAATTTCAATTCTCATAAGTTGGGCAAAAGATGCAGAGAGCGAGAGGATTCGCGAAATTAAAAATGGCATCTTCTACATCTAGGGTTTGGTTATTTGTGATATTCACCATCTTCACGTCGCCGGCGCTAGCGTCAGAGGTAGCCGGAGAAGGAGACCCGACACCGACGCCATGGCCGGAGCAATTCCACGCGGTGCTTGCAATGAACATCACCAGCACCTCAAAATTGGAGATAATTGATCTCTGGTACGACTGGCCGAAAGGCAGAAACTTCAATATTATCCAAAAGCAACTCGGAAAGAAGTTGTATGATCTGGAATGGAACAACGGCACTTCCTTCGTCTACACTCTGGACGAAAACAAAGAATGCCGAACCATAACTTTGGAGGTCGGAATCCTGAGGCCTAATTGGCTCGATGGCGCTAATTACTTGGGGCGAAGAGAGGTGGATGGATTCGTCTGCAATGTTTGGGAGAAAGCAGATTTCATTCATTACTATGAGGATGTTGTGACTCGTCGCCCTGTTCATTGGGAATTTTACACTGGTAGGCAAGCTCATGTCATGACTTTTGAGGTTGGTGCTGTTCTCGATGATTCCAATTGGCAAGCTCCATCTTATTGCTTTAATCGAAACTCCAATATCGGCCATCAGGTTAGTGGAGATCTTGATTCTGCGAGTGCTAGGTCTTGGCAGGCAAGAGTTGATTCCATTTGAAGCTTGATTACTCTTCGATTATCAGCTTTTTGCATGTGTTGTCTGTAAATTGTGTAAGGTAATGACTAATGAATGGTGACAAGTTCCAGATGCAATAAAATGAGAATGTTAATTTCATTTGATTATCCGTGATTGATGAGAATTTGATCTGCATTTTGGCTTTAGTTTTAGTCTTAAGAACTTGTTAACAGCCATACGTTTTGTAAAGCATTTCATTTTCTTGACTTCCCTTGGAAAATACTGCAAGGTGAAAGCTGTTGTAAAGATGGAGAATTTGCAGTTGAGCTGAAACAAATCTAAGCAAGAGAGGATTTTAATACTGCAAGATGAAAGCTATTGTAAAGATGGAGAATTTGCAGATGAGCTGAAACAAATTCAAGCAAGAGAGGATTTTACGCCGTACTCAACCGAGTCTCGTCGCCTATTACCACAAAATGGAACTGTTTCAAATCACAGCATGCAAGCAAGTCAACCCTGTCTAATCAAATCTCCTTCGAATGAACAATCAAATGTAAATTAGACATGGGCTGTGTAAACCTAGACCGTCGGTTTAGGTTTACAAACCGGCGGCTAAACCCAAACCGGGAAGCCCAAAACCGGCGGCTTAGGTTAAACCTAAACCGCCGGTTTGCCGGTTTAGTGACCGTTTTTTAAAATAAAAAAAATAAAAAAAATTGAAAAACCAGCCTGAAGCTTTAAACCGTCGGTTTAAACCGACGGTTTTGTGGTAAAACCGTTGGGATGAATTTTTTTTAAAAAAAATAAAAAATAAAACCTATTTACCATCAAAACCGTCGGTTTACCGACGGTTGAACCGACGGTTTGGGCCGGTTTAAACCGACGGTTTAGGTTTTTTATTTTCATAAATCTAAACCTAAACCTTGAACCGGCCTAAACCTAAACCGGCCAAACCTGGCCGGTTTGAAAACCGCCGGTTTGGCGGTTTGAACCAAACCGAGCCCATGTCTAATGTAAATTAAGATATTTAAACAAATTTATTTTTACTCATTTTATTGCTTTTTATGTGACGTATGTATCTATTCATGGTATATTTACCGTATTAGCAGTCTATGAACAACATTTCAAATGCAAGTATTCAATTTTTATGCGACAAATAAAATTGGTTAAACTTTGAAGCCAATCATCCTTACTAATTTATTCAACTTTAGGGTTAGAGTACGACAGGCTTAAATGCTTAATATATATTTCAAATGCAAGTATCTCAATTTCATCCTTAATCAAATTTGATTAAACAATGTGTTTGATACAAAGTGTTGCAAATCGAATTTCTTGGTTTCGAGTCAAGTATACAAGTAGACAGATTACTCCGTTAACAACCCTGTCATGCCTAGCCACGTAATGGGCTACGGTGTTGCCTATACGTCTAACGTGCATACACTTATAAGACTGAAATGTAGAAGCAAAGTGGAGTATATATATGCAGCAAGAAGGCCATCATAGGACTTGTCATCGTCAAGAAGTTGTGGTTGGAGCATGAAAATGCCAGCAAGTCCAGATGAACGTGGGAAGCTGCTATATGCCGTATCGGTATTGTACTATTGTTGAACATCGAACCGTAAAATAGGTTAAAAGATCAATAAAACCGGCTCAGACCGGCTGAGTCTGACTCGAGTCCGATTTATTGCAAACATTATTTTATGTTTTCAGTAAAGAAAATAATTTCTATGCAGTTGGTTCATGAGAAAACGAATGGCAACGGCTGAACCCCTGCTTGTCCATCGTGAAATCAAGTCGTTCGCCGACTGCGTGGAGGAGCCCTGAGTCTGCGACTCTGTCCATAGCGCTATATCCGATGGAGGGAAGAACCAAACCGACGGCCGCTTTCATGGCTTTTGGTACCAAAGGCGATGTTTATCCCATTGCTGTAATCTCTTTCCCTCTCTCCTCTTAATTCATAGTTTCTGTTCTATTTCCAACTTCCAATTGCTTAATTTCATGTAGAGTTATGTTCGAATCTGGCTTATAAGTTGTTTATCTTCAACTTGTCTCACATTTTTGGCTTATCTGTTATGGTCATGGAGCTTTATAGCAATTAGCCATGACACTTTCATTTGGCATGTATGAGAATATACTACTTGGGCTCTACATCTTAACCAATTTGATTAGAGAAATGAAGATAGCGGTTCCCTATTCTCTGGCTTTAGTTACTTGCAAAAAAAAAAAAACTTCTTTTTGGCTCTGCAGCTTTAGCTGTGTGGTTATTATAGCTAGATATAGAACATATTTATCAAAATCAAGAACAGTTCTTCGAATAAACTTAAAAGCATTACTACTAGTATACCTATGGATGTCTGAATTCTGATCAAAGATGTTAAAATGCTAGAATCACTTTTTGTATAAATTATATGTGGGTCTTTGGGTTTGGGATATGTATCCACTGTCCCCTTTGTATGTTTTTGTAGAGGATGATATTAACGGAGTGCATTTGGAACTTTATTCTATTACAATAAGAAAAACTTAAAGACATTGTGTTTCCAGGCTATTTCTGCTGCTTTCGCTAGTGATCAAAGAGATTACCGAGTGTGTTTTATAACTCATTCTGCACATCAGGTTTGGTGTTTTTGCAGTCTTTTTCAAATATAGAGTGTTTTCTGTCATTTATGAGTATAAAAAAGATACTAAGCCTTTGTTAACTTGTTTCCCAAGACCTTGGCATTGCACTTGGAGAAAAAGAATGTTACATACATTCCAGTTTCAGCGCCGCCTGTTCTTTCTGCTCCTCCTGATGACCCAGAAGGTTAAGATACGCTTGGACAATATTAGTCTGTTTTCGGTCATATATTGTGGGTTGTCCTAATAAAAGCATTGTGGGATATCTCAGGTTCTCAGGGTTCGTCATTCACCATGCAGAAACAGACGATGACAAGAGAGCATAGAAAGGAATGTGTGTCTATCATGGATAAGATCTTTGGAGATGCACCCAGCTTCAAGGGTGATTTTGTTGTGATGAACTTTTTTGCATTGGTATTATTGTCCACCATATAGAAGGTGCCTTTTACTGTTAATCATGGCAATACCCTATTATAGAATTCAGACAGTTGTCACAATTCGTGAACAGATAAATTGACTGTTTGATTGAGAAAAGTTGAAAACTGGTATTCTTCAGTAAAGTTGGAACCCATGCAGATTGCAAGCGATTAGCTATTGACTCTGCATGTCTATTATGTTGAATATGCATAGCTGATGAACTTGAGTTAATCTTCAGGCAAAAATCATGAACAATTGGCTGTCAAAAGATGCTCTCATCTTTATTCCACTGCTCTCTACCTACGTGTCCACTTCATTTAAATAATGTCAAATTGTGTACTACTAAACAAGTGGGAGGAAGGGGGATAAATATCTCAAGGTTGTGCATAAACTAGTACATACACTGGTTGGATGAGGTTGAAGCAAGACTCTTAACTTTTGCTGAAATTTGTTTCCATGATGTTGCAGGAAGGTTGGAGTCTTGCTGAATTATTTCGGATTCGTTGTGTTGTTGCTGCTCCTTATGTTGTTCCTTATAGGTGCTCACTTGTAGCCTTTTCATGTATCATAATTCATAAGGCTGACAGGTTTCCTTATTAATTTATTCACCTTGATTGATTTGTCATACAGTGCTCCTTCCTCCTTCGAGCGGCAGTTCAGACATCAACTTCCGCTTCTTTATGAGTACCTTCAAGAAGCTCAACTGGATGAGGTGAAACTAAATTCTCAACTCTGAGCTTAACTTTGGATGATCTGCCTTATAAAGTCCCGTTCCGAAGAGATAATTCTGAATTTGAATATGCATGTGAAGCAGGTCTCTTGGACTGATGTTATCCACTGGATGTGGCCAATTTTCACTGAAGAGTGGGGGGTTTGGAGGACTGATGAGTTGAATCTAAGTTGTTGTCCTTTCACGGTTAGTGTGTTTCACTACATAGTGTACAAATATCTCGTTTGTATGCCCAGAAAAGTACATTTACAGCTCTATCTTTCTGCTTGTTCTGCAATCCATATAACCAAAAGCCATATGTTGTGATATCATCTTAAAATGTAGGATCCAGTCACAGATCTTCCAATGTGGCATGACAGGTGCCCACCTCCCTTGTTAATGTAAGTAGTCATGTGAAATTGAAATTGCTATGAAATTTCCACTTTCTATAGTGCTGAACATTTCTCTGTTTTTTTCTGTTACAGGTACGGATTCAGCAAAGAAGTGGTTGAGTGCCCTGGTAAGCTGATTTGCTTTATAAACATGACATGCTAGATGCTCCCAATGTGTTATAACCATCTTAACTGCAAAATGATAGAACACAAATTGGGATTCACCTAAACACACAAATAGACTAGTAATTAACACAAAAGAGGGAAGAAACCCTCAGGATTACAAGGATTAGAACACCCATCCACGCTACTTATGGAAATAAACTCCACTATGCCACCAAGACAAGCAACTTCTCTGGCCTAAGCGGCTAAGCCTTCCTAAATACTATTTGATACCTGAAACACTGGGCTACCGGCTATATCCCTTATTTATTCTAGATATCTTGCTAATAAGGGGATCCTCATGCAGGCTTAGGTAGTATTCCTTCCCGTCAGATAATCCCCTTCAAAATATCCTGACAGTCTCGATGGTCCCTTCTTATTCTGGTCTGTTTGGGTCTCCAACTTGTGGGAATTAGAACATTTGACGAATTTTATTGCCTGCAATGTGTTATAACCAGTCTTAACTGCAAAAGCAACCTTAAATCAGTTTTGAGTGTTTGACTTGAGGGAATTAGAACATTGATGAATTTTGGTTCATTTGTATTGATATCAGAATTCATGCATTTCACGAAAAGAAGTGAAAGAATGAAATATGTTCGATTCATGATCTTACTGTTAGCTTAAATGTTTTAAGAAGCTGTTTTATTCTCACCACCTTGAAATTAAATTATGATATTGCTTGACAGATTATTGGCCTTCAAGCGCTCATGTTTGTGGATTTTGGTTTCTTCCTGAAGAATGGCAATTTTCATGCACTAGCTGTAGAGATATTTGTATGTCTATATCAACACCACGTCCAAAGATACAGCACCAGATCTGTACAAGACATAAGGGCTTACAAACTTTCCTAGAGACTCCTGCATCCACACCACTGATTTTTATAGGTCTGAGTTCAATCGGGAGGTAAAAGAGAGCTTTTTCTTGATATAGATTGGATCATCAGTAAAACGAATTATGATTACCGCAGTATCTGTCAAGGTTTCTCCATTTGTTTATTGGTCTTGACATTAGTAACCCTTGTGTGCTATAAGTGAAGCCAGAAGGGTTTCCTGCGAGAATCAAATAAACACCAAGGTTTCAGAATCAGGAAAAAGAAAATCTGAGTCATTGTTTGCTTTTATTTTGATCTAATGATCATTATAATATGCCTTCTTCTTCTGATCTATTTGAGACATTGAAAACAATCAATGACATGTTTTGAGATTTTGGACTATATTTCTTGTTAATGCTTAATTTGGCTATGCTGATTTTTCATTCTTGTTGATTCTGCACCAGCATGGGTTTTATGAAGAATCCTCAGACATTTCTTGATGTTATTCAAGCTGCTTTGGAAATCACAAATTTCAGATTCATATTATTTACAGCTGGATATGAACCACTGGATACGGTTGTTCGTCACTCTGCACATTCATCAGTGCATCATGGAGAAATTGATGAAGAGGGGATATGTCTCTTCACTGGCAGATTGTTTTGCTTTTCTGGGTGAGAATTATTATAGGGCATTGACCAAAGACCTTATCAGTTTTCGATATTAATATGCCTATTATCATGATTTTTCAGTTCCATTCCGTACAGTTGGCTGTTCCAACGATGTGCTGTTGCAGTCCATCACGGTGGAAGGTGAGTCTCTTTGGTACACGTAAATCATCTGTGCTACAAATTTTTCCTTTTTAGCAATGAAAAGATTATCTTATTATTTTATATCCGGCCTCCATGTTAAATCAGTGGGTCAACTGCTGCTGCACTACATGCTGGAATCCCTCAAGTAAGCTGTGAATCATAATCTGTCATACAAGTCTTTTTTTGTTTGTTACAAGTTGATAATACCTAAACATACTTGGTACATCTCACTTGAAGTATAGGAACCCTAGAATGTAGGACGGATAATAATCCCAAATACTCGAGTCTTCAGCTATAATTTCCCTGCCCATATTGATTGTAGGTTTTATGCCCGTTTATGTTTGATCAATTCTATTGGGCTGAAAGGATGTTTTGGCTTGGCGTTGCGCCTGAACCTTTGAAAAGAGAAAACTTGCTTCCAGATACGAGTGACTCGGAAAGAATCAGGGAAGGTGGGGCCATCCTTTTAAAGGCCATCGGTTCTGCATTGTCCACGAAAGTGAAGGCACGGACAAGGGAGATCTCTGAACGAATATCTTCCGAGGTAGTATTCACCTTGTAACTATTGATATACTTTCTTGTTGGCGTCTTTATTGATGTGTTTTGTTTACATAACTTGCAGGATGGGGTTGCACAAGCAGTAAGAATTCTTAGAGAAAAAGTCTGTCATCCTTAAGTTCAGACATTTTTTTTTTCTGGTACGTGCAATATAGCTTGGAATGAAAAAGAAAAAAAAGAAGGAAAGGGTATGAGACTATGAGTGCAATAGCACTATTGTCCATCGAAAACCCTCCTCATAAGCAATGTCAAATGGGCTATTATGAAGAACTCCAGAAAAAATGACGAATGCTTTTATTACAAGTGAAGTTGCATTTATATATTATTTAAGGTTGCTATAATCACAGTTGAATTTAAGAAGCTTTTATATTATTTAATTTGTCACGTAGTATAATAATCTTTGCTAATTCTTATTGCCCTTGCCGAACCCTAATTATGGTTGCTTGATTTTCACTTGAGCTTTCTTTACCTCATGTGCACGGAGGCATGTAGTGGATAGTGCTCATTTCAGTGTCATTTGATTTCACACTCTTTCCATATTATTACTATTTGTGAAGCTTGTTTGTTTTTGAGGTTACGTAGGTATTACCGTACTCGCAGTCCTATAAAATCTATCTTTAAGGAGTAGCTATTGTGAAACTATTTCATGGCGATGATAAACAAATTGATTTTAGGACTAAACTTAATGTGGTGGATGAGCCTAACATACGAAGCTCAGGTGAAGTATTATTTACCCCAAAATTGGGTACTGATTTATAAAATATTTTGACAAGCTTATACTAATAAATATGATTTTTCAGTAGTGAAATATAATTTTTAGAAGCTAAGAAACTTTTATTTTAGTTAAAAATATATGAATAAGATTCTCAATTTCATAAGTAAACAAAATCAACCTATTTTTTGTTGGTCAACACATCCCTCGAGAACCCCAATTTTTTTTAAAAAGAATTGTTTTGTTAATCTTTAATTTTAAATCTTAATTATTGATAAAAATAAATAAGTAATTTAACAATAATTTATTTACATCAATATTATATATATTTTGAATATAAAAAGTGTTGTGAAGAAAATTTAACATTTTATTTTTAAAGGTTAAGGTTAGACGAGCCTATAATAGTATTTATAAAATTACTTTCTGTAATTCGGGTGGTGCGAAATCAATTAGCTCATTAAAAAGTTATTATTTATTTATTACTTTGGTTTTGGACCCTATGTACCGATTTAATTGAATTTGATTTCGATTTTGATTTCGAATTTTATCTAAGCACTAATTTCACACCCGGGGATGATTAAATGAAAAACATGGAATGAAAAATATGGGTTCGTTTAAAATTTTTATCTTTAAATTACGTGGTAAGCAAAAAGGGTTAAAATTCTGGATTGTAGACGCTCTTGTAATCTAGTTTTCAGTAGATTCACTTTATGAGGCGTAGGTCACAATCATCAACGCAAAGGACACTTTTGAGAGAAAGTTGAGCCACGACATTCTAAACTAGAGGGACCAAAGAAAGAAACAACATTATCAATCACTCTTTTCTTCTTCTTTAAGCTCAGCAACTTCAAAAAGAATGAAGACGACACTTAAACTTTTTGTCTATAAAAAGAAGTCTGCTCTCATTAGCAACTTCAAATCAAAATCTCATCTTTCTTCTTTCTCTCATTGCATTTTGCGTATCCTCAAATGGGTTACAAGAGCGGAAGAAGTAGTGTAAGATGGCCAGCGACAGCAGCGGTTGTGTTGGTGGTGGTGATGATGGTGGTGCAATCTGAGATTTGCTCTGCAGCAATCTACAATGTCGGAGATCGTCGAGGATGGACGTTCAGGATGGCTAGATGGCCTAGAGGCAAACACTTCAGAGCTGGTGATGTTATTGGTATGAATCATCTTTCCAAATTTGTGTCTTTCTTTTGTTTTTAGTCATCTCTGATTTAGAAGCTTGATCCATGGAAACAGTGTTCAATTACGACTCGGGATTCCACAACGTAGTGGCAGTGACCAAGGCAGGATACAAGAGATGCAAAATCCCGCGAGGATCGAGAATCTTCAAATCCGGTAAGGATCGGGTTAGACTCCGAAGGGGAAATCACTACTTCATCTGCAGCTTCCCTGGGCATTGTCAAGCTGGGATGAAGATTGCCATTAATGTTGTCTAAGACAAAATATAGACAAACGAATCACATCAATCAAAATAGTTCGCATTTCTTTATTGGCATGGTCACTTTGCATGCGTTAAAACCTAGTGCATCATCAGAAATATCGTAGATAGATTTCATTATTGTAATTCAGATAAAAATCAGAACATGAAGGAAGAAAAATGATCTCATGAGTCATTTTTGTTACATATTGCTTCAAATTTCTAATAGAATTGAGTTATATTTTGATAGATGAAACTTATAAATATAACCCTATAAAAATTCATATTTAAATATAAAGTAAACCCTTATCGATAATTTTAAATTTATATCAATTTCAATAAATTACGTTTTTTTTTTCAAGCAAACTTATAAAAAAATTACGCTCAAGCTCATCAATTAGCTGTTAGTTGTTTA
This sequence comes from Fagopyrum tataricum, assembly GCA_002319775.1. Classification (NCBI taxonomy): domain Eukaryota; kingdom Viridiplantae; phylum Streptophyta; class Magnoliopsida; order Caryophyllales; family Polygonaceae; genus Fagopyrum; species Fagopyrum tataricum. Next base: position 2,561,144 of record CM008284.1, read on the forward strand.
TTTCAGCTACTCAACTCAATAATAAGTGCCAGCTTCAACTTCTATAAACTAATGGTTCCCATCACATGAACTTATCGGGAATGTTAATATGACATTGTCCTGCAACATATCTGGGAACTATGGAGATTATTAATGAAATGAAAGCTTGCAAGCACATTATCAAACAAAATTTCTTCAATTTCGCAAACAAAACGAGTCAAGGATTCTACACTCAAAATTTTCAACGAGTTCACGAATTGCACTAATTATTGAAGAGAATCCTAAAGGCTTTTCCAAGACCTCCAGAAAAGCAACATTTTTCTCATACTCAAGGACCTACATACGATCTTGCACAACTAAGAACACCCCCATTAGCTCAGTTGAGGGGCGCTACCATGGGCGAGCAACCAACTCTTAGCCTGAGTGACTATAAAATATAAAATGAATGGGTCTCAGAAAAGGGAAGGAATGTTGTGTTACTCCTCTAAGATGAACTAGCCACTTTCTTCTTGACAATTCTTTTTCTACGAGCCTTTGGAGCTGGAGCTTCGTTCTCACCGACTGAACTGCCACTTGCCTGCTTGATCCCTAAAAGTCCAAGTCCTGATACAATCGCATTTTTTGATATGAACCATTTTGAGGAATCTTTTGACGTGGAGCCTGACGGCCTATTGTATGCCCTCAATAGGTTTTCTGAATTAACAAGTGGGTCGGCTTCAATTCCTAGCCATGCCAATTTTGATCTCTCTCCCAGTTGAACATTTAAAATCCTGGATTCAGATACATTTGACAAAATAAGAAGGAAAATGGTGTGTTGGACCAAAAATACTGTGCATAGACATCACCATACAAAAACAAGTCTTTCTAACCTATTATGTATTTTGTCCACAAACAAAACAAAAAACATCTAAACAACTAAATCAGGAGAATTTTCCCAACTGGATTCTTAACCTATGCCCTGGTAGGTTAGAGAAACAAATGAAATAGTATCTTTGATCAAAATACAAATCCTTGGTATATCAAACTTTAGTTTTGGCATGGCACATGATGAACTTAACACCAAGTACATGTTTATATACACAGTTCATCATGCCAATGGACAAATTGAGATAGTTTCAGCAGTTCTAGTGCAAATATCCGGATCACAAGTAAACAATTGATTCAGCTACATTAATTATGTAAGAATATCATTTTAATGCCGATAACACAAAGTACTTGCCTTAGCTTAATCATCTATACAACATAGCTATAAATCTAAGATGACAAAACGCAATGCAGAAAAGAGAAATGGCTTGTAATAATTGAAACAAAACAAAGAAGAATACAGACCTTAAAGCTGCGCTAAAAAATAGCGGCACTCCAATAACATCAAAGTGGTTGGTCAACGCTCGGTCAACACCACATAGAAGTTGATAGCGTAAGTTGGCATAGATTCCAAGGAATGCTCCATATCCAAGAGCATTGCTACTCACAGATGGAATTGTGATGGACAACCGGCTACATAGAACAAAAGTCCAAGGCATAAGTTACAAACCAAAAAATGAAAAAAAAAACTCAACGATGCGTCACAATATAAAGGGGGCATAATGCATGGAAATGGGAATTACCTATCTTTCTTTTTACTGGCAGAAAGATGTGATAATGCACCTTGTGTGGCCCCAGCAGTCATTCCTACCAGACATAACTCTGTAGCCTTGTAGAAAAATGAATGGATTCTCTTTTGCATATCGAATTCTCTAAGAGGATAGCTCTTCTCAAATATATTGTTAGGGAGCTTTTGAAGTGTGTTCTGCAAATCGAACTGGAAAGTATTTCCATATGACCGACAAGGAGCTAGTGACCAAACAACTACGGCGTTACATGCTGATGCAGTAAGGACGTTGATAAGGGCCAAATCCCATTCCTCCTTTATCCTTCAATTACAAACAGGTAACAACTAATGAGAAAAACAAAAGAAAATTAAGAAAACAGGAAGAGAAGTGCTACTGAGGACAGTTGCTATCATAATGAAGTACCTGTCTTTGCGATTTTGCACTTCCCACAAAACAGAAGAACCAATAGTAGCAGCCTGCTCCAACAGAAGTCTATAGAGAAAGGCAGGGTCTGCAATCATCCTGCATAAAATTAGATAGAATTTACTTTCCACAATAGTATATTTCATAAAAGTAATGTAACCTCTTTCACAAATACTAGTTGTCACTATATCTCTGTTAATAGACTTATAGGATATTAGCATTTGAAATTGTTAATCATTTTCCCCGTAGATATTAAGAGAAGAGAAGACATAAAGATGACAGTTCACCCCATAAGAGGAATGTTGAGAGGCTCAACTTAACCATTTTCATGCAAAATTTAATAAAGATAATTCTCAATGCTATGCTACACATATGGACTCATGGCAGATATGGAAAATGATTTAACTCATTAACATCTGAACTACATGAAAAACTCAGTTCAATAACAAAGTACAGAAGTGGACACCAAAATGCAGCTAGAAGTGTACCTTCCAATGAATGCCCTAGAGATCGACTGGGGTAGGGATCGGGCAATAGCCCTAGCAGTGGTTGGTCTGGCATTAATTGATAGGAATTTCACCATCTGAGCTGAGCTAACCAATCCCTGAGCAGACTTGACCAATCAGTACGTGTATTATGAATTTAGCTAGAAAAAAAATAAAAGAATAACCATCCTACCATCTCATAAGCTTGTCTGAGTCCAGCAGGAAGATCCATCATTGTCTTCTGCCACTCATTCAGCACCGCATCTACAAATTTCCGATCAAACAACTGCAAAATGCAGAAGGGGTCACAGGGTAATAAAACAATAACTGAGTTGTAGCCATGGATGTGTCCACCCTACCTCTTGTAATACCATCCTTCTCCTGAACAATCCACCATCATCTCCATCTTCATCATCATCAAAGTCATCATAGTAATCGTCATCATCACCGCCATCATCCCCACCATCACCACCCCCATGATTGATCTTCTTTCCAATATCTCCACCACCTCCTCCTGTAGCAAGCTGCAAAATTTAAAAGTTAAAAAGACTCAAACAAGTATGCAGAACATAGTCAATCCTCATCTATGAGTATCCATTATTTAACTTAAAATGATTTATTATGCTTAAAAGACGCGTACTATCATGCACAAGAACTGGCATGTCATATTTTGCAACAGTGGTCTATTTTCATGATGTCTTTTCCTAAATATATAGATGAGAAGAATACAACTCATTTTTAGGACATTAATGTCCCTATGGAAACACTTCCACGAAATATAACTGGAAATCTCACTTATCGGTGCCCCAAACCAACTACTAAGTTCAGCCATGAAGTTAACATATCAATACAAGGATGATAACAAATTTCCGAAGGTGACACATCCCGTGATCTTCTACCTTTCATTAAATTCTATTGTACCCTTTCTTTGCACTCATATGCAGGCTCTATTTTTAAGTAAGTCCTATTTTGAGGAACCAAGGTATTCCTAATAATGTACTCACCAACCAATGCTCAAGTTTCCATAGAAAAGCGCATCTACTAAATAAACATTAGTCGAACATAAACCCCTAAATACTACATTCAATTTGTTCGATTTTTGTGACAAATCAATTGAACAAAAGAAATTGGAGAACAATGGAAACAAAGAGCACTTAATTTTAAGTTTTCAAATTAGAGAGAGTTAGGAACAATTCTTCTTTCCTTCCAGGCTAAAATTATAACAGAGTTCACAATTTCTAGGAATGACAGTCTTTCAAAGAAATAAAACCCATTATAACAATCCAATTAACACAAAAAAAAAAAATCTTAATACAATCTTCACCATCTAAGTATCCCTAAACTCATAATTCAGAAGAAAATTCTCTGATTGGGTTCTCTATGGACATATTTCCCTAACAACAATACTATAGCTTAGCTGTTGGAATTGTCATACCAGATTCTCAAGTTTCCACAACATCATTTCACTTCAATAGAGAAATTTCACTAGGGAAAGATCCAGTAACGATAGGAATTCAGCTCTTACCACCAGAAAATATAACAAATTAGGGAAGAACATACAAAGAAAAAAAAAATCAAACCTCAGGACTGGATTTTTGTTGCTTCTGGGTCATATCAAGCTTAGACTTCTCAAGCGTAACACCGCCAAAAGACCCAAACTTCCCTCCCCTCATCACTGGACCATGATCCCCCGACGATGAAGACGGCAAAGAAACTTTCGGAACCGTAGAAGAAGAAACAGACAAGCAACGTTCCAAATGAGAAACCTCATCGCCGCCACCTCCGTCAAGAAAAGCCGGCGAAGGAACCGTAGAAATGGAAGCCCTGACAACGACCACCGGAACCCTCCTAAACCGGCCAGAAGCAGCCACTGGGTGCAAGAACACCTTGGTGGTGGTAGGCATTTGGGCGTTCATCGGCATCATTTGAGCCGTGGGAAACACGGCGCGCGACATTTTCTTCCGCAAATTGATAGGGTTTCGTGAATTGATGGAGAATTTGGGGTTTGAGAGGATGGATGGGGTTGAACTTGAATTGGATTGCTTTCTCCCTCGATGAAGTTAGAGGAGAAAGAGGCGAAAGAGAGATGAAGTGAGAGTTGAAGAGGAGGTTTTGAAGATTGGGTGGAACCACAAAATTGCAAATCCATGAACACGGACTGAGTTGGATGAGTTGACTCAGCGAGTTTGTTCCGAGTTGACCCGCTGGCTTTTGGCTTTGCACTACAGCCAAGAGGCCCAAGAGTTTGGTGAACAAGTGCTAGCGTTCTCCAATCCTAACGGTTGGTGGGGTTAGCCCGTTATTATTTCTTTATTTGAATGGATGGGTAATTGTGGTTAGTACCTTAAATTTGGGAATAATTGTAAAAAGCAGCCTGCATTTTTAAGTTATTAAAAACAACACGGACCATATAAAATAAAAAAAAATTAAAGTTCAAAATAATAAATTAAAATGTAAGTATTATTATTACATCGAGTTAGAAGTTAGACGGGCAACAAGCTGTGCCGTCAACCCTTTCTGAATATGTCAAAGTCCGATATAGACGGACCGGGTAGAACGGGAGTCGTGTGCATCCGAGTGCACATGCGCGTTAGCCCAAGCCCGACACATCAACCCGATCTTAAAACCAATTGACAATAGGAGGAGTATTCCACCAACCTTATATACTATGCTGAGAAGTTTCGATTTGAATGATTATCTCCAACAGAATACATCAACATGATCCATCACTTGTTATCACTAACCCGTAAATAAGATTATTTCGTTTCTTTTTGTATTAATAACGTATGGCCAAATATATATACCAAACATCTTTGGAAATAGATTGTGCTATCTCAAAACTTCTTTTAAATTTACCACTTTGCTAATGTTTTTTGTTTTGTACCAAATTTTTTTGGTCGCATTTTTAGTGTAAAAACAACAATGTATTTTTTGTCTTAATTTTGATGTAGGTGGGCTTTGAGCTGGTTTTAGTGGACCGGGATGGGCTATAATTGGGCTAACCTAGAAGCACAAATGTATTGGCCCGACTTGAAACGAGTCTCTACTAAAACATTTATTTAAATTAATTAAAATCTTAAGAAATACACATTTTGGCGTGATGATCGAAACAAGAAAAAGGAGATGAGCAAAACTGAAGTATAACTGTAAAACTACAGAGAGTGGATCTTGAGAGAGTGCCTTCTCCATCGCATTCTGCGAGCGATCAAGCTAAGAGGGAAAACGACAGAGATGGAAAGAAGAGTGTTGAAGCGTATCGCATGGTTTATCTGCGCAAGCAGTTTATTGAGTTTGAGCCAGGCGTTATGGTTGACAATTCCGGCATCCCAATCCAAGTGCGTTTCCGAAGAAATTCATAGCAATGTCGTCGTTTTGGCCGATTACTATGTTGTCGCGGAGGACTATCACAATGTGGATACTAACATCTCCGTCAAGGTTGATTTCACTTATCATACTTTCCGTTTCGAAATTCTTTGTATTATTTGTTGCATATGATATGATCCTTAATTTTAGTTTTTTTTTATTGTTTCGTTTGGTACACTACCTAGCTTCCAAAATTTCCCCAAATTGTATGAGAAATTAGGTAAAGTGTAACGGATGATGTTGCATAGTGAGAATACACTATTTCGTTGAAATTACGGAATTTGATCGCACCATTGGATGCCATCTGATCAATGACATTAGTTTTTCTAAAACATTTTCATCGTTAGCTAGGAATCGGCTTTTTTTTAATAATGCATCAGGTCTTTTTAGTCGCCAGATTTTGTCAGAAGAACAAGCTTGTTTTGTTACAGAGGTCTGTTCAATCCTCTTTCTGAATTCAGGAACTATCCTCATGCCTCAGTGAGTTAGCTAATGTCTGTAAAATTTCGCAATAAGAAATTTCACTCTGATGCAGGGTAGTAATATAATGTAGAGCTCAGCTGAAAGCCTGCATAACCGTTTTTTATGTTGCCAAAAATTTTACAGAAAATTAATGTTTGTAGAAATTTGAACCTTACTTTATGGTAATGTTATGCCCTTACATTGTCCCAGTTTGCTAACTAGTTGAATGAAGTAAGATCAGCTTGATCTGATAAAGCTGTTAGCAAATATGTAAGTTTATGCTGTCCTTGATGCTGTCTCAGCTCATAAAACATCCTGTTGAATGTAGTGTTAGCAAGAAACTCTGCTCATGCTTGAAGCTGTGATTTTACAAGGAAAGTCTAAGTCATGTCTATTTGGCAGGTAACATCACCATATGGTAGTAATCTTTATAATGCACAAAACGTGACGACTGGTCAATTTGCATTTACCACGCACGAAGCTGGGAACTATCTAGCTTGCTTTTGGGCAGACAGTAAGAATCAAAACGACTTGAGTATCAACCTTGACTGGAAAACTGGAATTGCTGCCAAGGATTGGGCCTCGGTTGCCAAAAAAGAAAAGATTGAGGTAAACAGTTTTAAAAATCGTATACTATGATCTGTTTTGAATTGATGTTCGTTTAGTCATTAATAGATAGAAGTTGTAGAACTTTATTAACTAATAAAACATACTTATATAGACCGTACAGTTATAATTCATGTCCATCTCGTTTGGGATAGTGTATTCTTTGACTATATTTTTATTGCAGGGTGTTGAACTTGAATTAAAGAAACTAGAAGAATCTGTTCAAGCAATCCATGAAAATCTGCTATACCTTAAGGAGCGGTATCCCATTCTGCCCTTATTTCAGAAATTGCTTAAAAACTTATCCATTTTATTTCTAGATTGGTTATGATAAAAAAAAAAGAAGGTAAAAGTGCACAAACATGTACGTCATAAATAAGTACAACATGACCGGATATCCGACGGATATCCAGTCACCTGATCCTACGAAAAAAGGTGAAAACCGCTAAAAGGTGGGTGAAAATGGTTGACAGGTGGTAGATCGGACATGATCCGAGTGGATTGGGGGCGGGTGAGATCCTTAGCGGGTGGTGGGTCGGATGGATAATTTTGATTGACGGATTGGGTCATCCACCCCAATCCATTGTCCTCCCTAACCGTGATGTGCATATTTTCTATTGTTTTCAACCAATTCGCACCCTTCAAAATAGAGGAATGCACCTTTTCATATTCTTACGCTATTGTTTCCCACCCTATCCTTTCTCTATACTCGTATTACTCGATCATTTCTTTGGTTGCCTCTTTTACAGGGAACGGGCAATGAGATCAGTGAGCGAAACGACAAACACCAGAGTCGCTTTATTCAGTTTGTTGTCTTTGGCCATCTGCCTAGCCGTATCAATTTCACAGATACTCTATTTGAAGCGATACTTCCAAAAGAAGAAACTCATCTAGATAGTTACTATAAAACTAGTTCATAGCTATTTGGGTTTTGAATTCAGTTTTCCCCCCTCTTATCATTATAAATCATCCATATGTTCCAATGGAAATTCACATAGTCACAGTTTTGGAAAAATAGTGTAAAATTGTAAACACCTTGGAATGGATCTTTACATTTGCCCATTTGAAATCCTTTGTATGGAAAGCTTGTAAAGATATACTGACATGCAAAACCAAGGTAATAAAAAGAAGGCAGTGAGTGAGCATTGGTGTTATGTTTGCGGTAAGGATGAATCACAGATGCATGCTTTACTTCATTGCTCCCACGCTGATGAGGTTTGGCAGGAGCATGGGATGCTGGCAACGTTAGGGAAGAATGCTAAGGGAGGAGGCAGATGTTCCCAAAGAACTGAATTACACTGTATCTATGTCAACAACGTGCCTAAAATTATGACGATTAATGTATTTTTATTGAATATGAATCACTTTTCATTTTCATGTTTGGTTTGTGTAACACAATCATAGAAGCCCAACATATAAAACTGTTAGGAAAATTATTATAAGAACAATTGACAATACTATGTATATCAGGCCGGAGCTTTATTTGCAATCAAGGTACTATACACATCTCAACAAAACGTAAAAGTGACATTTAAAATAGCATCTCAATCACAATTCACGTAATTAAACATCTTGAATTCATATCTTAACCAAATCAATAGTCGCTTTTCCATCATGTCCCTTGCTAAGGAAGTATTTGAGATAGTCACCAAATATAACCTCTCTATAGATGGGTTGCTCCCCGTCCACCAAAACCTCAGGCAAAGGTGCAACAACTTGATTTGGCGCAGGGGATACAAACGTAGCCAAAGAAAGTCGATTTTTGGTCGTGTTAACCACAACCTTATGCTCGGCGCTCTTGTATTGTCCGTTGCTCATTATCTGCATTGAGTCACCAATGTTGATAGTAAGAACTCCCTTTTTAGGTGGAACATAAATCCAAGATTCACCGTCTTCCGCCCTCACATAGAGCCCGCCTACGTCGTCTTGTAGGAGGATTGTGAGGCATGAGGCATCCGAGTGGCGGACAATGCCTGCCGCCATCTCGGGATTGGGGCAAGGAGGGTAATAGTTGAAATGGATGGACGTAGATCCCATGAAGAGAGATCTTCTTTTGTCATCGTATCCCTCCATGTTGAGGCCTTTTAGGAGAATATTGAAGATCTTCTTTGTTATTTCCATTACCCTCTTGGTATAGTCAAGTGATTCATCTCTGGTTAAGAACATCATATCATTGTGTTCAAAAATGAAAAATATTTTCTTAAATCAAATTGTTAATAATCTTTCATATAAACAAGTAGAACATATTAAAACTTGGCTTAGATCCAATAAGATTTAAAGGTGATTAGTATTTTGTAGTACTTACTTGCAAATAGGCGGCCACCTTGGAGAAACATCTTGATGAGCAAGATGGAGATGAAGAAAATCCTTCCACTCAAAGACCTTCTCAGATGAAGGGCTAAAGCTAGTCCCAAAGATAGCAGAGCCTCGCAACACCGAGTTCGTCTTATACACAACCTTCGCCTCCGTTGGCTGCTCAAAGAACTTCCGGCCAGCTACCTGAACACCTTCTAGAATCTTCTCGGGTATTCCGTGGTTGATGATCTGGAAAAACCCGTATCTTCTAGCTACATTGCAGACCGTCTCGACGGTCTTGGGATCCTCGTCCCAACTCGAAACGTCGATGATCGGAATGGAATCGTCGATGATGACCTTAGAGTTGTCGAACCGTTCTTCTAGTGGCTGGACATATTTATCAGGCACGGCTTTGAGCCCGGTTTGGACTAAACCGGTTATTCCATGGCCCTTGTTGAGCACGAAATCAACCAAGTCTATGGATTCTGTAGCCATGGTTGCTGTGATGTGAGGTTGGAACAAGTAAACCAATTATATGAATATATCTGAATAAGGAAGGCAAATAATGGAGGTATGGGTCAGTGTACACTGTGTACTTACAAGTTATCACGGGTACTTACAAGTGTACAATGTGTACTTACAAGTGTACACTGTGGAATTGTGCGAATGGAATCGGTGGCGGATCTATTTAGGCTATGACCATTTAAGAGATTAGAGATTATTAGACGTACCGGCAAAAATCACTATTTGTCACCGTAACTACGCACTTCGCGTGCGTAGTTGACTAATTTACAACTACGTATATGTGGTGTGTAGTTGGAGTCAACTACGTATATGGGGTGTGTAGTTGGAGTCCGAGAAAAAATATAAAAAATTGAAAAATTGAACTACGCACTTGGCGTGCGTAGTAAAAGTAAGCAAAAAAAAAAATATATATATTTTTAATATTAACTACTTCTACCGTTCTACGCACCCCAAGTGCGTAGTTGAGTGAGTTCTCAACTACGCGCGCGAAGTGCGTAGTTACGGTGTTAAATAGCAATTTCCACCGGTACGTTTAGAAACCACGTTTATTTATCAGATTTTACAGCATATAAAAACACACAATGTCTTTAGTGGGTTTTTACTACTCGTCAAACTCTTTTTTGGTAGAAAGGGGAGGATCGGTGCCTCCGCGCATCTAGTCGCACTTATTATTAATTAAGAAAAGGGCTAAGTAGTCATCAAACGGGGCATAGCCCGACCCCTTACATAATGATCAATCCAAACTTTAGTCCTCGGGAGGGTCAACCAAAACATGAAATCCAATAGGAAAATCGAAAGCAATAGAAGCAAGAAAATCCGCGACATTATTCGCCTCGCGGAAGACGTGTCGGACTTGGACATTCCAGTTCCTTTGTAAGAAGTCTTGGCATCTAAGAACCAGACTAGCGAGCGGATGACTCCGAGGCATTTGCTTTTGTAGGAATAGAGTTACCAATTGTGAATCCGTTTCCAGCTCCACAAACCGATAACCACACTCCCACGCAATCATCAATCCATGTAATACTCCCCATAACTCAGTCATGGGGACAGTACATACACCAATATTTGTGACAAAACCTCACTGCCATTCGCCCACGTTATTCCTAATGACACCCGCCGCAGTAGCATGTCCGTCTTCTCTAACCACTCCATCCGTATTGATCTTCATTACTCCATCCGTTGGTCTTCTCCAAGTAACATCCATGTAGTGCTTCTCAGGTCTTGTATTTTTCTTGTTAAACTTGGCCCAAGCCTTCATATACTGCTCGGTTTTGTAGAGAATGTGTTCATGTTTTTGGCCCGTGAATTTTTCATTTTCAAAAATCACCGCATTTCTCCACTTCCATATCCACCACAAACTAACTGCAAAAATATCGCACCAAACGGTATGATTTATCAAAGTAATTAAGGGATAAAAGGTTACCTCGAATCCAAGAATTGAAACTTGTGGAGAAAAACTCATGGCAATGATGTCGGTTGAGAAGATTTAACCACAACAGTCTTGTAGATATGCAGTCTCTGAACAAATGTGATTCGGATTCCTTTGCCAGATTGCAACAACCACAAAGCTCCGACTGTGCAATATGTCTTTTGTAGCGTTCCTGATTAGTAAGTACCCCGCCCTTCAGAATTTTCCAGATGAAGATCTTTACCCGATCCGGTGCATTCAGTTTCCAAGTAGCAATGAAAATATCATTATCCACCAAGGCATCCATATTCTCCTCGCATAACATCTTATACTCAGAAGCCACAGTGAAGCACCCGTCGGGAGAGAACTTCCAGCTTAGTTCATCTTCCAAGCTAAGCTCAATCTGGTCAGAGTATGAATTCGTATACCCCATTGTGGGTTTCACCGCAACAAGTTTCAGGCTGCAAGAAAGGTTCAAGAAAGGGGACAGTAGGTTCCATTTCCATCCAAAATCTTCATCCCAATAATGACTCACTTTGAGTGAATTCATGTGTTCCTCAATAGGGATCAAAATAACAGTTGATAGTGGTTGATTGAGAAGCCAACAGTCATTCCAAAACCCAATTGAGTCACCATCACCAAGGATCCATTTAATTCCCTTGTTTACAACCTCCTTAAGTCCCTTCACTACTCCTCTCCAAACATACGAGGAAGTTGCGTGAAGACTCCTATTAACCCTCATGTATTTTGAACGCAGAACCTCAACCCAGAGGCTATCATCTTGGCATGTTGCTGAAATAGGCGTAGTGCTACTGTGCTAGTCCCTTGTCAAATACTACATTCAAAATCCATCGGTTGATATCTAATTGTTGAGTGCATAAACCTTTGAGACCATAAGGGAGAGAACAATACAAATCATTACCAGACTGAACGTCTCCGTCTAATCTAGTCATGTTCGTTGGAAAAATCCTTTCGCCAAAAGATGTGCTTCAAACTTGTCAACAATACCACTTTGATGTTACTTGATTATGAAAACCCACTTACACCCAAAAACTCACATTTGGGACAGTGGAATTAGATGTTGGTGAAGGAAAATTATCCTCTATAAGTTTGACACGATGAGATGTTTATATTTTTCAGATGATGGGATCCAAATATTTAAAGACATTTGTAGGTAGACAAGTAACTAACAAACACACATGAAATGGATTGTGGTTCAAAGTTCGTAGGTAGTGTAAAAAACAAAGGTAACCAAAACTTTTGAGTTTGTTGTAATATGGAGACACATGATGTAGTTTTGAAGTTAGTTAGAAGACGGTTAATGAGGTATGTCGAAATGGTCAAGTTCAAAGCTTACCCATAAACTATGGCTTGAATTGTACTAAATACTGATGTTGACTTCTCTTCCATCTCAGCAACTTCCCAGCTTGTACTCCATCTGTGTTTGAAGTTCCTATAAGAGTACAAATGTCAGTTGCTAGAACACCCAAGTTCAAAGCTATGGCTTAACAAAGACAGGAAGATGTTGTTTAATTGTTGCTTCTCTATTTAACTATTAATGATAATTATTTTTTGGTTATTGTTAATAGTTATTTTAAAAAATAAATATTTCACCAAATTTTAGTAATTTTAAAACTTGTTTGTTTATTGACCGGATATCATTTACATAACATAAATGTAGGCTAAAACGAAGATAACCCTAAATCTAACTTTAAAATAGTAATATTCCACCAAATTTTATATACAATGTGTTATACTTTTATTATCAATTAATGTTAAAATATTTCATCATCCACATTGTAGCCATCCGGCTTAAATTGTGACAGTTTTTGTTCATTTGTCGATCCAGTTACTTTGACATAGTATATACTCTATTTTATATGTTACTTTTTGGGTAATAAAGAAATCAAAATTAAGTATATCATGCATCGATCTAGTCTGGCGAGATCGAGAAATGTTACGCATTTGTATTACGATTAATATAACAAGACGATATTAAAAACCAACGAAACTGGAACAATATCAAATAGTTCTTACAACGAAGAAGCTGTTCCAGTCCCATAAAATACACTTATTTTTTGTAATAATATATATATATATATATATATATATATATATATATATATATACTTCTATTAAGTTAGTTTATTAGAGGTATCTCGTACCGGATGATTCTCCCCCAGTATCACATGTTAGTAATATTGAATCAATCGATATCTGATCTTGCGAATCTTCAATAACAACAAGTCGTGATATTCCAAGTATTATGTTATATATTAATTTATAATGTAAGTGTTATATTTCTATCTTCATAACATATTAAAAATCAAAGAAAATAGATCAATGATTCCCCAATTTGCATCTACCACGTACCATGGGATTTTTTTCTAAAATAATAAAAGAAAGAAAAAAATTTTAAAAACTAATTCCGAGAATAGGAAGACAGTGGAGGTTCGGGTGGGAGTCGTCGGCTGGGACTGCGAATCGAATAACTCGCAGTTTCAGCCGGCAGATTATTTTTTTTAATTTAAATTACGAGAAAATGGCGAATTTTTTTATTTTTTTTAATTACAAGGAAATCGCCGTCTTAGACGGCGATTTTCTCGTAATTTTTTTAAAAAAAAAATTAAAAAATTTTTTAAAAAAAGGAAATCGCCGTCTAAGACGGCGATTTCTTTGTAAAAATTTTTTAAAAATAATCTGCCGGCTGAAACTGCGAGTTATTCGATAACTCGCAGTCCCAGCCGGCGACTCCCACCCGAACCTCCAATGCCTTCCTATTCCCAAAATTAGTTTTTTTCCACACCTAACTTCAGAAATTATTTTCTTTCTTTTATTATTTTGAAAAAAATCCCGTACCATGTTTGCCATGATTCACGCGAACTTGCTTCTTCGAAACTACACGCCCCGTCGGTACATATTGTTGAGATGTGAAGTACATCATACGAAGTATTTGGATATATGCTGCGTTTGGTTGAATGTAAAATTAAGGAGATTAAATTTATACAAATTAAAAGAAAATTTAGTTTTTTTTAATCGTTTAATAAGAGAACGAAGGAAATGAATGATTAAATTAAGGTGAATGTAAGATTAAGGAAATGAATGATTAAATTTAGTTTTTATCCGTATTTGAAAAATATTTCATACTCGATCGTCCCCTAATTTTTTATTTTAATAATTACTTTCATCTTCGTTTGCATGATATTACCAAACGGTGTCACACAATTCCAAGAATTACTCTTTATATCATCGATTAGTGATGAGTTGCTATGTGTATGGACTCACCTGTCACGTCTTCTTACCCATTTTTAAAAGTGAATACATATACCACCATTTGACTTCCTGCTTCTAAACTCCATGCATATCGATCCCACATACCTTCATTTCACCATTTCTGTTGCATCTTCACGCTTTACATCCACCTTCCATGGCTACGGAATCCATTGAAATTCTCGATTTCGTCATAAACAAGGGTCATGGAGTAAGAGGTCTAGTCCAAACAGGGCTCAAAGCCGTGCCTGATAAGTACATCCAACCATTAGAAGAAAGATACGACGAGTCCAAGGTGATCGTCGACGACTCCATGATTCCGACCATCGACGTGTCAAACTGGGACGACGATCCAAACACCATCGAGATGATTCAAAATGCAGCCAGAAAGTACGGTTTCTTTCAGATCATCAACCATGGAATTCCCGAGAAGGTTCTAGAAGATGTTCAGGAGGCTGGCCGGAAGTTCTTCGAGCAGCCGACGGAGGAGAAGGTTGTGTATAAAACCAACTCTGTGTTGCAGAGTTGTGCAGTGTTTGGATCTACCAGCTTTAGCCCTAACACTCAGAAGGTCTTTGAATGGAGGGATTTTCTTCATCTCAGATATTTTTCTCATGAAGATGCCGAACAAAACTGGCCGTCTATTTGCAAGTATGTATAAACTTATCTGCAAGCATTACTACTGCATTAGTAAGAATATATATATATATATATATATATATATATATATATATATATATATATTTCCTTGAAAAATTTGAGTGCAGTAATCACTATCCGTTTTAAGTTTTTTTTTCCTTACTACTAATTTACTTAAATAATTATCCTAATTTTATATAGACGAGCAGAGAGGTAAAAAGTTGAAGTTTTTCAAAGAAAAATTTTTACAAAAAAAATATTTACCAGGACAAATGCTAAAATTTGTTTGATGTAATAGGCTATTTACCCAATTATTTTTTATGAATAAACACTAATTTTTAAATAGACTACATTCGTTTTCAAAGTTAAAATCACACTAATCACTATTAAAAAACGCCAATGTATATGTTTCTTTATTGTATATACTCGAAAAAACTGGAACTTCAGGATACGATGCCAATTGCCAACAAAACATAGATTTATGCATTCTAAACTTAATATTGAATAGGCTGACTAATGATTTGATCCAACAAGATACTGACATCTTTGTATTGTTGAATGAAATCTAATCAGAGATCAATCGCTGGAATACCACAAGAGAGTGATGGAAATAGCGAAGAAGATCTGTAATATCCTACTAAAAGGCCTCAAAACGAACGGCTACGATGACAAAAGAAGATCCCTCTTCATGGGAGGCTCAACCCTCCATTACACTTACTACCCTCATTGCCCAAACCCAGAGATGAAGTTGGCGTCGGCCGTCACACGGACATCTCGAGCTTCTCCATCCTCCTCCAAGACGAAGTAGGTGGGCTCTACGTAAGGGCTGAAGATGGTGAATCTTGGGTTTATGTTTCACCTAGGAAAGGGGCTCTTGTAATCAACATTGGTGATTGTATGCAGTTGATGAGCAATGGTCAATACAAGAGCATAGAGCACAAAGTGGTGACTAATACTACGAGAAATCGGCTTTCATTGACTATGTTTATATATCCTGAATCAAACCAGGTGGTTGCTCCTTTGCCGGAGGAGAGCCGGCGGTGTATAGAGAGGTTGTATATGCCGACTATGTCAAGCACTACTTGAGCAAGACTCGTGATGGGAAGCCCACGACTGAATGGGCTAAGATATGAAGGTATTCTCAGTCTGTGAAACTTCAATTAAGTCAATATAACGTTACAATTATAGTTTGTATGGTTAAAATTTTTTTTTTAAATTAATCCATTTGACATTTCCAAATAAAAATAGTGCATCTCGTGCATCGTCTCTTTTTAAATTAGTACACTGGACATATGGTTAGTTGGTTACCTTTATGACATTTTATCTACATAGGGTACTTCCTATTTTCTCACATTTTTTATATGATTTTTGTACATGTCGAGGATAGATGATTCTCTGAATTGATCAATAAATTATTATTTTTTTGTGATGTGATTGTGAATTTAAGATAGGATCAACTTTCACAATGAAAAAGAGAGAATAGGATCAACTTTTTATTATGGCTCCGATACTAATTAAAAGGTATTAAGTAATAATTTGCGGATAAAATTTATGGATTAAAAAAAAAAAACCAACCGGCTACTTAGATTATGGGATTATAGGTGTTGAAGGATGAGTTTACATAAAATATGTGCCGAACGCAAGCTATATCTCCTCAGTCATCATGTATCAAATTAATCTGATTGTAAAATACTGCGTATAACAAAAAGATTCACCCTCTATCACAAAAAATATAATTTACATTTTGTGATGGTGATTTATGGAATTTATGAGATTTACGGGACATGAAAATTAAAATAAAATAAAAAGAAAATATTTTCTTAAAATTCCACACTAAAAGATTATAAGTATCATGGAAAATTTATGATGATTGTGCCTAATTCAACTCTGAAGCACTAAGCACAGAGATTTCGTTGGGTTAAAATTGACGTGGAGGGTTCATTGCACGTTCCAAACGCATACCGTTAGGCCCAAGCGTAACACATAATTCATATATATATATATATACACCCAAGTTTATACAGATGATCATTCACCGAATCTGCAACAACTAATCATGATATAAAATAATAATAGTACATGATTGACTCCATCTACCACAATAGTCGGCAGCTTGTCATAATCACCATTCACGCTATCTTTCTTCATTTCATCATGTCTGTTCATCTCCAAGCTTCCACATCCATGGCTACAGAATCCACAGATGTTCTCGATTTCGTGATAAACAAGGGTCATGGAGTAAAAGGTCTAGTCGAAAACGGGCTCAAAGCCGTGCCTGATGAGTACGTCCAACCATTAAAAGATAGGCATGACGAGTCTAAGGTGATCACTGATGAGTCCATGATACCAACCATTGACGTGTCAAGCTGGGATGACGATCCAAACACAGTGGAGATGATTTGTAATGCAGCAAGAAAGTATGGTTTCTTTCAGATCATTAACCATGGAATACCTGTAGAGGTTATTGAAGGAGTTCAAGAGGCTGGTAGGAAGTTCTTCGAGCAGTCAACGGAGGAGAAGATAGTTTATAAGACCAACTCTGTGGTGAAGAGTTGTGCAGTGTTTGGATCAACTAGCTTTAGCCCTAACACTCAAAAGGTCTTTGAGTGGAAGGATTTTCTTCATCTCAGATATTTTTCCAAGGAAGATGCCGAACAAAATTGGCCGCCTATATGCAGGTAAGTATATAAACTTAGTAGCAAAACCTACAATTTATGCATTCTAAACACATAAGATTAAGATCTAGGGAACCTATGGTATATTCACGTCATAAGATTAAGATCTATGGACCATGACGGTTTTGGTACCGAAATTTCGGATTAGAACCGAAACATCGGATTCGAACCAGACAACCCTACGCACACTTGCAGCTAGTTTATAACATGCATTTTCATATAGCTTTAGAAACTCACGAGGTGTGCAGCTAGTTTATAACATGCATGTTCATATGGCTTTCGAAACTCACGAAAATTTTTGGTGTGAGTATAAAGATTAATTAGGGTGATTAACAATCTGATCCAAAAAGAAATTGATAGCATTGTATTCTTGACAACTAATCTAACTGAATGAACACATTGAAATCTGATCAGAGATGAATCAATAGAGTACAACAAGAGGGTGATGGAAGTAGCAAAGAAGATGTATGATATTCTACTAAAAGGCCTGAACATGGAAGGATATGATGAGAAAAGAAGATCTCTCTTCATGGGATTAACAGCACTTCGATTCATCTATTACCCTCCTTGTCCAAACCCAGAGATGACAATTGGCCTCGGTCGTCACACAGACATCTCGAGCTTCACTGTTCTTCTCCAAGACGAACAAGTAGGTGGGCTCTACATAAAAGCTGAAGATGGTGAATCTTGGGTTTATGTTCCGCCTAGGAAAGGGACCCTTGTAATCATAATTGGTGATTGTATGCAGTTAATGAGCAATGGTAAATACAAGAGCGTAGAGCACAAAGTGGTAACCAATGCTATGAAAACTCGGCTTTCGTTGGCTTCCTTCATAAATCCTGAGCCGAACCAGGTGGTTGCCCCTTTGCCGGAGGTTTTGGCCGGTGGAGACCCGGCGGTGTATAGGGAGGTTGTATATGCTGACTACGTCAAGTACTACCTTGGCAAGACTCGTGATGGGAAGCCCACGATTGACTGGGTCAAGATATGAAGGTATAGGATCCTACATGACATGAATGATCCTAGGCAGTTTTTACCCATCAGCAGACCCGTCCAACAGGTGCGGCAATTCGGCCTAACAGAACAGGATCCTATTTTTTCTGGCCTATAATTTAAGATATGACACAAAAGAATACTTGTCATAATGGTTAATGTTTGGTGTAATTGGTCAAAAGTTGAAATCTTGTATTTCATTTTATTTTATTTTTTATTTTTATTTTTATTTTTTTCTTCTAAGATATATTTAAATTTAACAATGATTTTATTTTTCTTTTCATTGTCATTATTTCATGTATTTTTATTTAATTAGTTAAAAGTTCAAATCTTCTCCTTTCTACTAAGTTCTTTTTTCTTTTTTTTTATTCCACACATGTTTTATAATTTTTTTTCCTATTATGTTTAATATTTTTTCTATAACTATTTAAAGTTAAGAAAGATCTTCTTTTATTTTTTTGTCATTCTTTCATGTATTTTTTTAATTAAAAAAATAATTTTAGTTTTTTTTTTTTTTTGGTAAAACATAATTTTTTAAAATTAATGATAAATTTTTTTTATATTGACACAGGGCTTTCGAAATCATTGGACAGCCCTGTCCATAAAAACTTAATTTGTTAGTGTTCTTTAGATTTTTCCATGTGATTTTATTCTTTGAGGATGTTTGAATTGTCAACTCTTTGCAGTGTTGTTATGCGGGGTTATAACAAGGTCTCGTAAAGCTGCAATGTTCTCGATTTGGGATTAATATTGTTAAGGTTTTATCAAATCTATAGATTTTTCCATTTGATATTTATTTTTTTGAAACGTTAATTTCTTATGATAATTTTTTTTCTCATCCACTATTAATAATGTGAAAATTATGAATGTTTATTTGTTTGAATCGTGCGGCTGTATAAGGTTATTACCCTAAGATATAACTTGTTCTCATATGATCGTGTGTGTATATATATATATAAAATAAAATTAGTGATTAGAAAATAATTGTTTTATGCCTTTATATAAGAGTAAGTTTTGTGACATTGTTAATGCAAAAGAAAATTAACTTAATGTTCTATATAGTTTTTCTAAGATACTACTTAAAAATGTAAGAGAAATTCCGTTTGGTGTCCTTGAGGTTTTGCCTTTTTCGGTTAGTGTCCACCAAGTTTTATTTTTTCATTTGGTGTCCTTAGGATTTTGATTTATTCCAATTGGTGCCCATTTTAATCCAAAACTTGTTATAAAAGGTGTATTTTTTAAAAATAAATAAAATATTAGCAAAAAAATTAATTTCTTTGACAAAGAATTTAATTACTATAATTGCCACCCACCTAAACTATTTTTTAAAAATGAAAACCGATTTTTTTTTTAATATGTATTTTCAAATACTTTTACAATAAAGAATTTCAAAAAATGTCATAGATTTTATTCTTAACCATGAAACAATTTTAATGTTCGATTAGATTAAATTTTTTACTAAGCCTATTTACTTAATTTATAACAATTAGGTGTGTGTTCCCTTTTTTTTCCCAATTAATGCTACTTATAAAAAAAAACTAATTGGAATTTATGGATTGATTTTATGACTAACAAACACCCATACTATTAAATCAAAATTGCCCATATATATTTATTTAAATGTCTTAAATTATTGTTATTCTAGATGTATAAAACGAACAAATATCTAACTTAGCAAATTTCAATTAGTTTTTTTTATATATAAATAGCGTTAATTGAAAAAAAAAGAAAGAAGAAGGAACATACACCTAACTATTATAAATTAAGTAAATAGGCTTAGTAAACATATTAATCTAATCTAAACATAAAATTATTTCATGGCTAAGAATCAAATCTATGACTTTTTTGAAATACTTTATTGTAAAAGTACTGAAGATACATATAAAAAAAAAGTTAATTTCAGTTTTTATTTTTAAAAAATAGTTTAGGTGGATGGCAACTATAGTAATTAAATTATTTGTCAAAAAAAATCAGTTTTTTTGCTAATATTTCATTTATTTTTTAAAAATATACATTTTATAACAAGTTTTGTATTAAAATGGACACCAATTGAAATAAATCAAAACTTTAAGGGCACCAAGCGAAAAAATAAAACTTTGTAGGTACCAACCGGAAAAGACAAAACCTCGAGGACACCAAATGAAATTTCTCAAAATGTAATTAATCTTAACTTTCTTCGATAATAATTGTCCTTAATACTTAGATTGGCGCGTTTGTGGTAAAATAGTGGCTCGTACTACGCGTCTACGCTCCAGTCTTGTATCAGTTGAGATCTCCTGTAGTAGTGATACATGTATCCCTATTATGTTATTGGTTGAAGTTAAATAAATAAGGATTAAAATTTTACTGATTTACGAGAAATATAATAAACAGTATAAATTCCACAAATCATGTAATAGGGATACAAGGATACATATAATGAGGGATACAGAAGATCTTAACCGGTATTGTATATACCCGTAAGAGACGGTTGCGTATCCAATTCTACTAAGACTTCGCCCTCGTTCAAGTTGCAAACACCAACTAGTCCACTGTAAATAGTACAAATACGCTATGGCACAATCTTCGAAATCACCCAATATTGCTACCTCACCTTATTACACGTAGAAATTATACTCATTCAAGCGGCAAGAAGACTAAAATGGACAGAGCATATTGTGACCACATTTTTCTTATTTATGGAAATATATAGTTATTAAGGTGTATGTATAGGTGATTTGATCTTCCGCGTCATTCATCATGACTAGATAAAGATGTTCTTATATATTTTTCAGAAATTTAGAATGGATTCTTATATTTTAAAATTATTCGAATTATATCAAAGAGTTTTTAAGTTTGAATATAATATTCTTGAGCTTTATAATTTTTCAGATTTTCTACTGTTTTTACAAATCTCAGCTAAATCAAAGTAAGTTTTATATAGTTAATAGTTGCATAAAAATGAAGCAAGTTACAATCTCAAATTCACGTCAAATATCCATCAAAATATGAATATATGACACTTATATTTTTTTTTATTGTCTTATTGGTATATGTTTCATACGCAGAAGAGCTAACAAGCTTAATAAAATATTAACAAGTACAAAACTACAACATTTAATAGCAAAAATAGTCACCAAATTAATAATAACAAATAATTACTAAGTATTTTATAGGTTTTGTAAAATTATTTAAAAATTTTATTCTTTCATTAAAAAAAAATTAAATGGTTAAGATATATATACAGTAAAGAAGGAGAATATTATTTTGTAAGATATATTAAATCCTCTCCACTAATATAATTCACCAAACACACCCTAATATCATTTTTCCTTAAAAGGAAATTAGACATGTTATTAGATAATTTTTGTTGACTCTTGTTGTGCAGATTCTACGTACAATTTCAATCAACACACTCCAATTTCCTCTATACATACAACATCCATTTCATTCAATTCATCAAAAAAACAAAAAATCAATGGAGATGAATGTGATTACCATGTTATGGTTCTTGATCATATGGATCACAGCTCACTGGCTCATCTCCCTGCTCCAACGGCGCCTCAAAAGAGCTCCACCTGGTCCCTTGCCATGGCCAATAGTTGGAAACATCTTCAGTTTAGGCAAGAAACCACATATATCCCTTGCTAGACTCGCACAAACGTACGGCCCATTGATTTCCCTCCGTCTAGGGTATCTGACGACCGTTGTAGCGTCTTCTCCAGAAGTGGCGCGTGAGATCCTGCTTAGGAAGGATGCTCGCTTGTCCAATAGGTTCGTCGGCGACTGCCTCTACGCGTTTCAGCATAATGAGCACGCCATCTCCACCATGCCTGTCGGGGATCGCTGGCAAACTCTTCGCAAAATTTTGAGTCTTCAGGTACGGATTATGAAGTCTGCTCTGCTAGGTTTTTTTAGTTCATTAGAGTTCATTCATTAACCGAAATGAATATCAATTGCGAAATCTACGAAAATTTGGAATGTTCAGGTATAAAACCCTCGATCAAACTGAAATGAAACAGAAATTAGTTCGTTTCATAGATGCATTACCTAATCAATTGCTGACGAGCTATTAATTTTTGCTGGCAAATTAGTTGACATCGATGAAAAGCTTGGATGCGAAAGAAGAAATACGTAAAGAAAATAGCAGAGATCTGGTTACGTATGTTAATGGATGCAGTAAAACTGGAGTTGCGGTCAATATCGGTCAACTCGCCTTCGACAACGCACTCAATTCGATGTCGAAAACCTTCTTTTCCGTCGACATGGCCGATCCTGATTCAAGTGTCGGGCGCGAGTTCAAGCAGATCATGTGGGAGATCATGTCTGAAGCTGCCAAGATGAACCTTTCAGATCTATTTCCAGTGTTGAAGATCGTCGATCCTCAAGGAATCCGACGCCGAATGGAGATCAACTTTAAGAAATTGTTTGATCTATTTGATGTCATTGTTAACAAGAGGTTTGTTGATACGAAAGCAGGGTTGCCTGAGCGCGGAGATGTGTTGGATGCGTTGCTCAAGATCTGCTGGGAGAAGAGCGAAGACATTGAACTCTCACAAATCCCGCGTTTGCTCTTGGTACTGTTTTATACCTCTACTGTTCAACCCTTATTTATACCTGATTTTGAAATTAACAAATCACATAGATTTGAAACTAATGGGTTGATGCAGGAAACATTTGCTGGAGCGGAATCAGTGTCAACAACGGTAGAATGGGCAATGGCAGAGCTGCTGCGCAACCCAAGCAAGATGAGGAAAGCTAAAGCTGAACTCGAACAAGTGATAGACAAAGGGAAGTTCGTAGAAGAAGCTGATATAGCAAAGCTACCGTACTTGAAAGCAATTCTAAACGAGACGTTCCGGCTTCATCCACCGGTGGTGTTCTTGGTTCCTAGACTAGCAGAAAGCGACGTTGAGATAAGTGGCTTTGTCGTACCAAAGGGTTCTCAAGTACTCGTCAACTTATGGGCTATTGGGAGAGACTCGGCTATATGGAATGATCCTCACTCGTTTGAGCCCGAGAGATTCC
Source organism: Fagopyrum tataricum (assembly GCA_002319775.1). NCBI lineage: Eukaryota > Viridiplantae > Streptophyta > Magnoliopsida > Caryophyllales > Polygonaceae > Fagopyrum > Fagopyrum tataricum. The sequence goes on from CM008284.1 coordinate 2,584,866, forward strand.
TGGGCTCAGACATTGATATCAAAGGCCAACATCTCCAGCTGATCCCGTTCGGTGCTGGTCGGAGAATGTGTGTGGGTTTGTCACTGGGCATGAAGATGGTTCATGTGATATTGGCTTCTTTGCTGCATTTCTTTGATTGGAAGCTTGAGGATGGAGTCAAACCCGAAAATTTGGACATGGATGAGACGTTTGGCGTTGGTCTACACAAAGCCAAGCCCTTGTTTGTCCATCCTGTGAATGTTTAGAAGCAAATAACATTATCCACGAGTTAATAAATTGAGGTTTTGTCTAGATCTCTATACATATACAGGTACAAAAGGCAAAGAATTGACACATATGAACACTAAATATTAAACATCTGCAATCAAGAGAGATTAGGAAACAGGAAAAACTTTCTCCAGGAAATTAATGAAACGTCTCGAGTACAATTCCGGTGCTAACACAGAAATCGACATGCCGTCACAATATGTCGATTTGTAAGAGTGCTCGAGCTTCTTCCTCAAACTGTAGTCTTGTAGTATGTCAATGATTCCGAGGTACAGAACGACATCGTAGACCTCAAAGAGCTCGCATTCTGACGGATCATGTTCATCGTCTGTCAGCTTACAGCTTGCTTCGGCAGGCATGTTCACCCCCAGTTGGATCCTCAATCTGGAAAATCAAAGGACTCAAATAATTGCTTTTTTGGATGAAACAATGATTTTACTTCAAAACCCTGGGTATAATTGTCACATAGTTGGATCATGTTTTGATTGACTCGTGCAAGGGGAAATTTCATGAAAGCATGTCCTTTTCTTTCTTTTTTTTGTGAATAATAGCGGAATCATGCATGCATGTCCACTAATTTATTCAAAAGACGATAAAATGACCTACAGTGCGATCATACGTGGAGTAGTGCATCCACGTATATCATTGATCAATAAAATTCCCAACCCTTCAATCGGGTCGTTTAAAACAAAAATTTTCATACTCCTGGTTATCTATATGAGGCATTCTACTATTCTAGCATCAGACACAATTTTTATTGAGCATATTAAAAATATACTTTTATGTTTACTTTTTCATCAATTTTACTACTTATTAATTATCACCGTTTAATGAAAAGTGAACAAAATAAACAATATATAAATTTATGATAATCCTCAAAATTATAAAAAGTCCTATATATAATATACTTGATCAAATCTTAAAAGCCAAAATGACTTATATCCTTGGCTTGATCCAAGGAAGTATATTTTAAGTTGCACCTCTTTCTTCTTTGTGGATAGGTAATCGGGGGTGCTTTTTGGGGACAAATTAAAATAAGAACTAAAAGTGGTGATTTTCGAAAGAAAAAACATTGTCCTCAGTTCCGGTGGTTTCTTGAAATTTGGAAAGAGGTGCATTTTTATGGGTAGTTTCTTAAAATTATCCCTTCATGTAAACTAGACTATAACCAATAAACTAAACAAACACTGCATCAGTTGCACATAATTTTTTCGCAAAGTTATCTTTTTCCATTCTTTTCGGGTTTCCTGCAAATAGCTTCAACTTTGAACTAGTCCCAAGCCAAACAAAGGTTAATATAATAAGCAAAGAATACCAAGGAGGTAGAAAAAATCTACCTTGCAGTGCCTGGTAGAAGAAGATCAACTTCTCTGTCTCCTGCTGAGAATGCACGCAATGCACTTCCACGGATGTGAGGACCTGGAGCAGCATTAACAGAGCTCGGCTCATGGTTGACAAGTAGTAGGCCTGTTGGAGGAACATGGAAATCTCCTATTGAGGATTTAGCTGGTAGAAGGGAAAAAGAAAAAAAATTCAGTCTTATGTTTACACAGGAAAGTGACATGGATGAGCTACAGTTATTTTCACAACCGTATGAAAATAAGAAGGATATAAAACAAACAACCAAAAGTGTATACAGTGTATTACCATCAGCAGCAGGATTAGTTCCCATTTTATTCCACATTGTATCCAGCTCTAGGTGAGACTTTAGATGATCAGGAGCTCGGAAGTGGAGTCCGAGTAGAAGGCTATAATCAATAATTCTTTGAGACTCCAGAAACTTGGAATCCAATGCGAGCTGTCTGCAAATAAACTTGAAATTCAGCAAAAAGATTTATCTGTGAGAGTAGAGTTAAGCTTGTTGAATTACTTACTCAAACAGTGCCTCTCGTAGGGAGCGGTCCATATGAAATTCATATGAAAGATCAAGATCTTTCAACGTAGTGGTTTCAGTGATCTTGTCTTTGTTTGTGAATCTTCCGTATGTTGAACCTTTCAAGTCATAACGACGGTGAATTTTTAACTCAGTGTAGAACATATTCCCCATGACGACAAAACGCACCTGGGAGAAAGAACAGTTACAAACTCAACTCGTGCATGGCCAACAAGATTTGCATCAACAAAAACTGACACCAGTTCGAACATATGTGCAATAACATATACCTTTCTCCCATAATTTAATTTTATGCGGTGCAGCCCGAAGAATTTCGTTATGAGAGTGTTTTCATATTTGTGTACGTGTTCATAATAGTCAGGTAGCATCTTCAGCAAAACCTACAAAGCAAAGATTACAAGATCAGTTCTTTCTAACATAAATAGCCAATAAAATAGATCAAATGACATTTTCCTTCTTACAAACCTTCACTTCCGCTTTTCTCAGTGTCTTGATAACAAATTTATCATCATGAGAAAGATAAAAAAGGCAACCACTTTTTCCAGGTGAAGAAAGTTCCCTTAGGCCATCATCACCACAAATAGACATCATATAATCAGCAGCATCTAATTTGAACATCTCCCTCAAATTCCTGTATAAATACAATTCCTTGAGATCCTTGCGAAAGAGAGAATTTGTGACAAATTTGTTAATGAACTTCAAAAGTTCAATTTAATAAGAACAAAGAATTTCCGAATATCTACTAATTACCTGAATACCATAGGACAATAATCCTTCCATTGGAAGTCAAGAGAGTAATGTGGAGGTGTCAACCGAGAGCCTTCTCTAGGGAAAAACATTTTAATTCTGGCCAGCTTGCCAAAATCAGCAGACCTTACTTCTCGACCAGGTACTGGAGTTATCTTTCCAACCGTGTACCTGTTAACCACAAGTTCAGTTTCCCCAATGTAACTTTACTAAGCACCAATCAACTATTAGCATTTGGGAGTGTGAGGATACTTGAAACTCAAACACCAGAACCCGAACTATGTTCCTAATGATGACAAGAGGGTCATAACCAGCATCATTAGAAAATGAACAATGAGGATGAATTTGGATAGGTATGACGTGTGTTTTTTTTAAAAGAAGTTTTGTGGCCTATAATACATTTTAGTGTAAGTGGTGTTTCGATAGGTACTACTTAATAATTTTATACTACATTCTACAATACAGTCAATACTGCATAGTTTAATTTTCAAGTGCAATGCATAGTTGCATTAACATGATAACCACATAAACCCTGAGTTGTAGACTAATTACCTGATACCAAGTTGCAGATTCAGCATGAGATAGTGGCTTCGATTACTGTAGAAAGACAATATGCTTGAACTTTGTTTGACTTCATTTGCAGGAGACTTGCGTTTCTGTTTACTCTTGTTTGACTTTCTGTCATTTTTCTTCATCCTCTCTCTTATGAGGATGCCTTGCATATATTCCCTCTCAAAAACAACATCACTTTCATCCTTGAACTCAGACTGATCAACACCTAGGCTATCCTGAACTGACAATTCCCTGACAAGATCATAGAGTATCCAGTCTTGATCAAACGAAGTCTTAGAAGATATTTTGCCTAATCTTCCCTTCAAATTACCACTAGCACCAGAAAACTGGTCTGAAATGCTACGTTTGATTCTCGGCTTCGAAAGAGAGAACAGTTCAACGCGCTTCTCCCTGCCATCATACCCAGCTTTCAAATACCACTTCTTCACTGAAGGACGCGTAGTGCCAGCAGGGTAAAATGTTCCCCTTCCATCTTTCAATCCCCTTGTCCAATTTCCAAAATAATACCCACCATCAGCAAACCTGTAGAACCCAGGTCCTTGCCTATTCCCGTCTAACCAAAACCCGTAAAAGACATCACCATTTGTCCATTTTAATACTCCTCTACCAAACATTTTCCCAGATTTCCATGTGCCTATATACGTATTCCCAGAGTTCCAAACATACTGTCCACTTCCATCGCGTACTCCCTCCTTCCAGGAACCTTCATAAACATCTGAATTTGCGTACTCTTTCTTTCCATAACCATGCAAGGAGTTCATCCTCCAACTCCCAGAATAAGTATATTTATCAACACCAGTGAAGTCTCCATGCCCATGAAAATGCCCTCCTGAGAAATCACCTTCATAAGCTGAACCCGAAGGCCAAAAGATTCGCCCTTTCCCGGTCATCTTCCCTTTGTCCCATTCGCCTTCGTATACTGTCCCATCAGACCACGTGTACTTTCCATTACCATGAGGCAAACCTCTCAAAAGATCACCATAATAGGAATCCCCACTTGGAAAGACTTTTTCCACTGATCTGCTCAACATAGAAATACATCACCATAAAGCACAATAGACAGACAAACAACACCAAACAAGTAACAACAAAATCACCTTTCAATTTTCTCCATTTCCAGAAAAGAACACTAAACTACTGAAATCTGATTCCCCGTTTTGTTGAGAAGCTTCAAAAGCCTGCAATGCCCTAATACTTCAATTGCATTCACCACGCAGATCCAGAAACATTGTAACCAGTCAACCACAAGGAATTACATCCAAATCACTCGACATTGTATAGCATAAGCAAGTTAAGTTCATCCCCTAATCCCTAATTCAGCAGAAACGATCAATTTCTGCGATAAATTCAGCGGAATTAACAATTAACAATGAAATCAAACAGAAGCTTACCCAAATTTATAAATAGCGACATGATCAACAACTTCTACTTTCGCTTCTCTCCTGTTCCGTCACCTGCTACACAATAATTCTCAGCCGACGACGATTGAAAAGGGTAACAAGAATGAGGAGAAGAAGAGCGGATGAGAGAAGAATGCCGTGACTGTTCAGTAAAGAATTAAAGCTTTGATTTGGATGTTCAGATCAAATGGCGATTGGTCCAGGGACTGGATTGGGGACCCACTGCTACAGGATTGAAGAGGAAGGTGCAGGGGTTACGGTGGGTGTGGGTCGCAGGGGATAAGTGTGGTGTCTGAATGCAACGGCAGTTTGAGACTTTGAGTGGTGCCATTAAAGTACTCAAGCAAGGGATAAGCAATTAAGCATCTCTAAAAGTCTCCAACACAATTTTTAGGATTAATTAAAATTAAAATTAAAATAAATCAAAGAGGGGATATTTTGCCGCTTACGATATCAGCGGCGGCTGCCACGGTGGCGTGGTCGATTTGTCGGCTCCCCTACTACAGTTTCTAGTGTCGTGAATCGTGACATCGACGATTTGGATATTTTGGCGTTGAAGCACATTGTCATTGACGAACTGTTCGACTGTTTGAGATATTTGTGATAATGTATTTTTTTATTAGAGGTTTAAAGACTTGTGATTAATCTTATCAAAAAAAATTTGTGATTAATGTTTTGTTTTAATTGGCGAGATTCAGCTGATAAGTGAGAATTGTAATAATCTAGAACAATGTATATCAGGGGGTGCATTTACTTTGATGGGTTGAAGCCTGAAGGTTTATTATAATTTCATGTCTATTTTTTATGAATGGGCGGTTCAATTATTTGTTTTAGGTTATGATTTAATATTATGTTAGTAAATCAATGGTTTAGGTTTGACGATTTAGGTCTAATCGGTCCCAACGGTTTAGGTTTGTTAAAAAAAAAACCTAAACCAGTTGTTTGGTTATTTTAATTTTAAAATAGACAAAACCGACAGTTTTTTATTTTTTTTATACTGCACAATAAGAATTTAGCTTTGATCATCTTCTAGAGACTGTTCAACCTAGCGCATCCTTTCGGATGAGATCTTCCACCTGGGGGACGATACCTGCGAAAAATCTTGTGCCAATTTTGCGAGCTTATCGGCAACACAATTGACTTCCATGAAGACGTGACGAATCTTAACCTGACAGAAACTTGCTAATAATGTTAGAAATATCCAAGATAATGAGGTCAAGTTCTCATTGGGTTTCTAGATTTGTTTAATTGAATTGATGATTGTAAGGTTATCCCCTTCAATTTTCCATGATAACCTTACAATTTCAATTTTGCTTAACTCCAAATTACATACTCTAATCAAACCTTCCCGAAGCGCACATGTTTCAACATGAAGGACTGACATGTTTTTACATTGTCTAAATTTAGTTTGACAAAGCCGGCAGTTTTGCTTGTTATTGTTGTCCACCATAGGCCCATTGTGCAACGGCTAGTAGCTGTTGCACGATGGGTTTTTAATACTTTTTAAAAAAAACCCAACCCTTTCTTATAAGTACTTAACCCTCCTCCATTTTATCCCACACCATCTCTCAACTCTCTAATTCATCTCTCGTCTTTCTCGAATTTCTCGACTCTCACTAAATCGTAATGGCAAACCCGAATTACCCGAGTGAGAACATTTATTCTCAATTCTTCTCTAACACCTAATAAAGTGAAACTCAAATGCCCGACAATCCCGAATATACCGAAATGGGGCCGGTTAGACCTAAACTGCTTGCATTGATATTTGTAATGTTTTAAAGATTTTTAGTGATACAACTAATGTCATGAGTTATGTTTACACCCAACTTCTTGTAGATTTTTAGAGATAGCCGTAAACGTTTTCGAGACTTTTCAAACGGTACAACTTTTCCAACCCCTGTAAATGCTATAAATGACATGAAATCGAATTGGATAAAATATTACTATGATATTTCCATGATTTATCTTATAACCGTCGTTTTTTACCCTAGACTTAAACTTGATAGTGTTTCCGGTTTGTTTATTATGAATGTTTGGGTAGAGAAGTCATGGTTCCTAACATAATGCAAGATATTCGTATCGAAATTGAAAAATTGCTTTCTTCATTTGAAACAAGTTCTAACTCTTCTTCTACCGCACCTACTCCTACACCCTCTTCTTCTCCTGCTTCTTCTCCATCTTCTTTTCTTTCAAAAGCACGACAAGTTTTAGCCAAAAGGACCAAAATACCAAAACACCAAAACACCAAAACATCCATCCTCAAATGTGGATTTCAAGATTATCTAACAACGTGGTTTGGTTTTGATAGTGATTTTTCCGATATTTTGGATTGGTGAAAGAAACTAGCCCCGAAATATCCAACATCAGTGAAAATTGTACAACTCATGGTCGTGCCGCATCAACGGTTGTCGTGGAGCAATCATTTAGTCAAGAAGGGAACATGCCCAATTACAAGATAAACCAATTGAAGCCCGAAAAGTTTGAGCCGCAAGTTTGTATTCAAGATTGGATAAGGGCGGAGAAGCGGAAAAAACGGAATGCCCCGGTGTATGACTCAAAATCGGATTCCAACACCGATGACGACAACACTACTTCCGAGTCCGAGGGCGAAAGGTAAGCGGGGTAACGAAAACCACTCGGAATTCCGAAAAGGTGAGTAAAGGTAATATATTTACGTGAGCTTTGATTCCTCTTTAACCTTTAGAGGATACGTAGGCAACATATTTAAGCAAATTTTTTTTTATTACATTACAATATTACATGGTTATTTTATTTTTTTTACATTAACATTACAAGATTTTTTTATTTATATTTTATAATTACATTACAATATTATTTATTTAAGTATGTCATTCATTTGTTTTTTAACAAATCGGTGCTAAACCGACGAACCGGCGGTTTATATAAACCGCCGCCCATGCAAATGGTTGAATTTTTTTTTTTTTTGATATTACAAGGTAAGCATTTAGAAAAGATTATCTCCTCGAGACTTTCTTTCCTAGAGCATCCTTTCGGATGAGATCACCCTTTCTTCGCAAGCAGATCCGCCACACCATTAACCTCTGTAAAAACATGATGGATCTTGACCTGACATAAACTCACTAAAATATTAGTAATATCTAATAATAAGAGATCAAGCTCCCACGGGGTTTCCAAGTATATCTAACAGAATTGATAATAGACAGACAACCCCCTTCAATTTCGATATACCGAACTCCACAATCAACCGCCCTCACCAAACCTTCCCTTAGCGCACATGCTTCAGCATGGAGGACAAAAATGCTGCCACATTATCCATAGCCAAAGGAGATCAAGCTGACATCGTGATTCCGAAAAATAAAGCCGTATGCTGAGTTGCCATAAATATTTTTAAATCCATCAAAATTTAATTTGGTGAATCCAACGTCGGGTTTAACCCAATGTAATATTTTTGGTTCTTCCTTTGTCCTCAACTAAAATTTTTTGTCCTCAACTAAAAATTTCTAAAAAGAAATTTACAAAAATATCCACAAGACCCCAAACTGCAATAAACTTTCAAACACACTTCTCCGGAACGAGGATAATCCGAAGTTCATCCATGGAAGCTCTCTCTTGTGCTGGTCCCTCAGCGTTCATCAATCCCACAAAGCTTGAATCCACGAAGAAAATCAACAATGGCATGTCATTTTCATCATACCATTCCTATAGAGCTTCGAATCCCACTTCAATGCTCTCCAAATGCTCCTCTCTCAAGTCCAATAAGTTCTCCTGTAATGCGTCGTCTTTCGATCTCTCTCCTCCTCCAATCGATCATGATTTCCTTGTAAGATATTCAATTTCTCTCTTTAATTTTTAGAACAATGATTTTTGTGGTGATGCGAGTCCGGTTTTGATTTGGATTCGTAAGGAATTGGGAATTGGATTTGATTCATGTGGAATTCGGATATCAGTTTTGTATGCTGTCCTTATGGTTTCATGGCTTCAGAAGAAACCAGTTATTTTAAAACGCATGTAAAATGATAGAATTTGTTGAATACATCGTTTTTTCCCCCCTCTGCAGGATACTGTAATAGCTTCTGGTGCAACTGTTTCAGATAACGAAGTGGTTGAAACGTTTGGGAAGGACGAAGAAGCACTAGAAGCAGCCGAGAATGGAGTTGCGGTGCGTTCAAACACGCGGCTCCTTTCACCTTTTTTTTTTGTGTGTGAATTGTGATTGGTGAAACATTGTAATTTTGCCATATTGATTTGACTAGGGTTAGTCCTGCACTATAATATGAAGTAGATACTAGATAGTGTATTTTGCTTCCATTTTAATATTCTTCCATCAGTTTGTTGAGTATGTTTATAGTTTATACGTGGTTGTGCAGATTGTTGACCTTTCACACTGGGGACGTATAAGAGGTACATATGTTTGTCATTTTTTTGGTTCATTGTAAAGGAAGGAATTGGGGCTTTCTTTTTATCAGATTTGGCTTTAGTATCTAGATGAGGTCATGAGGAGTAATCTATATAGGTGAATCCGTCATTCTTAAGAAGGACATTGTTTTGAACAAGCCAGTGTTGCAAATAGAAGAATTCATGTGAAATAGAAAATCTGTGGACATAACTTACATTTATCGAGAGTCAGTGACAGATACACAACTTGTGTTATGGCCTTAAGAGATATAGCTCATATCCATTATCTAGGATTATATACACAACTAGTGTATAGAATCCTAGCAGCCCTTTAGCACATGCTAGCAAATGAAAAGAAACTCAAGTATCCAATTTATGGTTGAAAGAACTGTAAATTCTATTGTTCTTAGTTTCTTTTGGTTATACTGATAATTGGTTTTGTTTTTCTGAAGTCAGTGGTGATGATAGGATCCAATTTCTTCACAATCAAAGCACTGCAAATTTTGAAATCCTTCGTGAAGGACAGGTGAGATGGGGGAACTAACTCTAAATGTCATGTGGGATAGACTTCAGTTTATGTTTTGTCTACTTGGAGCTTATGTGACCTAAGACAGTCTGATGGGAAATGATATGTACACTGCAGGGATGTGATACTGTTTTCGTGACACCAACTGCTAGGACGATAGATATTGCACATGCGTGGATTATGGTAATTTATTATTCTATTAACCTCTAATGCAAAAGTTATTCAGTTACTCCCTTTCACTCTGTTCATTCTGCATCTCATTCTTGTGGTTTTGCAGAAAAATGCAATTTTGTTGGTCATCTCACCTGTGACCCTTAAGAGCATCTCTGAGATGCTTGCAAAGTATGTAGATATCAGCTTGTTGATTACTAAATCTTCGGTCATAATAGTGCTTACAATATTTATACTTCTCTTTCTGGTATCTTTGTTTTATTCATGGTGGTATTACTTTTGTTTCAAGTTCAGGATTTTTTTGTGTGTTTCTTTTGTTTCTTTCTCAACTTATTGGAAGACGTCTCATCGATTCAAATTAAAAATCCCCCAAGTAATCAAGTATGGTAATGGTTTTGCCTCATGGGAGGAAAGTTATGGCAGACAGATTGAAAGAGTTTTAGTTGTTGCGTCTTGTTCAATCAGCTTTGTTTTCCTGGCTGACAATTTGAACTTTGTTAATTATTTAATACGGGGACTTCTTTGTTATGTGTTTTCTTTTTCATCACGAGTATATATAGTACACTAATTGTATACTTGTGCATTTTGGAGTTTGTGTATAGGTACATATTTTTTGCCGACAAAGTAGAGATCCAAGACATCACCGCAGATACATCCCTGTTTGCTCTCTTAGGCCCAAAAAGTAACCAAGTATGGGACTCAATTGGAAGTGGTTGTTCCTGTTTCTTCGAAATGTTTGTTTTATATGTAGCATTTTTATGATCATAAACTGCTGTGAACAGGTAATGGAATCTCTAGGTCTCAGTGATCTAATTGGCGCACCTTATGGCACACACCGGCATTATAGAGTAAGTCTGACCTTAAAAACAATCCTACAGTGCTTAAGTTGGATTTAAATTTCATTAATTTCACGATAGCTATTTTGTACACATATGTGTTATTCTTACCAATCCTACATTTTGTTTCCTTTCTTTTTGCTCTATTCCTATCTTTGTAAAAGTTGGCTTGCAAATATTGTGGTAAACACTAACTAATTTGATGGAGTAGATCAAGATTTCTTCTCTGAACTCTCCTAAAGGACTTACCTCTTACAACTTTTGTGGCAATTAGATATCTGAATCTCATGGCAATGGCTGATAATATTGCAGGGCTAAAATTTAGACTGTTATATTAATTTTACACCGAAGAACTATACTGATTTACAAGATTTATGTTTGTATTCCTTTGGGAGATTATTGTTTAGACATAATTTTTTCATATTGTGCTATGTTCCAATGTATCCTTAAGCTTGACAGGGGGTGTCAAAGTGCATATCCTGCTTGATGTAAGCTTGACTGTCAAATCTCTTGCTTGGTATTATTGGTTGTCCTGCAAGGAACACTTTACACTGAAATTTAAGCTATGTATTTATCTAAATGTAGGTAGATGGGATGCCAGTGACAGTAGGGGTAGGCACTGCCATTTCTGAAGAGGGTTATACCATGATGTTGTCACCAACTGCTGCTGGATCAGTCTGGAAAAACATACTTGATCTGGATGCTGTTCCAATGGGTTCAAATGCATGGGAAAGACTGAGAATTTGCCGAGGTAATTAAACTTCCCTGAGAAGTATATACTGTATAGTATTTTAGAGGAATATAAATGATCCTACACTGTTAGATGACAAATTGTTATGGTTTTATCTCCTTGTTTATTTTTAGCTAGTAAAGTTTCCAAGTTATTTGTCTGAGTTTGTGATATAAGAAGGAAACATGTAGTGGATCTTGATTTAGTAGGAATAGTAGCTACTTGGGGTTACTAGCTACTGTATCATGGATTTAACAAGTGAAATACAATGTAGTTGTAAAGTGCTTGCTTGATGAAACACACAGACTCATGTTACAGTTCTACATTTATGTATACAATTTAGTTGTAAAGTCCACTTTTCAACTAGATTGTATTAGAAACAAAATCAGTTTAGAAATTTCATAATGCATGAACAACTGAAAATTATTTCTACAATCATCTACTCAGGAAGGCCAGCCCCTGATAAAGAGCTTACAGCCGAGTATAACGTTTTGGAAGCTGGTCTCCTGAACTCAATCTCCCTGACCAAAGGTACCTGCTTCTCTCTATTTAAATACATAAATGTTATATCTTGTCTAACTGTTTTATTTTGCATTATCTAGGATGCTACAAGGGGCAAGAAACGATCTCACGACTCATCACTTATGATGGTGTGAAGCAGAACCTTTGGGGATTGACCTTATCAGCAGCTGTAGAACCAGGCAGCCCTATAACCATTGATGGTAAAAAGGTGAGTTTAGCATCAAACCTTTTTATATCAAAAAGCTCTTCTATGATTTTCTGGAGTTTTGAACATGTAATGGAATTCGAGAACGACATATCTAGGAAATTTGATGTGTTATCATCTAAAGCAATTTCTCTTCCAAAAGAAATGCTGGCCTGGATGTGATTAAGTGATGTTTTCTCCATCTGCTCTCAGGTGGGTAAGCTTACAAGCTATACATTAGGAAGAAAGGAATTTGAGCATGTTGGGTTGGGCTACGTCAAGAGACGAGCTGCTTCACTCGGTGATAAGGTAACTGTAGGCGAAAACGTTGTTGCAACCTTAGTGAATGTTCCTTATCTTGCTAATCAGTCAATGGCATCAAATACTTTGAACAACTGACTCGTTGGTATACTTTTCTCATTTTCGTAGTCCTAAATTCCAAATTCTTGGAGTCCGGTGACAATGTGACATATTTTTGGAATACAGGTTCTAAATTTGGTAATGTAAGTTCTGTATCATGAAGTTTGAACAGATGGCATGCACAAGCTCTTCAAATTTGCCTAAGGATTCACGGTTTGCTTTTGTTCCTCAAGCTTGTTCTAGTATTTACTATTTGGCTAAGAATCCTAAGATTCATCTTTCCGCCTTTACTTTACACACATCTTTTCCTAGAAAACTCCGTAGTTCGTTTAAGAACAAGAGGAGACCTTGACGTTAATCCTCTGGAATAGTCTGCATTATCATATGGTTGAATGGTTGAATGGTTGATCAGGTGTGTTTGACAAAAAGTAAATAGTGTGAGAGAAAAACCAATGTTCCAAGTTCCAACTTTGCAGTTGTGTTAAAATGGCTTCTGTCCAAAAAAATTGTCCAACCGATGAGTTTTTGGTGAACCATTATATATATATATATATTCGGAGTCAAACTTATAACCAAAAGCTAGATTAACTGGGTGATCCTAAAATCTATTCATTTCATGGAATCCGTATGACGAAATCGGACATTCTATTATCTTTATAGGTAGCCTTTATAATTGTAGTATCATGCTCGCGAGTAGGTGACATTGCGACATATATATGTTAAGGAGTGTTACTACAAGTTGTTACTTTGTTTCCAAAATTACCTGTGTAGAGCCACTCCTACGTTGTTTCTAATCACAGTTTTGGTTAATTTAACCCCAAAATTATTTGTGGTCTAATTAGGATTTTTCACATTTGATACGACTTAATATAAGATTGATTCTACTCTTTAATTAACAACCACACATTCTAAACGGGTCATTCATTCCTAAAATCGACAAGCCGTTAAGCTCTATCAAATTCAATTTAATAATTGTTTCCCCATTCTCCTAATAAGCAAAATTTTCATGTGATCTGTTCATAATTAGGTCAACAACATGTCACGAAATTGCCAACGCTTGATTAAGTTCCAAACAAAGCCGGTGTAGTACGCCAACTTTGCATGCGTATACAGCAGATTCCTACTATCCTACTTCCATAACAATTTCCAACTAATCAATGGTGAGGATCGTAGGGAACATCACAAGCATGCACCTCATCACATCCGACTACGTCTAACCCGGCTTTAAGCTTCAAGTCTTCAACGCAGTTAGGTTCGCTTTCGGAAATGAAAGCACCCCGTGAAAGAAGTGTATGCGTGAAAAGTTTGACACGCCACCTCACCTTCCCCTTTGGCGGGCCCCATTCAACTCCATTTCTGATTTCGCAACCCAAAGCCATATGAGAAACATGGCAGGAAAAAAAAAACAAAAGAAAAAAAAAAGTAAATACGTTATACACTTATACGTCTGTCCTTTTCCGTATTTACTTTTTTTTTTCTTTTTCTTTTGTCGTATTAAAAAAGATAAATTGAATCAAACTTAAATTGTCAATTCCATCCCTTCATTATTATTTTTTTAATGGTATTGCTGAATTTTCTAGAATTAATGATTAATCAGATTTCTCCAAAGTATTGAATACTATTATGGTTGGCTTGGTGTACGGAAAGAACTTTTGCAAGTAGGAAATTGCTTATGCAATTTTGTTAATGACAACTCATATAATTTGCGTGGTTATAAAGTAATTATATTAAGGGTTTACTCCTAAATTATAATGAATTATTACACAAATTGTTTGAATTTCAAACCCCTATATAAAATTATTATATGTTCAGGAGGATAGCCCAAAGTAAGGTTGATTAGTATATTAGTAGTAAATTTCTTTCTTATTGTTACGCGAAATCGTATATGATATTCTTTCTATTATCAATTAATTTTAATATTAAATTTGTTCGTTATGTCTTTAAATATAACACATATATGCTTATATACATGAACGGTAGGGATTCTTCATAATACACATATGCTATAACTTAATTCGTGTCATGTTCCGAGCTGGGTACTATGCCACGTAGCCCCACGTACGACTAGAAGATGCGGTTTGGATAGCCCGTAGCTTGCCACCCATAAATTTCCATGTCAGTTATATTGGTTGGTTGAAAACTTTATTGTATTGCTGAAAAATCTTTTTAATTAAATTTCATTTAATGCCACAAAATGTAAACTTTAATCCTAATTCCTACAAACTATTGACAACCTTTAAAAAAACACATTATTTAATATTCTCATGCATAGAAATATCTTAGTTTAAAATATTTATCACAAATGGATGATCCTAATTATTTTTTGTTTTAAAAAAGAGATAATTTTAAAAATTAGCATTATTTTATAATTAAATTCACTTATAATTATTTCCATTATTGTGGTTATAGTTATAAAATAGTTATCTAATATACTTGAGTGAGACGTATAATTAATTATTGCAATATACGGGGTTCGAAATATGGTAATTATGAAGGGGATTGACCAGAATAATTAAGGTTGATTATGATCTTGATTACATAAATTATATGAATAATAGAGAACCACGAGATATAAGTCGCCCAACGGGCCATAAAATAATGGTCCCCTAATCCTTTTCCAAATTCAAATGCCTATCCATTCATATAAAACCACGCCGCATTGGGTTAGGTGAGGTCCACACGTTCCGAGTTCCAACTCCAAACCGCTTGTTTCAGGCCGCTCTTGGTCTCCGCATTTAATTATATTAAACCGGACCGGCCGGTTTTTGTTAAACCACAAAGTTTTAGTTTTTTGCACGCTTAAAACATTGTTTTGTGAATATCAGATATCCTCAACTAGACAACTTCTAATGGTTTTATTATAAATACATTATTTTAATTTTTTAGAATTATACTATTATTAATTTAAATGTATCTAGTCAACTTTTGAATCATTATTCATAGACATCGGTGGTCATTTTAATTTTGTTTTGTATATAACTTTTTAATTATTATTAATTTTGTGGGAGACCTTTGGATGTTTTTGGGACATGCGGTTCATTGTAAAGAAATATCGGCTTCAAGTATAGGCATGATTTGATTCGTGATGTTTTATGTGACGTGTTTAAGAGAGCAAAAATTTCGACCAAGAAAGAGGCGCATGTATCCTTCTTGACTGATTCGCGTGAAGAAAGGTCTACGTTGAGGCCTGCAGATGTGTTAGTTTTTTGATGGGTGGGTGACAAAAAAAACTTATATTGATTTGACAGGAGTCTCTAAAGACTCCTTTAGTTGGTTTGGATAACGGGCCTTTTGTGGTGGGTAAGGCGGCTCTCAATGCGGCTTCTTTGAAGGTGGCTAAGCATGAAAGGACTTGTCTTGAAAACCAACATGAGTTTCTTCCGTTCTCTTTCGATACGTTTGGTTTTCTTGCGCCTGATGCCGTCGAGATTCTCAAGAGGGTGCAACGGGTTTTGCATGGTAATTTTGTGTCACCTAGGTCTTCAAATGTAGTGCTTAGAAGGATCGGATTCGCTATTCAGAAAGGGTTGGCGGCACAACTTGTTGTCCGCCTAACTTCTAACTCGATGTAATAATATGTTATCTAATTAGTGAGAAAAAATATTCAATATTTAATAATTTTTTTAAAAAATTAATCAATTTATGGTGAAGTCTTACATCTAATTTTTGATTTTTTCTATAATCATTTTATCCATCAAATATTCCTTATAGTCTTATTACTAAAATCATTTGTACGTTCATATGTTAACATATATGAATAATAACGTACAAATAGACCAAATTCATTCATGTTGTATGTGATCATAATTCATAATTTATATTTTAATTTTAATATAATTAAAATCCGGTGATTAAAAAATTGCATTGATTTATGATAAAGTAAACTTTGTAGGAAATATAATTTATTTAGTGAAATACGTTACATTTACATACTTTGGTCTATGACTTCTCCCATAAGAGAAGGAAGAACAAAAGAACTTGAAGTATTATGGTGACGTGGCGACTTTCGTCCCCGATTGAAGTTCCTTTTTAATGGGTCTGGTGAGGGTTGAGAGAGATAGAAAGCGTGGGGGAGAGAGAAACGCTTTACTCTCTGTAGACGAAAAGCAACAGATTCCGAATCCGCTCCTCTCAATCC
This sequence comes from Fagopyrum tataricum, assembly GCA_002319775.1. Lineage (NCBI taxonomy): Eukaryota > Viridiplantae > Streptophyta > Magnoliopsida > Caryophyllales > Polygonaceae > Fagopyrum > Fagopyrum tataricum. The sequence goes on from CM008284.1 coordinate 2,601,591, forward strand.
ATATCAAAACCAAAATTCCGGATAGAGAGGGAAGAAATAAGGATCATTCATGGCGTCGCCGGAGCCTGAGTTTTTACTGACTGGAGAATCGCCGACTGGAGTTGCGATGTTGATTCCGCTTTTCGAAGATGCTTCTTCATTTGAAGAAGATGAAGATGATGAGTTCTATTACGCTTCATCGTCTTCAACATCGCCTTCTCGATGTCCTTGTAAGATGCCTGAAAGGCTTCGCCAAAGGTTGGCCGAGTGGAGGACTAGAACTTCTCCGATGAGTGTTGAGGAAATCGAAGCGAAGCTTCGGGACGCTGATCATCGTCGACAGGTTTAATCCAAACTCCAAAACTTAATCTTGTTTCCTTCTGTGCAGTTCGTTACTTGATTGTTAATCTAGCGGTTGAATAAGAAAATTTTCCTTCAGCTCTAGAAAGCAAAATTCGCTGTATTCACTGTATTAATATTCTTGTATCTGGAATTGATCGTGTCAAAACAGAGATTTTATGATCAATTGTCGAAGAAGGCGTCTCCGAAGCGCATAAATATTTTACAATCAGGGTCCAGCAACGAAGAACTTGAACGGCGGATAGGAGCGAGACTCTTGGCCGCCGAGAGGAAAAGGTTGGAGAATTCGGTTCCTGAAAAAAATAATATTTCTCTTGTGGTCAGCAAAAAGTTTGATTGCTAATTCCACTTCTAATCCACTTCTTTTGCTTTCTTATCTTTGCACTATGAAAATTAATAGAATAATTTGAAGAAAGATTCTTATGAGCAATTAAAATTGTAAGTTGGTCTATTAAATATTGTTTTAATTCTGGGATTCTTGATCTTCTTTTACTTGGTTATTCATTTTGATGATCGCCAAAACGGCTGAATTTCAGGATTCTTACCATTGTCAGTATATCTTGCCGCAGTCTTTAATTTAAATGTGTTTTTTTCCCTTTTCAAGCCCTCCTTTTTTTTACCCATATATTTCTGTATTATTCTTGACTTGAATGCTCTTAAAATTCCACTTTAAGAGGAAGGTTACTGGCTTACTGCTTGTTGTTTGAAAGTAATCGTAAATTTTCATCACAAAATCCTATTTGAAGGTTGCAGAATAAAGAGGCTGTATTGGTTTCTGCATGCTTTATTTAGTTGATTTTGATTAAAATTTTTGATGTATTGATTAACTAATAGGCAAAACAATTTAGCAAAGCTTCAATTGCGGTTGGCGAAGCTAGATGAGTTGCGTCAAGCTGCCAAGACACGAGTAGAAATTCGTCAGGAGAAGGAGCGTAAGGAACTCAGCCGGAGAGTCGAATTTCGGTTCCAGAAAGCAGAAGCTAATAGAAGCCTCCTCCTTAAAAAGGACCGGCTTCGAAGAGCCTCGTTAAGGGAGAGGAGATCTCAGTCAAAGTTACGGAGGATGGCATGCGAGAGCAAACACAAGGAGCTTGTTTGTGCTTCCATAAGCCGAAAGCGTGCAGCAGCTGAAAAGAAGAGGCTTGGATTATTGGAAACAAAGAGGAGAGCCCATGCTAGATTTCTGCAAGTGCAACAGACAGCTCAATCAGTCTCTCATCAAAGGGAGATTGAGAGAAGAAGGTTGAGAGACCAGATGGAGTCTCGCCTTCAGAAGGTAGCCTTCTGAATAGACCTTAAAGATTTCAATCATTGTTTTCGTGCTGAAAATTTTCTCCACTTGATTTTAAATTGTCGTTGGAGTTATCTTCACTCTAGCACATCATGTTTGGCTGATACAATAATTATTTCCTTGTGAAAGTGATAATCCTAATTGGGCTGTATCAGAATCAGAATTTGTATGACGCTGAAGTCCTAGAGTGGGTGGAGTTTTTTTAGTTTTGTCCTAATGAAAGAAAATTTGGCTTTTTGCAGCTATTTTAATTATTTTCTGATTTTTTACTCTTATATATGCGTTAATCAGGCGAAGACGCAAAGAGCTGAATACTTGAAGCAGAGAGGAAAGAAATATCTTATGACTGATCACGGTGATACCCTCTCTCGGAAGTTGGCCAGGTGCTTATTTTTGCAAATTCTCTAAATTTTGATATCATGATTATGTAGTTTTATGCTTGTCAATCTCATGGGTTAGTATGTTTGAAGAGTGATTAATACATATTTTTATGGAATTGGATGAGTTTCACCTCTCTGTTCCATGTTCCTGGTTATAAGAGTTTCTTTTTCATTTATTTTTGTGGAATGTTCTTTGCCGCCTGAAAGCTTGATGTGGGTTTATACCTTATTTTCTTGCTGATAGGTGCTGGAGACTTTTTCTTGAGGAAAAGAGAACTACCTTTTCTTTGGCAAAGGCTTTTGGTGACTTGCATATCAATGAAAAACGTGTGAGGTTGATGCCATTTGAGCAGCTTGCTCATTCAATTGAATCTAGAGCAACACTGTTAGCTGTAAAACCTTTGCTTGATCGGATGGAGTGCCGGCTTAGACTCTCAGTCCAATTCTGTTCAGAAAATAGTCCGTACAGGTTTTCTGACATTGATCATCTCCTTAAAAAAGTTGCCGGACCCAGGAGAAAAGCTGTACATAACAACTCTAGAAGAAGGATTGGTGGTGCCCAGAAAGTTGGAACCTCTAAGGAGGCATCGAAAGTTCCAGATAAAGTATCAAGATACCCAATCAGGCTCGTGCTTTGTGCTTACATGATTATTGCTCATCCTGATGCAGTTTTTAGTGGAAGAGGAGAGCGCGAAGTCAAACTTGCCAAGTCAGCCACAGAGTTTGTTAAAGAATTTGAGCTGCTGGTTAAAATTATATTAGATGGCCCTCTAACACTTGTGCATGAAGAATCTGTCTCCAAACGATTGTCAATCAGGAGCCAACTTGCAGCCTTTGATTCTGCATGGTGTATCTACCTGAATAACTTTGTGGTCTGGAAGGTTAGGGATGCCGAATCACTAGAGCAGGATCTAGTGAGAGCTGCTTGCCAGCTAGAGCTCTCAATGATTCAGAAGTGCAAGTTGAATGCAGAAGGTGAATCTGTTGAGCTTACAGATGACCTTAAAGCGATCAAGAAACAGGTAACCTATTTGGCAAATTTGCTTAATATAATAATATGTATGCTCACTGTACTATATTTCCGTAGTATGTTGCTGAAGAAAATTTCTGTTACTTTGTTAATTTGACCGTGCAACCATTGTTGTTTATTGGAAAATGATTCTTATTATAAATGATTGATACAGGTCGTAGATGATCAGAATTTACTGAGGGAGAAGGTGCTACGACTTAGTGGTGATGCCGGAACAAGACGCTTGGAGCAAGCTCTCTCTGATTCTAGATCACAGTATTTCCAGGAGAAAGGAAGCTCATCCAGCTCACCAACAACACCATTTCTTTTACCAGCTTCACCTGTCTTGTCGTTCACTCCGTCTGTTCCAGTTGAAAAGTGTGATGTGGGGGAGAGCAGAGAGAGACCAAATAAAGTGGTTCGGTCCTTATTTGGAGAAGGATCTTCTCGCTCACCAATTGTTGCCGGATCATCTGGCGAGAAAGTAGCGACTGAAAATGAGATAATTGTAAATGATTTTGTCCACAAGCATAGCTTTCCATCTGCTGATAGTTCCACTCCAAATGATGACATAAACAATGTTAAGGTTAGAGCTAACATTCTGTTCTTAACCGTGAATAGTAATTTTATCAGAACAACTTAGATACATTGTCTATATATATATATATATGTGTGTGTGTGTGTGTTTGTTTGTTTGTTTATATGCCATGCATTATAATGAAATTATCGTTTATCAGGCTTTTAACTTGAATTATCTAGTATAAGTAGATTAAATAGTACATGTACTGTTTGTAAGCGGTGCATTACAAGCCTTAATCAAATGAACAGTAGTTTAAGCAACTTATCTGGTGTGTGATCCTCTTTGATCAGGAAAAAATAAGAGAAACAATGGAGACGGCATTCTGGGATGGCATTATGGAATCCTTGAAACAGGCCACACCTAACTATAGCCGACTGTTTGAACTCATGACAGAAATAAGGGATGAATTGTGCAAGATATCTCCTGAGAGCTTGAAAGAGGAGATCCATGGTGTCATCAATGTGGAGGGTCTTTCGAAGGTATTTATAACATTTCCGTGTAGCTACTGTGAATTTGACTGATATAATCTCAACAGTATATTTCTCCCTTGCAGATGCTCAATGCAGGCAATTTAGATATGGACTATCTGCAAAAGATTCTCGAGTTCGCATTAATCACATTGCAGAAGTTGTCAGCTCCAGCCAATGATACCAGGTTAAGGGAGGAAAATGAGAAATTATTGAAAGAGCTCGGCCTAAAATGCCAAGTGAACGATGAAGCTAAGCATCTGCATTTTGTTGCTGTTGTGAAGGGACTTCGCTTTGTTCTCGAACAAATACAGGTATAGATATAACCTTCTAAACTTGGATATGAAATCGAAACATTAAGCATGCATGCTGAGAAAGACTCTTTTCAGGTACTGAAGAAAGAAATCAGCACATCACGTATTAGAATGGTGGAATCCCTGTTAAATGGATATGCTGGCGTTGAATATCTGCAAACTGCGTTCTCCGAGCGTTACGGGCCTCCTACTGATGCTGTTTCACAACTACCATCAACTCTTCAGTGGATATCATCAGTTAGGCATATACGAGACCAGGAACTAGAAGAACATATGAATTCTCTGTCTAGTTTATCGTCACCTCTTCCTGCCCTAACCCTTAGGACTGGCAGAAATACTCTGGTGGAAAATAATGAAACTCTAGCTCAGCAAACCTCTTCTGAACAGCCCGAGTGCAAAGGCGAGTTGATTGATTCATTGGTCAGGATCGGCATCCTGAAGTTAGTAACTAGAATCGAGGGTCTTAACCCGAAAGATGTACCCGAAACACTCGGGCTTAATTTCTCAAGGCTCAGGATGATTCAGGCTCAAGTACAAAAAATCACTGTAATTCTAACAAGGTAATGTGAAATCTTCTCAGAATCTCGATTCTGGCAAAGTACTACTCTTACACTGAATTGTGTGTTGCAGTTCTTTGGTTCTCCGGCAAGTCATTCTAAGCAGAGAAATTCCGACCATCTCGTCAGTGAACACCGAGAAACTTCTACCAAGGCTTGTTAATCAGCTATCAATCATCCTGGAAAGCAACGAAAACGCAGGCATCAAGGAGATAGTTGATGTCATTGGCGAATCCCTCAAAGAAGAAACAAACGGCGAAAACTCATCTTCACTACAATCTGCAAAGGAACTGATTGCTAGGGTTCTAGTCAAGAGCTTGCAAGCCGGTGACAGTGTCTTTGAGAAGGTATCCGGAGCTTTCTACAGAGCTGCAAGAGGGGTCATGCTCGGTGGAAGTGGACCCAAAGGAAGAGAATTAGTCAAGCTTGAGCTACAGAAGACCGGGGCAGCTTTCCTGGCTGATCAGGTGGTAGAAGTGGCAACGCCACTGGTGGCAATGGCTACGATTTCAGGTACTGTACACGGTGCTTGGTATGCAAATATATTAGAGAATGTTCGTTGAACTGTTCAAGTGAGTCCATAATCCGGTATGTCTAATTGTCTATAAAAATATGTACAGATTTGGGTTCTCTTATGGTGTTCCTGTTGTGTAGATGAAATATTTGTAAATGAATAGGTAGAAGCTTGGCAATTGAAGATATAATAATTGTGTAACTTTAGTCGTTGTGAATTGATGATGGATATTATCGTGTTATGTTTGTAATAAAATAGTGTTCCATTAAAATTATGTTTGTAATAAAGTAATGTTCCATTAAAATTAGTAGACCATAATATATTATGTACTTTTTTCCCCGAGAACAACTGATACCCACCGTTGTTTGCCTTCCCATGTTTTCCGCTAATTTCTGTTAGTCACTCTTTTCGTGTGCATTTTTTTTATCAGTTAAGCGTTACATTAACGGGCTTATTAGGCATAAGTTGCATAACGTGACAAATCCATTCTCCTCCGGTATCTTTGTTTCTTGCAACGTGGAGTTTTTGTCTGAACAACTTCGACCATTACAACACATTCGATTAATATTCATGTTAGCTTTAAATCAGCATTTTGCTTTTTCCTGCACAATTTGGAGAAGGATATATGTGTACTTTCCGTAAGATTTGCAGTAAGGGTATTGAATTTCCTTGAACGTATCATAATGACTAAATCGTGTACTTTTTTTTAAAAAAAATTATTTTTAATTTTTAATTTTTTTAAAGAACTTATTTGCAAATAATTAGATTTGGGGTTGTGCGGTCTCATGTTTTACCATCTTACGATTGAACTAAAGAGTAGCAGAGTCCATAATGCACCATTTGTAAAGTGCAATTAGTGCCAGTTGACCCTTTATTTGTATGTAATCGATTGTTGTTGGTTCCTAATTTGGACATTATCAGACACACCGAGGCATGTGACAGAAAAACGTTTTGCGTGAAACAGACATACTGTGCAAGTACTCGGGATTGTTATACAGACCTTTGCCTTGGTTGCTATTCTTTCATAAGATTTCCTAGTTCTTAAACTACTTGTTACTTACAGATAATTCGCCTACTTGAGTGTTGTCTTCAAACTGCTTCACGAACCTCTAGCGCAGCCAACCTCCTCACGCGTTCAGCAGAACGGTACCTCTTGATGAAGCCGATTAGCTTTATGATAAGTACTATGAAAATCGCAGCTACATTGCAGAAACCCATCACATTCACTTCTGTTAAATGTTGAAAGAGAGGAGCCTATGATCAGATTCACAACATCATAATACTCTAAACATTATTCTTCTGTTAAATGTTGAAAGAGAAGAGAATAATGCATTACCCTCAGGAATAAACGTTAACGGACTGATCAGGTATAAAAAACCCAGCGTCAACTGCATTCATAAGGAAACATCATTCCATCATTCAGAGCATTACCATTCAACTTTACAGGAGTTAATCATGCCATGATTCAGTATCAGAGCCTCCACAGATATTTATAAAAGCAACAGTACAGATAAGCAATAGATATTCAATGAATTACTCAACTGCCAAGATCCGCCATGAATGAATATGCCTTTCAACTTGGTTAGGATCTGTCATCTCACGAAACAGCCTTGGAAGGAAAAGTGGTGATTTCTGTTCAAAAAGAATCATCGTCATAACAGATTAGATCAAATACCAAAAGGATGAGAAAGAAAATAAAATGTTCCAAGCACTATTGATCAATAAGAACATCTCAGTTCAGGAAGAACCATTGACTGCATTATTTGATTCTTGAGGAACTATAAGTAAAGGATGCAAACTTAGAGCTAGAAAGTTACAACTATTTTCACCAACTCAAACTCCATCAAACATGATAAACTGTAATGAATTTCATCATAGCCTCAGCTAACAACAAAAGAATCATTGATGAGGCTGACAGCTTAATATAGTCACAGACAAGAGGGGATAACATAGAAATAACATGTATTCAGTCTCTCTAAGATCAAAATCAGTTTATTTTCAACACTGCTCAGTTCCGTCACCCAGCATTGCATAAATGGAAGAACATGACATCTACACAAACATAAAAATATAATTGGAACGTGTCTACAAGCATCAATACATACCAGAAAAAATCCCCAAGCATCTCCGACAAAAAGTCGGTTGTATTTCTCGATCGATTTTAGCACCTTCTTAGCTTCTCCATCATCTTGCAGGTGTGGAAACACATCTGGCTTCAAGGTTTTGATAAGAGAATAGCACATGGGACACTTACAAGCTTCAAATGCTGAGCTAAAATTCCACACTTGTAAAATACAGGAACCTGCATCACTCAACGGAGATTACCAAATCGTATAAGTTTTAGGTCAAAGAAAATGGCAATTATGAATATGATTTTCAAACTTCTTCTTTCTATTTTCCAATTCAAGTTCACGTTCCTAAACTCATCACTAGACAGATAGAAAGTTACTCGGTTCAGTGCTGAAACGCTAAAACCCTAACACCATTTTCACGCATTTTCACAAGAACAAGAAACCAAACACACATAAAAATGAGGAAATTCCATCATTTTCTTTCTGCCACCCCTATCATACATTACCAACCGCCTTTTTTTAATCTTTCAAATAATTTAAAATAATCCAAAAACAAAATCCTAATACGATCAAATGAGTTAACCACATTCTCAACTAAAAAACAAACGCAAAAGAAAGAAAGACCGGAAGAACTAAAAACGGGGAGAGAAAGATACCGCAGTACCAATGTCCACAATCTGCGCGGCAAGGAAGAACAAACTCCCCGAAACAAATGGGACATACGTCATCTTCAGGCGGCTTTTCCTTGCTCACAAAAGCGACCTTAACCTGGTACGCCATTAACGAGATCTTTAGAGGTTAATGATGATGACTTTTTGGCTTGAATTTGAGCTAGCCGATTATATGAACCTCAGGAGCTTTCATGTATTGAAATTTGACCGTACGAAAATGGAAATTTTTGAGAAATGGGAGAAGGAAATTAAGGATTAATGGAAGAATGAAAATAGAAAGGATTCGCCTCTGCTTGCTCCCATGTCACCTACAGGCCCCAACTAACTTTCCTCGCGCCTTCCTTCGCATTTATTTCTCTCTTTCTAATTTATTTTTTCTTTTAAAATGTTTGTGAAGGTAAACAAAAGAGAGAAAATAAAGGGATTATTCGAAGTACTGGTGAAAATTACTATTCGTCACCGACGCACTTTGCGTGCGTAGTTGACTGGTTTCCGACTACGCGTATGAAATGCGTAGTTGGAGTCCGGAAAAAAATTTAAAAAAAAATAAAATTGAACTATGCACTTGGCGCGTGTGCGTAGTAAAAGTAAGATTTTTTGTTTTGGTAATATTAACTACTACTACGCACCCCACCCCAAGTGCGCAGTTGAGTGAATTCTCAACTACGCGCGCGAAATGAGTAATTACGATGTCAAATAGCAATTTTTACATATATTAAAGTGGTTTAGATATGAAGGGAAGTTTTGTTACGGAGTTACGGACGAATGCTTTTATATAGTATGTTATTATACAAACTTCGATATGATTAAATTTGCAAGTGTCAAACCAAAACTAAATAAGGACGAATGATTTATATAGTATGTTATTATACAAACTTCGATTTGATTAAGCTATTGGCCTTATTTGGTTGTACAAGAGATTATGAAAATTTTTTTAATTTCATTCCATAATTCCCATAATTTATGTACATGGGTGTGTTTGATGGGCATGGATTATGGGAATAAAATGAAGATTATAGGATTATGGGAATGAAATTGAGAGATTTTCTTTATTCTCATATACATGGATTATGGGATTATGGGAATGAAATTAATTTTTTTTTCATAATCTCTTGTATAATCAAATAGGGCCATTAATAGCTTAATCAAATCGATTTAAATAAGTATTTAAAACGAAATTATGGTCTTAAAAGTCGTCTCGATTTACACAAAATCTATATCTTTACACAAATCGTCGTCTCGATTTCCACAAACCGTATCAATCGATTTAAATAAGCCCTATCGATTTTGTACACAAGTCTCGATTTACGCAAGATTTGATTTACACAAGGCTTGGTTTACACAAGGTTGAATGCTCGATTTACGCAAAACTCGATTTACACATATAAAATCTTCAGAAGAAGCAGTGAAACACAATAAACATTGCAAACAAAATCAACCCTGCAAAAATTGACGAAGAACAGCTTGCACGAAGAGTTTGAAGAACATATTCGGGCTTGCCGCCTCGCCTACATGGCTGCATGAGCGGCCTTTGTCATGCTCGACGTCTGGGCGGGAGGGGAACCGGCATAGAACAAATCGTTGGCGGTTTTCGGCGGTGTCTACTAGCAGTTTTCGGCAGTTTCCAGGTTTTCGGCGGTGTCTACTGGCAATTTTCGGTAGTTTCCACTCGTGGGTTTGAGCTCGAATGTGAAGGATTCGGCATCTGAAAGTGTTTCTAGGCTCGGTGGCGACTAAGAACTCGACGACTGTTGTCGGATGTGCAAAATCGGCTAGGGTTTCGTGGAACGGATTTTGACTGCGAGAAACCCTAACTGACAATTAAAGGTGTTTGTATCAACAATACAAAAAAGCTTCTCTACTATTTTTTCTTCTTCTTGATATTGTGTTTTAAATATACTTTGTAATTAGTAAACATAAAAGCTACCACTTTTCTTCTTCTTGATATTGTGTTTTAAATATACTTTGTAATTAGTAAACATAAAAGCTATATACAGAGGTTCCTTTTACTAACGTCAAATAAAACCGCATTCCGAAGGCGTCTAGTGGGATGAGCCGGCGCCTTTTTTTTCCTTCCTCTAAATCTGATGCTATTTGAAAAAAAAAATGAATAAAGAATTGACGGCCAATAGGTAATTTCAATTCCCTTCTTCCACGATGGCTCTTTCTCACAACGCGTTTCTCTATCTTCCACTTTCCCTTTTCTTCTTCTCGCTTGCTCCCAACTATACCGTCATTCCTACACCTTCTTCTCCGCTAGCGTTGTCATCTCTATCTCATTCCTTTGACTTTCGTCGGCTCCTTTCTCCGCCATTTCTCCCCCATTTCTACCTCGTCTTATCCTTTTAATTGGTATGTATTTACAAGTTTGTAATTGTGCTTCAAATTGATTTATGTTCAACGGTGATGGTGGAGGAGGTGGTTGATGGAGGTTCCATTCGAAGATGAAGCTTCCGGTTAACGCCAATTTAAAACAGTTGGGATCACGATTGAGAACGGCGCTTTTTACAATAAATACTTCTTCAGGAATAATAAAGTTACAAGAATCACATCTCATTTACAAGAAATATCAATTATAAGAATAATAAAGTTACAAGAAATACGTCTCATTTATAAGAAATATCAACATAAGTTAAAATTATTTATGCTAAATTGAAAAGGACAAATCGGTCTTTACATATTTTATTATGTTATTTACTAGCTAAATTATAGAAGGGGGACATTTACATATTCATATTAATGAAGTAAGGTAAATTATTCAATTCTCTCGTAAAAAAATGGAGAAGACCGGGCCTTTATTGTTAAAAATGTTGTCAAGATAAGTCTTGAGAGACTCAATTTCATTAAGCTTGGACCCATGGCAAGCAAATTGTCTACATAAACAACAGTGATGGTAATATGGTAGCCATATCTTTTGATGAACAAAGAGTACTCTTTTTTTTTTTAATTGATTGAAGCCTTGGGAGACCAATGCAACAATGAGCAAATAAACCACTTTTTAGAGGCTTGTTTGATACCATATAAGGATTTCATAATTTTGCAAACAAGGGACAAAGGGTTTGGGACACCGGGTGGTAATTTTGGACATGGGACGGGACGGATTGATGTTGTCCCACATCCCATCCCGTCTATATATATGGGATGGGATTGGGACGTGCCTTGTGCTTTTACACTAAAAATCATCGGGGTCTATCCCGGTTGGGACCGGGACGGGACGGGATGAGACTAATTCCGCATGACCTATATTCGTTAATATCATGCTTAAATCGAAAAACATGAAAATATAATTTCGCAAGAGAGTTTACAAAACATAAATAATTTATAAAAAATATAAGCATTCAAAATAAAACTTAAGAACAAAACTACACAATGTTCACTCCTCCATAGTCAATGTCTCAACAATATTTACTTTATCTTTGTGCTCTGTAGATGGATGTGAACAATTGTATTTGCTTAAAGTGGTGTTTTTATGTTGTGCAAGTAAAAAAAATAGAAGAGAGTTTGAGAATACAAGATACTTGCTCGTGAATAACAAAAAAAAGACAATACCACATAACAAATTTAAATATTTTAATAAGCATACCTCAGATATAATTTCATGTTTTCCGTTGTTGGTTCACCATCATTCTCAACAAACCGACAAACTACATAATATATATTTTACAAGCCTATTTTATAATTTTCAATATACAATTTGTAAATTTATTCATAAATATTTACTTTATTTTAAAATTAATATGTACAGGACGGGACGAACCTGCCGGGATGAAGATTCTAAGACCCATATCCCATCCAGTAAGGATAGGACGGGATTTATATTTTTTGGATGAAAAACTACTGGGATCGGGACAACCCGAGATTTGTGGAATTTGTGCCCAGACATACCGAGTGACATATTCATGTATACATCTTCATGTAAGTCTATGTAAAGAAAGCTATTATTTACATCCAATTGATGGAGGGTACGTGACTTAGAGAAAGCACTTGTATTGAGTAGTGGAAGAAGAATGAGAAGTTTAGATAGAAAAAAGGCTCTAGCTATCGATAGAGTCCATGACTTAGCTAGAGAGAGCCTTGGGAGACCAATGCATCAATGAGCCTAGAAAGTAAAAGGGGAAGTTTAAATAGAAAAATAAGGCTCTAGCAAGTTGAAGAAGACGAGTATATTTTCTTTCAACAACACAACATTGTTGGAGAATATATGGACAATTTGTTTGGTGAATGATACCTTCTTGAGCATAGAATGTAGAAGTTTAAAGTACTTGAGAACTCTAAGCCATTGTAGAAGGGTAAAATCATTGTTTTTATAAGCTATGAGCTAAGTTCATGTACATCTAAAATGATTATTAACAGCGGGTTAGAAAATATGAAAGAACATTATGAGTGGAATAAGAATGCACATTGTCAAGAGAAAGTACAATAAATTCATTACAAAAAGGAGTAAGGTCAGAAAGTTGTGATTTGTGAATATGAAACAAACTTGTCAACCATATATATCCATTTGAATGATCTAACAATCACCAATGGACTCTTCATCAAAAGGTCTTAAAGAAAACAAGCATTAGAAGTGAGCATGGTTTGTTTAGACAAATCACTTACAAGTTTGTGTATAGATAAATGTGGAAGTGAAACTCTGGAACATGAAAGATTTGAGCATTATCGTTCATGTGTAGTTTGTCATGCGGTTGATCGATGAACTATGATACCATGATACACTATATAACATTATAACCTAGTGCTACAGCAGTGGGATGAGTGTAACTAAGATGATACGTAATACTCGTATTCCGATTAAGATTTTTCGGTGAAACGGGTTGAGACAATATCTATTATTTTTAATATGATTTCACTAGAATCGAGACGGAATGAAACCACTACTAGCGGGTGTCCCTCTACTTTTACTTTTGGAACTTAGTAAACATAATATAACAAATAACAAAACTTAATCCTAACAAGGAACAACTCATTAACCAAATAATAAAACAATTTACAAGATTAAAAATTCAATCAAACCCGATAAATTTCCTGAATCCTAACAACTTTATTCTACATTCAAGCAATACACTCTCTGCTTATCCCAAATAGACTTGTCTACAACTTTCACTTTAGCTTCATCTATATCATACCAATACAATGACCCGGACCCGTATCCACTACATGCAAACAACACAAATTTTCTGCCATCCTCGAATTCACATATGGCACTAGGTTCAATATCATTGTATATTGACATAGACTTCTTGCTAATAGTCGTCCGATTTATACTAAACAACAGCGTCCAATTCTCTTTCATCACCCATATACTAAACATCAATCCGCAGCAACTCCAATAACACAGATCTCCTCCTAATTCAGTTATATTTGCAGAAAAACTATGAGAATTATCCGGCAATACTATTTTTCCGAATCTACAAGTACGCAGATCATAAGTACCAATGAACTTATTCATTGGTGTATAAACAAACCAATATAGTATGCCTTTAAAACAGCAAGCTTGAGGACGATGTATGAGTTGACCCCACATAGAAACAGATGAAGTATAAGGAAAGTCATTGAATTTCTCCCAAGCATTATTTCTACGACTGTAAACCCAATAATCAGCATCACAGGACATCAAGATCTTATAATCGCCATATCCATCGTATCCGAATCCATATCGGGTAACCGTTTTTGTTTCTTCCAGTGCCGGTTTGTTCACGATGAATGAAGCTCCGGTGAACAAGTTGAACAAATAAAAATCGCAGCTTTCGGTTAGAACACAAACAATTCCGTTAGTCGCCATTCCGGTTAAAGTATAGCAAAACTTGCCTGTTGGCTCGATTTGAATGCGGCGTACGGTGATGGGAGGATGGTGAAAGGCGTCGGCGGTCATCTTTACTCTGTGCGTTGCCATTACGCAGTATAAACTGTCGTATTTTGCCATCAAGACTAGAGGTTTGTCATGGTAACGATGCAGAAACATTGAATCGTCAATGATGTTCTTCCATTGCTTTGCCGCGAGTCTGCACGCTAAGATGGATTCGAATGGGAGTTGGAGGAGAATGTCGATCCATACTTCTTCAGGAATATCGATCATGCTTAATTGATTACAATTGTAGAGCAAAATTTGCAGCCTCAGAATGTATTGATTCAGTCCAGAAAAATAGAAAGCCCTGGCTAGTGAATTATATAAGGATCTTAAAAGAGGTTATATAATAGAATTAAAATTTACCGTCAATTTTATGATTTATAATATTTGAAATCTTAACAAATTTAGATAAAATTTTATTTTGGAAAGTTTTAAATATGATGATAAGTTTCTATGGTAAATTCATGAAAAATACACCTCTATCTATATCTATGTACATTAGAATAATTTTTATTTGTAATCTTATGATATACTTATTTATTTTAGAAGTATTGTCAATTTTATTGTAATCTTATGATATACTTATTTATTTTAGAAGTATTGTCAATTTTATTTATAAAAATTTATTCGTTTAATTTAATACCTAATTAGAATGTAGAAATTAACTTTATTTAAAAAAATCGTGTTTTTATTTGGATTGTTTTTTCTAGATATTTTTTTTTAAAAAAAAAACTTTATCAAATACGATTTTTATTTAAAAAAATCTGAAAGATAAGTTTATGGAGCTTAGCTGCCGAGAAAATGTCTGCGTACTTATGTCTCGTCTGACGACGACGTGTATTCATTCAGTTCAGAAAATCCTAGAATGTAGTGAATCGAAAAGATATAGTGATAGAATCTATATTAATTTTATTTGTTATCAATAAATTTGAGTTAATATTTGAAAGTGACTCTTCTTAAATATGATAACTTTTTAGATATGGGAAATACCTTTTCGTGAAATTTGACTTTTACCCAAATTACTGGCAGCGTGTATATATATAAGTGGGATGGTTAACAGAGGATCAATCACAATGCTTATGCTACATTAATATGGAGACTAGGGATGAAAACACATATGGTGTACTAAACCTTTACTGTCGTTCATAGATGTACGAGCATATACGGGGAAGCAAACTTTTGGTAACCGAGCTTAGCTCGTGGGCTTGACTTTTGTATTTAATCATATGTGTAATGGTTGCTAAGCTGTGGAGTCTATCTGTTATTTTGGTTGTATGGATGCTGCTCAACATGGAGCTTAAAGGTGTAGATGTTCATGCATTGAGAATATAGTGTAACAATGTTCTATTCTCAAGAGAGAGAACAAATATAGACCCTCTAAATGATCATATCTTTGTTAGAAATTGATGTTAAGGGCCCGTTTGGTTTAAACTCCGGAAACGGAAACTGAATGGAAACGAATCTAGTTCATACGTACACCCTTGTTCATAAAGTTGTTGAGAATCATTCATTGTGGTTTTAACTAATTGTAGTAGAATTTGATTAGTTTTAATATCCTGTAGGGTAACAAAGTAGGGGGAAACAAGTGCATTTTGCATAAAACTAATAAGAATGATTCCATGACCAAGATACATACGTGTAAGGAGTGATTTCCAGTATTTTTCATTCCCTTATTCCTGCATTTTCCCTGGGTTTTGGCGAACCATAAAGAAGTTGTGAAAGACTGCAAACAACGTTCAGAGCCTAAAAACCCATCAAAAATATATGCAGCTAGGAAACCAAAGCGACTTTTTTCATTGACTTGATTGATGCAGAGAACCATTCAGGAAAACAAAGGTATTTTTATTTTGTATTATATGTTTTACTTTTCCTCGCATTAGTTGGTTCTTCCCCCTCTTGAATATCCGATGCATTATATCTTAGCAATTTTGGATACATGCCAAGCTGTTCAGTTGACGCAATTCAAAATAATTTGAATGGCTTCAAAATCCTTTGTGTCTTAGTTTCTTGTTGGTCAATTTCACATTTTCTTTTGATTTTGAAATACAAAATCCTGTTGTGTAACTAAAATTAATGAAAATTCTTATGCTGCTATTTCATTTACAAATATACTGCATATTCAACATAACTGGTGCTTATGATGGTATTATATCTTCATGTCATACTGCAGATTCAATACACCTTGTTGTCAACAAAGTGCTTATAATGGTGTTTCAACTATCATACAAATGTCTCTTTCTGATAATCCATCATTATAAATGACATGAAGGACGGACTTGAATAAGAATAATAAAAATACACAGGAAAGAAAGAAGCCGAGCCATACATAAATCGGAGGAAACCCAGAACAAGAATCAAAGTCTTTGAAGAACGGACAGAAGAGAAAGCAAAGGGGTTTCTTTGAGAAGAGAAGGGCAAAGAACAAAGAACCACAACTGTCTTAATTTTGGTGTATTCCTTGAAGTTTTGTAGACAACACAAAGTTGACCCCAAATTTTCAATATAACGTCTGCATTTTACATCTAAACATACCTGAATCTGTCAAGGAAGAAAGCTTGGGGAGGTAGAATATTTCTAACTTAATATTAATACAAATAGTCAACAACTGAACAATCAGACAAAAGTAATCAACCATTCCAAGAATCCAAGTAGCTGCAGATCAGCAACAATGGTTATAGATATGTTCAAAGTCTTTCAATTTTTCTTCACAAGCTGAAGAAAAATCTCATCATCCTCCAACATTCCCTCTGACGTCCTCGTCAGCCCAAAGACTGATTCATCATACATCATTTTGTACAGGAATTATACAAAAAAGATATCTTGCTACTAAGTAAGACTGCCCAAGGCCTTAGCTTTCTCCCTAAGAATGAACTTCTGAACTTTCCCTGTCGACGTCTTTGGCAACTCATCAAACACAACTGTCTTCGGACACATATAATGAGGCAAATGATCTCTACAATACTTAATTATCACTTTTTCATCAACATCATCAATCCCATCTTTCAGCTTAACAAACGCACACGGCGTCTGTCCCCAATGGTTATCCGGTCTAGCCACCACTGCCACCTCAAGTATAGCAGGATGATCATACATAACCCGTTCAACCTCAGCTGTACTTATATTCTCTCCACCAGATATTATAATATCCTTGGACCTATCCTTAACTTGTAAGTATCCATCCGGGTGTCTCACTGCAAGATCTCCGGTCCTAAACCATCCTCCCTTAAACGCCTCCATAGTCGCCTTCTTATCCTTATAGTATCCACTCATCACAATATTTCCTCTAAACATAATCTCTCCTATAGTTTTACCATCTTTTGGAACACTCTCCATTGTTTCAGGATCCTTGATGTCAACATCTTCCATTGCAAGGTTTTGCAGCCCTTGTCTAGCTTTTAACACAGATCTTTCTTTTGGTGGTAGTGAATCCCATTCAGGTTTCCATATGCAATATGTTCCAGGTCCATGAGTCTCAGTTAAACCATAAATGTGTATAACCTCAAACCCTAAAGATTCCATCTTGAATAAGATCTGTGGTGGAGGTGGTGAGCCACCAGTAAGCACTCTAACTTTGTGAGGGAGCGGTTTCTGAACAGAAGGTGGCGCGTTCACAATCATGTTGAGAACTGTAGGCGCGCCACCCATGTCAGTCACATTATGTTGTATAATATTGTTGAAAATTTCATCTGGAACTACTTTTCTTGAGCATATGTTTGTTCCTGATAACGCAGCCACTCCCCAAGGCATACACCAACCGTTGCAATGAAACATGGGAACAGTCCAGAGATAAACTGGTAAAGAACTCATGCCATGGATCATAAAAGTGGCAATTGCATTGAGATATGCTCCTCTATGACTATAAACAACTCCCTTGGGCCGAGATGTCGTGCCTGAGGTGTAGTTTAAGGAGATTGGGTCATACTCATCATTTGGTCTCTTGATGTTGAATTCATTGTCTCCATTGGCTACGAGATCTTCATACTCGTAGTCAAAGAGACTAGAATCAGCTTGGTTTGACTCATCACATTCGGCATCATGAATCAGGATTATGAGTGGCTTCTTGCTTCCGTTTTTTGATAGAATATCAAGGGCTCCACGAGCAAGATCGAGCAATTGTTGGTCCACAAATACAGCCTTGGATCCAGAATGATCAAGGAGAACAGAGATCATGGCTGCATCAAGACGCGTGTTGAGGGTATTAAGGATTGCTCCTGCCATTGGAGCTGCAAAATGTAGCTCATATACTGATGGGATATTTGGAGCTAGAGTTGAAACCTGATCAATAAATGTGAAATGATTAACAGATGATATTTCACCATTGAAATTTCTGTTTAACTCTTTGAATTGCTTGAAATCCAATTTCAACTATTCCAACAGTAGATGAGAGGTTTTGGACTTTTGGTGAAATAGTAGAAATTGTGCAATCAAATGATATAAATGGCTTGATCTATGTCATTAAGTCAAAGTCAATCAACAAAAGATTCAACTCCAGTTTAGAAATATCACAACTCAAAAGTAAAACCTCAGACATAACCATTAGAAGCAAAGCATCACAAAAATGGATTTTCCCAAAAGAGGAAGAATATCAAATTTCAATACCCGCAAACAAAGCGAGATTCAGCATCTTTTCTGTTTTTGAAATTGATCACTAATCTTATCCAAACTCAATCTGAAAAATTGCCCAAAAAATTGTACATTTGCAACAATTCCCAAATGAACGCACATACATGCTAAAACAATGATCAGACGATCACTAATCTTCAGCCAAACAAAATCTGATGATTTTTCCCGAAAAAATGTATACCATGTACTATTCAAAACGATTGACCCAGATGGAAAAATTTGTCATTGCAAGTATCAAATGAATAGCAAACTGATGGGCGGAAAAACTGAAGAAACATACAACATCGCCTTTGGAAATGCCGATTCGAGAGAGAGCAGCAGCGAGCCGGACACAACGTTGGCGGGTCTGGGCCCAAGTGAACCGGGTCGAACCGTGGACGATGGAGGTCCGGTCCGGGAAGACGAGAGCAGACCGGTCCAAGAAGCTGATGGGACTAAGAGGGACATAGTTTGCAGAGCACTTGACGATGCCTTCCATGGATTGCCATGACCCGGAAACCTCATCCGGGTCGGAGCAGACAGTGAATCGGCAGGTGAGAGCCGTTTGCCCAGCTCGATTGCTGAACTGGGTCGTGAGGATCCGGGTTGCTGATCTCTTGAAGAAGTGGTTCATGATTGGAGACCGAAGAGAGTGGGTAGAATTGTGTAAGGTGAGAGTGAGTTTCAGCTATTTATATTGAGGATATGTGGCGTTTGATCACTACTTTGGGATCAGGATGACAGTATGGCACTACCGGATGGAATTGCATTAAAAAAAACAATTTTATTTTAGGTTCAATTAACTTAAAATAATTTCATAAGTCGTAGCTAGTATAGAGGTTGAAAATCCTCTAATTTCACGTTTATAACTTTATAATCTTCGTCCTCATAATCTACTATTATCAAACAAATTCTTTGTATTCACCCGATTATATTAATTGTCTCATAATTTTTCTTTACCAAATGGATTTAATCTTTATTTGACCGATTTGAAAATTGGAGTTACATTAGTTGACAATTAGGAATGAGTCGAATCCAAGTAAAATACATGTGTTTAATTATTACGGAGTACTTCATTGTGTAAGGTTGTACTATTAATTTTTGTGTATTTTTTCATCATCCTAGTTAATTGCATGTTTATTGTCGGATATTACTGAAGATCAAATTATTCACATTTTCTTAGATTAAATTTAATAGGATAACTTTGAAGTTATAAAATTGAGAATTTAACCTCAATTTTATTTTTTTTAAATCAAACGAAAATCAGAATTTTTGTTCATCCATTGTCAATAAGGGTCCACGATTTATTTTATTTATATATAAAATTTGTTTTTTTTTCCCCTTTCGTATTAGTTAAGTAGTTACAAATGAAAGATAGAAAATTAAGGTTTGTGGAGCTGTTCGTGGGAAGTCGAGATGATTATAACCGACTTCAGACTGGATCTTCGTTTCTTTGACGAGATCTTGTTAGGCATATTTTCAGAGATATAAACTGTGTAGCTGATCGATTGACCCATCTGGGAATCTCGACCCCCAATATCAATTTTTCTGAAGATCCCGAACTTCGTGTTTTTATCCGCAAGGATGCTTTAGGTTGAATTATCTCTAGAAAGAAACCCAATCTAACCGCTTTTCATGTTTTTTAAAAAAAATAGAAAATTAAAACTTCAATTCTCGATTTCAAAATTATTAGTTAAAAATTTCAGCTTATTTTCATAACCATTACTTTCATTAGTTTTTACAGCAATAAAGCCAATTGAGGATTGAAAATTACCACATCTCTTATTAATCATTTTTTCTTTAACCAAACATGACCTTATTTTATATTTTTGAAAAAAGAAAAGTATTTTAATAAACCAAATATGTACTAGGATTCGAAAGGTATTGGACAATTATAACTGATCCAAAATTGTAACGCGGTCCTTTTCGGTATGTAATCATATTAATTTTAGTTATTAGGGTAAATTTATAATTGTCTTAGATTGTGATTAAAAATGTAACGCGGTCCTTGTTCAATTTTCCACACTATTTGATAATCACAAGTGGACATATAAATATCGCTATGTTCAAATCTCGATCGGTTAATTTATTCTCATAATTTTTAGTAGTAATTTATTAATTTATTAATTACTTAGATTGAATCAAACATGCTACACTCTTTCCTATTTTCTATCTTCTATGGAATTTAATTGTTATGTAATTTGTTTTATATTAAGTTATTTTTTAGGAAAATTCATCACGAGAAATTATAATTCTTATTTGATAATCATTTGTTTTTAGAATTCCTGGTGGTGCCCACAAGATTTTGTATAACTAGTCTTCATGACCAATCTCTTATTTTTTCATTTAATTTTTCATCCAATACGTTAAGTGATATAATTTTATTTTTAAAACAAATCAATGTTATTAAATTTAATATAATTAATGTGAACTTTAGTAAAAAATTTTAATTGGACCATGTAAAATTTTTGACAACAATAAGAAGATAATTAATAAGTAAATTAATTTAAATAATTGATCAACAAATAAAATAATATATTAAACAATAAATATATATATATATATATATATTTTTGCTAGAAAATGTCTTACACTTTCTAGAAAATACTTTATATATTTAAATTTTTAGTATATTTGATGGCTAATAATTTATGACAAAGATACTTTTTTTATTAAGGTAATACCCTTTTTGTTATTTGTATGTTGATCATTCTAACTACTTAAATTAAGTTACTTATTAATTATCTCTTTAATATTGGTAAAAAAAATTTGCATAGTCCAATTTTAAACATTCACTAAATCTCAAATTAATTAGATTAAATAAAATTGAATTTGTTTTAAAAACGAATTTATTTTTAGTTTAATATATTGTAACTAATTCTATCATACAATAACTTAACATTGTTGGATGAAAAATGTGTGAATGGACATGGAGATTAGTTAAACAAAACCTTGTGGCACGACAAGAAATTCCAAAAACAATTGGTTATCAAATAATAATTACAATTCCTAATGAACACCATGAGGAATTTCCCTATTTTTTATGACAACGCTTAACATAGCGAACCCTAAAATATTTGGTAAAAAAAGAATATGTTTTATTAGGATTATAGACAATCTCAAACTAATAATATTATTCCATCACTGGGATTAACTTATCCAAATTTGTTTATTGTATAATGAAGACCTACTAATTGCAATAACCTTACGTATATATAAAGATGCATTCAAGTGAATGGTTATGTACCTCGTAAAAATTTCTTGAAATCTATGGTGCGATATAGAAAAAAGGAATAGAGTTTGCCGTTGAAATGATGACTTCTGGTCTTGGCAAAGGTTCGAAATGCTAGCCGCCAAAGTTTCAGTGCTACAACATAATGTCCGCGTCATTAACGCACATTGCGCATCAACATCTTACATACATTCTCTCCGTAAATCCAACTCAAAAAATAAAAAATATATATATAAATAAAAATCCAGACCTAATTCTTAAAACGATTAATATTTTTAAATATCATTGTATTCTATTTTTCTGAATGGTTATGTACCTCGTAAAAATTTCTTGAAATCTAAATTTTCTTAAAAGTCATATTTTATGCTTTAAAAATAGTGAAACTTGAAACTTGGTATATAAAAAATATAAGATGTTTATTGATACTGTCGATAAATAAGTATTATTTTTGAAAAAAAAATCAACGAATTACTAAAGTTAGCTTAAATCTCAGAAACTTGAAAAAGTTATATCTACACTGGAATTAGAAAAAATTATTACATTGAAATTATGTTACACTATGGATACCTTAGGTAGTATCCAAAAATACATGTTTCATCGATGTTCATAGTTTTTAAATCTTTTTTGAAGGTTATAGATGATAAATTTCGCTCAAGATCATTTGTTAAGATCATCGTTATCGTTTTTTTTTTTTGTACAAATACTCCATAGATCATAAATATGCTCGAGAATGTCATATCGTCACCCCAACAATAATAAAACTTGGCATACAAAATTTATGTGGCGCCTATAATGAGATAATGAGATGATAGGTATCAACTGCAAATTATATGCCCATTTAATTTGCAATTCTATTATAAGATACATGGTTAACGTATTTAAATTTCGAAATTGAGAATCTAATATTCAAGTTTTCATCTTTTTTATTTTTAATCATTTTATTAAAAAAGTTTCTTTTTATTTTCACATCATCGATGATTGTTGGTGGTACAAGTATGTAACATCAACAAAATTTTCGAATTTTTTGTAAAGAAAAATCAAAATCAAAAATATTTATCATTTTATTTGTATTTTAGAGAAAAAAAAATATCAACAAAAGATTTTAAAAAAATTGAGAGTTAGATTTTTAATATATAACTTCATGGGCTTAACGTACATATCTTCCCTAATATACGACTGCAATTTTAATATTTTAAAGATAAAAAATGCCTTCTTGGCGCTGCCAAAACAATGCGTATAAGGGCGGCTAATATTACGAAAAGTAGGGACGAAGACGCAGATTGAGCGATTCGCACATTTTAAGCAACACCGTCACGTGAACACCATTAAAAACAAATTTATAAAAAGTTATAAAAAAAATAATACAAAGAAATAAATAAAAAAAATTGTAATCATACTGAAACGCTCTTTTGCATCTTCAATGTTTTTCCATACCACATTTGTGGCAATGTACACCAAAAAGATGATCCCGATTCAAATTAGTTACAACAAATTACTCTTCAGCAAACCGAAGATTTTTGTTCAACCTGTTTAAAATTTGAACAAACATGATTATGATAATCATTCATTCTAAAGCTGAGATTACAGCATCCACAACCTCTTGAGTGGTGTTGTCGCCACCGAGGTCCTTTGTCCGGACCTTACCCTCGGAGATGACCTTCTCGACGGCTGTTTCAAGGCGGTCTGCAAAGGAAGGGAACTGGAGATGCCTTAGCATCATGGCGGACGAGAGAAGAAGTGCTACTGGATTTGCTTTCTTTTGTTTCACAACCTTGTCATTTCCGACATTACCAGCTGACGCTCCCTGCTCGAACACAGCTGTATCCGCTCCTACATTTCCTACAAAAAAGATAAAGATTGCAAGATCAGATTAGCTTGAAAGTTGTTATGATCTCAGGTTAAAGGGCTTTGTTATTGAAGACGTTACACATCATAATTTATCTAACCAACAATTTCAAGAATTGTGAGCTTGGTATAGAAGAGTAGCATTAGAGCAAAGACGGTACATACAAAATTGACCACAAGTTCAATTAACAGGCTTGCATTTCAATCTTACGATAAGATGCACAAGTTCAATTAACAGGTTTGCATTTCAATCTTCTCCCACAAGGTTTCGGAAATCCGGATTTCAAAGCTCTGAAAATCTCCAACAAAACTCTAACACAATTTTCAAATCTTCAAGTAAACAGAGCTTCCAAATTGTGTGTCCCGTCCAAATCTAAAAAAATCTCCTAAGATGCACAACTAAACAGGCCCTTAATATGTGAATATGAACTCTAGTTTGAAGTGTGACAAACAAAGTGGAAAGAGAAGGATCTTACCTCCAGGCATAAATCCAGTTCCACCAGCTATACCTGCAGCTGTATTTGCGACAAGATTTCCATAGAGGTTCGGCGTAACCTGTATAATGCACCTAAACAACTTTAGCACAACCTTTTCCTTTAATTTTAGAGCATTCCATAGCAAAAACAATGTTATTAAGTTAGTAGACCCAATTCACAAGTTATGGAGTGGCTGAACACATTCGAATTCATCCTGCTTGTGCTTTGATGATTGATCAAGGGCTAGGTTATCATTGTGTTGGGTGATATTCCATTAAGGTTCTTGTTGGTGAACATCAAACAAAGAGATAGATAAACTAAGTTGTACAGACATACCATCACGTCAAACTGCTCAGGCTTTGATACCAGTTGCATGCAGCAGTTGTCCACTATGATTTCACTGTATTTGATTCCGGGATATCTTTTGGCCACTTCTCGGCAGGACTCAAGGAAAAGACCATCAGCAAGCTTCATTATATTTGCCTTGTGGACAGCTGTCACTTTCTTTCTGTTGTTGAGGTAAGCATACTCGAAGGCATATTTTGCAATACGCTCTGAGCAAAACTTTGTTATGATCTAGCCAAGTGAAGTGTGATTCAGAAATGAATTTAAATTTAATCAAATTCAATTTCAAAGTTGAGCAGACAGCAGGCTCAGGAAGCAATCAAAGCATACACACTGATGATTATAGGCTTTACAGCTTAAAGGAATATGCTAAAAAAAGAAGCTATCCTATGTCTCCGCATTCAAACATGGCATGTGATTTTAAAATGGTGACAAGCAAGACGCAAAATTAAAGACGGTAAGAGACTGTATAAAATATCAGTTATACTTCAAATCCTGCGATTGACATAGGCAGGAACAAAGCTTGACCAAGCTAATTTAAGTCAAATTTAGCAAACTAGTCATCTTTACAATGGACATATTGAAGTAAGCATACTTGAGGGTATATTCAGCAATACTCTCTGAGCAAAACCTTGTTAGTATGACCTAGTCAAGTGAAGTGGGATTCATAAAATTAACTTAATGCAATTCAATTTTCCACGGTCGAACACATGGCAAGTTCAGAAAGTAGTGAAACTGTTCATTACAGCTCAAAGAAATGTACTTTCATATGGTGACTCTAAACATTAGGTGGGGAGAAAGCTTGACCAAGCCCGATACGTTTGAAGAGAACATATGAAAGCCAGTTAGGTCCATGTCAAACTATTTTCACCTCACAATTCGCAATTTTATACCAAGATATCGCTTACCAATACGTAACGACGAAAACATATCAGGAATTAGGTCCATGTCAAACTTAACCAAAAGCGAAATTCAAACATCCCTAATTTGATCAAACAACATGAGTCAAAACGATCATATACACAGACCAGGTAACTCAGGAATCAAATTTCCTCCACAAAATTCAACAAGTAATCAAATCAACAGGAAAAGAAATAGAAAAATGTCCGATACCTTTAGACTTTCTACGACCCCGGGAACCACCTCGTGCTCGAGTCCAGCATACTCTCCCTCAGTATTCTCACGAATCACAACAATATCAACATTCTCATGCCTAGTGGGCAAACCAGGGAGATTGAAACAATTCACAAGCGAAGCATACAAATCGAGTTCCATCCTCAACTGAACATTCAACGAGCTCACACCGCCACCAACCGGCGTCGCCAGACCTCCTTTTATGCAAACCTTATTCTTGCGAATCGATTCAATCACTTCATCTGGAATCTTCTTCATATCCCCATGGACTTCATACTTCTCAAAGTATACAGGCGCGTGCATCGCTTCCATCACCTGTTCGACGGCGCCGGTAACCAAAGGGCCAATTCCGTCGCCGGGAATTAGAGTTACAGGCCTCGGAGCTCCGTCACCAGGCCGAGGCATGTAGGTTACGGATCGACACCATGAGTTTACGAAACTAGAGGTTTGTTGCTGAGCTGAAGATGGTGAGATGGAGGAGGCGCCAAGGATGAGTTGCTTAAGAATGGGAGATGCTCGGCGAGCCATGGACCCCGGCACTGGAAGGTCTAGTGTTCGGAGAGCTTCTGATGGCGAAACGCCGAAACCTAAGGAGAGAATCCAGGCACAGACACGCTATGCAGGATGGGCAACCACCATGAAAAATTGAAGCCGAAGGAGGATGAGATGAGAGACGAAACACGAAACGAAGGGCTTCTTATTTTCCTTTATTTGTTCTATTTTCCTTCAATTTTTTTTATTGAAGTTAGTTTATCTCGTGGTGTCTTACAGCCTTGTACGACTTGTTTTTGTAATTGATATATTATAAATTTGTGCAAATATTATAATTTTTATCATGCTACTAGTTGCAATCCCATAAAACCCAATTCGTCTTTCCCTTGGGGTGACGAATTGACCGCCGCATTATAAGCACGTTTATGTCCATGAAATAAGTTAATTAAGATGGAAAAGAGATGAACTTATATCATATAACATACAAAATAATAATATTCAAGCGACAAGATAACGCTTTAATGCATAAATACTTTATCAGAGTGGACCGTATATAGTTAGCAAAATATCCAACATATCACATAATTGAGCATGGGGGTGGAGCAACACTCCATCATTCTTCTACGTACATGTCTATTGCATCGAAGGAAAGAGACAAGAGAAAGTAAAATAGTTTTCTTAAATATAGATAAAGGAACAACATAGTAAAAGGAGAATAAAAATAGTTACATCTAAAAGAACCGCAAAAGAAAAGAAGTCAATAGCATTATTTGGGTAGTTAGCATCTATTCCACATTCAATTTCATTTCATCGACTACGTATTTTGGAGAAGGAATCTTATCACATCTAAGCCAAAAATCACCTAAAATAAATAGGTGTATGCATGCATGATATACTTTTGTTATGACAAGAATTCACATTTCAACTAAAGATCTTATTAAGTTTGAAGATTTTCCGAGCTTCATCATACGTCAAGTACTCACTAATATTAATGATTTTCACTAAGGTTCATTATATGTTAGGGCACAAATCTATGTGGTTACAACAACATTTTTATGTACATTGCTTGATGATACAATTTGTCTTAACTCAGTTGTATCACATTTTTCCTTTATTTCCATTATAATATCCATAAGCTTATTTATTGTCGTATCACATCGTCGATGTTATGTATACGATATGGACATTTAAAAAAGAGATGTTTAACACTTTTCTTTTGGGGTGTTTTTAAAAGACACGAGCACAACTACTTTTTTGTTTATCTAGGTTATCTTTAGTTGGAAGGTCATCTAAGATTAATTTCCATAAAAAGTTCTTAACCTCGTCCCAAAATCCAGGTTTTGTTACAGTGAGTTATACCCTTTTGTTTGTGTACACGTTCCATTACCAATTTCCACCAAATAATCCATTCTCACTAGGATTCTAATATAATTTATCTTGTATGTCATTTTATTGGCAATGTATAGTTTTTAGTTTTTCGAATGATGTCACTTGGTAGGATTTAGTCCGATTGATATACTAAGTGTTGGTTCCATTATTTATTTGTGATAAACATGTTTACTATATCGTTAATTGTTTTTATTGATGACGAGCTCTTGTAGTTGTTGTTCGGTAATCCATCGGTATTACCAAAATCTAATGGTTTTACATCGCTCACACTCCAGCGAAATCCCTTTTAAAAGTCTTGTCTCTTTTCATCAATCTATTCAATTGTCATGAGGTATGTCTTCCAATTTTATAATTCCATATGGTTGTTCCTTTAAGGTATATTTCTTCTATGACTTTAACTCAAATGTTGTTTGGTTTTGTCGTGATTTTTCACAAAAGTTTCATTATAATGCATTGTTCATATCCTTTACTTTTATGATTCTATTACCCCTATAGTTTAGGCTTATAGATTTTGTTCCAACCAATGCTCCCAAAAAAGATTCAACTTGGACCAAATTATTGTGGATGCTTGTTGAGAGCATAAGACTATGCATTAAATAATTTTGTTTTGCATTTAAATTGTTTTTAATCAAGATTATTTGTCCTTCCTGAAAGAGTGGAGAAGTCTTCTATTTTGTAAGTTGTTGTGTTGACTTTAGTATTATTGAATTGAAAATGACCTTATTTACTCGTCGGTTAATAATGGGGCATCCTATATATTTTCTAGGCAATTTGATGTTGCAATCCCATGTTTAAATGTATTCTACGTTTAGTTGCAGAGTCAACATTCGTTATGATATGAAACAATGATTTGTGATAGCTAACTTGTTGTCCCAATAGCGAGCAATAATGAGATAATATGGTATGAAACGCTGATTTGCGTACAACACAAAATCAACCAATAATAATGTTTAAATCCATTGACAATTGTTGATTTTTATAGTTCAAATAAACACAATAGAAGTTCAGCAACAATGACAAAATCAATCAAAACAACGAAATAAGTTCATACAATGGTTTTGCAAATTTACCTCCTCCTTCTTCTTCTCTTCTTTATGACAAATAAGAACTTGAAAACTGAAACTTCTTAGTAGATTTATGTTAGATTAAGCGAAAACCTTTAAAATTATATGTTTCGGTTGTGATGAATGAGAGGAATTGAGAGCGGAATACCTTGATGGGAAGTGATTGGAAAAAGAACGAAATGTGGATGCATTCAATAAGTTTAGTGAATGAAAGTACACATTGGTCCATCCCTTCCATATTTTAGTGTTTTTTTAAGGAGGTCCGATACCCATTGCGCATCTGTCCGTGCTTTTATTAATCATGAAAAATGGTTAAGTATGTAATTGCGTTGGGATAACCCTGTCCCTTACATCAATAATAACCTGCAGGGGCTGATCTAGGACTGGACGGCACTAGGCCATCGCCCAGCCCAAGCCCCAAAATACTTTTCTTAGTCTAGTATATATTTGTCCAGTCCAATAAATTTTTAACTTTAACTAAATAAGCAAGTAACTGAGAAATTTTTCTCCATCATCGAATGACGCTTTACTCTACAACCGAAAAAAGTGAAATTTGTATTGATTTTAAAAAGTACTATTTAAGACTTCGTATTTGATTGATTTGCTGAATAGTCTTTATCATGTTAGTTGGTTAAGCCTTGGTAAAAACTAATTTATTAATTATAAAAATTACATGTTTTTGTGATGTATGTTTTTGTGACGTATTTAGTTATGCATATACTAATTATATTATTAATTATATATTAAAAGATATTTATCATCTCTTCTTGTATTAACATATATATTATTAAATTTATATTTTGATTTTGATTTGTTATCATATGTATATAATTTTTATATTATTTATCTGGAAAAAAATGATAGATTTTGTAATTCTTGTGCATTTATTTTTGCTAAACAAAAATGACATATAAATTTTGAACTAAAATAAGTTTGAGATGATCAACTGGTTATATATAATTTGGATAAGGTAAATATAGACACATTCGTTTTACTTTTTAGTGTTTTGAGTACTTATTACTTAATGTACTGTAATCATAAGATTTACATAAATTTTTATTTATTTATTTATTATTTTTTTTTAATGTTTTTTAAAATTTAAATTTCGCCCATTCTAAAATTTTTTTATGGCCACGCCCCTGTCTGACAGGTCACACAATGCAATTAGACCAAAAGAAAATTTTAAAACTAAATTCGTTAAACAATCAACCAATTTCTTCGCCTCACGGTAGGCATGACGTAATCGGATATTCCAAGTTTCTTTTCAAATAGTCTCGGCACACGACCGCCACCGCCCTCGTGATAATATCTTATTGGAAAGTATTGCTGTCTATTGTGAATCACAACTTAATAGTCATACTCTCAAGCGATCCTAAGGCCGTATTACAATTCTCACACATTATTCCTAAAAGATGGGTTTGTACTAATTTTGAAATAAGGGGCGGTTAAGTTAAAATAGAGAATAACCAGGGGGTAAATTGTAGTTTAGTCAAATGACGTAAGATTATCGTCTGGGCATAACCTGTAGAAGTATTCTCGCCAAAAGCATCCCCTGGATCCACTCGGCGTTCCCTATAGCACCGCCTGCAACATCAATCCCTAACTCCAAATTCCACATCTAACTTCTGTTGTTGATTATATTTTCACCAATTTCACATCATAGATCCCTATATACATCCTCTGAATCAATTCAACAGATTGCCGGATTCAATACTTCAGCTAACCATTGATTCACGATTCTGT
This sequence comes from Fagopyrum tataricum, assembly GCA_002319775.1. Taxonomy (NCBI): domain Eukaryota; kingdom Viridiplantae; phylum Streptophyta; class Magnoliopsida; order Caryophyllales; family Polygonaceae; genus Fagopyrum; species Fagopyrum tataricum. Next base: position 2,631,955 of record CM008284.1, read on the forward strand.
GATATCAATTCTTACGCCTTAGGGCTTTTGAATATTCTCATAATTGGATGAGACTTGATCTATTTGATATATCACCTCTGCGCTGGGATCACTCCTTCCGGCTCGCCATGTGATTATTATTCTTTGCTCGCGTTTATAGCTTCCAACTGTCCAATTTGGGTGAGTTATTGTCTACTGTGCTTTTAATCTTCTAAGTTCAGTTTGATTTACTAGTACATTACGAAATTCTGCTTAATTTATTATTGTCATTGAATTTATTGTCAGTAGCATCCAGTTGAGGTTGAAGTGATTGTAATATGTCGGGAGAGGATGAGACTGTGCCGGAAGGTACGGTAGAAGGGGACGTAATTGTCAAGAATCAGGTGGTTGAAGTAGATGGGGGTGAAGGGTTTTGCCACAAGGAAAATGGGTCCTTTAGTGGCGAACCAGATCCCGATGAATGGTCTAATGATCAGCTGTTGCAGATGATTTTGGAGCTTAAATCTGAAAATGAGTATCTCAAGTCTCATTTCAAGGGCTTGAACTGTGAATTGGAGTTGAGTGCTACTCATCAGCAATCTCGGGAGGTTGAGCAGGGGGAGCCAGTGTCTGAAAATGATATGAAGGAATTGCAAAATAAAATTGAGTCATTGAGTAGAGAATTGCTGGAAGAGAAGCAGACCAGGAGTGCAGCCGAGGAGGCTCTGAAGCATCTCAGAACAGCACACTTAGATGCTGATGGTAGAGCTCAGGAGCTTTCCGTTAAGCTGGCCGAAGGTCTATTTTTGACATTGTGTGGCTTTAATTCATATAATTTTGTATAGATATATTTTGTGAAGCCAAATATGTTTGTCCAACCACACATTGGTTTACTTTGCTTGAAGGGAGTAAGCCATGAAAACGTGGAAGTATGTTTTTTCCAGGATTGTATTTTGTGACAGCTTTTCTTGGAAGGCCACATCTTCATTATGGCCGTTGCTAATGCCCATCTGAATTTTTTTCTAAATCTTAATATTGTTTGTTAATTTTTTTATATTTTTTTTAACTTGTAGTCCAGAAGAAGATGGAGCAAGAGATAAAAGAGCGTGATGATAAGTTATCCGAGGTAGATTCCAAATTGAACAGACTTCACAAACGAGCAAAACAACGTATTCAAGATGTCCAGAAGGTATGTGTCATCTTGGTCATGTATATTAGCATAGTCTATATATACTTCTTCTGTTAAGAACATATATTTTATTTGACATGTGATGAAGCTAACTTTCTGTTTTGTTACTTGGGTTGGGTTTCAGGAAAAAGATGATCTCGATGCTCAGCTTCGTGATGCCAACGAAAGAGCTCAACAAACATCATCCCAACTATCAGCACTACAACAAGATCTGGAGCGCACACGGCAACAGGCGAATGAAGCATTAAAAGCAATGGACTCGGAGAGGCAACAACTAAGAAGTGCTAATAATAAGTACATGTCCTTCCGAAGCACTGAAGGCTAACGCAAAGTTTTATTGTTAATTTGGAAGGAACACATACCTTGATTTCCACTTATGTTCTGTCTTTCATTCTTGCTTATGGGTTACTTAAAACATAGAAGGAGTATTTAATGATTCCACACCAGGGCCAGGCTAACATTATCTTTCCATATGGGTTACTTAAAATATGCCTTCTTTTCCGCTGAGGAGTACATTTTCTGTTCTGATAACGATATTAGGATAAATTTATGAGCATAGAGTTGTTTGAATTGGGTTAGGTGATTTTCTCATAATAAGTAATGATGAAAAAAGAGGATTCCACATAATTGTTTTGCTTTTCACAATCTTAGCTTGTCCAAGTTAACATTATCTTTCCATATATAGGCTTCGAGATAATATTGAAGAGTTACGCCATTCACTGCTACCCAAAGAACATGCTTTGGAGACTCTACAACAGTCTCTTCTAGAGAAGGATCAGGTAGGTAATTTCCGGGATTGTTAGCAAAGTCAAGTGGGCAGTTTTAAGCATTCTAGTTTGTGAACCGGATCAGTATAATACAGTCATATCAATGCATTTAAAAAATTCACGATATTTGACTTGGATCAAGAGTAGAAATGGAATAAAATGTTTTTTTAGATATATGGACAAGACTCTTGTTTTTCTGTAACTAAGTCGGTGGCAAACTTTGTAGCTTTCCATTATATTTTTGCTTTCGATATTGTCATCATTGCATCTGCTGTGTGCATGTAATTTGGTTATTTTAGACTATTTAAAGATTTCTTTTTATCGTTATTGCACTCGTGCTTCAGTGAAAAAGCAAAGAGAAAATTATTTTTTGATGAGAAAATGTCTCACAAGAGTTCAAGCTATGTATAGGTCCAAGATAGTCCTTTCATTTATTTCTCATTTCTTTTTTTTTTGGTAATGGTAAATTCGGAGACCACCCGGTTCGATCGGCTTAGCCGCTCTACGTCCGGATCGGGTAGAAAGTCGTGGCCCATTGCTGGAGGATACCCTCCCAATATCAATTTTTCCATACATGCCGCTAGAAGGATTCGAACTCGAATCTCCAAGCTAAACACTTAAGGAGCCTAGCACCACATCCCACTAGACCAACTGAGTATTTATTTCTCATTTCTGTTCTATGAACAGTGGTGAACTGTTCATGCATTATCCTATTTTTATCTTATAATGATTGATGTAGTCATCATTTGCATGCATAGAACCAGGAAACAAACATTTTCGGCTATATAAATGATGTGATCAAAGTTCATCCCTGTTCTATGAAAATGCGTGAAATCTACAGATATTCTGATCCAGTTAGTTTTGTAAGATACTCTTGCGTGATGGGTTTTTCTTCATCAACAAAAAGATGGGGAATGATGTATGCATTGCTTCTAATTATCTTGTAAAATTGACAATATCTTCACTTGAAGGGAATAAAAGCAGCAATATTAGTACGTGTTAGTTCAAAGGAAATTGAAGTTATGTGGATAGTTAGTTCTGGAAAGAACAGAGGGATGCAAAGTCATTAGGAACTTGGTAATCGTTTTTAAAACTGACATGCAAATTTTTACTGGAATTAGTGTTTTCATTTGACTATCGCTCATTCGCTCCTTATACTGTAACATTTTGTGGTATGTTTGTTCCATGACATGGCAAATCAAGTTTCTTATTTGTTGTATATCTTGTTTTCTAGATGCTAGAGGACTTGCGAGGATTGTTGCAAGCTGCTGATGAGAAGAAACAAGCTTCTATTGTTGAGATCTCTGCTAAGCACCAAAAAGTAAATGGATTTGTTGCAGTAACAATTGAAATCATCCACTTGCTTTACTTATCATAGTTATTCTTAATTAATTCATTTGGTTTTTAATACAACTTCAGCAATTGGAGAGTTTGGAATCTCAACTTGCCGATGCAATATCAGATAGAAACAAAGCAACGGAAACAATCTCTGTTTTACAGGTGAGTATACAGCCAAGTTTGTTTGAATCTAGACAAGAGGGCTCACAGGGGATTGCATCATTGTCTTCTGCACGTGTCACACTTTTATTTATATATCAGATACTTTCTTCCATCCATTTCGACCTCCTGCTCTATTGATATCTAGTTGGACGAATTGCTGATGGATACTAAACTTTGTGATGCCAAATGTGAATTAGTTTAATTTGTTTGAGTTGTACTGGTATAAGAGTGATGTTTGTCATCCCTATAAATTCACCAATCAATACTTTATATAAATTGCCTAGTAATGGCTCTGTGACCACCTGATTTCAGGCAAGGCTTGCTGAAAGAGAATCTGAAATTGCAGAACTGGATGCAGCTTTGTCTGGTGAAGTGGCAAGATCTAAAGCGGCTGTGGAGACTGTAAAGGGAGAGCTTGCTCACCTCAAGCACGAGCATGTATGACTACTACTAGACGATATTGCGTTGCATAAGATAATGAATGATATTGCTTAGGGTTTCTTTTTTCCTGTCCTGTCATGAACATTCTAATATACCTCTTCTAGTTAATGTGTGTGGTCATGGACATTAAAAATATCAAATTATACCATTTTTCTGTCAAAAATAGTTCCTCTTGGGAGCAAAAATATATTTTTAATATCAAAATGATACAAAAACTTGATGATATGACGTTGTCCTGTTGAAAACCTTGTCTGTATCTATTATTTCTACAGAATTGTTAAATTTTGAGCTAATCTTTTACTCTTATTGAGATGCTCTCTCTTTAAGTAGCAACAATCCCATATGCACTATTGAAACATTGAAGCGCTCTGACTTCTGCTGTCCAATTCCTTTGTTCTTGCAATTCTATGGGCATGCAAGTAATGACTTAATTGGGTCAGCATGCTTACCAAAGATAAAGTTCTTCAAACCTCCCTTTTCTTCTGAAAGGAGTTCAGCATATGATTTTTCTACGTTGTTGTAGAAGTTTGTATAAGTTAAAGGTCTGACGTAATTGACTTCTTGCTCTTAGCTGGTCTTAGTGCAGTATTCAGCTTTCTGACATATAACATTCTACAGGAAAAAGAGAAGCAAAGTTGGGAGGCTACCTATCAATCACTAAAAAAGAAACTGGAGGTTGCTGAGAGTAATTGCATACGTGTTGAAATTGAAGCTGCTAAAACAAGAAGTACCATTCATGAACTTATGCTTCTCATATGCTTTCCTGCACAGAGAATAAATTTGTTCTTATGAGTATCATTTTTTCTCACGCAGGTCAGTTGGAGTTGGAATTGTCTAAGCAAAAGCAATTGCTGAATTCTAGAGATTCTGAACTAGAAGCTGTCAAGGAGAAGGTATCAAATACCCTTTAACCTTTGTGTATGGGCTTGGATAAATGGATATTAACATAGGTTTGCAGACATATCTTCTCAAGTTATTATTGTTGACGTTAATTTTTGTTTGCACATTTTGTAGAATAACCGGTTGGAGGCTGAATTTTCTTCGTACAAGGTCCGTGCTCATTCACTTCTTCAGAAGAAGGATAATGAGCTAGCCGCTGCTAAGGACTCTGAACAATTTAAAGCTCTAGAGGATGCCCTAAAAGTACTGCTGCATTTACTCCTGCAACTTCTTTAATCTATGCTCCTAGTTCTTCACCTTTTTGTAAAAATAGGTGAACAGAATGCTAGTCTGCTGATTAGTGAATTCTGTTGTCTATCAGGAAGCTGAAAAGGAGATATTCTCGCTCTCTGCAGAAAGGGACAAGGCTACAAAAGAGCTTCAGGATGCTTTGGCCAATTATGAGAGGGAACTTCTGGAAAAGTATGTACTAGTTTGCCTAAAATTATACTTCCAGTCGAACTTTTAGGCACTTTAGCCACAAAATGTCTTGGGGACACAAATATCTTCCAAGATGTGTGATAGTAATAAACATAGATAAATAAAAAGAGAAGATAGTAGTGAACTTGGTGTGTGACAGACGTGTATTTGTTGGTTCCCTAAGTTTGGATTAACATCCAGACAATAAATAAGAAGTTTCTTTCAGTTGAGTGGATGAGCATCTCATCACCAACTAATACAGAAATACAGGCATAATGTTCAGGAAATTAATAAATTAAAACAATTTTGAATCAATCTAGTTTTCAGTTCCTTTATTCTTAATAGAGAAATTATAACTGAACCTCTCATTTATGTATGGAGCTTAGAGAACTGGAACTATTCTTAATGATTCGTTACTACAAACTATGGCGTATTATTCAGTTAACTTTATGCCGTTGATTGCAGAGATGCAAACTTCATCAATGTTGAGAAGAGACTCAAGGATTTAGAGATGAAGTTAGAATCCAATAGGGTTACCCACCAATCAGAAAAAGAAGTTTGGGAATTGAGTATCCAGAATTTGGAGGAAACATGGCAATGTAAGTAGCCTGTGCCTTATATAGTAATATATATATATAGGTATATATATATATATATATGATATGTATATCCTTCATGTCCAAGTGCTGTATCAACTTGTGGACATATGTAAGTTATTTGATGGAATGATGATTTTTGCAGTGAAATACAATGCATTGAAAGCTGAGAATGAGGCAATGGCTCGGCCTGAGCTTGAGAAGGAGATGGAGGAACTTAAAATGAAATATAAAAAATTAAGAGTATGGAGCAGTGACTCTCTGTTGATGTTTCATGAGTTCATCATATTTTTTGCAAAATCTAATCCGTTTTACTTCTGCAGGAAGAGCATAATTCATTTCGGGATCTTGCAGATAGAATGATTGAGGAGAAGGATAGAGAGATTTCTAGACTCGTATATGATAACAAGAATCTTCAGCGCTCTATAGATGCAAAAACACTAGTATGTTTTTTCTTACAAATATTTCAAATGCTTTTTCTGAACTTTATACGGAATACCAGCGTGTTTTTTTTTTTTTTATCTATCATCCCTCGAGATAGGTTGTTCTTCAACTTGAGAAAAAAGTTTCTGACGTGCTTTCCGTTCTGCAATACGGTTGGACATCATCTTTATGGTTGAACTTTTGATGAGTTTAAGCTTAGGATTTGGTTGGATGTATGATCATTGTATGAACCATGAGATAGACGACTCTTTGTGGAGCTGGATTTCTCATGACCTATGTGCTCATTCTATGACCCAAACTTTGTATGTAATTCTTTCTTTTAATAAGATTTTATATCTGATGAATTGCTATCCATTTCTAGGTTGATGATGATAATAAGCAGAACACAGGTATGTAATTAGAGATATGCATTCATGTTGAATAGTTTCATTGAAATATGCTTGAAATTTCATCTCTTTTTTGGGGGAGCAGTGTCTGCAGCCTTTGAGAAGCAAGATCCTAGTGCATCTGCTGCAGAACAACAGATTCTGGTACATGTTACAACTGAGTTTTTAAAAATATTGATTATGATTGTAAAGCTTGTTGTATGATGTCTCAAATTTATGTCCCGATCATTAGGCGATTTAAGTATTGGCTTCTTCCCTGAACATTTAGTAAACTGCTCTCATTATATAGGTTTTTGATAAGTAGAGAAATTGTGTTGTAGTTCTTGTTGAATGGTTTACATGTAACTGGACTTGTAAGCCTTTGTTCTGTCATATTTACTTTTTCACAATAGTGCTGAACACTCAGCCAAAATCAGCAGCAAAACTTAGAAGCGATATACTAAAATTCTACTGCGTTTCTTTCTTTAGATCTTGGCAAGGCAACAAGCCCAGAGAGAAGAAGAGTTGGCTCACTCTCAACGTCACATCCTTGCACTTCAGGTTAGCGAAATCATGTCACTTGCATCTAAATCACCTGCTTGCAGTGAATCTTATAGCAGTCTTGTCACACAGGAAGAGATTGAGGACCTTGAACGTGAAAACAGGCTTCACACTCAACAGGTATGCTCTCTCTTACTGTTCTGTATATTCAAAATTTTGACATGTGTTTGCAGAAGTCCAATGATTATGGTTCAAATTACTCCCAAATGAAAACAAATAGTAAATAAGTTAACTTTGTGCATTTGAAGAGAAGGAAAATTGTATGTTGGCTTACCTATTAATATGTCATGCCAATCTATTAGTGTACTGCTAATGGTGGTAATTACAGGTGACCATGTTAAAGGAGGAGCTACGAAGCATGGATAGATCGCAAAAGAGGGATGGAGTTGATATGACATATCTGAAAAATGTGGTATTGAAGCTTCTTGAAACAGGTATCAGCATTTCACGTCTGATTTTGTCATTCAATTAACAGAAAGATTTGCTTATACGGAGTATGAGCTAGGTACTCTGATGATTTCATTTGTCAATCTATGGACTGCCCTGATCATCGTATAATGAATTTCATATTCAGGGGAGGTGGAGGCTTTGCTTCCTGTGATTGCTATGCTCCTTCAGTTCAGTCCTGATGAGGTAAAATAGAAGTCTTCTGCATCCTCAGCCTAGAATCCTTTTCTTAATTACTGCTTCCGATTTTGAAAAATAGGAGGAGTAATTTTCAGATTATTGAAACTCTTAATCTAAAAAGATAAAATTCTGTATTGTTTTTGTATATCTTATCATATAGAATCCTTCTTTTTTAAATTAGTTTATTTTCTATGAAACTTGTTTTTATAAAAAAAAAAAAAAAAGAATTATCCAGAAAAAAGTTAGTGGTATCACCTAATACTCAAGGCTTATACTAGTATTTATTGAATTAGTGAATATTGATTTGGAATGAATATGATTGAGTTTAGAGAGAGAGAAAAATCTATCTTGACATCCATTGCTTTGAGTCGTTTGATCTAGAATTGAAAAATCCAGTTAAGGCTCAATAATACCTTTGAGCTTATAACCAAAACTAAACTACTGTTTGATTGGAAATGCACAGATCATAAAGTGTCAACTAGCATACCGAACCAACACTTCTGATGTTCAGCAGAACCCTGCAAGTGCAAGTGACACTACAAGCCGCTCTCTCTTTTCGCGGTTCTCTTTCGTGTAGCGGATTGAATAACAGAAAAATGGTCTCCTGCAAGTGTTTACAATAGGCGTTGTTGCTTGATTATGCAAAGGAGATGGGAGTGTCATTGACATGATTCTTTTGTATAACATCTGCAAAAGAGCATATGGATATGTGCAAGAATTTTGGACTTACCAAATAGAATGGATTGTGGCCTTGAGGTTGAATACCATTATACCACTATGGATCATTGCAAGCTTCAATCAAGATCTCACAATGCTTAAATCATTATTATTTTCGGTGCAAAAAAAAAAAAAAGATTTATTATTTTTGTGAAAGGGAAAAGAGAGAACAAATTTCTTTTTCCACACGGCCTACACAGGTAATGTGTCAGACCTCGGAAGTGTGATCTCGACACATCTAGTCATGTTATATAGTCATGTTCATGAGCGAAACCGGCCTCTTTTGCGTATTAGGAAGTTAGGGTAACAGGATCAAGATTGGCTTCACCCTTTCTCTGCTCATGGTTCATTGTATTCTAGTTAAGTCAAAGCGCGAATTTTTGGAATCGTCAAACACGATCACGTTTACAGTTGACGGCTTTGACCATCCTCCGTTCATGATTCATCATTTGAGTTGAGTCAATACACGAGTTTCTGGGATTGTCAATCAGACACAAAATGATTAAGGTTTTTCAATAGCTTGTGGTCTAATTTCAGGTATAGGACTGATTTGACACAACTAAAAATAAAGGGACTAAAATGGAATGAAATCAAAAGTTTGGGATCAGAATAAAGATTTATACATTTCTCATTCGCACCCTTCTGTTTGGTAATCTCATTACGTGACTTCGTCATTCTCCAAATCGTTCTACATCAAAAATTGCTAAATCTGTTCTACATTTTCTGCTTGTCGTCTCCCCCATTGCTTCTTTCCACAACCATCAGGTACGGTTCTCTCTGCAATCCAGCTCAGGTAGATGTATGATTGAACAATTTTTGAGTCGAATCCAGTTCAGTTAGACGAACAATCTCAATTCCTGCAATCTTCTCCTTTGAACAGTAAATTGATTCTCCATATTTATTTTACTGCCAATTTGAGTTTACATACACATATGATGTATCTATTAAAAAATGGAAGATGGTTATGGATACAAAAAACAAGAAGCAAACCTGTTGAACTTAAATGCAATATTACGAGATGGGTCTTTTGAAATTCTATATCATAATCGACGAAAGCTTTGGTTTTATTATCTTTTGGAACTTTGGATGTAATGCCAAGTTTGGTTTTCAGGTAATTTCCCAGATGTTCATCCTTCTGGAACCACTGAAAACATATAACGTTTGGTTTTGTGAACCATAAAACTCAATTCTGTTCATAATAGGGTTTGGATCTATGATGTTGGTCATCTATACAGTTGATTTTATGTCTCCGGCTGATTCTTGTGCATAAGTTGATGTGTGCACATATTTGGTGGTATGGCAAACCATCTGTCGAGGATAATTTACCTCCCAAGCAAGTACCCAAAATTGACCTTTGCACAGATTTTGGTATTGGTTTTTGAACCCTCTATCTTTCTGAAGACGACCTACTTTACCTTTTAATTGATTTTGATCTCTTGCTGAAGTTGCTTTGCTTGTTGTTAGTTATTAGGGTTTTGTTAGATCTACTAGAATATCTACATCCTTTTATCGTTCATTAGAAGTGCTTTGTGGCAATTTGTTACTTTTTGGTCAATAGAAATCTGTTGTTATATTTTGGTGGTAAAACTCTCTACTGTCCATGCTGACAAGTTTAATTCGTCAGAGCACTTGAAAGTGAAGGCCAAATTTTACAGGAATTGGAAAGGATGAGCAGTGAACTGCCTAATCTAAAGAAGTGGATCATTTTGTACCCTCTATACATTAATTCAAAGAAAAGAGTAGCTGAAGGACGCCGCATTAGCATTGAGAAAGCATGTGAAAACCCTACTTGTGTGGAGATTGGTGACTGCTGTAAACATCTTGGACTTAACTACAAGATTGAGGTTTGTTCATATAGCAATTATTCTTTTGAGCTTTATTTATGTGCTCCCCACTCCCTACCTAGTTGGCATTTTGTATTGATGATATATTGTTTGAATTTGTATAGTTTGATAAAGCATATCCACGTGACTTTATGCAAAGAGGGAGACTGAGGGTGATGCTGAAACAAGAGGATGGAACTCCATGCAATCCTGCTATTTCTTCGAGTAAGGATGCTCTTCTCATTTCCCTTTGATATGCTATAAATCTTTCCTTTATCATAAATATGATGCTTAGTGTTTCTGTTTATTATGTTTGACGTGGTTAACATGTACATAATTTATATATGTCCCATAAATATAATTTGAGGGAGCTTGGTATTTCTCATAGAAAAAATCCAGCAGATGATGCATGTCAAACCGATTCAAATAGGTGTTCTTTTGCTTTTTCATTAGCGACGCATTCATGTATCACATTGCGCAAATGAATTGTAGTTAGCATTTAGCAGCATATTATACAAGTGTACGGTTGTAACAATTGAAAGAGTTAAGTTTGACAAGACCTTGATCTTGCTCCAATCACTAGATTCACTACCAATACTATGGTTGATGTGCTTTTTCTTAAATAAAGATTAGATGATGAGTTTCGCATCAGAAAATAGCTGCAACCTGAGCTTGGCTTTTTGAGTCCTCATTTCTTGGATATTTCATTCCATTTTCCCTAGTAGTGTTTTGCCTCTGAACTTGTGAAGTCCTAATATGCCTGTTGACTTCGGTAGAAATGGAAGCCAATGGATGATTAATTCTTTAAGCTACGTCACTTCATATTGCCATGATTTAACAGTCAAGCTGATGCTTCTCATCTATTATTTGACGACATGCATGCTTAATTCTGGACACCGTTTGGTAAAAGGATTATGTGAGATGCTAAGCATTAAGCTACTAGCTATGAATATTTAGGATCCTCCGATGTGATCTTGAGCCAATCTGTAAGTTTATCAAACTCAGGCTTAAGTTTAATGAAAGGGACGAATTGCAATTTATATGCATGCTGTTTTAAGGTTTAACATCTGTAATGCATCATGCATGCATGCAATTCACTCCTTAAAAATTAAGCCTAAGTTTAATAACCCAGGTGTTGGATAGAGCTGTGTTTTTAGGTTTCACATCTGTAATGCTGTTTTTAGGCTTTACTTTTCTCACATAATAGATGATGTCCAGAGTTAAGTACGCATGTAACAAAATGGTTTCCCGAATTTTGTATAACATTGATTTGATTCTGTCTTTTCCTGTCCTTTACGATGCTTTTAATGGTTTTGAAGGAAAACAGCTAATGCTCCATGTAGCAGAAATGGTACCTCGACACCATTTAAGAATGAAGAAGCAGGAAGCCTCGTCGGTATCTACAACAAATAATGCAGCTGCAAAATCTGGGAAGGGTGGAAAGAAGAAGAAATAGACTTTTACGAGATGCATGATAACACAGTTCGGTACATTTTCTTTTGAGTTGTGAGCTGACTTGAGTGTTTGATTATCCCTACCAATTAGGCATTGGATATTCTTCTGACGTTATACATGGAAGGATCAGATGATCACTCTTACTTTTGAAGGGTTGTGATTCATCTTTGCGGCTATGGTTCATATATACATGCATTTTTTTTTTTTCAGAATTTAGTAGTGCAAGGCACGGGGCATATAAGATGGAATTGCCCTGCAATAGATTTCTACAATTACTGATATTATAATTGAAGAAGCATAATAAGATTGATACTGCAATTCCCTGAATTTGATGAATCAAAGTTATCATTTTGCCATTTTTGCTGACAAATTCAGTCGAGGAAGGCACTGTGTTTATCAAATCATAGCAGTTTGTGTTACTATTTGTGAAAGATATCAACTTAAAAGAGGCATAGGCCTTTCGGGTTGGGTGGATTCCGGTTCAACCCATTTCAGGTTTTAGATACATGTGGTTTGACTTCGGCTCATTTATTTTCAAAACGAGCCGAATATAAATACATTATAAAGCTTGTGTAAAATTTAGGCTCATCACATACTCAACTTGTTTATAAACTTGTTTATAAACGAGCCGAGCTTGAGCATGTCAATGCTTGACTTGTTCGGCTAAAGCTCGTTAATCTAAAATAACACTATAGCGCCATTATATTAGTCAAGCTACTCAAGCACGGCTCAAAAGAAGTTCGGTTCGAGCTCGTTTATTTTCTAAACGAGCCGAGATTGAACATACTAACGCTCGCTTATAAACGAGCACTAATTTTGGGTTCTGGCTAATTTTGGTTTTTGATCAATTCAAGTTTAGTAATATATAATTGATACTAGAACGACATACCTCAAAGGTGGCAAAATAAGGCCTTGTAAGATGAGTTTTTCATTTGCAGAACCACCATAAGCGAGTGATAAAAGTTCACAGTAGTGTAGAAAAGGGAAGAAAACGTTGCCTATCATGCTTTTTATCAACAGAACAATGAGCAAACGCTTAAATAACATACATTGTATATTTTTGTATGCAAACAGTTGAGCTACAATAGATTTTATCTAAAATCTCCACATGCTCAAAGGCTTCACTTATCATTGTCATTACCTCCAAACTCAGTAGAATTCCCATTCCAATATGTGTTCCTATCATCATTCATATCATCTTCGTCGTGTTTCAGAGTGTGGATGTTACTCCCTATGCGAGACGACGTGCTTCTTCGTCTGATGCTTCCTTCATTACTTGTCATTGTCGTGGTCAGATTTGGAAACCCTTGGCCGGCTTCCCTTGATATGCCACTCGGTGGAGATTCCTGAGTTGAAGAGTCAGCACTAGCGCCAACATAAGAGAAAGGATTCACGTATGACAGCATTTTTCTAACATACGAAAAGTATCCTCCAACTCTTCCAGTTGAAGAATCGGTATCAGCAGAGAATCTTGGGGTATTGGAAGAAGATCCCCTTTCAACTTGATGCAACGCTCGCTGATGTGGAACAACTACTAATCCTTGTCTGTTAATTATGCCCAGCTCTGACAATGATTTGTCGAGATCTGTACACCATGAAAGTAAACAGTAACTACTAGAGCATCTGCATTCTAGAAACTGATAGTTTCTTCAACCATTTCTTATCATAAAAATAAAAATAAATGTCAGATATAATTATAAACGAAGGTGATGAGTGGAGAGAAGCATCTCAGGGAAGAAATTCAATCTAACACATTTCCTACCCAACTCCACAAATCAAGATGAATTTAGATTTTTATTTTTACTTTTTGCCTAAATGTAGAGAGTTAAGTGGTTCTTTAAATAATTTATAAATAACAAAAATAATTGAAGAAACTTGGTGAATTTTGGGAGGAAAGAGGTTCTTAAAATATTTTTGTGAATTAAAAATAAACAAAAATGTCAGATAAGAAAAAATTTCAAGGTTTTGGGATGAAGATGCTCTAACACTAACTTAAACCTCATCTGACATCTCTATTCACCATGCATACACGGATGCATACAAACCAACTGCAAAGCAAGATACGAACTTTGTATAATTATAGCATACCTTGGTCCTTGAACACCTTGCGAGGATAAGGAATGGCAAGATCATACGAACCATTGAAGTCCGCCATGTTACTATCCACATAGCCTTTGACCAATCTCAGGGCATCAATCTTAAGAAACTTATCTTGTAGATTTGCACCAGTAGGCAAGCGGATATTCAACAGAAGCTCTGATGATGTATCATCATTGACAACTGAGCTTGAATCCCCCATTCCTGCCGGTACAGAAGGCTCATCAAGAAGGTCACCCTTTATTTCCCGGTTCATCAATTCGGAAGGATATTTGGCAGCATCCTTTCTGTTGGAACATTCCTCTTCCACATGACAGGGCTTGGAAACTTCATGATGGTCCTGACCAGTGGCTGCAGGGTCTCTGTTTGGTTCCCGGACTTTAACAACTTCATTTGGGGGAACAGACTGCTCATTGTTGTCCGTCTTCATATCCTTCTGCTTTGGCAATTCTTTAGATCCCTAGACATACAAAGCAAAAGAAGTACATAAATATCAATATAATAACATAAACTCTAAAATGCATTGACCAAAATGTTACTAAGCAACTAATTACCAAAAGAACATGATCATCATCATCTCTATCTTCGTCCATCGCCTCAGGAGAAGCCAGCTGTGCAGACCCTGAGGGTTTGCTAAGCTTTTCTGAAGGTACCGGTGAACTGGAACCTGAAGATTCACCGTCCTTGTGAGGAACAGAGGTGAGTGTAGAAGTCTCATTGAGTGACTGATCAATTTTCTTTGAAGAAAGTGCTGCAGTCAATACGGTAGCAGTAGTTTCCTTCAAAACAACAAGCACATAACCAGTCACGTTTCCAACAGAGGTTGACTTTATAATCCATTGAATTTTTGCAAGACACGCAAGTCTAGAACACATTGGGAGTTTCTTGCGGTACTTGCTCTAGTAGTGAGGCTTATACATGGATGATCAGTAACCAACTTTTGAGTTCTCAAGAAGATGGCTTAGTCTATACGTAACTAAGATTTTCACATTGAAGGAAATGCATGAAAATTTTATAAGGTGTTCTCTTAAATCACCCTAGTCTTACACTTCAAGAGTTCAAGGTGGGTCAATACAGGGGGAAATTGTTTGACATTCTGAGTTTTTTAGTTCACATGTCACTTTCTAGTTCTATTTTATTTCAGTTATTGGCAATCCAATTTCTATCGTTGTTCTAATACATATTTCCAGTACCTAGTTTTTTAGTCTCTTTCTCCTTTTTTTCCCTCTACTTTCTCTTCTTTTTATTCTTTTTTTTTTTTTGGAGTTATTTATTGGTTTTTCTATAATAGAGGGACCATCTTTATTTATTTGGTTTTTCTATTTTAAACCGAGACCAATTTACAGCTTGTATTTCTTCAGACTTGACATTGAATTACAGAGCTCGGTTTCATAAGTGGATGAACTGCAAGATTCTTACTTTTCAGATTTCTATCTCGTTAATTTCATTGTTCCGGTCCTAACAGGGTAGTTAATTCAAAATCTGTTCGTTTGCAGGTTTGATAGTGTCTTTGAATTCCTAATAGCAGGTTAATGCTACCTTCTTCTGACACTAGTTCCATCCCACCAGTGCATGGGATTTTTGAGACACTGATACCAGTTGTTGTAGGTATAATTTTCAGTGCTTTAAGTTATGAAGAATGTAAACTTTGCTTGACTAAACAAAGTAAAGAAAAGCTATGCAACATAGAAAGCCATATAATGTTTTCTAAACCCATTACATATTAGTCCAACATCACTACTGTAAAACTTATTGGAAACCTGAATATGAAGACTCAGCCAAGCCTTCTCTATGCTGGAGATCAGATTCTCAGGACTAATACATCCATCTGAACAACAATAAAGGTAACTTAGTATGTACGTATATGCATAAGTTAGAGTGGAAACAAGTAAAAATAGAAAGTGGGAAAGAAACTTAATGAAATAAAAGTATATACCATTTTGCCAAAGAAGCATGCCGTTGTAACCAACTGCATTGATGCATGGAGAAGATTTCTGTGGATCTGTATGGTTCACACTTAGATTAAAGAAAACTCATTTTTCAAACAAATTAATTTCAGATGAACCAGGATGAAACAAAAGTTCAAACAAGACCTCACTCTCCCACAAGGACAGCCTCATTCTCTTTAATTCCACAAACGTTCATTAAATTACTAAAAGAAAAAAGATCAACATTTAAACATGACCACAACGGCCATCAAAACTAAAGTACTCAATTCCTGGCACCCTCAACTAAGAATACAAGTACCACTTTTCATTACTTTTTTTAACGTAAAGGATGTCACATATATCAAAACATATACTAGCAACAGAGATAACATATTTAGCAAATAAATGAAAGCAGAACGTGAAAAGTAGGGGATACATATTGCAGAGAAATTGGTTGCATCAGTAGTTCCTTCTGGAAGGTGCAGTAGGACACAGTACTTCGTTATACATTCAGCCACCTGAATGCAGCAAGAAGAAAAATCAGTGGAGGCTTCTTTGCTGACTTGAAAAGGCATAAAGCTCAAACACTATATTGTAAAGATGAGATGAGTGCAAGAAAGATGAAATACACGTGAATCTAGCCATACTGACTTCTCCAAGCGAACGGAGTCCTCATTTTCACCTGTAAGATGTTATAACTTTAGATTCTTATTGCACTAGATTTGATCAGAATAACTTATAAGAAAAAATTACCCTGATATTGATATGGAATTCTCTTTGCAATAAGAAACTGAGATAATATTGAGACGGACTAAAGGAAATCAGAACACACCTGAAATGTAAACTACAAAAACCTTTCTCTGGTTTTTGGCTTCCATAATAGCTTCAGGGATGGAACCAGAGAAGGTTAGTAACGAGAGAGGTTGCTCCATCTGCCAATGACAAAGCAACAATTCAACAACTAAGCTACCACAAAATTTAGCAAATAGGCAACTGTAAATTCAGAATCAGAAACAAAACTGACACAATATAGACTATGATAAAAAGAAAACTAAAAAGGTCGGATAGCATTGACAGAATATTATCATACAGCAATCAATCAAGAGATCAACATTTACTTCATTTTTCTCCCTAAGTTATCCATTAACTCCATTTGAAATCTGAATTCCATCACAGAGCTAACCAAGAACAGTAGGGAAAAATAGGGTTACAAACTTACAACTATATGAATACCTCAGTATCTATAAATTACGTCAAGAAGTGATCCACTCAAATCTGGCAAAAGATTTCTATTTACTAAATATTGCTGAACAAAATCATATTTCAGCTTCCAGAACACCTCAATTCACTTCGATTTTCAATGTGAAACACAAAGTTCTTAAGAAACTCAATCATATAAGTGCCCAATAACATCATTATTGTGTAATCCCATCATCATAAAATAAGTGCAAATCCAGAACGAAAATCGGTAAAATTTAGATCACCCGATTACGCAGTGGAAGAATTCGATAGATTGATTAACTTGACAACAAAAAATCGAAAAACGAAAAGTAAACAAAGGAAGCTAGAAGAACGAGAGGGGTAGGAGAATTACTGCAGTCGAAGAACTAAGATTCCGATTCGAGGGCGTACGCAACTAGGAAGCTGATGATGAGCCGTCGCCGCGACTCGCGAGCTCGATAAGTCTATTTTTCTCTTTCCTTCCTAAAAAAGTTTACTCTCCTATAGGTTATATTTAGGAAATTCCATTTGCTACACTGTAGTTAATGAAATTTACGATTGGTAGCAAGTGGTTTCAAGAATACCAGTCGGTGCCCTCGTAATTAGTCATGACTCATGACCAAAGGATTTGTTGATTTTTTGTTCACTATCGAGCTCTTTTTTTTCCTAAACAATTTAAAATTGTCTCAATTATTAAAAGTCTCTCACTTTCCAAAGGATTCTTTTGTTAACTATATACTTCGTCGTATGACAAAGCATATAGTTATACACAAGTGTGGACCCTATTATGACAGCGTTTATAATTTATCAAGAAAATATTGTAACAAATATTTTTAATTTTAAGTTTTATTTTTTTTATTTTGTTGTTAGCAAAACCATCACATTTCTTCTTTCTATTTATAATTTTTTCTATTTATAATTTTGAGCTCAAGTTCATATCATTTTTTTAAAAATTAACTCCGATGCATCTCACGGTGGTCAAAACATTTTTTTAAACTCGATGTCGCCTAAAAGGCTAAAAAAATCCCGCCAGAAAACGCCAAAACTGACTCATTACTAAATTATCTACCTAACAATTATGTATATTTATTGTTGTTGTATACATGATTTTGAAGGCAAAAATAATCTCAATCAACCTATGGTCAGGACGGAGAAAAATGAAGATGCGTTTATTGTTTAGTAACAAAATTGACATTGTATAAAAAAAACAAAAAGGTTAAGAAACTTTTTTTTTTTAAATGGAAAGCGGTTTAGATTGGACTATCTCCTAGAGGTAGTCCAACCTAAAGCATCATTTCGGATGAGAACACGAAGTTCGGGGTCTTCAGAAAAATTGGTGTTGGGGGGTCGAGTTTCCCATATGGGTCAATGGTCAGCAACACAATCTATTTCTCTGAAAATATGTCTGATACGGACCTCGTCAAAGAAACGAAGATCCAATCTGGAGTCGGATATAATCATCTCGACCTCCCACGGGCAACTCCACAAACCTTGGAGTGCCTTGATTACACACAAGTTATCACCTTAGCTTTTATAACCGAATTGATTTTTATTTTTTTTGCGTCGATGCTAACAACATCACCATTGTGATTCCGAATTACAAATCCAATAGATGTTATTTTCGAATCGAATTTTGAACCATCCAAGTTAAGTTTGAAGAAAAAAGGTTAAAAACATTGAATGCAAAAAAATCAAGAAAAGATTAATGTTGATGATTAAAAGTTATAAATAAATATAAAAAAAAGAAAAGAAAAGAAGAAGCTCAAGGGCTTAATCAAAGCCACAGCCTTCTTTCTTATCACAACCAAAGCTTGGTTGTTTTCTTTGATATACCAAATCCCAGCCTAGGAAGCAACATCAACAGTTGCAAAGAACTATCTTATTACTACCCTCAACCAATCCCCCTTTTTATCCTCCTTTACCGCCTTGTCAAGAATTCAAATCGAAACAACCATCAGTGCATTTGTTCCTGCTCTAGCAAAAACAATGCTGGTTTACAGTCAGCTGCATTTCCATACTTAGATGTCGAGTATTTCCTATAAACTCCTGTCAATTTCCCAGTCCCTGCTCTCTGGTGGTAGCCCACCATCAACCTTGAACACTCTCTGCAAATCATCAACAAAAATAAACCATCAATGTTGTAATTCTTTATAGAATTTAAGTTTGGTCAACTGATTTAACATGGGTTTTTGGAGATATAAAATGGGTAAGTGATAGAATTATGGAAGAAGAACTTACTGTAGCTGATCTTCTGAGTAATTAGAATACCATTCACATGTTTTGTTCCATTGCTTGAAGCCATAAAGAGCAGATTGAGCTGTATAGATTGCAGCTGCTGCTAGAAGTGATGGTGGGTATCTCAGCATTTCATACTCCACCATTGATAGCTCAATTACGAAGAAGGTTAGAAGCTCAAGCTATTCCAATCCAAAAAAAACACAATCATCAGTAATGAATTAACTAAACAAAGGATTTACTGCCTAATTTTCAGTACTAACCTTCTTGTCAGATTCAGCAGCCTTGAGAAACCTTCTCAAAAATACAAATGGAGTTGGTAATGCCATGTTGAATTGCAATTTATTAAGCATCAACTTTTCCTATCAGGAAAAAAAAAGAAGAAAAAGATTAGTGTACAAAATAAGGTCTAAGTTTAACAAAATTGATTGATTAGGGTTTAAGGTTGTACCATGTCAAGCAATTCCTTTCTTGTGTAAGCCTTGTCTGATATGAAAATCAGATCCTCAACGACTGGAACTGAGACCTCTTCATACTTACAAGCTAAAAGCATGGCTACTAATCCAACTAATTGAAGCTTCTTCCTCGCCACTGAATACTTAGCTAGAAATCTATCTATAATGTTTACTGTCAGAAACAGGGTCTCGTCTCTCAGATCAAACTTGTAGTGAACCTCAACTAGCCAGTCAATAAGTATAGCTCTCATTTTCTCATTAATGTCAAATTGTTCTGACATATAATCTTGTGTAGCACAGCTAGCAACCTACAAAATTTGAACAAAAACCCAGAATTAGAAATTAAAAACCCTAATCCTAATAAAATCAACTATGTTGTTAATCATAGATTAATCACCTCCATTCTTGTGTAGTAGGCATACAGATCTTTCACATAGGTTGAAACTGCAAGGGAATTCTTTGCATCACATGCATCGATATCGATTACGGGTTCATCAAAAATGTCATCCTCTTCCTGTTTTATGCATAAGGTCTTATTAGAAAATTGGCTTAGTAGCAGCAAATTGGGATTTTGCTGTACAGAAAGAAGTAATTGGAGATTACCATTTGGTTTTCGTCACTAGATAGTGAATTTGTTTGGTCTGGAGACATCGGAACTGATTGATCTTCATCTATGATTTTGCATTCCTCAATTTTCTTTGCAATTTCAACTGGTGGGTCTGGTTTATGTTGCTGTTGTTGGGATTTTTGAAGCTGAGCAGCAAACTTCCTGAAATTACAAAGATTATCTGAACATTAGAAGAATCAAATTCGAATCACAAACTAATTAATCTTTATGAATCTGATCATACTAACCTAGTTAGAGGTCTTTTCATTGGATTTGGAAGGTTCTCATCATAAATGGATAGCTCCCTGCAACCAAAGAGTGAATACAAATCAAGTCTATGGTCCAAAACATATCAAATTATGAATAATATATCACCAGATCAAGAATGTTGATATACCTTGTCATGGATCTTTTGTTGACAGCGCTAGGGTGACGTTGAGTATCAGCCGCCACTAAATTTTGGTTAATTTGACCTAAAGCTCTTCTACCATTACGCTTGTTGATCTCACCTCCAAAATTTCTTGTTCCCATTTCAGGTCCACCTTGAAATTTTCAAATAGACCCAAATTCAGCATATTATCAAATCCTTCGTGCAATCATAAAAATCAAGAAAGAAATTTCAGAGCTTTCAGCCTAAAATCAAGAACCCGGATTTTAAATTCAATAATACCATGTGGGATTGTGGGTTTGACAAAGGGAAGATTGTTCTCATCTGTTGCCATTGTAAAAGACGCCATTGTTGAAGGCTTGAATTGAATCTTGAAAGTTCAAAACAAGAATGGCGAAACCCTAAACTAGAATGAAATGGTGAATGAGAAGAAGAGCATGGGGAGGGGGTCTCTCTTCTGTGAATGGCTTGAATCTGAGATTTAAGAAGCCTCGGGTAAAGAAAGCAAAAGAAAAAGGAAACGAATAGTGACTTAAAACGGAAACAAGGAGGAGTGTCTGGAAACTCTCTCCTAAAATTTCAAATCCAACGGCTAGTGTAATGTGGCCGTTGGGTGTGTTTTTATTTTTTATATTTACTTTTTTATATGTTTAGGGGAGCCAACTAGCGAGAGCCGCAGGCCTGCGCTGTAAATTTTGTTTTCTTTTTTATTTTAGGGAAATAAATTATAAATGCTAACGGTCACATACTTACATTGCACATTAAAATACACATCACATGGCATGAACTTTACTAAATAACAAACTAGATAAAGGAAGCCTTTTTATTAAAAGTAACATAATACTATAAAGATCTTTTTAAGTTATTATGATTATTTATTTAGGAAAATATATCAAAATTATATGAATTTTGTTTATCTATATACTACTATAGGGTGGGTAATAAAGATTAAGTGTCTCGCTAAAAACTTTTTTTTATAAAAATCATTAAAAAAATTCTATCTAGATTATATTTACTTCCATTATTATTTAAATTAAATAATATATATCTATTTAAGTTAAATAAAACTTTTATAATTAGACAATTTTTATGAAATAAATATTTTCTTTCATTTTTATCACAATATCTATTTAAATTATATTTTAATTTTATTGTGATTTCATTCCAAAAAAAAACATACAACTTCTATATATATATTTTTTATGTTTTAAATTTTTACAATCAATCTTTTCTATAGAAAAAAAAAGGTTACATCGAGTTAGAAGATAGGCAAACAACAAGTTGCGTTGTTATCCCTTTATAGATAGCAAAACCGATCATCCTAAAAACTATGACTGAAGACTTGAGAGACACAACATTACCATGTAACACTCGTTGCACCCTCTTGAGAATCTCGACGGCATCGGGAACAAGAAACAGTAACGTGACAAAAGCGAATGGAATAAATACATGTTAGTTTTCAATGAAAGCCCTTTTATTCGCAAAGTCCGCGTTGCGGACCGTTTTTCCCACAACAAAATGTCCGCTACCCAAAAAGACCAAGAGAGACCCCATCAAATCAATACAAGCATGTTTTTCACCGATTCATCCAAACGCTAACACTAAATTGTTTATATTACATATTACATTTTTAAAAAAATTAATTACATATTAATTTCGTTGTAAATATAACTTTTTTAATTACATATTACATTTAAATTTTTGTTTATAAAATTAAAATATATATAAACTTTAATTTTAAAACTTTATAAAATAAAATAAATTGTTTATATTAGATCAACTCGATTAAGGTACGAGAATTAAACTAGTTTAGGATTAATAATAAAATAAAAGCTTGAAGTAATCATACAATCTTACACTAAATTGAAATATTCAGAATATAATTTGTGTTACCCTTAAGCAAATATTTTAAAGTTAGGTATTATATTGTATAATTCTTTAACATATGAAGAGTAAGGGACACTCTTTTCAGTACAGACGTGTAGATTAATATTTTTACAAGATAATAATTATAAACTTATAATGTAATAGTTATTAAATTAGACTTTTTAACTATGTCCTAAAGTTGTAGGTTAAAAATCATTTACATGAAATAATGTAATAGTTGATAACCAAAGAAGAAAAGATATTAGGATTAAGGGGTCATTTTGGAATGATATAACGCGAGAATCTATACTTTGAAAAAAAGAAAAAAAAAATCTTGAAAGTCTATATTTTGGTAAATTTTTCATTAGGAATTTCACACAATAAATCAATTATTTTAAAACTAATGACTTATATTTTACAACACAATGGTCTGTTTTTTAATTGTACATATTTATTAAAGAATATTTATATTTTAAATAGCCATGTTATTGGTATATTTTAAAACCTATTGTTAGTATTATATGAAAAGATTACATATAATATTTTTGAAAAATTTTGGACAATGTATGGACTTTAGATTTTTTCGGACGTTATTCACTAATTTTTCAGATTTTGGATGTTAGTATTGAATTTTATAATTCTTTAAAATATGTCATTTTACCGTACATAAATTAACAACATTTTGAGAGAAGAAAAAAGAGATAATTGTTATTTACTATTTTTATTAATAATAGTTTTGAATGTATAAATAACTTTTAAATGAATAACTAATCATTATCCAAAAAAAATTTAAAAAAAATTACTTTAAACATAATTCAAAAAAAAAAAACAGAAACATTATCCAAAAATTTAAAAAAAATCCAAAAAGATTTTTTTGTGTGTGGGCACACACATACGCTCTTGGTTAAGTGCAGGGCATTAGTCAAAAGGGTGAAGGCTCCCATGCACTTTTGAACCCATTTTAAAAATGAAAAAAAAAATACCTTAATTATTATAATTATTGGAATTTGGATCCTGAGTACTGATTACTGACTCATGGCCACCAATAAACACTAAACCAGAATAAATTTAACATTAATGTTAATCAATATTGCGTGAATGAATGTATGTGGGTGTTTTTTAATAGTCAAGGAGCGCCTGTGTTACATAATGGGGGCTTAACCATCTTGCATATCTCCTAATTAAGGTTAATCACGCCATTATTTACTCATCCTATCTTATTTTTTAAAAACTCTTTTGTGCATCCTTTGTACCACATTCGGTGATAATATGTGAAAATCTGTCAGTGATAATTCAGAATCTTTTTCTTTATGGTGAAAATATTTTCAGAATCTGATTCCTAATTTGCATCCAAATAAAGTTCGGTTTTTCAATTTTCTTCATAAAGTATGACAAACGACAAATAACTTATAAATTAGAATTTATTTTACATAAAATTTTCCTTTTAATTAGCATTTTTATATCTTTTCAAGAAAATCATATTCTGTAAGAAAAACAAAATTAATACAAATTATCATGGTGAACAAAAATATAAACATTAAAAATTACTTACCCATGTACAATATATCGATTCATAAATTAATTTTAAAACGAGTTTTTTTTTGTTGGTACTATGAGGTAAGGGCTTAAGCAGGATCATCTCCTCGAGACTTTTCTTCCTAGAGCATTTAAAACGATGAGAGCATCCACAACAAGCGTGGATGACGACGAAGCAAGCGGAGCGTCATGGCTCAGGTCCGCAAGCTTATCAGCGCGACCAAATGTGTTTGATTGAATTGATAATTGTCAAGTTATCCCTTCAATTTCAATTATATTAACACTCAAATCACATGCCCTAACAAGACCTTCTTTAAGTGCACATGTTTCAGCATGAAGGACACCACATCGTCCATAGCCTAAGGCCACAGTCTTTGCATGGTGGTCTCTTAGGATAAATCCAAAGGCAGCATTCTCATTATCATGTTTAGATCCATCAAATTTTAGTTTAATATAGCCCCTAGTTGGTTTGCACAATTGTTTCGGATATCGTTGGTTTTACTTTGTTAAAAATACATTGATTACTTGCAAACCATAAGTTCCACTAGAAAAATGTTAAAATGATGAGATCCTTGATTTCTAATTCATTACGGACCATCTCAAACGCCTTAGCCATACATTGATTATAATCAAAAATCTCTTTAATTGTTCTCTTAATAGTACTGGATTTAATATTATTTGTTAAGAAACAACATCCAAAGAACAGATGACGAGCTGACTCATAAGAGTGACCACATAGAGAGCAGGTCATGGGAACAAGAATTTTTTGTTTTTGTAAATTTTCTTTTGTGGGTATTCCATTCATTGATAATTTTCATAGAAATTTTTTTTTTTTTTGGCATAACATTCAATTCTCAAATCCAGGTAATAGGGTTTTCATCAAAACTTTTCATCTTATATAAATATTCATGGTCGATCTCGTAGAAAAAGAACCATTCTCCGACGGATTCTAGTATAATCGATCTTGGATGAATGATTTAGGTAATTGATATTCTTTAATCACATTAATAATATCCAAAGGAAGGATTTCAGACAATATGAAATCTAATTTTTGAACATTCCACTTATTATTAATAATATAATTACTAACAACTTCATTATTATTAATAATACTATTCACTTTGCGTAAATTAATAATTGGTTGATCAAAACTCCATTTATGATTCTAAACGAGTAATGAATATACTATATAATACTAAAGTAGAAGGGAATATGACCATGTCTCATTCCCGTATTAACTCACGTCACTTTTGCCACCATTATCGTACTAATTCACATCGAATTTTGTCACTTGTTATCTTTAGAGCGTGTCATCTCATTTTATCATGTTTTATTTTCTAATTTGATATAAACTTAGTGTTATTTGAAAGTAAAACTACCTTATAAATTTGATCTCATATCAATTTGTATCAGTTATGATTATATAAAAATTTAATGTTATTGTTTATATAGTTATTGATTTTTTATAAAAAAATATGTTAAATTTGACAATTATAGAACAATATTATCCGATTATATATTTTTTTATTAATATAACATTATTTACATTGAGCTAGAAGGTAGGCGGGCAACAAGTTGTGCCGCCAACCTTTTCTGAATAGCAAAACTCATCCTTCTAAAAACTACGTCTGGAGATTTGGGAGACACAACATTACCATGCAAGATCTTTCGCACCCTCTTGAGAATCTCGACGGCATCGGGCACAAGAAAACCACAAACGTGTCAAAAGCGAACGAAAGAAACACGTGTTGGTTTTCGATGCAAACCATTTCATGCTTAGCCACATTCGCAAAAGCCGCGTTGATGGTCGTCTTACCCACAACAAAAGGCCCGTTACCCAAATTAACCAGTGGAGATACCCATCAAATCAATACAAACATGTTTTCCGCCGACCCATCCAAAAACTAACACATCCGCATGCCTCAACGTAGATCTCCCTTCACATACACAAAAGCTGCGTTGAGGGTCGTCTTACCCACAACAAAAGGCCCGTTACCCAAACTAACCAGTGAACCGCATGCTCCCAAAAGCATCAAAAACCCTCAGACAATTGGACATATGACAAATCACATCAACTAGGAACAAAGGAATTATAATGCGATGCTTAAGGATCGTGCGATATTCAACCAGATACACACAGTATTCAAGCCCCCTCAATAGGTATGGAAAGAAGGAAGTTTTGGCTATGAGCTGACTGCAAAACACTTAAAAATGGTTTTTTTGACTTACTGGAAAGAGCACTCGTCAAAGCATGTTGTGCTTTGGGGGACGGTGTTCTTGACAGCAAAACCAGAAAGATCGAAACTAGGAATAGAATCTTGAAGATTGTCCAATGCTGCAAAAAAAACTCGGAGCCCATATCAACTACTCTATTGTCTCGCAAGATGTGGTCTTGAAGGGTACAAGATTGCGCCATAGAGGCCACAAAAGCAAAAGAAGAAGTCTACATAACTGAGTATAAACCAAGACCCCCAAAACGAATAGGCAAAAAAGCAAGCCGCCACTGAAGATCCAAAAGAAGAACCCCCACAAATCACAATATCTTCGACCGATCTACGGAATCCATAATCAAAGTAAGTTGTTCCATTGGACAATCTTCAAGTTTGTAAACCTTTTAAAAATATTGATTATGACATATTATAAAACTTAAATTGTAAATTAAAATTTTCTTGTTTTTAATTTTTTTATAATTAAGAAATTGTAACTTTCCTTTAAAAAAAGGTAAATTCATGATCTTATGATTTTTAAATTCGATTTTACATAATTAAAAATATATTTCTATATTTTACATATTAACTTTCTTAATGAGTACTTTGATTATATCCCGTAAATTTAATTTTACATAATTATAATTATATCCCGTAAAACGTGTAAGAATTTAGAAAACAATTTCTTCCCATAACTTTAATATTTTAAGAAAAATAATTTACATGATATATATACAATAAACTATTTTTAAGAATAACATACTATAATTATAGAAAACAAATATATTTATAATTTGTTCATGTATTTTATATTGCTTTTATATAAACCATATTAATAATTAGTCTATTTTCATTATCTTAGTCTGTATGTGATTTAGGTTCATTATTAACATTTTGTGATTTATCTTTATCGATTAACTTTCATTGGTCTTAATTTTCTACAATATCA
Source organism: Fagopyrum tataricum (assembly GCA_002319775.1). Taxonomy (NCBI): domain Eukaryota; kingdom Viridiplantae; phylum Streptophyta; class Magnoliopsida; order Caryophyllales; family Polygonaceae; genus Fagopyrum; species Fagopyrum tataricum. The sequence goes on from CM008284.1 coordinate 2,659,246, forward strand.
TATCTTATATAAATATTTTTATTTCATAAAATTATATTGTTGAATTTAGATATTTCTTTAGTTGTAAAACAAAGTATTTTTATAATAATATAAAATATATTTTAAACTTCAAGCCAAATTTACGTACAAAGCATGGGTATTAAGCTAGTTGTCACCTATTTTTAATTGATCGGTTGTCCAACTCCCATCACCAATAACATTTATAAAAAAATTAAAAATCAAGCATAAGCCATTGTTTGAAAAATAAAGGGTTAAATTGGAAAGTAGGCCCTTTTTGTATAAATAAACACTAAGTAGGCTCCTTTTTATATCAATAGACAAATTAGGCTCCATTTACTTATCTTTAAAGATTAAATGAAAGGGCAAATTAGGAATATGAAATTACTTAAGTCAAGCCCAATTGGTTTAATGAAAGCCCAAACTCAATTGTTTTAATGAAGGCTCAAATGTTTTAATAAAAGACAAGTCCAATTAGCTTAATGAAAGCCCAAACCCAATTGTTTTAATGAAGGCTCAAATGTTTTAATAAAAGCTCAAGTCAATTGGTTTAATGAAGGCCCAAGTGTTTTAATAAAAACTCAATTGTTTTAATAAAGGTTACGTCAGATACACAAGCTTCGGAAAGGGTCCGATACACAAGCTTCGGACAGGGCCCGATACACAAGCTTCGGACAGGGCCCGATACACAAGCTTCGGACAGGGCCCGATACACAAGCTTCGGACAGGGCCCGATACACAATATTGATACACAATTTCAAATACACACTTCCGTTATTTACAAAAGTATGTCGTTTACACAAGGTCAGTTACACAAGTCTAAGCTTCAAATACACACTTCAGTCGTTTACAAAAGTCCGTCATTTACACAAGATCAAATCACACAAGTTTAAGCTCAATCGAGTTACATAAGCCCATTCGAGTTACACAAGTTGAAGAACAATCGAGATACACAAGTTCAATCGCAATCGTGTTGCCTCGTACTGCCAGTTACCTCCCCTTGCTTGAAGCTTATCCTAAAGTGAATGTATTAAAACCGTTAACATTTCAAAGTTAGAGGTTGGGTTCCGAAATTCGATCAAACTCATACGCATTATGTAAGGGCTTTAAAATCAAAGTTACTAATAATATCAAAATTTAGGTAAATAAATTGAAAACTTAAATAAGTAAGTACACGAGAACAAAGGATTATATACTTAAGCTAAGTAACTACAACTATTGAATGCAAAAACATCGTATAAATTTATACATAAATACAAACATAATGGAAGATAATTTATAACAATGACAAGTAATCGTAAAACAGTCAATTAAGTGTGTAATCATAATAAAATAAAATACATAATCTGTTAAATCCATAAAAATAATGAAACACAAATACAATACTTCTAGTCATAACCATGCCCCCTCATCAACATATCTAGTTATCCATGACTATGGTTATATCTCTTCCTTTATAATAATCCAATTATATCGTTAATGCAAGCCTCATCAACAAGTAGTGGAGATGGCATTTGTCAATGAGAGACACAATTCAGAAATTAGTGCAGAGATCGGTAACAATCAAGTTGTTCTGAAGCAGCAACTTGACACTATAGTGCAGCAAAACGCATCTCTTGAAGCACGATTCAGCCATGTCCACCAAGCTCTCAAGGAATGTGTAAGGCAGCCCAGACTCGCTAAAAAAGAACAAGACCGAAAGATCACTGAAGCTCTAGTTGATAAAAGCAAGGAATTTCATTGTTGAGCTTCAAGCTCAGGTGGAGGCTTCTACTACAAGCTCTCCTGTGTAGATTGATCCTAAGATCCACCTCAAGCTTGAGTTTTTAGAAAGAGAAAATCAAAAACTTGAGCATGAACTCGTAATTCAATCCGAAGAGTGATGTTAGGACCATAGAGAGAGATTTGAGGACCAAGGCTGCTGAAACAGTTAGCAAGCAGCACTTGGAGTAAGAGATAATGGCTCACCGATCGGAAATGTCGATTGTAAGTTTCGTTCTGTACATGCCAACCGAAGTAAGAAACATCAATCACTAGTTTCCCTCCGGATATTGCTTTGGCTGTAGAAAATATATTTGAGCTAGTTAGGGAATCACGTGATCAATAAAAATATGAAGGATTAACAAAACAAGAAGTCAAGTCATCATAGTCAACCTCTCTTTACCAAAATACAATTTACAAGGCCCAATTTCAGAGGTTTTTGGGACTTGTTCTACAGATTGATCTCCAACTTAATTAAGTTTTAGCCTTAATTTCATAATATATTGAGTTCAAATCTCTTACTTCAGTCAATTCTAGAACTTACAATCGACATTTTTCCTATGAGATTTGAGGACCAAGGCTGCTGAAACACTTACAATCGACATTTCCCCTATGATATTGTGAAATGTTACACTTTTGGCCGAGAAGAAATAATAGCTCATCGATCGGAAGAGGAAGAAGAGGCCGGCGATGAGGACAACGGTGGGGATGAAGACGTCCCCGTAAGAAAGAAGAAAGGTTGATCGGCGAAAATGGAAGGAGAGAAAGGGATAGAGTTGCAGACCAGCGGTGGATTTGAGGGTTTTTTATAACTAAATTTAGTTTTTATTTTTTTCATTCCACTTATACCCCTCTAACTAGTGAATTTTAGATTTAAAATTTATAATTAAAATGAAGGGGCCTTCTTTGTATCAATAATACAAAAAGAGCCTTTCTAGCTCATTATTCTCAAAAAAAAATCATAAATTTTTTAAACCCTTTTTCGGGTATAAAAGGAATTAAATTATGAAAAGTTTGGTAATTAGGGTGCTGCTTTTTTGAACCTAACCGTAAAACTGGACTAACCGTTTTTTTAACGGTCCACACCCGGATCATGTCCATATCCAGCTATAAGGTAATTTTCGATCTAGTTCAATACCGGAAGAAAAAATTGGAAATCTGGACCAAAATTAATTTAAGAAATAAACTAAAAACTGGAAATTTCTAAGAGAAATATATTAGATGGATTCGGGTTGAACAAAATTTTTGGTCCCGTGTCCAGATTTCTGAAAACTCCGGTCCTCCGAACCTAGATCATCTGATTTGGAATTTGAAGTGGTCGACCCTACTGATAATAATTTGTATTATGTTTGAAAAACAAATTTATCCAATAAAAAGCAAGTATAAAACCTATGAAATTTAATTTTTTTGAGAAAACGCATTTTTTCCCATCAAAATTATAAAATTTATCTCTGACAATTGGTAACCTAAGATGAATGACAAATCTAAGAAAATATTGTTTAATAATATAGAATTTTTGAACTAATGAGATTATAATATATAAAAAATACTAGTAAAATTTGTGTTCCATAAACATTATTTGAGAATTACAAAAAAAAAATGAACTGTGAACAAAGAAATTTAAACCGCTAATATAAATAATTTAAACTAAAGTTGTAATCACTATAAAACATTTCATGAAAAAGATTAAACGTTATCTGAGAATTGTAAAAAAAAAAACAAAAAAACTTTAGTTTCATTTTCAAAAATCCGAACATTTTTAGTCATATTCTATATATTAATTCTCGTTCATATTTTATCAACATACAGTTCATCTCTTTATAATTTCGTATCAGAAAAATCGCTATAATACATGATATAATTCTTGAACTTATCGTGAACTGACATTTGATCCTCGGTGTTATTATTCTATTGATATCATTATAAAATTGTCGGTGGAGTTCTAGTTATTTTCGCCAACATGTGCATGATAATTTTACATAAATTAGGTTTTCAAGTTGAATCATCATAGCAAATTTAGTATAATTTGATACAAAATTAAAACAAATTGTTCATGGTAGAAGACAATTCAAGAACAATTACACAATGATCATTGATCATGCTTGCTTCCTTTTCTTTTGTAAGTATCCATGGTGCCTTTGAAAGTTCATAACAGACCACACCAAATGCCATAGCCCAAGCTCAGGCCACAAAGCCGACGGACAATACAACAGACAGTTGGCCGTCTGCCAAAGCACGAAGTTACTCAGACGCGATTCACCTGAGCTACGAATCAGAATATCCGGGTCAGGAGCCACATCCATGTACATTGATCTCTCTACGTCGTCTACCTTAATTTCACCAAACTCCCTCCTCTTGTCTTGAACAGATTCTTCAATGGCATGAACAATCTCGTCGCTTGAAGTGTATGCAACACAGACCAAAAGCACAGCCTTTGTGTTATTTTCCGTGGCCTTCATAACCCGGAAAATGGAAGATTGTAACTTTTTACTTAACAACTTCAAGTTTCCGATGAATTGAACCCTAACACCGAATTTCATGACTAAGCTTTCTTCTTTAAGAAGCCCTTCAAGCTTTTCCTGCATTAGCTCCATTAGAAACTGTACTTGCTCGGGCTTTCTCTTGAAGTTTTCGATGCTGAAGGCGTAGATTGTGATGTAGTTTACATTTAACTCGTAGCAGTATTTGAGTAAGGACATTAGAGCTAAGAAACCAACTCTATGGCCATCTCCTTCTTTTAGGTTATTCTTTCTTGCATATCTTCGGTTTCCGTCCATTATGAAGGCAATGTGATTTGGAAGAGGACCAATGGATAAGATACTGAAGATGCATCTTCGAATTAAGATTCCGATTCTTCCAAAGACTCGGTTTGAATCGCCATTTTTGTGATCATTTGATCTTCCTCTCAGACGTGGCACCAAATTAAGTGACCCAGAACGAAATTGCCTGTTCAACATCAGCAATAGTAGTAGTTAATGCAACCTTTACAATATAACAAAGAAAATCCAGCACAAATTCAGATGAAAATTGCATGATCAAGAAATGTTTCATTATTGGTAAACAATGATTGCAAATAAGACTAATCTACACCCACATAAAGGCAAGAAAAAACCCATGTGCTGTCATCAATAAAAATAAAAGATCAAAAATCAACATCTTCATAGAAGCATTTCATCGAACACCTTGTAGACAGCTTACGAATCAAATGAACAATTCAATGGATATTCAGTTGTGTGAAATCAAGTGATACTTTTGCAACTTACGAATCAGTCATGGCAATAATGTTAAGAAAGGACAGCAACGAGATAAACTTGGAAGCCGTTGTAGATCCGGTTAATCGTAATCGCCTTTTCCTGACCCCCTTTTCACTCTTTCGGTTTGATTAAGATGGGGAATAGACGAGTAAAGCATATGATCCAAGAAGCACACGAGAAGATCATGGGGATGAAGAATCGGCGGATTTTCCAATTTTGAACACTTTTGAAGGGTTTGATCCATGGTAGTTGAGCGCCAAATGTTGTGTGAACGTCTTTCCCGTTCCTGTTGTCGGATTTGAGTAGTTCGATGGTCTCATAGTATTGCAGTGTTGCATAAATTCCTTTCAGCTTCTATTTGTTTTCAGTTTTTATTTTTTTTCAATGGGTAAGGATGAATTAACTTTAGTGATGTTTAGTTTGGAAATATTATTTATTTCGATTATATTTTAAAATATTAATTTTCACTTTTTGCGGTTTGTTTTAGATTACCGTAAACCAATTATTCAGTCGACAATAGTAAATATAGGGATCCCGAGTAATTAGTTTGTTCGTCACATCAGATAATTTTGCTATCTACTTTACTTTTTTTAGTACGATAGAAAATGAAATGAATTGTAGTTCACCTGTTAGTTCAGTTTTTGAAAGTTGTATTAAGTAGATTGAAATGAATAACAGTTTATTTGTATTATACCTGAATTATGAATTATTAGTTGTAGTATGTAAAATTAATAGTAGTTAATTTGTTTGAAAAAGGGCATGTGACATACCCTATTTCAAACAAATTAACTACTACTACCCTATTTCAAACAAATTAACTATTATTTTGTCATGTTCGTCACATCATTTTCGCTTGATGTCATTACATATGATTTTGTCATGTTTTAGTTGTATGGGTATTTTTATAATAATATGATCTATACATAATTTAGTAAATTGGATTAGGTTCATGGCGAGGTGATATATATGGTTTTAGTTACAAAATATTATGGCTAAGTAGTAGTGAATTTTTTAAGTTTTGCTTAGCATGTGAATGTTATGGAGAACCTAGGAAGAGGATAGACGTTGATCCATATGTTGAGATACCTAGCAGTAGCAGGCAAGCTAATAGGTCGAGGAAGGTTAGGTGTAAATTTGAACTAGAAGGCTCGCTTTACTATCTTGGGATGTGGACTTTGAGAGTAATATGTGGGGTGCATGTGCACAATCTCCCTGAGAATCTAAAGGCATGCATTTGATGCCTTGTTGGTCAATTGACACCTTTGTAAAATCGAAAGGTGTGTCGTGAACTCAGTTCATGTATCAAACCGATGATCATATTGAAACCTTGAGGTTAGATGACCCACACAACGTTACAATTATCCGATAAATCTACAATACCATATTGCAGATGAGGAAGGAAATTGGCAAAGGATCGGACGACGAGTTTCAATCCTTTATGCACTATATTTTATGGGCAAACGAGATTACTACGTCCGTATTAGAAAATGCCATGATATGATACGAGTGATCGAAATCTCATATTTGTATATATCTAATCCAAATTATAGACATTTGTTGAACCTCTTTTTTCGTAAGTGATAGTCATTGATTCGACATACAAGACATACGGGTAATTTTTCAATGAGTTGAAAATATTTCATATTGAAATTGAGGAGATATTTTAATGATCATCAACTCCATAAATAACATATGGAAACCGCATAAGATATCAACCTCATAATATAAAATTTTTCTCACCTAATTTTCGAGTTTTTAGGAGTTCAGATTCATCATATCTTTAAGGAAGTTAATGAGATAGTCGATAAACTCGCATTTTGTTGGTTATGGCTACCTTACAACAAGAGAAACGAGTAAAACCAATGTCGATATACTCATCCGTATTGGACCGTTTATAATGTCGAGTGACATGTTTAGTCCAATTTTCCAAAGTAGTGTCAAACTTACTTATACTTAAGGATAATATATTGAAGCTAAGTGTGTACGAACGAGTTAGTACAACATTATCACTAAATATATAGCCGAGCGCCCGTTATCGGATCAAACATACCGATAACCCATGGTTTTTGGTGTTGACTTTAAATATGTGCAATCAATCGTATGTATATCGATCTACCAATCTTGTCCAAATTAAATATACTTACCTTTAAATACATAGAAGAAATATTGTCAGTAAAAGTTACAATGGAACCTTATAAATCGATATAAAAGTGAATATGGGAGGCTTCTTTGTGTGTCCAAAATCAAATCTAAAGTTTGAATTCCACGATTAGAATCATGAACATTGAAACAATGTTCGAATATTATACATATGAGGAGTATAAGCCGGTAAAGTGAGGATGAGGAGAATCGAACTTGAGATCAAGTGAAGGAACCGGCTTTAAAGATTGTTTAATTGAAGAACCGGGTTCATACTCAGAAGAAGAGAGACGCGTTGTTGAACGGGGTTTGATGCAAAGCGTGTTGGTTCATTTAATGAGATGACGTCGTTCAAGCACAGAGAGGAGATAAATAAGGTTAGCTATCAGCTCACCAAAAACCCTAATCTTATTCTCACGCCTCCTCTCCTCTCTCGCCACTCTCTTCTCCAACCTCTACTTCTGGTGTGTTTGAGCAAAGACCATTATCTCCTCTCGAGATCTGCTTGTGTTTGAGTGTTCACCTTCTCTAGAGAAAGCTAGATCGAGTGCTTTAACCTTTGACGGTTGTTAGCTTTGAAAGAATCATCGAACCATAGAGATTGTGGACCACGAAGATAATTCTAGAATTTTCGGACTCGTGTGTTTGTTCTTGTTCGTGTGTTCGTTTATATGTTCTTTTCTACTCTTGTCTTTTTTTATTCTTGGTTTTACACTTGTACGTTTATCTTTTGTAACTCTTGTTTTTGTTTTGACTTTACAAAAATGTGATGTATTAGATCGATATTGAGATCTTGGGACGTAGGATTTTTGTCTGAACGTAAACAAATTTATGTATACAAATCTTGCTATTGAATACACCCTTTAGATTGTTTCTATATGAATGTTTTTCATTAGATCTTTTAAACATTTTTCGATTTCAATACATTACAAAAGTTGACGTGCACTTCCGGTCCGTTTGGGACACACACAGTGCACCCGAGAGTTGAATTCCTAAAGCAATTGAAAAACGAATTTGGATTAGGATTAAAATGGACGAAGTTGTTTGGATAAATGCAATTTTATTATGTTTATTACGTGAGCTAATTTTGCCTACGCAATACCAAACAGTCAATTACTCATGTCAAAAGCCTACTTTATTTTGAAACCGGTTCATAACTTCTGTCGTTGTTTCGGTTAACCGCACCCAAACTCGCAAACCAATACATAAAACGTTATATATAGCCATATGAGGAGCTAGGACTCCATGCAAGCTCATAGCTAACAATTTTTCCCTTCCAATATGGAAACGAAGGTATTATCCACCGGAGTTAAGTACACCAAGCTTCCAGACAAGTACAAATGGCCGGAATCCCAACGCCCACAGCTCCCAAGAGACTCCGATTCCGACAGCGTCCCCATAATCGACCTCTCGAACCCGGTCCGGTCCTCAGTGGTGGACCGGATCCGGTCGGCCTGCGAATCATACGGGTTCTTCCAAGTGGTGGGTCATGGAGTGTCGAAGGAGGTGGTGGAAGCCATGGCGGTGATTGCGGAGGAGTTTTTCCAAATTCCGGTGGAGGAGAAGCTGAAGCTCATGAACTCCGACAATGATCCGATGAAGGGGAGCTGGTTTGCGACGAGCTTTGACGTGAAGAAGGAGGAAGTGCATAATTGGAGAGATTACCTCTTCCTCCATTGTTGGCCCATCGACAAGTACTCATCCGATTGGCCCACTCTCCCTTCTTCTTTCAGGTCTCAGTTCTTTTCTTAGTGTAATTGATTACTTAATTAATTACAAATAATTATTTCTTAAATAAAATGATTAAAAAAAAAAGTCGATCGACAAATCTAATTGAGTACAGTGAACAGAAAAGTTACATATTTTCTGTTAAATAACTTCGTTATAATGTTCTAATTGATTCTATTTTAATATCTTTTATTACTTTAATATGTATAAAAATTAAGAAAATTAGTTTAGGTTATGAGATGATCTTGAGTCCATCTCTTTTTATGAAAAAAAAAAATGTTTTACAAATAGTTTTATATTATATTTTTAAATAAGGTTGTTATGAGAATAATTGTATAATTATTTTTATAATAAGATTTTTTTTATAAATATATTATCACAATAGGTAAATTGTTTTGGGAATTACTTAGTATGAAAATGTTGTGCTCACCGCTTCCGTTTGGACTTTATCATACTACTTTTTCTCGTTCATTTATTTACAATCGGTATTTTTTGATATATTTTTTGTGTTTCTTTTTCTTCCGTTGTTGTTTTTTATTACAGTTAGTCCGTCTGTCGATCTTTTTCGATATTTCGACCCACTAGTTGGCATATCGTCTAGTGTTTTGAATTGTTTTTTGTTATAACAAATTTTTTTTAAAATCTATTTTTCTAATAGTTCTTTTTTTTTACTTCATCTAAATTCAATATGATCTTGTGAAGTTCTAATTTTCGACACATTCTAAAGAAGTTATATCATGTCCTAGTAAATTCTCGTCCGTGCATTTAAAACCTCCATTTTAATTTATAAAAAGAAAATTATTGTCAGTTTAAAACAGTAGTAAATAACATTGTTTCAAAATACTTCATTGTGCACCAAATAATAGTTTAGAAATTCTAACTCATTTTTCTGCAAATGTAACATTATTTATGGGATACTAATTTATAATTTTTTTTTAAAATCACAGTATTATAGAGAAAGAGGCAAAACCAAATTTCAATAATAGGGCTGTCGGTAAAGCTGCAAAAGAATAACGTGTTTTTATCATGTAATAAAATTTTAAAAAAAACACTTATGGTTTAATCATGGTGGTGCAATAATGTGACACACTAATAAAAAAAATGATTGGATAATAGAGCTTTCTTCCATCCTCAGCTATATTTAGGTTGTCTTTTGTAAAAGTTGATCCTCGTGGACCCCTAAAATCTCAATCTATAAGAACATTTTCTTCTTCTTTTTTATAGAAATAAAATAGTCATATCTTTTTTCTGTCAAGAAAATTAGTATATCTCCACTCAATTAAGATCTCCTATATCACTATATCTTCACTCAATTAAAATTTCTTATATCACTTATACATGTATTTTTCTCATGTGATTGATTAAATTTAAATAAAAAAGTAAAAAAGTAATAGTGTTTTACGAGAAAAATAATAAGCAATAACAATTCCACCAATCATACAATATGGATGCAAGGATACATGAAGTGTGTGATATAGAAGATCTTAACCGATCTTCACTATACTAAATGAACTTCGATGAGTCCAAAAAACATATTTTAATAATGCGAATCCAACAAATATATGTCTGTAAATTTTGATATGTATCAAGTTGTGGCTTTTAAATATCGGAATACAAACTCGAAGAAGGATAATTTAATTTAAATTGACCGAAAGTTGTAAGACTAAGCAGCGAAAGAACACAAATAATTGGTGACACAATTCGAATATAAACTCTATTATGTGAGTTTTCAGAGAAAAAAGACGAATATATTTTTTTTCCTCTTTTATTTTTTTATAGAACTTTCCCTTTAACTGAAAAGTTCTAGCACAAATGTATCATTGAACATTCATCATTGGAGAACACTCAGAGCATTCTCTTAGTGAAACCCTAAAAAAATGTACAGTCGAAACTCGCGTACGTCGAGAATGAGCAAATGATGTCTTGTACCTCATGAAATGCAACGTTTTGATTAATGAGACCAAAAGGTTGTCATTCAATGAGAGACCGATTTCACGAAACTTATTTAATGAAAAAAATATATTTTTTAAATATTTTTTTCATCCGTATAAGGTGAGCCGACCCATTTATCACAAGTAATCGTAACCATTGATTGTTTTATATTGTACGCTTTTTTTGTGATTTTCACTCCTTACTGGTAAAATAAGTGTTGTGATCTTTCAACGAGTTACTTCAGAAATAGAGAGAGAAGAGAAGACAAAACGTTTTCTGGTTTTGCTACACAAACCTTGCAGCTAGAGTTTTCAATATACTTTGGTAGATAATGAATACAACCCTAAACCTATCTATTTATAACCATAAATAGATAGAATCCTCTATAAATAGATAGAGTCTTATGAAAAGATAGAATTTTATAAATAGATAGAATTCGTACCACGGGGGACTTCGCCTGATACCACCCCGCACCCCCTGTCACTCCGGGTCCATTAATCCATAGACCTAAAATATATTTCTCCCCTTGGCACATTGTATCAGTATACCTAGATTTATTGTCTTATTGTAACAATAAGTTTTTGCATGATTGTATTCCTATATATATAAATCTGCAGGGAGATTGTGAGCAACTACTGCAAGGAGGTACGAAGGCTAGGGTTTCAAATAGAAGAGTTAATATCCGAGAGCTTAGGGTTGGAGAGCGAGTACATTACAAGAGTGTTTAGGGAACATAGCCAACGAATGGCCATTAACTTCTATCCGCAATGCCCAGAGCCTGAGAAAACTTTTGGGCTCCAAGCTCACACGGACCCGAATGCACTAACTATCGTGTTGCAAGACTCTCGGGTGTGCGGTCTTCAGATCCTCAAGGATGGAAAGTGGCTCAATGTCAAGCCTCACCCTGATGCCTTTGTCATTAACATTGGAGACCAGCTCCAGGTAACTAACCTTTTCTTTTCTAAGATAATAAGTTTGTATGATAATGAGGCTTCGGGTAACAATTAGACATAAATATATATATAGAAATTATATTCATCGTTAAGATCATAAGTTTGTATGATTAAATATAGATATTTTTAAACTAAAATTAGATTATGCACATATGTACCCAATGTTAGTGTTACACTAGATGTGTTTTAACTCGTAAACACTACGAAAAACCTATAGGCATTGAGCAACGGAATCTACAAGAGTGTATGGCATAGAGCCGTTGTCAATGGAGACATGCCTCGGATATCAGTGGCGTCGTTCCTTACACCCGCAAATGAAGCCCTCATTAGCGCCCCACGGGCCCTTGTTGTTGATGGTGTCCCGTCAGTGTACCGCGACTTCACCTATGCTGAGTTCCACAAATTGTTCTGGAGCCGTAGACTCGATCAAGAGCACTGCCTTGAGCTCTTGAAGAACTAGCTAGCTACCAAAGAGAGGTCTTTATAAAAGTCCGACCAAACAGGCCTTAAATTATTGGGCCAATATCCTTTTTCATCCTTTTGTTTTGAGTGAGTTGTATTAATAGCAACAATATTAGTTAGCTCGAGGTTTCGAGAATAAAACTCTTAGAAATTGTAAAGGAAGATTTGAAATCTATAAATCTATATCTGCATTTAAGTAATCTACAATAGTACATGGAAAACAGTATTTCGAAATAGAAATTTCACAAGAAAAAAAATATATTAATCTACATATTATTTTTTAAAGACTTTTTTTAGTTAAAATAAATTCATAGCTAAATTTTATTTTATTTTGTTTAGCAAATTAAATAATTATTTTTTCGTAAAATATATATTAATTTTTTACGTAATTGTGTCCATGATGTTATATTTTTTGAACGAGTTTTCTTAAAAAAATTTCTATTTTACCTCGGTTATAAATCAGGCTAATAGTATGATAACTTGTATAAATAGAGACTTTGGAGATTAAACAGATCCTAAATTTTTTGGCTTCTTGGCTAAATTAAAGTGTAATTATTATTCATATCAAATTAATATATATTACGTGGGTCGTTGATCTATCGTATATGAGTCGTTGACCAACTGATACGTGGGTTGTTTACCTATTATCATGTCACTAATGTGGGTCGTTGTATGTATAATTTTTATTAAAAAAAACGTTGATCTACAGATAAACAAGCTTCTTTAACAATAATAAATAATAAATTTGTTTCGATTAAAAAAATGTTTGACTTCTTGTAAGATATACAAGGTTTTACATTTTGAAAATTTAGCGTTTTATAATTTATTTATCTTACATAATAATTTATTTTTGTCTACCTAATAAATATTTATTTTTAGATGTACTTACATATTTATTTATTTATAATAAAAATACATTTTAAAATGGATATTAGACAAAAAAATAAGACATTAATTACAAATAAAATTCCAATTTAATTAAAAAAACCTTATATGATACATTAACTTCAACATAACATGTAACTTATGACATATTGAAATAAGATGATATATATATATATATATATATATATATATATATATATATATATATATATATATATATATTTCATTAATTTTTACTGAAAATAAATATGCAATCCATTAATATATAATAATATTATCAATATATACATTTACAATTTATTAATTTATCAATATATAATAATATGCGGATGAAAATAAATTGAGAAGCTGAAATGGATCTATTAAACTTACTTGGCAAGGGAAAATATGAGTCCGATATTGTAAATGGTCTTACAAAACAAACCTATCTCAAATTTTCCTACCACGATTGACTTTGCATCCAATGGCCCGGTGTGACTTTGTCGTCACGTGTACGTTGTAGCACAAAATCTTTCATCTTGGGCCCACATCCATCTTTTGGACCAAATTTGCAATTTTCAAAACCTACCCTCGATTTATTTGGTTTTAAATCATTCACTTGATCAAATACAATTTTTTAAGGTTAAAACATAGATTCAATAACACTTATATCGGATACGAACACTTCTTCAAACCGGTTCAAAATTCCAGTTCGATTCTTAAAGATTATGCTAAAGTCCCATTATCAAAGAAACCGGGCAATACTTGTTTGCTATTAGAACATACAAAAAAAATCTAAGAACAACATAATAGGAGATCTTATCGGGTAATCGGATTCGCACCCATGGCATCTATCTGCTGCAAAACATCAACCACTTCCTTCATTGATGGTCTGGTTTTCGGTTCCGGCCTTAAACACTTTAAGGTAAGCTGAGAAACCTCTTGTGCTGCTTTAAGCGGATATTGACCATCTAACTTGTTATCCATTATAGATTTTATCTTCCTCTTGTTCGTAAGTTTCGGACATAACCACTCGATTAGGTTCTTGTGACCCTCCGGCCGGTTCGAGTCTATTGCTCTTAGACCCGTTAGCAACTCAAGAAGTACCACTCCGAATCCATACACATCACTATTCACATACAAGTGACCTGCGAATTTACAAAAGTTTCAGCAAATATATCAGGTCCACATTAGCTTTGTGCAATCGATGTGAGATATGCATAATGCAAACCTGTAGCAACATATTCAGGTGCAACATAGCCATATGTCCCCATGATTCGGGTAGTGACATGTGATACCTCATCTGATGGTCCTAACTTGGCTAATCCGAAATCCGACAACTTCGCATTGAAGCTCTGCATATAACATGGAATTGATTCTAACAAGTAAAAAAAAAAAAACTCGGAAATTTCGTGTTTGTTATGAAGTTCTTACTCCATCAAGGAGGATATTTGAGGTCTTGAAATCTCTATATATGACTTGTCTATCCAATGTATGAAGGAAATCCAATCCTCGAGCTGCACCCAAAGCTATGCTAATCCGTCTACGCCAAGAAAGCGGTTCTAGAGACCCTGAAAACCCGAGATAACCATAAAGAAAACGCGATATAGTTACTAAAACTCAGAAATCGGATAAAACTTACTTCCGAAAAGATGATTTTCCAAACTTCCTTTAGGCATATACTCGTAAACTAGAAGAAGTTCTTTCTCCTCCCAACAATATCCGAGCAACTTTACCAAATGAGGATGCGATAAAATTCCCAAGAAATTCACCTCTGACTATATTCCGAAAAAAAATCACTAAACAAGAACAATTCGGGAAAAAAAACAAACAAACAAAAAACTCGATTACCTGCCATTGCTCGAATCCTTGTACGCTATCCGAATTGAGTTTCTTGACGGCCACGGCAGTCTTGGGCACATTCTTAGGAGACACGGTAAGTTTATCATCAATCCAACCTCTATAAACCTTTCCGAAGCCTCCTATTCCCAACACGGTATCGGGTTTGAACCCTTTGGTTGCGGTTTTCAGCTCAGCAAAGCTGAATATCCTCAGATTTGGTGTCTCAATTGTCTCTCCATTTGGATCTTCATCTGTGGTTCCGCTTGCCGCTATCGAAAATCGACTGATTCCTCCACTTCCACTACTCTCTGAGAATCCTCTATTAGTACTACTTGGCCCTGAAACTAACAGATTGCAATTACATCAAACAATCTCTTAAATCATTAGAATTTTATGACAGAAATGAAAGATCTCTGAGATGATTATGATCAGATATTTGATTACCTGAGGATGATAAAGCAGGTGCCATGGCGTTTGATTTGGGTTTATCAGACGATGAACAAACGCAATTACCCATAAGGATTGATTATGCACTTCTTTTTGTTGATAATCAGAAGAAGAAAAAAAAATAAACCTGGGTTTTTCTTCAATTTGTGTGTGTTCTTGATGATGAGAAGAAGAGATTGATAGCAAGAATGATTATGAAGAAATCAATGAGTCAAATTCTCCATTAAACACTTGTTTTTCAGCTTGACTTCTGATGACTTTGTTATGAAATGTAGACCAATTATTTAAATTTATTATTTATTATTGTTGAAGAAGCTTGTTTATGTACGGTCGTGATTGCTTACCGTTTGCATGGGGTCAATGCCTAAGTCAACGGAAAATGCAAACCGCTTATTTTGACCAAATGGTGAAACTTTAGTTTTCCTTTTGAGTTATTTGTATAACTGTATGAAACATATTTTCACTTTAAAAGCTAAAGTTTCGGACAAATTGTTTAAAGTATGGACTTTAGCTGTAGATAATCATAAGATTACATCTATGAGTTATACTATATTCTAACAATTGCAAAAACTATCCCACAATAAGTGATTTTTACAAATTCTCTCCGAACAAAATCATTATAATTTTGATAAAGTGTTGTATTTTCAACTAAATATCTTGTTCAGTTATATGTATTATCACAAAAATATATAAAGTTTGTAAAATCGTTAAATTTCGTAAAGTATTTTGAAAAATTCTACAGTTTCTACTAATTTATCATCTGCTCGAAGTTTAAAAAGAGTCATTAATTCAAATATACTATTGTAATTATAATATTTATAAACATATATATTTGTTATATGATAGTTTTTGGAATAATTGGCGAAAAACAAGCTATCGGGATACCAGCCATAAGGACCACAAAAGTCTAGGACCAAACTTACAATATAGACTATTTTTTCAAATTTGGGAAAGTTTAGACTACCCAACACAAAACTTCAAATATTGAGTTATTTCATGTAATTTTCCCAACCACATTTCAGGCCACAGTCAATTGGAATTATGGCCGAAAGCGAGCTCAGATTTGCCGGCAAGCAAGATCCCAAAGTGAACTGACATGGGCTTTCTGTTATTGGGCCATAAAGCCCATATTGTGAGAAAGAAAAGCGGAGAGACTTTGGGTCAAGGTTTCGCTCGGCTCGAGATCATTCAATTTTTAACAAATTGAATCTAAGGGCCTGTTCGGCGCCACAAGCTTTTACGTTAGCTTAAGTTTTTTGGGTAGTTCAAGCTTTTTAGATAGTTATTCGAATAGTTTAATGAGAGACTTTGTAAATTTTAAAAGCTAACGAAAAATCTAATTGATATTCGGTAAAAGTAGATTTTTGATAGATATATTGAATAACTTTACCAAAAAGGAAAAATATTAAAATATTTTTAAAATATAAGAGAGACGACACAAGGGGTAAAATTGGAAGAAATAAGTGAAAGCTACACAATAATCTCCACAAAGCTATCAAAACTAACTTCTTAAAATCCCTCCAAAAATCTCCTCAAAAAGCTTGTGTGCCAAACACTAACAAGTTTTTTAAAAACACAAATCTCTAGTAAAATCTACACAAAAAGCTTTAACGAACACATATGTTCTAAAGTTCGGTGAAAAATTAGGTTCGGCTCGTCCAGTAAGAATTACACTATAGTATATGGGTTGCTATATTAGCCGAGCTACCCGAAAAAGTTCAGCTCAAACTCGCTCATTTTCTAAACAAAAAATATAAACACGTTATAAAACTCGTATAAAAACCAGGCTCGTAAAACGGCGTGTTTGTTCTATATCAAAATTTTGTTTTATAATTTTTAATGATAACATTTATATACATGTTTGTCAATTACCAAAAATTATAAACTAGTTTGAAAATTTGTTTCTTGTAATTCTTTTGGTATCTTTGGTGTTAAGTAGGAAGAAATATGCACACACTTTAATTATTTTGTAATGATATCTAAATTATTTCTATTTAGTTCGCTTTCTGGCTAGTATTCGGCTAGTTTATACACTTTATTTTAATAAAACCGATAGCAAGTGATTATTTTTATTTTATTTAATTTTATTAAAAGAAAAAAGTAATTAGGTGGGATTATTTTCGAGAAGTGGTCCAACTTAAAACATCCGTATGGATGAGAACCTTTAGGTCAGAATCTGCATAGATGAAGGACGGTGACCAAGATGGACAAGTTTGTCATCAAGTTCGTTGATTTCTATAAACATGTGCACGATATGGACTAGTTTAAAAATTTTCAGTTTCAAAAGGTCAATATCTAACATTTTAATCTCCAAAGGACAATTCCATAATTCTTTGATGACATTATTACAATTAAGTTATTGCACTTGATATCGATATTTTCGGTTTTGAGCTTAACTATTTCTTGAATGTCATAAAAGAAACCTAGAGCAATTTTTATTTTTTTTGAAAGGAAAGGAAAATCAAAAAGAAACCTAGAACATCAACTTCTATGATAAATTATTATTTGTTTGAATCGCTTCCATGTAAATGATATTTCCAATTTATTTCTGATGACAAAGTCACATGATGTTCTAGCACAATCAAGCTTATAGCCATCAGTTCCCCACTACAACCGAGTCATCATTGTGTAGAGGGTAAAGATCACCCAATGCAAAGCGGTCTTTCATTCCCTTATTTCATCATGACACTCAACTTGACAAACTGGGCTCTTTTTTATTTATTTAATATTCTCTTTTTTCGCTTAATTTTAATTTTTGTTTCTTTTCCCTAGGTCAGAGTCCAAAACACGACTGCTATGTCATTTTTTAAACTTGAAACCTAGTAAAATCGGCGATGCTTTGGGTGAAACTTGTAGTTTCATTTTGAAAAATAATTGTATTTCTCGAGTACCGGATACCCCTCCAAATTGTTGCCACTTTTGAAATATTTGAAACACCGAGTTATAGTTTCAAATCTTCGAGAAAAGTGTATGGTCTTATGTTTTATTTGCTTATGACATTTAACATTTTTGAGCCAATCAAATTTAAAACTTGTCCTACAAAGGGCCATTTGAAGAGAATGTGGTGAATGTCTTATTTTTTATGATTGTAAAATTCACAATGCATCGTAATTGTGAGTCTTCTTTCATCCTATTTTTCTTTACTAGGGAGTCCATTCATTGTAATTCTCCATAGAAAATGCCGAAATTTTGGTTGGGTATCCAAATCCACTCACGAGAAGGGCTAAAGTGAGAGTGGCTTTTATTTTTATCTATTAAGTTAACAACAAATTTGGTGGTGATCCGACCATTTTAGCATTTTTTCCAATACATCCGATGCATAATATAATTTTTAGGGATAATGATGCTACTTATTATTTATTTATTTTTAACGTCTCTTGATTATATTGATATTTGTACAAAGCTCTTTAAGTTTGTCAATGTCTCACTCATGATTTCCGTCAATGAATTGATTAACCATCTTTTTATTATCAATGTTGTTCGTGTTATTAGCACTCGTAGTTAAAGCTGACATCGACTACTAATGCCAATACACATCAAAATAACCATAATAGGAATATGAGAACCATAGGAAGATGCTTAAATATTTCAAAAGGCCCATCAGAAAACCAGGCCTCAAATAATTACTCAAATAACGAAGGGAAGAATCAACATGAGATTTATAACTAATCATGAAACCAAGGGTACTAGTTAATTTGCAATAATATAGATCATGGTGAGAAATTGGACTCGCAAGGAGAGGAGATTGATCAACCGAAAAAGAACCGATTAAAGTAATTACAAATCTCCCCAACGGAGACAAATGAGAAACAACCAAGACATTCATCAAGAAGGATACCAACCAACTAAAAAATAGACAACCAAATTCCATACAGACTTCGTGATAACACAAATTAAAGTGAAGTAAGGCAAACCAACAAAGTTCATTAAGGAGATGGATAGTAGTTCCATACATTCTTGCCACATATTCATCAAATTAGACATAATCATCCTATACACCAAATTACCAGGTTACTAGTAGTTCTAATCAAAAGCAGAACGACAAGAAAACCAAAAACAGGTTAGATGATTACAACCAAAAGATAACATGGATCTACTAGAGGTAGCAACGTAAAGTTTAACTTGAAAGTACAAACACTTTTTGAGATTGTACAAAAACTGCCAAGGCTGCAACTACAAAAAAAAAAAACAAAGACAAAAGACAAAAGGCAATACCATCCACATCCATCGACTTCCTCATGCTCGACTCATAGTTTGTAGCATCAACATTCTTTACGTCCATAGTGTTTAGAAGCATGTTGACTGTGTTGAAGGATTGAAAGGAGTGTTCGAAGAAGCGGTCATGCTCCTCCTCCACACCCATATCACCATTAATCATAAATTCAGCAAGAACTTCCTCATTATGAAAACCAAGAACATCTTCACCAAACTAGGGCAACAAATCAAACTCACCAAGGGAGCCATGTTCAAGAATCATTGTGATACGGGGTTAGCCGTCAGTTGGCCCGATCTTTCAACACCAAGACTCGCAATGAAGAAAATGAATAAAAAGATGAAAACTTGAAATAAAAGATGGAGGAATGATCCAATGCTTGTGAAGGATCGATAGATGGATAGATCTGGTCGAACCCTTAAGGCAACCAAGAGCACGATAGGGAAACAAAGGCCCTAACACACAACTTGGAATGACTTGAAGAAGCCCTTCCGCTATAATCTCACACAGAGGGGAAAGTGATTGTCCCCAAAGCACGAGAAGTCACCCGAAGATGATTGAGAGCACCAACTTATCAATCCAAGTGACACAACTCAAAACAGCGCCAAAGTTGTTGGCCAAAAGGATTCCGCTCACACGGTAAGGTGTCTCGATTCCACGAGAAGAATATGGGATAGAAGAGAAAAATACTCGAAAGTACTTGTGTTTAATTTCAATCAAAGCTCAAGAGGTTGGACGTCTACCCTAAGCCTTATATAGGCATGTTGGACGTCCTCCCAAGGGTTTCTACGGGCTACGGGCTTGATCCAAAATCGAGCCCAATCTAGCTAAAGAGATAAGATCAAATCTCCAAGAGATAAGATCAAAATTAAAGAGAAATAAAATAAACTAATGGGCTAAACTAACAAGTCTTAAAAAGCCCAAAACAAATAATTAAAAGCAAGCCCATCTTTTATTTAAAAGATGTCCAATAATGGGCTTAAAATAATAAACAAGTTGGGCCTAATTTAGCCACCTAAATTAGCCCAAAACTCTTCAACTTTTTGTCTCTTCTTCCAACACATTGATTTTGGCCCTTCTTGGAACGTCTGGGCCGTCCTCCTGTCTTTCCTTGGGTTGGACGTGTATTACCAACTTCAGACTCTCTTCCAATGCTCCTGTCTTGATAAAGCAATTCTCCAATTCATGCATCTTTTTCCCAAGTTGTTCTCCTATTCGTTTGGCTTGAGCTCTTGTGATGGGTCTGGTAGTAGATGGTGCATAAGATGTGTAACACCCCAAATCCGTAGGACTCGGAGTGCTACTAGGCTAGGATCTCACAATGGATCCTGACCCTAGCCTGACAACAATTTCACAGATCTTACAACAAGGCACCGATAGATTAAAACAAAACATGAAACTGATATATATATATATATATATATATATATATAGATCAAAAGGTAATACAGTGTACCGCTGAGTACAAACAAACCAAACTATATACATAAAAAACCCATATCCCCGATACCGCCCCAGTGTACGGAGCCCTCAGCGGATCACCCACTCTGGATCACTCTGCAGCTCTCCTATCCTGCAAAGTGTCTACAACACGGTATGAAACCGTTAGCTAACCATACACAAATATAGGAATATGCTAGAGCATAAACACACATCAGAAAGGATAAACACTTCAGCATGTTTTCACACATTTACCCGGTTCATTATCTTTATAAAGTCCAGCAATCAACTCATATATAAATATCCATATAAACATAAATGACACGAGGAATATAAACCTCGCCTTTGGATCCAATAACCAGCTGGAATGGTGCCTGGAACACTACCCCGTGTACCCTAAGGGAATGGAAAGTGTCCGAACCGTTTACCAGGTCTGGCCTGCCTACAGAGAACCTCCCAGACTCCCAGCGGGATGAAAGGGCAAGTTATCACGGCCCTACAATGGGCAGTCAATACATCATAGGTCGGTGACCATCATAACACATGATATAAACATATAACACACACCACTCATGCACATCATCCTATAAGGGAATGGTAGCTAAGTAAGTCCCACGGACTTACCTCAACCTCGTAGTCGTCTCACTGGATCAACCTCAACTCAGTCCACTCCCAACTGGAGGATAACACGGCCTATACAAGGCATACATAGATATCAAACTCCTATCGCACAAAGGGTCACACCTAGACTCAAGGGATCCATAAGGGATCTTATCCAACTCGTAAACCTCAAAGCCCTAACCGTCCATTCCATATCATACTCATCAACATCCGAATCCTAGCATGCTACTACCGCTCAACTAGGAAAGGAAAGGATCTACCTAGCTTTAGGTAGACCCGGGACAAAGCGCACCTGCGTAACAAAGGGGCGCAGGGGCGGAGGCAAGCAACCGCGGGTGCGGCGGAACGTAGCCGCGGGGGCGGTGACAAGGGACGCTGGCAAACGCAGGCACGCCGCTGGCGTTGTGACACGGTAACCGCGGGGGCGGTGACTTCTGGCCGCGGGGCGGCGACAGTGCAGAATGCAGTCTCGGGGCTTCTCTTTAGCTCTTCCCGTGATCAATCCCTTCCACTCTTTTCCATATTCATACACAAGCATCAACATACACATATCAACATCACCCTATGTTCAAAACATCTATTCCTAAGCTAAGGAAGGAGGAGCAAGGAAGAAGGAAGGATGAAGAAGCAAGGAGGAAGAAGCTTACCACTGTTGAAGGTCTAGGTAGGCACAAGTAAGCACACTCAGCTGGCTCCACAAGCTCAGCAACCACAACTAGCATCAACAGCCACACAACCACACACACAACTCTATCCAAACAAGGGAAAAACTCACTCAAGTTTAAGGAGAAAGAAGAAGAAGCAAGAAGGACGTGAAACTGGATTGGAATGTGAAGAAACCCTTGCTCAGCAAGGTGGAACGAAGGAGGTAAAGAAGGGTAAAGCACGGGTCAAAGAGTCAACAAAACCGGCTGCAGCCACCGTAACCCGCAAGGGCGGATCACAGGGCCGCAGGGGCGGGAACCCGCAAGGGCGGCACACGTGCCCGCGGGTGCGGCAAGACCAATCTCGGTCCAAAGCCAATCTCGGCCGTGGTCCAATCTCGGTCCGAAAGAAAGGGCTCTCACAAGATGCTCCTGCATCACATTGTCTCATCATCTTCAACAAGAGGAGTCAATGGTATAGGATCAGAAGGAGTCGACAACCTGATTTGTATTATAATCATTAGGGGCTTTTGTTATCTCATGGGCAATCATAGGGCCGAATCAGCAACAATAAGACCACTAGGAACCAACTTAGTGATCTTAACAGTAGCATAATCAACTTTAAAAATAACAGCGTCAGCAAAAGGGATATCAACCTTATTACCATAGTCAAATTTACCATTTGAACTAGCTTTCGAGTTTTTATGACGGTTAAGACTTAAGAGAGATAACAGGTGATACATCAGACAAGAAGTTGATGGTAATGTCTCCTCTACCAAAAAAGGTAAGGTTAAAACCCACCAATGGTAAAAGAGGCATTGCCCTTCCCGACTTAAGAAGTACCTACTTTCCTTCAAACACCAACCTGCTCCCCATCATTATCTCCTTCCCCACTAAAGGAAGGACCTTTGTTCTTTTTGAAATTGATTATAAATTTCTTGGATTTGGCCAGCCTCAGAGGATAATTGTCAAAGCAATGCATTTCATCACCACAATGTCCACAACCTTTAGAAAAATCATCAAACCAAATAGAAAATTCCTTAAAGTACATTATTTTCATCAGGAATATAAACTCTATTTCTAATAACAAACTTATCATCAACAACAAGGTTAATGCTGATATGGCTCCCAACCTTTCCATCCATGGAGAAAGGGTCAATTTTAATGAACTTTTCAACACCATTATACTCAATGATGGTTTGGATAGCATGTTTGTTAGCAAACTCTGCAAGGAGAGGAAATTGGACCCAAATGTTAAGTTCGGTGGCCGATTCAATTAAGGTACTAAAATTAGGTTTCCTTTGCTTAAGAATCACCAATTTTCCAAGAACATTATATGGGCAGAGGTCCCATACCGTCTTCTTGTCAACTGATTAGAAAAGCTAATCTCAAACCAATAGTTTCCTTTGAAAATCGTAGATATTTCCCCTTTGATATTCTTTCATTCGGATATGAGTTTGATTCTGATTTTTTGGGAAGTCAATTGGATCATCAAAAATGTGCCCCATCAAACAAGAGTCTTTCGGATTTTGAATGTCGGTTTTAACCTTAGCAAGCTTAGAAGGTAGTCTGAGACATCAAGCTTTCCATTGAATTTTTCCTCAGATTTCAGTGTCTAGGAACACCACTGGAAAGACCAACACCCATAGAAGTTCCAACAGCAGCACTATGTGATCTAACGGGTTAGATTTAAGAAGAGAGGTAGGATAAAAAAAAAAGTAGTGAACCACGCTATGTGATCTAACGTTCATAAATATGAATAAAGTCCTACTCATATGGAAGCGATAAAAGTAATAAAAATCATCAAAACTGCAAATACAAGAGCAATTGTGCTTACCAAAAACCCCAAATGGAGGGGATTTTATGAGGAGAGAATCGGGTGTACATAAAGCTAGTCGACATAGGTTAGAAACACACACAAGGACTAACAACCATGACCCTAGTAGGTGGGTAATAGGCCAATAACAACAAGAGTCACTAATCAAATTCATACTGCGAGTAGAGAAGCCGAGAACCTGATTATACAACACCTTCCAAAGACCAAAGATCCAAACTAGGGAAGATTCACTCACCAACTCCATTATTAGGTGGGAGACACCGGCAAAACGGTTAGCCCAACTCACCATTTTCCATGAGATCCAAACGTCGGAACAGTAGCACAATATCCATAGGGGACTCAACTAGAACCAGTTCGGATGAAGAGACCCAATTTCATAGTAGCGCAACATAGATAAGCCCTAGAGGTTATTAGGGAAGGGAGTGCGTGTAAAAGTAATTGAGTGCATTCTTTTCTGTCTTTTGTTTTCTCCTCAATTTCGGGAGTTTTTGTTTCTATAGAATTTTTATCGGGACAAAGGGTTTTGTTTTAAATTTTAAAACACTAGCTTTGTAAAAATAAAACAAGAGAAAAACATGGATGAAAGATCAAAAAAGAAAAAGAGATTGCTCAATTTTAGAAAATAATGTCGTTGTATACACGGATTTTGGAAGGAATTTAGAGGTGGATATTCTCATGCTCGTCGTATTTTCATTCTCTTGCGTTGCATTTTGGGCAATTTTTGTTGACAATGGATCGAATCGAGTTTGTATGTAAGTATAGGGCCTTGAATTTGTGATTGAAGCGTAGAAACTTCTTATAAATTATATATGCAGTTTACAATGTGATTCTCTAACAATTTTCTTACACACTTTATCCGGATAAAGAATATTCATCGATGATCTGAACTCCTAATTATCTTTCTTCTCCCGAGTGCTTCTCTTATTTTGACCTAAACCGCTATCACTTTTCTTAATAATTTTAGGGCCCGTTTGGTTTAAACTCTGGAAACGGAAACGGAATGGAAACGAATCTAGTCCATACGTACACCCTTGTTCATAAAGTTGTTGGGAATCATTCCTTGTGATTTGAACTAATTGTAGTATAATTTGATTAGTTTTAATACCCTATAGGGCAACAAAGTAGGGAAAATCAAGTGTATTTTGCATGAAAACAACCGGAATGATTCCATGAACAAGGTACATATGTGGACTAGATCTTTTCCATTCCGTTTCCGTTTCTGCAGTTACAACCAAACGGAGGGTTAGTTTCCTTATAACTCGGTATTCTCTTCTATAATAAAAATAAATCATAAACAAAATACATTATCTAACCGTGGATATCGAAGTCGTTTTCAAACCTTGTATATTTACAAGTGATTATTAATGAGTATAATAACAATAAAAAAAAGTATAGTAAGGAAAAATGTGGATTAAATCTCATGAAAGTAAATTTATTTATTTTTCATTTTTACTCTATCGTCACTTTTCTCAAATAATGATTTAATTTTATTTTGACACAAATTATAATCGTACATACTTCATTTTATTAAAATAAAAATCAAATAAATGAAACCAATTTAAGTTTAAACATAACATGCAAATATGACTTTTTATTTAATTTTACATGATTATCGCGGATGTACTTTACCGATTATTAATTTTTATAACGTATCATATGTTTCAAAAAATTATATATAAAATTCTCAACATTTCTATTATACAAGGCAATTAATATATAATTTTCTTCTGAGTCGATTATACAGGCTATACAACTATTATACAAAAGATATATGCCGTTTGGCCCGTTTCATAAAAATCCCCTTTCCCCCACCGACGAATACCCAAAACTACCCCTGGCGCGCACTTCAAAAGTACAACCAAGCCCCTGCAACTTAACCCTAGTTCTCCTAAGGGCATAAAAGTAATTAACCACCCTCCATTCTCACGTGTACACAAAAATATCTCCTAGTTTCAAAAGAAGAAAACACAAGAAGGGCAGAGCAGAAGCACAATTCTTCACATACAAAACCATGAGAGAGAGAAAAATAAGGCATTACTTCCCTCGGATCGGTGAGGTGGCACTAATATTCGAAATCCCGCCCAAACCCTTTCCTCTGATATATTTCCCTTTTTCTTTTAAAATATTTTAAATTCTCATATCTCTTGTAATTTGCTTTGCCCCTTATACCCACACTTGCAAATACACGCGAAAGAGAAAAACCCATTTCTCTCCCTCGATCTCCCTATATCTCTCGCTTCTCTTCGCAAACCCTAGAAGGTAAACGCGTTCTCTTCCTCCTCTTCTCTCTTCATACGAGGCGCTGTAAATCGACCTAGTCGCTTCGATTTCAGTCGGTTCTGACCGATTCCGTTGTCGTTCTTTGCGTTTCTCAACAGGAAATTCTAAGATGAAAGGTGGAAAAGCGAAGGCCGGTGCCAAAGACACCAAGTAAGTTTTCGGTTTTTGTAAATATATTTTTTTTCATTCTAGATCTGTGGATTCATTTTTGCTAGGTTTTTGGTGTTGTTTGGATGAATGAATTTGATGTGATTTCGATTTTAGGCTGGCGGTGAAGAAAACAGGAAAGGCAGCGAAGGATCCGAATAAGCCTAAGAGACCTCCTAGCGCCTTCTTTGTTTTCATGTATGTTGTTTACGTTTCCAGATCTGATTTCATGAATTTTGTTGTTGCTGCTGTGATGGTTGGAGTTTTGAATGCTTGTGGTTATTTATGTTTAATAGGGAGGAATTCAGGAAGACGTACAAGGAGAAGCACCCCAACAACAAATCTGTTGCTGCTGTATGAACTTCCCTTGGGATGAATTTCTTTTGGATCTAGTTTTTTTGGTCAACTTGTTTTTGATTTTTTGAGATTAATTGGATCAGGTTGGTAAAGCTGCTGGTGAGAAGTGGAAATCATTGACTGAAGCTGTGAGTACAAATATCTGAAATAGTTTTTTGGATAAACTTTATGTTATGCTGCTGTGATATGATTGGGGAATACTGACTGTATGATTATGAAATAAATTAGGAGAAGGCTCCTTATGTTGAGAAAGCCGAGAAAAGGAAGAAGGAATACGAGAAAACCATGGTCGCTTACAACAAGAAACTGGTATAAAAACTGATTCATCTGTTATTTCAAAATCATCAATATGTAGATTACATTGTTCTGATGTTTTTGTATATATTAGGCTGGTGGAGCTGATGCTGCAGAAGAAGAGTCTGACAAGTCAAGATCTGAAGTCAACGATGAGGACGAAGAAGATGGCAGCGATGAGGTGTGTGTTGAACATCAAATCGTTGCATTAATTGTAATATCTTAAACAATGAATGGTTGTTGACTTCAATTTTTGTTGTTTGGTTTTGTGCAGGAGGATGAGGATGACGATTAGATCAAACACGAAAAACAAATGGAAGCAAAATGAAAGCTAGCTTGGCAAATTTGGTGTTAGGAATTTGCTTTAGCGTAGCACAATATATCAACTTTCTCTAGCTTTTGTAGGTAGATTACTTTGTGAAACTTCGGGGCAAAAATGGCTGCTCTTTCCCCTATTGCCAAAAACAAAAAAAGACCCATATCTCTGGATTTTGTCAAATTTTTTGGCTTTTGTGCGTCATTTGATGTGGGAAGGAAGGGGAAAGAGGACTAGTTTTCTGTGCTTCCCTGTTTTTATGTTTAACCCTCATCAGTTTGGTTGGTGATATGTATCTACTATCAACCGTTTCAATATCAAGTATTTGAATATTTTAGCCTTATTGTTTTTCCATTTGTCTGTTCCATTCATTTTGATAAATTGTTTGTGGCATACTACTGAATAATTGCGTGGAAATGGCTGTTCATAACAAATTGTTGTTTTGTAAAGACTGATAGTCTATTACAATTGCATGATTTTAAGAGTGCTACCTAGTGCTTTCGTACTTTGGGTTTTTAGGCTTGTAAATGGTAATAGTGTTAGCAATGTCACTTCCCTGCACTATTAGGCATGAGTTTTGGATGTGTCAACGGTAATAATTCAGATCATAGTGATAAAGAACAATCGTATCTCAGCATAAAATAAAATCACTGAACGTTATCTGAAACAGTACATAAAACGCTTTGATAAACGCGCAGTTTAATGCAGACTTGCTAACATTTGACTTGGAATTATGCGTTGTTCTTGTTGCGTTGTGTGGGAAATGATTGCTTGTATCGTGCATTGGAAAGTGCAACCAATGAGGGGATGCCAAATGTTTGACTATGTAAGACAGTTTTGTCTCTATATAAGGTCAAATGGTTATATGGTTTTGTATAATGGTTAATGTAAGATCGTTTCTCGATTTGAGCTTCAAATGAAGAGAACTAGTAGTTTTTGTTTTTTTGCCTATCTATAATCATTAGCAAGTTCAAATGTAAAAAAAGCTGACAATAAGAAGAAAAAAATATATTATTTTGGACCACCTTTGAAAAAACTCCAAAAAACAACTATAAAATGACGTTTTCGAGTTTAAAAAAAAAACAAAATTTTTGTTTCTAAAGGTCCAAAAAAATTGAGAGAGTATTCGAGTGAAATAAAAAAAAATTCTATAATCAATAATCAGATTATTCATGAATCAGCCATTCAAACCCGACCTATGGATTGGACAAATTATTCACTAACAGAAATCAAAATGAAAGATCTGACTGATAGAATAAGCACAATCAGATATCAAATCGAAAGAATTTTTTGTGAATTGTTGTAACACCCAATTTAAAATTATATTACATCAAAATATGATTATAAGTAACTTATAATTAGGGGCGTGTTAGGGGCACGACGTGAAAATTACTAACAGCAAATACAAACGCTCGGCGCCGGCGCTAAAATAGAGCGACATCTGCGAGCGCTAGCGACAAGATCGGGCGCCGTTAGAAGGCGCTGGCGCCAATTTTTAAAAAAAAATCGGGAAAATTTTGGCGCCGTCGGAAGGAGCCAGCTTTTTTTTTTTTTTTTTTTTTCCTGAAAAAAAACTTTAGTGTTGGTTATTGATGTACAAAGTTTATTAGCAAATGTTTTTGGCAATGAAAAAAACTACATAACTAACTTTTTCAATTTATAAATTTCTTTTTTTTCATACAATACGACTTAAACCGTGATAGATGAAGTTTATGGGGTTGAAAACAATCACTGTGGATGAACATTGAGCTTTATACAAAAGATAAAATTGAACTGAAATAGATTATGGCGCCGGAGCCAAACATTTTTTTCCATCCGGGTGCCGGCGCTAAATTATTTTATTTTATTTTATTTCTAGAATTTTTTTAAATAAAAAAGAGGGTGTCGGACTGTACAAAATAATGTAAGTAACTTTGGACTCATTCAGTTCATATATTTCTCTTTTTCTTGTATAAAATAATGTAAGTCACTTTGGATTCATTCGGTAGAGGAAATTTATAGGGTTGAAGAGTATTATTGGGATGAGATTTTCTTTAAAAAATGAAGTTAAATTTTGGTTACTAAGTTTACTACAAGACTTTAATTAAAAAATAAATATTGAAAAAAAAACTCACCGCGCCCGTTTTTTATTTTTTCAGAAAAAAAAAAAGTTGAGCGCCGGCTCCTAGCGCCAGCGCCCGCCGAGCGCTATCACATTGCGCTCGAATTTTACGTTAGTAAAACGAACGTCGTGTATATAGCTTTTTCGTATAATTACTATGAATAGCTATTTGTCCTTGCATCTTGTTGGTAAAAGTGTCGTCACTTGTCAAAGAAAAAGACAACCAAAGTTAGATTTCTTATTAGTTTAATCCTAATCGAGTCATATATATATATATATATATCATTAGAGATGAAATTTTACAATTTTTTCAACCCTCTATATCAATATTATTGAATTATTACGTGATGAACTTTTCTCGCATCCCTCATCTCAATCGAACACGTCCATAACTTATCAAAATTACGATCATAAGTGTTTGGATATTCGAATAGAAATTCGTATATAATTACAAGTTATACCAACTCAAATTTATCCTCGTAGCTCGTTGGCAAAGTGTTGGCCAAGAGAAACTAGTGACACAATATTGAAACTCATACATCATAAGTAGAACATCTTCCATTTGCTTAATCTAGAGAAGCGTAAGAAAACCGTAGAAAAACATAAAGAATTGTTCACCCCAAAGGCGGAAAGCAAGTCTATCATTGAGGCAAAAAATCATACATGTATAAATGTAAAGGGAGGAGGACATGCATAATGATTTTGTCTACAAAAGGTTTTCCCCCTACTTTAAAAGAATAATGAGTATTAATGGGAAAAAAAGAAAACAATAGTACATAATTACATATCCACTTGATCTTTTATGAAACTCTTATAGGCTTTTTTCACTTTTGTTAAAACTGACCAAAAATAAATAAATAAATCATATTTACGTATTTTTATTTCTGAAAATAGTGGACCCCAAATACTAAAATAGGTGAAAATAGCGGAGTCTAAAGCTAAAATAGATAAAATAAAACTAAATATTTTTGACCAAAATATCAAATTAAACACAAACTTTTTCTTTACATTAATCTTATTTATAACGCGTTCGTTAAGATGATTTATTAAACTTATAAAACTTATAAGAATAAAAATTATAAATAATTATAAATTCTTTTCAACGACGTCTATCATATAATGAGATTGCGAAGAATTGGGAAATTTATATTATTTTGATAAAACATGTAGAAGAACTTAGTTCGAAGAAACTTATATACCATTAATCTTTTAAATATATCACTTTTAGTTGATAGAAAAACATTAGGTGATCAAATATTTTTTCACCAAATATCATGAATTTGATTTTTTTTTTTAAATTGCTGAATTTTTCAAAGTTGGTTTGAATGAATGAAATTTTAGAGATTGTAACTTATTAATGATTATTTTTAACTAACAAAACCATGAAACTATGAAAATTTTGTGTAAAATACAAAAATAAACTTGACTAACTTTTTGGGTATGTATACTTTTCATAATTAATAAAATCTCCATTAACATCCTTTTTAATTTATAAATAAAATAACTTTCATCAAACACTTTTTAATTAATTAATAAATGTATCCTTGTTTTGTGTTAATTTTCTGATTACAAATTCTGTTCTACTATTCCTTCTTTGGGAGCCTCTGGATGTTGCGCTTGACTTGTGTCTCTTGAGTCTTGAGTTTGGACTGAGATTGGAGAAGTTTGGGGAAAGAACAATGGCAGCTCCAGGAAAATGCATATTAGTAACTGGCCCACCAGTAAGCTTCTCATCTCCTTCTTCACAATTCAATCTGCTTCAATGGCTGTTCTTCCACGAAAAACTTAATCTCTTTCTCTTTCTAGGGTGTGGGAAAAACTACGATGATAATGCGAGTTCTGGAGAGCCTAAAAGCCTCAAACCCTAATTTAAAAGTCCAGGGCTTCTACACCCGTAAGCCTCTTTATAATCAATCTGGCAATTCAATTATGAGCTCAGTTTTGCCCTAATACAAGAAATTGGAAATTTCAAGTGTAATATTTGGTCTTTTGATGTGGATTCTTGAAGGAGAGATCAGACATGGCAATGAAAGGGTTGGTTTTGAAGTTGTAAATGTGGATAATAAAAGGGCTCCCCTTGCTTCCTTATAGTTCAAGGTATATAGTTAAGCTTTTCTTAATTGCACTTGCATTTGATTGATAATTCAAAGGTCTGACCCCGTTCGGTTGCATTGCATCTTCAGAAACATAAACCGAATGAAATGAATCTGCATGAAATGTTTGGGAATAATTTATTCTAGTTTGAAGTAGAATTTGATTAACTTTGAAATGGGAAAAGGAAACACATTTTGCATTGAAAATGAGAAAACATGATTATTTTTATGAATGAACAATGACATTTAGTCGACTGGATTCGTTTCCATTTCCGGTGTTTAAACCAAACGGCCCCTAATTGTGAATTTTGATTCTTATTTTTCTTTTTATGCTTGGTTTATGAAAATTTTAGTTTCATCATGCTTATTAGCTTGATCTCACAATTTGAATATCTTGAGCATGATAGGAAAACCATGTGAGTACTGATGAAGTTCCCTTTGGAATATGCTTTGGAGATTATTCTGTTTAATATTGCAGATTTTTGTGTTTGTTCGGGTTTTCGAGCATCAGTAAACGATGTGGTTGTGCAATTGTCTGCTGTGATAACATATGCACTTGCAGTAGCATACTTGTAGCACCATTTTTATTTATTATTGCTCTGGGTTCGATTAGTTTATAATGGATGCTTTCGTAAGAGCATCAGTCGGAAAAAGCAAAGAGTTTTGACCTATCAGATACTCAATACATCTGAACTTTGAAAATGTATCAAATAATTTGGAGTTTGTGTGTATATTTGGGTGATGACATGGGCTTCAAAATCCTTCAACTTCTGATCCGTCGATTTGATGCCATTATCTTTCCTCTACCCCACATGCACATTTTTTAGTCTCACCAAACCTAATGTCTTCCACAAGTTTCAAATGATGAAGAAATTATTGATTCTTATCTAACTATTGGATATAGCTTCTTACATTGCGCACCTTATGTTGGTTGGATGATCATTGGATTTTTCTTTAACATTAATGATCAATCAATCCATATGTTTATTGAGTATTTCTACTGATTAAGCTTGAATATCTTTGGGGTTTTCTTTTTTTCCAGTCCTGAGTGTCTGAGATGGCCTAGTGTTGGGCGGTATAGGGTCGATGTAGCTTCTTTTGAATCGGTTGCATTTCCTGAACTACAGGTAGTAATATGATCCAAAGTTTGTTTCTAAATAGGATTGTTATGTGTAACAAGCAAATATGATTAGATAATGTTTTTATTTATCAGATAAAAGAAGACACTGATCTGTTCGTTATTGATGAGGTCGGAAAAATGGAGCTGTACAGCTCATCTTTCCTCCCTGCAGTATTAAGAATTTTGGACTCGAATATCCCAGTTTTGGCTTCCATACCAATTCCTAAGCAGGGCCGTGACATACCCGGAGGTGATATTTATGTGCAATACAAGAGTTCTTTGTCTCTACGTATGTTTGATCTCGTGTGGTGATCCATTTGATTGCCTCTTTGTAATGCAGTTGCAAGGGTGAGGAATCATCCAAGGGCAGTCATCTACACACTTGATACAAGTAACAGAGATACATTAAGAGAAAGGGTTTACTCTCATTTGGCTGATCTGTTGCACAATCAACAGTAGATTATGAAGAAACACCCCCTACATGTTTCGGTATGGTGTATTGTTAGTTCGTTCTTGAGAACTGCGCGTTTTGTGCTTTCTGCCTTTGTATAATCTATAAAACCTTGCTTTCTGTTATACTCTCAAAACCAATTTACAATGTCAATGAAAAAATCCATCTCAAAACCAGACTTTTGGGTGTTCTGTTTATAACAAATCAAATAAATAAAATTAAACACAAAAGCCAGTATAAAAATATTAAGAAAAAGCCGAAATATACACAAGAAGCTTCAGGCTTTCCGGTTACATTACATGTTGAGACGATTTTTCTCAACTGCCTGAAGTAAATCTTTGGCATTAGATGAAAATGACTCTGCATTGTTCTGCATCTCTGTTGTTCTTAGACTAATTCCCTGTAATTTACACAGGAAATTGGATTAAGTGTCTTAATTGGTATAGCATCTTAAGGATTTTAAAACAGCGGTTTCGTTACATTAGTATCAGTATAATTGAAAGATGTATAGAGGACCGTTTACCTGCAGCTTCTTCAAGTTCTCTGCGAGCTTGCTTTGAGCAGCGCTGGCAAAGGATGTTGTTTCCTGAACACATTATGTTCATCATTAATGATTAGAAAGGGGAAACATGACAAAATATTGCAGTAGATAATACATTCAAAGGTGTCAAGGGATTAGTTCTTACATTACTAGATGATGTGGTAAACCCGTATTTCTTCTTGATTTGATCAACTGCTCCACCCTTTTCTTGTTGTTGTGGTTGTGGTTGTGGTTGTGGCTCTTCCCTTGCTGGTGGCTTTTCTTGCTTGGGTTTTATTTGCTTTAATTTACCTGAAAAATACTAAAAAAATCAACCTCTACTAGATTTATTTACAGTAATATGTCTGTTTCAAACCATGAGAAGATTAATCATCACTGACCCTTAAATGATTGGAACCTGCTAGAAATTTTCTGCTTGTTTAATGAAGGCATCATATTGAATCCCTTTGGTTTGACTTCTTCTTCATCATCAATCTTGATGTCATCTATAAAATATCAAGAAACCAAAATAGTTACAAGTGCACTTGTCAACGTTGAATGTCACGGTATATGAACAGAAGTTGCAAGGAATACCAATATCCAACTCAGCCTCATCTTCTTCAGATGCAGGCTTGTATGTGGTATGACTGGTTTCAGTATCAGTTTCGGTGGGGAAATTAAGAGTTGAAAAGATTATAGGAAGCTCTTCAAAGCTTGCTCGCAAGCTTTCAGCTCCTACATCAGCTCCGGTTTTCGTTTTGCTGCCTTTCAAATCCTTGATCACAGAACCAAATAGACCCTAAAACAACAAAACGTTGTTATACAAGACTGTCAAGAAAAGGTAAGAGAAACAATTGGTAAAGAATTAAAAAAAACCTTTTTGCTTTCTTTTTTGGGGACAGTAGGGGAACTGATCTCTTCCCATGATCCCACCAAATTCTTGTCATAAACTTGTGATAAGAAATCCAGATCCCTAGTATTAATCAATAGCAACATCAATATATAACTAGCTCAATAATGACAATGTGTCCAAACTCCAAACCTACTCCCCATTAAGGGCTTGTTAAGATGTATAACACTTGTTTTATAAAATAAGTGTTTGAGCCCATTCCATTAATGATGTAGTTTTGACAAATACCAATACTATATAGTTTATTTTTTAGAGTTTATGACTGCATGATTGTGTTAGGAAGAATGTCATATTCAAATAAACCCCAAGTAAATACGTATACCTGTAAGTTTTCTTTTGGGGTAGCAGCGAAACAATAGTGACCTCTTGATCACTCCTCGCCTGCATTAGATAAACAAACAAGCAGGTAAAGGCAACTGAACTTTTAATTTTGAAGGAGTTTTTTTTTTTTTTTATAAAAAATATCATACCACGAGAAGTTCTCCATCTGGTGAAGCACACACTGAAGTATCTAGGTATGAATTTGGCTTAATAGGGGTATGAACAAAGCTTCTAAGTGTCATTTCTTTCACGAGCAACAATTCTGGAAGGGATCTGTAAATTCCAATTTGATATGAATTCAGTAACCAAATGGAATGCTGTCAAAAGATGGAAATAAAAATGTCATCTGACCTTATTTCGATTCTTCCACATGAAAATAAGAGTATCAGTCCTGAACTGGTGGCGCTGTAGAACGATGATGCCCAGCAACACGAAGCATTTTGGAACTTCACTTTGTTGGTCACTTTCTTAGCTCCTTGAACTGCATGCTTTAATGAGTAAACATATATAGCCTTTTCAGCACACAGTAAAAATAGTTGCTTGGCTGTATCACTTTCCCCAGCAGCCCCCTTTGAACTTAGACTCATTCCTTGCCCATCTGTATATTAATCAATAGCAACAGTTGAAAATGATGTAGCTCTTCTAAGTTGTGGAATAGGTTGTAATCCTGGTTACCTAAAATCTCTGAGAAAAGAGCTCTTGATGGTTTCTTAGGATGAACTGCTGTGCTGTTTACTATGTTTCCTGTGTCCCGCTCAAGTGCGAGCAAAGACGAATCCTTTGTGGTCACCAATAATACATTCTTCTCAAAACCTTGAATGTTGCAAGATCCAAATTGCAAAGATATGACTCCAGGAGATAGCTCGCTTGGGATCTGTTTCTGCCATAAGAGACTCGCTTCCTCTACGTCAATAAGTGAAACCTGCAACCATTAGAATGAGGAAAATCAGTTTGTTGAAATAAGTGAAAATTGGAAAGAAGAAAGATCAAAGAGGCAAGAAGAAGCTTTACATATCCTTGCTCAGATCCAACAGCAACCTGCTTTGAGCTACCATTGAAGTTTACAGAAAGCACAGGAGGATTGACCTTCACTTGCTTAACAGTCTGAATATAATGTTGACTTCCCTTTTTTGAACTCCCTGCTCGAAAAATCTCAAAAAAAAGAAAAACAGTTAGAAAAAAAAGAAAGAAAAGATAATCAAGAGAATTTGGCTAGAAACTTGTTTCTCTTACCTGTTAATGAAATAAAGCTGTTCTCTTTGGAGTAAGGTTCTGGCTTGAATTTGTAAATACGAATCTGTGTAGCATATAGATAAAACCATAACCATAGTTATACCTAACTATAAGATAAGACAAGAATTCTTTGTAAAAGAGACAAGATGCTTCACCATTCCAACTTGATCCCCAGAGACAAGTATCCGTGACTCCATGTCGAAATATACTGCTGTAATGGCTGCATAACTTGAAGAATCACTTTCAATCTGAAGAAGTTAAAACGGTTTGATGTCAAAACCTTCAGAGAATGGTAAAAGCTGAAATTTCGTATGTATTTTAACTCTCACGGGATTTGCTAAACTGAAAATGCAAAAGAATTCAGACCTGCTCTTTGAGTGACAGAAGAGGGATAAATATGGGGGATGAAGCGTCCCAAAATTTCACTGATCCATCACTGTGTCCTGTTAAATATAAGTTCTTGACTTTTGAGAAACCACTGAATCCAGTTAAATCAAACTGCTTTGATTCAGTTGGTAGAAGTAGAGGCACATTTTTAGCCTGCGCAGATTATTTAACTACGTTAATAACTCAAAGTGAAAGAGTATCAGACAGGATGAAGTTGTTGATGATGTTCTGCTACCTCATCTGAAGTGCTTAATGAGGACGGACTGTTTGTGATGAGCAATGCGGATGTAATAACGGATGAATCAGAAAATGGAAGCTTTATCTTCATCTCGCTTGGGATTGATGGTGGAGATCTAGACTGGCTTTGAATCAAGTACTTCTCAATCATATGATCATCGTATGCATATAAGGATCCCGATCTTCCGAGCAAAACTACAATTCCTTGTGTTTTATGTTTGTTTTGATCACTTGAGCTTGGGATAATCTCCATGGCAATACAAGGCTCAGGCAGCTGAAGTCCCAGTTTGATCATGCGCGACTCAGTGTGCTCGTTCAACAAAAGCACCTGCAGAAAGTCAAACTAGACCTTAAAAAAACCAAAAATCCAACTTACTAAATGTTTTTTTTTGCAATTGTAGACGATTCAAATACCTGAACTGAGTTTGAAGACACAATATCAGAATCACCCCTAACATATAATCGAGTTGCCTTTCCATCTGTATAGGTCCACTTCAATGATGCTATTGGGATTTTCTCCAACTTGTATCCAAGGTTGAGTTTAGAAACTGGACCATTCTGAGTGACAGATTGGGATGTAAGATCTGAAGATATATTGTGCACCAAAATCTCACCGTTGCTATAACCTATAATGAATTTGCTACCATAAGGGCATGCCCAGCAGGCAGAAGTTGCTTTTTTGATTTCGTGACCAGCAGACGGAAACACAAATCCCCCAGTGGAGAAAATAGCTTTGCTATCATGGATATCCCATAACACAACAACCCCATCAGTGAATACAAGAAGAACCCTCTTGCTTTCTGCTGATGGTTGAGGTAGAATATTTAGTATCGCATTATCAGCTGTCCCATCATTTGTGCTTCCTGGAACCGAAATGCTGCATATTAATACATTTCTTAGAGTAAAATAAAAGGAAAAAGGCAGACAATTTCTTTTGTATCTCACCATGTGAAGCTGAAAGAGGTATAGTATACATCATTTTCTCAATAGTATGGGATTCTTGGTCAAGTTTCAGTACTGCAACATTACCATTAGAATCTCCAATGTAACTGAAAACAGAAAATGAGAACATTATTACCATGTTTCAGAAAGCATAGTAAGCAACAACATTCACACTCACATGAAAGGAGAATTATGAAGAACTGCTATTGATGTGATCTCTTTGGGAAACTCATGGACATCAGCCAAGGACCTTCTTTCCAAATCCCAAACCTAATCCGTACATTCACAAAAATTTTTTAAAAAATTCAGTTAAAAGTCTAGATACAGGAAGACCTATACGTTGTGGTCACTAAATTTCTATATGAGGGATCTCTAGTCTCTACCTCAATTTGGTTTTTAACTGTCACATTTAGAAGAACTCCTTGATTGAGAACAAACTGCAAGATCAAAGAACAAGGATGAATCCACATGAGCAAGTAATAAGCTATTGAGACTTGACGCTTGCCCACTTGCCTTTTTCACATTATACCAAAATTCGCTCCTACAATTACTTATTTATTCGTGATTGTTATAATAATTAAAAGTTTAGAGAACTAATAAACCTGCAAAAACTTGCTTGGGAGCGTCTCCTTGGACTCTAACAATGCTTGGGTGTTATCTTTCCCTAGCAGTTTAATCTGGCCATTTCTGTAAGAAACAATGAATCAGAAATTCAGGATCCATGATATATGATCCAACTCAAAAGATCTCTGTCTCGCAATACATATCATTCAATTCGACTCTATGATTGTACAAAACAAGCTTAATCTATGGTTTCTAAGTAAACATCCACCATCCAAAAATGACATGTATTTAGCTTATGAGGGAGTATTGTTTTTTTTTTTTTATAGGAGGTAAGGAAAATAGGTGGGTTAGCTTCTAGAGACCGCCGACGACATCAAATGAACCTATGCACTAGGAGGAGTAACCCTTGAGTTTATATGCTAGTTTCACATTATTCATTATAGTCGATAGGAGGAGCAACCTTGAATTTATATGTTAGGTTCACATTATTCATTATAGTCGATGTGGGACACAATAATCCACACATCTCAAGTCTTAACAGTTTCAATCTATGTTGCACATAAACAAAAATAATTTGAAAAAACGGTATAATTATAATAGATTTCCATAAAATTTTGTGTTTTAAGTGGTCATATTTTTAAATTTCTCTAGAAAACTAAAACGGGAAAATGCTTTCCCTTTATCATTCAGAGTTTCCAAATTACATAGGTAACAATACTTGTTAAATGCTTACTTTGTGGATATTGCAAGTATTTTCTGCAAGGGATCATAGGTTAGCATAGTAGCCTCAACTGGAATTCCATAATGAAAAGCCACGTTTGGTTCAACATCTTCAAGTTTCAAAGCCTCTAAATTACTTCCAGGCTGCAACAAAAATATTTGGATGATATCATTGAACTAAAACTTCAGAAGCAATCTGACATCATTGGAAACATGAATCATGTCACATGGCTCACATGGAAAAATTTCAAGATTGGCTTCATACCTTTAACTAATAATGAACATACATACATATTTACTTTGGCTTAGTATACATGTATATGCACCAGACTGAAATATAATTTTTTTACTGGACACAAGAATTCAAAAGTCACCGACCAGTCACGTACTCACGTGGGATATGACACCAGTAGATGATCAGGTATTTTGGGGCCTCTCACAGATTCGCACCTTAAATTTATTGTATTATCTTTCAACATTTTCTTCTTATATAACAATATTAATAATAATGATAATAATACACTAACAATCATGATACAACTTTGTTATATGTCGTTAAAAATTACTTTATTTCAATGATTTTGCATTCAAAATTTCTAGAAAAGACTTGATAACTTCCTACTTTTTCAGTTTGAGCAACGTCAAAATCATTGTGTTGGATACATAGCATTTGCTTTATGAAAATAAGTGTTACGGTTTACAGCATATTCTATTTTAAGTATTTATTAATAATATAATATTTAGTTTAATTTTAAAAATTCTAACTAATAAAATATAACGGTTAACTTGTCATTTAACCATACAAATACTCTGTTGGTTGTCTAGTTATATAATGACACTAGAATCCTTAAAATTCAAGTTTAAATCCTGCCACGAAGTACACGGTCCACATAGAACGACATTAATCGATAGAACCGACGAGTCAAATACAAGATAAGAAAAAAACTTCCGTTTATAGCTCAATTAATATGATAACTTACCTGGACCCTATGGCATAAAATAGTGAACTGAATTCATAGCAGTCACTCCTTAGGTATGACCATAAATGTCTCTACACGCAATAAGCTAATTTTGTTAATACATTTAGTATTTCTATCCAAGAAAAGTATTTTATATTTTTCGAATTCAAGAAAATCTCGAATTTCCATATAAACAACTGGCATTTGTTCATCTTCCTTCATCAGCATCCCTACCATACAGTGAAGAATCGAATCCAGATCTAATTTCAATCGAAAAATCAAAAGACAAGACAAAACGAAATTGTTCTCGCACAATCAAAACACTAATCGAGACAAATGCACCAGAATTCAAATTCAAACTAAATTCCAAAAACACTGTAGCAGATCAAATTCCACAGAAGAACATGAGCAACAATACTCGATTCAGGTTTCAATTCAAGTCAATCTGATCAGAGAACAGTGATAAAATAGATGATCGAAACGAAAACTTACCTTCTTAGTGGCTTTGTCGACCAGTTTTTTAACAAACGCATCCATGATAAGAAGTTTCGAGCAGCGCTTGCCCCAAACCAGAGCTTTATGACTGGCGATTCTGCAAAAGAGTGAGGAAAGAGAGAAAAAGGAGGAGAAGAAGAATAGAGAGTGAATGTTGGAGCCGTTATACTTTACGGTTGTTTTCTGTCTGCTTTTCTTCTTCTATGGATCTTCATTGTCTTTTAAAACCGATGGGTGGGTGGAAATGGAAATTAATTCTCAATTGTGAAAAGAAGAAAACTACCTTTAAATTAGGATATTTTGCAAAAAATGGCCCTCTGAAAGATAATCTGCATAAAATCAACTAGTATATAGATAGTATTAATCATATTTCTCTAACTTCACTTCTCTTGTGGATGTTATTAGCTTAAACTATACTGTAGATCCGAGAGCAAAATATATATAGGTTCTTCAAATTTTAATTTTTTATTTGCTGAACTTTTAAAATTTTAGAGTGAAAATGTACATTTAGGAAAAATATACAAATGAACCCGAGGGGTGTATTAATAACAAGTGGCAATATGTGATTTATCTTAAACTTAGGCACTGCAAACACAATTTAACAAAATAAGACAACCAGTGCCCTTATGTGAGCAAAAAAATGTTTAAGAGTGGTTTTATGACATTCAGCACCCTGGAATGACAAAAGTGCCCTTTAAAAAAATGAAGAGAGCACATCGCAACGTACACGTGTCAAAAAGGAAGCCGATCAAGATGGAGATGATCAAAGAAATGCGTATCTTTGACGGTCTTGATGGTCGATGGTCGGCTGGTAGGACCAAGCGAAAATCACGAAGGTGGGTCCTCCAACTAAAACGAGTCAAATCTTGACACGTAGCTGAATTATCAAATGGTTTTTTGGATGATTTAACTGCTGCTTTCACGTCCCTACTACGTGTAATGCTGCGCTAAAGCCAGAAAATTAGAAGAACAAAAAATCATTTGCTGATTGGTCGAAAATACGGAAAATTATTTATAAATTGTTAAATTTAACTTGGCATGCCAAGTGCCTCTTTATCATGATTTGAATAGCTGAATTAGTCACCAATTTTGCATAAAAAATTAGGCTTTTTGTATCTAGAACACACATTTTATTTATTAATAAATAGTTTTTTCCTCATTCATTATTAAGTTTGTAGTTTTCAAAGAAAATAACTTATGACTAGACTATACTGCAAAAAAACACCCCAAAATATATGCATGATTTACTTTTTTTTATGTACAAAGTTTTCACAACTAAACAAAATTATTGAACCTTCATGGTTTCTTAAGACATTATAACATCTAATCATATTAAACAATTAAGTAAAACTATATAATCTTTTACAGGTAGGATTTGGTTTGAATGTGTTATGTTTTTTCCTATACCATGATGTTCGTATGGTCGTCCAACCCCTATAGATATGTGATAAATACTATATCATTAGTCTACATATACGTTATATTAATATATCCTAGACTTTAGACCCTTCATTTAGTACCAAACACATTTATAATATTATCCACATTATGATATGCTAAAATAAATATAACTACGGGTACTACTTAAAGCTTATTTTTGGTATTACTTTATAATATACAATTACAAAAATAAAATAAAAAAACTTTTTTTAAAAAATTGTTTTTTGAGGGTAAAAAGAAACTATCTCTATTCAATGTTACATTTTCCCCATAATTTCAAATTGGGAAGTAAAATATACAACATTTAATGGAGGAGATATTTTCTTAGATTAGTAATATATTATATATATCTTAAGTTAAAATCTTATGCAGTTATATTGCTACTGCTAGGTTTGATGCACAAACTGGAGCTGATAGAGAAGTTCAGCTTATACTGATTCAACTTTTGAGAAGGGTTACAAGACCATATGCTAATGTAAATATGTGGCTTTTGTATAAGGTCATATTGTGAAGTAGCCTTTAATTGATGACCTGAAACTAGGGATGGAAATGGGTGTACAATCACCCGACCCAACCGATCACCCGACCCGAATATATGGGTGAAAACCCGAAGAATTCCGGGTGGTGGACGGTTGGTGGGTGAAATTGATGGGTGGTGGGACGGGTATGGGTGGAGGTACAACCACCCACCACCCGCCCCGTCACCCACCCGCCCCGTATCACCCGTTTAAATTATAAAAATATATATAAGACCCTAAATCCCTAATATCTAATATGGGAAAGAGTTGAGAAACAAACACCTGTTTTGAGTCCCGATCCCGTGTCTCTCTTTAGCCCTTCGAGTCTTCGTCGTCACCTTGCAGTTGCATCTGCCTTCTGTACCGACAGGTGTTCTCCTTTCACTGCTCGTCGGCGCCGTCTTCGATCTTCTCCGGAGTCGTCACTGCTTCGCCGACGCCGTCTTCGACCTTCTACGGAGTCGTCACTATTCTGCCGATGCCGTCTTTGACTTTCTCACTGCTCCACCGACACCTTCATCGACGTTCTCACTACTTAAACATTCGCCACAAGGTGACAAACATTTTTTCCGGGAGAAACTACCCAACAACTAATTTGTTCTTTGAAAGGTTTGTCTGGTTAAAGTTTCTTTACTGAAATGAGAATCTATCGATGATTTGATGATCAATGAGATGGATAGAAATATGCTTGAGAAATTTGATAAGTATTGGTCGATTATAAGTGAATTTTTGGCAATAGAAACAATTTTAGACCCAAGAGACAAACTGAAATGTGTTGAATAGTATTTTAACAAGATATACGATGATCTTTGTTGAAATTGAGAAGGTGAAAACTTTGATGTTGGATCTTTTTTATGAGTATCAAGACTTAAGTGATGATATTGAGGACCAAGAATATGTAAGTTCAACCTCTAGATTGATTGACAAGAGACATATAATTTTCTGATGATGATGAAGATAATTTTGGTCATTATAAGAAAATTTTGAAGAAGAAGGCTAGTGTTAGTCATGAGTTGGTATATTATCTTCAAGAAATTGTATTACCTAATAGTAAAGATTTTGATGTTCTTATCTTATGGAAAACTGATCTAAATGTCCAAATTTGCGAAAGATTGCAAAAGATATTTTTGCAATTCTCGTGTCGATTGTGACTTCTTAAAATGCTTTTGACATGGGT
Source organism: Fagopyrum tataricum (assembly GCA_002319775.1). Taxonomy (NCBI): domain Eukaryota; kingdom Viridiplantae; phylum Streptophyta; class Magnoliopsida; order Caryophyllales; family Polygonaceae; genus Fagopyrum; species Fagopyrum tataricum. The sequence continues at coordinate 2,702,962 of CM008284.1, forward strand.
GAGCGAGTGGTGAGTCCTCACTGTTCTATACTTCATGGAGATATTGTAGAGACATTAATGTTTTTGCAATATTGGATTGAGATCAATTATGTAGGTGAGTATATCTAATTATACTAATAACCTCTTCTTCTTTTTACTTATAAATCTCCCTTTCATGATTTTTAATTATAACTTAGGTTTTTCGCTCGATGCACAAGTAGGTTGATAATATTGAAGGATGTTGATGTTGAAGATTCTGCCATGAAGGTGTGTACCCAATATGTATACTTTTGACATTCAAATTTTAATTGATGGTCAAGTTTGATTTTTTAATTATTTTTTTAATTATGTTAGGTTGTTGAAGTGTATTATTATATCGAGCTTTAGAGGAGTTTCACTTGATTTATGTTAATTTACTTTTGTTGTATGCATACAAAGTTGTGTTTTTTGCATCATTTTGGTTTGTATTAGTTGGAAATCTTTTTGTTGTTGATTTATTATGTTTCACAATATTTCATGATTTAGTAAATTTTAATTTGTGTTATTTTTACATTGAAAATTGTCATAACTTTCAAAATTCTAATAACGAAAAAATTTACTTCACACCCGACTACTTCACCCGAACCACCCGATCACCCGGTGGGTGATGGGTGGGTGGAATATGGGTGAAGTGTTAGGTGGGAGACGGGCGGGGTGGGTGACAACTTGAATAAGATGGGTGGTTGGCGGAATTGGTACATCCATCCATCAACCGACCCGTTTCCATTCCTACCTGAAACTATCTCTATTCAATGTGTGCATCATGATTCATGAAGCATATTCAAAATAGAAAACTGATTTTGCAATTCTGAATATGACAGTATTCATTTTAAGGGTACGCCTCAGCAATTTACAACAGTTGTAGATTGTTCTTCCCTGTCAATGAATGCAGGCTAGCTGTTATGCCTAGCAGAGTAGAATCCCCAACTCAGAATTCAGATTAACCCTCCCTCTCATCTTCTTCATGATCATCATCCGGCTGAACAGATTGTGCGAATTCAGCATCCATGATAACACCATCCATAATATGCACTACAGTCTCACCCTTCTTCATATCAACTCGTTCCGACTTGACCCGGTTGACAACCAAGGTCCCATCCACATCCTTTGAGATAAACAACCTGAAACCAGAAACTGAATCCAAACAGATCTCCTCCCCAATGGACACTGAATCCGAATACACTTTTCTGGGAATGGCCGAGAATCCCATCACCCGAGTAAGCATAGCATACACGTTATCTGCCTCATCTTGTGGCATGATACTGGCATTTGGTCTCAAACTCATATCGCGTTCAAATGCCTTTCCTGAGGGAAGGAATACAGTAAATGCAAGATCATCCGGGAGCATATCGAGAATCATTTCCCCAAATTTGCTCAATCTAGAAACCTCAGAAGCAGATTCTATGGTTTTCACAGATTTACTTTTGTTGCTCCTGGAGATACCAGGCAATCTCAATGCTGAAATTATTAATATAAATATACAACAAATCGACACCACTAGAAGTATAAACGTAATTGGATTCTTCAAGATTGATGAACCTTTGCTTTTTCTCCTCCTTTTCTTCATCAAATCCATATCGACAGTAGTCTGATCTGTAATTCATCAGGCAAAATGAATCAAACGACAATGGAATAAGATAACATTTCATACGATTAGATGGGAACGTAAACAACATTAATTACCTGAGATTTAGAACCGGTGGGAGTTCAGATCCGATACAGATCTCCCTACCTGTTGTACTTGCTCAGTCAACTTTCAAATCACAACAGAACTTTGTTCATCGAACCTTAAACCCCTAAATCCCAGATCAAGTATGCAGGTACAAACCGTCGCAACTGACGGACCCAAAGTTACATTAGCATCCAGAGATCGATCAGATACTATATTCACACGAAAAGGGTCAAACGAAATGAAAGAGACGGCGGCTAGGAACAGTGGAGGGCCGGCCAGTGGACGACATCAAAGCCGGAAGGAGGTGGCCGGTGATTTTGTGTTGCTAGAAAGACTGAACAACGAGATCCTGTCAATGCCTGGGAGTTAGAAATACCCATAGTTTATAATCTATTTACTTCTGAACGCTATAATAAAAATTATTTACGCATACCAAATATCCAATTATTTGAAACTCATTGGTTTTTGAAAATATAACAGCTAACTTGCCATTTAAGCTCGATAAATACGATAACTTCCCTATACCAAAGGCATAAATAGTGAACTGAATCCATAGCAGTCATCCTTAGGTATTACCATAGATGTCTGCTACACGCAATACGCTAATTTTGTTAATACATTTAATATTTCTATGCTTTTCTTTTTTGGAATTCAAGGAAACCTCGAAATTCTATATGAACAACTAGCATTTGCTCATCTCCCTTCATCAACATCGCTAGCGTACAGTGAGCAATCAAATCTAGATCTAATTTCATTCGAAAAATCTCAAAACAAGACAACACCAAATTGTTCTTACGCTGTCACACAATGAAAACACTAATCGAAACAAATGCACCAGAATTCAAATTTAAACTTAAATCCATAAACAGTGTAGCAGATCAAATTCCACAGAAGAAAATGAGCAGATACTTGATTTAGGTTTCAATTCTAGTTAATCTGATCAGAGAACAGTAATAAAATAGATGATAGAAACGAAAACTTACCTTCTTCGTGGCTTTGTCTCAACAAACGCATCCATAATAAGTTTCGAGCAGTGATTGTCCAAACCAGAGCTTTATGAATTATGACTATGATGATTGCTCTGCAAAAAGAGTGATAAAAGGTTTCTCAAAAAGAAAAAAAAAAAAAAAAAAAAGAGGGAGGAAAGGGAGAAAAGGAGAAGAAGAAATAAGAGAGTGGATAGCTTCACATAGAAAACCCAACTCAATTTAGATTGGGCTTATGTATACTCATTATTGGGCCATTTACATTAGCCCAATAACATCTTCTCCAAAACATCTTATAACAATATAACATGTCATGTTAACTTTAGAAAATTAGCTATATATTATTTTTTTGAAATTTGTATTTATAATTTTATGATGAAAATATATATATTTATAAAATTATAAATAACAATAATAAAATTTATCATAAATTTTATACATATATAAGGGTTAGACATCTAATTATAGGTATATTTTTACATTTATTATTATTTTTGTTTCTATATACAGCCTTATTTCACTTAATTTGGAATTTATTATTTAAAAACATTTCAGATAATTTAAAGGGAAAAAAGATGGTTGAGTTAGTTGGTGTTGGTTACTTGGTTATCTTATAACTTAGAAGCGGCCTCGCATGATTAAGGGTATTGTTTGATACTCAACAAGAATTAACTAGTGAAACATGACATGTAATATTATTGCGTGTTGGTATTCAATAAAATGGTTGGGTCAGGTGTTGATGCATACTTCGATAACAACCAAGATCTCCTGTACAGGGCCGGCCAATAAATTATGGAGGCCTTGTTTAAATACTTAAAAATTAAAATTAAAATTAATTATTAAAAATTAAATTAAAACCCCAACCTTTATTATTTATCAAGTAATTAATGCTACTAAGTTAATCATATAAGTGTATATTATATTAGATAAAGTAGAAGACGTAAGTTTTACGCAATGCCCTCACGTTGATTTCACTTGTTAGGTAGCGAATTAATGTGTATAATCGATTCAAAAAATTAAACCTTCCACAAAATCGTTATTTTAAATGGTATAAATGTAGGTACTAAATGATATATGTGTTATGAAAATTTTAATTTTTTTTTGAAGTTTAGAAGTTTGTCTTATTTTAAAAAAAATTTAAAATATCTATTACCAAATTTAAAATTTATATCATCTACAATTTATGTATTTAATGAAATTAATAGAAAAATATTGAATATTTAAACATTTAACTATGTTATAAAAATCCCTTTGACTCAAATATTAACTAAAAATTGATATATTATAACTATAAGCATAAAAATTACTTTATTCTATAAATAATATATCATTTGATGTATATATAATCATATCTACAAGCATAAAATGACCTTTTCTATAAAACTGTTCATTAGTTTGTAAAATTTTATTATAAACACTTCACTTTAATCATATATAAATATATTACATTTTATAATATATTTATGTCTAAAATTATTATTTTTATTCTAAAAAAAACATTTTTGCACAACACCACTATTTTTAAAATAAAATAAAAAAGATACATTAGGTCCACTTAATCATCTATAAAATTGAAATCACATAAAAAAAAAAGAAGCGTTGGGTTAAGAAAAGAAAAGATATTGATAAAGAACGGGCCTCACTAAATTACAAAAAATGAAGCGATTACAATAAGTAAAGCAACCACACGGAAAAAAGAAAAAAATTACAAACTTGTTTCTGCTGAGTTTCGAACACTCAACATCTGAGAAACAAACATTTTCACTGACCCATTCAACCACTGGACTATGCATACTTTGTTGTATTATAACAAAACGTAAAAATATATTTTAAAAATAGGATATAAATCGCCCCATATAAATTTGAGGCCCTGAGCGGTGGCTCACCTCGCACACCCTCAGGGCCGGCCCTGCTCCTGTATCACTTATACATGTATCCCTTTCATGTGATTGGTTGAAGTTAAATAAAAAAGTATAAAAGTAATAGTGCTTTACGAGAAAAATAATAAACAATAACAATTCCATCAATCACGCAATTGGATATAAGGATACATGAAGTGGGTGATACATAAGATCTTAACCGCTTCGACAATGCGTCATTCGATTTTTGAGTCTGATGTGCAGTCGCATTACGCCATCGCGCTGCATCGATAAATCTCTTACTGAGTATCTAGGAACTAACTAGGGATGGAAATGGGTGCACAACCACCCGACCCAACCGATCACCCGACCCGAATATATGGGTGAAAACCCGAAGAATTCCGGGTGGTGGACGGTTGTTGGGTGAAATTGATGGGTGGTGGGGCGGGTATGGGTGGAGGTACAACCACCCACCACCCGCCCCGTCACCCACCCGCCCCGTATCACCCGTTTAAATTATAAAAATATATATAAGACCCTAAATCCCTAATATCTAATATGGGAAAGAGTTGAGAAACAAACACCTGTTTTGAGTCCCGATCCCGTGTCTCTCTTTAGCCCTTCGAGTCTTCGTCGTCACCTTGCAGTTGCATCTGCCTTTTGTACCGACGGGTGTTCTCCTTTCACTGCTCGTCGGCGCCGTCTTCGATCTTCTCCGGAGTCGTCACTGCTTCGCCGACGCCGTCTTCGACCTTCTACGGAGTCGTCACTATTCTGCCGATGCCGTCTTTGACTTTCTCACTGCTCCACCGACACCTTCATCGACGTTCTCACTACTTAAACATTCGCCACAAGGTGAAAAACATTTTTTCCGGGAGAAACTACCCAACAACTAATTTGTTCTTTGAAAGGTTTGTCTGGTTAAAGTTTCTTTACTGAAATGAGAATCTATCGATGATTTGATGATCAATGAGATGGATAGAAATATGCTTGAGAAATTTGATAAGTATTGGTCGATTATAAGTGAATTTTTGGCAATAGAAACAATTTTAGACCCAAGAGACAAACTGAAATGTGTTGAATAGTATTTTAACAAGATATACGATGATCTTTGTTGAAATTGAGAAGGTGAAAACTTTGATGTTGGATCTTTTTTATGAGTATCAAGACTTAAGTGATGATATTGAAGACCAAGAATATGTAAGTTCAACCTCTAGATTGATTGACAAGAGACATATAATTTTCTGATGATGATGATGAAGATAATTTTGGCCATTATAAGAAAATTTTGAAGAAGAAGGCTAGTGTTAGTCATGAGTTGGTATATTATCTTCAAGAAATTGTATTACCTAATAGTAAAGATTTTGATGTTCTTATCTTATGGAAAACTGATCTAAATGTCCAAATTTGCGAAAGATTGCAAAAGATATTTTTGCAATTCTCGTGTCGATTGTGACTTCTTAAAATGCTTTTGGCATGGGTGAGCGAGTGGTGAGTCCTCACTGTTCTATACTTCATGGAGATATTGTAGAGACATTAATGTTTTTGCAATATTGGATTGAGAGCAATTATGTAGGTGAGTATATCTAATTATACTAATAACCTCTTCTTCTTTTTACTTATAAATCTCCCTTTCATGATTTTTAATTATAACTTAGGTTTTTCGCTCGATGCACAAGTAGGTTGATAATATTGAAGGATGTTGATGTTGAAGATTCTGCCATGAAGGTGTGTACCCAATATGTATACTTTTGACATTCAAATTTTAATTGATGGTCAAGTTTGATTTTTTAATTATTTTTTTAATTATGTTAGGTTGTTGAAGTGTATCATTATATCGAGCTTTAGAGGAGTTTCACTTGATTTATGTTAATTTACTTTTGTTGTATGCATACAAAGTTGTGTTTTTTGCATCATTTTGGTTTGTATTAGTTGGAAATCTTTTTGTTGTTGATTTATTATGTTTCACAATATTTCATGATTTAGTAAATTTTAATTTGTGTTATTTTTACATTGAAAATTGTCATAACTTTCAAAATTCTAATAACGAAAAAATTTACTTCACACCCGACTACTTCACCCGAACCACCCGATCACCCGGTGGGTGATGGGTGGGTGGAATATGGGTGAAGTGTTAGGTGGGTGACGGGCGGGGTGGGTGACAACTTGAATAAGATGGGTGGTTGGTGGAATTGGTACATCCATCCATCAACCGACTCGTTTCCATTCCTAGAACTAACTGACTTTTTAACCTAACCTAATGCACACCTAAGCTATATTTAGACGTTTCTATATTGTAAAATTTATATTAAGGGTCCGTTTCGTTGTAGTGGTGGAATGAAAACGGAATGAAATCGGTTAAGAGAAAGAAAATGAAGTGAAAATAATTTATTTATTTTCATGTGTTAAAAAGACATCTAAACAAACATGATTTTTGATTCGGAATTATTCCATTATCGAAAATAATTCGTAGCCCTTCCAAACGAATCCTAAATTCTCGATCACATACCATGTGAAAATTGAGGAACAAATGAATAACTTAGTCCTAACCTCTAAATGTATCCTACACATCCGCATTTTATAATAAAAGGAAAGATGACGATACTCGATTTTTTTAATGTGAAAACCAAAACATTGTTCTGAATCCACGAGTCGAAACCTCTCGTTTCATATCTTACGGCTATTCACACTCGTAGGACCTTGCATTTTAATACGTTTGACATAGCTTAATAATTTTAATAGGCTAATTATAAAACATTAAGATAAACAAATATGTTAAAAAAATCTGTAAAATTATAAATGAAAATAAGCTTGTATATCAATCGTACAATTATATTATATATTCTACCATGATAAAATAAAATGTTTATGTTTTAAATTATACATTTGGTAATTTTGTAAGTATAATATTTAAAAGGCAGAATAGATAATTAGCTTGTAAATTGGATAAAATGTATGATAAATATTATATATTTATGTGGAAGTTTAAGTGCATACACAATCTTTATAATTAACAAAAAATATGTGTTACAAAATGTTGTCAATCAATTAAAAATACAAGTAAATCATTAAATATGCGATATACATCTCGTCATATTCATTACTAATTATATTTATAACAAAATACTTTAATATGAAAGTCATAGTATGTGAGCAATATTAACCGAACTTGTTGGGTAATGATGGTACCCATTAATGGGCGATTCCCAAAGCTTCATATAATTAAAATCATCCTTTTAATTATTAGATCATATGCTAATTGCTTTATCATCCATTCTCTCATTCACATTATTATTATTATTATTATTATTATTATTATTTTATAATTGGTAAAGTTTATTTTTCAGACACTCAATTAATAATTGAAAAGGAAAGGAAAACAAAATAGAGATGGTGAATTAGTAGAGTTGGTACTTGATTTAATCAACCGATTAATTGATCAATCGAGTTGAAATTCCAAAAACGAAACATTTTCCGGCTTTACAATTAGCTTGAAAAACAGATTTTTATTCTCGATTTTTTTTATAGAAAAATTTATGGGAATATTATTTTTGTAAAATTAAACCAAAATGCTTATATTGATTTGATATGTTCTTTCATCTTGTTTGTTTGGGTGTTGAAGCCTTTTATTGTGAGTAAGGCGACCCTCAACGTAAAATCTGCGAATGTAACTAAGCATGAAAGAGCTTGCATTGAAAATTGGGTGTTGAAGCCTTTTATTGTGAGTAAGGCGACCCTCAACGTAAAATCTGCGAATGTAACTAAGCATGAAAGAGCTTGCATTGAAAATTAGCACGTATTTTTTCTATTCGCTTTTGACACATTCGACTTTCTTGCTTCTATGCTGTCGAGATTCTTAAGAGGGTGCAACGAGTCTTACATGGTAATGTTGTGTCTCCCAAATCAATGTTGTTTTTATGAGTATCAGTTTTGCTATCCAAAAAGGGTTAGTTGCGTAAATTGTTGCCCACCTACCTTCTATCTTGATATAAATTATTTTGGATGCAATATTATAAGGATAACTTACAATTTTTTTTTAAAAAACAGTATAATAAATGACAATTTATATAAAAAAAACAAATTTAGTAATTAATGAATAAAATGAAAACCGTATAAAAAAAATAATTAATTAGATGATTGTCTATTTACAAATTACTAATTTTTTATTCGTGAATGAATTTTTCATTTATCAAATACTTATTATTAATCTTACTTGTAAATGAAAAATTCAATAAAAAAAGTTTGTAAATATACAAGAGTTATATATGAAAAAAATACTAAAATTATCACAAAATAAAAAATGATGAATGTCATTATTCTCTGAAAAGAAAGAATAACTTCATTTCACTCATTCTCAATGCAAAATTTAATGAAAATAAGTGAAAAAGTAGATTGATATGAGTATGACATATCAGTGGTTGATAATAATTTCAATGATATTATATCTACACACAAATAAGTTTGTGTCATGTGCATCCATAAAAATATAAAATCTTTCTAAAAAAATATGCTTGTTTTTCTTTTCTTATTTTTTTCAATTAGTAAAATGCTATATACTCAAAAATGAAGCAATGACTTGTAACTATTTGCATGCCATCATATGTAATTATGTTTATAAACCATTGTTATATCAAAGAGATCATGATGATGTCTCACGAAAGAAGAAAATAAAAGATGCAACTTTGTAAACTACAACTCAATACCATCAAATGGTGTTGGCATGTCTAGTGCATCTTATTCTCCGTGGACCCGCAGCCACACGATCACTTCTCATCCAAACGACAACTCCCATGGAATAAAACTCAGAGAGTAAAAAGAACAGAAGGGCAGCTGATCTTGAAGCTTTTTGCCTTGCAAAATTCCTTTTTTATTATTTAATTAATTTTTGTTCAGACTATAATAAAAATCGAAATTTGACGAACATGGAAGAAAAGCGAAGCCACTGTTTTGCCTTTCTCTAAAGCTATCATTGCCATTAATTGATGCCTGCTCCTTCTTCTACTGTTAACTTCTTTCCATCATAATCATTCGTTTCTTTCATCATCTCTATCTAGCTCTTTGGATCAAGCAGATGCGCGGGAAGAACTAGCCGTTGAATGTTCGTGTGTCATTTCAATGGTAGGTTTCTGTTTCTGATTGTGCAACTACTGTCGAGTTTGATTTGAAGCTATTTCCGTTGCGTGCGTTCGATTATCAACTTCGCTAAAATGCAAATTTGTGGTTTTCTTGTGGATTTTGATGATTGAATTGTTAATGGATCCTTTCCTATTGTGGAGATTTTGGTTGAATTGATAGCAATTTTGTACAATGTGGATCTCGTTTGCTTGTGTATCTATTAATGAATTTCAGTTTAAGTTAATTCTGGAGAAGTTCGATTAATAATTGACGTTGATGATGTATTTATTTAGCATTGAAGACTTGAATTAGGTTTCTGCTTTCTCCTATCGTTGCTTCAAGTTACTATGAATTGCTTAACAAAAACCTAATGATATTTAGGTTTCTTCTTTTGTTTCACCATAACGCTTTTGTTGAATGATTTAAGTCTAATAACTCAACGTTGATTTCTTCATTGAACTAAGCTTGTTCTGATCGAGCTATGAGCAAGATAGTACAATTCCTAATTTTGTTTACGTTTGCTACTTGAATCTGTGCAGGGTCTATTGACTTTTTGCCGGGTTTTCGGTTCTGTTGTATTGATCTGAAGATTCATGAGCTAGTGTAGAGGTAGACTTTGATAGAATTCCAGCATTTCTGTTTTATCAGTCCTGTGGCCGCGTGGGTGCCTGCCTTATTATATCCTTTTGATTTCCATTCAGGAAACATGGCAAAAAAGCATAAGAATCATATTGGAGGTATGTAGACTTCAATATCCACGTGCCTCAAAGGATGGATATACCGAGGATTATCATACTTGTGGATGTGATTTACTGATAAATTGCTATTGGTTTGAATGAAATGGAAGTCGATCCGTGCTAGGTATTAGTGATGATCTGATCCAAAACAGTCAAACTTTGATCTAAATCTTTAAAATAATAATGTCCCAACCTAATTAATTTTATAATAACTGAAAACAGATGTCCCAATTCCAGAAAATCTCAAGACGAAATTTTGTTTTATGAAAACAACGACTGAAATCCTGCTTTAACACTTGTTTTTCCCACGGCTGATGATACAACTGAAAGTTGTATACTGACTTTTGCAGGTTTTGAAGCTCCCCGTAATAGCTTAGAGTTGCCAGCAGAGTCTTACCATTCCTGTAATAATGCCAAAGAGTATGAACCGGTAATTACCTTGATATAAAATTGTCAAAGGACTTCTTGTTGTGCATTCTAGTGGATTGGTCTTTGTAACAATACCATATTTTTGCCTTGATTTGAGTCCAGTTAACTGTTTGTAATGCGATGGATTAGGAGCTGGTTACTGAGATGTAGAGGAATGATTGCATTTTACATTTCATATTAGTAGTGGCTCTATCTATTTGAATGTAAAGTGTAGATTAGTAATGAATTGTAGCCTGTGAAGCTCAGTTTGTCTTGCCTCTGGTTATCTACCCGGTGGTAACCTGCACATCTGCAACTCCTTATAATAGTTATTTCCTCTAGGCTAATGGTACTCCTTATACACACAGGGGATTTAGCTTTATTTCTCCTGTTGATTATTGCTGCAAAAATTTGTGATATCTGTTTCTAGCTTTTTATAGTAAGGTCCAACATATCGTGGTAGTCACTCATAGTTGGTAATCATTTGTGCTCAAGTGTTACATGTATGTGAACTTCTCATAAAGACATAGCTTTTCATGTCCAGAACTCTTGTATTGTGAGTCAAAACATGCCCAAACGTGGCTCCTTTTCTACTAATGCCTCAATGAAGAAGCTGATCAGCGATGAAATGTCCAGAGGATCGAATCACAAGCAGCGTAGTCCTAGTGTTGTTGCTCGTCTAATGGGAATGGATGGTTTCCCATCAGATACAAACTCGATAGTACAACATTTGGAACTAGAGGATGACAGTGCAGGACTATGTATTTTGCAGAAGAATAGGGAAATGATCTCAAATGGCTATGCCAGTAAAAAGTCTTCAAGGGATAAGGATCTTCACTCGTCTGATAAGCATGTATACTCTCGTTCATTGAGTAATGGAATGGAGCTGGGGAAGCCGCGATCCCGAGTACATCCTCAGGAAAAAGAACTACAGCAGTTTAAGAAGGATTTTGAAGCATGGCAAGCTTCTAGATTTCTAGAATGTGCAAAAGTTGTTGAACTGGAAAAAATTCCTGACCAATGGCTTGCTCAGTTGGATCTGACCAAGGAGAAAGTGTCTGCTTATGAAAATGCAAAAAAAGCAGCTTTCGAGAAGGCTCAGGCGATCATGCGTGAACGTGCTACGGTTAAGCGTAAGACTTCTAGTGAATACAAAAAGAGTTCCTTTTCTCCTAAATACAAGAAGTCAAATGCTTTCAGAACAAAGAGCATGGATATGGAGTTTGAGGATGTTTCAATGATGGATTTCGAAAAGAGTTCTGACAAATCATATGTTCCTGCAAGAATTGTAATCTTGAAGCCTGGTCCTGAAAGCTTTAGCTCAAACGACGAGTCATGGGCCAGTAGTTCAGGCTCTGTGGATGATAGAGATTGTATTGAGGATCTTCTTGAAGAGGTCAAGGACAGATTGAAATCTGAAATACGAGGGAAAATGTCTAAAAGAGGTAATGTGATCAGAGGAGGTGGAATTGAAACACCTTTCAAGAATAGGCCAACCCATCCAAAGCAAACAGCTGAAGATCTTAGAACGCGAACAACCATTACTGGAGATCTTGCGAAAAGATTGCGTAGATCAGAATCAACAAGGTCATATAGAAGTCAAATCCACCCAAATGACAATTTGCCAGAATATACGAGACAAGAAGCTAAACAACTCTTGTCTGAGCGATTGAGGAGTGTCCTAAATGGACAAAAACATCAGGATACATCAAACATCTTTAATTGCAGCTCAAGACAGATAGACTTTGATGATACAAGGGGACGGCTAGAGAAAGTGAGGAACATTTTAAATGCTACAAATGGGAGGAACCAGTGGAATGATAGCAACCATGGAAATTATGCAGAGGCAAGGTCCTTCAGGCATGAATTTGCTGACTCAGAAACATCTGAGGAGGAGTTGTCTCCTAGGAATCTTGTGAGATCTTTGTCAGCTCCTGCATCAGGAACATCATTCGGAAAGCTTCTTCTAGAAGATCGCCACATACTTACCGGGGCTCATGTTAGAAGAAAGCATGAAGCAGTTGAAAGTGTAGGAATCAACCGGAAAGATGAGAAGAAGGAAAGTTTCAAACTTCGTGAAAAGGTCACCAATATCAAATACAATTTCACACTTAAGGGAAAGTTGTTCAGCCGAAAGTTCCATTCCTTTGATCTATCCCAAGGGAATGAGTATGACTTAATAAAAGATATCAACAGCGGACCAACAGTTCTGTTGAACTTACCAGACAGAAATGTAAGTGCACATTCTTCTTATTGATTATTTTGAGCTACAATAGATTATATTTGCATTAATTTTTAAACTAGATTACTGATCAAATGATACCAGGAGAACTACACTGAGGTGCCCCCAAGCCCGGCATCTGTATGCAGCAGTCCTCATGAAGAACTTTGGAAGACAGCAGATGATCCCGGCTCAATATCAAGATCAGATATAACTTCAGTTGAAGATCAGATTGTTGGAAATGCTTGTAGAGACATAAGCTCAAATCATAATGGTAAGCAAAAGTTATAAATATTGAAAATATCAAATTCAGTTTCACTGGGTCTAGTATATCAATATTCAATTTATATTCTACTACTCTATATTCCAATTCATAGGATACGAAGAGTCTGAAGTCACTACTGTTACAGATGATCCATTAGATGTGGAAGTGGAACACTTAGAAGATGAATCAGAGGCTTACATAAGGGATTTGCTAGTCGCATCTGGCTTATATAACGGGTCATCAAAGAATTCTTTTTCAAGTTGGGATTCCAATGTGAAGCTCATTGATGACTGGGTCTTTGATAAGGTGGAAGAATCTTACATTAAACCGAATGAACCCGAAGATCACCACAACAACGAATCTTCTTTCCACCACAAAATGCTATTTGATTTGTTAAACGAAGCCCTTACCATAGTTCTTAAACCATCCAAAACCTTTTCCAGATTTAGAAGGAACATAACCGCTCCAACGCCGTCCCAAACTCCACAAGGGCGAAAATTGTTACAGAAAGTCTGGGGGATCATTTGTCAATACATCTATCTATCACCAGATAATGAATTTCCTTCTCTTGAAGATATGGTGTCATATGATCTTGGTTCCGTACGCTGGTCTGATCTGATTGATGAGGAACTCAAAGTTGTGTGTAAGGATCTCGAAGTGAAAATCACAAGCGAGCTCATTGAAGAAATCATCAAGGACATGCAAGCTACAGCACTGACGATGAGCTAACTAGGTATGTGAACAAGTTTCTCTTTTTGATCATTATATTGCAATTCATATATATACATATGGAAGCCTGAATTAAAAGGCTATTGTCCCTGCATTCTTGGTATGTTCTTGATGAAATCTTGTTCTTCAGGCTTTTGTGAAATAGGATAGGGTAATGGTATCATTAGTTAACACGTACGTACCACAACTTGTATATGATCATATGTAACCAAAATGTGTTTCCTGGTAAAGTGGATTAATGCAAGTGTTCATTTCACTTGGGCTTTGTTTGACAGTTCATTCCATAAAGACCAAAAATATTAGCATAACTTTTTTGAACCTTTTAAATTAATAAACAAATAAATATAAATAAATAAATAAATAAATAAATATATATATATATATATATATATATATATATATATATATATGTATAAGGTCACAGTTCTGTAGTTCACATTGTCAACATGTGTTGGCAAATCCAAGCCACGTAGTGCTGGCTAATTTAATGCAAACCCAACAACTCTTAGAAGGAAGCAAAACTGTAAGATAACGACCTTATGGTCCATTGCCCATTGCCCAATCCACATCTTGACGCCACTTGTTGCTCCTTCCTACTCGCGACTTCTATGATTCTATCTCACGAGTTTAATAACTTTTTTCTTCCCCGAAAATACAATATATAACAAAAAAAACAATTGAAACTCGTATATGGGACCAAAAAAGTGAGAAGAAGGGGACATGGTCTAAGATGGACATTCTGATTCTTTGACTACTATTCATCTCGATTATAATATTTGTCATTAAAAAAAAAATTATACATATAAAAAACTTAATATAGAAGATGTAATATTGATGGGTAATTTATGAACTTGTATTTAAAAAATAATAATAGAAGGAGAAGTGTTGAAATATAACCATACAGTCCCGGCTCAATCATTCTAGTTGTTTTGTGCAATTTATATAAATATGCCCTACTAATAAAACATTATAATAACAATAATTCATAATTTATACCATCGTTTTATAATATCTTAATTTGTTTTGATAGAGTACAAACATACACAAATTTACTTAAACAGTTTCATCCTTCTAACATTCTTTGAGGCAAAATCTTCTATGAGTTCCTCGTAATCAACTTCTTCTAATATGTCATTCTCAATTGATATCAAGGCTAATCCATTAAGTCGTTTTTGTTTCATTGTGAAACGCAAATAGGTCTTTAATAACTTCAACTTTGAAAAACTCCTCTCTACAGATGCAACAGTTATAAGAATGGTCAACAAAATTCTATAAGCAATAATTGTATTAGGAAAACAATCTCGATGTTTTAGAAACTGTAAAATATCAATAGCTTCCATTTTTTTATCAGGCAAAAAATCTTGAAGTAACTCTAACTCTACGTAAAGCTCATTTCCATCAATATAAGATTTTCCATCTTTTGTAAGTGTAGCTTCAAAAGGAGTACAAGAACATTTTAAACATTCATCATCCAATGAACATAACTCTATAGAAGAAAACAACAATCCAAATGTTTTTTCATATTCTTGGTATTGTTCAAACCTCCTAGTTAAAGAAACAATTGCTTGATCCATAATATATAAAAAATAATTAACTCTAAATGACTCTTCAGCTGATTGTGAAGCACTTATAGATATATCACTTAGGTTCTCATCAAAATGTTTTTTTTTCTTCGTATTACATGCCTTTGAGGAAACACGGGATCAATATCTATTTCATTGGCAATACCTTTTGCTACTTCTAAGGCATTTGCAAAACCTCTCTCTCTATAGCTCTCAAAAAAAGTTATCAATTCCTTTACTTCTTTAATGACAACATCAATAAGCATATCTTTTGATTGCAATTGTTTACTAACTATGTTAATTCTATTTAATATATCATACCAAATAACTATTGCTACTAAAAATTCAAAGTCACCAAGTTCGTTGTGTGCTAAGGATTTAGCTTCACTTCTTATAATTGAATCATTATCGACATCCGCTAGTTGAAGTAATACTTCTCGTATATCTAAAACTTGAAATCTTATTAACACTATCAACACGACTCTCCCACCGAGTAGATGATAATTGTTTAACTACCAATCCTTCTAAATTTTGTTTTAAAATATTCCACCTTTTAGTAGAATTAGCAAATATTGTATATATACGTTGTATGACCCCCCAAAAAATCTTTAACTTTTCCACAATTGTTTGTCATATCACATAATGTCAAATTCAAACTATAAGAATCACAAGATGTGTGAAAAGCTCTAGAATTTATATCTAAAATTATTTTTTGTCCTCCTTGATGTTTTCCTTTCATATTTGACCCATTATCATAGCTTTGCCCTCGGACATTATCTATATCAAGATCAAGTGACTTCAATTCATTTTGCAAAACATCAAACAAGCCTTGACCCGTTGTAATATTCACATCCAAAAACCCTAAAAATGATTCTTCAATTCTAATAGAATTTGAAGACATAACTACATATCTTAATATCAAAGACATTTGTTCTTGATGACTTACATCGGGCGTACAATCAAGAATGACCGAAAAATACTTTGCTTGTTTTACTTTCTTAATAATTTCACGTTTGATGGTTGAAGCAAGTAAAAGTATTAATTCATTTTGTATATTATGACCTAAATAATGACAATGAATATCATCATTTGTGATACATTGAACATGCTCTTGAATAATTGGATCAAATTCGGCCAACATTTCAATCAAGCCTAAGAAGTTTCCGTTACTATTTTGATACAATTTTTCATTACTACCACGAAAGGATATATTATGTTTTCCAAGAAATTTCACAACCGAAATTATTCTCACCAATACTTTTTTCCAATAGTCTTTTTCTTTCTCTAGTTGTTTTTGAGCCACTTTATCAATAGTTTGATTATTTTGAAGTCTCAAACATCATACCAAGTGCTCATATTCTTAACATGATCTAAACTCGTTTCATGCTCCTTAATTCTTGTACTAAGATGTGACCAATCCCCAAAACCCTCATTTACTAGTTGACCTCTTAGACATGAGGTTTTAAATATTTTACAACAAAAACAAAATACCTTATCAATACCTTTGGAATAAACAAGTCAATCTCTATCACATTTTTACCATTTGATAAAATTATAGTGTAGTATGTTGCAGAAAACCGTTTGGAAAATTTATCTTTAGGATCTTTTTGAATGAATAAATCTCTTTTAGGACCCTTTGCAACAAGAACATCAATCATTTTAGGATCAAGAGCATCCCAATATGTTGGATCAAATATATCATGCCTAATAAAGTTATCCTTACCGTTATTTAAGTTAGTAGACTTGTCACCATTTTGGTTTTCAAAGCCATCAACATTAACATCGACATTTTGGTTTTCTATTTTATCAACATTTTGATTTTCAAGATCGTCAAGAGTTTCACTAACATTAACATGATCATCACAACCATCAACATTGCTTTTTCATTTTCATCTTCAAGTGAAACTTGTGATTCTCTTATGTTAAATTTATTAAGAGCTCCTTTTTGAGATTGAGTTAACTCCTCAATTCATTTTTCTTTTTTTTTCTTCATTTTTCAGCTCCGGAATCATTCTTTCTAATTCTAGAAGACATAACTATAAAAAAATTACACAATTATAATTATTAAGGAAAGAAACAACCTGATTTTTCTTTATGTAGTTTGTTTGGGACCTCGGGTTCTCGAGATGGATCGTGAAATCCGTACAAGATGTTGATGATCAACAATTTTCCTACATATGAGTCAAGTTTAATTGAAATTTAGAAATAATTCAACCTTCAAATAATCTATAGTAAAACTAAAAAGTGAAAGTAAAGAGATACACACCTTCTAAATGTTGTCAATAGAGAAGAAATAAGAAGATAAGAAGATAATATCAAATATAACAAGAAGTGATGGAACCATACTATCCAAGGAGAACGACATAAATGAGGAATTTTTGGAAGATTTCAGAATGCGATTCCGAGCGACGAACATCAACATTCGTAAACTCCAAAAACTTCTGGAAGTCGTACAACCAGAAATTACTAACGAAGAGAACACAGAGCTAGATAAACCTTTCTCTACCGGAGAAATAAAAAATGCAATGTTTGACATCGACAGTGAAAAATCGCCCGGCCCTGACGGAATGACGACTGGTTTTTATTAGAAGTATTGACACATCATTGGCCTAGCCATCACAAGAGCTGTAAAATTTTTTTACAGAACTGGTAAAATCCTTAAACAATTGAATCACACGTTCATTGCACTCCTCCCGAAAGTTGATAACCCAACAACAATCGCCAACTATAGACCAATCAGTCTCTACTCCACGGTATACAAAGTTATAGCCAAAATTTTAGCAAACCGATTAAGTTCAATTTTACCCAAACTAATCCACCCACTACAAAGCGCTTTTACTAAAAATAGGGCAATCCACGATAATGTCCTTATAGCCCACGAAATATTTCACGGGTTTAGATCAAAAAAAGGAAAAGAAGGGTACATGACCATTAAATTGGACATGGAAAAAACATATGATAAACTAGAATGACAGTTCCTCAAACTAGTACTACAAAAATTCGGGTTTTGTGAGAAGTTTAGAAACTGGATTAACGAATGCATAACAACTGTCTCGTACTCTTTGTTGATAAATGATTCACCGACAACTTTGTTTTGCCTGCAAAGAGGTCTTTGTTAAGGAGATCCACTACCCCGCTCCTCTTTAATCTAGGAGCTGAAATCTTAGCAAGAAATATACAAAAAATAAGTGGAGAAAATCCACGATCAATTGGCTTCCCCATAACAAAAAACGGGTCATAAATCCCGTTCTTAGCCTTTGCAGATGATATCATCATTTTCACCAACGCGACAACTGATGCAAGCAACAAAATTTTGTCGGTGTTGAATGACTACTGTGAAACCTCTGGCCAAGTAATAACCTATCACAAATCTACCTTTCAAACCTCAAATAATGTAGACCCTGCAAGCAAAAGAAGATTACAAGCCCATCTTGGGATATTTTCATCCACAAGTCTAGAGCAATATCTAGGTTGCCCTATCATAAATGGTAGCGTCAAAAAAGAGATTTTTAACTCACTCATCCAAAAATCAAGACAACTCTCGAAATGAAAAGTTTCATCTCTCTCGCAAGAAGGACGAACAACCCTAATTAAAGCAAGCCTTAATGCAAAACCAAGTTACCTAATGCACGCTATTATTTTACCTGCAAGCATCCACGATGAACTAGACAGAATCAATAGAAATTTCTTCTGGAATAAAGGACCTAACTACCACCCATTAATTAGTTGGGATAAAATCTGTAAACCAAAAGCCCTCGGCGGTTCCGGCATAAGAAAGGCCGAGGATATGAATAAGACACTACAAATGAAACTCCTCTGGAAAATTATGGCAGAACCAGAAAATATATGGGTCAAGGTTATAGAAGAAAAATATCTCCGTGGACAAAACTTATGGAATTACGAGTGTGGAAAAAATACATCTTGGCAATGAAAGAAATTAAATTGACCAAACTGAAAGAAGAATTTACTAAAGGCCTACGTTGAAGAGTAGGGGATGAAAACACAATCAAGTTCTGGGAATACCGATGGTTACTGGATGAACCACTGTGTACAATAGTGACTGACCAAACCCTAATTAGAACATTGGATAAGGCGGATACCTTTATCTCAGATAAAAAGTGGAACGAACAACTCCTTGATCAACTTGAAGGCATTCTTCAAGTAAACATCATTAATAAGATAGAGGAGTATAACCTCCCAACAAACGACATAAGAGATAGGATTTATTGGGCAACAAATGACGATGGGTGGTATTCCACCAAATCAGCAATAAACATGATCCAAATGAGAAAAGTTGGAGTATCGGAAGACAAAACCTGGATATGGGATATGTGCATCATTCCGAAAGTACAAAATTTCATGTGAAAAATGGCTCTAAATGGTCTCCCAACCAAAGAAAATCTTGACAAACAAAAAATTCCGGTAGTCATGCACTATGTATTTTGCAATCACCATACATAAAGCGCCAAACACCTTTTCTTTGAGTGCCAATGCACTCACCAGACCCTAGATAATACTAAAATATCAACCATTCTCAAGGATATTGACACTTATAATCAATCCACTTATGAGACACTCTCAATATTGAAGGACAACATCTCATCTCAAGAATTTAGACAAGTGACAATGATTTGGTGAAATATTTGGCTGGATAGAAATCAAATAATCTTTAACAACAAAAAACCAATACAAAACATAAAACAAATTGCAATAAAACAAATTGAAGATTGGGAACAAGCAAACAATTAATTGAGAGCAAAATAACTAAAAGACAAAGAAGAAAGACCAAGAAAATCAGTTGGCAAAAACCAAAAGTAAATTTTGTTAAACTTAACTTTGATGCAGCATATGACAACAACAACAACCAATTCTCCTTTGGCTTCATCATTCGAGATAACCATGGCCTTAGCTTGACACATGAAAAAGGGATTTGTCATGCAGATTCAGTTCTAGAGGCAGAAGCGTTTGCTATGCGGGAAGGCCTACAAAAGGCTAAACATTTAGGAGTGTCGGCTATTGAGATCGAGGGTGACAACCTGATGCTGATCAATTCGATCAACCACGTCTGGAAACCACTGTGGGAGACTGACATGATCATTTTAGACATTTCCACCATCATCTCAAGCTTCTCTCAACGAAGCACTACGCATATCTTCATGGAAATCAACATTGTAGCAGACAAGCTCGCAAAACACGGACTTTCTGCCACTGAAGACCATGAAGATCTCTCAGATGATGTAGTTGTACTCATCCGTAAGGATGCTGTAGGTCGGTCGGTGTCTAGACACTGACCCCACCTATTCTGCTTACCTTGTATAAAAAAAAAAGGAGAAGAATTGAGGAAGTAGTTTTTTTTTTTTATGGTTGTAATGTTAATTTGACAAAGAAATTAGAGAAGGGAGAAGTAGAAGATGACAATGGAAATAATAAGAACCAGGTAAAGAGTTAGAAAATTTCCGGTTGGGATAATAAAAGCACAAAATCTACGTTTATTGCTACATTGTCTAAAATATTGTTGCTTTTTTTTTTTTAATTTAACAATGACTAAAATAATAACTAAATAATAGAAACATATTTTTAAATTAATAAAAGTACATAGAAGGAGAAAAAGTAACTGACAATTTGCAGGAAGCTATCACTTTACGTTCAATCTCTCTTTTCCAAAGCAAAGTAACGTGTAGTTCAGTTTAATGATTATATTTTTTTAAATACATGTATATATGGAAGGTGGACTGAGCTGAGACCCATCAAATTTGGGGCCCTGTGCAACAGAACTTGTTGCACAGATGCTTAGCCGGGCATATAACCATATTGTTATAATAAGACAATAAATCTAGGTATACTGATACAATGGGTCAAGGGAAACATATTTTGGGCCCATGGATTAATGGGCCCGGGGCGACAAGGGGTGCGGGGGCGGAGCCCCCCGTGGAGGATTCTATCTATTTATAAGGAATTTTATCTATTTGTAGGATTCTATTATTTATAGGACTCTATCTATTTATAGAGGATTCTATCTATTTATGGTTATAAATAGATAGGCGTAGGGTTTTATTCATTATCCACCAAAGCATATTGAAACCCTGGCTGCAAGGTTTTGTGCAGCAAAACCACAAAACGTCTTGTCTTCTCTTCTTCTCTCAGTTTCATGAAGTAACTCGTTGAAAGATCACAACAATTGGCATCAGAGCTCAACAATTGGTATCAAAGCTTTTGCAGCATGACCGCGGGGTGGATCAACAGAGCCGCGGGTGCGGATCCAGGAAACCGCAGGGGCGGCGCCAGGAGGCGCCAGGAACCGCAGGGGCGGCACCAGGAGGCGCCAAGGGCGGCGCCAGGAACCGCAGGGGCAGCGCCAAGAGGCGCCAGGAGCTGCAGGGGCGGCGCCAGGAAGCGCAGGGGCGGCGCCATGAGGTGCCAGGAGCCGCAGGTGGCACCAGGAACCGCAGGAACGGCACCAGGAGGCGCCAGGAACCGCAGGGGCGGCACCAGGAGGCACTAGGAGGCGCCAGGAGCCGCAGGGGCCATGAGAAAGCCCTCTGTCAAGAGAAACAAGGAGGATCTGGTGACAAGATCCTGGAGTTGTACATGTGTTTCCAAATTTTGTATCAGATTATGTTGTCTAGGTGGAGATTGTTATAATAAGCAATAAATCTAGGTATACTGATACAATGGGTCAAGGGAAACATATTTTGGGCTCATGGATTAATGGGCCCGGGGCGACAGGGGGTGCGGCGTGGAGGATTCTATCTATTTATAGAATCCTATCTATTTATAAGGAATTCTATCTATTTGTAGGATTCTATTATTTATAGGACTCTATCTATTTATAGAGGATTCTATCTATTTATGGTTATAAATAGATAGGCGTAGGGTTGTATTCATTATCCACCAAAGTATATTGAAAACCCTGGCTGCAAGGTTTGTGCAGCAAAACCACAAAACGTCTTGTCTTCTCTTCTTCTCTCTATTTCTGAAGTAACTCGTTGAAAGATCACAACAATTGGCATCAGAGCTCAACACATATACAAAAAAAACATATCCTATCCCACTCACAACTTCCTTGTGATATTATCTTTGTTGTTATGTTTGCATGGGATTGCCTACAAAGTAGACATTCTAAACCTCAATAAAATACTAGAGATAATCATGGAGGAAAAAAAAGGAACAATCCTTACTATTCTTGTTCCATTACAAGAAGAAACCAAATAACAATTATAAGCATATGCAGTCATAGGAGAGAACCTAATTATAAGCATATGCGGTCATAGGAGAGAACCTAGCCAAAGGCATGAACAACTCCAGCGTCCAACAATAAAAAATACAAATTACAATCTTCTATGGTACAAGAGAATCCTTATACAATAATGAACAACTCTTGGTATTCTATAAAAAAAATTAGTTTGCAATAAAAAATAAAACAAATATTTAACACCATTCATGTGATCTCAAATAAGATATATAATAAACCAAACAATAAGGCATCCGCAAAAGAGAAAATGCCCCGAGCTATTAATATGGTAGGAATGACGGGTCCACTACCACCCACCACAAAATACAATTCATAAATGAGGATCGTCTTCAGGAATTGTAGGGTATGCGGAAAAATAACTCTTGGACTGAAATAAACCTAACATGTAAAAACGAACACTTAATGAGCTTCCATCACCAACTTTCCAACATAAACCCATTTCAAGGACCTGTCTACCCTTCAAGATGCTCCTCTAAGTGAAACTCGGCTGATACCCAATCCTTGTAGTTAGAAAAGTGTTATTTGGAAAGTATCTTGCTTTAAGAAGTCGGGCACTCAAAGAGTCCGGTTCGGAAATAATCCGTCAACCTTGCTTGGCAAGTAAATCCAGATTAAATGCATGCATATTCCGGAACCCCATTCCCCCTTCGCTTTTTGTCACGCACATTTTTTTTCAACTAACCCAATGGATCTTACACTTTCCGGCCTCGGAACCCCACCAAAATTGACTAATCAACCTTTCAATGTCTTGACACACTCCCATAGGCATTTCGAAACACGACATAGTATAAGAAGGAATTGCTTGGACCACAACCTTTAAAAAGAACCTCCTTTCCCGCCCTGCTCAAAAAAGACTCTTTCCATCCTTTTAATTTCTTCCAACTCTCTCCCTGACCGCCCCAAAAATGATCTTCTTTAATCTCCCAAACATGGTTGATAGACCCAAATAACGCTCATGTTTGTTCACCTCTTTAATATTCAGTCTCGACTGTATTTCCAATCTTTCCTCACCATTAACGTTTTTACTAAACGATAACTCTGACTTTACAAAGTTCACCTGTTGGCCTGAAACAGCTCCGTAGTCACAGAGGATATTAACAATCTCATCGCTCTGTTGACAAGAAGCCTTTGTAAAAACCACACTATCGTCCGCAAAGAATAAGTGAGAAACTCTCGGAGCAGTACGGACAATCCTAATTCCCTGAAGTCTACCACTTTCCCCCCTGCCCTGATCATAACAGACAATCCTTCTGCACAAATAAGGAAGAGAAAAGGAGAAAGAGGATCGCTTTGCCTTAACTCTCTTCCTAGAATGAAGGTGGGAGTCGGAAAGCCATCCACGAGAGCAGAAAAAGACACCGTAGTTACACATCTCATCATAAGAGTGATCCAACCTCTGTCAAAACCCATTCCCAGCATACACGATTCGAGATATCCCCATTCCACTCTATCGTACGCCTTCGTCATATCAAGTCTAAGCGCCATGTACCCTTGCCCCTTCTCTCTCGTCTTCATAAAATGGAATATCTCAAAGGCGGCAATGACATTTTCCGTGATGACTCTTCCCGGCACAAAAGCACTACGTGTGTTTGAAATAATCTTGCCAAGACAACTTTTGAGTCTATTAGCTAGCACTTTGGCAAAAAAATTTATACAAAATATTACACAGACTAATGGGTCTTAAATTCCTCATAGTGATTGGATTATTAACCTTGGGAATAAGAGCAATAAAAGTATTATTGAAAGAGCAAGGAAAAGGTGCACCTCGTACAAGATCAATAATAAACTTCGATATATCCTCTCCAACTATATCTCAGTGCTTTTGAAAGAATAAAGCAGGAAGTCCGTCAAGGCCTGGGGCTTCTATTGGGTGCATAGAGAAAAGTGCAGCTTTTACCTCCTCACTCGTACACTCCCTGAGCAAATCAGAATTATCTTCGGTATTCAACATATTGAAACCAAGCACTAATGGTAACGTTTCTCTTCCAATATCAGAGGTGAAGAGAGTATTAAAATACTCCGTCACCACCCTTACTTTTCCCCTTGTGAGACCTCCAGGAGATCCCTTGCTCGTCAACCAATCTGCTTAATTTATTCCGACGTCGCCTCCCGTTCGTTTTTTTGTGAAAAAAGCCGTGTTACGGTCTCCATAACGGATCTCGTTTGCCTTGGCTCGTTGCGCCCACATGAACTTCTCCTTAAGCATGTATTTATGTTCCGCCTTTTTCAGTTCCTTTCGTCTGCTAACACTGTCAGACGTTACCCCTTAAGCATGAAATTCTCTAAGTTGTTTCCTGATCCTCCTAATACAGTGACCAAGATTATCAAAAGAATTTGAGCGTCAGTCCTTCAAATCAACTTTGCATCTTGCAAGCTTTCCCTCGATTCCTTCCTCAGCTTCCCGGCTTCCCGGATTTGACCACACGTTTGCAATAATTGTTTCGCACCCCTCATCCAACGTCCAAAAAGATTCAAATCTGAACAGTTTTGGATTCAACATGACATCAGAGTTTTCAGCCACTCCCTCCAACTTGAGCAGTAATGGGCAATGATCCGACA
Organism: Fagopyrum tataricum; assembly: GCA_002319775.1. Lineage (NCBI taxonomy): Eukaryota > Viridiplantae > Streptophyta > Magnoliopsida > Caryophyllales > Polygonaceae > Fagopyrum > Fagopyrum tataricum. The sequence goes on from CM008284.1 coordinate 2,728,345, forward strand.
TGCTACGTGGGAGATGTTCTACAACATCCGTTGAAAATAGGTTGATCCATTCCTCATTCGTGAACACATAGTCAAGTCTCTCCTTGAAAAAACAATCTCCCGCTTGCCTGTTGTCCCATGTGAATCTCAGCCCCTCATAGGCAATATCCCTTAAATGACAGTGTTGAAGGGTTTCTCTGAAAGAGACCATATGATTAAAATCAGTAGGCTCTCCTCCACACTTGTCCTCAGAAGATAAAATCATATTAAAATCTCCCATAACTAACCATGGTTCCACCACTTCCTCCTTTATGTGACTCATCAACTCTAATGTTTTATACTTTTCATTTCCTCAAAACTAACCATAGAAACCAGTAAATCGCCATCTCCCTACCACTGCATCAATGTGGTGCTGGGTATAGGTCTGAATTGTTACCTAACCACCCATAGTCCACATTAAGCACAAACCTCCCGCAGACCAGATACTCTCCACTGTAAAGCATCCCTCATACCTCATCCTTTCCGAAGAAATTCCATCATCCTCCTATCACTCTTAATTTTGCTTAGAAACAATAGGTCGGGCTACCTCTCATTAACTAGTTGAACTAGTTTGGTCATTGTCGGGCATTTGCCTAGTCCCCGGCAATTCATGCTCATAGCATTCATTGATCCCGGCAAGAGAGAACACTTGTCTCTCTTGCCGATACTTCGTTATGCTTATCAACCTTAACTCTCTTACTAATCACTTCCTCCATTTCCCCCTTCCTCAACTTCGCTAATACGTGCTCCTTTCACTCCCCTTCTCCAGTATAACCCGTACCATCCGTTATCTACATTGGTTCTCTTTCCTGCCTTTTTCATTTCCTCGTCATATCTTTCTGACTGACTTCTCCCTTCTGAGTCGCCATATCTGTTGGAACTTTGTTAACTGAAATCGGTCCCGTCTCTATGGTTACCTGCTGAATAATTTCCGTTATCCCATCCTCCTATACTTCCCCTAACCCAACTTTATCGTTGTCATTGCATGTGAGTATATCTATCAAGACTTTCCCGCGGGCTTTTATTCAAGTTCCCACTGTCTAAGATCTCAGTCCTTGTTTATGCACTCGTCACTTCCTTCCTAAGTTTCTTGCCTGCTAGATCCTGTTTAAAACACAGTGGCTTATAAGAGCCAGCCCGTAACTCGTCGTTGTACTCGTTGGGATACTCTTTTGCCTCAACATCTTCACAATCCAACTCAACATGATCGATTACTCCACACGAATAGCAGAAGTTTAGTAATCTTTCATATTGAAGTGGGATCCATATGTTGCCTTCATTGACTTTGATAACATGATTTATCGAGCTGTTTTAGTCATGCATTTAGATATATTTTCCCTTTCCGCATTCATGTTTTAGCCTTAGTTTGTGTCTTTTATGCTTGTTTAGTGTTACTTTGCAAGTATAGATGTCTACACACTCTTTTGGTGACTTTGTAGGTGCTTTGACACATTAAGGAGCTAAAACGACGTATTTGAGGATCAAGCCTCAAAGTGGATGCATTGGAGCGAGCATACGTGCACGGGAAAGGGATAGGAATCAAGATAAAGGCATGAAGAAACGACTAAGGAGCATCTCGGCCGAGATCCACCTATCTCGGTCCGAGATGGAAGCTTCTGTTGTAATAACTCGGTCGGCATCGGTGGAATCTCGGGTGACTTGACCGAGATCCCATGGCGCTGAAGATCGAAGACGAAATCTCGGCCCCGACCGTGACCATCTCGGCCAAGATCCATACCGAGATTCTTCCTTGAGCGTTTTATTTCGTTTACAGGCTTTTTCCTTTTCAGCCCAATGTCTTTTAGCTAGGCTTTTAGTATAAAAGGAAGCCTTGGATTCATTCCAGAGGAGTTTGATTTTAGCTGGGATTTTCCTAGAGTTTCCCTAGGGAGGGAGCCCTCTCCTACCCTGCCGTTTTCTTCTTCACCATTGTTCTTCTTAGTTTAGATTAGTTTAGATTCAAGATTCAGACTTTTGCATTGAGATTTGTTGGAAATACATTGTTGATTCAAGATTTGGCAAGATTGAAGGTTTTCATTCATTGAAGTTGATTTCTTTCTTTTCCCTCTCTATGCATTCATTGTTTTTCTTAGTTATAGATTTGGATATGATTGTTATTGGCTAGACCTTTGTGGTTCCAAGGAAGGATAGAGATTTGTTTATACAAAGATCAATGAGGAAATGTTCCCTATAATTGTTGAATCGCTTTAAATCCTATGGAAATGTTTGGTCTTTGCAGGTTTAGACTCAATCTAAACCACTTAACTTAAGTAGGAATTGAGTCGTAACTGAGATATTCCTATTTAGATAGGTAAGAGAATTTGTTCCTAGGTAATAAAGGTTTAACCTTTATTGGATTGAATGTGCCATTATTCATTCCTTTGAGGCAATAATTCCTGAGACGTAACTGTAAATGGTTATTGTTTTTCCTTAATTGAAAGAATGAGGTTTATTTATTTATTTATCTCTCTTTACCTTGAAAACAATAGGTATTAGGCTGCGGACCTCTATGTTCTTTAGACGTAACTGTAAAAGAACATTGATTTAAGAAACATTCATCCATGTATGCTTTTCAATCATATATGCTTTGTGAGATTGTCCTGAGTTCTTGTGTATAAACAATGATCTTGAACTCTTGGAATCCATCTTCTTGCCTTTAATTTGATTATCTTTGTTTTTATTATCTTTTATAAAACTTCTCTTGATTGAAGATGACGTTCAATTCAGAGCAAACCAAAAACTTTCCAAAAACCTTTTGATCCTTCTTTCCCTTATTTTTTCCAACCTCCTTTATTTATTTGAGATCTATTCTATCTATAATCATTGTTGTAAATTAATCCTCCCAGTCTTTGTGTTCGACCCTGGAATACTTGTCCTACTTCGTACGATTCATACACTGTGGGTTTGTTGTTATTTAGGGAATTTATTACAGGTTATAAATATTTAAACTATCCCTTCCTAGTATTTGTTATCCTGTGAGTTTCTATCATTATTGATAAGGATTTATAGGGGTGTAAAACCAGCGAACAAACTTCCAGTAATATTCCCCTTCGAAGAGGCATAGTAATGTTAATGTGGGCGGTTGCACACAACCCTCCAAGATTGAGTTCTCTGAAGCACAATTCTGGATTAGGGTAAATGATTTTACCACTTGGAATAAATCAGATCGGCTTTGCGAAAGAACTCGGCGGGTTGATTGGGGAATTCATTGGAGTGGATGAAGAAACACTACTCTATACTAACAGTACTCTCCGTATCAGAGTCTCTGTGGACATAACAAAGCCATTGCGGCGTGGAATCTTGAAAACGATTGAAGGTGAACGGATTTAGTTACCACTGCAGTATGAACGTCTGCCGAATTTCTGTTATGTATGTGGTAGGGTCGGGCATGTCGGGAATGACTGCGAGGATGAAGAATCAAAGGGTTATAGCAACGAGTATACTGATGAATTACGGGCTCCACCCCATAGACCACTGAGAGGTCTGACTGGTTCGGTTTCGGCTTTTCTGGGCACAAATCATGTTCAAGACGGGGGTAACAGTAATGTTGAAAAACAACCCGCCGAAAAAGGAGAAGGAAGACGTGGGAGAGCTTTAGAGGCGTTGTTGGCTCAAAATGATGATGACAGTGTCGGTTTGACAGGGGTTGATGAGACAAAAATCACAGCTGTTCTGGATTCAGTTTCACTAATTACAACCACTAATAGCAGGGAAGCGGCGCAAAGTAGTGAGAGAATTTCAAACACTAGTGTGGATGAGACCAACAAGAAGTGGAAAAGGTTTGCACGTGAACCTATGCAACCTATGCACAAACAAGTGTATGAGAAGCAACGGGGGACAAAGCGACTACGACCAAATGATAACGATGTCTCTAGAGATGGAAAGTCAGGGGATACAAAACGTTCAGCAACGGCTGTGATAACACTTGGATCGGCAAGGGAGACAAATGATCTCTCTTGCGGGACCAATGAATGCTTTGAGCATGAATTGCCGGGGATTGGGCAAAGGCCCGAAAATTTCAAAACTAGTTCAACTAGTTAGAGAGAAGGAGCCCAACTTATTGTTTTTGAGCAAAACCAAAAGCAATAATAGAAGGATGGAAGCTCTTAGACGAAGATTGGATTTTGACAGATGCTTCACGGTGGAGAGTATCCGTTCAGCGGGTGGTATTTGTTTAATGTGGAAGAGTGGTCTGAACGTTTTCGTCCAATCTTATACCCAACATCATATCGACGCTAAGATTGGAGATGTGAGGTTCACAGGTTTCTACGGCTGGTCTCGGGGACATGAGAAGAGACAAACCCTTGAGCTTATGAAGAGAATTAGGGAACATGTCACAGAACCATGGTTGGTGATTGGAGATTTTAACATGATTCTCTCGTCTATTGATAAGAAGGGTGGCAATATTCCAGATCTCCCCTTGATGATGGACTTCAGAACTGCATTGCAGTAGTGCCAATTGCGAGATATTTCATATGAAGGCCCAAGATTTACTTGGGATAATGGTCAAGGTGGTAGTAATTTAATACAGGAACGTATTGATTTTGCTTTTGCAACGTCGGAGTGGCTGGACTGCTTTCCCCATGTTTTAGTTTATCATTACCCCGTGTTATGTCTGATCATGTCCCGCTTCTGCTTGATGTTAATGGGAGAGAGGGTCTGGACGACAGGCCGAGAGGCAATCGCCCTTTCCGATTTGAAGCATTATGGACCACGGATGAGGGTTGTGAAACTGTTATCCGTAATGCTTGGAATAGTCCGGGTAGTAGTCGTGCTGAGGAGGGCATTTCGGGCAAGATTTCTCGTTGTTGTGGTGATCTTGAGGAATGGAGTAAGAAAACATTCGCGAATATTAGTGTTGACCTAAAAAAGATCAGGAGGGAACTAAGAGATATCCATGAGTTTCCCCGTGGTGATTGGATTGAACGTCGGAAACATCTTGAACGACAGGAGAAGGATTTACTGGTTAAGGAAGAAATGTTGTGGTATAAAAGAGCAAAGGCGAATGAATTAAAATGGGGAGATCGTAACACAACTTTTTTCCACCAAAAAGCAAATGGTAGGAGGAAACGTAACAGGGTTTCAAAACTTGTGGATAGCTCGGGACTTATGTGGAGGTCTTTTACAAGAAAAACAAAAGTTGTCACTGATTATTTTACAAATTTGTTTGCCTCTGAGCTGGGTGCCAATGTTGTTCCTACTTTGATGGGGATGAAGCAAATTGATCCTTCAAATACCATGTTCGGCTGGTGAGGTGAGGAAGGCACTTTTTGATATGCACCCCACAAAATCACCCGGTCCTGATGGGCTTCCTGCTCTTTTCTTTCAACGACATTGGTCGATCCTTGGTGATGATATTACTCATCTTGTGTCTGACCTTTTGGAAGGTGCTCCTTTCCCTTCTTCTTTCAATCATACTTACATATCTTTGATTCCGAAGATCACTAATCCGACTTTAATGAGGGACTTACGACCGATTAGTCTCTGCAATGTTATTTATAAAATTTATGCTAAGTTCCTAGCAAATAGGTTGAAAAAGTGTCTTAGTAAGGTTATCTCGGATTCTCAAAGTGCTTTTGTGCCTGGGCGTCTTATTACTGATAATATAATTGCTGCTTTTGAGCTTTTTCATTATAAGAAGAATAAAGATGGTAAGCAGGGTTATATGGCACTCAAGCTTGACATGGCAAAGGCATACGACAGAGTGGAATGGAGGTATCTTGAGGTGTGTATGCAAGCTATGGGTTTTGCAGATAGATGGATCGGACTTTTGATGGGTTGCGTGCGGACAGTTCGTTTTCAGTTTTAATGGACGGTATTCCAACTACTACCTTTTTTCCTTTTAGAGGGTTGAGGCAGGGTGACCCGCTGTCTCCTTTCCTGTTCCTCGTATGTGCGGAAGGCCTTACTTGTATGATTAGGGCGAGTGAGGAAAGAGGAGTCCTACATGGTATTAGAATAGCTCCATCGGCCCCCAGAATTTCACACCTTTTTTTTGCAGATGACAGTGTGGTGTTTGCAAAGGTATCTTGTCAATAGAGCAACGAAATCGTTAATATTCTCCGAGATTATGGAGCAGTTTCAGGTCAACAAGTAAACTTTGCAAAATCAGAATTGTCATTCAGTGACAATGTGAGTTCTGTTATGCGGACTGAGATCCAAGCTATTTTGAGAATTAAAGAGGTTAATAGGCATGAGAAATATCTGGGACTTCCAACAATGGTTGGAAGATCAAAAAAGGTTATCTTTGCTGCTGTCAAGGAAAGAGTGTGGAAAAAACTAAAGGGGTGGAAGAAATCAATGTTGAGTAGAGCGGGGAAAGAGGTATTACTGAAAGCAATAGTGCAAGTTATCCCTTCTTATACTATGTCCTATTTTGAAATGCCTGTCGGGATTTGTATGGATATCGAGAGATTGATGAGTCAGTTTTGGTGGGGAACAAAGGAAGGAAAACAGAAGATACATTGGGCAAGTTGGAGAAAAATGTGTAGATCCAAGGAGGATGGGGGTATGGGTTTTTGGGACATGAGGGCCTTCAATATAGCACTCCTTGCAAAACAAGGATGGCGGATACTCACCAATCCGGACTCTCTAAGTGCCCGACTTCTAAAATCGAGATATTTCCCAAATGGAACGTTTTTCGGAGCAGGACTTGGGCATAGACCCAGTTTTATATGGAGGAGCTTATTGAAAGGAAGGAAAACGCTTTTAGCGGGATCTTACTGGATGGTGGGTAATGGGGCTTCCCTGTTGGTTTGGAAGGATCAGTGGTTGCCGAGGCCGTCATATTTCCGTCCAATTTTCAAGCCTCCTGATGCTGACCTAAATTTGCACGTTGGTGATCTTATTGACTGGATAAGAGGCCAATGGAGAGAAGATGTGCTACAAGACCTCTTTTGCGAAGAGGACTGTGAGGTGATCAGGAAAATCCCACTTATTAGTCCTGATAATAATGATGAATATTACTGGTATTACACCAACTCTGGCAGGTTCACAGTCAAATCTGCTTACCAGTGTGCACTTCGGTTAACAAATAGTATATGGGACTGTGGAACTACAAGCTTACAACAAGGAGACGAAGTGTGGAAGGCTCTGTGGAAGATTAGAACGGCTCCACAGGTTAAAGATTTTGCTTAGAGGGCATGTGCGGATGTCGTCCCGAGCAAAACAAAACTCCTTGGAAGACGGGTAGAGATAGAACCATGGTGTGATCAATGTGGTAATCTTGAAACGACACTACATATCATCTTCTCTTGCCCTATGATCAGTGATGTTTGGAAGGTTCTGCCTACCTTCAATAGTTTGGGAAAGTTAGCAGGGTCAGTTAAGCGTTGGTTTGATATGGCTAGAGAGACGGCCACAAGGGATGATCTGACCTTGTGGATGGTGCTAATCTGGGCTCTTTGGCGTGCACGTAATAAACGTGTCTTTGAGGGTGTTCAATCTACTCTAAACGAAATTGTTAATACTGCAATTGAACTGATGAAGGAGTACAAGGTTGCAGTGGATTTACATACAACTTATTTGCCTTCAAGCCTTGCAAGTCTTGGTTGGGTTAAACCGCCTGCTGGAATAATAAAACTCAATTGCGATGCATCTGTTCGCAGGGATGACTCTTGTTTTGCAGGGGTTATAGCGAGAAACTGCTTGGGTGCGGCCCTTTTTGCTGGGTCAAAGCGGCTTCAGGGAACTGGAAGTGTGCTCGTAACAGAAGGGCAAGCAATGGTTTGGGCTCTTGAGCTTGCTTTGGAGAAGGGATGGACTAATGTTATTATTGAATATGATTATTCATCTTTGGTATCACTGCTAAACTGTGATGATGTACAGAGGGGAGCAATTGGAATGGTTATTGGAACTCTGCGTCAATTGAAAGAGTGTTTTACCTCCTGTACTTGGATGTTTGCACGTAGGGAAGCAAATAAGGTGGCTCACTACTTGGCTTCGAAGAATCCGACCGCTTATTTTCGTTACGATTTATGTCAATATTTCCCATATGATATTCGTATTCTGTTGGCGAACGATGATTTTATTGAATGAGTTCGTTTTTCTTATCAAAAAATAAAATAAAATGTTAATGTGGGCTCTTATGCGCATCGCACTACTAGTATGACCAATCGTCTATTCCTGAACTTCTATGTAACTATCAACGAAATCTCCAATCTTCTTTGCAAATCTCGAATCAACCAATCTCAATGGGATGTCGTTGGCCCTAACCCAGAATGGCATTGTAGAGAAGACCACCTTTGACGGTTGAGCAATCCCAGGATCCTTCAGGGAAAGCAAAGACTTGTCGAAGGACCAAGGTCCCATACGAAGAACAAAGTCTCTATCTTCAGATGAGGCAAATTGGAAAGCAAATAGATTCTTCTCAAATAGCAAATTGGACGTGCAGTCATCAATTTGCCAATCAAAATTATTTCCGACACAGTATTTGTCATATTCACCTCTGTCTCAATCTTCAGAACTGCGCATTCATCATCTGTTAGATGGATTTTATGCTTCCCCTTATCCATCTTGTTCAAACCAATCAACCTCAACCGCTAGCCCAAACGAAACAAGAATGACAGAAGCGATGAATCAAACGAATGAAGACCTAGCCCTCACGAATTAGCTGGAGTGAGAGCAGCGGTTATCGGCGAGTACGAAAGCGTAGTCGCCTCATAGCCTCTTTCACTTCTAGGGTTTGCGTTTTATGTTAGCGTTATGGACCTTACTTAACGTTTTGCTTTTATTGCAAACATTTATAATGTAAATAATTTTCGAAAAAATATTGTCAAACCCCTAAAGTTGGTCTATTTTAGTGGGGCCAGAATTTCCGATTTGTGTTTAAAATACGAAAAAGATCCACTACTTGTAGACTGGGGCAGTGGAAAAAGCTGATCATCGGGTCCTCTCACTTTAAACTCCAAATCAAATTTTCCTCTTTTAAACAACTAGTTTAGTCCCCGTGCCTTGCACGGGTATTTTAATATATATATATATATATATATATATATATATATATATATATATATATATATATATATATATAATGTGTGAGTAATATGTGATATATGTACTTTTCATATTCTATTTTGTTGGATATATATGTGTATTTATTTTAATAAAACTTGTTCAAAATTTTTCAAGATGACGATGAGACAATCGATCTTTTTGTAATCAAAGACATCCGTTAATCGGTTCCCTTTACATTGTAATTTCGAAAGAATAACGTTATTGCATCTCTCCCTCTTTCCTTTACGAATGGACATACAATAAAGTCGATTTTCTCTCGCATTCGACTCCATGATAGACAACAAAGACCTATATATTTAGGAATAATAATTATAATCACAAATAAAGGAACACCAATGATACAAAATAATCATAAAAATAGAGTTAAAAGCCCACTTCATAACATATACCTTACTACACATATATAAATCTACGTATTTTTTATGAGAAGATAAAAAAATTAGCATAAAAAATCAGTTTTAATAATGTTAATACATTAATTTATATCAAATCCGGAATTACGCCGGTTTATATACCTACAAGTTCATTGCCCGCACCTAGTGCGGATTTTATTTAAAATTTTTTTATTATAATGTTTATACATTAGGTATTGAATATTAATCTTAAAAATATGATTGTACTAAGAATATGTTTTTTTTTATAAAATTCATGATAATAATTTTAACATAAACGTTATTAAAAATATTGTATGATTTGTTTAATCTTCAAATCCTTTATTTATACAAGTCCTCAAACTGTCATTCTTACTTATAATCGATGTGGGATAGCAAAATCGTTGAAAATATTAGGTCAACGACCCATATAACGGAATATCCAATATAAATAAAAATTATACTTGACCTTAGCCAAGCTGAAAATATTTAAGGACCCACAAAACAATATAATACTTGACCTTGGCTAAAAGGCCAAAAAAATGGATAGCAAAAGAGTAGGTCAATGACCCATGTAACGGATACTAATCTTCAACCTCCTCTAGTTCTCAAACTAACTATAAACCTTACTTATAATCGATGTGGGATAGTTCTCAAACTAACTATCAACCTTACTTATAAGGTGTGATAGTTCTCAAACTAACTATCAACCTCCTTACTTCTTATAATGTGAGATAGTTCTCAAACTAACTATCAACCTTACTTATCAACAACCAACATTGAACCCCTATAGTTGATGTGGGATACCCACAAAATAGTAGGTCAATGACCCACATAAAGAATACTAATCCGTCATTATAAAAATTATACTTTAACTTTGCCAAAAGGCCAACAAATAGATGATTTGTGTAATCTTCAAACCCCCTATTTATACATGTTCTCAAACTATCTACTTTACATATAGTCGATGTGGGATGGAAACGTTAAAAAAAGTAACGTGAAATCGTTCAAAAAATTGTGTAATTTAAAATTAAAAGATTTGATGGCTATTTTTTTTTTTAAATATCAATATAAAAGGAAGGAAATAAGAAATATATAGGGTGAAAATTAAAATTTACAAGGAAAGTTTAAGTTTTATTGTCAGGTAACATAAAAGATTTGATGGCTAAAGATTTGATGGTTAGATTAATAATTTAGTAAAAAAGATTTTATGGTTTATTAAATAATTTAGTAAAAAAAAATAGGGGGAAAATCGTAACGGCTGTTTTAGTAAAATAAATAGATTTAAAAAAATGTAGAAATAAAATAGATGATTTTAAAAAAAAGATTTATTGGCGTTAACTTTGGAAGCTCCATTTCAAAATACTGCTCACACGGCGCGCCACGTCAACAACCTTGTACATTGCTTCACTAACCTTGTACATTGCTTAAGTAGATATATGTAGAATATAGATTTTCTAATTACTACTATTATATAACCAAATTTTAGCTAACCTTCTTTTCTTTCTACATTTTTATATACATGTCCTTTACATATTACATTTTTCAATAAATTTTTATTTATAATTTTATATAATCCGCTGTTACATATTTTAAAGTTTTTATAACTCGTTATTTTAGTTAACACTTAAGGTTCATTTAATATCCGTATTTGAATATGAATACCTATATTTTTAACATTTAACTTATTCCTCTTTTTGTTTTTCTAGAGAAAAACCTTCACAAAATTTCTTCTAATTTATTATTATTTTTTTTTCACAGAACTCATAAACTACGACCTACCATACATAAATATTATATATCAATCTCATATACATATTTTAATTTCGATATCTAAAACATTAATATCTAGATAATGATACAAAACCCGTTGTTATTATATTATGAAAAATCCATATATAATTAAATGTGAACATCCCATCCGACAATTGTTAATGTTACTTATCTAGCGATATAAACACTCAATATAAATTTAATTTTAAAATTACATAATATTCGTAATAAATTTAATTCTAAAATTCTGGTGATATAATTAAACAAATATTTGATTTAACTTTAATCTATAGTGAGGATTTTATATATTAAATTTTAATAATTAACTAAAATAAATTTTGTTAAATATGGCGAGACATAGTGAATACCGTGTATAGCTAATTTATTTAACAATTACGTTCACCACCTTCAATCATTTTCAAACTTTCAAGTACTCTTCATTATACTTTTGACATCACAATTAATACAACATTTACCGAACTTCATTTATATCTTTTGTTTTTTAAACATGTAATACTTTACGTTATACATTTTATTTACATTAATTTGTTTCTACATACTCCATAGATTTTAGATATGTTAGCTTATAAAGAGTCACCGAAATTAACAATTTTTAATTAATATTTGTTTTTTTCCCCTCACCTAGTCTTGCATATTCATGATTCTATTTCCACCTTCTTCCACTTTTTTTTTCACTAGATCTTTTTTTTTATATTAAGACTAGCTTTTATATATGAAAAAGTAAAATGTGTTTCTTATAACTTATAATAAAGAGAATTAAAATATTATAACAACATATCAAATCCCATGATATTATAATATTGTTGAATATTGTAAGTTACGAATATGTGTGAAAGTTTATGAATTTCAAAATTCATTTTTTATCTATATAATTTTATATTAATTATTAAAAAATTTACTAATATATTATTATCCTAGGTTGATTGCACTATACACAAGAGATTTTTATTATTATTTTTATTTTGACATTTACACCATCTAATTTAAGTTTGTTATTTCACACGCTCTAACTACTCAGTGTGATTATTCTCATATATAACTTTGCTGCGAAGTTTTGTATCTTCGTAAAATAACAACTCCTAAAAAATTATCGTACCAATGTATTCAGTATATGTATAAGAAAATAAATCTATTAATTAACTATATATATATATATATATTGCAATATCAACCAATTAACTTATCTCAATTAGCTTCTTGTTTTCAAACGAACCGAAGAAAATCGAAGAAACCAAATGAGAGGTCTCACTCTCACTTTTTGGCAAGTGTCAACAAGTGAAGAAGATTCAATAACCAAAGATATCTAAGGGGGGACGTTAGAGTGTGGAGAGGACTACGGTACACCCTCGCCTTCTTTTTCAACCTTCCTTTTTTTGTCTTTTTATAATTGCTCTGCGCGTCTCCCGACAAGATTTTCTCTTCCACCGAAAGAAAGAAAGAAAGAGAGAGTTTGTCTGCGATGAACTGAGGAGCGAACCCGATCGGATAGAGACAAATGATGGCGGAATGGGAGAATCAACCACCAAATCCTCCACTCCAACCTTCCAATCAGTTCGCGGAAGCCACCGGAAGCCATGATATCGCCTCCACCGCAGCCGGAGGAGGAGTTAACAGTGCTCTGTACGTCAAAGTCATGACCGACGAGCAACTTGAAGTACTTCGCACTCAGATCGCTGTTTATGCCTCCATTTGTGAACAGCTTGTTGAGATGCATAAGTCTGTTACTGCTCAGCAAGATCTCGCTGGTTTGATCTCTTTCGCTTTCCCTCTTTTTACGTAATTACTTGTTGTGTAGTCGATTTCAGTTGTCTGTCCGCGCAATGATTGGATTTGATCTTTGGTTCAGCATGTAAATATTTCGGTTTAATTTTTTGTTTGAGAATCGAGTTCGGTTTGGCTTGCTATTTCACTGTTTTTACTTTTTTATACTGAATTTCGTTTATAGTGAATGTATGCGTGTTGGTTGGATCTTGCAATCTGAGAATAAAATCTAAGCTGTTAGGGAAATGTGTCGTTATATTCATACCAAATCAAGAGTATTCGTGTTTTTTGTTGTTATTCTTCTCGAATTATCATTATGTTTGGAGTTCTGCTGTTTGAAGAAGGATGTACCTGTTTTCCCAATTGAAAAAGATACATTGATCTGCTTGAACTTTACTTGATTACCAGATTAAATTTTTGTATATAGGGCTTTCATAACTGAAGTTCCATCTTAGGAGGTCATTGAGTCACTCAAGTCTGCTTAGCCGTTGTGATCATGAGTACACTGATCAATTTGTGAAAATTGGATTTTTCGGTGATTATGCTATTATAAGATAAATTACTGAATGATGTACATCCAATATTTGCTGTTTCAGAAACGCAGCAGAACAAATTGGCTGATAAATGACATTGACAAATGTAAAAATCGAGTTTACTCAACTCTTCCTCTGCTGTAGCATGGGACTGAGTGCCTAATGTTAAAATAATATCATAATCTAGATTGAGGAGTACTGCTATCTGTTTGTATTGTGTTTGTTGTTGGCACTTAATCCAACTTATGATTCCAATCATACTGATGTTGGATTTTTGAATAATAATAGTTTGATCAGAATCTTATGCTTGGTGGTACCTCAGGAGTTAGACTGGGAAGTTTGTATTGTGACCCCTTGGTTACATCTGTTGGCCACAAGATTACGTCTCGGCAAAGGTGGACTCCAACACCTCTGCAGCTTCAAATTCTCGAGAGTATCTTTGACCAAGGCACAGGAACACCAAGCAAGCAGAAGATCAAGGACATAACTGCCGAACTGTCTCAACATGGACAGATTTCTGAAACAAATGTCTATAACTGGTTCCAAAACAGGCGTGCCAGGTCAAAGCGGAAGCAGATAAATTCATCTTCTAACAATGCTGAATCCGAGACTGATGCTGACTCACCCAAAGAAAATAAGAGAAAACCTGAAAATTTCCAACCTCAACATGACTCAGTGGCTACTGCTGAAGATTACTGCTACCAAGGTCAAGAGATCAGCTCTGAGATCCATTCGATTGATCCGCAGACCAGTAAAGTTGAGCCCATGTTTCCGTCAGATGGAAGTGTGAAGACTTCTCAAAGTTTGGGCCATCTAGCTTTCTATGAAAGTGTGATGGAGCAATCAAGTATGTATATGCAATTCGATTCCCTCATTTAGTTTGCGCCTCATGTGATTGTACTGTGTTTATTGTTTATCCTTTCTGCTTTGCTGGAACTAAATACACCGCCATTCTAGATTCTTAGTATAAGTTATATACCTAAAACTTGACATTAGTGGCTTCTACCCTTGAGATGAAACTGATACCTTTATCCACCTTCTACATAAATACACTATTACATATTTGATTCCTTCGGAGTTACCTTGGGTTGGCTTAGAAGGGTTGGAATGGGGACATGTGTGTAATGCCTAGGGATGCCTAAAGCTTGTAACCTTTGTTCTTTACCTTTTAACGTTAATTGCCGGTTAACTTTTTAGAGAATAATAAAAACAGGTCAATGTTAGACGAGCCAATATAAATGATTTTTAAAAATATATAATTTCGCGTGCACAATGGAGTTTTATTTTTGGAGAGAGCATCTATATTCCGCACTTCATGTGCGGAATCAACTAAACTCAATTTCTATTCCACACTCCATGCGCGAAATCAATTGAATTCAGTTGAGTTTTACACCGTATTAACTTAAAAATATGTAAAATAAAAGCAATTTGTCAGGTCCTAGTCTGATTCCCCTAAATCTTCAACCGTTGCTGAGAACGGAGAAGTTCAAACTCCTCTTTTCCATATTTCAGATTGTGTTGACTTATTGTTGTAAAGATTGACTTAGTGGTCCAAAACTTGAAATTTGATTTGCTTTTACCGTGTTCAATTAGGGATCCGTTGTTGTGATTTGTTGAACCCGAATTCACAAAATCACAACAGCATTCTTACATTCGTACATTATTGAACAGAAAGTAAAAAAATAATCAATTTTCGAGTTTGGACCACTAATTCAGGCATCTTAACACCGATAACAAAATCCGAAATATGGGAAGCTAGGACCTTGAACTTCTCACCAAGGACGGCTGACGATTTTGGGGAATCAAACCTAGGACCAGTTGCCGCTGGGTACCTTCGTCTAGTTCTTAGCTCAAATTTTTATTCCTTTTAAAATAGTTTACTGGAAGTTGTCACTGGGTACCTCAGGTTGGAAATGCTGACTACGAAGTATGGTGACTGTTCCTTGAGATTTTATTATTCATCGCTCCTTATACAAATCACTAAATCAAATATGAAAACCCTGTTTGCCTCTTTAATCTTCTTTGACCATCCCCTCATGACATATAATGCAAACAGATCATAACAAATCTCTTATGTATGATGTATCTATCTATTCTTTTGTAATATTTGCTTGAAATTTCTCCTTGATACAAAATGCTTAAATTTGCCTTATAAATGATAGTTAATGCAGGGATCGATCACTTCATTGGGAAGATGGAGCTTCCCGGAAACTACCACCACCCCTACCAACCAGACGAAGATTACAGCATGACAGGCTGACGTACTCACCACAACGGCATATTCTCATATTTTCTTCTTCCTGACCAGAACACTTTGCAAAACTAGAAGCCAAGCCGAAGTCTCATATAGAGATCATCGCGCTAGGTAGCAGTTTATGCAAATACAAAATTTGCATTTCAAGAAACAGAAAGAAGTGCATTCTTCTATGTTGCTTGAAGCCCATGTATCATAACCTTTTTCTGTAGATGACCATATTCAAACTGCCTATATTACAAGTGTGCGGCAAGGCGACTACACTAGCCAAACTTGTTCAGGTTTAGGACCAAGATGATTGTTTTTTGAGTTTTATCACATGTTTTGATGCTTCAGTTTGAGTGTTTTGTCCATAATATGTATTGCTGTTTCCGGATGAATTTGTCGTCTTCTTCTTGCTACTTTTTATGAATTTGGAAGCTTCTTTGTATTGGTTGATGATAATAGCCATGGCGAAGGCTTGCTTTGCAGTTGTACCATTTGGCTCCTGTCTTTAATCTGTTGTCCTCGTGCAGGGAAAACAGAGGTGCTATCATCTGCTTTTCATTTTGGCAGTTTGTCTTTGGATACAAACTATTTTGTAGTATCTGTATCTCGATTCCTGTTTTCTTTTTTTTTTTCTTTTTTTTTGATGTTTAGATGTTTTGAAGAAGACAAAAAAGAAACTATATGGTTCCTTATTTATTCTACTTACCAAAAAAAAAAGAAAGATCGCTGCTCGTGGACCGACCAAATGATTGAATATGTGTAGAAGTAGATTGAAGGAATTTTTTTTTTTATATCCTTTTTATAACCAAATTTAAAATGTATTTCCTAACTATTTACATTCTATTTTGTTACATCAATTGCCAATATTCAGATAAAAGAGTGATAAAATGGTGCTACATCCATTAAAAGCATATAATAATATTTTTGACGAGTAAATCACAAGGTTAAAAGTGATTTTTTGACAATTTGTTATGCATTTTAGAAAATTTCAATTAAGGGTGGTATTTTTTTAATAAACGAGACATTATTATGATCTTTTTCATTGAAGGACAACATATCACAAGAATCATCAATGAGGTTTTTCTCCCCCCTTCTTTGTAAGAGATCAATCTATACATACCCTAAGATCTATTGTTAAGAATATATATATAAATAATGGGAATTTGCATTTAGTAATGAGTATTGTTCACATTATTTATTGTAAGGCATTGTGGCATGTGGCATGACGCATGGAAACTTTCATTGAAAGGCAGCACATGGAAAAAGTGATTGCTAAGGTTGCAATGTGACAAAGGTGATCTCAAGGTTGCATAAGATGGGTTAGTTTGGGAAGGCGAGGATGAATCAAGGACGAACTCTTTAACTAAGAGTGGCGAAAATTAATATAGGTAAGAATGAATACGGCATCTCAAAGTTGGAGTTCCGTATGATAATTTAGCTCATGAAACGTGACAATTCAAATAAAGTACAAATAATCCGTTGTTTCACAATAGATGCGTGATTTTTAAAAACCTTAAGTTCGAG
Source organism: Fagopyrum tataricum (assembly GCA_002319775.1). Taxonomy (NCBI): domain Eukaryota; kingdom Viridiplantae; phylum Streptophyta; class Magnoliopsida; order Caryophyllales; family Polygonaceae; genus Fagopyrum; species Fagopyrum tataricum. The sequence goes on from CM008284.1 coordinate 2,745,603, forward strand.
TTTGTTTAACAAGACGTGAATTTTAATACTTCATTTTACTTTTATACAGTTCCTAAATAAATCAAATATGCAAATTCAATTTTATTATCTTACATTGAATAAGGTGCAATACTTAAAATATTTTTAGTAAAAGGCTTCGAGTTCAATAGTCCCATAAATAAAATAACTTAAACTTTGGTACAATACCACTTTATCTTTATCGTATATGAAATAAACCAAACATTTTATTAGACAAGAGACATTAAGTCATATCACATTATCCGTCTCAAAACAAACTTTCAACGAGAACACGCATTTGGTTACATCCTTTGTAAATAAAAATATACGGTTAATTGTTAAGATAATGTATAATTCAAGGTTGATTTGACATATTATATTTTTAGAAAGGAAAAAAAATACAATTAATTATTACGATAATGTCTAATTCAAGGTTAATTTGACATTTTATATTTTTTTTAAAAATAAAAATAATTTAATAATATTTATTTTAACCATAAATTCAAAATATGCCAATGTTATAAATATACATACTTCTTCACTTTAGTTGTCTACATGATTACCCATGTAATTACAAACGTTATGTTTCTTGCAACAACCGGTAATTACACATTCTGTATTTTCAGCAAAAATGTAAAAAAAAAAAAAATTGAATTTTATTTTTGTATAACGAGAACCAACCAAAAACATCCCAACCTTAAAATCTTTTCACATTTTAATATTTTCCATTTTCCTCCCAACCTGGATTTCTTCCTTCCTCTCTTCTTCTCTCTGCCCTAGCACAAACCCTAAATTCAAGTGGGTGGTATCTCTTCTTCCTCTCTTCCTCCCTTCACCCCTCCAATAAGGTAAAATGGGTTTTCTATTGCTTCTTTGATCTCAAACCTCATCTAATTATTCATATAATGGACGCCCTAACTTCATTCAATTTCGCATAATTCTTTGGAAATCAAGCTTGCTAGCTTTCTTGATTGGATTTTAATCTTCTGTTATTGTTTCTTATCCTTCTATGTCTCATCGGTCTCAGATTCAGCTTGGAATTGTGTTTTATTTCGATGATTATATGATGTGTGGTTATTGGGTTTGATTGTGCTTGTACAGCTGAATTCAAGATTCAAATCCGTGTGGTTTTTGTTTGATTTGCATTGGTATATAGATCATTAGGTTGCTATGGGTTTGTTACTATATTGGGGTTTGATTTGATACTTATGTATGTATGTGATGCAAAAGTGTGGTTTTGTTATTATTGTTGATGCAGTTTTAAAGTAGCCATGGATGATGTGTTGATGCAGAAAGGATTTTCATGAATTTCGAGTGTTGAGATTGGTCAAAGGAGAGTTCAAATATGGAGGCTAATGAATATGATACTAATCACCTGAATTCTGATGTCCTTTTGCCTCCTCGGAAGAGATTACTCGCGGGATTGAAGAGACAGAGTTCAGTGAGCCCATCACAAAGCTCCCCGGAAAACTCGAATTCTCCTTCTTTAAGTGAATTCGATATCCGGCTCCAAAATCTGTTGAAAAATTATAAGAACGGTCCTCATATGTCACCTGAGGAAGTAGCAAAGGCTGCTGAGTCAGCGGCCATCGTCGCATCCAAGGCAGCTGAGGTTGCACGAGCAGTGGCAGAGGAGAAAGCCGCCTTTGCATCCAAGGCAGTAGCAGCTGCTAAACACGCGTTGAGTCTAGTTGTATCGTTTTCCAACAAAGACGGGCAATCAAAGAAGAACAAGATGAAGAAACGAGTCTCAGTTGAACATCTATATAAAGAGCCGGAGACAGTTGAGACTTATGGAGCAGACGAAGAGTTAGCTCGTAAACTACATCGGACAATTAATAGCTCCCCGAGAATTTTGAAACATTCTCCAAGGTCTAAGAATAAGCATAAGAAACTCAAACCCTCAGTTGAGTACGAGAATGATGGAAAATCAACATCTTCAGATCATACAGAAGAAGACACATATTCAGAAGGATCCTATGAGGAATCCTATGTAGCTAAAGTCTATGAGAGGGCATCAAAACCCGACACATTAGAGGAAACTCGCATTGAAACAGAATCAAGGCACTCAAAAGAAAGGTTCTTTGAATCACCCGATGGTATTCATACAAATGGTAGAAAAAGAGGAAGAGTGAAGCAGAAAAAGCTTCCTTTAAGCCTATGTAGTTTTAAGGATAGAGTCAACCTTAAAGACGGGAACCAAACCAACTTAGATCCGAGTAGATCAGTACCCGAGAAATCAGCTGCAAGTAAACCGCCGATTTGGAAATGTCAGGATTATAATGTTCCATATGATACCGAATAAGGTTGTGCAATCTTAATGCACAGAGCTTCCCCAGAGCCGAGGTATAGAGTTCCAACTCGGAACATCTTGTAGAAATCATCGCATTTATCGTATCTTTCTTCACTTGTTTGATTGTGATGAACTTGTTAGCAATATAAATATATATATATATATATTTACTTCTGGTATAGATATGCAGTAAAAGCATAGGTTTTGCTGCTTATATTGCATACTCATTTTCCTCCTTGTGGGTGTATTTTGTATGTGTAGAAGATTAATCTGTATGTTCTTCTCATAAATGGATGCTTTTCATTCTGATTTTTTCCCAAATTATTTACAATTATCATTTGTCACGTGTTTATACCATGGAAGTGAATTTGGAGAATGGTGTTCCTCATCCCCTGCATATGTGACTGTTTTCTTTTCATTCTCACTTGACCCAAAATGATGTAATTGAAGAAGCCATTGTTTTTTTTTTATGAGCTTTATTAATAAAATCGTAACCATTTCTTTTAATAATAATTTTGGTCATTGGGAAGAAGTAGATGAAGGTGCGATTTGGATAGGCTGGCTCCAACTATTTCATGGCATTTGCATCTCAACCACCTCACAGCAATTGTTTTCTTCCCATTAATTTTTTTTTTATAAAAAAAATCATTTTCGGAAATTTTGTTTTATTTTATGGAATCAGATTGAGATCTGTGCTCTATAACAAGATCTCACGTTAATTAAATATATGTAAGTATAAAATAGAAAAGTATATGTGGCAAGTATTGGTGACCCTTTCATGTGACAACAATCTTTGGGCGCACTTACCACTCTCATGATGTGTAGTGTGTACACATTGAAATAAAGCATACAAATCATCCTTCCCATGCTCCACAAAACTATGCTCCACAAAACTCACACAAAACTAAGGGCATGTTTACTTGCAGATTGGTTTATTTTCGGGTTTATAAATTAAATGAGTTTATACGGGTTTATAGTTTATTTTCGGGTTTATTTTTCAATGGGTTTATATATATAAATCATGTAAGGTTGTTTACTTGTAGTTTATTTTTTGGGTTTATTTTTGTTCAAAATAGACTTATGCCCCTATAAAAATCGAAGAACGACGGGGAATACATAGAGATGAACAAAGAATATCGGTTTGGAAAAGCACAAGGCTAAAATCGGGTTTTAAACAAAAATAAACCCATCCCAGCAAAAATAACCTTGCTCAGATAAGTTTATTTTTGAGTGGTTTATAAACCCGAATAAACTCATAGAGAATTAAACCAATCTCCAAGTAAACACGCACAAAAATTAAACTCAGGGTTTATAAACTAAATAAAACAGAAATAAACTACAAGTAAACAGGCCTTAAGATGAAAATGATGAAGAAGTTAGACCGGCAAGGAAAAAGAATGAAGTGAAAATTCTTGGGGGTACTCGAATGTGCAGAAATATTTGAAACAAAACATACAAATCGGCCTTCCTATGCTCCCCAATATCAACAATCTTAACAAGAAGCCTTAACTTCAGTGTTATAAGGAATTGCTTTTACGTTACGTTGTCGATTCAAAAAAGTCTCGAGGAAGATGACATGACGAAGGGGATTAGATTAAGTGCAAGTATAGGAACTTAGAAAGTTGTCACGAAAGAGATAAAGAAATTAGACCGATCAAGGAAAAGTAATAAAGGAAAGAATCTTGAGGTACTCTTATGTGAAGAAATAGTTGACGAGTGTGATACTATCAATGATATTTAAGAGTAAATTCTCGATAAAACTCGAAGAGTGAAAACCGGCCACTCTAGACAACATGTTAATAAAAAATAAAAAAAAAAGTCTTATCTAAGATAAAAGATGGACTAGCGAGGAATTACAAGTATAATAAATAAGGGGATTATTAGACGTACCGGTGAAAATCACTATTTATCACCGTAACTACGCACTTCGCGTGCGTAGTTGACTGGTATCTAACTACGCATATGGGGTGCGTAGTTGGAGTCCGAGAAAAAAAAAAAAAAAAAAATTGAACTACGCACTTGGCGTGCGTAGTAGGAGTAAGAAGAAAAAAAATTGTAATATTAAATACTACTACGCACCCAAGTGTGTAGTTGAGTGAGTTCTCAACTACGCACGCGAAGTTTCGCGCGTAATTACGGTGTCAAATAGCAATTTACACCGATACGTTTAGAAATCATGATAAATAATAATTACAACGAAGAATGAAATAGAAACCAAGTTGTCGCATTTGAGAACTTTACTTCACCAACTAAGGGTTGTCATAAGACAAGTTTGCAAGAGTAGGGTTACGATGTAAGAAAACGTGATGAACATAATTAGGGGGACTTAAGGGAAAAGGTGATTCATCTTTATGTATATTTTGAGTGAAAAGACGATTTATTTTTACGTATCCGTATCGTGTTTAGCAATAAGCTAGGTACCCTTTTGTGTAAACGAGATTAGAGATTTAAGACATTAAATCATTAGATAACCAAGATAGTTATGCCACAAAACAACCTTTAGTTATATGACTTTGTCCGAAATAGACCTATAAGGATATAAGTTTTATAAAGTTTAAGTGATAGACTCAATCTCTAGTTGTATATTTTTTAGGATTTGGTAGCATTAGGATGGATGAGTTCTAACGGTTTAAACCAACCCTTATTAAGTGAATAGATGTCGAGCAAGACGACATAAAAATGGTGACTTGACCAATACAGTGCACGTCCAAGAACTTAATTTAAAGTTTTATACTCAAATTAAATATAATTCGATTTGTGAAACAACATATCAATGTACATCTAACAAGGGTATTTGTAAAGTCACTAGATTTACAATGTGGATAAATCTTGACAGATTGGTACGAACATGCATTGAAGCTCGGATCCGGCCGGATATCCAGACAAAAGATTAGAAAAAACCCGATTTTGATACCAGCTTGAACCCAGATACTATTAGCTCTACTCAACATCTATATTTGTGAAAATCATATTTTTTTAGTGTCCTATCCTATCCTATCCACGTTGGAAGCCCCATGTACATATCTGGTCTTTGAACTCTTCTGACACCTATCAACCCCCACCAAATGGATACAGTTAATTACCATCACATCTTTCTTAAATGAAACCTCTGATTTCGTATGATTAATATTATGCACAAATCTCTCTCATAACGCCTAATTATATCACTAATCTTTTTAGTTTTTCCAAAGGTTTGCTCATGTAAATAGCAAGTTGTCATCTGTAAAAAAAAAAGGTGCGAGATTGGATGTACATTCCTATGTACTTGAATACCATGAATATTTCCAGAAACAACAATAACTTGTAACAGTCTAAAATGCACCTCAACACAAATGATGAAAAAGATGGGGAAGATTGGATCACCTTGACTGAGGCACCAAGAAGGCATCACTCTTCCTTTATGAGATACATCTATGTTGAATGTAAAGGAAGATGAAGTTACACAACCCATGATTCTTTGTATCCACAAAGGATCAAAACCAAGCCTTTCCATTGCAATCTTCAAGAATTCTCACTCGATTCTACCAAACGTCTTGCTCATATCCAATTTAAGGTCATTTCCCCTCCATCATCAAACCTTTTATCTTTAATATGGTTAAACACTTCTAATGCAATTAGTGCATTGTATGTGATATTTCTACCTTCAACAAAGACACTTTGCTTGCAAGAGATAATTACCGGAAAGATTTTCTTAAGGCGGTGGGCAAGAACTTTTGAGATGATCTTGTACAAAATTGTACAACTTATAGGCATGTACGCACGCAACTTCTTTGGATTTGTCACTTTGGTAATGAGCGAGATTAATGTATGATTTATCACATTGAACAAAGAATCGAAAGGAAAAAAAAAAGAAGAAGAAAGGGTTTGTATGGATGTCATACATTATAAAATAATTAAGTAGTATCGAGCTTTAAAAATAAACTATGCAGTATTGAAGTAAAATATAATTTAAATTATACGTGTATTTTTTAGAATTGATACTTGTGTAACATTATATCAGTTATACATGTCGAAGTGTTTGTGGTTGTGCGCTAAGAAAAAATCTAACAAAAACAAGGAAGATGACAATTAATAATATTGGAATCCAATGATATAATCTTTCTATTATCAATGCAATCAACACATGTGTGGAACTGAATGAGAATTTCAACATAATATACCTAATTTTATTACACATTATCTCAGTAAAAAGAAAAAAAGAAAAAAGAAGACAATACCCTTCATTAATGATGAAGTTCACTCCAGAAGTGAGAAAGAACATTAAAGATGAGAACATCGTATTTTGGTCATTTTCTAGGAGTCATCTTTATACTTATGCTATTACTAAATTATACAGCAATAGTCCTGCGGACTCAGAAAATAATAACGAGAATGGCTAATCTAATAGCAGATTCTGCAGCTGTCACCATTGGAACCAATAAAGCAAATAATTGACCCATCATACATCGGAAGAAACGAAAATACCAAAAAGTTTGAATTCGCTCATCCAAAAAGATGTCCTAAACGTCTATCTATAAAAAAAATGTCGGATAATGCATTAGTAGACATTAACCCTTCGTTTGGTTTAACTCCGGAAACGGGAACGGATTGAAATTAATCTAGTCCATACCTGCTACGGAATTGTTCCATGTGTCTTCATGCAAAATGCACTTGCTTTCCCATTTTGTTTCCCTGTAAGACATCAAAACTAATCAAATTCTACTACAATTACTTCAAACCGCAAGAATTGATTCAAAAAAATTACACAAACAAGGTACACATATAAACTATATTAGTTTTTATTCCGTTTTCATTTCTGTTTTCGAAGTTAAAATCAAACTGACCCTAAATATACTTAGTTCTCTTTAACTTAGAGTTCGCAATGAATACAATATCAATCGGTCAAAATAAGAAGATAAAGCGTTTGATGGCTAGGACACCATGGCATTGATGTCTCACAATCTAATGCAAAATTATTTCAAAGGATAAAAAGGAGAGAAAGAGAGGAAAAAGTGGAAGAAGAAATGCATTGAATTCCATATATAAATTTTCCATAGTTTCTCCCACATTCTTCTCTCGGGTGAGTTCAACAACACCATTCTTTCTGGTTCATCTTCTTCCTCTCAATTCTCTCTTCCCAATTGGGCAGTGCAGGGAATGTAATTCAGTCTAAATTCAAATCTTAATCTTACAATATAATCACCTCCATTACCCTGATTCCAATTGGTTTTGTCAAAGAACCCAGCTTTCCCTTTTTAACCTAATTTGTTTCCATATCAAATCAGTATTCGAATCGGAAAGAGCTGGGTTTTTAATTTGTCGTCTTTATCGTGTATTGAATTGCAAAATCATCAACCCAAAAATCATTCAGCTTTCAGACCCAGAGTGATGTCGTGTTCATCGTCGTCTGGATCAGAGGAAGAGGAGGAGTTCGAATCCTATAGAAAAGGCGGTTACCATGCTGTTAGGGTTGGAGATTCCTTCAATGGCGGACGTTATATTGCTCAGAGAAAACTCGGATGGGGTCAATTCTCCACCGTTTGGCTCGCTTACGATACTCAATGCTCCGTACGATCATCTCTCCTTGAACATTTCTTCTAATTTGTCGAATTGCGCACGTGTGGTTGATCATCTTGATGTGATTGTGGTTCATCTTGTACAGATTGGGTTTGCGGTTGATTATTTTGATGCGATCCTTCTGTTCCGAACCTCGATCATATCGCTTCTATAAATGTGATTGATTTTGCCTTAATCTCAATCGAAGAATTTGTACAAGTCAATGGAAATTGAAAATAGGATGATTTCAAATATGCTAAATTTTAGCATATGTATCAGTTATGTGCATCTCATGTTGATCATCTTATCAAAGTCATTTTTTTAATAATTTGCTTGTTGAAGATGTTCTTGGTAGAGTTAATGAATATTAAAGCCGAGTCTGCTGAATTGTGGTTTCCCCTCATTTTTGCTTTATCTTGACAGAATTTTGTAGCTATGAAGATTCAGAAGAGTGCACCACAGTTTGTTCAGGCAGCACTACACGAAGTCGAAGTCCTTTCTGCAATTACTAATGGAGACCCATCACATTCAAAAGACATTGTCAAATTGATTGACCATTTCAAACACACAGGCCCGAACGGACAGCATTTGTGCATGGTCCTTGAGTTTCTAGGTGATAGTTTACTCAGACTGATCAGATATAACCGCCACAAAGGTATTGATTTGAACATAGTAAGAGAAATCTGCAGAGATGTGTTAGTAGGCTTGGATTACTTACACCAAGAACTCAACATAATCCATACAGACTTAAAACCCGAAAACATTCTTCTTTGTACACCCATAGATTCTACAAAGGATCCGGTTAAATCAGGACAAGCGCCTATTTTAGAGAGGACCGAGGGGATAAGTAGTAGCGGAACTATGAATTTGATAGAGAGAAAACTGAAGAGAAGGGCAAAAATGGCGGTTGCTAGAATATCCGAGAGGAAAACATCCAATCTAGGAGGAGGCTTTGTAGAGAACTCAAAGCCAAAGAGATGTTTGGATGGGATTAATATGAGATGTAAAATTGTTGACTTTGGAAATGCTTGTTGGGTGGATAGGCAATTCACCAACGAAATCCAAACGAGGCAGTATAGAGCTCCTGAGGTTATTCTTCAGTCTGGATACAATACTGCAGCTGATATGTGGTCCTTTGCTTGCATAGCTTTCGAGCTTGCTACTGGTGATATGCTATTTGCTCCTAAAGGTGGACAAGGATTTACTGATGATGAGGTAAAAATCTTATGAAATTATGTCAGGCATTTGTTAAATTCCATTTTCTGCTTTTGCTTGCACACATCATTGACTCACACTAACAACAATGATAGTTTGTACAATTGTTCTTAGTTTCATCATGCTAAGAAGAAATCTGTTCAAGGTAGCTCATTATACAATCTTTAGAACACTTGCTTCCACTTGGGTCAACCGGAAATTTGTATGATAATCAGCAATCTTCTGGCTTTGTGAACATGTAGAAATGCATTTGAAGTCTATAATGCAAGTATATAGGGTGTGTTTGGTCAAGATTATCTTTGGGATTATTTGACCAGAAATTTTAATCCTCAAACCGGAAATTTGTATGATAATCTGCAATCTTCTGGCTTTGGGATTATTTGGGAGATTATTGGAAATAATAATTCCCCATGATAATCCAGAGAAAGTGCCGAACAGACCCATAGTATTGAACTGTAAAACAAACCCTTACATCTTTGTGAAGAAATGTATAATATTTTAGTTATGCATCCAAACAAGCCCTTACATCTTAATGAAGAAACATGTAACATGATGAATTTGTTGTTGATGTTGTGTCAGGATCATCTTGCCCTGATGATGGAATTAATCGGGAAAATGCCAAGAAAGGTAAACAACAAATATCATCATTCACTGAACTAACTATGTTCTCTAATACTCGTTTCGCTCATCAGATTGCTGTAGGAGGAGCGAAATCAAGAGAGTACTTTGACAAATACGGAGACTTAAAGCGAATCAAGAGGCTAAAATTCTGGCCACTCGACAAACTACTTATGGACCGGTACCATTTTTCCGAGAGCGATGCTCGACAGTTTTCAGAGTTCCTTAGCCCGCTTCTCGATTTTGCTCCCGAGAAGAGGCCAAGGGCAAAACAGAGCTTGCAGCATCCATGGATGAAGATGAATATGAAGCTCAATACTAATGCCGAGGAGAACTCAAATGTGGAAAAGATAGGTGATCAGATGAGTAGCCTTCAATTGAGGGCAGGAAAGTAAAGGGGAAAAAACGGCTAAGTTAAAGGGTATATATGTTGTTTGATTGTATTTGTCTCTTTTTGTTTTTATTTTTCTTCTTATTTGACTTACCCTTACATGTTCCCTCTTAGATGGAGCTATTTGGGTCAATTTTTTCTCTTCTGGTTTGTCAAAATAAGCTAAAAATTTTGTTCTTTGATAAATGCCCTACTTGATGTAATATAGTATATTGGTTTTTTGGGGCAATGTAAATGACACGACAAAAGAAAATTTTATTGCTTTGTTTAATTACTCCAATTTTTTGTTCGTAGCATCTATCAAAGATGTGAAATTTTTAGCGAGTTTTGCTGTTTCATTTTTTAATTATAAATGAAAGGAATTTCATGCAATAAACATGCTTAGTAAATCAAGAATTTCTAAAGCGATAAATAGATTGATCGTTATCTTTTTACATCACTTTTAATTAATATATATTAATCGGAATTGCTAAGGGACGGCTCCGATTTACAAATTGCACATCGCTATACGATTGTGCTCAAAATAAAAACTAAATAATTTTACTCGGGTTAGTTGTAGTCGTTCATAGTTGAAGTTACACAAATTAAAATTAATTTTAACTATGGATGATTGTGCTCAACTCGATTTTTTGAATAATTTTTCCTTATACTTTGACGTTTAAAATTGTGGCGTCATTGCAATATCTTAAAGTTGAAATCTTTCAACGTTTGTTGAAGTTGAAATTTTTTAATATATCGCTCTGTCCTGAGGTTGAATTGTTCAAGATAGTCACTCGGCGTTACGCTATATGATTTGTAAATCATACGTCGTGCGATTAATAAAACCTTGTATTAATAGATGATAAAAAAGAAGTTACTTTTACTATGCATAGTTACAAAGTACTGAACTTTACTCTTGTTAGGCATACTACAAACTCGTACAAAGACTAATAAAATTATCGGTAGATGATAAATAAAAAATTACTTTTCTTTTCTTTCTTTTTTTTTACGAGAAATCAAACTTCACAACGGCTTTCTAGCATATAGAAAAAACTCTATCTTCCTTCTCTATTTTATCGGTATGTCGCATAAAAATATTATGTTACGCTTCAAAATTTTCCCATATGGTTATCAAATTAGGGTTTTGATTTTATATGAGACATTTATTACAACGGGGATATTTAGGGGAAAAATCCGATCCAACTAACACAAAGATCCGAAACCAAACATACTCGTTAATTGATGATTTGAATATGGTCTTAAAGGATTTTTCGAACCATCAAATACGGATCAAGTTTTTCAGAAAAAATATGATATATCCAACTGATAAGATAATAACTACAAATATCGGATATCCGAATTACATGTCCAATCTATCCAGATCAGATATTTGAACTAGATAAAAGTGTCGGATACGCGAATAATTCCAACACGTATTTGGAAGGGCCTTTTATAAAATAATCGGATGTCCGGACACCCGGATCAGATCATTCCGATTGCACCTCCCGAGGTGTATCTACTAGACATTGTTTTTTCCTGTTGAGTTGCGGGATGTGCAGTTTGTGGTCAGGGGCGGAGACAAGGGGGTAAGGGAGGGGACAGTGCCCCCTTACGACGGGATAATTACTACTTAAACATATATAATTCATATTTATCTGCTAGCTCATTTGGTAGATGGTGAAAAGGAGTGAAAAATTACAAATATTTTTAGACGGAAAGTCATATGATTGTTACCACGTCTAACATCATTGGACGTTGTAATAACCATACAAATTGAGAATACTAGGCTAGTTTTTTAGAAAATAAAAACAATCAACTAATAAAGTTGATTTTTTTATAAATGTATATTTAATAGTCTAAATATCTGTCAAATAATGTCCGTTACAATACTTCCACCTTCTTTCATCGGAGAATCTAAATATATCAATTGAAAATATGTCAATACAATGACCCTTATCCAAAAACCATATTTGTTAGCTGCAAATTACAATTACATGCTATCCAAATTTACATAAATCAATAATCTGTACCACTTGTTGCTCCACTTGTTTGGCTTTGAATGCGACTTGTTCTTTTCTTAACTTTTTGCATTATTACTTATAAATGCATTTGTCATTATCACTTTAATATGTACGTATACTACTAAACCCCACGGCCCCTTTCTTTCCTAATCTCACGTGGATAAGAATGCACTCACATTTTTCATTTGTGTCATAGATACTTAACAGAGACTAGCAACCCTAATAATATATAAATTATTAAAACCAAGAAATGTTGCGCTATAAACAATTATTTTTCATTCGGTACAAAAATATGGAGTACTAATATATTCTACTATTGATTGATGATTTTTTTTTTTTTGTCAATTTATTAGTCATGGTTACATGTATTTTTTTACTTCTACATATTTAAACTAATAAAACACTTCGAACTACTAATACACAATTTTTGAAATAAAATTATATAGTTTAAAATACATATATATTATAAATTTTAAAAAGCATAACTATTAAAACTACAATAAAGTGTAAATTAATATTATAAATGATTAACTAATCAAATACTATAATACAAATTAATTTAAATTCATAATACAAAAGTTTTGAACTAACAAATATTATAATAAAGAAATACTAATAAAATTTGTGAACATTACTTGAGAATAGACAAAAATAATGAACAAATAGTGTCAATTATGTGAACTTATTTAAGAAAAATTTTAGCCGTTAGTGAAAAAAAAAATGAATTAAGTTGTAATAACTATAATTTTTTTTACCAGAAAAAAAATATTCTAGAAAATTATTAGATAATTTATAGATTTATATTAGAAATTAGAATATCGTCTTAGTTATTTTTTTCGTTTTTAAAAAAAAAAAAACTTATCGAAAAAAAAAAATAAAAAAACCGTTTTGTCCAAACCACTCACATTTTTAAATATAAATTTATGAAAATGCCTCGTTTATACTTTTTTTAACAACAAAAGAGAGCAGCCAGAAAATAAGAATCGACAATACATATAAAAATGATTATAATAAATTAATTTGAAATTAAGGGTCACCAATACTTGCTATATATACTTACACATAATTAATGAACGTGAGATCTTTTTATAGAATATAGATCTCAATCTGTTTCCATAAAATAAAACAAAAATTCCCAAAAAAAAAAGAAAGAATATTGATAATAGAAAGAAAACAAATGTTGTGAGGTGGGTAAGAACCGTAAGATGCAATAAAATTGTTGGAGCCAGCCTTATATCCAAAGTCTAATAGTTGGAGCCAGCCTTCCCAATGGCCAATCTCAAATACAAGGCTAATAGTTACAATTTTGCTAATAATGTTTATAAAAACAACGGCTTCTTCAAATACATTATTTCCAAAGTCTATCTATTTGTTCAACATATTCTAATTTATATCACTAAGGGTCAAATGAGAATGAAAAGATAACAATCACAGATGCAGGGTATGAGGAACAACAGTGGTATGTACCAGTTTAGGATCTTCAAGAACCATACTCGAACTTCACTTCCATGGCGAAAACAGATGATATCATTGTGTAATAAGTTCATCAAAGTGAAGATGATATTAGCCCTGGACATATTAGGGAAGAAAATCAAAATGAAAAGCATCCATTATACAAATTACTCTTCTACACATACAAAATACACCCACAAGGAGGAAAATGAGTATGCAATATAAGCAGCAAAACCTATGTTTTTATTGCATATCTACATCAGAAGTAAATATATATATTTATATTGCTAACAAGTTCATCACAATCAAACAAGTGAAGAAAGATACGATAAATGCAATGATTTCTACAAGATGTTCTGAGTTGGAACTCTATACCTTGGCTCTGGGCAAGCTCTGTGCATTAAGATTGCTTAAGCTTATTCGGCTTCATATGGGAACTTAAGATTCTGATATTTCCAAATTGGCGTTGGCTCAATTGGGGTTTGTTTACTTGCAGATGATTTCTCGGGTACTGATCTACTCAGATCTAAGTTGGTTTGATTCCCGTCTTTAGGGTTGACTCTATCCTTAAAACTACATAGGCTTAAAGGAAGCTTTTTCTGCTTCACTCTTCCTCTTTTTCTACCATTTGTATGAATACCATCTGATGATTCAAAGAACTTTTCCTTTGAGTACCTTGATTCTGCTTCAATGCGAGTTTCCTCTAATGGGTCGGGTTTTGATGCCTTCTCATAGACTTTAGCTACATAGGATTCCTCACAGGATCCTTCTGAATATGTGTCTTCTTCTGTATGATCTGAAGATGTTGATTTTCTATCATTCTCGTACTCAACTGAGGGTTTGAGTTTCTTATGCTTATTCTTAGACCTTGGAGAAGGTTTTGAAATTCTCGGTGAGCTATTAATTGCCTGATGAAGCTTACGAGCTAATTCTTCATCTGCTCCATAAGCCTCAACTGTCTCCTGCTCTTTATATAGATGTTCAACCGAGACTCGTTTCTTCATCTTGTTCTTCTTTGATTGGCCGTCTTTGTTGGAAAACGATACAACCAGACTCAACGCGTGTTTAGCAGCTGCTACTGCCTTGGATGCAAAGGCGGCCTTCTCCTCAGCCGCCGCTCTTGCAACCTCAGCCGCCTTGGATGCAACAATGGCCGCTGACTCAGCAGCCTTTGCTATCTCCTTGGGTGACATATGAGGACCGTTCTTATGGGATCTCAACATATTTTGGAGCCGGATATCAAATTCACTCATAGAGGGAGAATTCGAGTTTTCCTGGGAGCTCTGTGACGGGCTCTCTGAACTCTGTCTCTTCAATCCTGCGAGTAATCTCTTTCGAGGAGGCAAAAGGACATCAGAATTCAGGTGATTAGTGTCATATTCATTAGCCTCCATATTTGAGCTCTCCTTTGATCAATCTCAACACTCGAAATTCATGGAAATCCTTTCTGCATCATTACATCATCCATGGCTACATAAAGCTGCATCAACAATGATAACAAAACCACACTTTTCGCATCACATACAAAATTAGTATCAGATCAAACCAACATAGTAATTAACAAATATCAACCTTATGATCCGTATGCCAATGCAAATTACATAAAATTCGCAAGGGTTTGAATCCTAAATTCAGCTGTACAAGCTCAATTAAGCCCGATAAACACAGATAAATTATACATCATACAATCATTGAAAGAAAACACAATTCCAAGCTAACCCAGACCGATGAAACGTAGAAGGACATAGGAACAATAACAAAATATTAAAATACAATCAGCGGAGCTAGCAAGCTTGATTTCACAGAATTATGCGAAGTTGATGAAGTTAGGGCGTCCATTATATGAATAATTAGATGAGGTTTGAATCAAAGGAGCAATAAAAAACCGAATTTACCTTATTGGAGGGGTGAGAGGCAAAAGTTAGAGAGGAAAAAGAGATTCCACCCACTAGAAATTAGGGCTTGGGATAGGGCAGGGAGAAGAAGAGAGGAAGAAGAGAAGAAGAAATTAGGGTTTGGGATAGGGCAAAGACTCCACACGTGTCGTTCTTCTAAATAACCACTTATATATCATATATGATTAAAAATATCTAATAAAATGTAAATTATAATCAAAATTACTAAATCCATTTACAACGTTTCGTGACTACAAAGTTACTGACTGATCCATCCATCTAGAAAATTCGACCCCAACACCAATTTTTTTAAAGATTTATCCGCAAGAATATTTAGGTTGGACTATCTGAAGAAGGCGGTCCAATCTAACCGTTTTTCCTTTTTTTTTAAAAAAAACTCATGCCTACGCATTCGTTATTAATACACAAACCGATTGTGTGAGAGAACAAAGTCAGTTTCATAGTTGGTGCGTATTTCGGATAATTTTTTTGAGAAGATTGGCCTAATAATACATTTTTTTTTGTTAATCTCTTATGCAAACTATACTAATTTTTGGTAAATCTTAAATTCTAAAACAATTGATCAAAGGGACATAAGGTGACAAAAATATAAACCGTATAAAATCATTCTAAATCGCCAGATCCCACGTCAGAAGAAGTTAGGGTTTCCTCGCACCAAATCCACACTAGTAGAACAGATCTGAAGAACTATGATCTGCCTTGCCTCCTCTCGGAACCATCCTCGCCACAACCTAGATCCGCCACCGCCGCATCGCTTGAGCAGAACCAGATCCGTCACTAGGCCAGAGAAGAAGGCCAAGGCCACATTGCCGTTTCCTCTCGGAACCGTCATCGCCACAACCCAAACCCACCACCTTGGGGGAGAACGGTGCCGCCACCGCGCAATCGCTTGAGCCGAACCAGATCCGCCACCAGGCCGGAGAAGGTCAACGCCACATTGCCGTTGTTCTCGCCTCCTCTTGGAACCGTCATCGCCACAACCCATATCCACCCCACCGGGAAGAAATGTGCCGTCAGCACCGTCATCGCTTGAGCCGAACCCGATGCGCCACCGGGCTGGAGAAGAAGGGCAACACCACATTGTCTTCGTTATTGCCTCCTCTCGGAACCGTCATCGCCACAACCCAGATCCACCACCGCCAGGAAGAATTGTGTCGTCACCGCCATCATCGCTTGACCGATCCAGATCCCCCACCAGTCTATAGTCGAACCAGATCAACCACTAGGCTGGAGTCGAACGCCATTGGGCTGGAGAAGAAGGCCAACACCACTAGGATGGAGTCAAACCAGATCCGCCACCGTCGTCATCGCTTGAGCCGCGCCAGTGGCTAGCTTCCTTCGTCCTCGCCATCGCCGGGAATAACTATGCCGCTACCATCCTCCTGTCCTAGAAACCCATATTGGGTGTGATAGGAATTTTAGTAAATTATAGAAAAGCTCACGTATTCTTAATTTATGTATATGGCCCGAACTTTTGGAATTTGCAAATGTGCCCCGATTGGATAATTACAATGAACGGACCCAAGTTTATATTTACAAGAAAACGGCCCAAGTTTGTCTTGGATTGAATAATTATAAAATATGATCTAAATTTATAATTATAGAAAATATCTCAAATATTTATAATTATACTTATTGACCCTAATTTTAACAAATGGAGTTAAACTTGTGTGGTTGACATTGTGCATTAATTAATATCGTGTATTAAGATTGTGTAATTGAAATTAGGTTTTAAATATAATTTTATAAAAAATATATCAAGTTCAATTAATTCGGCTGGCAAAAGGATAGGAGGTGATCAGGCCGGTGAGTCTATCATATGGTTGTGGGTTAGCAAAATAGATTGCAAATAACTTATTGATGTACGATTGGTCAGCGCTGCATACAAACTTTTCTTCTTCTTTTTTCAACTCTAAAAGAAATAGTCATGTGCTAGTCCAACGGTACACAATCGGCTCCCTCATGTGTTGATAATCCATTGCTAGTCAATTGTGTACCGGTACACAATTGGCTCGTGCGTCTAATCGTAGCAAACTTTTCATTTTCTATTCTTCTTTTAATCTAAAAGAACTACTCCGGTGCTAATCATACGGTACACAATTGGCTTGTGCGCTAACCGTAATGTGTCCCTGAAATTAGCATCACCTATTATGATGAATTAACATTGTTAATTTTTTTGTGAGGATAAAGAAGGGTCGTGGGTTGTTCCTTAAAATAAAATCTAATATAAGAAGAAAGGATGGGTCAAAAAGCTTTTTTTTTTGTTTTGTAATACAAACTAGGTTCCTCTTATTATCTACAAAAATTTAAATTAAAAATTTATTAATAAGAAGGTTAAGAATGGAATTTACTAGGAAAATAATTAGAGGGGCCTATAAATACAATTCATATGTATTTTTTTTACAAAAACAACCTAACCTATTATGGAATCCTAGCCGCCCATTATGAAATCCTAGCCGAAACCTCCTTCAACCGTCGAAGAAGAACACTCGGTTTGAGGAACCAGTAACTACCATTTGTACAAATCCAACCGCATTCGACACCGTTATTTGGCTCTGAGTAGTTCCGAGTGCATAGGTCCAACCACAAACCGAGATCGAAGAGGTCCGGCTACGGTAGAGAAGAGTTTCAGCGACGCGACATCAAAATCGAAAACGGCGGAGAAGAGGACCAGCGATGGCAAGGGTTTCGGAAGAAGGAAACGACGGCGACGGCGGAGAAGAGGACCAACGACGGTGAGGACCAGCGATGGCAATCGACATCGGCAGGTTTCGGCTGTTCGAACAACAGTTCCGGCGAGTGCTCAAACAATGGTGAGGACCAATGGCGTTGCGAGATCGAGATCCACCTGCATGCGTCGAGGATTTGACCGTCAACTCTTCTCGGTATCCTCATTCTTTTTTCGATACAACCTTTTGTACTTCCATTAATTTCGAAGAGAGCTTGTGTATATCGATAGGCTTGTGCAAATCGAAATCGATAGGCTTATGTAAATCGAGCTTTCTGTAAATCGAGCCTTGTCGGATGATTTGTATAAGGGTTTGTGTACAAGATTTGTATTATAATTATGAAACTCGGACCTTGTTTAACTCGATTCGACGGACCTTGTGTAACTCGGTATTAGAAAATCGGTTATTACATAAACAATAAATACACAAAGTAGTGCAAATTGTTAGGCTTGTGTAAATCGAAATCGATAGGCTTGTGTAAATCGATGGTCTTGTGTACATCGATATGCTTGTGTAAATTGATAGACTTGGGTACTTACAAATTTTTGTAAACCGAGTTATGTTTATGTAACACTAGTTTGTGTATTTAGGCATTAAGTATAACTTTAAAAAAAATAACGGTAGATTATCAAGTTCAATTAGTCTAGCTGGTATAAGGGTGAGATAGTCTGTCATCAGAGTTCGAAACCCACTATGTATTTTCGACTGACCTTGTGTAAGTTGAGCCTAGGCTTATGTAACTCGAGTGAACCTGAACTTTATTAAATAGATTGGGCTTGAACTTGCGTAAATTGAAATTATCAATTAGCCCTTCTGATTATACAGGGCCCTTCGGCCCTTCGGCCCATTTCACCCGTTTAAAAATGATTTTATGAAATATTTAACGTGATTGTGTGGAAATTACTCAATTGTTTGGCTATTTTTGGGGGAAAAATTTAGATAGCAAAATAAGATTTTCAAGAGCAACTCTTCCACAAGTTGTAAAATTGAAACATTCACAAACAAAAATTAACCCCCACGATCTAAAATAAGAGTATGTTAATAGTTCTAAACAAACTGCTTATTGTAAAATTTTCCTAAATTGGAGGTGAAGAGATTAAAAAGAACTTAAACTCGATCAAATTTAAAATTTAAATGCTAAAACAAGATTCACCCTTTATCGGAGATTCAGAGATAGTTTGTGCATAAGATGTATCCCATTAATAGAAATGATGACTTTATATATATTCAAAAACAATAGAACTACAAATATGAAATTCCAAACAACTTAATATCATATCTTAATCAAATTATATGCTGATCAAGAACCAACTGAAGGTAAAAAAAAGAAAGAAGATAAACTGTGATTGATACTCAGCATTAGCATCAAACAAAGCCAACACATCATGATAAATCAATCACAAAACAAGTTCAAACACTTTGAGCAGAACAAAAGTTTATAGTTACACACTAGACAAATAAACATGGTATTAAACAGTATCAAGATCAAGCTCTGGAAGAAAATATCTCCACCAGGGAAGTCCAAGTCCCGGAAACCGCGAGAACGATGCCGACAACAAAAATAACACCATCCAAGAAGAACATTGCTCTCCCCATGGATTCTCTGAACACCAGCATGTGAAAAAGTGAAGGCAACACAAACCCAAGTGCAATACACACACTACTTCCAACAAGTGACAGAAAGTCTGCAAAGTTTGGAACCAGCAAAGCAACCAAAGATACACACAATATAGTGACCCATCTAAGCCAAATACAATAGCTTCCTCCGGTGAATCGCCTTTCGAGAACTTCATAAACCGGGTTCATCATCAAAGGGCAAGTGAAGAAGAGATTTACACATAGACCCAATTGGACTAGAGTGCTTATTAGACCAGTGCCTATATTTGTAGTGATTATATCCCTTGTTTCCTCACCAAATGCAAGATAACCTAGTACACCAAATGCTCCATAGAGTAAGGAGATAGCTCCCATGGAAAGCCCTAAGGTTTTACCAAATTTGTCCTTTTCCTTAGCTTCTGATTCCAATGGTAAAACCATGCCAATTCCTTCAAATGCATAAACACAAACACCAACACAGTAAGAGAACACACCCCACCCACCAAATGCTTGAACTTCAGTCCTGTTTCCAACAAAAGCTAATGCATCTTTCACCATAACAATACCCATAGCTCCAATTTGGATCAAATCAGCAAAAATACTCAAAGGGGCTAAATGGGTAAGTGTAGGGATTGAATTTAGCCCTAATTGAAAGGGAAAACAGCCCCAAATATACCAGGACTTACTACTCACACCCAGAATTCCACCTAATCCTAGACTTAAACTTGACGAACCATTAAACAAGTGCACAAAAGTGTTGGCTATGAATATAAAATAGCTAACACAAAACCCAGCTTGAGATAAGATGATCATCAAATCAACGGTAAAACGGCCAACAGGCCCACAAACAGCAAAACCCAGATCACCAAAAGAAGTGATCTTGGCGAATCCTTTGATCGATTCCATCTTTCTACGTGTATGAACCAGAAGCAACATACAGTAGTAAGTCAGTCCAGCGACTGAGAATAGGGTTAAGACCCCAAATAGCCATCCTGATCGCTTGAAGGTATAAGGAAGCCCAAGAACACCAGCTCCAACAATTGATATGAAAATATTCGCGAAAGTCTTGAATTGAGATGATTGATGCTTTGAATCTCCTCCTAATAATGGCGTGTCTTCTCTAGGGATTGGAATTGAGTACGAGCTCGAACCAGCTTCTTTGTCAAATCCCATTTCGAAATACAAAACCCCACAAAAAGGGCTAAAGTCTTCACAAAATTGGAACTATAAGAAGATTGAAATCGAACGGATTGGGAGAAAACCAGCAAATTTGATAAGAGGTTCTGGTTATTTCTAGATTGATTGATTGGGGGTTGCAGAATTGGGGATTTTATGAATTTCATGATAAGTTTGAGAAGAGAAGGACCTACTATAAAGGGAGTTAAAATGACGAAATTGCCCCTTATTGGCCAATAATTGCGTGAACAAGCACAATACTTTCATTTCATATTCCCTGTCTTCGTACGGATATGGTGATAGTTATTTAGAAAAAAACAAAATCAATAATGGAAATCTTAATAGAAATATCAATATTCAAATTTGGAGAACCAATAATAGATATTCACGAAGGTTCCGGTTTATAGGTATAAAAAAACGTGTTCAAAGCACAAATGTAGTCGAGGAGAAGAACTATATAAATTTAAACTATACAACTTTTTTTTTTTCCTTTTCTTTTCCTGATAAAATTTATTTTGAAGAGAATAGATGAATAAATGAAGAATTGAAATATATATATTTTTAAAAGAAGAAAGAATCAAATGTGAAAAGAATACATATAATAAAATGTATTCATGATGGTAGATGAAATGTATCCGTTAGGACGCGCAACAAAACGTTTATGTGGTGAAATGTAACAAGTTGTATGGGGAAAATAAAATTGGAATTTATGACCGTTAAAAATGAGTGATTACACGAATCTACTTATTTAGTAAATAAAATGAAAATAAAATATACACATCTCGTAAACTTAAAATAAATTCTTAACACTTATAAAAATAGGTTATTTTGTAACCGATTTGAAAACCCAAAATTAAATTTGTTATGGTTAAAAATTATAATCGTAAAATTTTGAAGCAGAAAATTTATAAATATTTTATTTATCCGAGAAAACAAACTCAAAGTTACTCTTATTAAATATATGTATTTTTAAAAAAAATATTACTTTTTAAGTGTATATTCAAGTATTTAAAATGTCACTGATATATACTCATATGTTGACATTTGAATCGATAAAATGTGATATAATTTCCACATAAATTATAATCAATCTCAGCTATTTTTTTTATAAACACCTTCTTACACTTTTAATTAAATATTAAATAATTATATAATTTAGTTTTTTAAGTCTTTTTTATAGAATATGACATTTAGAATTCAGTATTTATATTTGTTGCAGCCTAGGTATGTGGGCTTGGATCTCAACATTTATACTTGTTGAGGCAACTTTTCATTTCCTGGGCCTTTCATTTGGGCCTACAAATTGAAATTAATTGCGTAATTTAGGTATATTATGGGCTTATTACATTTTCATTTCAAATTATTGTCACTCTTTCCGACATTTGGTTCTAATTACTCTTTTTGGGTGGACAAGTGCGTCACAAATGCAAACTTGGCATGTACAGCTTCATGACGCGTACGCGGAGTTTACATGCACGTCAGGATTTTCCTGAGGTGCACATATGGAGCGCATGAATATTCTGCATGTTAATTTGTAAAGGCTCAACCCAAAACCCGTATCTATTATTTTATTGGATTTTTTTGACCGCGTCAAATAACATCACTTTTAATCTATATCTATATTTTATATACATATATAAAAAGGGACGACATTAATGCTGACGTGACGGCCAATGGTTATTATTACAATTTAATTTTTTACTAATTTCATAATTAAACCATTAAATCTTTTTTTACAAACCATACCTATTTTGTAAAAGATTTGATATATCTCCTAACGTGATGCATATCATTGAGTCTTAATTTTTGGATGTATCACACAAAATGTTTACTAGAAAATATACTTTTACTAAGCCATAATAAAAAAAAATTCTCATAATTATTTATAAAATTTTTTTGTTATCCACGTTTTTTGAAATCTGGTAATATTTTAATGGATTTTACTATCACAAAACGGATATTAAAGACGACAATTTGAGAACTTGTATTTTAATTAATTAATAGATCTTAATCGAACCATTACAACAACCTAAATTATTTAAAAAAAAACTTAAAAAATATTGTTAAAAGTGCACTTTATCTAATAAAAATGAATGTTTTAAGGCTACGTTTATCAAGGAATGTATGAAAAGATTTTGGAAAGACTATATAAAAACTAATTAAAAATAATTAGAAAAGATTAAAAACATTATAATCCAAGATTTTTCTCCAACCATCTCAAAGTATCTCAAAAATGGGATGTTAGGTGTTAAAAAAAAAAATCCAATATGGCACGATTTATTGGACATGCGAAGATTTAAGGGAATTTCGGTTGATGCCCATATGGTATGGGTCTCTCGGATTTTGTCCATAATATTTTTAAAGTTTATTTGGTTAAGTTTTTATACATTTTCGGATTTTGCCCATCCGTTTATAATCTCGCTAACTATCACGTTTTTTTTCTTGAAAAATAAAAAGAAAATTAAAATAATAAATAAAACAAAGTAAAACTAAAAAGAAGATTTGACGACTATCCCTCCCACCTTTCTTCTCCTCTGGAACCAAATTCACTTCTCATCTAGCTCTGAAATTCCACTTCTAGAGATCTCTCTCCTTTTTGCTAACAAATAGGAATTGCTTCTCCCCTCTCCCTTCTGTATCGTCAGCATCGCAGGAAGCTTCTCCATCTTCAACATCCCAGGAAGATCCTCTCTCTTCTCTAGTTATCAAATAATGTTTTGCTGCAGACATTACATGGGAGTGAATAAGTTTATATTGTACAAGATTAAGACTATCATTCAACACACTTTCAAAGGGTGATAGATTGGTAAAACTAACTTGCAAGTTGTTCAGATCCTGACTTGAAGACCATAGCTAACATGAAGAGCCCGCTGAACATCTAGTTGATTGTAGAGTGATTTCGCATAGTCGAAAAGCAAGGATCAGAGTTAGTGTCCAATGATTTTAGGCATCTGTATTTATATCCTTATTAGGTCCGAGTTCGTGATGAGATTCTATATAATTGCCAATGTAGATTTGCGGAAGTACGGAAGAAAAATCTCACCATTGTAGAGGAGAGCTTGAAAACAGCTTGTGTGAATTTTATCCATGGTGAGATTTGTATATTTGCCAATGCAAATTGGAGTATACAAGCTGTTAATATCAATTTGCTGTTATTATTTCAACATCTCTACCATGGCATTGTCTCTTCAAAAATTATTACTGTCAAAATCACAACTCTTGCTGATGATCTTATGAGTTTCATCAGAAATCACACCGTGGCTCCATGCATAGTCTACCATGTCTCTGTTCCCATCTAATGTTTTCGGGTTACCAACTGAAAATGTGATATTTTATCATAAAATCTTTTCGGAAAACGCATATCTTTATATTCTGTGAACCTACAGAGGAGAACTGAATTGTCGTTCAGGGGAGAGAGGATATATAGTTGCATTTTATTTTAAGATTTAAATGAAGACATTTTAGTAAAATAGGTAAACTGTATGAGATGTTTCAATAGTAGATAGAGAAAAAAAATTGTATAATCCAAAGGATTTATAAAAAAAACATCGTTTTTCATCCGTATAATTTTTATATTTCGGGCTTTTTTCGCACCACTTGCCAACTTTGAGGGAAAAGTCTTCGTCAAAACTTGGCATATTATAATAATATATATAAGATATACAAAAACAAAACAATGAATACAAATGATGGTCTTTCTCACACTCTCACTGCGGGACAAATGGACAATGCTGCAGTTGGAAGCTACAGACCATTCTCATCTAATGACAGGTATGACCGTATGAGGTATCCTTTGGTTTTTTCTCCCCTCCATCTCCATTATTGCTATTTGGTCAGAAATCGAAACCCAGAAGAGTGGCTAAGGTTAGAAAAAGAATCAACCTTTTCTCTTATAAAATTATAATTTCTATCATTACAAACAAATTTTCTCCGTTAAAATTTTAGGGATTTTAGTGTGTTTTCCTATTCATAATTCTTCCGGTCACTCTCATGGGTTCCCCACGTGATTTGTGCTTATGCTGTTTCTTCTTCTTGCTACTTGCTTCCTACTGTCGTTTGGCTGTCTACCTATTACAACTTACAAAATCCATTAAAAATGGTTTATTTTTCTTCTGGGCTTTTATTTCCTTAATGGGCATTTCTCTTGTTGACTATCATCACAGGTGAATGTTTTTTTCTTCATTTCTTCTCTTTTTTTATTTTTGTATTAAAAGATGATGCTAAGGCAAACCCAGAATATGAAACCATTAGAATGGAATATCAGGAATTTTGTGGTGTGAAAAATCAAGCTTTTAAGCATTTGCTTTATGCTCTTATTATTCTTTTTTAGTTTGAAAGATTTGACAATATTATTCATTTATTCCTTCATTTTCTCAATTGGATTCTTGTTGTTTGCAGGGATAAGTATGCTATTTCTCCTGTACAGAGAAGAGAAGTAGGATTTGCAGGTTTTGATTTGTGATAAAGATATGGGAATAGCAATTTGGTTTTGGGTATTGATTGGATTTCAAAGTGCTATTTTACAAGACAAAATAGCAAATGCAAATTCTTCCACAAGACCTGAAATTGTGAATATTGGAGCCATCTTCCCCTTCAATTCCACTATTGGTAAAGTAGCAAAAGTTGCAATCTTTGCTGCTTTGGATGATGTGAATTCAAACCCTCATGTTCTTGGTGGAATAAAGCTCAATATTACTCTCAAAGACAATGAATACAGTAGATTTCTTGGTATTGTTGAAGGTACCATATATCTTTACTAGATTTCTCATTTCAAATTTCTGTAAAGTTTCTTTCTTTTGCCTGCACCAGTATGCCTGGCTTAGTTTTTCTTGTTAGCTAATTGAATCTAGTACAAATATGATTGTTTTTCACATTAATTCAACAAACTGATTTGTTTAATTCTGTCATGTGTATTGTGAAGCTAATCGTGCTGTTGATTGCTTAGCTGATTTTTTTTTTCATTACAGTTAGATTATCATGCTTTCATTTGCCTATACCAGTATGCCTGGCTTAGTTTGCTTGGTGTCCATATCTCATATAGTCATATCCATACCAGATATCTTTGATATTGATACCAAATGAACCCAAAGCTTACCATAAAGAAGTATCTGCCATTACAAGCTTTAGTTGTTTGCTTATAAGTTATAACACATCTTTTTCAACTCCCATTGTGTAGCTATGCAGTTTATGGAAGGTGAAACCGTCGCCATCATTGGTCCCCAATCTTCCGGGATAGCTCATGTTGTCACTCACATTTGTAATGAGCTTCAAGTGCCTTTACTATCTTTTGCCTCAACAGATCCTACCCTCACTTCTCTTGAGTATCCGTACTTTGTCAGGACCACACAAAGTGACCTTTTCCAAATGGCTGCCATAGCTGACATGATTGACTACTTTGAGTGGAAAGAAGTAGTTGCTGTCTATGTTGATGATGACTTTGGGAGAAATGGAATAGCGGCTTTGGCGGATAAGTTAGCTGAGAAGAATTGTAAGATAAGCTACATGGCAGCTTTGGATGGGGATGCTGATATAAGCCGGGAACATATCACAAATGTTCTTGCTCAAGTGGCTTCAATGGAGGCTAGGATCATAGTTCTTCATACTTATAATAGCAATGGCTTAGAAATACTAGATGTTGCAAATCTTCTTGGTATGATGAGAAGTGGTTATGTGTGGATTGCTACGAATTGGCTCACGGATATTATAGATACAAATTCTCCCCTTTCTTCAGATGATATAGAACGCGTCCAAGGACTTATTACTTTGCGAATGCACACACCTGAGTCGAGACTTAAGAGGAAGTTTCTTTCTAGATGGAGGAATTTGACACTTGAAGTAAATGAAGATGAACCCTTTGGATTGAATACTTTTGGTCTCTATGCTTATGACACTGTTTGGTTGCTTGCTCAAGCACTTAAAACATATTTTGATCAAGGAGGGAATTTATCATTTTCTGCTGATCCAAAGTTAAAAGATTTCAAAGGTGGTGATTTACATCTTGATTCAATGAGAATTTTCAATGGTGGTAATCAGCTTCTTGAGATTATCATGAAGACTAATATGACCGGATTGACAGGTCCGGTTAAGTTTGATGCAGATAGGAACTTGGTTCATTCTGCATTTGAGATCATCAATGTGATTGGTTCAGGATATAAAAGGATAGGTTACTGGTCAAATTACTCCGGGTTGTCAGTGAAGTCACCTGAAGATTTCTACTCTAAGCCAGATAATCTTTCAAGCTCAAACCGAAAGCTTTACAGTGTGGTTTGGCCAGGGCAAACCATAGAAAAACCTCGCGGTTGGGTTTTGCCGAACAATGGAAGGCGTTTAAGGATTGGTGTTCCTAATAGAGTTACCTACCATGAGTTCATTTCATACTCACAAAGCACAGAAAAATTCACTGGATACTGTATAGATGTTTTTACAGCTGCTGTTAATCTGTTGCCTTATCCTGTTCCTTATGATTTAATGCCGTTTGGAGATGGTCGTACCAATCCGAGTCCAACCAGCCTCATAGAGAGCATGAATGCAGGAGTAAGAACTACATATCAACTATACAATTAGGGCCTGTTTGGTATCCATATCAAGATATCTGAAATAGAAAAACTCATACTTAGTGTTTGGAATATATAATAAGTATATGAATTTGATATCCTGATAAACTTCTATTACACTAAAAAACAGAGGTATCATATATCTTATATTTTTTGCTACTTGCAGAACTATGATGCAGCGATTGGAGACATTGCAATCACAACGAACCGGACAAGGATAGCAGATTTCACACTCCCATATATAGAATCTGGTTTGGTGGTTGTAGCTCCTGTTCAAAGATTACATTCTAATGCTTGGTCATTCTTGAGACCCTTTACTCCAATGATGTGGTTTGTCACTGCACTGTCTTTCCTTGTTGTGGGTGTGGTGGTTTGGTTGTTGGAGCACAGGATCAATAATGCTTTTCGTGGTCCTCCTCGAAACCAAATTGTCACAACATTATCTTTCAGCTTTTCAACACTGTACTTCACTCACAGTAAGTCACTTTGCTTACTCAAAACATACTTTCATCTTGGATTAGAGCCTTTTTGCTATAATCAATGGATTTTTCATCCATTTTGCAGAAGAAAAGCCGATCAGCAGAATGTGTCGCGTTGTTCTGATCATATGGTTGTTCGCAGTACTTATCATAAAATCAACTTATACTGCAAGTCTAACATCAATATTGACAGTTCAACAACTTTATTCTCCTATTAAAGGAATTGAGAGTTTAATGAGAGGCAATGCTCCCATTGGATACCAAAAAGGCTCATTTGCAAGCAATTACTTGACAGAGGAGCTTGGCATTCATAAATCCCGGCTTATTCCTCTTAACTCTATAGATGATTACGCGAGAGCACTGGATAGAGGTCCCAAGAATGGTGGTGTTGCTGCTATTGTTGATGAACAAGCATACATGAGACTCTTCCTCTCTACAAGATGTGATTTCACAATGGTTGGTGAAGAATTCACCAAAATGGGATGGGGATATGTAAGTATATATATATAATCTGAGTGATCTGAAAAATAAGCTGATGATCATGCATATGCTTCTTTGTTCAGGCTTTTCCGCGAGATTCTCCATTAGCAGTTGATATGTCAACAGCATTGTTAAAACTGTCAGAGAACGGGGAGCTGCAAAGGATCCACGACAAGTGGCTCAAGAGTAACGCTTGCAGTTCACAGGGCTCAAAGCTGTCGGAAAATCGAATGGAGCTGAAAAGCTTCTGGGGTCTGTTCCTTGTATGTGGATTTGCCTGTTTGGTTTCTCTGCTTGTTTATGTTTGCTTTGTAGTGAAAGAGTTCAAGAAACACTACCATGAGCTGGTTGAGACACCAGGAACGTCGTCGCCCTCTCAACGCCTCATGAGATTTCTTTCATTTGCTGATGAGAAGGAAGATGTGATCCAAAGCCAGTCAAAGAGAAGGAAGATATTAGATAAGTCATCAACTGAAGGCAGTTCCCGAGATACGACAATGCATAGCATAAGGGAAACTAACATTGAAATTGATATAGCTCAAGCCTGACAAGTAAAAAACATGTAAACATCCCTTTGTAGGTATATACAAGTCTGAGACTAAGTATGTTGAGTCTTTCTACTGACCAAAATGTAATTAATGAGCTAATATAACTAAGTGATTCAGTATTTACTTAATGTATTTCTCATCAAATGAGTTCTTGATGATTTCTGTTATGTTTGTTGAATTTCCGGCAGGCCACTGATCTGATACTTACGAGAAGAACCGGACCTTATATACTAGGACTGTTTATTGTACAGGACAACACTGACCTGGACCGGGTGCAGGTTTGTCCGAAAAACCAGCCTGAACCAGAAAATTAAATACTCCTAGTTTATGATTGGTTTAGGGTTCTTGATGATTTTGTATTAAAAGTTAGGAATATTAACCAAAAAGTTTTTTTGGTCTCCGGCGCAAGTTGTCCTTTTATTACATAAATAGAGGATTAAGTAGTAACTATATTGGGATAGCCCGACTCCTACATCAAGTCGTAAAAGATTCAATATATCCTCGAAAGGGGTCAAGCTATACACTTCTTCCAAGCTTCCAAGAAAGAGAGAAAAAAAAAAACCGAAAGTAATACTAGCTAGAAAACCTGTGATATAATTAGTCTCGTGGTAAACATGACTAATCTGAATATTTGACACCTAAATATGCCTCGGGAGATGTTTTTCTTGAGGAGGATGGTAACCAGTTGGATATGCAATGAAGGATGACAGGAAAGCACCGAACTATAAAAATCAATGTTTTGTACTTTTACAACATACTAATAATCCACTTTGAAGTTACTATGTATTCTTCTAATCTAGCTGAAATAAATTTGTTTCCAGTTCATAGGAGATTATTTATAGTGATTAGTGAAAATTACAAGGGAGGTTATATTAAATTTATTCTCTCCCTTCTTTCATTTGTTTCTAATCAAAATTGCCAGTCACTTTGTTTAGATTTATAGATGATGCAATTCTCACATACCTATATTAATCTCCTGACCTAACTAAACCAAAGTTTTTTTTAACAGAAATCCTGTTCACAAGCAGAAGCATCAGCTGCTTGTTTTGCTCCAACATTGAAGAACTCAGTAATAACTTCAAGAGGCATTCCTTTGGTCTCAGGAACCTTAAGGTACACAAAGACCCACGACGCGGCGCAAACTAAAGAGTAGATGCCAAAGACACCTGCTAGGCCGATGGAGGCCAGCATTGCAGGGAGGGAGTAAGTGACAGTAATGTCTCCAAACCAGAAGACTAGAGAGCATATGGCTATGCAGAGGCCACGAACACGAGTAGGAAAGATCTCAGAGCAGAGAATGTTTGGTATGGGGCCGAACCCCATGACGAAGCAGCAGAAGTAGAGCACGACACTTATCGTTGACAATATGGCATGCGGGACTTGTCCCATTGGTACTATATTGGCAATGACTAGCAGGATTAGTGCAGCTATGAGGACTGGTATTGTGTTTAGCAACAGAAACCTGTAGACAATACATAAAATAGAGAGAATAGGTAATGTATTTATAAATAGTTTGTCAAACAAAGCCTCAAACAAAGCCTTAGGTGGGGTTTGCTAAGCCACAAACATAGTGTTTTGGTGTGTTTTTGTTTTTTAGAATATAACCAGGGTTTGGCATGGTCAAAAACACTAGTATTGTGATAAAATTCACGGTTTGCATTAAAACACTAGTGTTTTGGGTCCAAAAAGACAAAATTGCCCGTTAACTTTTTTCCTTGTTACAAGCCAAAACACAGTTTTATCCCAAAACACTAGTTTAAGTCAAGCAAACGGTGATAGTATGAATGGATTGAAGCAAAATTTACCTTCTACCGGAAAGGTCCATCAGCTTCATGGCAAGTCCTATGCTTGGAAGCATAAGCAGTGTTGTGAGAGCACTTATGAGAATAGAGGAAGAGGATGGGCTGAGACCGAGGCTTGACATTAGAACCCCAACTCCGGCTTGCTCGAGAATCTGAGGAGTGTAGTAGAGAACTCCATTGATGCCAGAGAACTGTGTACAAGAAAAGATTGGCCCATCAGAGACATACTTGGTCTTGAACCATAACAATCAAGTATTTACATTTTTGTGATCTGTTCCTATATGTCATGCATTATAAATGTTAATGTTGTGCAAAATTAACCCTGCAGGACTTGTCCCATTTGCATTCAAATAACCTGTTAACTTACCTGTTGAAGAATCTGAATTCCAATACCAACCACCAATGCATGTTTAACTCCAGGCTCGCATAAATCCTTCCAGCTAGGGCCTTGGGTAGCTTCCTTGGACGGTTTCACCTTTTTTCCAACCGAGATTGGAAGTTGACTCTTAGGATCCTTCATCTGAATAGCAGACTGACTTACCAAAGCAGCAGCTTGCACCATCTGAGGTTCCTCATTTACATCAGGGCCACCAACAAGTGAAAGAACTGATCCCCTACCGGAAGCCAATGCCCCCTCCTTTTTCAGGTACACCCTCTTGTATTCACCTTCTTTCTTCCCGCCTTGTCCTCTCTTCTCATCATACTTCCAAGCCAACTGCCAACCGCCTCCAATCCCCGTACTATTTACCAGATCACCCCCGCCGCTAGCCGCATGGGACAAGCTACTATTATGCCTCATATTCAAAATGCTTCCACCAGGACCAGCTTGATGGTTTGACGCATAACGTGAGAGCAATGGGCTTTTAACGGTTTCTTCAACCTCGTCTTCTGATCCAGAGTCATGGCTGTGATGGGCATCTCCGTCATCCCACTCTTCAGGTGTCCCGTTATTGACATCATTTGCATTGAACATGCTTCCAAAGTTGGGGAAGAGCATGCTTCTCATGCTCCCTGTCGTATTAACGTTCTCATGGACACTTCCAAAGAGTGTCACTAGAGGATCCATCATTTTAGAGCCCGGGGCCGCCATACTACCACATCTAGAGGCCATCCCTATGGCACTTTGGCCTGTCACTGGCCTCGCTATCCATGATTGGCCTTGTTCTGGACCATATAACTTCACGTGGTTCTTGTCAATGGGGGACTCATCATTTTCAGCACTGATTACATACTCTTCAATGGTTGTGTCTCCTGCTGATCCAAGACCTTCTACTAGCAAAGCCATCTCACCTGCCAAAAAGAGTAGATTTGGTTTCTCGAGATCATCTTAAATGAGTAAGCACTTATGACCCGTTTGGTATCGATTTGATATAATTGGTCATTGATCGTGATTTTTAATCCAATTCCCACAGAAACTACAAAAGAATAACTTTGATGGTAAAGCAGGTACGTATGATATTGGATCTTAGTAAACTCACCAGTGACATCATCCTTGCCACGCAACTGCCGCAAAACTTTCTCAGCCTCAGACATCTTCCCTTTACTGACAAGCCATCTAGGAGACTCGGGCAGGTAAAACAGTGTCAAGGCAAGATACAAAAGAGATGGGAGAGAAACAACTCCGAGCATCAACCGCCAGCTCGGCGAATCCTTCAAGGACATTGAGAAAATCATACAGTATGAAAAGAGCATTCCAAAAGAGCCAGTGAACTGAGGGAGGGTATTGAGTTGCCCTCTAATCTCAGGTGGGGCGGTCTCAGACACATAAAGAGGGACAAGGGTAACTGCAAGGCCTACTCCGAGGCCATCCAATAGCCTTCCCAAGAGCAAAACATAGATGTTGGGAGACCAAAACATGACCAATCCACCAAGGAAGTAGAATAAGGATGAAATGATTAGCATGGGACGTCGACCGAGTTGATCTGAAACGGGACCAGAGAATGTGGTGATGAATGTTGCACCAATAAGGGACATGGCTAAGATTAGCCCTTCGACAGTGGGTTGAGTCTCCAATTTGAATTCCTTCTTGATGTATATGACAGCTCCTATGGTAAGATCATAGGCCATATATAATTGTAAAAATGAATTTGGTATCAGGAGAAACTATCATATTTGAAAATCGAAACTCGAGTCTTTATACCTGCGATTGTGGCATTATCCCATCCTTGCAATAGATTGCCCATGGTAGCAGCCAAGGCTGCTAACACTGCTCCTCTCGTTTCACTTGCCATGTTATTACTTTATCTCGCCTACAAGACATCAAAAGCTAGTTTACATCAAGTACTATTCAGATCTCATCTTTCAACATATTTTTGAAGACACGACTAAATTAATCCTTCCTCGTGTTACAACTTACAAGTGCACAAGCTCGATTTATCAAGTTAAGCATCAATAGAAGGAAAATAAACATACAGATTAACGGTTAATGCAGTTCAGCAATAGCACATAGGACGAAACAACCCTTGTTAAAATAAACAATTTGAAAGGGAAATCCTCTAGACATGGAAAATTGGAAATCACATCTGCCCAGAAGAGAAGCAAATCATAATAGACGTTAATGATAAGATTGCTGGGAATTTTTTAATGTTTCAAGAAATTTGTGAGGTGTAAGAGGAAGAGAGCGTATTACCAGTTCCAAACATTTAGATCAAAGCATGACCTGAAATAGTCATAACTGAAATAGCAACATGTAGATCCCAAAATAGGCATGTTTATTTATACACGTGGCACATATATATTCATGTAACATGTAACCTTTCTTCGGTTATTCTAATGTGTGTAGTGATTGGTCCGGTGCATAAATGGACCGGATCGGATATGGTCCAAGACCATAATACCACAGTCCGGACCGGATTGAACCGTATTATGCTATTATTTTTAAGAATACTAGAATCTATTATGCTGACGAACCAACATAGCCACATAGTAATTAATTAAGATAATTATAGAGAAGGCCGGCTCGATTATATTTGGATCCTAGAACAGTACAAGACCAGATTGTTCCACAAGGGGGTTTAATGTAGACATGGACGAAACAATTTAATACAATATGATTGAAGTGCTTATAAAACTAAATGACAGACTTGGGAGGGGGTGGATAAACTGAAGATTTATTTATAAATTACTAACTTAAGTAGCATACCCAAGTAAGGCTTGGCCTATATTTAAAGCATCGTCTTGGGGAATTGCTACCTAATCCTAATATTTATAGAGTCAAACGAGTTAAGTTTCATGGTTTATCCAATCTACTTATCATCAACCAAAGTTTGAATATAAGACATACATATCAAGAAAACAAACCAGGCTTACTAATCTCTCTTACATAAATAGGTATGTGACTGAATGCAGGTAGCCCTAATATTGTATAGTTCAAATCGCTCTACTAACACAACTACATAGTTATAGACTGGTTGAAGAATTTAAAAGACCCATATCATTGAAACATAAGATGTTTGGATCTCTACACTACCTGAATAAACTAAAATTCTGGTCCAGTTGATTGAAAAAGAACTCACCGTGTTATGTTGTCGAATGGACCAGAATTGCAGTTTGTTCAGGTACTGTAGAGATCTTTGAGCTGATCCAACGAAAAAGAACCCGTCCATGTTTCTTAGCATAGTTGAACAGTAAAATCTTACAGGCTAGTTCTGTAAAAATCTTTACAACGCATTCAGCTGAAGCAACTCTTCAGTCTTCACATGTGGTTGGTTTGTGGGTTAATATTGGGACAGAATATGTGCAACATGAAAGCTAGAGGAATCACGGAAGAAACAAGCAGAAGCTACAAGAACCAGAGAGAGAAGAACATTAAAGTACAAACCGCCAACTTAATATTGTGCTACAGTTGTATCATAGTAAGGGCTACAGATACACGAGTCACGACTAATGAGATCAAGAATATAGCACCTGTAACATAGATTTGATTTTTTCTAGCATGTTTGTTATACAAGTTTATCTTCTACTATCGCTAGTTGAAGAATTTCTTAGACCGTTTACTGCACCTAATATATCAACTCGACGTAGATTCTCAGACAAGGGATAAATGTATGATATAAGTATATTGTGAAAGAAATGGAGAGTGAAAAAATGGAAAGGAATCACAACACAGATCATATCTGGCCATGTTTCACTGATGTTCTGAATTCATCGTTTTCCATTGAACATTTACGTAAAGCCAAAACGGTATACACCTTAACGAGTTCTTTTAAGATTCCGAGGGAAGTACCCGCTTAAACGAACAATGGTTTCCAAAAGTAAATTTTCTTATACCATAAGCTGATCTCATGTTACCGTGACAGGTATAACGAATAAATTTGTCGCATCCAAGTAATGCAGTTTAATAACTACTACCTAGTAATAATGAGTAAGTATGCTCAACACAAAGCCAGAAACGACAAATATAAATATACCATCCAGATAGTTATGCTAAACAGTATTTATGTTGCTTATAATGCAACTGTATCCATCTAACAAATCGGTTCTAATGAAATAGTGTTTCCAAATTGCAAACTTAATATCAAACAGATACGTCATATCGGCAAAATAAAGTAGAAGCGTAAACTCATTCCATGCAAGAAATAGCAGACACAATATATCACATAAACATTCTCAAAAAATTGCAAGTGATTACCGGAAATCGATTATGAAGCATAACTAAGTGGTATGAAAAGCCCATTGGATTCACAAAAGGATTAAACCAGATCTACAGGTAAAAAACCACTAGAGAATACCAACAAATGTGTCTTACATTAGAGATTAGATAAGGTATTGCATATGCAGAAATTATGGGTTCTTGCTTGTTTTCAACCTTTCAAGATGTAATCCCTTATTAATTATATGTGATGCAATACATGCTGATACTTAATGCAGTAAATATGTATATAAAGCCACCTTCAGCTCAATGCAGCACATACCAAGAAAGGCAGAAAGCCATGAGTACACCAGGATCTCCTTTTTCCTGTGGTAAGCACATACTAGATGGATAGAAACAACTCATCCTCCTTCATACATGCTAACACCGTGTTTTCTTTGATCTTTGTTGTTAGATGATTATGAAGAGTACTTCAAAAATCCGGATGTTGGCAACATTGATGATGCTTTGAATGCACCGGCAGTTGACCCTGGTACTGACTTATTCAGAATATTGTATTTTTTATTGTTCATCAGCTAACAAAGTTGTAGTTATTAAACATGATAATATACAGGGTCTTATGGAGCCGAGTGGACTTACAGTGAAAAGGAGATTTTCCAGAATTCTTTGGCTGAACACGGCTTCAGTCACCCACAACTGTTTGAAGTGATCAGTGCAAGGCTCCCAGGCAAAACTGCAGATCAAGTCAAGGAGCATTTTGATGCACTTGTTCAGGCAGGATATATTCAAATTCCTGACAATAGTGCCCCTAGAGCAAACTCTTCTGAAGGAACAAGTCAAGGAAGGCAAAAATGGACCGAGGAAGAGCACAAGTAGACCAAACTCATAGTTTGCATTTTCTTCCATTATCATAAATCATTTGAATGCCAATTCAAAGAATCTAACTCTGGTCTTGGTTGTTTGAACTTTGGACAGTTTGTTTCTCAGAGGACTGGCGCAGTGCGGAAAAGGAAGTTGGAGGATCATATCACGGGATTTTGTCAAAACCAAGACTCCAAGTCAGGTGTCTAGCCATGCTCAGAAGTACTACATGCGCATGAACAGCTTCACTCCGCCTATGAAGAGAAGATACAGCATCAATGACACCCGAATTGTTAACTCCGAAATAGTTCAGTATCCCACAAGGGGTCCCTGAAACTAACCTTCCTCCTCTGGTTAAAATCATCATCAAGCAACTTAAGGCACCTAAATAATGCTATCTCCAATTCGAACTGTGTAGACTTGAAGTTTGTACACTAAATAATCAAGTTTCTGCATTTCAATAAAAAAAAAGTACTAGTAAAGTTAAAATTTTTGGGTGTCGAATGTCGATACATAATGAAAAGTGTTTCTTAACAGAGGCTTGATTTTAAAAAGAAAATTCTACAAAAAAAATGGAAAGTAGAAGAGTATTTTCAGTTCAAGCTTTTTGAGCTATACCCATCAAAACGTATAACGAATAGTCGAATAGATCATCATCCTAATGTATATCATTTCCGAATGTCAAAGAACAAAGCAGCATATGATTCAAATCAAGAAAGTTGAATGATATTCGACTACTAAGTAGAGGCTAATTTAGAAAGATGACGAATCAAAATTTACCTTAATAAGAAGCAAGATTATGAGAAGCTTAGGCTGTAACTAACACATGATTGTGTGACAGTCCTACTGGTTGCAACCTGTACAGTTGTCCAGCAAACTCCATGAATTGTAAAGTTAGGTTAGGGTTTTTGCAAACTTGCATTGTGGAATTTAGGTTTTTGGAGAGCTGAAATGTGTGCACCAGAAAGGGGAAATTCTAAGCGATCAAGATGGCGTTGAGGGAGGACATTGAAGGCGAATATGGTCGAGGATTTTGCAATGTGAGCGAGCTTCGTAGTTTGTGGCTATGGCGGGTGGGTCCCGGGAGAATGAAAGTGGGAGCAATGGAAGGAGGAAATGGCCGTTGGAGAAAAAGTGAGAGTAGCTGGAAAGGTGCTGCCGAGTGCCGACTTCAATGATCGAGGCGGTTCAGCTGCCACAGGATAATTTAGTTTTTATGCTAAAATACGAAAGCCAAACTCGACCGGAGGTAACCCACATTTCCCATCAACGGCCCAACAAATACGTGCATAAGGGTCTGTTGACGAGCGTAATTACTTGGTTCCGTTTGAAAATTTTAAACTTATTGAAATTGAAGCGGAAGTTTATTCATAGTTAAAATTGATTGAACTAATTTATGTTTTTAACGAGCGTAATTACTTGGTTTGAAAATTTTAAACTTATTGAAATTGAAGCGGAAGTTTATTCATAGTTAAAATTGATTGAACTAATTTATGTTTTTATATGTTTGTTGGGCGTTAAGGATAAGAAAGCTTATTGTAGTTGATATACGTGTCAATAATTATTTTTTATTTAATATTAATTTTTATAGATTATATTATTACATATTATATTTGTAATAAATCATACAATAACCTATTATATGTCATGTAAGCTTCATTTATTTAACTTATGAAATGAAAATAATTACTTACGATAGGTTGTTATAATCTCCGTAAGTTTGTGTTCCCTAACGTCTATTTTGTAACTTATTCTTTTTCTATAAATTTTGTAAGGTTGATAAGCTCCTAAAACAAGCCTCTAAAAATATTACAACCCATAAAAACAAAATTTATAACCCAACTTTAATTCTAGTTAAATTTTTTTTCTTCCTAAACCTCTTCTTCTTTCTTTTTTTCCTCTCCAAACCTTCTCTCAATCTTCAAAATGAAATTTAGGCTTCAAATTATGGTAAAATTCAACGTTGAGGACTCAAAACACGTTTAGACTAAGCAATTTATGTGTTTTAAGGTACAATTTTTTTAAAAAATGATTAAATGTCATATGTTTTGCATGATTACAGTTCGTTACTTCAGGGATTAGGTTTAATGAAATATTAATTAAGAACATTTTAGTGTTGTTTTGGTTAATGAATGGTTAAATCATTTTAAAAATGCATGAATTATTTTATTTTTTAATGAAAAAAATGATCAAATTTTTGATTTAGAAACATTAGTAAATTCACAACTAAATGTTCACGTGGTTATTGTGTGTTATTGTTGAGATACTAAACTATTTAGAAAGATGACGAAACAAATTTGTGATTCAATTATTCCATGAATGGTGTTGTATTGTAGTTATTCTGGTTCTAAAAATACTTCTCAACTTAACTGAATAATGTTATTCTATATTTCATGAATGTTGTTTTGTAGTCTATTGTATTTGAACTCAATATTGTTATTCTCAGGAGGGACCCAATTCCATTCTGAAATTGTTCATGCGCTTAACTCTAGAGTTTTTTATTCTCTGACTATTGAAAAAAAAAAAAATTTATTGACATGATAGCAACCCAACTCTTGTAAATTAATCATAAATTCTCATTTAAATGATGCAGGATTATGTGGGGTTGTTACAACGTGAGCGTCTTAATTTCGATTCAGCGATTTTTAGAGGTTTTACTTATTTCCGTAAGGAGGTTATCACATGATTTTGTGAAAAAAAATAATATAAACACAATACTTTTCAACCATATGTTCTTTTTGTTTAAAACTTAATTTTGTGCAAAAAGTAAAAATAAATTTTAACATATTAAGTTGGGAATATTATTGTTCAAAATAATATAGACCTCGGGGAACTCTTTGAGATTTTTCGGGAGGTTGTAATTCCACATTAATCTTGATATTCCATGTTAAGATATGATGGATTAATAAAAGGAATAAAAAACAACTGTAAAATAATCTCACCCAAATAACCTCGATAGTCTATACTCCACCGAACGGGCCACAAATACATTGATTTGTTAACCTATAAAAGTCAATTTGTTTAACAACAAAGTCCATTTGTTTAACAACAAAGTCCATTTGTTCAAAACTTGATTTTGTAGAAATTTTTTTTAAAAAAACAGACTTTTACATATTAAGTTGAAATAAATTAATAAATAGTAGTGCTTAGAATAATATAAAAACACTTATTTGTTCAACTATATGTCCGACTATAAATATTACTGCTTAAAATAATATAAACACATTGATTTTCCAACTATAAAGTCAATTTGCTCCACTATAAAATCCATTTGTTCAACTATGTTCAATTTGTTCGAAACTTGACTTTGTGAAAAGTAAAAACAAACATTGACGTATATACATAATTTGTTAAACACTATATATATATATATATATATGATTGAAAAGAGATTACATAGCTGAACTCCAAACAACAATAATATAAAAACATTGATTTGTTCAACTATGAAGTTAATTTGTTTAAATATACATGTTCAATTTGTTGAAAACTTGATTTTGTGAAAAGTAAAAACAAAATTTTTACATATTTGAATAGATTAATAAATATCAGTGCTCAAAATAATTTAAACAAACTGATTTGAACAACTACAAAGTT
Organism: Fagopyrum tataricum; assembly: GCA_002319775.1. Lineage (NCBI taxonomy): Eukaryota > Viridiplantae > Streptophyta > Magnoliopsida > Caryophyllales > Polygonaceae > Fagopyrum > Fagopyrum tataricum. Next base: position 2,785,433 of record CM008284.1, read on the forward strand.
CGTATGATATTAAGATGAAAACCGAAAAACATATGATTATTATTTGTCAATCTATAATTTTTCAGACATATGTTAAGATACAATAAAATAGAAACTAAAAAGAACAATTATTATGCTTCACACATATTAAGATAAACTATATAAGAAATTAAATATATGATAAATATATGTTTATTTTTTAGAATGATAAGTTTCACTTTTCAAGAATAGTATAGTATAACTTTTTTTATATTTAGAAAGCTTTTGCATTAAATGATTTTTATGGACCGTTATTTTAATAAAATATATTGAGATTAGATGGACAATTATAATAGAATGAATGTACTATATAAATGATTATAACATTATTTATTTTGGACTAACGAGTAAAAAGAAAAGGTAGTTATGTTGCTACTTTTACCATTTTTGAGATAGTCTCTTCTCCCGAAATAAATTTTATATATTTTTTTTTCGCAAGTTAGGAGATTGGTTTTCTACTCTTTCAGCATGTGAACTTTGTTTTAGGTCTAGTCCCCTCCTAATAATTGCATCCTAGGCTACATAGTAGAGACATTTTGGTTAAGTTCGTAGAGAATTAGAGGCATTTCAATATCTGCAACTTTGCCTTGATCATAACTCGTTGGCTTTAAAAGTTGTTGGATCACACCCCCTTGTTAAACCACGGGTTGTTGAAGTTATAGCATTGATTATGAGATTCCCCGGTTATTGAAGTTATAGCCTTGATTTCTTCTTTCAATCCCACCATAAGTAGGTGTACTTGTTGTTGCTTGGTCAAATTAAAACTTATTGTCAATAGTTGTTGAAATTGGCTTTGATACTCTTCAACATATCATTTTTTTTCTTGAGATTTTCCAATCCTCCCCTTTATAGTTCAGATATGTATAGGAACCCCAAGCTCCCTAGTTGTTAGAGCATTTTCCTTTTCCCATAAAAAAAAATTGATAGTTTCGTCTTTTGTCCTTCTAATGTTTTTTACGAGTATCCATGTCTTGCATAAAAGTTTCAACTTTGCTGCCAAATTTTTGTGTCAACCATTAAATCTAGCTTTGATACCAAGTTACGGTCCCAAAAAAAAAAAGATCGAATCTCAGATAAAAGAAACGAGTGATTTGTGGATAAGAGGATAGACGAATGTCGTCCTGGACAGAGTCTCTTCCTATTTCCTAAGTATAACTCTCTTGGTTGGTTTAACGTTGACCTCCTTTTAATTATAATTCTGCTTACCCTTTATTTCATACTAAAGTACATAGAAATAGGCCGGTAATTAGCAAATAAAATATGTAATTGATATCTCAATCGTAAAAAAAGATAATCCTAAAATATCTTTTAGCTATTAACTAGAAAATAAGAATGTACCTAAATCTCAATAAATATAATATCTTTAATATTAGAATATCTTCGTTTCTAAATCCAGCCCTATCAATATATCATCGTCAACTTCTTCATGAATTGAAGATCCCCGTAAATCCCTTAACAAATAGGAAGAGGAAGAAGAAAAAAAGCAAACTATAAGATTTCTTTTTCTTATATCGGGTATTAGACTATTAGGGTCCGTGTGTGGCACCTTAATACCACTTGTGTTTGAAATACTAAATATTAGTTTTTGTACTTTGAATGCGTTATATCAAATCGTGTAGAACTGTAGATCTATATCACAAAAAATATATTGCCGTCTATACTTGATAAAAAAAAATACCATATCTTAAAGTTGACCAAAAGTATTCTTATTATAGAGTTTAATGTTATTATTATAATGCCATATAAATGTGGGAATAAATAAGGTAAAGGAGAGTTGGTTAGTTTTCACATTGCTATTTTGCAAATTGCAATCAAAGGCATAGGGTTAGAATTTAGAAGCCTCTACAAAAAAGATTGGACCATAAGTTGAAACTTTGAGCCCATATTGTATACAATAAAGATTTTCAATATTCAAAGGCGAGCGAGGTTGACATATTTGAAAAATCCTAAATTTCCAATAAAGCGACAAATAATACATATGTAATCAGAGTTAAAAATAAGATTGACTTGTAATTGTCCAATGAGCATATTGATCAAGTCCTATTTGTTGTCCTTTACTTAGAAAATTTACATCTCATACATCATTACATAATGAACAAAGTTGAATTTGAATTGTAACACCAAAAAAAAAAAAAGAAGATAAAGTGGCCACCTTCATTATTTTCATGTGATTATCAAGGATTGGAATGCATGATCAGGTATTCATATCTTCCATGTGATTCGCCAACCAGCTGGATTTGCCTGTAAACAGTGAGACAAGAGCAAATGAGTGGCCGGTCCATGGCCAAGCAACTCCAAATTTCTCCATTAATACTTGTATTTGTCATCGGATTGATAGATTTATATTCATTAATATATTTTGTAAGCATCCTATTTTCTTTATACTATTATACAAGGTTGATCTTAAATATTACTACATACTAACTTCCTTGGTGTTACCGAAACGAGCTCATTTGGTATTTGATACCCATATGTTGTTATCTATATAGTTGGACACCAAACTAGTCCTAAATGTGATGACTAAATAGGCAATATCACTAGATGTTGCGTGATTAATGCTAATATGAAACAATAAACTTAATTGGATCATACTGGTGGCAGATAAACTTACATGACATAATCGCGAGGCGAAGCTTCGTCTGTCATCATAAATTATCCCTTTACATACTCCACATTGTCGGGTTTTTGGTTCCTGCGCATAAAGAAGAAGCATCTTTGTGCCCAACTGCTCTTTCTTTTGGCAGGTTGTGTTTTGATGTCCTTGCTCGCAACTAGATCAGCCATGTACTGAACCACAGCCTGCAAAACAACAAATGCAATCACTGCTAGATTGTAGATTGATACATTTCACACAAAATCATTATGGTTTTAAGGTTCTTCATACCTGAGCACCCTTTTCAGCTATGTGTCGTGGGGGTACTTCCAACGGGTTTTCCTCCACGCGCAAAACACGCAATCTTGTCAACAACCTAAAAGACTCGGGAAGAAACCGTATTTGGTTATTGCTCATATCTAACTCTTCAAGCATCTCAAGGTTACCAATGGACCTTGGAAGGGACCTTAGATCAGCAAAATTGTTACTAATGTTGAGTTTGATAAGTGAGGTAGCAAAGCATAGGCTTTCAGGCACTTGCTCTAGCTCATTGAAGCTCACATTCAGCTCTCTCAGTTTTGAGAGAGACGACATTGTTGTAGGTAACTGTCTAATATTATTGTACCGCACTGTGAGTATTTCTAGGGATTCAATCTTCCCCACAGCTTCGGGAAGTGCTTTGAGTCGGTTGTAGTCTGTATGCAGTTCCTGAAGTGAAGAGCATTGACCGATAGTATGTGGAATCTCTTCAACATCATTGGTCTCCACATTCAATTTCTTCAGGCTTATCATGGAGCCAATTGTGTCTGGGATCGTAGATAACCGGTTTGAGCTCAGATCAAGCTCCTCGAGACGGATCAGCCTACCTATACTTGGAGGAAGAGAGGACAATTGATTTCCCCTTAGGTCGAGAAAGACAAGATTCAAAAGATCTCCAATGGACTCTGGCAATTCAGATATTCTATTTGAATGTAAATCCAATCGCATTAGGGAGGCAAGGCCACCGATGGTGGGTGTTAAGGCCATGATCCGATTCTCAGATAAATCTAGGTTCAGCAAACTTGATAGCTTTCCAATGGAATCAGGTAACCACTCTATTTGATCCATTAACTTGCTCTGCAGATTGAGCGTTTTGGTGCCTTTCTTCGCAGACACTTCAATCAAGCTAGCAAGCTTTATCAAACTTAATTTCTCACCATCTTGACCTGCTAACCGAATCCAAATAATTCAGCAAACAAGAAAGAAATCAATTGGATATGAATCCTCAAACAGTGAAATCACAACAAAATTTGCCAACAAAACTATCAATTCCAAGAGGTATACAAGCACAGATTTACAATTCTAATGGTAATTAATATTAACATAAAAGAAAAAAAAGGAAGAAAAAGAAATTCACCTGAATTTGTTGCCGGTTTCAATGTCGAATCTACTATATGCGGAGAAGGAGGAATGCCAGATCCAATCCCATCAAGGAAACTAGGTTTCGCCATCTTTACGAAACTATCATCTTTAGCGAACATCTGAGAGCTCCTTAACGGCTTCTTCTCCAAGTAAAAGCCATCAGATTGGAAAGCAGAAGTAACACTAGCAGTCGAATTTGTGACCTTAGCAGCAAGTCTAGTCGAAGATTGGTCCTGAAACAACGACGATTGAACATATCCACGAGAAGTCACCGACGAAGAAGAGGTCGACGCACCGAACCCTGACGGAGAGGAAACACACTGGGAAGCTCTCTGAATCAAATCGTCGAACAAGGAGTGAAGATGCTCGAGATCTAGAAGCTTCGCAGCTTCTCTCTTCTGCTCTTTACTCTGAAATAAGACCAAGCTCCTCTGCATCTCCTGCAGAACAAAGAACAGCTCCTCAGGGACCTCGTGTCCTTTATTTTGCTTAGCAATTGCTTCCAATCTCACTTGATCCTCCTTCTCCAGGTTCCGAATCAGCGTCGTAGCAGCTTCCACCTCCTCGATTCCCGGTCTCGGCGGTAGAGATCTATGGATTCTCATTATTTCCGCCACCGCCTCCTCCACCGTATTCGCCGCCGTCATCTCCATTTGTCTATATCTTTCTCTCTCTACCTCAAAAACTGAAATTGCGAACAACAAGAATAGAACGGTTTCTCCTCCTACAAGGTTCTAGAACCAATTCAAAGAAAACTCAAACACGAAACCACCTACGATTACCAATCTCAAGCTCATTATTACTAGAAACTGTGGATTTGAACTTTTGTTCTCCAGGAAAATCAGTCAAAACATGAATTAAAAAGACAGCAATAAATAGTATGTCACCAACACCAAACAAATCAAACACCAACTTTCTAACAAATCAGATGAAGATACTTCGACACAAACTCGAATCCAGGGTGAAATGGAAGGATTTGCAAACAACGGTTTTAATTTAGATGCAAGATTTCGAAAATACCAAAAGCAATATGTTACGGAGTAATTGAAAAATGGAATATGAGAGTGGAATCGAGATTTTCGGTTCCGAAAATTCGATTCTACAGAACCAGATGGGAAATGGATTTGGAGTTTCAAAGAAATCCTGTTTGGGTTTCTGAGAAAACTTTCGACTGCTCGATTTATGGCGATTTCTGACGTTATTATACACACGAAAATAACTGACGAAAAGGTAAATGTTTTAATAAACCACCATATCTAGCCAAATAAATGAATAAAATGAATAATACTATTAATGACTGGATATTGTTTTCTGAATTACTAAATGAAAATTTATCATGAAAAATATTAGGAGTTTTCTGTGGTAGAGAGTTAGATTTAGAAACCCTTAAAACACAAATTTAATATATTATTGTACATTACTGTATGAGTTTGATGCAATACATGACTTTATAATGTAATTAGATATTATTTGATTTAAAATATATCATAATATAAGACTATCCACATCGGTGGACTTTAAGAATAAAAACTATAAATGTTATAAATAAAAAATAAGTGGTAAATAGGCTATAATAGATTGGGTGATGGTCGTTTACTAAAAACCAATAATATTAATTTCATATGCATTTAGCCTGATGACAATTAATGAGTTTAATATTTTTTAAAAAATTTAAGTATTTGTTACTTTTTTTTATGGTACAATAGACATTCATACCATATTGATTGTTTCAGTTTGTGATTAGCATATAAAATAAAAAATAAATAAGAAAGTCTTGTGAAAATATGGTAAGTCATTAAGAGGGCGACAAATATATAAAAAGAAAACAAAAGCTAAATTTAGATGATATTGTGAATCTTAACATGTAAGTAAGAAAATTACGATTTTTGGTATTTCTTGTTGAAACTGATATTTAACTATTAAATTCTACAAAACCTTAATTGGAAAAATAATAATAATATGACATTATAATGGCATAAATAATTAAAAACTTAGTTTTCCACCCAAGTTGCAAATTAATGCATAATTTGATATGTGATAATGAGAGATTATAGAAAGATACTATTGTCAAAGGTTGGAGACTACACTGAGATAGGGACTACTATTTCCTTACGAGTCGTGATTAATTCCTAATGCGACAGTTTACTGAATTAAATGTTAATTTGACGGTTTATTAGGGTAGGGATCTAGTTAACCGCACGTGTCTTTGAACGAAATTGTAAGAAAAAAATTTTAAAAAATTATTATATTAAATAATGTCTTGATATAACAATAACAAAATAAATTTTAAAACATTATCTTGATGAAAATTTTGAATTTTTTTTTACTAAATATTATTTACATCGAGCTAAAAGGTAGATAGACTACAAGTTGTGCAGCTAACCCTTTTTATATAGCAAAACCGATATCCTTAAAACTACGTCTGAAGATCTGGAAGACACAATATTACATGCAAGATCCGCTGCACCCTCTTGAGAATCTCGACAGCATCGGGTGCATGAAACCGAACGTGTCAAAGTGAACGGAAGAAACACATGTTGGTTTTCAATGCAAGCTCTTTCATGTTTAACCACCTTCGCAAAGGCCGCGTTGATAGTCGTCTTATACACAACAAAAGGCCTGATACCTAAACAAACCAAAGGAGAGACCCGTCAAATCAATACAAGCATGTTCTCACCGACTTATCCAAACACTAACACATCCACATGCCTCAACGTAGATCTCCCCTCACGTGGATCATTTTAGAAGGTCACATAAACTTTTTCTCTCCTAAACACGTCACATAAAACATACGAACTAGATCATGCCTATATTTGAAACCACGGAGTTCTTTACAATGAACTGCATGCTCCCCAATAACATACAAAGTCCTCCGACATTTGGGCATATGACAATTGCATCAACCGGAAACAAAGGAATCATAAGACGATACTTAAGTATCGTGTGATACTCAATTGGAGACATACACTAACCAAGTCCATCAATGGATATGGAAAGAAGGAAGTATTGACTATGCACTGACTACAAGCACTTGAAAATCGTTTTCTGTCTAAGGGTCAAATCAAAAGTCGCTTCCATCACCTACACTGTCTTACCGAAAAGAGCACTTGTCAACGCATGTTGGGCTTTAAGAAGGACGGTGTTCTTGATAGTAAAACCAAAAAGATCAAAACTAAGAATAGAAGCTTGAAGATTGTCCAACATTGCAAAAAAAACTCGAATCCCATATCAGCGAATCCAATATCCCACAAGATGTGGTCTTGAAGGGTCCAAAATTGGCCCCTAGAGGCCATAAAAGAAAAAGAAGATCTCCATAGCTGAGTATAAACCATGTAACACCTCAAATCCGTAGGACTCGAGGTGCTACTGGACTAGGATCTCACAATGGATCCTGACCCTAGCCTGACAACAAATTCACTGAATCTTACAACAAGACTCAGATAGATTAAAACAAAACATAAAACTGATGTGTATATATATATATATATATATATATATATCAAAAGGTAATACAAAGTACTGCTGAGTACAAAGTCAAAACAGAAGTCCGTACAGCATAAATAACCCATATCCCACGATATCGCCCCAGTGTACGGAGACCTCAGCAGATCACCCATCTGGATCACTCTGCAGCTCTCCTAACCTTCAAAGGATCTACAACACGGTATAAAACCGTTAGCTAACCATACATATATATATAAGAAGATGCTAGAGCACAAACACACATCAGGAATCTTAACACATCATCATGCTTTCACAAATTTACCCGGTTATTATCTTTATAATGTTAATCATTCAAATAATATATCTGCATATGAATATATGTGACACGAGGAATGTATATAACCCTCGCCTCTGCGTGCAATAGCTAGCTGGAGTGGTATCAACGCACTTTCCCGTATACCATATGGAGTGGTAGGTGTCCTTCCCGTATACCAAATCTAACTAGCTTACAGAGAACTTCCCAGTCTCCACTACGGGATGAAAGGTAAGTTGTCACAGCCACTACAATGGGCGGTCAATATAACATAGGTCGGTAATGAACCATATCGCATGCTATAAAGCATATAACAAACACCACTCATGCATACATCCAATATAAGGATGGTAGCTAAGTAAGTCCTATGGACTTACCTCAACCTCAGGAGTAAACTCAACCACGATCAACTCTCAGATACATCCACTCCAATCCGGAGGACAACACTGCCTAATATCAAGGCATACAACATATATTAGACTCATATCCATCAAAGGGTCACACCTAGACCCAAGGGATCCATAAGGATCGTATCCTAACTCATAAACCTCAAAGCCATAACCGGCATAAACGATAACGTACTCATCATCGTTCTAACCTCATACATATACCTAGCATGCTACTAACCCGCTCATACTAGGAAAGGAAAGGATCTACCTAACTCTAGGTAGACCCGGGACAAGACCCACCTGCGTGACACGAGAGACGCAGGGGCGGAACAGACAACCCACAGGCGCGGTGACAAAGGCCGCAGGCAACGCAGGCACGGCGCGGCCGCTGTGGCACGGCTTCTGCAGGGGCGGCGGCTTCCAGGCGCGGGGTGGCGACGGTGCAGAACGTGATCCCACGACTCTTCTTCAGCTCTTCACGTGATCAAATCACGTCTTCTCTCATCCAAAATCATACATATGCATATACATACATATACTAACATCAATCTATGATCCATTCATCTAATCCTAAGCTAAGCAAAGGAATCAAGGAGGAAGAAAGAAAGAAGAAGCAAGAAGACATACCACACTTGTGGTCCTAGACTGCAAGGAATGATCAACCACTTCCACAGCTAGCTCTCAAACTTAGCAACACAAAGCACACAACAACCTCAGCAAGGCCACACCACAAACTCTCTTCCAAACTCTCAGGCAAACCAAGAACAAGATCAAGATGGAGGAAGGAGAAGCAAGGAGGACGTGAAAGGGCTGGATTGGGAATGAGAAGTGAAGTGAAACCCTTGCTTAACAAGGCAAGAAGTAAGGGAAAAGAGTAAAGCACGAGTCAACCGGTCAACAAAACCGGCTGCAGCCGCAGGAAACCGCGGGGGCGGTTCACTGGGCTACGGGAGCGGGAACCCGCTGGGGCGGTACACATGCCCGCGGGGGCGGCTAAGGTCGATCTCGGCCAAAGCTAAATCTCGGCTAAGACAAACTCGGTCCAAAATACTAAGGCTCTTACAAACCAAGACCCCCAAACTGAAATAAGTTGTTGCACACTTCCCATGTTGCGGTTTACAAGTCCTCAAGCTAAAATACATCTTAGCAACACCCATACAAGAACGAAGCAAGATAAGCTCACAATGCGGGTCCCTCAATTGTGGAAGAATGTGCATCAACTCAACCGCCTCTTCATGACAAGCTCTCTAACAAACCTCTCATATTTACTCACCGTCCCACCCAACAACTTTAACACCCAGCGCCGGCCTCGCAATGCCATGAGGAGAAAAAATCATATCTAAGCTTTGACCAATCACACAAAGGCCAAAAGAGCTCAGTCTTACAAACATTCAACTCAAGGCCAAAACTCGGTTCAACCTCTCTAATGACATCAAGCGCTCCATACCGGTATACAGTGAGATGCATTAGATTCACTCCGGTTGGTTTACGGTGATAGAGGAGAAGGTCGGGGACCTTCATGTCACACAATAAGTTGAACTAATAGAAGTGAACCACCTAATGGAAGACAATAATACGATTGAGTGTGATCATGCTATATGTTTAATTTCCGTATTGTGTGTGTATATGCTACTTAATAAAATTAACTTATATATAGAATTGTTAGCTAACGGTGTATACCGCCGTTGATAGACTTTGTAGGGTAGACAACTGTTGAGGGATACGGAAAGAGGCGGTCAGCCGAATTTTCGTACTTGTTGGTTTGGGTGTTGGGTTTATTTTGGCGACGAGAGTCATTTCCTTTCTTTTGGATTATGTCACCTATTTGATGGCTGATATTTGTTTCCGTTTTTGGTATTTTTATTCATTAAAGGTTTTATTCGGTTTTCTTTATTTGTGTCTTGTTGTAAGATCACGTAAACTTGTTGTCAAACAAGAGTCGGGACCCAATGTGAGGTCCTAACCCGTAGCATCCCAAGTTTTCAGAATTTGGGGTGTTACAAATAGTACCCGCTACAATGGGTCGAACCCCGTTGTCAAGCTTCAGTAGCGACGTATGGGGCACCGAAGCAACAAACTCAACGGACACGTAACTACAAAGCACAATTTAACCACTGATGAAAGCGCTCTCAGAAGACCCGTGGTAACCGCAAAACTCTCACCGCACATACCATCTAAAAGGTGTTGTTCCCTCAAACCATCTTTTCCACAAGAGGTACCGTTGTGAAAAGACTTGATGCATTTAGAGATCAAATCAACATCAATAACGAGGGATGATTTATGAAAAGTAATGCAAGCTAGGCTTAGAAGGGGGAGACTTATAGGAGTGTTTATCCTCTAAAGCCTTCAAAGTCTCATCATTATAAGGAGCTACTCCGGAGGAACATAACACTTTAACAACTATAAAATGCCCATCTAACACCTTACGAAGACACTATTTGATATTAGGGCTCCTCTCCATACCAACTTCATCTCTTGAGTCACCCTCAACCCTCACAAAAGGTCTATGCTCTTAGCAGTCTAACAACGCATGCACAAGATTGTAAAACACCATCATCCTCTACCCAAGTAGACTAGGCCTGCTCATAGGCATGAACACCTACAACGTGCAACGTGCACCAAGGAAGCAAAAACAATTTAACCCAAGCAACCACACAACCTGGTTTAACGGCCACCTTCAAAAGAGCACCCAACAACGCTTGAGAGAAGCCTAGCCGACAACTATGAATGATGTTTTTCACAATAGAAAAAGGAACATGCATAACCCTCTCCAACAAACCTACATCAAACACCATACCCCCACCATCACCTACAATCGTCTCTGCAACAACCGGTCTCGAAACACCCACAATGTATCCACCATCCTCACCAAAAGCAAAAACAACGCCATTAGGTTGACGACACTCACGACTCAAAGCATGAAGACCATACACCGGCAACACAACCACGTCTTGAGAACGGACAAAACCTCCACCAACGCCATAAAAACATCAAGATCACACTCAATAATGTCCCGAATCTCATTATTGCGCTCAACCACAAAGAAGTGTTATCTCTTTAGATGAATTAACAAAAAAGAGAAACTTTTATTCTCTTCCCTACTATCACCACACTCATGGAAATATTTAAGAGGATAACGAAAAAAATCATTACCCTCTATCATCATAATTATATATATATATATATATATATATATGAAATATATAAAATATGGTTTCTATATTTGAAAGTATAGTTCATCAAATATTGAGTTATAAAAATATATAAAAGTTTAATATGTAAGATATCTTAATTTATGCTTTATTTTGCTTCAAAGGCTAACATATAGTGTAGTTAAATAAGATCGTGGAATTTTTATAATATATCCAATATTTAACAGGGCGATTTTTTTGTGTCAATATAAATAAAAAAAAATTGACTACTAAAATATCACAAAGTATAATTAATGAATATGATAGTTAAATTTAAAAATAATTAGTAAGAGCAAAATTAGGCTGATCAATATGAGAATAAAACAAACTGAAATTTAAGGTGACGTAATATGAATTTTAATTGGTAAAAATCGAGGTGGTTTATCGTGAGAATGACAAGTGACCTTAATTACTTTTATATATATATATGAGTGACCAATTTTATAGACAAACAAGTGAATAAAAGCAAGTTTGATATTGTTTTTATGGTAAAGAGGGATAACTTTAAAAAAACGTTTCATCTAAATAAGCAACGTTTTTAATTGACCATATCCGCACATCACTCACATGTGCACAATTGTGCGTTAATGCATGATCGTACGTTGTACATCCACTCAAATGTGCACGATCGTGCACTTTGTACTAATCCATTTTGCATTACTTTTTTGGTTCATTCATTTAGTTGTTAATCTTAAAACATAAACGTAAAAAGCAAAACATGATCCTAGGTTTTAAGTGCAAAGATGGTGAATTAGTGCGCGAATGAAACACACGTTGTTGGACGATCAAATCTACGTCGTTGATCCTTAAAATTTCACTACTTATTGTAAAAAATATTCTCCGATCACCCTACATACAAAATATGACGGTTATGCGTTAGAGACGTGATATAACTTGTCAAAACGTTACATGTCATACAAAATTTGAAAAATGTAGGGATATTACGTAAAATTAATTTGATTGTAAAATTACATATTTGATTAGTGTTCACGTGGGTAATATTTGTAGTTATCTTATCATAGATGGATGTTGGTCATATATTTTTATTTACTAGCATTATATTCAAATTAAATAAACATGTAACATAATTTTTTTACATCTTTACATTTTATTAATGATCACAAATTTTGTTCACGCCAGAAAAAAAATGTAAAATTTGTTTTAAAATTTATACTTATAGTTGAATATATTACAAAAATAATTTATCTTTTTTATTTGAATACGACACCGATTATTTAACAATTCAATCTATTAATTATAAAGTGCTTTATGTAAAAAAAAAAATTTGTATATTTTTAGAAGTATTACCCTTATGTAATACTAACTTGAGCACTAATTAGGGGTTATCAATGAGGGGTTCGAAGATAACTTCCCATCGAGGTGTTGCTATTATGGTTGTACACTTGTACATTGTGGCACCTAACATCCAATTCCGGAAAAAATATCATAATTATGAGCTTTAGTTGATACCGGAAAAATGTTATCTTGTTGACATAGTAAGTCGTCTCAAATTAGAAACATATGGTACGTGAGTTTATTATACAAGCTTCACAGAGTTATTTCTCTCATTGTCCACTGTTTAACTCATTTTTTTTGGTAAATTTGTAGACCACTTGGTTCGATCGGCTTAGCCGCTCTACGTCCGAATTGGGTAGAAAGTCATGGTATATTGATGGGATACCCTCCCAATATCAATTTTTTCATGTATGTCGCCAGGAGGATTCGAACTCGAATCTACAAGCTAAACACTTAAGGAGTCTAACACCACATCTCACTAGACCAACTGAGTATTGGTCTTGTGTAACTCATTGTTCCACGAGGTTGTTTAACCTGCCTGATGTAAAATTTAGTAAGAGTCACAAATATGGTTGATATTTGATTATAAAGATGTACATAGTCTATTGTAGATGGTAGATTACCTGTTTGGTGAAACTTATTAGACGATATGGGTTGGATCATAATTTGTCTTATGAAATTAAAAGTTTATACATAGTTTAATTATTTGGAAAAAAAATGTGACAACCACCAAGTAGATCAAGAGGACGAGACAAATTAGCAAATATGTCGTAATATATAGTTTTTGAATGATCAAAATTAGCATCAATGTCAACCTGTCAAGTAATTCTTTTCTAAATATGTATATTAAATGGTGGACACATTTCGTTTTGTTCACCGTATAAGATTGGATCCGGATAAAGAACCACCTATTGTATATAAGATTGATAGACTATTATTCTTGGGAGATCCATTAGAATTATTCGTTAGACAATAAAATGTCTTATAATGATGAAATGTAACCACAATATATATATATATAGAGGATCCGGTATGAACAGCCCTTAGAGTAGGGAATAGGAACTCCTAAGATCTGTTGGATTAAAACTTATACGTTCATGATGGAAGGTGCATAATAAGCTTCTTAAGGTGAGAATCACATGATTGTTCAATTTTCATTATTCATTCATTAAAGGTAGTTAAAATACGATAAAAAAACATTTTAATGACCAAATTTTTTCTATAAAATTTTAACGACCCACAAAATATTGAACGTCCAAGATTTAACGACCCACAAAATTTTAATGATGACTATATTAATTATACAAAAAAATATTTTAACGACCAAATTTTCTTTATAAAATATAATAACGACCCAATATGAAAATAAATTAACGATCAAATTTCTTATAAAATATTTAACGACCAAGTTTAACCAGCATTCTTTCCATATTACAAATGTTAACGACCAAATTTAAATAATTTATTATCATATTGGATCGTTATTATATTTTATAGAGAAAATTTGGTCGTTAAAATGTTTTTTTATCATAATTCTGTTAGAGGCAATATATTATTCTCATTAATTATTACCATAAACGTATAATGTTAAATCTTGGACGTTCATTTGTATTAATCCAACGGCTATTATAAATCCATATTCCCTACTCTAAGAGATGTTCCTATATGATCCTAACTCTATATATATAACATAACTCTAGGTGACAAAGTCGTCTACTATTAGGCCAAGACAAATCGACAAACGAAGCATATATATATATATATATATATATATATATATATATATATATATATATATATATATATTCTAATTTTTTCTCCAAATCCCTTATATGTATCTATTATAATACGCAAACATCTACAATTTGGTTATCCACCGGTCTCGACCACTCTAAGTTTTACCGGAACTTATATCGATCATTTTTTATATATAAATTGGACCTAAGACCGGACATAGTCATCTCGGTCCATATCGGTTCAAGAATACGGATCCATGAAAATAAACATAACCTAATCACAATTCTAATCTAAAGTTCAATGGACTTTACGAAAGTAAGATCTTCGTCCATCAGACTACCATCTGATTCTCAACGACGTCTAAGCTCCTCGACCAAAGTTTCGTTGTACTAGTAGTATTGACGCACAAGAATCTAGAAACATACTTCACAATTGTTTTTTTAAAGTGAAAATCATATTAATAAACTTGAAATCACTCCTTTTCTTAAATAAAATAAAATAAAATTCGAATTTTCATTCTCATTCATAGCCAATATAGCTATTAAAATTTATTAATTTTTTACTTCATAAAATCAGTATTAAACGAATCCTCGCCTAGATTAATAATTAGATCAATCAATTAATTAATAAAAAGTCGGCTATAATGAAAAGTTGAAATTCCAAAAGGAAGGTGGAATCTTCTTTTCTCGAGAACACAAAGGAAGTTTCGAAGAGGCTCGTATGAGAAAACACGTGGGGTCCGCGCAGTCTTGGACTCGTGGGTTTGGATAAAACCAGCTCAACACTTGCTGGTTTTTTATATATTCTTCTTTTATATATATATATATATATATATATATATATATATAATATTCTTTGATTATTATTAATAATATATATTTATATTTGTTTTTTCGAGTTTTTTTTTAAAGAAAAACGAGTTGTACTCTGGTTTAAACTAAGTATATATAACTTTTGATGAATTATATAAAATTGTTTTTATAGGACAATGTATTTTCACCACATTAAAACTAGCAGATGTCAAAGATCGTCGTAATCCGATGTAAAAGGAAACTGGTTTAAGGACATCCGTGATTTAGATTTTTGAAATTTTTTTATCCAGACTCGTAGAGCAAGTATTATCGACATAGATGGTTGATCATAAATACTTTTAATTTATTTTTTTATTTAAAAAAAGATTAGGTGATTTTAAATTCCTAACATTATGCATATTCTAAAGAAAAAGGAGTGATATTTTATATGTGAAATTGAGGTAATTTGAAGATGAGCATCCATAATTCTTAATAGATAAAACATATAATAATATGAAAACATAAGATGATAATGAAATATGATGTAGATAATGGGAGACCTTCCTTTCTATTTGAAGGTGGGGGCCGATGATGTGCTCACATGGCAGGCCCGTGAACATGGGATACTCTACTTTATATATTGTATATACATTTAATTAGAGTGCGTATAATAAAAGATCATCTTAAAAAAAAAAAGAGGCTAATTTAAAATTCGTAAATCAAATATCAACTATTCCTTCTAATATTCTTGTTGTTTTTTGTCATGTTAGAATTCAGTCATGTGTTTAGGGAAGTCAATGGTGTGGCGGATCAGCTTGCAACGTTAGGTCATGATTGTCTGCTGCCGGCCTATTCATCCACGACCCTGGTTGAAGATCTCATTCGGAAGTATGTCCTAGGGTGTAGAATCTCGAGAAGATGATGTACCATAATCGATTATCTTATATGATCAAAAAAAAAAAACTATTCCTTCTGGTTCAATATTTGAAAATCAAATGTAAGGTGCAATAATTAATAAAAATTGTATAAAAAATAATGGTAAGATGTGAAGATTTATAAATTAAAAAAAATAGAGAAAATATATTTTGAAAATATATATATATATAATAAAAAGATACAATTTATAGTGGCAAGTGAACCCTAAGGAGTAGTAATGTTTAAAAACAATTTATGTAGTATTATTAAAATGTAATACAATCGTAGTACTTTTAAATTAATTTTGGATAATATTATATTAGTTTTAAGCAGGTTTATATTAAAATATAATAGTAATAGTAATTTTAATAATGTAAAATATGTGGTTTACGTAGAAACAAACGTGAAGTCGTCGGAGAAGAACAAGAAAGGGGTGAGTTGTGAATGAAAAGGGTAATAAATTCACGTGTAGTTGTATATGAAGATGAAGGGAAAAGGACCCACACCTCCATAGTCTCCTTCTTTGGCCTAATCTTCATACCTTGCATGGGGCTCTCGTGTTTTTTCATCTAACATTACGATTCGGTTTATTTGATTAAATGGTTTGAGATCAATTAAAAAAAAAAATCGAAATCGAAATGATTCGTTAATTGTTGATTCAAATTCCAATCACATATTAGAGCTATTTTTAGGACTTTTTCGGTAAAACAAAAAGTTTGATTTACGATAGTTTGTTGTCTAAGATTCTTTAATTTTAAAGTACTAAGTAATTTGAGATATTGTGTTCAACCTCGATAACACAAGATATTGTGAGTCTAATATATAAGTTCATGAATTACTCCTTTGATTATTAATTCGTTTAAAAATTGAATTTCGTGTGCTTGTGTGTCGTTTATTGGACGTGTATTCTCCACATTATTAGATCTCAATACAAATATAAGAAAAATCAACACTCATCAAATAAAAACACAATTCTTCCAAATATTGCCTATAGAATTCCAATTCGTTATTTGGTCGGAATTCCTTTTTATTACCTTCCAGACGATTTTATTTTTTTTTTCTTATAAAATTTTTAGGGGTCAATATCTACTTTAAAAGTTCATGGTTTGATTTGTCATCAGAATTGTTTATTGGGCTTTTTTTGCTATCTACGTTAGAGCAATTTGAAATACATTTGAGAACACTAACTAAACTAATGACTTAAATATAAGTATGAATTAATTGTTAACTTAAAATAAATGGGTATAATATTTCTTAAATGAAATATATTTCATCAAATTAAACCAATTATATTATCATCTAGCAACCTAAGATCCCTTGGTATATTGAGGCGGGTAAGTAATACCGCTGGCCTATTTTATTAGAAATATAGATGACTACGATCGTTGGTATGATATCCCAACAACTCCGTACATCCATCGGAAATATAGATGTCTTAAAAAATATTTTTAAACTGTCAAAACTTACTTTGAGTTAAGAATGGACATGGAGTAGAAATTTGTTAAACCCTAAGAACATCAACCGAAAAATTAAAATTTGTTGATCATCAATCGAAAAAGTCAAAAGTTTGAGGGTACTAAACGAAATTAATCCAATTATATTTACGACAAATCAAATAGAAATCGGTCCAACAATTAAAAACTTATATTAAGTAATATTCAAATCTAATTTAATATTCAGATTAATAAAATACCTAATTTCAAATAACAAAAGATCCACCCACTTAGTGACATATCCAGCACGATATATATATAAATAAAGAACATAATTCAATGTATGAAAAAGAAAGTGAGTTTTCAGGTTTGATTTGATCCGATTCTTCGATTCCAATTCCGAAAATCGAATCTCTGTTTACTATTTCGATACCTATACCTGATTATGGAATATTATTCTTTGAATTTTAGGTATGTCGGTGATATGAAGGAAATTGACATGTGTACAAGTCGCTCAAGTGGCATGCATACAAATACAGTGATTTTCTTACCTTCAGGTATAAAGCCCATTGGGCCCAACCAGTGTATGATTTGATGGGCCAAAAAAAGCACATTGGCCCAACCAATGTATGCTTTGAAAACACCTGTTTTTGAACTCTCTGTGTTGTTTCTGGGTATTATAGGGTTAGTTGTCTAGCAATAGTTTATAGGGTTAGTTGTCTACCAATCGTTTATTTGTTTTCGTGATCTAATAATGGAGCTTTTTGGTAGGAATGTGCGTCCGAGGATCGGTGAATCAGAATTTTTATAAACCTGGACCGGAGACGGACCAGAATAAAATAAAATTATTTTACAAAAAGTTTTTTTTTAAAATAATTTTTTTTAAAATTAAATTTGTACACAAGATATATATATATATATATATATATATATATATATTTTAAAATATATAAATTAAATTTATATATAAAAAAAATCCGGTCCTACTCGATATTTGACGGTTCGAATCGGAACCGGAATTTCCAAAAAAAATGGACCGAAGATCGACCGAAAAAAATTATTTTTTTACGGAGAGAAATGATTAACTCTAAAAGACGTAAATTCATTCAAGTAAATAAGCTGATTATGGGGACTAGTTAATGGACAATACACATTATATTAATGAAGGATAGCGAATTAGGTAACGTGTCATATTTATTAGGAAATAAAAATTTATTTCCATGGACGGCTCGTAATATTGTGTTGCACGGTCTTTCATTCACAAAGAAAACACATTATTACGACCGTGTTAATTACCATCGTCTATAGAAAAATATAGTATCCGACTATCGTGTGAGTAACTTTTTCATAAAAAAAAACTGTATTATTTCAATTATGAATTGATGATCGTGTATATATTAGTAATTGTGTATTATTATCATGAACATGGCGTGAGTTATTAAAGAAAGAAATGATTCATTTTTATACTGTTTTGAGTTATTTTATATGAGTGTTCGTCTTGATTAGTGCATTCTTGCTCGTAATTCTGTTCGAAATTATATTCTTTAGTGGTTCGTGTACTTAAGCTAAAGGAATATTAAGGTTCATCCAATTTCGACACATCTATCGAAAAGCAAATGGTGCGGTGGATTGATTTGCATCTTTTGCTCCGTCTTTTCCTTTGGGTGTTCATTTCTTTAGTGATCCTTCTTTGGATCTTATTTCTCTAATGAACCATGATACCCGCGGAGTGGATACCCAAAGGTAAATCACATGTTAGCCGTTTTCTTAATTTATTCAAATAATACGGGTTTAGCTTAGGCCATTTTCCATCGCACTTACCAAAAAAGGAACGTTAATGTTCATTGTATAATATGACCGCGTTTAAATACAGTGCAATGATGCGTAGTTGCGTACTATGTGTTGAATTATTGCATGTTGTTTTCATGGTCAATTCGTGTTGATTACTAAATCCAAACAATAGCTCATGTTGTTTGTTCATCCAAATGAATGTTCGTCTTAGTGTATTCATGCTCGTGTGTCTTTTTGAATGTTTATTTTTAATGGCTCGTGTAGTGAAGCACATGAACCGTAACACCCGAATTATAGGAACTTGGGATGCTACGAGTTGAGACCTCACAATGGATCCCGATCCTAATTTGACAACAACTTTACTGGATCTTACAACAAAACACAAATAAGGAAAACCGAATAAATCGTTTTAAGATATAAATGTCATGAAAGAAAAGAAAAGTAATTAAGCCGTTCAAGCATACGTGTCAAAATCTGAAGAAAAGACACGAATCTTGTCACAAACGAAACCCAACACCCGACAACCAAATACGGAAATCCGACTAACCACCACACTCCGGATTCCTCAACCGCCACCTAACCTGCAAGGTCTAACAATGATGGTATACACCGTTAGCTAACAATTCTATATATCAGTTAATATTAAATAACACAAACATACATTATTATCTTTAATTAGGTGATTCACTTGTATTAGTTCAACTTATTGTGTGGCACAAAGGTCACCCGATCTTCGCCTGTGTCCCCGTAAACCAACCGGACTGGATCCGATGCATCTCACCTTATACCGGAATGGACTGGTCGCAGAGAGTCTCCTAACAACCTGACAGCGTTGGGCAGTGATGCCACGACCCATTCTCATACACTTGGGTCTACTTATATCGTAATGTCATCCTACTCAAATTATAATTACAAAACACCCAACATGCACCACTACAGTAATACGCACTCATACAAGGATCATCAACTAACAAAGTCCGTAAGACTTACCTGATTTGGTCCGATATCCAAACTCACTAACTTGATCCGTACGTAAACGACCTCAACAACCTGATCAAGACGAAAACGTCTTAACATCACAATTCGGTCACTTATGAAGCTTCTTGAAGATTTCTAAAATAGCAATGAGGTTCTTATAGCGAAAGAAAAATAAACCCTAACTTTTGTAAAAAATTATTAAAACGCCCCTAGCTTTCTAAAATTCCAAAAAGTGCCCAATACGGTCTAAGACCCTTACTATAGTCCCACAACATCTCAGAATCCTCAAAGTTCCATATCGAGTTCGAGGGTTTGCTCAAACTTACAATTTATGACCAAAACCCTAAGAAAGCTTCTTCCGAAAAATACCTCGAATGCCTTACTTTGGCCTATCCAAAGTAATTCTTACTAAGTCCCAAAAATTCCGAGAAAATTCTTAAACGTACCATGTCATGTCTACCTCTAGCTAGAATGATCAAAATCCATAATTATCCATCCATAAGATACACACAAAATTCCAAAGTTGCCTACATGAACACCTAATTGCATACTTAGCCAAAAATTTCTTAATATTTCCAAAATTGTATTTGTACCTTACTTTACGACCTCATAAGTCCAAATCTAACCGTTGGATCGTTTCCAAATTTTAATATCGTAAACTGCATATTCCTACCTATAACATATCAAGTATGCAACGATATCCGATTATTCTAAGATTTCGAAACATGCTTCCAAAGATGACTACTATACCCTGATTTTCTGGAAAATATAAGACCATTCCATAGGTCCAATGTTCGAATCTCACGGGACACAAAAAGGCTGAACAAGAAAACTACCTTTCTCACTAGGTCATGAGTTCGACTCCTACAAGTCACAAAACAAAAACCGTAACCACCTACCCATTTCCCTGAAGACCTGAGTTCGACCCTTCCTGGCAGCGAATTTTGCTAAAGCTCCTAGCTACTAGATCTTAGGTTCGATTCCCGGTGAAAGCACCACACCCAACGCTTGATTTTACGTGGAACGTTAAACAATCGAAAGGAGGCGGAAAGAGAGCAGGGTCGAGGCTTACCGTTTGTTCGCCTGGCCCGGTGGTTCGACAACTTGCCAAGCCCTAATCGGTACAAGTCCAAGAGAAGAGGCACTCTAGGTCTGCGTGTACATTTATGCCACCGCGAGTTGGCTTTGTGGCTGGGCCTCGTGGCCCATCAAGGAGAGGAATGCTCTTGGGCGGCTAGCAAATTTTTGTTTGGGCCCGAATGTATTGGAGTGGGTTAAGGGAAGGTGAAACTAATTTGGCCCACTAGCTTACACTATGGAATTACATTCTAACGGTTTTTGTTCGATTAAAAATCCGATAACACTACCGGTATCGGAATAAAATTATCGGTTATTACATGAACGTTATGGTTCATTGTCTGATATGAACGTGTGAAAATATAGTGTAATAGCTCGTGTTGTTTCGTCATTGCATAATGTTCATGAACACATTGTTCATAATGCAACGCAAAATGAATCAAACAATGAAAATGTAATTAAAAAAACACACTAACACAATTTGGTAAAATCACTCCAATGACACGGCTAATACTAGCACTAATACATTACATCAACACAATAACACGACTTATGGATGAAAGTCAAAGACACAAACCAACACATAATTTGTTGACACAACCAAATCAAATGAAACTACAATAAAAAAAAGGTCATTTGTTTACATTGACCAAATCAATGAAACTAGAATAAAAGGTGATAACATTCACGAACCCAATCAAACTAGCACGATAAACATTAAGAGCTCGTTTAGTATCGCTAGAAATCATTCCTGATAACGGAATAATTTCGAATCAATCAAAAATTATGTTTGTTTAGAAGTTTTTTTACACATGAAACTAACCTAATTATTTTCATTTCCATTCATTCCCCTTAACCAATTTCATTCCGTTTCCATTTCATCACTCCAACCAAATGGACACTAAAACTGAATAAACTCATATACCTTCATTTTTCATGATTCCTTCCATCCTATCATTACCAACAATGTGAACGTGTTGTCATGTGAACAAATGATGGTTTAATTATGGTAACGAAAGTCAGGAATTATATGTAAACATAAAGGGTATATAATTTTCCAATTAAGAAAACTAGTATCACGTTATTATTACAATTTTTAGATTCAATCTTGGCCATGAACAAACCAAGATAATAAAAATGTAATCAACAAAACACACTCGACTTTGTCAAATCAGTCCAACGACACAAATATACTAGCACTAATACATTACATCAACACGTGTATTACATCAACACAATAACACGAATTATGAATAACTATAAACTAATTAGCAATGATCAAAAATCAAAGTTACACTAGTCCCTAACAAATTAGGGAGTTCAAATGTTTTTTCAAAACACCTTAATGCTGTTGATAATTATCAAAATGTAAGAACCAAATGGAACAGATGTGAGCATTAAAAAGCAAAGCACACCTGTAACGATGATTCCAAATATCGATTTTCCAGACTCGTAACTGTATCAGCCATTTCAATTAACCACTGATACTTGACTTATGCCTGGATTATGTTCATAATCAACAGCAAAGTTTATAGTTAGTCTTAAAACATTAGATAACGATTCACGACTAAATCAACAACTCTCTTTTAGAAGATTCATATCAAATCAAATTGAAAAGAAGAACTTGAAGGGTATCAAAAATCGAATGCAGGAAGAAAAAAAACGGGAATCAAATAAAACCACTTATAATTGAGTTGGCTGGATTTGTTTATGCTAAAAATCAAAATCCATACAAGCAAAGTAATTGAGAAAACGACTTACAACTACATCGGCAACTCTCATCGACAAGATCAATATATCATATCAGATTGTAAAAAGGAGGAAATCAAAACCAATTTAAACCTCTGATACTTTGTATTGCCTTTCCTGATAATCATATGAAATTTCATAAAAGATCAAAAAGCAATTGAGACAAAACGAATCACAGCAACATATACATAATCTACTACAAGAGAGATTAAATCAAATTCAGAAAGAGGATTTTGAATGTATCAGATCGAGACATAAGCGAATTCAGGAAAAAGAGAAAATTTGCTTGGTCAGATTATCGGAATTGTTTATCAAGCTGGGATTAATAAAGCATCTATCATATCAATAAATCAAGAAGCCCCTTGAGCCAGCTATAACTAAACACATTCATGGAAGAAAATTGAGCTAATGAGATGAACACGAAATTAGGGTTTCTTCTTACCAGCAAGTCAACAACTGTGAAGGATGTTTGTGATGAAGCGGCTTATA
The DNA here is from genome assembly GCA_002319775.1 of Fagopyrum tataricum. Taxonomy (NCBI): domain Eukaryota; kingdom Viridiplantae; phylum Streptophyta; class Magnoliopsida; order Caryophyllales; family Polygonaceae; genus Fagopyrum; species Fagopyrum tataricum. The sequence goes on from CM008284.1 coordinate 2,809,038, forward strand.
TAAGGAACAGATAGAAACCCTGGAGATATCAAGGGCTTTTGGGTACAAATATGTTATTGGGCCATCGTTCGCTAGACCAGGCCCAATAAACATTGCAAGTTAAGGTTTGAAGTAAGTCATATACATTGTTCTTCTTGTTTGGTAATATAAAGTCGGAATATAAATGATTTTTCGGAATAGCTAATTCTAACTTTAACGAAGACTTTGATTCAAAATATAAAACGATGGTTTAATCCATTCCAATATATTACCGATTTCAAAAATAAAACCACATATATATTTTTGAATATACTTAACTATTTAATTTAACCTCATTCCTACATATCTACAATCATACCAATGAACTCTTAAATGTTTTAATTTTATAGGTATAAATACTTAAGGATAACTATATAAGAGAAATGTTTAATTGTATCTGTACAAATACTTAACGACAAGTCAACAAGTATATAAGAGAAATGTTTAATTGTATCGGTACAAATACTTAACGATAACTATTTAGGTTTTCAATTATCACACAAAAATATGTTTTCGGATAAACAATAATGACTTAGGTTAAATTTGACACCTGTGTACACAAAGGTTCTGTTTAGTATCGGATGAATATTTTATTTAGATTAATTTAGGGAAGATTATCGAAGATTAATCTTCAATTATATTATGGATAGAAGATGATTTTTCTAATTATTTTCACCATTTTAAGCTATTTTAATAATCTAATCTAAATGGAACATTTTCCATTTTTTTAATACCGACAAACCCAAAATATTGGCACACACTACTATTTGTGTTTGTAGAAATAATTCTTACCCGCGGTTGTAGATATCATTTACTTTTTCTTTTTTTTTTTTTTAGTAAAAAAAACCATGCAGAAATTTATATTAACTCCAAAATGGATAGTTTGACAATTCCGTTAGGAAAAGAAGAAGAGAAAACTTGAAGACTATCCACAATAAGACACACTCTGGTCAAGAGATGTGCCACTGTGTTGACTCATATATGTCGTTCTTCTTCTACAAGAAGCCTGCTCTAAGAGGCAAAAAATTACATTAAACTCCTCTCATGACTTCTTCTTCCGATCCATCTCATATCTACATATTTGAAAGAGTTCTTCCAGCCCCGGAACCTGATTTAAGCACGTGTCAAAAAGATCAAAAATTTTTAGTTAAATATGTAAAATTATTTTTTAAAATACCTTTTCTTTTTTCTTTTGTAAAAAATTAAAAAGGGTATATTCAATTGAGATTTACATGAATTAAAAGTCTATGGTATTCAATATAGATTTTAAAAGTCCATACAAATTTTTTGATGTTCAATTAAGATTTTAAATTTTCCATAAAATTCCTATGGTATTTAAAAGTTTTTTGATTTAAAAAGAATCTATTATTTCATTGATTTTGTAGGATTTGTTATTACTTATAAACCCTATAGAAATCTTCTCCCAACACATAAAATGTTCACGCCAAACTACAGTTAGGGTTGTGCATCCGGTCTAAACCGGACCGGACTGGAATTTCCGGACCAGTGAACCGGAATTTTCAAAAACATGGACCGGGGACCGGACCGGATTCGGACCTGTTCGGACCGGAATAAAGTAAAAAAAAAAACTTTTTTTTTTGCAAATAACAAAAAAAAACAAAAAGTATATATTTTAATTAAATATATACAAAATATATATAATTTTTTAAAAAATATATATTTAAATTAATAAAAATATATATATAAATAAATTCCGGTCCGACCCGGCTTTCCGGTCCGGACCGGAATTGGACCGGGACTGAAATTTCCTAAAATCCTTAACCAGGGACCGGACCGGACCAGAAAAAACCGGTCCGGGTCAATTTTGCACAGCCCTAACTACAACACTGAATAACCCTAACGGCCAAATTAACATTTTTGAGCGTTTTCGAGTGTTTAGACTCGGTGCATCGTCGGAGGTTAGTTCTTTCTCTTGTTTTCTGTCATGTTGATTGTATGGCTCAACGCCTCAACCATACTCAAAAAAATAGGAAAATTCTTATTTTTAAAAGTCAGACCCAAGTTCGAACCACGTCCAGATTTATACAGTTCTACACGGATTCGATCAATAAAATACGGCAAGTTTAAGTATAATATCATTATAATACAAAAATGTGACCCACCTAATTTATGGAAGAAATGCCATAAGCCCATATAGCCTACGGCCCTAACCCATACTTTTCCCTTCAATGATTTATGGACATGCCTTGCCCATTAGCTATACTAGTTTCACTTTCCCACACATTTACACACAAATAGTCATATCATCTTAACTTCAAATTCTCATTCATCTATACAAATATTGACTTCTCATTATGTTTCATTGATGATCACAACCCTCCAACTTGTATATTATTAATTGGAATGATAAGTGTCTCATTAAAATAGTGTAGAATTATTGGGTATGACAAAAAGCTAAATTAAATTAGTAAGGATGGACACCCTATCCAATTTTCTCATTATAAAATAGTGTAAAAAACAATCAATCACTAATGATATACGTGTTTGAAATTTTCGGAATCAGCGTTTAATTTTATAAAATTATAATTATTGATTTTGTGTTAAGTTTTTTTTTTTATTATGAAAAGTAAATTTATGTAAAAATTTGTAACATATATTTATAATTTGTGATAAAATTAGACTGAATTTTATTTTCACTGAGTTGGAAATTTTTGTCATGATAAAACAATATTTAAAAGAAGAAGGTAATTCGAGTAGGTAGAATACATCACAATATGAGATGATTTTGCTTAAGAAAACATTTAAAAAAAATGGTAATTTGCTGAAACAACTTACATGGTTGACTTTTTTTAACCCTAAAATAAGGAATGAAATCCTATTGAACCGTAGACCTACATCTTTTAAGAGAGTTTAGGCTACCGATTGAGCTAAAAGTTATGAATAAATACTATCATGTTAATATATATAGTCGACTCTTATATTTTTTGGCCTTATTTCAAAGGATGTTATGTACCTCTCTTCAGACCGGACCTGACCATGATATATTATAATTGCGTTGAAAAATATACACAAATTAATTACATCTAAGTTATAATTTTTTTTTTCTTTTCTTTTTTTACCATTTATTGTAAGATAAAACTCCATGTTCTTCTGTACCTAAGCTCATCTAACGTACATCATCTCCACGTCTTAGATCCGTTGTATAAAAATTAGTATGACATCAGAGTTTGGTTTATACAGGTCTCATTATCAAGTTTTTGTGTTGTGGTTAACTAATATACTATCCGTTTATGTTTGAGCTCAACCCATTTAGTTGAGCTAAGTCGGCCTTAAGACTTGTATCCAAATATTAGATTAGATTAACTACACTTAAGGAAAAGCTTTAAGGTGCGTAAATTGTCTCATATCGATTAGACTAAATTATTCGAGTCTCACATATACTCCGTAAATCTTACAACACCTATAGTCAATTATTGAGTCAAGTTTCGAAATATTTTTCTCGTTGATGTACGATAGAATATATATTTATTTAATGTATTTTTAAATTTTTTAATATAACGCGCAATCTCACCTAAAAAATCTCACTGAACCATTCTTGATGACGTACACGAATCCCATATCGTAGAAACTATATGTCGATCATTCTATGTTCTTTTGGTGCCAACTGTTACTGAATCCCATCATTTATGTCATTCAAAATTTACTATTATCAACTAATTATTAAGTTCCCATGATACATGTCACCATCTTTAGAGCATGCCACGTATTTCTGCACACACAATTTTTTTATTATATTAAAATAGTTTTAAATCAGAAAATGTGTTACAAACGCGCTTGGCAGGCTGCATCCCCTGCACGAGTGTACGTATAAATGCCATACACATTTATTTCTTCATGGTCTTACACTCTTACACACATGACACATCCATCATTTTTAATTAGTGTACAATTTGATTTATAAGTATGTTTGGTCGTAAATTCGAAAACTGAATGAAAATAAACCTAGTCAATACAATGGTCTTTAACGCATCTAGTCGCGTTTTATTATTAATTAAAAAGGGTTAAGTAGGGGGATAGCCGGATCCCTAACATCATGATTAATCCATTTTATAACACAATCGGGAGGCTCAAGCAATACATGATATCCAAGGGGAAGCTAAAAGCAAGGGAGGTAAGGAAGTCCACGACGTAATTTGCCTCACGGTATACATGTCGTAACTGGATAGTCCAGTTCCTTTTAATCAAGTCTTGGCATCTTAGTACCAGACTAGCTAACGGTGACTCCGGTGTATATCACTAATTAGGAGTCTGACTACTAATTGTGAATCTGTTTTCAATTCCACAACACGATACCTACACTCCCAAGCCAACGTGAGACCATGTAACACACACACCCCACAACTCCGCCATGGGACTGTACAAATCCCTATGTTAGTGATTAACCCCATTGTACTCGCCAACATTATTACTAATAGCTACAACCACCGTTGCAAAGCCACCGTCTTTAACCGCTCCGTTCGTGTTAATCTTCATGGTCCCTTCTTGAGGTCTAATCCACTTGATAATGATTTGAGTTCTCTCTTTGTTTTCATGCAGGTTGTTATGCTCTCTCCAACCCTTTATATATTCAGTAGCTATGAACTTGACGAAAGATTGTCTTTCTTCCCCAAACATCTCTCCTCTAAACACATTCGCATTACGCTACTTCCACGTCCACCATATACTAACTGCAAAAACATCACGCCACAAACAATAGTTATCAAAGGACTTATTAGAGCATATATTACCTTTGAGCTATGCAGGGAACTCGCAAGAGAAGAATCTTTAGTTGTTGTTGGTTCCTATTAGGCTCCTCCACATGTGCCTAGTTTCCGTGCAAATTTTTGAACAAATGGGCTTCCGGTTCCTGTGTTGTTTTGCAACAGTAGCAAACATCCGAGGTGGCAATTTGTCTTCGACATCTCTCAGTGTTGGTGAGGACTCCTCATTTCATGAGCTTCCACATAAATAAACGTATCTTCTTAGGGACAACATAAAGCAGTCCGTCGAGGGCAACTTATGTTGTAAAAGGCTCCACTTCCAACCGGTGTAGTCATCCCAGAAGAACCGGACATTATGTTGTCTAATATACTATTCAATCGGTGTAGTAGTCACATGACTTAGGGGAGAGTCGACCAACCAACGATATTCTTAGAAGTAGAATGTCTTCCCGTCTCCAAGGACCCAATTACATCCTTTATTGATCACCTCTCTCAAACCTTTTACGATACCTTTCCAAGCGTAGGAGGGGAAGAAGTGACTCTGTCTGCCAATTCTTAGATACTTCGAACGTAACACAAAAAATGAAAACCCATCATCGTCCATTAGGTACCTCCACCCTAACTTGGCTATGAAAGCAGGGTTCAAGTGTAAGAGCCTTAATCTTTAGGAGCTGAGCCAGGACCTAGCCACCCCTGCAAGTCCGGTGTTCCGCCGCCCCTGCGGCTCAGGGAGTCCGCTCCTGCGGTTTCCTGCGGCTGCAGCCGACATTGTTGACTCTTGACCGTGCTTTACTCTTCTCCTCCCCTATAACCACCTCCTTTGCTTCAGATGAAGGGTTTCCTTCATTCTCTAGCTGCCTCACGTTCTTCTTCTCTCCTTCCTTCTCCTTTGATCTTCCTCTTGTTTCTCCTTGGTTTGCAAGAGTATTTTGTGTGGTTTTGATGTTGATGATGATGTTGAGTGTTGATGATGTGCTGTGAGATCCAACTGAGGTGTTGGTGCTGATCTCTTCTTCTGTTTAGGATCACAGTTGTGGTAAGCTCTTCCTCTTTCTTCTTCTTTCTTTCTTTCGTCCTTCCTTTCTTCCTTTCCTTCTCTTTTAGCTTAGGATTCCACAAGTTGAATCTTGTGTTGGATCTCCTAGGCATGTATTGATGTCTATATGTATATATATGTATGTGTATGATTGCTGGATGATGAAGAAGTGAAGACAATTGAGTGAAAAATCAAAGAGAAGTCGGAAATCACCTTCTGCATTGCAAACCGCCCCTGCGTGGGAGTGCCGCCGCCCCTGCGCCACCAGTGTCACCGCCCCTGCGTGGGAGTGCCTCCGCCCCTGCGCCTCCAGCGCTTCGCCCTTGCGTCCTTCCTGTCACGCATGTGCGTCTTGTGCAGGACCTACCTAGAGTGGTATGGATCCTTTTCTTTCCTAGTATGAGTGGGTTAGTGGCATGCTAGGTGTGTGTATGAGGATAGGATGATGATGATTATGATATCGATATGTGCCGGTTATGGCTTTGAGGTTTATTAGGTTGTTGAGGTTTATAGGTTGGATATGATCCTTATGGATCCCTTGGGTCTAGGTGTGACCCCTTTGATTGATAGTAGATTTGATATCTCTTTATGCCTTGTTATTAGGTAGTGCTGTTCTCCAGATTGGAGTTGATCGTGGTTGAGGATATCTTGAGGTTGAGGTAAGTCCGTAGGACTTACTTAACTACCATCCTTATATCGGATGTTTGCATGGGTGGTGTTTGTTATATGCTTGATAACATGTGATGTTGATTATTACCGACCTATGGTTTATGTGACCGCCCATTGTAGTGGCCGTGATAACCTTTCCCTTTCATCCCGCCATGGAGTCTGGGAGGTTCTCTACAGTCAGGCCATATCTGGTATACGGGATGGACACTTCACCACTCCTTTAGGGTATACGGGAAGGTGTGCCGATACCACCCCAGCTAGCTATAGCACTCAGAGGCGGGGATTATATATTCCTCGTGTCACATATGTTCATATATATATATATATATATATATATATATATATATATATATATACGATTTGAGTGTTGGACTTTATAAAGATGATTAACCGGGTAAATGTGTGACAACATGATTATGTGTTTATGATTCCATGACATGTGTTTGTGCTTATGCATTATCTTATATATGAATGGTTAGCTAACGGTTATATACCGTGTTGTAGATGCTTTGCAGGTTAGGAGAACTGCAGAGTGATCCAGATGGGGTGATCCGCCGAGGGCTCCGTACACTAGGATTGTGCGTGGGATATGGGATGATTTTGTTATGTATGGATACATGTTTTGGTTTGTACTCAGCGGTGTTTTTGTATACCTTTTGATATATGTATTACCGTTTAATGTTTTGGTTTTAATCTATCTGTGCCTTGTTGTAAGATCCAATGAACTTGTTGTCAAGCTAGGGTCAGGATCCATTGTGAGATTCTAGCTCCAGTAGCGCCCCGAGTCCCGCGGATTCGGGGTGTTACATCAAGGCCTCCATGTTTTTCATCCCTAACCCTCCATCCTCCTTTGTTTTGCAAACTTCACTCCAAGCCACAGTGTGCGTTTACAAGATTATGCAGAAGAACCCCATAAAAATGATCGAAATATGCGTTCAATCTCTTCACACACGGATTTGGGGAGAATGAGAGAAGACACAATGTATATGGGCATCGAAGCAAGCACCGATTTGGGCAGGGTGAGTCTCCATGCGAAGCTCAGGTTATTCATCCTCCAACCACTAAGTCTACATTTAATCTTGTCAAGTAGGTAGAAAAAAGTGGCTTTAGAAACCCTACTTTGTAGTATCTTCATTCCTAAGTAATTTCGCATCTTAGACGTTTCTTCGAACCCGCTAATTTGAGAAATTCTCAACTTCACATCAGTCTACATATTCGGAGTCGTGAAAGTTTTCGACTTATCAAGGCTAACTCGAAGGCCTGACACGTTGCATAACTTGTTCAATATCTCATGGATTGTCTTCATCTGACAAGGGGATGCCTCTGCAAACAATGGTAAGTCGGCCGCAAAAAATAAGTGAGGTAGAAGGGGTCCCCAGGTAGATTGGTTTCCAAGCCATCTAGTCGATTGCCTCCTAATAAGATGATTGAGTCTTTCAACGTATATAACAAATAAGTAGGGAGACAAATGATCCCCTTGTTGAATACCTCTTTCCGGGGTGAACTGTTTTGCGAGTTCTCCATTCCAAAGAACATGCATCCGGGTAGTCAAGATGCATTCGCGGATCATAGTAGTCCAGGTGTTTGATGATTGTTGACGTGTGGAAAATTTTGATGATTGTTGACGTGTGGAAAATTTTGTGTTCCGATGACCCAACCTTATCCATTGATCTCAGGATTTTTGAAACCACAAGATCTCTTCTTGATCGAGGGTGATCTCTAATCATCTTATAAGTTGTGATTCCTCCTCCGCTAGTAGTGTAGAACTGCGGAGCCCGTGATTGTTTTGAATGCATGTAAGCTTATCCATTAGTTATTTATTTCTCTTTAAAATGTTTCGAAACACAAATCTATTCCAAGTTAGTAAAAGAAATTTGAGAGTAGAGAGCGAGCTCGTTACTTGGAGATTAGTAGCCCAACATTCTTGTACAGTAGGAATGAAATCGGCGTGAGACATCCATGTGGCTTCGAATCTAATGAGGGCATCATTTAGATTTGGTTGTAATCACCGGGTCTAGTCTGAGGAGGAGTGACACATGGTCAGATGAGAATCTCGCCAAATGCCGCACAAAAGCGTTCTCCGAAAAGACGTGTGCCTCTTGGTTCATGAGAATTCTGTCTAGACGCTTGAAAACACGCTGAGGCGGGGATCTTCCATTGTCCCAAGTGAAATCTGGGCCTGTGTATCCTAGATCGATGAATCCGTGCTTGCAAATAAGGCTTTCAAATATATCCGAGTTTGTGTGCAACTTTCCCAAGCCTCCACTCCTTCCGTAACTATAGATAATAAAGTTGAAATCTCCTACTATAATTAGGAGATCCTTCACCTGATCTAGTTCCTTGTCTAGGTCTTCCCCGAAAGTCTTACGTCGATGCGCTTTGGGTGAGCATACAGGACAATCAAGCTGAACCGTATGGATCCATGTTTGAGACTTTCATGGATGAAATCGTTGTTCATTGTTACCACATCAAGTTGTGCATTCTCAAGATATCAAAATAGCCAAATTCTTTCCTCAAATCCACGTGCTTCCACTCGCACAACCTAGTAAAATTCAATTTTTTTCAGATTTTTATCGCTTTATCTCCCAATATCCTTGGTTTAAAGATAGCTAAAACATCCACTTTATGTTGCTTGCAAATGTATTTTATGACACGTCGGAATCCACTCTTATAGGCACCGAAAACATTCTAGAATATAAAATTCACGCGTAAACTACAAATGAATAAGAGAACTAAGCATAGAGGGTGAAGCTTAGAACGTTTGACCTGAACTTTCATGTGAGGTGTCGGCATGAGTGAAGTCCTCACCCTCTAGCATGGTTATGTCCTTTTCTATGGTCTTCATGTCCGTTGCTCAAGTAATAGTCTCATTATCTACATGTTCATGCAAATCATCCCTAAATCCATGTACGTCATTGTTCACAATATTGATGTGTTGATCTATTCCAACAACATTCAACGTGGTACTTATGGGAGCTTGTGTGGCATCCTCATTCACGTATGTTCTTATTTGTATGGTGGAATTTGTGTCATTAAGTTGATCTTCATGACTAGTATTGCTGGGTTCCGATCTTGGTCTTTTCAAGTTGGTCATGCCATGATCCCATTCCCTATTTTCGCTTGGAGCCACTGTCAATTTCCTAGCCGGCAGCTTTACGAGCTAGAGCCCTGTTCCAGTTCGACTTGACCACCTTCTTGTTGGTATCTTATGATGATGAAGCTTGTATTTTCCCTTTACCATTTCCCTTCTCCTTGTTTTCTTCCGTGCTTACGAAAATGTTGTTTTTTAAGGACTCTTCAGTATCTGCCACTCCTTTGATTTTAACCATTTTTGATATTTGTGGCTCAATTGCGAGAGAGGGGTAGTCACGTCAGTTTCTCGCCAGACTCTAGAATTGGTTTGAGATATGGTATGCCTTTGGTTGAGATGTGCTTGACCGAGCCTTTCCTTTCCACCTGATCCTCCTTCCTAATTTGCAGGTTGTATTTTCCTATACTGTTTTCGAGAGTTACCCGTTTGGGAAGGTGTGCGATCCTTAATTTCCTTTCTAAGCAAATTTGGTTCTCCGCGAGCTGGTCAAAATCCATGGGCCATAACCCTCTCCGGCGCCGGTCTTTTGACTATCAGGATTTTCTTTCGGCGATGGAAATGGTTGTTCCGGGGCCCTATTCCGATGAGGACTTGCTTCTTCACTGTGGTCGTTATGAGAGTGAGTTCTAGGAATTTTAACAAATGTGCAGTATGGAGCAAGATGACCAAACTACCACATCGGAACAAATTGTCTCGAAACCCTCATACTCAATGGAACATTTGATGACTTCAATGATAACAACCTTCTTAAGCGGGCCATTAAGGTCCACCTCTACACAGATACGGGCGAATTTTCCTCTATTGGTATATAGCGTCTTGGGATCGATAACGATGGGTTTACCAATACCCACCGCCATATTCCAAAGCACTGCTTGTTCTTAGAACTGCATTGGTTCATTCGATAATAAGATCCATACTGAAGATGAGGAGATGTCACAAGAAGGCCGGAAATCTGGCGTCCATCTCTTCATAACCACACATCTTTTGAATACACTCCAAGGACCTCCGGTTAGGACTGTCATCGTTTCGTTTTCATTATCGAAACAAACCATAAAGAACTCATTGGACTGGTCTATGATTTGTATTCTGTTTCCATACTTTCATATGGCTCTCAATTTTCTTTCCATGACGGGAAAGGCTATCAGGAATCTTGCAACCTTGATGACCAGAGATTCGGCCCAAACTTGTACTAGTGGTGAAGCAACTTCTTTGTCAAATGAAACCACAAGATCCCCATCTTCTTCTTCAGGGAAATAAGCATTGATGTTTCCATTAATAAAATCACTATCCAGAACGGTACAAAGTTGTCCCGTGCCTCCTCCACAAAGGCGACCTCTTTCTACGAGGGCTTAGTGGTTGTGGGATTTGGCGGTTTGGGATTCTCTACTGGTGTAGGTGAGGGGACAGTGGTGACTAAACATACAATATTTGGACTGCCAGTGGCAAGGAGGGGTTAGTGTTTCAGAGACTGGAGTTTCAGGGGGAGGGGTTTGTGTTGTCACCGACAAGTTTTCCGTAATCATTGTCATGAGAGTGGGCGTATTGCACATACGTATTTTTGATCATATACCCTAACTAGTTTAATTACCCGTGCCAAGATACGGATATAATCTTAAAATTTAATAGGTATTTTTTTTTTGTTGATAATCATATAATGTAAAACTAACTTAATGTTGATAACTATTACGAATGTAAAGTGAAATAAATAATTTATAAAGGAAAATAAAATTTACTTTTAAAATTGAAATATAAATGTTAAATAAATAGCATTTATACAAAATTCAATTTAAAATTTATCTTAGATATTTTTAAAATGTCATTGTTAAAGAACAAAGAAGATGTAACATTATATATTTATATGTTAAGGTTAGAGTATGATATAATCTAATAATTTTGTAAATAAAGGTGAAAATATTTTTCAAATAATATTTGATAATGATATATATATCTTAAATAAAGTCAAAGGTTGTGGTAAAGTTATAAATGAAACAATATAGATATATTGCCTACATTAATGATTTGTATGTGTTAATTAATTAGTAAAATTATAAAATTAAAGATGCATGAGAAAATGACATGTGAAACGAAGTTAATAAGAAGATGACACGTAAAAAAATTTACTTTGAATTTAATAGTGGTATATAGTTGTTATTTTATCAATAGAGTAATTGACCAACTACAAAGTGCAGTTTTTTTGGTAAACACCCAAATGGAAAGTTGTCGTATAAATAACTTTTATAAGTCATGGGTTAGATTATATAACGGAAAGACTAAGTGCACGGCGATAAAATTCACAAATGTACGACGTTTACGGGAACTGTAGCCGCCACGTTTCGAAAACCATAATTGTGAAAAAAATATTAACGGTCACGGTTTCCGGAACCGTAGCGGCTACGGTTCTCGAAACCGTGACAAATTTACTTCATAAATTTTACTAATGTAGGAGGGGAAAAAAATTTTAAAATCTGACGGTCACGAATCCCGTGACTGTGTCAGAATTTTTTTTTTTATAAACATTTCTACCACGGTCACGGTTTCCAGAAATCATAAACGTCGTGCATTTGTGAATTCTTCCGCCGTGCCTTTAAAATCGTCCTTATATAATTACATTAATTATGAAAATATTATAAGCAACCAACCCAGTCTTGCGGTTGTTCTTATAGTCAAAAGTCAGGTAAAATGAAGCCACAACTTTAAATACGAAACTGGAAACCAATGGTTGAGCTTTTAAAAATTCACTATAACTTGTATGTGTCAATATAACTCACATGGACGCTATATGCGTAACTTTTGGGACAAAATTTTTAGATTGGTGCAATAACTTGGAGAACGGATATATGAACAGTATAGAAAAAGTATGAATGGTTAATTAGTAAAATATGAACTAAATGTTTTAATTTTTTACAAATGAACCTAACTTTTATTTTAAAAATAAATAATGATTAGGTAAACTCTACAATAATTAAAATTCAATACAGATATTTAAACGTAAAAATATATTTTAAATGATACTTTGTAATAGTGTCATTGAGATCTAGATGACGAAAAATATTTTAGATTACCTTTTTTTTCATTTTATTGAAACAACTATAAGTTATTGTTGAATATATTTTTCTTTAATGATTTTCTTCCCACTTAATGAATATATTTTCTAAAGAATGTAAAATGATTAGGTTGACCCATTTTCTAGAGATAGTCTAAACGTTTAACAATACAATTGATTTATGTAAAGACATGCATAATTTTAGTATGAGATTCGTCAAATAAACGAAATAATTCGGAGTGTCTTAATGATACAGAAATTGAGACCTCGATTTAGATCTTTTCTTTATATTTGCAATATAATAGGCTCCTATAAGTAAGTTTTAGAACAAAATCTTCTCTATTCAGTACCAAATTATTTATGTTCTTAAAAGTCAGTATGGAAACTGTGTCTTCACATAAACATTGTAATTCAAAATTTAAACCTACTTTATTCGTAATATTTTAAATTAAATTATGAATTAATATAATGTACAGATTTGTGTATAATCAATTAATATAAATATATTAATACCATAGTTACAACGTATTTTATATCCTAGAAACTTGACCGGACCGACCTCAAGAGAATCGGTGCACGTGATCCCCTGTCTGTATATATAGACTCCACTTCATTCATTTCCCTTTACTTTACCCGCTCTCTTCTTCCCCTCCAAGAAAATATTTTCCCAAATCTGCTTTCATGGAGGTTCGCCGGCGATCAGCACCGACGGAGGAATCCGGCGAAACTCTCCGCCGACTCGATGCGGATTGTGGGAAGAGGAAGATGCGACGGCGAATTTCTCAATCAGCACAAGCCTCTGATGCTCTCCCTCTCCCTGTACATCTTACGAATGCAGTGTTTATGCTGATCTTCTTCGCCGTGGCTTATTTTCTACTAATTCGATGGAGGGAGAAGATTCGGAGTTCAACTCCTCTTCGTCTCGTGTCGTTATCCGAGCTCACTGCGCTCGTCGCTCTATTTGCTTCCCTTATTTACATGATCGGATTCTTCGGAATTGGAATCGTTCAATCCGTCGTTTCTAGCTCTACTCGGAGTTCTTCCGATGATGAGTTGGAGAAGAAAATTGACACTCCAGTTGACCGGGTCAGTGTCGAAGAAGCTCCAATCGCACCTTGCATTGCGATTTTCTCCGATGTAGACGAGGACATAGTGAGATCGGTGTTGAACGGGACGATTCCATCGTATTCACTCGAATCGAGGCTCGGTGACTGCCGGAGAGCAGCTGCGATAAGGCGAGAGGCGCTTCAGAGATCGACAGGTAAGTCACTTGAAGGTTTACCTCTCGAAGGTTTCGATTACCAGTCGATTTTGGGGCAGTGTTGCGAGATGCCGGTTGGATACGTCCAGATTCCAGTGGGAATCGCTGGACCTCTTCTTCTCGACGGGAAGGAGTTCTCTATTCCGATGGCGACTACGGAGGGGGTTCTAGTGGCGAGCACTAACAGGGGATGTAAGGCAATCTTCCTCTGTGGTGGCGCCACTAGTGTGCTGTTGAAGGATGGGATGACGAGGGCTCCAGTTGTTCGTTTGGGGTCGGCGAAACGAGCGGCACAGCTAAAGTTTTTTCTTGAGGATCCGGAAAACTTTGAAACAATAGCTGTCACTTTCAACAGGTTTGCTTTTCACTGTTTTTTTAGTGCTCTTTGGAGTTTACTAGTTTCTTCCCGTTTAATTTTTGTTTCTCGTTCATAACTTAATACTATCTGTTTATTGTTAGCATTCAGCTAAGTAGTACTAAAATCTGCATCTAATTACTGTAGCTATTAGCTGTACTTTCTTCTCGAATTTTTTTATTCTTAAACTCGCGGGATTAAATGGAACATAATTATAGCATATAAACCGATCTATCCCATTTCATGCCACTGACCAGAATGGAACCCTACCCTTGTGTGTGCGGGTCACAACAGGCTGGTTATACTTTCTAGTTTTGGCCATTGAGCCATGACCAGGGACCCAATTACGCATTATCTAGAGCGTTTGGTGTGAAGTATAAAGTATGGGGTCTGGTTCCAGTTGTTTCTTGTCAAGAGAATATTTTGTAGGTGACCTAATTCTAGTTTCAATTATTGAGCAAAAAGAAGCGGCATTATGATTTATGAGTTTCAGTTAGTGGTGGGTGATTGATACGTTTTTAGTATCCCAGCTTTCAGCTTTGATCAACGAACAACTTATATGGTTTAAAAACGTATGCAGATCAAGCAGATTCGGTAGGCTGCAAAGTGTTAAATGTGCAATAGCAGGGAGGAACTTGTACATTAGGTTTTGCTGCAGCACTGGCGATGCAATGGGGATGAACATGGTATCTAAGGGCGTTCAAAATGTTCTCAATTTCCTTCAGACTGATTTCCCGGATATGGATATCATCGGAGTCTCCGGTGATTCACTAGTTTTATCATTCAACTACTCCACCCATTAATTTGCAATCATGTTATTTAAAGTAAAATGCTCATCCTTGTTTAATCAGGAAACTACTGCTCGGACAAAAAGCCAGCAGCCGTAAACTGGATTGAAGGTAGGGGAAAGTCGGTGGTTTGTGAAGCTATTATAAACGAAAGCGTTGTACAAAAGGTGTTGAAGACGAGCATTGAAGCTTTAGTAGAGCTCAACACTCTCAAGAACCTTGCAGGTTCAGCACTCGCGGGTTCCCTTGGCGGTTTTAATGCTCATGCTAGCAACATTGTCACTGCTATCTACATAGCCACAGGTCAAGACCCGGCACAAAATGTGGAGAGCTCTCAATGCATCACTATGATGGAAGCTATCAATGGTGGCAAGGACCTCCATATCTCTGTCACCATGCCTTCTATTGAGGTAACCATGTGATCCAACATTAGCTTTGGATGCTTTTGTTTTTTATAATGAAACATGAGAGGAATCATCATATGAATATTCAGAACTTCTCTTGGGCAGAAAAAAGATTCCAATCTGTAATGTCCTTTAGTACTTAAACTAATTCTTTTCCAAATGAGAATTTTTTATTCATTGACACAGGTGGGCACTATTGGAGGAGGAACACAACTTGCATCTCAATCAGCATGCTTAAACCTGCTAGGAATCAAAGGCGCAAACAGCGAATCCCCAGGAGCGAACTCAAGACTCTTGGCTACCATAGTAGCGGGATCAGTACTCGCAGGGGAACTCTCTCTAATGTCTGCTATAGCAGCTGGACAGTTAGTTCAAAGCCACATGAAATACAACAGATCAAGCAGAGACTTATCCAAGACATCCTCATCCTGAGTTTGCGCTTTTCGTCGAGAACGTGGCTGAACTAGAGGTCATAAAACTAGATTGATAGATGAAATCATCTAATCTCCATCAGTACTACTAGCTACTTGTTGTAGGTAGAAGATTGTGAAATTGTGTAGAGCATGTGCAATGTGTTTGGTTTTTTTAGTGTAAGTTGTTGATCCTACATCAAAGGGAATGCTAGTGGGGGGGCTTCAATAACTTCATTTGTTTTGGAGGTGCTCTACTAGTTCTGCATGTGTAGAGTGATCCCAAGTGTATGGGTTTTCGGTTATTCACTCATATGATGTGACTGCTTTTTTGTGTGATTCCATGTGTAGAGTGATGAATGATCCAAGTGTAAGGCTCTGCATGTGTAGGGTGATAACAAGTGTAAGGAGTCATTTAGCTTCCGAAAGTAATAAACATTAGCTTATAAATGATTAAAAGGGTATAATTTTGAACTTGCAAATGAGATTGCTATTTACCCAAATAACGAACTCAATGCAATTACATGTTGGAGCAACATTTTCATCTTTTAACGTACTATGTGAGGCGCAACGGGTATGCGACTCGCATTGCCTCTTCGCCCCGTCAACAAGGGCTTTCTTTCTCCTTGTTTCAAATTTGGGACGAGTGACCACAATTAGGCTCGTATTTGTAGAATTTGGGTTTCGGGAACACTCGTACTGCACCTCCGGTTTGCACCCACGATGTCCCCGCAACCCGTTCTAGCAACCTTCCTACAATGGCTGATTGAACGTAATTCATTTGGGTAAATAACATCTATCAAAAAATTTATTGCTTACAGAAATTGGACTCCAAAAAATGATTTATTACGTAACTATTTTAATTTTGTGTATGATGTCTCCTCGCTCAAAGCAGTTAAGTCATGTATATAGTCTGCATCCCCGGTTTCGTTCAGGCACAATAATACTCTAAATAATGGGCTTGTGTTTGTGGGCTCGGACTACTATGTGGTCCGAAATGAGCAAATATTGGCAACTAATAAATATAAGTATAACACAAATTTTGAAATGATAATATACAAACATACTCCAACTATAGAAAATTAAATTGTCCATATTCGAGAACAAAGTAGGTATTTGGTAATTTTGTATCTTTTTGAGTAAACTTTAGTATATATATTTAATATTTATTGTTTTGTGTGTGGAAATTTATAGTTTAAATAGTTAAATTCTTATAGTACATCATCTACCAAGCCACGTACTACCCAATATCAAATTTAGAATTCAGTATATAATTTTCATCAGTTTTTATGGAATTTTATAGTTTTTTAAAAATTGATTTCTTTTAAGGGATATTGTTTTATGAAATTATTTAGCTAATAATGTACTTTTCTTATTGGATACCAAGTGTGCACTTTTTTAATGTGTGTTGATAGACATACAAGCGGAAATTGCTAATTGTAACCGTAGCTATGCACTTCGCGTGCGTAGTTTCGGTTTTTCACTTCGAATTCTAACTATGCGTTTGGTGTGCATAGTTGGAGCCGATGTGAAGCCGGAACGAGCCGATAAACTACGCTATTAGGAAGCGTAATCGGAATTTATTAAAAAAGAAAAGAAAAAGAAACTATTACTACGCACGCCAAATGCATAGTAGTTGATTTTAAAAAAAAACTATTATGACTACGCTTACCACAAGCGTAGTTGTTTCAACGGTGATATTTTCAAAATCGCTACGACTACGCTAGCCATATACCGTTCAAAAAGGTCATATTTGTAACAGTAACAACTTGTTTTCCCTATATATACATAGTTATCGTTTTTAGATGAATTGTATCAAATTCTACCAAAACTAAGAGGAGGAGAAGAAGAATGTCATCTAATGAAGCCGGCGGTATTTCTTCCGACGATAAATTGCAACCCCTAATGAGGTATGTTTTGTCGTATTAATAAGTTTTTAGTATTTACAAGTTTTTAATAAATAAATTGTAGGTTAACATGCGAGATATATATCGATGTAATTACAAGTTTTTAATATATATTGTGGCTTATTAATGCAATGGAAAATCAACCTGAAAAAGATGAACTAGTTTATTAGGATGTGTTTGGAGTTGAAATTTTTTTCCCGGATAAAGATTCTCTAGTTGATTGGGTTCGTGAGGAAGGTAGAAAACATTATATGGTGATGATCATATTTAAATCATACAAGCCGAGTGATCATCAATATGGGAAGGTTGTATTGTGTGTGAGAAATTTGGGAGGCGGAAGAGTGTGAAGATGGATGATGTTGACCCTTCGAATAGATGTAGATCAAAGTCTAAGAAATGGGATTGTAAATTTAAGATAGTGGGGGATGAAGTACAACAGAGCAATGGAGTGGTGTCGACTAAGTGGAAGATTACCGTGGTTCATGGTAGTCGTAACCACGATATTCTACCATCACTAGAAGACCATTCATTTTCGAGTCGGCTTACGAGCGAACAAATGCAGAAGGCGAGATCTTGTTCCGCTTCTGGCGTTAAACCGGTGGAAATTTTGGATATGCTTCGAAAGGAATATCCATCAAATGTCACATCTACACAACAAATCTACAACGCTCGATATAAATTGAAGATCGAAGATAGAAGCGGGCAGCCGATAACACAACAAACATTACATTTGTGGGTGAGCGCAATTATTACACGGATTATAGGACTCCTTCTGGAAAAAACATAATTAATGATCTTATCTTGAGTCACCATATGTCAAAACATTGGTTAAGCATGTTTCCGTTTGTCCTCGTGATGGACACAACATACAAGACAAACCGGTTAGTATCTTATTGCCCTTTCTTTAATGTTCATGTGTATAATTAATTTTTTAATCTGATTCATATTTTTATATGATATTAGGTACGAAATGCCGTTGTTGGAGGTGGTTGGATTAACTAGCACGGAAAAAACCTTTTCCGTCGCATTTGTATTCATGTCAAGGGAAACTACGGATCACTAGGAGTGGGCATTGGAGTGTGTTAAGATAATATGCGGGAATCGGATACCAGACGTGATTACGACGGACCGGGAACTTGCCCTTATCAACGTCATCGGAAAGGTCTTCCCCAATGCGAAACATATAGTTTGCAACGTTTACTTGATACGAAACATCGAAGAAAATAGATGGCACAAGACACGCTCAGTTGCACAACAAAATAAGTTTAAACAAGATGTATGGGTTTGTTCTCTTCACACTCTAGCACAACTTATGAGGAGAGGCTTCACAAGATGAAAGTGAAATGGGGTGATAAGTGGAACGTAATGACCTATCTTGAGAATACTTGATTGACAATGTTCAAGAAATGTCTTGTTCGAGCATGAACGGATAGATATCATTACTTTGGAACAAGGGCGACAAATAGGAAACATAATTCTCTCGTGACTTGTATTTATTATTTTTATTTGTATTATTAAAACTTTTATCGTGTATTATATTTTTTGTATGGTTTAGAGTGCACACGCATTGTTAAAGAATATTTTGATGTCATCACAAAGTGGATTTGACAATGTTGTTCAAAACATTAACTTGATGCTTGATGATCAAAATCATAAAATCATCATTTCTTTGGAGAAGACACGTGACTTTCACATTTTAGAGGTAAAAGATAATCCGATGTTTGTCATGGTCTTATACAAGATAGCCAACACATGCATGGAATACCTCATTCAGAATCACAAAAAAACATTGGACGGGCAACACGATTCTTAATGTCACGATTGGTATTTGAGATACACTTATGAAATCCCTTGTGTGCACGAGTTTGCAAATTTCATCCAAACTGGTAGGCCGATTACTTTGCAAGAGATGCATAGATTTTGGAGGCAAATAAAGTGGGACCGAGTGAATGTTGAAGAAGATGAAGGATTCCAACCAACACCTATTTCTCTAGGTATGCATATTTCTCTTGTGTGTTATATTTATTGTTTTCATTACTTGCAAATCGATACTATAGGGAAGAAGAACAGAAACTCGAGACGGATGTAATAGCCCGGATTTTTGGATTATCAGTAGTTGTTTATTTTCCGAGTTGTAGGTTTCCGGGTGAATTAGAGAGAAATGAATTAATTCGGAATTTAGTCGCTATAAATCTAACGGATATCCGATACAATTTGTAGGGAATTTCTAGTAATATATTTTATTTAGAACTTTGAGGATTTATCGATATTCAATTGGTTGAAGGAAATATCAAGATTTGGTCAACTCGTAAAATTCCTAAGAGTGTAAATAAAAACCCAATCCACAAAACTCGTATCCCGATTCACGATACATTACTTTTCATCATCTTCTTTAAACCCTAGCCTCCTCTACTCCTCTCCCTTCCCGGATTTCCATTCTTCATCGGAAACTGATTACAAGCTTACCACCACCGGACCCACCGTCGAGCTCGCCGGAGACGAAGACTAAAGCCTCTGTCCTCGCAAAATGAACCACCACCTGAATTTGGGTATAATTACAAAACTGAACCTATACTTTATATTTACAGTTTTGACCCATATTTCTAGAATTTACAATATGTCCTTGACTGGATAATTACAGAAAATGGCCCAACTTTATATTTACAATTTATGACCCATACTTTCTAATGTTGCAAAAAATGCCTAGAACTGAAGTTACTTAAAGTAGCCCAAGTATTTTTTAGGAATTGACCCATATTTATAAGATTGTGAATTTAGTAGCTTAGTTGGTTTGGAGACTAACTTGTATAAGTGGAGTAATTAAGTGATTGAGATATTTATATTCTTGGATTTCTTAGTAATTAATTAGGGATAGAAATCTATTTTGGGCATAGGAAATTATCGAAAATGTCTACGGATGGATTTTAAGGTTGAGAGGCATCATAGCCTAACTTTGGAGTCAATTTAGGTTTGAATGGATTATCCTTTACGGTTGGATTTTTGATATGTTGTAGATCGTAATGTGTAGGTTAGTTTGTTAAAATTTGAGAGAGATCCAACGGGTTAGATGTAGAGTTATGAGTTTGCAAAGATGGTACAGAACTCATTTTTAGAAGAGTTAGAGAATTTTGGCTAAGTGTTGGAATAGTGACATGTAAACAACTTTGGATTTTTGTGTGAATCTTATGGATAAGTGTTTTTAGATTTTGATAATAGTACGTTTAAGGATTTTCTTGGAATTTTTGGGATTTAGTAGGAGATATTTATCTTAGGTCAAATTAGGGTACTTGATTGATTTCCGAAAGAAGTTTAGTTAAGGTTTTTACTTAGTATGTAATTTGAGTAAAACCTCAAACACTATATGGATCTTTTAGGGTTGTGAGATGTTGTGGGATAATAGTGAGGGCCCTAGACCCATTTTGGATCTTTTTTGAAATTTTAGGAAAAGTAGGGGCATTTTGATAATTTCCTTAGGATTATTCTTCCTTCTTTATGAAAACTTCCTTGCTAAGTCAAGGAACCTTCTAGAAGTTTCCTAGATGATATAACATGTTGTTAAGACATTTTTCTGCGTGATCAGGTATTGGATACGTATGCACGTATAGACGATAACGGGTAATGGCCCATCGTCTAGACGATAACGGGTAATGGCCGATTGTCGATTAGTTCAGGTAACTTTTACGGACTTACTTAGCTAGCTATCTATTATGAGCGTGTGTTAAAATAGTGGTGCATGTTGTGTGCTTTATAATTATAACTTGAGTAGGATGACCTTACCTTGTGAGTAGCTCAAGTGTATGAAAACGTGTCGTATCCCAACGCTGATAGGTGACTAAGAGACTCTCTATGACCAGTCCACACGGTAGACGGGGATATGCATGGGCTCTAGTCCGCTTGTTAAACTAGGACAAAAGTGAAGGTCGGGAGACCTTCGTGCCACACAATAAGTTGAACAAATAGAATTGAATCACCTAATTGAAGATAATAATATGGTTTTAGTGTGATCATGTTGATTATTTAATTTCTGCATTGTGTGTGTTTGTGCTATATAACACTATCTGATATTAAGAATTGGTAGCTAATGGTTTCTACCGTCGTTGATAGACCTTGTAGGGTAGGTAGCTGATGAGGGATCCGGAGAGAGTTGGTAAGCCGGATTTCGGTATATGATAGTTTGGGATGTTGGGTTTCATTTGGTGACGGACTCATTCTCTTTTCTTTGGATTTTGTCACGTACACGGCCGAATATTGTTTCCCTCATTATGTCATTTCACTTATTGAAAGCTTTTTATTCGGATTTTTTTATTTATGCCGTGTTGTAAGATTCGGTGAAATTGTTCTCAAGCTAGGATAGAGACCCATTGTGAGGTCTTTGCCTGTGACATTCCGAGTTCCTAAAATTCGGGGTGTTACAAAAATAACAAAACAAACAGTTTGAACTAATTGAACAAAAATATGAATCATTAGAACAAATAATGTGAACTAAGAGTCGAAAGGGGGGAACTGGAATTTTAAAAAAATTAAAATTTTATACTATTAAATTAAAAAATGTTTGAACGAAAAACGGAGGAAGTGTTAGAAAAATAAGAACAAACCGTTTGAACTAATTGAACAAAAAATATGAACCATTAGAACAAACAATTTGAACGAATTGAACTAAACTTGTGAACTGATATAATAACTGTTATTTCTCATGAAAATTTTACAAAAATATCATTTCTTCCCCTTTAAAAAAAGATTTTTATAAGGAAAAAAATGCCGTTAGAAATTCCTAAATTATAAATTGTTTCCGCACTCCCCAAAATTCATTAATTGACGTGGATAAATTTAGATAATTTGATCAAACAAAGCAACGGTTCAAATCACTCCGTACCGTCATACCGGTGTTAATAATTCGCAGTCTTTTCGTAGACATCTGATAAAATTAAAACGATACAAAGAAGATTAGCATGTCTGATGCGCGAGATATTAATAATTCGCACTTGAACCGAAACCTTTGTTTTAAACAACCTTACAATTTTGAAAGCAAAAATATATAAGTTGCTTTGATGATAGTCTTTAGTTATATTCTTTTTATAAGAACATGTAAAGTTATTAACTCTATAATTTTATATACAAATTAAAATATAAAGAAGACAATAAAACAAAGTATGTTGTGAGCTTTCAAATTTATAATGTATTGTAAATGTATGCATAAGTGTTGAAGATAATCAGTTCCCACATCGAACGATTGAAACTTCTCAGCCTAATATATAAGGTTGGTGGACTACTTCTCCTATTAGGAATTAGTTTTAGGATGGAACCTCATCGGGTTTATGTGCTGGGCTTGGGCCTAACGCGCATGTGCGCTCGTATGCACACGACCCCGCTCTACCCGGTCCGTCACTCGTAATCCTAACTTGTGGGCAAGTGCAACTCGGTCTATATCCTCTAGTTGCACTTGCGGGGCGTGTTGGAGATAATCAGTTCCCACATCAAAAGATTGGGACTTCCCGGCCTAGTATATAAGGTCGGTGGGCTACTCCACTTGCGGGGGCGTATTGGAGATAATCAGTTCCCACATTGAAAGATTGGGACTTTCCAGCCTAGTATATAAGGTCGGTGGGCTACTCCTCCTGTTTTAGGATGGAACTTCATCGGGTTTATTTATTGGGCTTGGATGTGCGCTCATATGCACACGATCCCTGCTCTACCCGGTCCGTCTGTATCGGACTTCGACAATAAGATTTAAAGGGAAGAAGGGTAAAATAAGAATATAATTTAAAGTTTTTACCACTGTAATTTGCCTTTGGATCTGTCGACAAGGATGTCCCACGGGTTGAATATTGCTCTCCAAATGTTCCAACTATTCAAAAGAAATTAGGTATGTACCCTCTAATTAACCCCACATATATATAACTAATTAAATGTCGTAAATTATTTCAAAAAACAAAATAAAGACTTTTGGATATGGGACCAGGTTAAATTAATTATTTCATATATATATAAGATTGTGAATAAGTTAGCTGAAGGTTTAAAAATCATTAAAAACTAGTTGAAAGATTTTGTATCATTAAAAACTATAAATAATTTCTAAAAACATATAAAAAGTATTTTAAAATTTCTAAAACTGTGTCTAAAACCATTATTTGTACATGATGAAAAGGCTAGTGATAATTTATAATACACTTTATAGTTAATTATTTTCATACATACAAAAAAAAAGTATTGAAATATATTATTAACATTGCAAGGAAAGAGAGGGGGGGGGGGGGGGGAGGGGGGGGGGGGGCTTTAATAAAATAAGAAGGCCCTTTTCTCCGCTAATTAAGAGCTTTATTGGGTTAGTCAACTAATGTGACTGTGTTAGGTGACCTTCCTCTTCACAAAAATTAAAACGAGTTACTTACTTTTGTGTATTTTTATCACCAACTTACTTCATCATATTCTCCTTTCCACACACCTTAAGAGAGAGTGGCGTTATTTTTATGGCATTTAAAAGCATTTCAGTCCACACAACTTAATTATCTAGCTAAGTAGCTAACTTGTTGTTAATCAAACCTAATACAAGTATGATAAATGCAAGAGAATAGCTTGCCCTACTTGATAAAATTAAAAGTTTATAAAGGCAAATATTGTAATCTATTCACAAAGAAAAACAAAACTTTAATTAAAGTATAGAGATATATAGGTATTACACGATAACTCGAATCTAGAGATATCTAGATCCTACACGATTTCTAGGTATTAAATAAAACAAATGATTATAAATCGAATCTAGAAATATCTAGATATTACACTTATTTTTCCCGTATCGATTTGTATACAAATCTAACGATGTGGCTTTGAAATGTCCAAAATCGGAGATTTTAAAACTTGTCATTTTCCGCTTATTTTGTAAGTGAACGATTTCGAATTTGAACACTTAACTCGGCTACATTGTTATTCTAGTGAAAGGTTTTGTTTACTCTCAACTCGATATAACCACCCAATTAGTGCACATTGTGTACCCTAATACAATTTCTTAGTTGGCTAGTAGTGTGTAAAATATGACTACTTTTACATCTTTAAACTATTTTTCATTGAAAACTTACATACCTAAAGAGTAAATAATGTGAGGAAACAAATTGTTTTCCAATGACAATGCAAACAAAGTTAAAACCACTACCATATTTACCCTTAATCATTGATTAACCTAAATAATATTTACATCCTTCGATAAATTTTCATTAAAATATTTTATTTTATTTTTTTAACCAAATGGGATGTCTTTTTTACCCATTGTTTAATCACCGTAGATAGATCACTCATGCTCAAAACATGATTACACAACCCTACCAATCAATTCCATTAATTTGATAATTAAGATCTAATTATAGGAGGTATCAACCACTTAGATTTATTGTAAAAGTCAATAATCACAATTAAACAACTCAAATAATCCAAAACACAAATCATTTTCCTAAACTTATCTCAACAATAGTTAATTACGCTAGCCTCACCAAAAAAATACTTAATTATGCTAGACCAAAACCCAATAAAATTCAAAAAAAAGAAAACCCAAAATCAACACCAATCCAATCGTAAAATTTCCAAAATTTGAAACACAAAATTAAAAAAAAACGCAACATTTGTATACAAACTAACAAATTTTATAAGAAATATCTACAAATTAGCGGTTCACAGTTTCAAAATAAACAACTAAACCGAACCGGGAAAATATTGAAATGACTAGCTTGCTAGACCGGAAGGATGATCAACAGAAATGTCAAGGGAAGACGCACCAGAAGACCGCTTAATGAACTCCAAGCAATCGGCTATGGCTTCCGTGTAGAAAGAGTTTGTTCTTCCTAAAGACTTCATCCTACAATACTCGGCTGACTCGCATCTTCCCTTCAAGCTCGCCTTGTTCAACTCTCTATTCTTTTTCGAAAAACATAACTCAGAAGAAGTTGAAGAAGAAGAAGAAGACGACGAGGTGACTCTTGAGAAGAATCGCTTCTTTAAAAACCCAAAAAATCGTATAAATGGAAATCTCAATCTTCGGATTGAGAATCTTCTTAGATTAAGTCGGAATCCCGTACATGGTCTTCCTGCCACGATCCTCTTGTATTTAACACCATTGTTGCTTGTGTTATAACTATGACTCATCTCTTTGTAGATACGATCTTGATTTCGAATTCGAATTCGAGAAGATGTTTGCTAAGAGGGTTTTATATAGATGTGAAGAGAAGAGAAGGGTTTTTTGAAGATTATTTTTTTGGTCTGGTTGGTGACTGAGTTTCGTGTGAGATGGCTAGCTAGGATTCTCTTCTTATACTAACAATTATATGAAATAATAATATGAAAAGGGTTTAACTTTAACGTGTAATTTTAAATAATTATTTATTTATGTTTATGAACATAATGGTCAAAAATACGAGTTTGAATAAAAAAGTGAAGGGTGTTTCCTCTCTTTTTCCGTACTTGCTTAGGTGTTTGATCATGAGTTCATTTACGTATGAACTATTTTTCGGCCGGTTAGTGTTTCTATACTTAGATTTTTTTTATAATTATGCTTATAAATAGTAAATATAACCATTTTCTTGGCTTTTTATAATATCTGTTAATTCAAACTTTTTTTTTTTACATATATGTATTTTATTTACAATATTATATATTTTAAACTTTATAATATTTGAACGTTTTTTTGTATTACATCAAACATGTACAAGTCAAAAATATACATAAACAAATAATAGAACATATAAAAAATAATCATGTATCAATTTTGATCGAATTGAATATAAATTTGAACTAATAAAGTAATGTTTATATAATTTTTTAAATGTACACCTTAATGCAAATAACTTAAATTAATTGGAAAAAAGTTAAACTAAAAAGTACTCGTCATAATTTTTCTATTTTTTTTACATGTGACATTTCCAAAAAAAAAACTACTCTTTTGGCTGAACCAATGTTATAAAATAATATCTAAATTTAATAAAAATAAAATTGATAGTGGCAGAACTGTGTGCCATATATATTTTATTTACAATTTAGTTAATGACCGAGTTGACTTGAGTTAAAGAGTAAAGAGTTGTTTCCGAGTTGCGTGCTAATGTCGAGGAAACGCGTGTGAATCAAATGAGCTGGTTGCCCTATGATCAGTGACTCGGATTATAATTAATTATAAATTAAATTTGATATTAATTAAATTAGAGGAAGAAAACAAAGGAAGCAGCTTGGAAAATTGTGGGAGAATTATAAAAAGAATTGTTTGGTTTTCTTGGTTTGCTGACTTGATTTCTTTTGGATGGTATGATATGGGTGGGTTGTGTCTATGTTTGTTTACTTACAAGTTACAATCAGGATATTTTTATATTTTATGTTTATGAATTAAAGTGATCATTAATTTGAGGAAATACGATCTGTACATGTTTGGAATATGTTTAATTTTGATTAATTAGTTAATATTATTTATTGATTAATGGTGGGTTAGTAGATCAAAGCCTTGAAAATTGGAAGACAAAAAGCTTGTTGGATTTGGGGAGTGTCTGGGAGATTAGTGAGCTTTAATCGGTTTCATTGTCGGTTGCTCTTGTTGCTTTTCTGAAATTTCGGTGTGTCTGATAAAACTCATACGTTATTCTAGACGCAGATTCTATATTAGCTTCGATTTTAACACATTAGTAATAAAACATTAGTAATAAGTTTGTTGGACATTCATCGTAAAATTAATTGGCGATAGGTTGAAGAAACCGTTCACACAAATTATATACAGGTTGCAAGTCGTTAATTATCAATTTAAAAACATGTTTATGTTCGCACGTCCCTTAACTGCAACACATGGCTCGATTGACACTTGACGACACATCATAAGGATCAACAAGTCCAATCAAACGCACTATCATTCTCCACACTCTTCATTGTTAATTATAATAAAATTCTATGTGATTTTGATGATTAAATTTGAGATACATTGTAAGACCTGAGGTCTTAGGGATGTTATCCCCGTGCTAACCATGTACGTGCAGAAACTTCTCAAAAGGTCACTCATCCTGAAATTGCTCCCGCAAGAGCACGCTTAACTCCAGAGTTATTTGTGCTCACTCTACCACTAGAAAAGAAAAATTATTGTTAACATGGATAACAACCCACAATTTTTCGGGATGTTACAATCTCCCTACTTAAACTCTTGACGTCCACGTCAGGTCAAGGACCGTCCACAGAGCCGAATGACCGCCTACTAGGACGGGCACACTCATAACTCATGGTTAACTTTGATACCATCTTTAAGACTCGAGGTCTTAGGGACGTTGTCCCCATGTCAACCATGCACACGAAGAAACTTCTCAGGAGGTCGCCCATCCTAAAATTGCTCCCGCACAAGCATGCTTAAATCTAGAGTTATTTGTCCTCACTCTACCATTGGAAAAGAAGAATTCTTGTTGATATGAGTAGCAACTCATCCTTATAAGTCAATCACAAATCCCCATTCAAATAATGCGGGATGACAATTTTTCGGGATGTTACATACATTTTGTAATCACCGTATCAAGTTGATTCGGTAATGAAAAGAAATTAAAAAAAAACCTTTTGGTATTAATTATATCTAGACATATCATCTTATGTTCGCGCGTCCCCTTAACTTCAATATATGGCTCGATTGTCACTTGACGACGCACCTTAAGGATCAACAAGTCCAATCGAACGTATGATCACTCTACACCCTTTATTGTTAATTATAATAAAATTCCATGCGATTTTGATTATTAAATTTTAGATACATTTGGTAATTGTCGTATTAAGTTGATGCGGTACAGTAAAGAAATAAAAATCCTTTTGGTATTAATTATATCTAGACATATCATCTTAAGTATTGACGGCCGGAAAGAAAGAGGACTTCATGTTCGCACGTCCACTCAACTGCAACATATAAATCGATTGACACTTAACGACACGCCTTGAGGATCAAGAAGTCTAATTAAACGTACTATCATTCTCCACACTCTTTATTGTTAATTATAATAAAATTTCATGTGATATGGTGATTAAATTTGAGATACATTTTGTAATTACCATAGCAAGTTGATTCGGCAAAGTAACAAAAATGAAAAATAGAACCTTTTGGAATTAATTATATCTCGGCATATAATGAAAACTTTATTTGAATAACAATGCCATAAATTATCCTACTATTAGTGTCCGTTTGATTAAAGAGGTCAAATGGATACATAATGAAAATATTTAATATGAGATTTAATGTGAGATAAATGAAATTAAAATAGTTATATTATTTTAATACGTTAAAATGGTTATGTTATTCTTTTGTTTGTTATTGTTAATATTTTGAATTGCACCAATTATATATAGTCATCAACTACGTTGTCACCAATACATTATTATCAACTGAACCGTCATCAACTTTGTTGTCATCATTTATATTATTACCAACGATATTGTCACTAATTGTGATGACATTTATTATATTGTCATCGAACGTAGTGTCATCAAATGAACTATCGTCAACGATATTATCACTGATAACATGTACATCAACTATCTTGTCATCAATGATATTATCACCAATTCCATTAACCGTATTAAGAAAAAAAAAACCTAAGATTTTTTCCATAGAAAAAACCTCAGGAAAAAATCTTTTTTAATTAGGGATTAAAGATTAAAAATAAAATAAAATAAAAATTCTATTTAAAAGCTCAAATAGTTTAGTTATAAAATTCAAGCCGTTTTAAAATTGACAATTTCTAACCGGAGGAATGTGAAAACTAAAATAGACTTATCATATCTAAATGATTTGGACATTTTAGCATTAATTGTTATTGTTAATACGTAGGATACCATTGTTATATTGTTGATTATATCGACAGACGACAGGACAGAAGAATGTACAGTAGGGCGGTGGTTTATACAAATTAACAATTATACTATTAATCAAAGATTAGGATAATATTAATGTCTTATTAGACTAATCCTCTTTAACAATTTATTTAATGCTCATCTTAATTGAATGAATCTAACACATACGACGTACTAACAAATGCACGTACTCATGATCGAATCGAAAGGGTTGGTCGTTGATTTTATTCATTTGTTAATATGTACGTGAAATATTCAAATTTACAGCGTTTTCTTCAACGTTCAATTGTTTAAATCGTACGGTTATGATAAGTTGCACTCTTACTCAAAATTATGTTCCTACTTAATCATATATATATATATATATGGACACGTGCGAGCACATTTTTATTCCCGTATTTTTTTGATATTTTATAACGGGTATTAGTATCGTCGAACAGATTGTGTGGGAAAAAGATTTTTTTCTTAAAAATTTGGGCGCTAGCATTCGATTTTTTCATTTTAAAAAAGCGTTGATACCAACCAACGCACATTCAGATTATACGCCAACGCAGTATGAATTTCTTTTGTACCAAGTAAATTGAAAAGTGTTAATTAACGCGTCCCTTTAAGAAATAACCCTCATATTGAAAAAAGAAGAGAAGAATGGGTTATACATCCTTTTTGTAAACTAAATACTAACCGTGTCTCTCAATTTAGATTAGTTTTTAATTTTAAAAAGCTTTTATTTAAAGAGGTAAAAGGGAGATTTAGAGAGATAAAAATCATATATATGGGGCTGTGCAAATTTGACCCGGACCGGAAAACCGGACCGGTTCGGAACGGAAAACCGGACCGGTCCAGACCGGAAAACCGGACCGGTCCGGTCCCCGGTCTAGGATTTTAGGAAATTTCGGTCCCAGTCCAATTGCGGTCCGGACCGGAAAAGATCGGGTCGAACCGAAATTTATTTTTTAAATATTTTTTTTTAATTTAAATTTATATATATTAAAAAATCATATATATTTTTTTACAGATTTAATAAAAATATGTATATTTTAAATATATTTTTTTAGTTTTTTGCAAAAATATATATTTTTTAATTTATTTTATTTTATTCTGGTCCAAACCGGTCCGAATCCGGTCCGGACCGGAATGGACCGGACCGTAACGGTCCGATCCCCGGTCCAAGTTTTTGAAAATTCCGGTCCGGTCCGGTCCGGTCTGGACCGGTTGCATAGCCCTACTTATATATAAAGGCTTAATTTAACCAAAACCCTAGCAAATTAAAACTGCCCCATTCTTCTTGCTCCATTGAAACCGCAGACTGTCGATAACCACCAAATCCGACGACTGGAAGTAGAGCCGCCATCTTCTCTTGTGGCGGCATCTACGAAGGTTCTCGGCGACGACGACCTAGTTCCCGACAGACATGACGGTGGTGGAGTCTTAGGCGGCGGCAGCAATAGCGTTCCCGGCGAGGACGGAGCTTCCTGGAGGCGGCGAGGCAGTGGCAAAGGTGGCAAAGTCCCAGGTTGCGAGATTTGGGCTCATACTAGCACGCATCTGCAGGGACCGGCTCGCGCGACATAATACCAAGGATGCGGGTAGGTGAAGACTTGGATCCGGATTCGATGGTGGTCTAGTTCCGGGCGGCACAAATCTTGATCGACAATGTTGCATCTGATGAGAGCAGTTCGCGAAGATGGGTCTGGATTCACGGGGAGGAGACGAGTTCGATAGATTTAGATCTAGAGGAAAGCGAGTTCGGGGAAGGTTCCGACGGTCCACAACTAAGCCAGAGGCAATACTGGTGCCGATGGCTCCTACGGTGGCTAACAAAGACATGCTGGACGGAGGTTTTGGCTCCCAAATCGATGGGGCTTGTGTAACAAATTGACGGGGCTTGTGTAGAAAATCGACAGTGCTTGTGTAGAAAATCGACAGTGCTTGTGTAAATCGAGATGAATTGTTTAAATCGAAAGAGGTATTTGATAATTAAAATCAACAGTTCTTGTGTAAAAAATCGACAATGCTTGTGTACAAAAACCAATAGTGCTTGTGTAAATCGAGATGAATTGTGTAAATCGAAAGAGGTATTTGATAATTAAAATCAACAGTGCTTGTGTAAAAAATCGACAGTGCTTGTGTAAAAAATCGATAACCCTCATAAACGGTGAAAAAAGAACCACACTATATATTAATAGTCTTCCATACCAAAATATAAAATAACTATTGATGTATTAGTTTTTATGTAGGAAATTACAAGATAAATATAGAATATCGTAGAATCAAGACTAAATTAAATATTTTTATATCAACTTAGATACACGATGCTCGATGTACTAATGGACGAATTTTGAGTGCGCACGTCCAACAACGGTGCTTAAAATATTACTTTGAAAATTTTTGGATAGGCGTTGTCTTAACTTTTTTTAAAAAAAATTCTTATTGGCGCCAACACCAACCGCTGGCGCCCAAAGCCCTAATTTTGGATTAGACCGCCATCCGCAGATAAAACATGTCTGAAATCTCGACGTCATCCGACCGAACTCAATCATGTCCAACACCTTACGACTTTATTCGACAACAAGTAATTAAATCAAACGTCATGCAAATAATGCACCCCTTCCCAATTATTCGAATGTTGTAGTGTAAAGAAAAGAGAGGAAATTTTGTTATACGGCCCTCTCTAGGTACATAATTGATGATTTGAGTAAGTGAGCCTTTTATCATTGTACTTAATTATAATATTATAATAAGAGAAGTTATGTAACATCCCAAATTTGAGAACTAGGAGTGCTACAATTCAGGACTTCAAAATGGGTCCCGACTTTAGCCTGACAATAATATCACTTGATTTTCACAAGACACAAATAAAGGAAAACCGAATAAAGTCTAAAACATGCGAAATAATCATAAAAGGGGAAAAACAAATGTCAAACCGACACTACAAGTGACAGAATTCAAAGAAAAATGAAACGAGTCTAGTCACAAGATAAAGAAAAACCCAAGCTCCCAACTACCACGTAAGGGAACCTGGCTATTCACCCTACTCCGGATCACTTTACAACTGCCCTACCCTACAAGGTGTCTATCAAGATAACGCTAAAAAACAGTTAGATAGCAATTCTAAGTACCAATGACAAAAACAAACATTAATGCGGAAATTAATCAAACCAACATGCTTACACTCAAAACCATATTATTATCTTGGTTAGGTGATTCACTTCTAATTTAACTTAGTTTGTGGCACGAGGATCCCTTGACCCTCACCTCCGTCCCCGTATACTAACAAGAATGGTTTGATGCATCTCGCCGTATACGTTGTATAGGACAATTGTGGAGAACCTCCCAATCTCATGTCAGAGTTGGGTAGTGATACCACGACCCGTTATAAATACACTTGGGTCTTATATATTGGTAACATTGTCCTAACCATGTTATTCTTAATAATTCACATAATACACACACCACCATAGTGATGCACTCAATACCAAAAAAACTATTCATATAGAACTTAAACGTTGTCCATCATTAATTGCCATATGAGACTTTTTTAGTAGATTTATTTGAAAACGAGCAATTTTTTTACTTTGTCATGATATGTTATCATTGAGTTTGTATTCAAGGATATTTATTTAGTTTAGGTATTTCTCCGAGATCACCTTGACCCACACTTCATTTTATTTTGCTAGGATTTTCCAAAGCATTTTAAGTCGGAGAGCAATGTATGCATATTTGGTCTTTCTTTTCTAATGCATCCATTATCCTTAGGTTTATAAATATTGATCCAACCAATGCATGATCGTCTTTCTATTCCTTTCGATCTACTCCTTTTGTTATATTGAATATGCAATCTTTACTTCATTTTTTTTTTTATAAACTCAAATTTTTTAGGACCTCCAAGAAAAAATTATTGTCATACATTATATTTTTCATGTTTAGTTTTATATTTACAAAACATTCTTTTTTTTCTTTTTTTTTTTTCCTCCTCTTTTTGAGACAAAAAAAAGTGACAAATCTAATGGACTTTAAGAAAGTTATCTTGAATGATTATACATGTAACAAAACGTCTTTGTAGAAGATGTATGATCTTCGACATTATATTTTTAAGCCGGTCCGTTATGATATTAACGATTATGTTATAAATAGTCGCACATAGATTTATTGATCGATACATGTTAGTTGATGTTTGGTTGTCAATTTTTGAGATCAAGTCAAGATAATAAATATGTAGTTTATTTGTTTTAATAGTACGGGTTGAAGAAAACTTTGACCGACCTCTTCTCCCGGTTTGGTTTGGCTCTTAGAAAAATCTTTTCAAATATATGTATCCTATTTCGTAAATATGGTAATGTATGGGTAAATGAATGCAAATTTTCCAATTTGTAAGAAATACTATACACGGCAGAAATCTCTCTTCAGCCCTCAACATTCCCTACCTTAAGCCTCCGATGTCGTCGGCGGCGGCGGCGGCGGCGGCGAATTCTCCTCCTCCGGCGTCTTCCTCTTCAACCACCACCGTCACCGGAGTATCCGAGTCCACCACGATTCCTTCGGAATCACCTTTATCAGCATCGTTTCCGCCTCCATCAGCCTCAGTGTCGTCGCCGGAGAATCAGCTCTCATCTCCCGATGAAAAACCTAGATTCCCGATCTCATGGCCTGTCGATGGTGCGATCTCTCTCGATTGGATCTTAAATCTCATGGAGGCCTTCGATTGGTCCTCCCGCAATCTCTCCCCCAGCGACTTCCCCTCTGTCTTGCCTGTTCCTGCCTTCGACAAGCTTGTGCTTTGCGCCTCGAAGATTCTTCATAAGGAGCCGAATTGTGTGAGGATCGATGATTTAGGTTCTGATTCGAGTGTGGTTGTTGTTGGTGATGTCCATGGTCAGCTCCATGATGTGCTGTTCTTGCTGCGCGACGCCGGTTTACCTTCCGATAATCGTTTTTTTGTATTCAATGGAGATTATGTTGATCGTGGAGCTTGGGGTCTGGAGACTTTCGTTCTGTTATTGGCCTGGAAGGTATTGAAATCTTCTCGACTATACCTTACAGATTTTGCTTAAAAATTATAATGATTCTCCGAATGATGGGGATATTGGAAGATTCTTTCATTATTGTCGTTCAAATATGAATATTTCCTGCATTGCTGATAGCTTTGGTAATGTAATTTTGGTTCTGAACAATTCATCAGATTAAGAGTGTAAGAGTAGGATCATGGTGCCATGGTGTAGATATGATGTTTTATTTGTTTGATTAGAGTATATGGACACAAATAGGTTGAACATTTCATGGCTCAATGGACAATCGTGCCTTTCTCTGGGAGTTTAGGAAGGTCCTCTTTCTTTCATTTCCTTGTGGTAGCCATTGATATAAGACTTGGGTTTTTTTTAATTTGAGGATATATAATCATGTGGCTATCTATCCATGCCTCATGTTTGGCAATTCTTTATCCCCAGACTATGTGGCATGTCTTAAAATTCAGTGTTCATTGGGAAAACAAAGCGAGAAGGAGATCTTCAAATAAGGACGCGTCCCTTTAATGTAACCGGTATGTTTGGTATGTTAGAGTTTTGTGATGGCAGTTACTTTCCCCGTCTGTTACGTGTCATTGCCTGTGTAGATTCACGTTGATATGTTACATGGCTGTATCAATGTCTTCTTAGTTCTGTCTTATCTAAGACGATTGGCTTATCCAATCATGCATGATGCCACTTAGCATTTCCATCACTTCCTGATTGGCAGCATTGCTTACCCTTTCCTTTTTCCCATTCTTCCATGTACAGGTTTCAAGCACCTTACTGTAATTTGTTGATTATATTGGTAATGATGTGTTATGTTTGTTGCATATTGCTGTATACCTGAGGCATTTTTGTTTCTGTTTTATATGTTATGTTAAAACATTTCAGATATTTAGTTCTGCTTGTTACTCAGTTTTGAAATGTAATTGTAGTGTTTATGATTAAAAAAAAAAACATCAAAGACATGAAAAATGGATGTACAAATATGTCATACTATATTTTGAAAATGTGTGCTATGCTGCTAATCTTGAAATTGAATGGTAAGGTGGATTGATTTCTTTTCAGATTCTTTTGCCTCATAGGGTGTACATGCTTCGCGGAAACCATGAATCCAAATATTGCACATCAGTTTATGGTTTTGAAAAAGAAGTAATGACAAAGTATCGTGATGATGGCAAGCATGTATACAGAAAGTGCCTAGGCTGTTTTGAAGGGCTGCCCCTGGCAACCATAATTGCTGGCCAAGTTTATACAGCCCACGGAGGTCTCTTCAGGAGTGTATCTGTCAACCAACCCAGAAAGTACAAAGGGAAAAAGCGAAATCGTAAGATCCTTGACCCTGAAGAAAGCACTTTATCTCTTGGTTCTTTTGAGGAGTTATCCAAAGCTAGAAGATCAGTTCTTGATCCTCCGTGGGAAGGTCCAAACCTGATACCAGGAGATGTTTTGTGGTCAGATCCCTCTGATAAACCCGGACTTTCACCAAATAAAGAGAGGGGCATAGGCCTATTATGGGGTCCAGATTGCACAGAAAGTTTTTTGAAGAGGTTTCAACTTAAGGTGACTAAAGAACTATTTTGTAAGAGTAATGTGAATATGATTTTTTTTTTTTAATTTATCCCATTTGAAAAATATAAATATGACTAGAGAAGATATCCAACTTATTTTCATCCTGTCATTCATGTTTCTATATGAAATGCTTGGAAGTGCAATGTTTTTCTTTCCATATTGCTAATATTAGAATATGGCTTACTGCTTGCTGACAGTTAATTATCAGATCACATGAAGGTCCTGATGCAAGAGAAAAACGCCCTGGACTTGGAGGAATGGATGATGGGTATACAATTGATCATGTTGTGGAGTCTGGCAAGCTAATTACCTTATTCAGTGCTCCAGATTATCCACAGTT
Source organism: Fagopyrum tataricum (assembly GCA_002319775.1). Classification (NCBI taxonomy): domain Eukaryota; kingdom Viridiplantae; phylum Streptophyta; class Magnoliopsida; order Caryophyllales; family Polygonaceae; genus Fagopyrum; species Fagopyrum tataricum. Next base: position 2,845,494 of record CM008284.1, read on the forward strand.
TCAGGTACTTAGCTTAATGACCTTGTATTAATTTTGAATAGCTGTACTCTATATTTGATCACCTCTTATTTAGACTTTCAGCTGGAATTTCGTAATTGTCTTTCATTGTTGTTATCTTTATCTTGATTTGGCCCATATGTCAACTTGGGAATTGGACCTATTCTTGAAATAATAATCATTAGAAACCACCAAACCAGTTTTGTTTTTAATTGTAGATGATGGAAAGAGGGTACTCTAATCTGTAATTACTTTTCTAGTCATTATAGTTTTTAGCCGAGAAGCGATCTTTCTTATGCTTGGTCATTTCCCCTTTTAGTGTTCCCCTCACTTACCCCATAGTCGTTTTTGAAGAATGTTTGGGACTCCCTGAGTGGTGTCTTTTTGAGTTGTTGTAAAGCTATTACACTTGACATGCTGATGGATATGCACCTTAATCCTTTGTCCAAATAGAACAGCTGAAAGCCCGAATCTGTTATTATTTGGCTTTAAAAGTTAAGCGTCATTATATGGTTAAGTCTGTGTGAGCCTGTGAGGAGAAGCTTTAACATTAGTTGATAGACTTAGGGATTGTTTGGATGCATAACACATCCTTCTGTATAGTACATTTTATTAAAGCGGTGTATAGATGTGTTCCATTAATGATGTACACGCAATACTGCGGACTTTAATTTTTAACACCGATACTATGTTATAAAATCCAGGCTAGTGAAGAGAGGTTCAACAACAAAGCAGCATACATAGTGCTAGAACCTCCGAACTTCGACACTCCAGTTTTCCGCAGCTTTGTAGCAGTCACTCCAAGACCAAAGGTATGAAATAATACTGCACTGTTTATACTACATCTTTTTGTCATCCTTGAGAGACAATAGTTAACCCAATCCTTACATGACAGGCGAATCCCTTTTACGACTTTGAAGAAGTGTTAGACTCTGACGAGGAATTGGACTTGGTCTCTATGGTGACATCTTAACATAGTAAGGCTTACATCCTTGTGTTTTGTGCATCAGTGTATGTAATATCTATTGAGTGACGTTTATACATACCGTGAAAAGCGCCTGAAATCTTAAAGAGACAACGCCCCTTCGTTTGAGGCCTCATTTTGTCAGCAGCTACTCTCGTTTTGCTCTTTCAATCTGTTATGTAACTGTTCGTGAATTCACCATTCTTCTTGTTTACTTCCGGTTGATATATGGACTTTTGGTTAAGTCATTGCTGCGTGATTTGCTAGGATTCACAGTTTAGCATACATGAATCACAGAAACTGAGATGGGCCTACAAATCCAGGACATATCTATGGTCCGGCCCAATTTATGATCCGCTTGATATGTTCAGCCCAAAGTGTAACTGCGTCAAGTATATAGCTGGACAGTCTGGACAAGGCTTTTTATATCCATTATTATTTTCAATACCTTTTTATGCTTCATAGTTTTAACTTCTTCTTCTTTTTTTTGTTTTGAAAAGTCATAGTTTTAACTTTTAATTTGACTAGATTAGGACTCGTGCCGTGTACGGGTATTTCTTAAGAAAACTATATTTGAATAAATATTATGTTTTGAATATATTGATAATGTGTTGTATATTATTTATCAAATAATATAGTCAACGACACATATATCGGTAGATCAACATCTCACATTTTAGTACTTAGTATTGTTTGAGGTATTTCTCGCTTCGATGCTCGAAACCACAACTACCTAGTCAAGAGCCCGGAATGAACCAATCCCCACCTATTTCTGGACAATGGTTGTAGATGCAACCTCAAGACCCGGGCGAGAAAGAGTTGCAGCGGTTGGCCTTTGGTCTTTTCTTAAAGAAAAATGTAAGATCTACCAAATATCATACAAACATCATTACCTTTAGCAAACAGGTTGTCAGTATACAAACATCTCTATCACCGTATTCACAAGATAATTCAGCAAACAAGCTGTCAGTATACAAACATCTTTGTCACCGTATTCACAAGAGAAAGAAAATTTTGAAGCTGGGCATCCTTTATCTTTTCGAAGAGAAGATAGTGTTTCTTGCAATTGTCAAGAAGTCTTCTAGTGAATATCTTTTTCAAAATCATCCCGCCATTCAAGATCATTATCACGTAGCCTGCTATTTTCGGCCCAAAAAAGTTCTGTAAAGACTGATCAACAACTTCTTCTTCTTCGGTAAATCACCCTCGCATGTATGCCATCTCTAGTAAGTTCAACGCACTTGATAATCTCTTGGCAACTTCAACACTAAAAGCAAACAGGCCTGCATTATAAGGATACCTTAAATGAAATAAAAAGTACATAAAATCGATAATGGTTATTAACCTCCAAATATATGAGGCTATAGGGGGAAAATAAGTAAAAGAATTAGTTGATTGTATTTTAAGTATTTAACTTATCCTGTTACAATTTATTAAAAATCTCACTGAAACACATATTGCTTTAGTTATAGTTTAGTGATAAAATCGTACTTAAATAATTTTAATATTTAATTTAAGAAATTTTACGATTGAGTTGTTAGGATTACACGAAAATTGTATAAATAATAAAATCAAGGGATAAAAATACTCTATGTGTGTTTGTATCAACTAATTCAAATAGGACAAAAAGAATTACTAAAAATAATAAAAATCAATATGTAATTGAATATAGATATTTTATTAAGTTATCACTTGATGCATAACTTATTTACACAACCACATTATAAGTTTTTCGCGGCCACATAAAAATATATAATAATAAATATATAGTATTATAAATTGTAGAAAATAATCGAATATTAAAGGATTATATGAACTGATGCTTAAACTCATGTAATCTAATATACAAACCACTGTTTTAATTCTCATCCACTCCTAAACTCGTACCGATAGTCACCTAGTAATTGTAGATGTTGATAGCAGACTTTTGTAAAATGCATCACTGAACTCCAACACGAAAACAAACCTTGTTTGAAATCCATTTAGTATTGTCAGTTGTGTTTCTTGATTGTAAATATGATGCCCTTTCTTCTCTATCTTAACTAAGTTGTAGGACATCAAGTTGGAGACGTGCTTTTCCAAGTGTTTCTTGGCATTCGGCCCGTAAACATTGACTATAGCTAAACTTGATCATATTCGGACAGTCCGTCCAAAAAAAGGGCGGGTATGAACATAGAGGAAAGCCCAACCGGGCCGAAAAGCCCAACCCGTCGGTCCGGATAAAAAAATAAAATAAAAAATATATATATTATATTGTATACATTTAAAATATTTAGCATAATTATCATAAATTTAATGTATATTACATATAATATCTTAAATATATTTTATTTTTAAATAAATTTTATATTTAAAATAGATTTTAAAATTATTTTTAAAAAAAGAAAAAATAAAACGGGTACCCGGAGGCTGGGCTGGGCCAGGTACGGCAGGTATTGTAGGCCCGCCAGCCGGGCTTAGCCCGACCCGGGTCTAGTTAAACGAGCCGAAAATTTCAAAAAGCCCGGCCCGAGTCCGGATATGAACAGGCCTAGCTATAGCTAACACATGTGTTGTGATCTTTCAACGAGTTACTTCAGAAATAGAGAGAAGAAGACAAAACGTTTTGTGGTTTTGCTGCAGAAACCTTGCAGCTAGGGTTTTCAATATACTTTGGTGGATAATGAATACAACCATACACCTATCTATTTATAACCATAGGTTATAAATAGATAGAATTCTCTATTAATAGATAGAGTCCTATAAATAATAGAATCCTACAAATAGATAGAATTCCTTATAAATAGATAGGATTCTATAAATAGATAGAATCCTCCGCGGGGGGCTCTGCCCCCTGCACCCCCTTTCGCCTCGGGCCCATTAATCCATGGGCCCAAAATATGTTTTCCCTGGCCCATTGTATCAATATACCTAGATTTATTGTCTTATTATAACAATCTCCACCTAGACAACATAATCTGATACAAAATTTGGAAACACATACAACTCCAAGGTCTTGTCGCTAGATCCTCCTTGTTTCTCTTGACAGGGGGCTTTCTCATGGCCTCTGCGGCTCCTGGCGCCTCCTGGTACCGCCTGGCGCATCCTGGCGTCGCCCCTGCGGCTCCTGGTGCCGCCTGGCGCCTCCTGGTGCCGCCTCTGCGGTTTCTGGCGCCTCCTGGCGCTGCCCCTGTGGTTCCTGACGCCTCTTAGCGCCGCCCGGTGCCGCCCCTGCGGTTCCTGGCGTCTCCTGGTACCGCCCCTGCGGTTCCTGGCGCCCCGTGGTGCCGCCCTTGCGGTTCCTGGCGCCTTCTGGTGTCGTCTGGCGCCTCCTGGTGCCGCCCCTACGGTTCCTGGCACCCCGTGGTGCCGCCCTCGCGGTTCCTGGCGCCTTCTGGTGCCGCCTGACGCCTCCTAGTGCCGCCCCTACGGTTCTTGGCACCTCCTGGTGCCGCCTGGCGCCGCCCCTACGGTTCCTGGCGCCGCCTGGTGCCGTTCATGCGGTTCCTGGCGCCGCCTGGTGCCGTTCATGCGGTTCCCGACGCCGCCTGGCGCCTCCCGGCCCCTCTTGGTGCCGCCCCTGCGGTTCTTGGCGCCTCCTGGTGCCGTTCCTGCGGTTCCTGGAGCCTCCTGGCGCCGCCCCTGCGGCTCCTGGCACCTCTTGGCACCGCCCCTGCGTTTCCCGGCGCCTCCTGGCGCCGCTGCAGCTCCTGGCGCTGCCCCTGCGATTCCTGGCGCCGACCTTGGCGCCTCCTGGTGCCGTCCCTGCGGTTCCTGGCGCCTCCTGGCGTCGCCCCTGCGGCTCCTGGTGCCTCCTGGAGCCATCCCTGCGGTTCCTGGAGCCGTCCCTGCGGTTCCTAGCGCCGCCCCTGCGGCTCCTGGATCCGCACCCGCGGCTCTGTTGATCCACCCCCGCGGTCACGCTGCAGAAGCTCGTCTTCTTCGTCTTCAACATCCCTGCTGCGTTAGCAGATCCTTAACTCGTTGCTGCCAAAGACCGAAGTTGTCAGTTCCGTTGAATCGCGGAACCTCAAATTTTGCAACGGAACTCATCTACAACCTTGCTCTGATACCAATTGTTGTGATCTTTCAACGAGTTACTTCGGATATAGAGAGAAGAGAAGACAAACGTTTTGTGTTTTTGCTGCACAAACCTTGCCGCTAGGGTTTTCAATATACTTTGGTGGATAATGAATACAACCCTACACCTATCTATTTATAACCATAAATAGATAGAATTCTCTATTAATAGATAAAGTCCTATAAATAATAGAATCCTACAAATAGATAGAATTCCTTATAAATAGATAGGATTCTATAAATAGATAGAATCCTCCGCGGGGGCGGAGCCCCCCGCACCCCCTTTCGCCCCAGGCCCATTAATCCATAGGCCTAAAATATGTTTCCCCTGACCCATTGTATCAGTATACCTAGATTTATTGTCTTATTATAACAACATGTCTGGAAATTCCTATAATTTATATCACAAATTCAATACAAATTTTCATTTCTTCAATGGGAAAGAGTAATAAAACATACAATACTTCCATTAACAACACTAACTTGAACAGTCTGCTCATTGGTTTTGAAGGGGCATCAAATCCTTATAGTGTAAGCCCAGCAATTTGTGTCTTCTTTTGAAGCTTCAGTAGATTTTCTCATAAGTTCAATTTTTTTTAATTAATGGCAATCGAGTAATAATGCCTATTAAATCTAAGGATAAGGGCATGGATGAAAAACCACGTTAATGAAAACACATAAAATAAGTGAAGGATATAGAAAAAAGTTGATAATATATATGAAAAAGAGATGAAATAGAGTATAAAGAAATCACATATTTGCAAGAAAATGAGATGAAATGGAGTGTAAAGAAACCATATGAATACATGAATAGATGCAATAAGTTGATGATGACAAACACGTACGCATGAACATCAAATCAAAATATGATACAACAAAACAAAAGGAGTACAATGAATTGATCACATATTTGCAAGATGAGACTATCTACCAACCTTGTAAAAAAATTTCGTACCATCTGTTGCAGGTTTGTATGGCTTTAACACTGTGGAATGCCGAATGCGGAACAGGTGAACACAACCAGTTGAGATCTCCTATAACAGTGATACATGTATCCCTAACATGTGATTGACTGAGGCTAAATAAATAGACATTAAAGTTTTACTGCTTTACGAGAAAAATAATAAACAATATAAATTTAATCAATCACGTGATAGGGATACAAGGATACACAAGGAGAGGGATACGGAAGATCTCGACCGACCCACAACAGGTGGTTCATATAGGATGACCTAAACCAATTTGTTACAAAAGAGATCAACGAGAATATGACATATACGTACGACCAACTACGTTTTATATAACCGGACAAAGAAAAAAAAAATTAATAATTAATAACTGAATGGATTACGTATCGACATATGTCTAAACTTAAAAAAGATAAGATCGGAGTTTGACTAACAAAAATAAAATAAAGGTCGTTTAGCTAACAACTGGCTGGGATTACATATGTAAGAGAAATTGATTTGTTATGAGATACAAAAGATCCGATACCCAAAAAAATAAATTTAATTTTAGTTTTATATGTGTATTTAGAAGAAAAGAAAAAAAAGTTTATGTGGCTTTTAATGAGAGAAGTGACGTAGGTCTTTTAACAAATAAAAAAAAAGTCTTACATAGTATTTTTTTAGGATAATTTTTTTATCAACTCAATAAAGAAATTTAACATGTAATCTGTTAACAATTGATAAGATCTCTAATATCTGAAATGATTTAATTGGTAGATAATTAAATAGATAAATTTAAAATAAAAATGTGGTGGTAATTAATGTAAAAAGCATGATTTTAAAATAATCGCATTCGTCACGTCAGCTTTAAAGCATTACATTTTAGTATATTTATATTGATTTTTCCTTTCATTTCTCTTCTTTTATTACTTTTTTTTTCATGATAAAAAGGATATACAATATAAATTTAATTAATAAAGTTTTTTTTTAAGAATTATTTAATTATTTTAAAATACATTATAATTTATTAAAATATTTAAAATTTTAACAATTGACTCATAATTTTCTCTATTACAACGTGAAACTTGAATAAATCATGGACATATAAAATTTACAATAGCCTAGATTTAATTGTAGCTTGAAAATTTTATATATTAATATCCGTGTTTCTTTTTTTCCTTACTTTTTCTAATACCCCTTATATTTTTAATAATTATCTTCTTCTTTTTTCCACAAGGATGAAATGTGTTAAAGTGTAGCTGAAGATGATTATTCTTTGAAATTTTAGTCTTTTTGAGGCAGGGGAATTGATTATTGTCTATCTTAAAAAGAAATTAGATTTGGCTTGCATAGTTACATATGAGATCTACTACGGTATTAGGGTTCATCTTGCCAGTTTTTAATATAAATAGATATGCTAGCTAGAAGTATATAATACTCAACTCATTTTCATTTTAGACATATTTTATACAATGAGGTAAACCATCTTCAAGTATAACTTTTTCAAATGAAAGATAATAAAAAAAACGTGGTTTTTAAACGTATCGCCAAAAATTGTTATTTGTCACCGTAACTACGCACTTCGCGTGCGTAGTTGAGAAATCACTCAACTACGCACCCCAGGTGCGTAGTAGTAGTTAATTTTTTTTATTTTTTTATTTTTTTCCCTACTTCGACTACGCATACCAGGTGTGTAGTTCATTTTTTTCAATTTTTTTATTATTTTTTCTGGACGATTACGCTCCCCATATGCGTAGTTGAAATCTACTCAAATATACACGCGAAGTGCGTAGTTTTGATAACAAATAGTGATTTTCACCAATACGTCTAACAATCCCCAAAAAAATTTCCATACTAAGTATAACTAAGAGGCTGAGGTTTATGGCATATCATTACTATTTTTTTTATTTTTTTTTGCGAAAACATGATTTTTTTTTTTATTTAATTTCTTTGATGGGAGACGAGTATGAAATTTTATTTTATTTTAATCTATTTTTTTGTTCATGATATTGACTTAATTTAGCAATAAATGCCTTTTCTTCTTTTTTTTTTATAACAAGATATTTGGTAAATGGATCAAATATGGATGAGATCCTTGCATTTTAATGCAACATAGAAAGCAAGAAATACGCCCTCCTTTATTTGTGGCTCAGTAATTTATTTTCTTACATAAAGTCATCAAGCAACGTTTAACATCGACCATTTCTAACGTTACCTTCTTGAAACACTCAAAAACACATGCAATATACCCTAACTTTCGTTACAATCTAGTGTTGCCCTCGATTAACCTCACATGAAATCATAAAAGAATCATACTAATCATGTACCAAATTTCACGGTAGTTTTATATTAACTTTGTTAGATTTGAAAGAACAATAATAAACAAATCTTATTCTACACGTTACACTTTCATATATAAGTTTTAAAACATCTTCAACTCCTCTCATATTTCAAGCATTTACTCCTCTCCTTCTTCTTCTTCCAATTACGCGATTAAGATCATTAGTTGTCAAAGAATAGTGCAAATGAAAACCTATTCAACATCCTCGTATGTACCCAAAACAACTTTAAACCATTTTACTCGATTTCTTTTCTTCTTTCTAGGTGTATCTATCGGATTGATAGTAGGTTTCAATTACGACCTATCCTTCTTTACGGGTAATATCATCTCGTCCATTTCCATTCCGAAAGCCCCCGTATTTTCCCTCCCTCCAACCCAATGGACCCCGCCACCATCATCACCACCTCCGCCACCAATACCACTTCAATCGGTGTTTTCTCCACCGCATCGGCCTCCGCCGGATGTTTCTTTGAAGCATAACAAGAGTGATGAAGAGTTAGTGTTGATAGCATCGAAGGTGGATGGAAATTCCAACAATACCCCTAAGATTGCGTTCATGTTCATGGTGAAGGGCCCAATTCATTTGGCTCCTCTGTGGGAGAAGTTCTTCGCAGGAAATAATGGAAATTATTCCATTTATGTGCACACTCACCCTTCTTACGATAGACCCTATCCCAAGCATTCTGTGTTTTATGGAAGAAGTATCACTAGTCAGGTAACTAATTAACTACAGTAATTATTTTTTAATATCGTTTATACGGTCTCGTTTACGAGAGTAGTTCAGTTAAAACGGTTTCTTTGGTCACATAACTACGGAGTGATGAACTTTACGAGAGTAGTTCAGCTAAAACGGTTTCTTTTGTTACAAAATTACGGAGACACGAACTTTACGAGAGTAGTTCAGATAAGACAGTTTCTTTTGTTACAAAATTACGGAGAGATGACTTTACGAGAGTACGTAGTTCAGGTAAAACGATTTCTTTTGTCACGGAATTACGGAGAAATGAGTTGATCCGTTGATAAAATGTGAACTTAGTTGACGGTTAATAAACTAAACGTACAACTTTTTTTGTTAATGAACTTAAAATTAACCGTTTGTAAAAAAAAAAAACAACTAAGATGATCTTATAAAAATATTAATTTATTTAATAATTTAAAAAAATTATATTTGTTATAATTTTAGTTCAAAGTTATACTATTACTTGATATCTTAATTCAGTTTAAATTAATTTTTATAGAACACAAATTTTATTCGTATATATTTATTATAATATTTGTTAATACACAACTTAGTTCAAACATTTTATATAATTAGTTTTTATTTTTTTTATTTTTTTTAAATATATAATATAATGTATTTTGAACTTTTAAAAAATTAGTTTAAAATTTGTGTTTCATTAGTCCAAATATTATGTTCTTGTTAGTTAAAACATTGTGTTTTATTAGTATAAAAAGAAAGGAAAAAAAAATACATAAAAAACATGACTAATTAATAGAAAAAAAATACATAAATCAACAGTAGGAAGAAAAAAATCAACAGGATACAAATTATGAACAAATCAAACTAAAATTTTTGGCTGATAAAATAACAGTATTGTAACCGAACATTGTCCTTTGTTTACAATATTAAGTTTTAATGAAAACATTACAACACAAAACATAAACTATTGTGAGAAAAATTGGCAGTAAATATTTACAACTTTTGGATAATTATAAAATCTACCTTAATGTAAGACATATCATTAAACAGGTAATTACTAATTTACTACAGCAATTATTTTTTAATACCATTTATACTTTTGAAGAATTAATCTATCTTTACCGTATAAATTTTATGAAATATCTCTACATTTTCTGATAAATTGGAAAATTAAATATTGGATCTTATATTTTCAAATCTCGTATGAGTTAGTACTTTTTTCTTTCAATGTAAACAAGTTTCACGAGGTTCATATTTATTAATTTATAATAAATTATCGACTCTCTACTAGTCAACGGCTGGATCCAAAAATGCCTTTTAGTTCAGCTTACTCCAAAAATGCCTTTTAAGTTCAACTTACTCCAAGTCGAACGAGATTCATATTTGTTAATTTATAATATTATTTTTCGTATTGATTTTGATATTGCAATCAAACTGGTGTTAGTTTATTTGTCGGTTAAAGTTGGTTTTGTAAATGGAAATTTTAGTTTTATTACTACAATTTGTCTTAGCAATAAAACTCTTGCAATAACTTGCGTTGATCAAAACGCAGGATGTGATATGGGGAACAATGTCAATGGTAGATGCTGAGAAGCGGCTACTCGGCAACGCACTCTTAGACCCATCTAACCAAAGATTTGTGTTACTGTCCGAGTCATGCATTCCTCTCTTCAACTTCACAACCGTCTACAACTACCTTTTCCGAACCAACCTCAGCTTTCTCGGCTCCATAGACATCCTAGGCCGCGATGGTCGTGGAAGATACAACAAAACCATGTCACCGGACATAGTCATAACCCAATGGCGGAAAGGTCCCCAATGGTTTGAAGCCCATAGGGATCTCGCCCTTAAGATTATCCTCGAGCGTAAGTTTTATAGTCTCTTTGACCAACATTGTCGAAAACCTTGTTTTAGTGACGAGCATTATTTGCCTACTATGGCGAATATCTTGTGTCCTGAGATGATCCAAAATAGAAGTCTTACGTGGGTTGATTGGTCACACGGTGGCCCTCATCCTTCGAGGTATGGATGGGGTGATATAAACGACGAGTTTTTGAATCGAGCCAAGTTTGGGTCGAATTGTACCTATAACGGTGAGGTTACAAATACTTGTTTCCTTTTTGCTAGGAAGTTTTTGCCTTCTGCCTTAGAGCCTCTATTGCGGATAGCTCCATCTATACTTGGATTTGGTTCTTAAACAAACATCAATTACTCAATTTGATTGTATTTGTGACTTTGTATACCATTTCAATGTTTTATAAAATAACTAAAATAGTCATATGAACCTTAGTTTCCATATTACTTTCTTCACTACCATATAATTTATGGTTTAGATCATGTATATGTATCTCTTATCAAGTATAGATACAAATCACTGACCATGTGATGAGTCATATGTTACCAATTTTAGGGGTTTTGACTTTTGTGTATCAAGGGTATCATGTATACAACTTCTTTGCAACCTTCACCTATCTATACTTGAAATTGGTAAAATGTATATTTGAAAATATCTTTACAACACCTGCCTTCAGTTTTTTCTTACAAGTCAAGGAGGATCTTAATCTACAATATGGCAATTCAGCCTATAAGCTATACAACAGAAACTAAAGAAGCATAAAAACGTCTAAATTATCTTCAAATGAAGATCAGGGTGGCCAACTCTTGCTTTGTGCCTCTCAAATATATCTTTAAGTGAATCCACAAATCGGGTGTGGATTTCTGTCACCTGCAAATTAAGAGCGAAAGAAACGATAAGACAATGAACAACATTGAACATTTAAACCAAAAGTCCCAGAGGATGCCTATTTGGGTTTTGGCAATGAAATCGAAACGTGTTTGTCTATCATTGTACTTCTGCTGTGGCAGGGATTTGGGACGGACATGATATACATGAAAGAGGGTGTCAATATCTCGTATCAATTCCGTCATGCCTACCTTGAGGCGAATAAATGTGCGTATTATCTAGCTAGCTTTTCTTATAACTTGCCTATTGGCTTAAGTGTATTGTTTGAACCGCCCGAGGTTATAGTGGACCTTTTATCTATGGATGGAAGGGGTCGGGCTATACCGAGTGATGACCATCAATTAGCCTTTTTTATTTATTTATGGAATGCGCAACTAGATGCGCGGAGGGTACCGAGTGATGACCATCAATTAGCCTTTTTTATTATTTATGGAATGCGCAACTAGATGCGCGGAGGGTACCGGACCTCCTTATAACCAAAAAAATCTCATATCAATTATAAGCAAAGAAATGTCAAGGTGCAACTGAGCTGTTCAGCGTGCTTTTGATATTCTAAACATTAAAAATCTACTATTTTCAAGGTATTTTATAGGGTAGAACAGAGTACATACCTCTTCCAAGGTTGGTTCTGGATTCTTCTTAACCTCAATCGGTTTGCCAACAACAACATGAACAGGCTGGCGAAATGGTAACGGAGAGCTGCAAACAGCCACAAATTAAGATAATTACTCGAACAGTAGTATTTGTATGTTTCAAGATGATCATAAGAGGTTCAGGACTTCAAGGCTAGCACTATGCTGTTAACATGGAAGTTTAAAAAGCATGTTCACTACTCTCTTTCAATATAAAAAGTTTCCTAAGCTAGATTTTTTGTAGTGACAAAAGCAATACATGATAAGAGAAATTAACGTACCCAAAAGCTCCCCAGAATAATATTGGAGTGAACTTGATGAGCCTTGAAAATTTCAAGTAAAGTTTCCCTCCTGGTTTCCACCAACCGTAGGTCTGCGACTACAATAAAATGAAAGTTTCATTTTTGTGATGTAAATGAACACCTTGATGAGCATTAAGTACTGCTTAAAATACAAACGGATATCTTACTTGGCCAAAGCAAAAAACGGGAACTAAAGGGGTGCCTGTCTCAATTGCAAGGCGAACAAATCCTTTTCTACTCATAAGAAAAGCTACCTGAAATGGAAAAAGAAAAGAAAAGAACAACTTAGTCAGCAAAATATTCTCATCTTGATATTAGAGCAAATTTCAAACCTCTGTAACCATTTCCTCTCCAATTACTTTAACCCCGAAGCTCACTTATGGTCCAACTTAACCTAACTAACATCCATTGTTATAAGAAGTAATCAAGTTAAGCAAACTGTCAATATAGTAACAAGTTAAAGCACGGAAAATAATTGTACGGAATGGATATTTCTGCTTAGTACCTAGTGAGGAGATTCATAACATTCAAAGAAGTTGGATTTAAGAAAAAAGAAGGAATTGTAGAAAGAAAAATCAAATAGTCAGATCATCACACAGTAATTTGGACAGAACGGTGCGTAGAACCTCGCAGTTACGCTCCATGTAAAAGCTCTCTTGCACTCCACCTGGAATGACAATGCAACTACATCCAGAAGCCAATAAGGAGGTGAAATTCTTTTTGGTTGCAGGTGTTAGCCCCATCCATGTCCATAGATGCCGGACAAATGGAGTGTAGAACACCTGGTAGTTTTGAGATGAATAAAGGGAAATCACATGCTATCCACGAAACATCAGTAAACAAAAAAATGCTAGAAGCAAAAAACTTACAGCATTACTTGCAAGAAGTTTAACGTTTGAAAATGGCATGTAGCCAGTGATATCAGATAGCGCAAGAAAACCAAGTGGCACAACTGAATGTGGTTCATAGCCAAAAACTGCAGAATGAAGAGATCCAAAACATCAGCATCAGAACTGATAAGAAAACACTAGCTTCGGAAGAGGATGATCCTGAATACCTACAACAATTCAATTTCAAAATTCCAAATATATTGACCAACACTGAGTCCTTGGGGCCTAATTCATCTTCAAGCAAAGGTCTTTTATACATAATTCCTGAATCCTCAACGAGGATAGAACCATCTTTCCCCATTCAAAGTTACCATAAAATTCAAGATTCTTAGTCTTATATCAATTCACGTTTCACCCAAATTGCCAATCAGAAGGAGAAAGTAATCTACCATAAGGGCGATCTGGATCGAAGGCTTTATAGTCTTCCACAAGAAGTGTAATGGGGAAATATCCACAAGCGTGCTTACAAGTATACCTGATCAAAAGAATAACACAACAATTTCAGAAATTTACAACCCTCTCGTATTGATCACATAAAATTTCAACTAGCAGCTGAAGAAATCAGTCACAGTGAAAGAAAAGCGCATCCAAAAGTCCCAAACAACACAGGAATCGAAGAGATTAAACAACCTGGCCAATTTTCGTCCAAATTCACTCTTATCATCCACTGGAATGGCCACAAACAACAAAAACAAACAAGAAAGCACCCTACAAGAGTAACAAACAATAAATCCCGCAATATAGCAAATGCACCGACAGAGAAAACCTAGAAAGAAATAAAGGTCTAGAAAAACGAACACAATTGCTTTCGCAGGAGAGAGGAAGAAGAAGGCAAACAAAAGAAGAAGAACATTGCAATGAATAGCGCCGAGGCACAAGCAGCCAGCGAAAACCGCGTGGAGAAGAGAACTCGGATCTGAGTTAAAAACGGTTATCTCCGCCTCCTTCGCCGACGATGGCGATGCCGGTGCCATCTCCATCGTGTTCTCCGATCGAATCGGAATCACTTCCATATGTGCGACTTTGCTTCCCCTTGTGTGGACGAAAGCTTGAACACGACTTGAAAGGGACAAATGTTGAATTTGCGGGAAAACTTATTTCTTAAGCTTTGTTGGCAGCAGTGTTTTAAGGGTGGTACTGTGGTAGCTATCCTTGGTTTACAGAAGGGAAAAAGTCAAAATAAGAAAAAGACAAAACCGGACCGGATATTCCGAGTCGATCAGGCCGGGTCGTTTTTCTCCCAATTTTTTTTTTTATACAAAGGCAAGAGGAAATTGAATCATCACAAATTTTAATCAAATGCAAGATGTGTTGCAAATAAATAGAAGGGGAATAAAAACGTAATGTTCAACAAATAAAAAATATTTATAATGATATACCAAATTGATTACATCTATATTTATATATTTTACTAAAGCATAAATGAGTTCTCATTATTTTAAATAATTAGTAACTAGTGATAAATTATATCGCCTTAGAAGTTAGGCGGACAACAAGTAGTGTCGTCAACCCTTTCAGAATAGAAAATTCGATCCTCTTAAACATAACATGAACTAGGTGACAAAACATTACCATGTAAGACTCGTTGCACCCTCTTGAGAATCTCGACGGCATCGGCGCAAGAAAACCAAACGTATCAAATGTGAACGAAAAAACACATGTTGGGTTTCAATACAAGTCATTTCATGCTTAGCCATCTTCGTAGAGGCCGCGTTGAGGGCCGCCTTACCCACCACAAAAGGCTCGTCATCCAAACCAACCAAAGGAGAGACTCCTCACAAATCAATACAAGCATGTTTTCCACCCACCCATCCAAACACTAACATATATGCGGGCCTCAATGTAGTCCTTTCTTCACACGGATCAGTCAAGAAGGATACATGCGCCTCTTTCTTGGCTGAAATTAATCTCTGCTATCTTAAACACGTCACATAAAACATCACAAATCAAATTGTGTTAGTGGCAGTTTGGCGGACACTAATTTACGAACACTAAATTAGTTTGCGTTAAAATGATTTTACTAAGGAGTTCAAAATACAAATTATTTGATTAAAGAAAAAATAATAATATAAAAAAATTAAAACCAGTGGCAGATTGGTGGATGATAAGCCAAACAAAACAAATTAAAGCGAAAAAAATCCAACACAAACTCGTTCACTTTTGAAACAAACTGGATATAAAAGTTTAAAAAAATGGGATAGAGAAGCCTTTTTTGTAAATTGAATATAAACTAGGCCCTTTTATTTTTCTATTAAAATTTTAAATCAAAAAGTAATTAATTAGATGGACAAAATAGAAAAACGTAAAAATTAAAACCTATATAATATGCCTTCACATCCAGATCATGTAAACCCTAGAGGATTCCGCAACCGTTCGTATTCGTTCTCTTCCGCAACCGTCAAGCTTCTCTCTGTCAGATCTGCACCGCCGCCTGAACCAACTCCGGATCTTCGTCTTCAACTCGCAACACCTTCACCGCATCTCTTCGTCTTCGCCTGAACCAAACCCTAAAGTAATTAATTTGCGTTTTTTTCCGCTTTTGATCTATTTGTGATATTATTTGAAGCTTTGATTTGAATTTGTTTCTAACTTGTTCGTTCAAATCTGGATTCATGCTTGACCGACGGTTTTTTTCCGCCATCCTCGCTGGAGAGCTTGGCCGCCATCCATGGCGGCGGGGAGAAGCCTGCACGTACCACGAAGAAGATGGAATTTAGGGTTTGGATCTAGGGTTTGTGTACAAGGAATTTAGGGGGGAAGCTTGTGTAAAGGGCTTGTGTATATCTGTAGGCTTGTGTAAATCGATATCGATAGGCTTGTATAAATCGAAATCGAGTCTTGTGTAAATCGAGTGTTGTATAAAACGAGCGTTGTGTAAATCGAGACTTGTGTAAATCGAGCCTTTTTGGATGATTTGTATAAGGGTTTGTGTACAAGATTTGTATTATAGTTATGAAACTCGGAACTTGTGTAACTAGATTCAACGGACCTTGTGTAACTCAGTATTATTAAATCGATTATTACATAAACAAAAAATACACAAAGTAGTGCTTGTGTAAATCGATAGGTTTGAGTAATTACAAATTTTTATAATCGAGTTATGTTTGTGTAAGACTCGTTCAATTAGTCTAACTGGTATAAGGGTGAAAGGGAGGGTTTGTCATCTAGAGTTCAAAACCCACTAACTACAAAATATTCATTTTAGACAAACCTTATGTAGGTTGGGTCTGGGCTTGTGCAACTCGAGTGGGCCTGGACTTTTCGAAATAGCTTGGGCTTGAGTAAATTGAAATTACCAATTAATGTTTTTTCCTTGTCTTGCACCCACTTCTTCATCGGATCATAGACCGTTGCAAACCTCTTCTACATGTTATCTTAATGATGGTACTATTCTTGGCCAAACAGAGGAAGTGGCTAGAGCGCTTCATATCATTAGAGAGGTTGGACTGAGTTTTGGCCTTGAGGTGAATGTTTGCAAGACAAAGCTCTTTTGGCCTTCGTGTGATGGATCGAAGCTTAAAGAAGATTTATTCCCTCATGGCATTGCTAGGCCGGCTCTGGATGTTAAGTTGTTGGGTGGGGTTGTGAGTAAAAATGATGGGTTTATTAGAGAGCTCGTCATGAAAAGAGTTGTTAAGGCGGTTGAGTTGATGCGCACCTTCTTCCGCAGTTGAGGGACCCGCTGAGTGAGCTTCTTTTGCTTCGTCCTTGTATGGGTGTTGCCAAGATGTTGTTTAGCTTGAGGACTTGTCTACCGGAGGGTACATATATTTTTTTGATTTGGGACTTCGTGAATCAGTCGAGGATATTGTGGTTTGTGGGGGTCCTTTTTTGGTGATCTTCAGTGGTGACTTGTTTATTTGCCGATTCGGTGTGAAGGCCTTGGGTTATACTTAGCTATGGAGACTTCTTCTTTTTCTTTTGTGGCCTCTAGAGCTCAGTCTTGGACCCTTCAAAACCACATTTTGCGGGACAGTGGAGTTGTTGATATGGACTTTGAGTTTTTTTGGAGCTTTGGACAATCTTCAAGCTTCTATTCATAATTTTGATATTTTTGGTTTCATAGTAAAGAGCACCACCCCTCCCTAAAACCCAACATGCCTTGACGAGTGCTCTTTTTGGTAAGACAATACAAGCGATGAAAACAACTTTTAATTTGACCCCTAGACAAAAAGCGGGTTTTCAATGTCTACAGGCAACATAACCAATATTTCCTTCTTGCCATACCTATTGATGAACTTGGACAATGTATGTCTCTCATTGAGTATCGCATGATCCTCAAGTATCGCCTATGATTCATTTGTTCCCGTCTGGTGTGTTTTGTCTTATGCCTAATTGTGGGAGGCCTTTGGATGATTTTTGGGAGCATGCGGTTCATTGTAAATAACTACCCAAATTCAAATATAGGCACGATCTGGTTTGTGATGTTTTATGTGACGTGATTAAGAGAGCAGGGATTTCGGCCAATAAAGAGGCGCATGTATCCTTCTTGACTGATCCGTGTGAAGGAAGGTTTACGTTGAGGCCCGCAGATGTGTTAGTGTTTGGATGGGTGGGTGTAAAACATGCTTGTATTGATTTGACAAGAGTCTCTCCTTTGGTTGGTTTGGATAACGGGCCTTTTGTGGTGGGTAAAGCGACCCTTAACGCGGCCTCTATGAAGGTGACTAAGCATGAAAGGGCTTGTCTTGAAAACCAACCTGTGTTTCTTCCGTTCGCTTTTGATACGTTTGGTTTTCTTGCGCCCGACGCCGTCGAGATTCTCAAGAGGGTGCAACGGGTCTTGCATTGTAATGTTGTGTCACCCAGGTCTTCAAATGTAGTGTTTAGGAGGATCAAATTTGCTATTCAGAAAGGATTTGCGACATAACTGGTTACCCGTTTAATTTTTAATTCGATGTAATATGTTATTTTATTAATTTTTATTAATAATTAAGAGGGGTAAACAACCTTAATAAATAATTTTCAGAACCTACGATGATTTACCTGGTCCATTAATTTTCAATAAATATATAATATGTCCATCTAATCGGAAATTATTGAACCTCCTTTATTTAAATAAAAATATGTCTCAATTATATATATATTTTTTAAAAGATAGTTTTAAAGATGAGCTTCTTGCATTTGTAGGAAAGCTTTATTCATTAACACAAAGAAAGATAATACATAAGTTAGACATGTCCAAGTGAACATTAATTCAACTCTTATGTAAAAAGCCTTGAAACTATCAGCCTGACTCAACAAACGGGTCAAACTAGATCAATAACTTAAAGAATTTCAAGGCGAAGATGAGGATATCCGACCCTTGCTTTGTGCCTCTCAAAGAGCTCTTCCATTGCCTCTACAAATATTCCATGCACTTCATTCACCTGCATCATTTTATATATTATTTGTTTATGTGGGGGAAGTATTAAATTTTTGTTCGGCTAAAATTTGTAATATTTTGCGACATTCAGCAATTAAATCGTACATGTAAAGATCGGTCCAATTTCTTAGATACATAGACCATTTACGAAGACGTGGATGGAAGTACGTTTTCTGAAATACATATGTTAAACATTATTTACAATGGATTGCGTACATATTAGAAAAAAAATCATAATATAACGGTGTATCAAGGTTTATAATTATATTTTATTAACAAAGATATAATTACTTCTATTAATTTAAAAAAATCATAATCTTTTTACATGCTGAATATAAAATTTCAATTTCTCAATATTCTATAATTTTTTGGTTCAACTCACTTTCATGAATTGTGTAATGTGACATAAGATTAACCTATTTTTTGGGAAATTTAAAGTATGATTTGTGTATGGTACCTAAAATGTGTACGTACCTCATCCATTGTTGGACTTGGATTCTTCTTTACCTCGATGGGTCGGCCTATAATAACATGCATCGGATGTCGAATAGGCAACGGAGAACTACATCACAAAAGTTTAGAGGTTGTTGGCGGACGACGATGAATGGTGATATTTCACATCGATTCAAATTGATAAAATAAATGGGCTACTTTTTATTTATTATCAATAGATTTCATGAAGTATCCTTGAATTTTTGGATTTATACGGTGAACACCTAAATGTTGTACGGTCGGATAGGATATGAGCATATCTAGAACCGTTTTTCCGGTTCTGACCAAAAATTGATATTGGACTGGATATGAACCTTCCGAATCGCTGAGCCAATTTATTTTTTAAAACTTAAAATTGGATACTTCAAAAAAATTGACAAACCCATAAAAATCTGAAAATTCGGTCAAAATCTGAAACAATAACAATTTTTTTTGTCCAAGTTCAGTCCAAATGCAATAACTCGGATTGTTGTTCCTTTTTTATGATCATTTTTTCTTATTAAATTTTATTTGGTTTTCTTTATGTGTCTTATTAGAAGATTCAATGAGATTATTGTCCAGTTAAGAATCAGGACTCACTGAGAGTTTTTAACAGTGATATTCCGAGTTACTAAAATTTAGGATATTACACTAAACCGATCCAGATCTGAATCAAAATTTAAACAGTTGTAGTTGTAAGTATATCTAGACTTTCAAACCAAAAAGGTTAGTTTGCCTCCTCTCATTATATATTCGCTTACGGGCAAATCATTATTCAACTCAAAGCAATTTAGAAATACATAATCAAACCAACTCTAAACTTCATTATTTGACAGTGTTCTGATTTTTAAGATTCAACTACCTTAATTATAAATGAAACAACTTCGAGGGGAGTACTCTAACATTAATTTTAGCCGAACTTGAAATATGTTAATTTTTGGTCAATTAGAAGGTGAACAAACTCTAATTAATTTCGAGTTAGAGTTTTATTTTATTTTATTTTTATATAAGATAAGTAGAATAGGTGGGTCAATATCAAGACTCTGACCGATCTACGGAGCCGAGTTAGAGTTAATCAACTAACATAATATCCATATATAATTTTATATAGTTGAACGAACCGAATTGTAACATGATAAAGCATGGTTGGTTTATAAATGAGTTGAGCCTAAACGACCCATATGTTCTTATTATATAAATTTGGTTATTTAAATATCATTATCCCTTTTCTTTTGAAATTGTTTAGATTATAATTATATGATTTTACGTATACTCTAATAAAATTGTTATAAACATGTTTTTTTTTCATTTGATTTTTCATTAACAAAACAACAAAGAAACTACGATTGAAGTGAGAAGTTGTGAGCAATTAAGAACATTACCCGAATTTTCCCCACAGTAAGATAGGAGTGAACTTGATGAATCTGCAGCATTTCATGCCTAAATTACCGGGTGGTAACCACCAATTATATGCCTTCGTCTATGTAATCCAAAAAAAAAAAAGTTTATTATAATAGTGCAAGACATATTATCATGCTTGAGTTGTTATTACATTTAGTTTAAATTCTATAACAAGTAAAGTTTTCAAAGTATGATACTGAATAACCATAGAGCGGGCTCGTGTACGTGCATATCGTATGCATACATGAACGTAGGTTCAAACTCAACACATAATTCAAATATGAATTCATCCTAAAATTAATTGGTAAGGAGTAGCTCACCGACTTTATATACTAAGCTTGGAATGTGCCACTTGAGATGTGAGAACTTATTATTCTCAACGCACCCTCCAAAGGTTAAACTAGGGTGCAAACCTAGTTGACACTTGCCCACGTGTTAGGATCATGAGCCTAATAGAGTCTAACCGTTGCTATATCATGTGAAAGTCCGATACAGACGAATCGTAGAGTGGGGATCGAATGCATACGCGTTAGACTCATGTCTAACACATAAGTCCAACATAATTCCATACTAAAATCAACGGACAATATAAAGTATAACTCATCTACTTTATATACTAGACTCGAAATATCACCACTTTATATACAAGAACTTCTTATCTCCAATAAAAGTAATTAATATTGTAATGTTGACTATGTTATTTATGGTTTTAAATAAAATAGTCTCAAAAATTATGTGAACTAAATTACTTTTAGAAAAACTGTTATTGACTAATCATAAAATTTTCAGAATTTTCAGAGTTAGAATGCAAATCTTTTTTTTTTTTTAACATCCATAAGTTTTGTAAAGTAAATACATTAAAATTCACTTAAAATATGGTTGTGTGACGTTAATTATGATGTCAATGTATTGCCTTTATTTTTGTCGGAGATAATTTAGTACATATCTTGTATTTAAATTTATATAAAATACAAGAGTATCATATAATTTAATTTAAAAATAAAATATAATTTTATTAAAAAAAATTAAACTTCAAAAATTGAAATGTGAACTTAAAATGGATAACTTCTTCAAAAAAATTATTAGGTAACTTAAATCAACAAGATGTAATATATTATACATTTGTTGATTTAGTGGGTAGTTATTAATTAGTATATGGACTATATATTTGCAAATAGGAAATTATATAGCTAACAATCTTATAAATAACAGTGAAAAGCCTCTTCATAAAATAATTGGTAAAGATATTTTTTTTAAAATGCATAAGATTTTAGTAATTTTAAAATTAAAAAATAATATATTTTTTTATTTAGCAGATTAATAAAAATTATAAATTAATAATGACATGCATGGATAATATAAGTCTATAGATGTGATTATAAGCATACCTGACCAAAGCAAAAAACCGGAACTAAAGGTGCGCCCATCTCTATCGCGATTCGAACGAACCCCTTCCTATTCCTAAGAAAGACAACCTGCATGCAAAATAGGTACAATAGTCTCAAGTCATATGCATGACAAAAGTCAATTAAATATTTATCTTAACATAATTGACAATATAGACGGTAGTCCTCCGACCATATATACTATGTTATAATTGTACAAATTGGTGCTAACCTCACGATCATGTTGCGTGTAGAAGCTCTCTGCATTGCCGCCTGGGATGATGAGGCAACTATGCCCCGATGCAAGTTGAGATTTGAAATTCTTTCTCGTTGCTGCTGACATACCCAAAAATGCCCATATATGCCTTATTATGGGCGTGTAGAATACCTGCATGCTTTCGTATATAAGTAAAGATAAGATAACGTGAAGTTTTACATCGAGAGGTTATATGAAATTTGCATAGGAGGAGGAAGATATTTACGGAATTGGCTACGAGGATTGAAATCTTCGAAAAAGATATGTTCCCCGCGTATTTAGTTAATCCTATTATTCCGAGGGACATGACCGAATGCGGCTCGTATCCATACACTGCATTCACATGAGAATAAATTCTATTAAAACCATTGTTTTGAGAACAATGGCAATTTTCATTATCTACAACTAAAACATTTACAATGTGCCGTCCACAATGAGTTTTTTTGAAGGTCTTTAACATTGTGTTAAATGTATAAATAAATTTTTAAATATAAAAAATAAAAAAGAGACTAAAATATATTTTTATGAAATTTACTGATAGATAGGAACTTTCCAATTTTAAAGTTATATTTTAGAAAAAACTGTATAAATAAAAAGAGGGATTAAAAATGTACGGAGTATAAAAATAAAAATAAAAATTGTCGTTTGAACTCATGAGTTATTTAATATAAAATTAAGATTCAACCGCTATGTCATTGGTTCGAATATGCATACATGTCATTATATATATATATATAATATCGGGTTATTTAAGGTACGTGCTAAATTTACCGTAGGCACGACTGACATCGAAGGCATGATAATCTTCCACGTGGAATGTTATCGGAAAATATCCACAAGCATGCTTGCTGATATACCTATATTTGTAACAAATAAAAATAAATAAAAATAAAGGAAAGGAGTTCTTAGTATATTCATTTACAATAAACGAGGAATCCAAAATCACATAATATTTTATGTTATTTCGATTACGAAATAACACATAAATATAAAGCGTAAATAAGACTATAAAAAAATATATATATATATATATATATATATATATATATATATATATATATATATATATATATATATATATATATATATTAAAGAGGTATAAATTACCTTGCCAATTTTTCAACAAAATTGCCTTCTACGTGTAGTGGAAGTCCTACTAAAAATACATAGAACAAGGTAACCACCCTACCAAAAACATGGTACAAAAAACAGAATCACAAGATGATATTTTTAATAGCTTCAAGCAATCGATCCTTACAACTAAAAATTATATAAAACAATCGGATTTACCCTCCAATGAAGTTAATTATTTAAGCTCATTACTGTGAAGTAAAGTTGAATAATCTATACCTTCATTTATGAACTAAGGGGGAGAGATCTTGCTAGAATGATTTATTTTTATTTTTAATATATTTAGTAAATTTGTTTACAAAATTAAATCTTAACTCTTAATTTATAAATTAAGGTTCCAAATTTGTCCGGATTATCGTCCCAAAACAATTTATATATACGTTAATAACAATAATAACAAAAATTCAGATATTTTTGAATAGTTACTTGGAGGCTCTAGTGCTTACAGTAGCGCTTTGAAGACGGGGAAGAAAACAAATGCAGACAATACAACAATCCAGTTGAAGTGAATGCCGCAAAGCCACAACGCCACCGCCACCGCCGACTGCAAGCCGGAGCTCCGTTGTCCCTCTATCACCGTCACCTCCTTCTCCTCGCCTTTCTCAATCTTCATATCTTCTTCCATGTTTCTGCACATTAAGCCCAGTTAGCTACCATCAATATCTGTACAGATATTTCTGCACAGATCTAGATTTTAGAGGAATCGGAATCGGAATCTTGAGATCTAAAAATCAAATTGAGATTTATTAGAAAGTAGAGATCTGAAAAAGTGAAAGAACACTAAAAAGAGTATACGATCTGATTGGTAAGATACTTGCAGAGTGAGATCGAGAATCGGAAAGTGGAGAGAAGGTGGGAAGTAGATTGGCGGCTGTTTTCAGATTTGAGGGTTTACTTTAATTAGCACATGCTATTCAATTTTTTCTAAAAAAAAGAAATAATTATCAATATTAGAAAATTAGAGAAAGAAAGAAATTTTAATTTATCATGTATGTATACGTATTTTTTTTTAATATATAAATTTCGCTTCTCAATGGCTTCAAAGTAATACATTAATTACTTCGGGTTGTCGTGTACTCTTCTCCTCTTTCTTGTGATTCAAAATTGTTGCATTTTCAATTTTCGTTGTGTCGGTTTAGTGTTACTGTTCATTGTGAAATAGTTGATAGATGTTAACAAAATTTTGAAATAAAGGGCAACTTTGTTCAAAAAGTTAGCCTTCTTGTTATTTCTACGACGAAAAACGGATTTATATTAGTTCATCCAATATAGGTTTGAGTCCCAGAGCCGGCCCTGAGGGTGTGTAGGGGTGTGCGAGATGAACCACTGCTCAGGGCCTCAAATTTGAAAGGGGCCTTATCTGATTTTTTAGAACTATATAAAGTTAAGTTTGGTTAAATACTCAACAAAATGCATATAGTCCACTGGTTAGAAGGACCGGCAGAAGTTCGTTCTCCTTTTTCCAGTGGTCTCTGTTCGAAACTCACCAACAACATGTTGTGGTTGCTTTAGTTTTTTTTTTCAAGTCGTTGATATTATTCTTCAAATTTTCAATTGATTTCAGTGGGCCCCTTTATCTATTTATCACCTTTTTATTTTATTTTTTTCTTAAGCCAACGCAATTTTAAGGTAACTTCAATTTTAACAGGGGCCCTATATATCCTCATTCCTCACTTTGTTTTTGTTAGTTTTAATAATTTTATTATAGAACATATATAGATAACAATTTTAAACATATATATTTTAAAATGTTAACTTATTTACATACAATTACGTGGAGTTTTTATAATAAAATTGTTACAAATTATGTATAGAAAAAAAAAAGTCTTTTTTATGCTTGTAGATATAATTATTTATACATTAAAATGTTAAATTATTTATTAAAAAAAAGCCATTTTTATGCTTATAGTTGAAGTTATAATATAGAAATTTTAGTTAAATATTTTTCTTCTCATGCAAGGGATTTTAATAATATAATTAGATGTATAAAATCTAAATATTTTTTTCCTATTAATTCGATAAATGCATAAAATGTCAGATGATATAAATTTTTAAAATTTGTAATAGATATTTTAAATTTTAACAATTGAATATAAGACTTCTAAAAAATTTTAATAATACTTCTATCTTTAGCACCTATATTTATAACTTTAAAATAAAGATTTTATGAAAGGTTTTTAAAAAATATGAAATCGATTTGCACATTAATTCTCTATGTAGGAAGTGAAATTAAAAAGGCAACACCTCAAACTTACCTCTTCTACTTTAGCTAATATAATATAGACTCATATTATTAATTTAGTTGCTTGAAATATTTAATAAATAATAATGTTTAATATTTAAATATTTACACAGGACCTCCGTAATTCATTGGCCGGCCCTGGGTTTGACGTTGGCACAACGAAGATTTACAAACTACACGGCTCAATGTAAAGCCGACTTCGTTGAAGAAAAACCATATATTAAACACGCTTGGTTGTTGCCGAACTCATCGTCTTCGTATATTCTCTTGGTTTTTTTTCTTCGAAATCAAACAAACAAAAAAACAACCGTAATTCACACACAAAAATGGATCCAAGTAAGGTCAGAGGATGATTGTTCGAGAAACGTGTGTTGGGTGCACTTAAGGTTCGTACTTTGAGCGAAACCACTTGTTAAAAGCGTGTTTTTTTTTTGTTTTTATCCGTTTTCGGTTATTCAATCTTTTCATCGTTTTTGTCGTATTTTAATAGATTAGTTTGTGGGTAAATACTTAAATAGGATAATTGAAATGCGTGTGAGTTTGGAGTTGAAAAGGACCGCATTTGAAAAGATTGGGAATAAATGAAAACATCAACTTGTTCTTCGTTGTTGTGAAAAACAAGTTTAACTCAACTTCAATACAAGTCAAGTGCATTGAAATTGAGTTCCCAACTTCATTGTTGCCCAACAACAGTGAAGGTTACGATTAGTTTATGGTTCAATTATGTCTAGTTTATTGATATATCATTAGTTTTTTTTTTGTCGGAAGGAAAGTTATGGTCTTCACGCATCTAGTCGCGTTTATTATATATTTATAAAGAGTTATGTAGTCAGCAATCGGAATATAGCCCGACCCCTTACACCACGCGCTAAAAGATCCTTAATATCCTCATGAGGATGAATCAATACAATCATGTCAGTTTGAAAATTCAAAGCATACGAAGCCAACAAATCCGCTACATAGTTGGCTTCACGATAAACATGTTGACCTCGATATTCCAGGTCATTTGAATGAAGCCTTGAAACAAATATATCATGCTAGAGAGGGGTAACATTATATGATATGTTTACCTAGGAAAATCGTAACAAACTGAGAATCAGCTTTCATAACATCACATAAACCATTATCCCAAACTCTTTTGAGGTCCTGCAACGCTCCCATTAACTCAGATACGGTCAATAGTGTTATGAATAGTTTACAATTAATTATGTTATTATTGTAATGGATAAGTGTTAGTCAAATTTTCCATCTTTGCAGTTAGTTAACTCAGAGAGTTTTCATAGCTTTGTTAGATCATGATCTGTTCAAGATCTCTATATGTTTATGTGTATATATTCTCTTCTAAATCATTGAATAAAACACACTTCAGTTCATCACCTTATATGGTATCAGATTCTCGATCCTCTTTCTGAATCGACGACTAATTATAAGCCATGGCTGAATATGCATCTACACTACCAAATCCACATGAACCAACAAAACTCTTTACACTAGTCATCCTCACCAACATTGTCAAATTAACTCCCACCAATTACATAATTTGAAAACATGCTATTTTGGCCATCCTTTAAGGTTATGAACTGGAAGATTACATTCTGAGTTCAGTTGATATTCCAGCAAAAACATTACCAGACTCCACTACTGTCAACCCAGCTTACAAGACATATACTCGAAAGGAATGATTGGTTTATGGATCCATCTTGGGAACCCTATCTTTTGAAGTTGCAAGTTTTGTAGCAACTGTAAAAACATCGCATGATGTGTGGAAATCTCTTCGTCTTACTTACAACCAATCATCAAGGGGACACATGAAGCAAATCAAAGAGCGTCTCCGAACAATGACAAAGGGAACATATTTGGTATCTGCTTATATGCAGAATATCAAAAAGGCAACAAATTTGTTTGCCTCGCTTGACTCTCCAGTATCAACTGAAGATCTTATAGATTATGTGCTCAAGGGGATTGACAAACCATATATGCCAATGGTACATGCAATAAACACAAGAGACTCGGCCATATCCTTTGAAGAGCTTCATGAAAAGCTCAAAAATCTTATTTAAGCACCATCAAAAAGAAGCAGGAGGTGTAATGACAGCGTTCACTGCATAGAACAAGTCTTGGAAAAACAATGGTAAGTCATTTACTAACTATGCATATTCGCAAACTACTCATACACAAACACAAAACCAGTGACCAAAACAAGCTCAAACTTAGATCTCGTATGACAATTCCAGTCAGGGCAATAATGCATCTCCCAAACCTTTTAAAGGTTGATGTCAGTGGTGTAGACAGGTGGGTCATGTATTGGCTCAATGTCGGGTTTATAGAGATTTGCATCCCACTATAGAAGTGCTATCTTCTGCGAGGTTTCCTTCCATGACAGTTCATCAAACTAATGCTGCTACTACAAGCTTCCACCTCACCTTGATTAAGTAGATAGTGGGGCATCACATCACATAACCAACGACCTGGACAACCTGGCTTTACATTATCCTTACACTAGAGAAGATGAAATGGTCGTAAGCAATTATAAGGGTCTTCTTATCACTCACATTGGCTCTACAAATATCGCAATTAATGCAAATGATGTTAACTTGTCTAATGTCTTATGTGTACCAGAAATGTCTAAGAACATAGTTTTTGTGTTTAAACTCACCAATGAAACTTCATATATATGATGTCATATTGAAAGCTGATAGTTTCCTTTTGCAGGACTTCAAGTCCAACAAAATCATCCTTAAAGGTCCTTGTGTCGACAGAGTCTGCTTTTGGCCTCCCACCAGTCCCATGATTAACACTACTGTCCGAGTCAATCCATTGTCCATGTACCACAAGCTAGGACATCCTTCAACAGAAGTCTTTAGTTTCCTAAATAAAAGTATTAACCTAGGTTGTTCCTTGTTTCATCAACAAAATTGTATGTCTTGCAATTTGAATAAAATGCACAAGCTTCCTTTTTATTCATCTTCAATCTGTTCAAATTCACCTCTTAATGTTATCTTTAGTGATGTATGGAGTTCCCCGGTTACCTCTTTAGGATGAAATTATAATAAACTTTATGCGTTGAGTTTTCGTATATGATTTTAAATAGGGTTGGAGACACAATAAAAGGTGTATTTAAAAAGTTTTGAAACATTGATAATTTGATATGATTCTTATGATTTGTACCTTTGAGTCGAATTCAAACCGAATCTAAACTTTAGCCAAACTTTAAATTATACGCATATTCGTAACATTTAAAAAATGACAAGCTCAAGTGTTCAACCTTAACATTTTCCAAACCACTACCGAATAACTTGGTTAATCTTACATCTCTATAGTATTATTGTAGCGAAACGAGATGAAATTTATTCAAACAAAACCGAACTTTGACATACTTAGATTCGATTCATTTATAAACGAGTGTAACCTAATCATAGACCGATTTGTTATTGGGCTCGAGCTTTAGACGATGCAATTATTCCAAAATCCTGAACATTATCACGTTCGTTATCATACTCATGGACTCGAATTTGCAGTATGCAACTACCCAATAGCCCAACATGAAGGACATGCACAATTCAAGTCTATTTGTAAGGGCATATGGCCCATACACCTCCATTTGGGCCTTACTGTGTTGGTGGCTCAATAGCCCAACATGAACTTATAAAATTCTAAATAGTATTTTCACTATTTTTGTAGACTATTGTGTGAGTCGTTTTTTCCCGCATCCGACAGATATGTATGAACCCGATCCATGAGCAAAGAAGAAAAAGGGGGAAATCGTTAAAATATAGATGTAAGGCATATCCATGAAACTGACCCAGGAAAGCGGATAAAAATTCGCCACAGGAACTGTGTAACATATGTAATGGGTGAGGCGGGTGGTGGGACAGACGGGTTTAGATAAATTTAATTAGTTTAACACCCAGTCGAACACCAGTTGAGATCTCCTATAACAATGATACATGTATCCCTAATATGTGATTGGTTGAGGGCCTGAGGTTAAATAAATAGGGATTAAAGTTTTACCAGCTTTACGAAAAAAATAATAAACAATATAAATTCAATCAATCACGTGATAGGAATACAAGAATACACAAGGGAGAGGGATACATAAGATCTTGACCGGTCGAACACCCGTTCATCTGGCCGATCACACGTAGAATGTATTGTTTTTAAATAAATTTAATTAGTATTTATTTTTATCTTACATTTTAATCTTTGACCGGCAATGTAACTTTGTGATCAAATTAACCCTCATCCTATCTATTTTTCTTTAAAATTTGTATTTAAATTTCAAACTGTGAGTCATATAACAACTGATTTAACTGAACATAATTTTCATATTAGAAGAATTGAGCTTATTATTGAGTTAGTAAACATGCTAAAAATGGTAATCCCAAAATATATGATCCACCCGATCATTCGACGAATACGAGTTTGGACGGAAAGAGTAATGTGTGGATGATGGGACGGTTGAACGAGTATTTAGGTTGAGATAAATAATGAAAGTAATATATTTAACCGATCACCCTACTTATTGTATATCTTCTGAAATCATATTCTTTGCACAAGTAAAGTTAATCCAAAAAAAAAAGTTGTAATAAAAGTATTATAAACTTTATTTTATTTTAATATTTTTTAATCATAAATTCTTTTAGTCCCGTTTGGTTGTAACTCTGAAAATGAAAATGGAATGAAAATGAATCTAGTTCCTATGTATATTTTGTTTATAAATTTTTTAGAATCATTCATTGTAGTTTCATTCAAAATACACATATTTTTTCTAAAATGTCAAAACTAATCAAATTCTATTACAATTACTTTAAATCACAAAGAATAATTCAAAAAAAGTTAATGAACAATAATATACATATAAACTAGATTTATTTCCATTCAATTTTTACTTCCGGAGTTAAAATCAAACAACACTTATTGGCTTAATAACTTAAGTAACCTAATATAATGTTGAAATGTAAATACTTTTTTTTAAAATAAATAAATTGATAAAGAACACCACAATACAAAATTGAAAGTCGAATAAAATTGAAATTAATTTAGAAATTACAATTTGCAAGTGAACACCAAATATGTCCAATGTACGATGACTCATTAACATGGCTACCATTTTCTGTAAAGTTCTCCATTATTATGGTCAATTCTTGATTAAAATATTGCTATTTTAAATAAGAATAAATAAATAATAAATTTGACTAAACATATAGTTATGTACTTATGCACTTCTAAAAACGGGAGATTATTATTTAATACACTCCAACTTTAAAAAAAAAACTGCAATCTATTTTTCTATATTTAATATATAGATTTACATATAAAAACCTGAATTCGTTGTGTCAAATATTGATAATCATATATTTTTAATAGTTTATTTGATTTAAACATTGTTTTCTATATTGTAAATATTTTAAAAATTTTCTTTCTTTATTATCGGTTTATGTATAATAATTTTATATCATTCATATTTTACAAAACCCTGATCTATCAGTAAACATACTACTGAGAGAATTATTAAAGTGGAGATTTTTCATGATAATATTCCACTACCACATGCAGTCTTCTAATTACAATTATCCTACCAAAAAAAGTAACGAATAGCTTTACAGATTTAAATTAATGATTAATGATCATGCTTTTCCTCAGTTAATCAAACATTTTTGACGATGTTTTTTTTTTTTATCAATTAACTTTTTAAATAAAGTTTATTTTCACATTAAGTGTTTTACTCGTTCATACAATTACTATTATTTCAATAAAATATATCTCTATCGATTTCTTTTAATTTTTTTGTAGAAAAGAGAGGAAGTGATTTCCAGACACATCTAGATAATAAATCTAGACTTTATTAATTTTAATAGACTCTCTAAATTATAGTCTTTTTATTATCACATATTGCTAATATATATACTTATGATAATTAGATTAGATTC
This sequence comes from Fagopyrum tataricum, assembly GCA_002319775.1. Classification (NCBI taxonomy): domain Eukaryota; kingdom Viridiplantae; phylum Streptophyta; class Magnoliopsida; order Caryophyllales; family Polygonaceae; genus Fagopyrum; species Fagopyrum tataricum. The sequence goes on from CM008284.1 coordinate 2,877,250, forward strand.
ATAAAAAGATTTATTTTCTATATGATTTGAAAAATTTATAAAAAAAAAAATTCATCTTATTTTGAAAAATACATTGAAAATATGGCTTGTTTGACGTTGAATCAACATTAAATTTAGATTTTAGAGATCACATGCAACTACGGTAAAATAATGTTCGTTTATGTGTTGGTCTAATCATGTTCATAAATCTCACCAGAAAAATCAACTTTATAAATATTATTTTAAAAACTAATCAGCAAATTAAGATAATAAAAAATTTGATGATACATTTGAATTTTACTTAATTTTATAAATGATAAATATGAATAATTTGTATATTTCACCTTTTTAATAGTCTCGTCCAATTACACTTTTTAAATACTCAAAAACTCATATTAATGTTACGTAAGTCTTTAAAATTCAAATTAGTTGTTTTTATTAAACCTTATTTAATAATTTTATTAAAGAAAAATATGCGTGAGAGTGACTAGTTATCCGTTGACCGACTCATTCCATTAGCTTTCACTAGATGCAAATTGCACGAAAAGTTTCCTCCTTTGAATACTTTTGTCAAAATCTTGAATTTATAAACAAATACTACTAACAAATTGGAATTATAGTTGGTGGTAAAGTCTATCAACAAATATATTTTAAATGGGCGTTTTAATTACCTCATTTTCTTCTTTTAAATTACGCAATAATATACTTGATTTTGAGGGTTTTATATTTGAGCAAGATAATTGGGTCTTTGAAAAGTTACAAGAAAGCGTTTAATTTCGTATTTAAATTTCACAATGAAATTATTTCACACAAAAGTAAAACATGTGAATCACGGACACATTTAGTAAAAGGATGGGATAATAATTCATGCAATATTTCTGATATTTCCGATAATTTAAGTTGAGTGGAATGAAAAACCCCAAAATAATCTCTCAAGGTACAAAATGAACCTATCAACTATGCATTTGTGCACATGAGGTTTAAAATGAAACATTTTTACTTAAAAAATATACCCTACTGACCCTGACCCTGAAATATTTTGGATTTTTTTTTAAAATAATAATAAAAGGAAAAGTATTTTCGACGATAGGTACGGAAAAAAAAAAAACTAATTTCGAGAATAGGAAGACACTCCAGGTTCGGGTAGGAGTCGTCGTCTGAGACTGCAAGTTTTTTTTTTTTTTTTTAAAATCCCAAAGGAAGTCGCTGTCTAAGACGGTGACTTCTTTTTTTTTAATTTATTTTTTATTTCTTAAAAAATTTTGTTTTACAGAATACTTGAAGCCGTGAACAAGAACAATAATTTTTTGTTTTACCGAATGTCGTAGACCACATTTATCATCATGCATAATATAGAATGTCATAGTACCTTCAAATATTTGTTTTGCATAATGTTATAAAATGTCATAGGATCTTCAAATTTGTTTTACAAAATCATTCTGCATGCATAATATAGACGTTCTTCATGGTCTAAGTGGTTTCTTTATGCCTTTTCTTCCACCTTTGCGCTCTCCCCTAGATGTCGACGCATCTTCATTAATCGGCGATAAGGGTCGTGGGACCGAGACATGCTGCTCACCTATATCAAGAACCTGATCTCTATATTGAGCATATTGTGGTAGAGGTGGAGATGCAAATGTATACGGTTGGACCGGTGTGCCCGAGAAATCCGGTTGAGTCGGTGTGCCCAAGAAACCCATCATGGGTTGCACACCATATGAAACAAAGCCCAACGGAGTGAAGTCCGATGGAGAATAGCCCGATGGACTCATGCTCAACGGCGGCGTGGAGAATGATTGAGACTGATGGGAGGATCCTGGTACCTCCGGTGTAGGCATATATGATGAAGGGCCCCTAAGAAGGTAGAATGGGTCAACGGCTGCTCTACTCAATATGTTTGTACTTTCAGTTGACAAGTAGTTGCAAAACGTGTTCACGTTTTGGGTCAACCCTTCAAGATCTTGGAAACTTTGATGTTGTTGAGTAGTGTATGCCGTTTGTCGCCCATGAAATCCTACATTAGCCACGTATTGTCCCTACAAATTAGAAAAATAGAGAATGTGAGAATTTTTATTATAAATGGTTATAAATTCTTTTTTCACAGTTGCTTACCATCATGAACAAATCTGGGGTTGTCGGTTGATGATATCCCGTTGGATTAGACGTTGGTGGAGAAATGAAACGGCGTGTCACGGATGTAAACCCATTCATGTATTGTCGGATTGCTTCTTTTGCAGGGATGTGAAGGGGTTGTGATGTAGCAATGAATGTACATATACATATAAGTCAATATAATTAAAAAAAAAGTTACATATACATACAATTCAATATAGTAAAAAAGTTACCACCATAAATGAATTTATACATGTGGTATGACAATTGAACTACTGCGCTCATTCCATAACTTGATAAATCTATCATGATAGTCAACCCAATTGTAGTCTAGTTTTCTTCTTCGGTCCACCTTGTGTAGTTATTTGTCATAGTCACACTCACGTGGTATAGCTGGTGGAAACCCAAACTGTCGCATGACCCGACCCGGTCGATGCCACACCACTATGTCGAAACATATAAGTGGAGCCTCTGTCATATATATATGGGCCCCCGATCGGCATATCTCGGCAAGACGTTGCAGTACATCACTTGTATAAGGAACCCATATAAACTAAAAAAATATAAAGATCGTTAGGTGTACCTTATGTTATTTTAATTATGAGCATAAAACAAATATAAAGATCGTTAAGATGTACCTCAATTCCTAGCTGTCTGTCCAAAATATCTCGATAATACTCGATCGGTCGAGATGAATGTTCATAGCTGTAGGAACAATGTATCCACCTTACAAAAGCATTAAACAAATTGTTAGTTATTAGCTATAACAAAGAAATATATTTTTGGATAAACAAATAAAAGTTTACCTTCTAGCTAATGAATCATCACCAAGAATAAATTGGGAGCCAAATGAAGGCTTTTCATTTTCAACTAAATCTCTAGCCTCCCTAGATGCTTTCCTCCTAGCTATATTCCTCGCAATTCGTGCATCCACGTCTGATGGGACTCTTGTACAAGTGGGTCTCCCGATTGGAATCCACACTACAAAAAATAAAAAGATTTGCTACGCTAGTTTGCGACGGTACACAACTTGCGTCACTAACAGTCTGGTGTTTGCGACATCAATCAGTTGCCGTCACTAATAGTTTGGTGTTTGCGACGGCAAACAATTGCTGTCACTAAAGTAAGGTGAAGATAACATAGTCCTCAGGAAGATGACTTTGCCTAGAAACTATATATTTACATTGATACGACCCTTTCTCTTAGGATTATATGATACTCTTTTTTGTAAGTACAATTGTTATGCACTTGTGCTTACTACTTGAACCAGCCACACAACATTCATAACCCTGAGTGACCAGTTGTTATCCTCCTTCGACTTTATTCCTTTTCTTGTTTTTTCCCCCCTTCTTTCTTGTTGGATTTGTTTGTTTTGAGTTGTTCTCCTAACAATTGTTTCCGTCAGCCGAATTATTCGGCCTCTCGTTTTACGGTGATCGAGTCATTTATCTTTTTCTAAATAAAATGATATAACTACGTATATGATATAAATATCCAAACTCTAAAACTTATTTTTAAAAATTCAGTTGTGAATTACTCCGTACTTTATAATATTTATAGAAAAATATTAAAATAGAAATGTTAACGATAACTAATTAATTTATAAGCATATAAATATAATGGGAAAAATGACTAAAAATAATACCAACTATGAGGTATGAACCAAAAATAATACGAACTTTAGAAATTACTATTTCATATACAAACTATTGCACATTAAACCAGTTTTGATACGGGGTAAAATTGTGGCAAAATTTAATTACAAAAACCGCCCACATATTTTTTAAATTACACAAAATGACCTATATATTTTATTTTCTTTCAAAAATCACCCATTTTATTTTTGTATACTTAACAAATTATGTAATAAAGATTAGCCATCACTTTATTCTTAAATATTTATGGTGGTTTATTCAATAAAAAAATTAAGAAGTTTTTAAAATAAAATTTTTGTTGATAGACCCATGTTTAGTGTCATTATTGTTTTATAATTTTATGGGTAGTTTGAGGGGGGGGGGGGGGGGGGGGGGGGGATTTAATGAAAGAATATATCATTTATTGGAGTTTTTGTGTAATTTGAAAATTTAAAACTAATAAATTTAGCGTAAATTAGTGGAAAAAGATCTTCATTTCATGTTTTAAAATTTTAAAATTGTAAAATTTAAAAAATCAATATTATTTCATACTAAAATTTGTGGGAATTTCACCAAGTATAGGTCTTTTAACCAAAATTTTATTTTGAAATTTTTAAAACTTCTCAATCATTCTTATAGATATATTTTACATAAATTTCCTAAAATATTAAAGAATAAATTGATTACTAACCTTTGTAACATAATCTGTTAGGTATAGAAAAATAATATGCGTCGTTTTTGAAATAATATATAATGTAGGGGTAATTTTGTGTGATTTTAAAAAGTTATGGGCGGTTTTTTCAATAAAATTGAGCATAATTTAATCCCGTATCAAAATTGATTTAATGCGAAATAGTTTGTATATCAACTAGTAATTTTTAAAGTTTGTATTATTTTTGGTTCATGTCTCTATTATTCTTGATCATTTATTAAATACATTACATATAAGATTTTACAGAAGATCTACAGTGTCAGTCTTTCTACAAAATCATATCAAAAACATCTACATGTTCAAAATATTATTACGTATATTATCAATATTATTTTAATATAATTTTCGGAAAATCGATTATATTACCCCGGTTCGATTATCCAACGCACGTGCTTCATTTCCATTTTAGAGACAGGTCACTCATCTGCGTCGTTCCACCTCACGCCGCGTCGCCGCCCTCAACAACTCTAAAAGTTTTCAAAAATGAAACAAATGACTCAACACAAATCCTCCCACAGTCCCACATCGCAATTTCCACGATAGCGATATGGCCATAAGTTGAAATCCTCAACTAAGCCAGCCTAGCCGATTAGCAGCCCAAATTTACATAATTTCATTACCGTGTAATTAATTACCCTCTCTAATTTAGAAAAATTTCTAATTAAAGTTGGTGATTACATTTATTAATTTTTGTAATAATTACTACTTGTATAGTCTTAACCTTAAGGCGGGGTAGAGAATCTATAAATAAATTAAATATAGTATAATCTTTACACAAAAAAAATGTATTATTACCCGTCTCTCTCATGCAAATCCATATTAGATGATTTTTAAAATTATTTTATCGTTATCTCCAGTATATTTTAATTTAAAAAATCTATGAAGCAATAAGCATACATAGCAAAAGGAATTTGTGCGCCTTTGATTGATTCCTTTCTCCCTCTTCCTCCTCGCCATTACCAGAAGCATAGAAGAAGCTTAGAGAAAGAGAGAGCTAGGGTTTTGTGGAATTTGAAATAGAGGTTGATATGAAATGACTTCTCTACCATCGCCGGTCATGGTCCTTAGAACCGCCGCACTCTTCGTTTTTTTATTTGCGCCGGCCGTCATAGCCGCTGGGAATCTCAACACACAGACATTTACTTATGGCTTTCCGTTTAATTACAGCAACTATGACCACTTCACTGTTAAACCTCCGGCGATGATTTCTAACCAAGCTCTACAAGTCACACCGGATTCCAGTGGGAACTTCTCCTTATACAATTACTCCGGGCGAGTCCTTTACAGCACTCCGTTTGTCTTTTGGAAGAAAGACGGTTCCAATCCTACTACGGTGGCTTCCTTCAACGTCACCTTCCTTGTCAACATCTACCGCACGAAACCGAATGTTACCGGAGAAGGTATGACGTTCCTTATAGCTCCCGATCTCATTACGCCGAGTACAAGCGAAGGTCAGTACCTCGGTCTTACTAACTCAACCTCCGATGGATCCGATGGAAACCGCCTCTTCGCCGTCGAGTTTGATACTTATAAGCAGGAGTTCGATCCGGATGATAATCACATCGGAATCGACATCAACAGTGTGATATCAAATAAGACTGTTTCGCTTTCCGATTTCAACATCACTTTGTCTCCAACCGGCACCGTTTTTCACAAGATCTGGATCCAGTACGACGGACGCAACAAGTCACTTGCCGTCTACATCGCCGAACAATCCGACAAATTGGCGACGAATCCGATGCCGAATTTGCCTGTAATCACCATGAATGATCTAGATCTGAGCACAATCGTAGCGGAGGAGTCCTACTTCGGCTTCTCGGCGGCGACGGGAGCGACGACGCAGGAGCTTCACTGCGTGCTCAGTTGGAACATGACGGTGGAAATGATCCCCCGACCAAAACAATGGAAAACGGAGTATACGGTTGGAGTGGTGGTGGCGGTTGTGGCGGTGATACTGGCGGCGGGTATTGTGTTATGGTGGTTGTGGCTGAGGAAGGGGAAACCGGTGGATGATCCTAACATACTCGGGGCGTTGAAGAGCCTTCCGGGAATGCCGAAGGAGTTTGATTTCAAAGACCTCAAGAAAGCAACAGGGAATTTCGACGAGAAGAATAAGCTGGGGCAAGGTGGATACGGTGTCGTTTTTAGGGGGTTCTTACCCACTGAGAGCGTTGAGGAAGTTGCTGTCAAGAGGTTCACTCGGGAAGATAATATCAATAGCAAAGACGATTTCCTCTGTGAACTCACTATCATCAATCGCCTCCGCCATAAACATCTCGTCAGATTACTTGGTAAGTTCTTCAATAATCATCTTCTCCAAATTTTAATTTCCAATGATTTGTTTCTCCATTTTCTTGATCTTAATTTTTACTCGATAATAATAGTCAGTACTAAAAAAAACTGTTCAAATTTGTTGTGTTCTTGTCTTGTTAGCATTAGAAGGGTTGGATGAAAAATTTGGTTGGCTGGTCTGATTAGATTGATCAGTGCCCCCTTGCAGTCGAGTTCTATACCTTTTCCCCAAATTCTATGTAAAGAGATTTCTCTTGCTGTTCAAATACCATCCTTGAACTTCCCTTGTTTTGTGAAATACCATGGTTTGAATCTAATTTCAACATTTAAAATGAATCATTCAAATAATAATCAATAGTCAAATATAAAACTTCCAATGAGTAGATGAGGTTGGCTTCTTAGGTTGGAGGTGTGGATTTATTTGTAAGAAAAAACTCACTGTTTGACATCTTATCCTGAAACTTCCTGGAAGGTAAGGATTGACTTTTAGAAGTGTTTTGCAATGAAAATGAAACAGCCTAGGATCTTAAATGTATGTCAAACAAGTTGTACGGAGTATGTTGTATTAAATGTTTGTCCAACATATATTTGGTAATAAAGTAGTATGTTGTTATGAACCACAGGCTGGTGTCACAAGAATGGAATGCTCCTATTGGTATACGAGTACATGCCGAAGGGAAGTCTCGATAGGCATATCTTCTGTGACGAGGGTGAGACGCCGATTGGATGGAGTTACCGTTACAATATCCTAAGAGGCGTTGCATCTGCCCTACGCTACCTTCACCACGATTTTGACGAGATTGTTATTCACCGAGATCTCAAATCAAGCAACATCATGCTAGATGCAAACTTCAACGCTCGTTTAGGCGACTTTGGATTAGCCCGAGCCATCGATCAAGAAAAGACGTCGTATGCTGAAATGGAAGGCGTTCATGGAACAATAGGATACATTGCCCCTGAATGCTTCCATACCGGGAAAGCCACACGAGAATCTGATGTCTATGCATTTGGCGCCGTTCTCTTAGAGGTGGCTTGTGGATTCCGGCCAGCGACAAAGAAGGGCGGGTTTAACTGTCTTGTTGATTGGGTTTGGTCTCTGCATAGAGATAGACAGATATTACAAGCTATCGATCAAAGGCTTGAAAAAGACTTTGTGGCTGAGGAAGCCGAGCGGGTTTTGCTCCTCGGGTTGGCGTGCTCACATCCTATTGCATCACATAGGCCTAAAACACAAACTCTTGTGCAAATCCTGTCCGGATCCGTACCCTCGCCCACTGTTCCACCTTTCAAACCCGCGTTCGTATGGCCCTCTATGTACCCGGTTGGGACGGATACGAGCATGGATATAAGCATGACAGCTGATTCTACTCCTGTTGCTTCTTCACAGTTCGAAACCGAGTGGACTCCTAACTCTTATAATCTCGATAGCTTCAATGTCACTCCGCGTTCGTTCACTCAAGAGACGATTTAGCGATCTGGACTCGGAAAATCCCATTCTTTGGAAGGTTTAAATCTCTCCGACCCTTCTTCATTTCTGTTGTGCAATGTGTGTTGTTCTTAAGGTTATTGTGCAGGTAGAAATTCTGTTTCTGCTTAATTTTTTGTACCATTATTTCAATTTGGTTATTTGTATGGAATGTTCTGGTTAAGTTGTACATTCTGATCTTACCTCCTTGTATTTGCTAAAAGCCTATGGCTATAGATACTTATCAAGTTATCAAATATTGACTAGAAATCTAGAATTCCATTGTTATTATATTGTAAAATAGCAAATCACTGTTTAAGTTCCACTCAAACACCTTAAAATAGTTATAACATTAGTGGTTAATGACGTTGTAGGATATGATGTCAGCTAGTGTGCATCATACCCATTTTGACCCACCACTAGTTTATGCAATTATTCGAATGCTTATTAGTAAGAATAATTTCTAATTAAATGAAAATTTTGATTTATGCTTAATTTCGGTCAGATTCTTGAAACATAAATATAAATGATAAACATATTTCTACAAATATAGAATTATTGTAATTCTAGGTGCATCAAAAGCATTGCTAAGAGGTAATTTTTAAATTCTGTATTATTCTCTCACATACCAAACAAACCAGTAACTATTAAGAACTCGTTTGTTTGTATCATAATTGTTCTTATTCATTGCGCCTACTTATATTGTTCTTGTTAACCCTTCTGTTTTTCGAGTTTGTATTTATATTGTTATTCCTTCGCTTTCTGTAAGGGGTTTAAAAGGAATCGAACTTTATTGAGACTTTGAGTAGATGAAAGGCAATAAATTAGGCTTTTCTCTTCATAAAGCTTGCCAATTCAATTGATAATCGACGAGTCACTTGAAAGACTTGCATACATCCTTTCCTTCTATTGTTGCTCTCTTTCCGTTACATGTCTTGATATGTTTTTGTAGTGACTTCATACTGTTGCTCTATTGTCGTTTGTTGATAATCGACGAGTCACGTGAAAGACTTACATAGAAGTTATAGAATGTAGTTGGTCGTGTGGGCAGAAATCGGGAGATGGTAGAGAAATTTCGGCTAAGTACACCAACATCATCGCTACATATTTTAATAGCATGCATTCTACCTAAACACCCATCCTTTCTTTCTATGTTCAATTTATTAAACCTGACCGGTATCACTTTAACTCTCCTTCATCGAGATCATCATATTATATGATAAGATGATCTTAATTATGATACGATGATCTCAATGAAGGAGGTTAAAGAGGAAACCGATTTGACTTGATACATTCGATGCATATGAAATGGTGTTTGATTTGGTTGAATGAAAGCGGTGGGAGTGGACGGTGGCTGAAGATTGGAAGTATGTGATATTTTGGTGAATGGGTGGAGAAAGAAAGAAATTCCGACCAAGTACATCAACAATATCTCTACACATTTCATAATTTCAATTGAATTTTAATGAGAGTTGTAAGATTTTTTTTTTTATAGATAAGAAGACAAAGGTTATGTGCTAATATTTATTGTACATGTAAAACGTAGTAGGGGTGTATTAGGTGAGTTACACGATTAAGATGATAGAAGTTGACATAGATAGTTCATTCAATGAGTGTTTTATTCAAATTTATTGTTCGAATAATAAAAAGAGATGAAATTATGTTTTTGTTTAAATATTTTCCTCCGCTCAATTAAAGAAAGGAAGGAAGATTATAAAAAAATTATGCTCATTTAGTTACTTTATTATCTACACTCGTACTATTTTTATCACTCCCTCTGATTTTTAAAACTTTTTATTTAAACTCTAAAATTTTGTTTCATAATATTTAACTTTATAGATGTTATTAATACTCAAACTTTTTATAAATATATTCTAACTACCCTTTCATTTATTGTTTGTATTTTCAAAGCAATATTTTATTTCTTTCCATACAACTCTCTACGTTCTACCATCGTTTTTATACACTTTTTAAAATTATTATGCATCATTAAATATTATAATTTCTACTTTTAGATTTCTTAATATGTGTTTTTTTTACCCTAACAACATCTATTAAGAAACGAAGAGAGTATTATTTAAGGCCATTTTTTTTGCAATTTAACCATAATTATCTTATTTATGAACTACTAACTATTTTTATTTTAACTTTTTTTTTCTTCCAATTATCTATTTTGATCATCATAAAATTTTCAATAGTTCGATCTCCCAAGAAGATTCCAGATTTTATTTATTGAGTTGATAAGCGTTAGATTATCCCTTCGATTTCTATATTCCCTATTTTAATTTCTTTTGCTTTCAATATGCCTTTTCTAAGACAAATAATTTTGCATGCAAAACAGACGTATAACCACATTGTCCATAATTAAATGTAATTGTTGTTGCGTGATGATTCCTTATGATATAGTCAAATGAACCACTATTGTTTTTTTTTTCTTCTTTTTTTGATCCATCAAAGGTAAGTTTTAGGCCTCCTAATATTGGTTTAGTACATTGTATATTTTTCCCTATTATTGTTTTCTTGATTTTTTTTCAAAATTTGTTTGAAGCCTGCTATTCCAATCATGGATTTGTTTACCTGCCACTGTTGAATAAAACTCATTTCGTACACATTGTTATGTATGAGAGATGTCGATGTTGTTCAAGTAGTATTTTTGCCTATTCTTCCATTATGTTATTACTGGTGATCGTACATTTAATGAACTTTTTTTTTTTTGCAGTTTCATAAGGATGATGACATAATGCACAGTTCATCGGTGGTGGTACTTTATGTTTTTTCAGGTGTTCTTTAGTTGGAAGTTCGTCTGTTGATAACTTTCATAGAAATTTTTTAACCTTTGACATTATGTTGAGATTCCAGATCCACGAGTTATCAATGGGGTTAATGCCTCTTAATTTGTTGAATATTTTCAATACGAACTTTGTGGAAAACTATTCGTCTTTAATAGGACTTCAATATAATTTGTAATGTATGTTGGGATATGAAGGGAACCTAGAATTTCATTTATCATGCTTCGCGGGATCATCAGTTTAAGTATGCTTTGTACTTTATTTTTATAATTTAATCTATTGGGCATCTCATACTCTCGATATGAATCCTTTTACGAATACTGACCATAAGATGATAGGGAATTTCAAGGTGGAGGGTTATTTCAATCAATAGGCTTTGACGGTCCCGTCAAAATCAGGTGGAGAATTTTAAATATACCAATTTTTGATAAGGTAGAATCTAACTGGGGTATCGTAACAAGGTTATTACGACTCAAGGCATTTCAAAGTGTAGTATTTCGACGGCAAGAATTCCGACCTGAACAGGGTTTTTCTGTAGAATATGTTTTGCTGAAAGGGTTTTTGATCGTCACAGGCTCGGGAAGCTCGGAAGAATGCCCGGAAAGCATTGAATGAAGAGACGAAAGCTGCTTATGAAAATATGAAGATCTATAAATTTTATCATGTGGCTTCACCGAATTCTCCGGATGTATCCTTGAGGCTTTCACGTCATAAAATCTGAATACACACACTGGCAACCCGAAAACGTTACATTTGCATAATTTTGGAAAGCCGGAATTCAATGTTTGCCCTTTTGCTCAGTGACAACATAACAGTAACTGTCTGAAAAAACACAAAATGTGTAGTCTTTACAACATTGTAGCTGGATCAAAGTTGCCATATTTATGAGAATTAACGCCCTTCTTTATCCTGCACAATAGACAAATGTGTAAAATAGGCTTTGAACGAATATACAAGAAAATAACAAGGACAACCTTCTTTTGTTTAATGGTCCTGTAACAGTGACACTATTTTTATAGTATTCAACAGACACTTGCTATGCATTGAAAAGCAACAAAACTTCATCTTAAGGCAACAAATACGTGCATGAACATCAACAATTTTAGAGGCATCTGCAGCAATGCATTTAGCTAATAAATTTTAAATGAGTAATAACCAAAGGAATAAAATCCATTTTGTAACCTGAAACAACGAGCAGGTCCTAGAAACAGAATCACAGTCAAGTAAATAGTTGGGAAATAAAGAATTGGATATTCAGAAAACATACCTCAGGGAAGACCATGGTCCTCCAAAGTAAAGCCAGTGTTGATGCCATGTACCACAAATGCAGCGTTCGACCCTAAATCAGGCTTCATTAGTATAGTTTTTCCAATGCTGAACTGACTGTAATTCACCCTTACGAGCACCTGCTCCCCCGTCATTGTAGCCAATCTGGTCCCATCTGGCAAAGACAGAAGATCTGAGTGATAATACCGCCCCAGTATGATTTGCCGCATCACAATCATGGTGAAGAGATCAGCCGGATAAATATCAGCTGCAAGATCGTAAGGAGCAAATATTGTCGCAGATTTAATGGGACCATGACCCAGAACGATTGATGCAATAGTGTCATTTAGTTCTTCAGCATACTTTTCGAAGCCATTTTGACGGAGTATCGATATTATTTCTATAAGATGACTTTCAAATAGATTAGATTCTGAATAGGAGCAAAATGGTCTTACCAACCAAATTTTTCCCTGGGATCTCATGTAACCACATTGTGGGTTTGAGAACGGGGCTAACACTCCGTGAATAACAATATTTTTCCCCAAAAAGAGATCCGGATGTGCGATAGGAATTGTATTCACTTCTACTCGGCGCTCATTGAAATTACTAGTTGTAACTGTAGCTTGCTGTATTGCAACCGTGGTAAGACAACTGTTATTTGATTTGCCTAACAACACGTCAAAAGGCAAGTGGTCTAATATAGTGTGGTATTGTAGCATGGTTTTCCAAGTCGAGCTTGGAAGAGAGCAGTTTCTTATATAGTCGTCTGACACAGCAAACACAGTAAACTGATTGTACAAATACGATGACGGGGATAGAAAGAAGATATCTGGATAAACGTCCATCGTCGCTGCAACAGATGTATACCCATTTCTCCTTAGAGCTAAGGCGGCACTGTCTATCTCGCCAGACGGAAAGCTGCTGCTGTAGATTGGGTCCATCATGAAAGGACGTACTACAACGGCGGCGGAGATGGATACCATAAATGCCACGATCCAGCACAAATGTCGAAGCGGCGGCATGGGAGGCATGGGAAAGGTATAAGCGGCAATTCTGAAGCTAAAATCAGACAACAAAAACATCAATGGTAGTTACTTAGAAATTGAATATTCAGGCAGTTTCAGGCATATAATTCAACAAGTGTTTTTGAAAACTACAGTAACCAGATGTTCAGTTCAAGCATTAGTCTTGTAGAAACTAGAAATTCTCTAAAGAAACCGACGACTACGAACCTGGAATCTGTTTGGACTGGAATCTAGAGAAGTCAGAAGAGAGGGAATTCGGAGTTCGACTGAGAAGAGAAACCGACTGAGACTGAGGAAAAAGAAGTAAACCGAGAAGGAGAATCTCTACGTCTACTAGGATCCTTTATTTACCTGGATGGACACCGGCTGGCCGCCTCGCCGGAACAGAGGGAGTGGGAGAATCAGCCGCCGTCGCCTCGCTCTCTTCAATCTTGTTTGGAAGGCAAAAGCAAAGGAATCGTTCAAGAAATGATGCGTGCCGGCTCGGCCCTAATTTATAGGATCCAGTTAGTTACGTGAAGTTTTTAAAATAACTTTTGAGATTAGATTAAGTTTATCTCTCTTCGAATCTTTTTTATTTACAATTTTAATGTTTTCACTGAAATTTTAAGAACTTCACCTAGACTAATTTTAGAGAAACAAGACCGTTATTTATAACTTCAGCACGACAGTTTTTTAAAATCGGTTCAAACCGAAAACTGAATTACTAAAAATCTGAACCGGATACCGAAGGTACTATTCCGGGTACGATTCATGTAAACCGACCGGGTTCTACTCATCCTACTAAAGCCAACTTCTTTCTTTTCCACCTATTGTTTCTCATTCAACTTATTGCTCATTAAATCTTTTGTTATAGTTTTATTTATAAAGCTAAAAATGTGCCATATTCTTCTTCTATTGATATTGTCTACTTTAATTCCTACAAGTTTGTACTTTAGGGTTGTATCTTAAAGCTTTTGGTGTGATTGTGTAATTGGGTAAAATTTCGTTAACTAGGTATTTTTAAATTCAAAAATTATAGTTTATGTGACAACTTTCGTTATATATTCTAGATGTTCAATAAAATGTCTCAATCAAATTTTATGCTTTTTTAAGCTCATTAACCACTTCAGTTAAATGCAATGTTCATTACCATAAACGAACCCTAAGTAGTTGTACCTTAGAAATGGTTTGATGATCTTGGGTTACATTGGGATTGACATCCTCTATCATTTAGTTCTAACTAGTAATTACAGCTCATTAATAGTATCTTAATATTAATTATATAAGAAAAGTATGTTATTCGTCACTTATTTGTAAGTTCATAAGACTTAGCGAAAGAGAGTTATGTTGTCTAGGTTCCTTGAATTTTTGCTTATTTTTATAATTTGCACAGCGCATAATTGAATTTGACACATAATCTAAAGATTTTGGAATTCAAATGAAAACATGAATCATCTGCTCAGTTGGATTCAAAATTGATGATGTAGATATTTAGATCCTCTATCATTTAGTTCTAACTAGAACTCGACGGAACTTTGTAGAATAGACTCGATATATAGGGATAGTTCTAGACTTGTATAGAATTGAGTGAGAAGACTCCGAATAATATAGGATAATCGAGTTTCGGAATCTTCTCGTAGAGGAGATGGAGATGACTATAAATAGGAGAGGTCACCCCTCATTTGAGCAACTACATCAAGAAGAAAGTAATAAGGCTTCTAATAGAGATAAGTGAGGTTGTATTTGAGTGTATGAGTGTGTAATAAATTACCTATTTATAAATACTCGGTGTAAGTAGAAAACGCACCGATTTTCCCCAACAAATTGTTGACAGCTAAGGTTACAACTAGTAGCGGGAAATGACCGATAAAAACCTCCAAAACACCATTAGAGGGTGTAGTTTTAGCTAAAAGGTCGGCTACTATACGCAGTTGAGTTTTCGAGGGATGAAATTGAAAGTAAATAAATTGAACAACATGGACAATAGGATAATGTCTTCTATAAGAAGTCCGTACACGGAAAGTATTGAAGATTTCTTAGTGATATGATTGATCGCCTCTTTGCAGTCAGATTCAAGGATGATATTTTGATAGCCATCCTCAATAGTGTCCTTCAGGGCCATGCGGATGGCAAGGAGCTCGGCGGTTAGATGATCGTATGAGTCATTCATACTGGAAGTGTAACCCCTAATGAGAGATCCCCCGTCGTCTCTGTAGATCGCCGCAAGACCAGTCTAGAGAGAATCAGATGCAAGCCTGCAAAAGCCATCACGGAGGAGGCTGTTATTGGGTTTCTCATCTCCATGGAAATCCAAGAGTAAAGAACGAATTCATGGACAATAGAAAATTGATGAGTAGCGAGTAAAGTGGAGACGAATTCTAAAACGGGAGAGTTTGAACTATTTAACAATCTCCAAGCAAAAAGACGGGCTTTCATGGGGGAGTTTGAGGCTCCAAATATTTTTATTGTCGTTATTATATTTGTCTATCTCTCCCACCATATTAGCAATTTGATAAGTTAGAATTCTTTAATTTTTAAATAGGATCATTAGGCTATATATATTTTTTTTATTGATAACGCTTGTAACTATCGTCAAGGGGGAAATTTTTTTTTTACTAAGTTATGAGGAAAAAATAAAAGCTAAAAAGTTCGAGTTGACAATGATGTTATTTTTCTTATTTACATGCCAGTTTCGTCAACAAATACTACGGAAAGGCTCACGAAATAATATAAGCATCCTTGAGGCTTTCACATCGTAAAATTTGAATACACAATAGCAACCCGGAAACGTTACATTTGCATAATTTTGAAAAGCGGACATTCAATGTTTGCCCTTTTGCTCAGCAACAACATTCGTAATTTAGAGGTGGATATGGACGCTGATTTAGTGGTGAAATTGGTTAATCGTCAATTGTCTTGCAAACATCCTTTCTTTAGTCTGGTGGATTGTTGCCAAGGCTTTCTTCGTAGAGATAGGAATATCCGATTTCGACATATTTATCGGGAAGCTAACGCTTCGGCAGATTTTTTATCTTCGTTCTTAGTTGATTTTTCTTTTGGTTTTCATATTTTTAATGACCCTCCTACGGGTATGTTAATTATGTTGAACAATGATGCCAGAGGAGTTGTGTTCCAAAGGCTCGTCAGATGTTAGTTTTGTTATTTTTCAATAAAGCACGGGTATAGCTTACCCGTTATTTCTACCAAAAAAAAAAATTGTAGATGGATCAAAGTTTTTGACAATAGGATTTGGATGTAGTTTCAAGATCTATCTGCCATAGTTATGAGAATTAATGCCCTTCTTCCTTCTGCACAATAGACAAACGTGTAAAATAAGCTTTGAACGAATATACAAGAAAATAATAAGGACATCATTATTTTGTTTAATGATCCTATAATAGTGACACTTTTAAAATACTTATTTTATATATTCAACAGATACTTGCTACAAATTGAAAAGCAACAAACATTCATCTTAAGGCAACAGATATGTGCATGAACAACAACAATTTTGGAGGCATCTACGGCAATCCATTTAGCTATTAAATTTTAAATGAGTAATAACCAAAGAAATAAAAACCTACCTCAGGGAGGACCATGTTCCTCCAAAGTAAAGCCAGTGGTGATGCCATGTACCACAAATACAGCGTTCGACCCTTCATCAGGCTTGATTAGTATAGATTTCCCAATGCTGAACTGACTATAATTCACCCTTACGAGCACCTGTTCCCCCGTTAGTGTAGGCAATCTAGTCATATCTGGCAAAGACAGAAGATCTGAGTGATAATACAGCCCCAGTATGATTTGCCGCATCACAATGAAGGTGAAGAGATCAGGCGGATAAACCTCAGCTTCAAGATCCAAAGGAGCAAATATTGTCCCAGATTTAATGCGACAATGACTCCAAACGATCGATGCAATAGTGATATTTAGTTCTTCAGCATACTTTTCGAAGCCATTATGACGGAGTATTCCTGTTACTCCCATCAAATGACTTTCAAATGACTTAGATTCTGAATAAGAGCAAAATGGGCTTTCCAAACTAGTGTTTTTCGGGTCTGAAAACGGGACTAGCATTCCATGAATGACAATATTTTTTCCTAAAAAGAGATTGGGCCATGAAGAAAGGATAACCAAGATGATGAGAAATAATGCAACAATATTCATTCTTACTAGCTTATCGATCGAGTAGTTCTGTAGATGTAAGAGTATAATATGGAATGATTAATCAAGTTCGATGTAGTGTCTTACAAATGATTTGAAAATTTATTTATTAGGTTACAAGTTCGAATTAGATAGTTCACGAAAATTACAATTATATGAACAAATATTGTGATTCACCTATAAATAGACATGCGATATATATTCTACTTTTAAAAAGAGAAATTACTTAGTTCACGAAAGTTGTAATTATATGAACAAATACTATGTTTCACCTATCAAATATACGCAATATATATTCTACTCTTTTAATTAAAGTTTTGTTATAATTTAGCGTTCGTTCGTGCATCTATCAAATATTCATGCAATATGTATATTGTTAAATTATATACGAAGTAAATACAAAACTTTCTAAGTTTTAGAGGGTGTCCTAAACATTAATTTTCCCCCCCCACAGATTATATCCAAGAATTTAAGAATTTGGATGCTGCTTTTTGAACTTTATAATTTATTGAAACATAAGTTAACATCCATAAACAAAGAAGCAAAGTGTCAATTGAGTAAAAGCAAGCTCTTAATATAAATAACAGGAGGGCATGTAGGAATATAAAACGTTATTGTTATCGTTTGTATTAAAAAGTAGTTACTAGCTAGATATCATTTTATACGACCATCTATACTAGAATACACGATATGATTCCAACATATAACTTTTCTTACCAATCAAAACACTAGGTATGTATCAGTACCCTAGGAACCCACACACTTTAATTCTAAGAAATGGATCATAACATAGCCAATCATATATGTTAAGCAAAAGGTCACCAATTATTTCTTGTTTTCATGATTTTATTTGATTCTCCGTGAAACAAGCTCAATCATCCATTATTTCTCCGTCGTAAAAAACAAACAAACATGAAACTGAAACATATCGGAATAGTCCATACCATTTAAAAATTCATAAAATAATAAGGATAATAACAAGGACGACAAGAAGTACTAATTTAGCAAAACCAAACTCTCAATGAAGACACCCATAGTCTCTTCTATAATATAACGTTGGACACCCTCCATATCAAAAGATACACGAGGCCAATACTTAGAGTTCATCCGGGAGGCTTCAGCGGCAGTGTAACGTTTAGTCCACGACAAGGTTTCAAAGTCGAAGGTCCATATGGCGAACTCGTCGTGATGATCAGATCCTCCACTGCAAGAGAAGAGTGATTCCCAAGCTTGACCGGCCTTCGTTGAAGAAGGTACGCAGGTTCGTTGTTAATGAAGGTTTGGTTAACGTCATAAGGCATAAGAAAGTAACGAAACTTTAGGGTTGCAAAGTCAAAGCAAGCCAAACGGTGGGTCAAGACTCGGTGGGTCAAGACTCCGTATCCACAATCCCAAGTTGTCTCGATCCAAGACAAGCCGCCTTGGACGGGCAAGGGGTGGCACATCCACCACTTGCCCCAATCGCCGCCGCCACAAGTTGACAATCCGCTGTTTTCAACATCAACCGCAGTCCAGGAGCGCGTTTTGAGGGCGTAAACCCAAACCCTTACCTCTTGCTTGCTAGGTATGATACGGAATCTTCTATCGCTTCCGTGTTTGGTCATGGCAAGAACCTTGTAGTCCTTACAACAAGGATCGTATCCGAGTCCATACCGAAGGGATGTGAAATCCGAGCAAGGGTGAGGGAGGGGTAATTTACGACTTTTCCTAATGGAAGGATTCCAAAGCATAGGGACTCCATCTTCACGAAACTCCTTTTTCTCGTCTTTAGCCATCACTAGGGTAAGTCCATCCAGAGAGGCTACTACTATCGGATATTCCGAATACTGTAATTGCAATTCTGTCGAGAACTTTTGTCTTGCATTGTTTGTTACGTCACGGATTTCAAAATCAACGCGATTGGAGCCAGGAGCAGGAATGTGTGGAAAATTCTTGTAGCAGATGTGGTCGCGGACAAGGGTGATGACGTGGCTTTCCCGACGGTTATTGGAGAACCCGCGGAGGTGTAAGGTTACTAAGTCGGAGTCGATTAAGACGGCAAAGAATTTGCTGACGGCCCGTATCATCAGAAGCTTCTGAACAGGGAGAAAAGACAGGATTAGAAGCCATAACTCCGACGGTATCCGATCGGCATCCATAGAGCTTCTGTTCGCCATTTCTAGGGTTTTTTTTTTGTTGATGTGCAATTCTACCCTAATCACCCTTCCTATTTCAACCAAAAAATAATATATTAAAATAACATATTAAAAGTAATTGAGAGTAAAAATCAAACACAAACTGATCTTTGATCTTATTAACGCAGAAGAGATTTTCTTTTAATTTTTATATATTTTTTCCAATAAATTGAGGGATAGTGTTGACATTTTATAGATTATAGAGAATCACCCTTAAATTATATATTATTTAAAAAATTATTGTTTTTATACAATCTAATATTTTCTATAATTGGATAAATTATTATTTTCATGTATATTTATTTAGCTTTGTGTATATCATAGAATGTTCATTATGATTACTTATAACGGTTATCTAATATTATTATGAATAAATAACTATATAGTAATGATTTTGTCGCAAAGGACAGTGAAAATTTTTAGCTTGAACTTGTGAAGGGTTGGGCAAAGACAATCACAACTTTAATGGACAAAATCTGGAGACATAGTCTATCGGTCAATCGATAATTTTCCTCGTAGAAACTATGATAGGAAAAATAACATTGGTAAAATCATGCGCTAGTGTGGTTATACATGTGGCATAACACATCTCTAGTACATTTAAGTTTATGGTGGAAGAGAGATGAATGTGCACTCATCTCCTTCTTCAACATATCATGGTTGCATGAATGGTGTGAAGGAGGCCGTCAAAGACAAATTTGGTATGCGGAGATACATGGATACTCTAATGCAGCACAATAACACTAAACTTGGACTCTCATGCAAAAACCTATGATCTAATTATGGAGGCCCGCGATTAATTGGAGATTTGAATCAAATCTTGTTTCAGCAAGGAGGGGGAAAAAAAAATCCTCCTTGCCTTGACCATTACTTACATGCTTTCTGTTGGGGAAAATTCGCGTTTTCGGCTCACTCCGAGTATATATAAACGGGTAATTTATTGCGCACTCACACTCGTACAACAACCTCACTTACAAGCTCTCTATAGAAGCCTTTATTACTCTCTTCTTTGATGGAGTTACACAAATGAGGGGTGGTCACCCCTATTTATAGTCATCTCCACCTTCCTCTACGGGAAGGTTCCGGAACTCGATTCTCCTAGATCATTCCGGAGTCTTCTCACTCAATCCTATACAAGTCTAGAACTCTCCCTAGATTTCTAGTCAAGTCTACAAAGTTCCGTCGAGTTCTAGATGTCTCCGGCATCTTCCGGGTAGATCCGCATCGTTCCGGAAGGAAGGTTCCGTCACCTTCCGGAATATTCCGCATCCTTCTAGAAGGTTCCACTACTTTCCGGAATCTTCCGCCTTCTTCCAGAATCTTCTTCTACCTTCTAGAGTGACTCATTATCATAGTATTTATATTTGAAATATGAATTAGTCTAACAATTCCTCCTTTAATTCATATTTCCAAATATCTCCACATCATTTGAAAATCTCACCTTCATCTGCTTCTTAGCTCCGGTGTCACTGCATCCCTTTTGCACCGCCCTTCCATCTAAGAAGCATATATTCTTCTCATCCTTGCGGCCTCGCATCACCAAGTGTCTCCCCTTGAACACCCCTCATTTGTACCCCTCCATCGTCATCGCACCCAACGAGATGACATTAACGTTCGCCGATGGCACGTACCTCACATTGTGTAGAGTATGGCTTGTACCATTGTGAAGCCTCATCGTCACGCTTCCGGTACCTTCTACCTTCAACTTATCACCACTCACTGAGTTGAAGTGACCAAACTCTCCACCAACTTTCAAAGTGTCAAACATTGCTTGGTCCCGACACACATGCATCGAGGCAACACTATCCATCACCCCCTCTGACTTGGCGGTCTCCTCTCCTGTCGCCAAGTAAACATCACCATAATCAACTTCACCGACTTCACTAACCACATTGGTGTGGGAGTCCCCTCTCTTCTTTCCCGGCGACATCTCTCTCAACTTCCTCAGGTCCTCCCTCATCTGAGGACACCGGGCTTGCATGTGACCCTTCTCCCCGCAGTAGAAGCACTCGACCTCACTCATATCTCGTCGCGAGCCTCTTTGTCTCGAGTCATCATGCCTCCTCCATTGACTCCTCCCTCGTTCTCGCTCCCCTGCAACTAGTATGTGGTCTTCACCTTTGTCGGTAGCATCATTCTTCATCATTCTCTCACTTTCCCGCAAAGCAGCGGTCACCTCATCCAGCGTGAGAGACTTCCTTCCTACAAGTAACGTCTGCACCAAGGACTTGTAGGACTTTGACAATGATGCTAGCAACAACAACGCCTGCTCCTCTTCTCCGATTTTGTCATCTACATTCAATAACTGGCATACTAGACGAGTTAATGTGGTCATGAAGATTACCTCCTTCCTCCATCTTGAGCGAGTAAAGCTCCATCTTTAAGCACAAACGGTTGGTCAACGACTTCGACGCGTAGATGCTCTCGAGCTTCTCCCACAACGCCTTCGGTGTGGTCTCCTTCAACACACCGTACTTGATCTCGGGAGCCAACGCCAACCGAATTGTACTTACCGCCTTCCTCTGGATGCTTCTCCACTTCTCCTCGCTCATCGATCCAGGCTTCTCCTCCTCCAGAGCTTGGTCAAGACCCTGCTGCACCAAGAAGTCTTGAATCGTACTCTGTCACAAAGTGAAGTTGATCTTCCCATCGAAGAGTGGAATCTCGAACGCCTTCATCGCCTCGGCCGCCATCACGCCAATACGAGATTCTTTAAGCAACAAAGTTTACCCGAACACCACCACCGTAACCTCGGCTCTAATACCAGTTGTTGGGGAAAATTCGCGTTTTCGGCTCACTCCGAGTATATATAAACGGGTAATTTATTGCGCACTCACACTCGTACAACAACCTCACTTACAAGCTCTCTATAGAAGCCTTTATTACTCTCTTCTTTGATGGAGTTACACAAATGAGGGGTGGTCACCCCTATTTATAGTCATCTCCACCTCCTCTACGGGAAGGTTCCGGAACTCGATTCTCCTAGATCATTCCGGAGCCTTCTCACTCAATCCTATACAAGTCTAGAACTCTCCCTAGATTTCTAGTCAAGTCTACAAAGTTCCGTTGAGTTCTAGATGTCTCCGGCATCTTCCGGGTAGATCCGCATCGTTCCGGAAGGAAGGTTCCGTCACCTTTCGGAATATTCCGCATCCTTCTAGAAGGTTCCACTACTTTCCGGAATCTTCCGCCTTCTTCCAGAATCTTCTTCTACCTTCTAGAGTGACTCATTATCATAGTATTTATATTTGAAATATGAATTAGTCTAACACTTTCAAGATGTTATAGATGTATGTGGTCTTATTGATGCAAAATGATCTAGACAAAAACTAACTTGAGAGTGAGGTAAAAACCCAAACACAATTGTTGGGAAAAACTTTCCACTTTCGTGTTGGTTGGAAATATTGGACTAATTGTCAATGACTTAATTGATACAAACCCACTCATATTTATGTGGAGAAGAAATTCTAAAAGATTTTGTGGATACTCTTACGACTTATGTTTAGCTTTGTTTGAGCTCTCAATTTTGTGGATGATACGAATATACAACTTCTCCACCTATTTATAGTGGGAGGATATCAACTTACCTACACAATAATCTAGGAAGATATTTGTGAAGAGAATTCTAAAATTATACAAATTCATAGAAGATATTTTAGAGGAGTATTCTAGATTAGTTCTAGACTAATCTTTTCTAGATCTTTCCCATCTTTTCTCTTCCTTTCTAGATCTTTCTTCATAATGGACTCCTCCTATATTGGATATTAACCCATTGGACTTGTATCCAATCTGTTGGATAACCCATTTATTAAATGGGCTTGATTAAGGAGGGACCAACAATTCTCCCCCTCACGACTTAATCAAGCGATACGATATCGGTACTTTGACAAAAATCTTCAAACTTCTTGGTCGGTATTACCTTGGTCAAAATGTCTGACCAGTTCTCGTCCGTGTGCACCTTGTCAAGCTGTAGGATCTTTCCTTCAAGAAATTCTCGGATCCAATGATGTCGTATATCGATGTGCTTTGAGCAGGAGTGAAGAGATGAATTCTTTGCTAGGTGAATTGTGTTTTGATTATCACATTGCAAGATATATCGATCTTGCTCTACTCCCATCTCAATCAGGAAGTTCTTCATCCATAACATCTCCTTACAAGCCTTAGTAGCTGCAATGTATTTTGCTTCAGTGGTGGACAAGGCAACACTCTTTTGTTACTTTGATTGCCAAAAAACAGCTTCCCCTGTGAATGTAATCATATATCCTGACGTTGATTTCCTAGAATCAATATCTCCGGCCCAGTCAGCATCTATGTATCTTTTAAGTACTGACTTCCCATTTCCGAAGCACGAGCACCTATTAGTAGGGCCTCATAGATATCGGAGGATCCATTTCACCTCAGCGCAATGTTCCTTTCCCGGATTTGCTAGGAAGCGACTCACAACCGCAACTACATAGGCAATATCAGGCCTAGTGCATACCATGACGTACATAAGTCTTCCTACTGCCGACGCATAGGGGATCTTCTCCATATCCCACTTCTCTTGTTCACTAGTTGGGCATTGCTTTGAACTTAACTTAAAGTGCGGAACAATTCGTGTTCTTACCGGCTTAGCTTAGTGCATGTTGAATCTCTCTAGCACCTTTTCAATGTATCTTTCTTGGGATAGCCACACCATCTTCTTTGATCGATCATGAGTGATCTTCATCCCAAGAATTTTCTTTGCCGATCCTAAGTCTTTAATGGAAAAGCTCTTGCTCAATTTATTCTTTAGAACAATTATCTTGTTACGATCATGACCTACTATTAACATGTCATCGACATAAAGTAAGAGTATGAGAGAGTCGCCGCTATTGTAACTCTTAATGAAGACACATAGGTCACATGAATTCTTCTTGAAGTCATGATCTGTCATGAAAGAGTCAAACTTCTTATACCACTACCTTGGTGCCTGCTTTAGCACATATAAAATCTTTGTTAGTCGGCAAACTAGATTCTCCTTACATGGTTCTTTGAATCCTTCAGGCTACTCCATGTATATCTCCTCTTCGAGATCTCCGTGGAGAAAAGCGGTCTTGACGTCGAGTTGTTCGATCTCCAGGTCTAGGGAAACTTCTATGACAAAATCAAGTCAGATTGATGACATCTTCACTACCGGAGAGAATATCTCTTCAAAGTCGACACCTTTCTTCTGTTGGAATCCTTTCACGACCAATCGAGCCTTGTATCAGGGATTTGATTTGCCATCCTCTGATTTTATTCGGTATACCCATCTATTCTTTAAAGTTTGCCCTCCCTTTTGGTAGCTCCACCGGCTCATATGTATGGTTTTCATGCAAAGATTCCGTTTCATCTTGCATGGCTCTTACCCACTCACTCTTGTGGGTGTCATTCATGGCCTCCTTGTAGCTTTGAGGTTCCTCCTCATCCGTGAGGGTCACATATTCATCAGGTTTGTATCGTGTAGATGGTCACCTGTCTCTTGAAGACCTTCTCGGTTGAGACTCTAGTGGAGTGCTCGATTGTCTTTCTGGTGCTTGGTGGATTTCTTCATCATCATGCTCTAAAGTACGATCACTCTCTTCAACATCTTTGTTTCTTGATGTAGCTTCATGTGAAGTGTCTTGTCCTATTGGAGAAGGTTCATAGTTTGTTGTGCTCCTTCTAACTCTTCTCCTTGGCTTATCTGACCATTGAATACTTCAACTGTTTGATCTTCGAAGAAAACCACATCTCGGCTTCTATCAATCTTGTTGTTGATTGGATCCTATAGCCGATATCCGAGTTCATCTCTTGGTGAGCCAAGGTAGATGCATTATTTGGTCTTGGCATCAAGCTTGGCACGTTCGTCCTTGGGTATGTGAATGAATGCTTTGCACCCGAACACCTTTAGATGGTCATAAGAAACCTTCTTTCCTGACCAAACTTCCTCCGGGTGTTTCCATTCAAGGGACCGGACGGTGTAAGGTTGACAATGTCGGCGATGGCCCTCACAACTTCTCCCCATAACGACTTGGGAAACTTGGTGTCTGATAACATACACCGAACTCTTCCTGTAATGGTTCGGTTCATTCTCTCTACAAGCCCATTTAGTTGTGGTGTCGTAGGTGGTGTATTCTCCATTCTGATACCATGATATCTGCAATATGCCTCAAATGGACCTCGATACTCACCGCCATTATCATATCAGACACTCTTGAGCTTATGTCCTATCTCTCGTTCCACCCGAGCAACAAACTCTTTGAATGCATCAAGAACTTGGTCTTTGGTCTTTAGGAGGTGAACCCATAACTTCGTTGAGTGTTCATCTATAAAGGTCATAAAATATGACGCATCACCGAGGGATTTCTTGGACATAGAGCAAACATCGGTGTGCACAAGATCTGGAATATTCTTCCTTCTTCTAGGTTGAGAAGATGTTTGAAATGCAACTTTATGTTGTTTACCAGCTAAACAATCCACACATGGGTCAAGAGAGTTACCTTGCACCTTTGGGAGGAGTTGTCTTCGAGCTAGTGTGTGAAGACCCTTATCACTCATGTGCCCAAGCCTTCAGTGCCATATCTCCATGTTTGTTCATGCGACATTGACCTCTCCTTTGCAAAGCTTGGATTGTGTGACAAATAGCGACCCTTCCTTCTTTCCTCGAGCCATTACCATACTTCCCTTGATGAGCTTCCACTTGCCGCCACCAAAGTGATTTACTAGACCAAGATCGTCAAGCTTTCCAGCTGATATGAGGTTGAGGTGCATATCAGGGGCATGCCTCACATCCTTAAGGGTAAGCTTGCATCTCGTATTTGATACCAGGATGATATCTCTCATACCAGCGATCTTGCTATTGTTTTAATTCGTCGTCTGAACACTGCCAAAGTCACCGCTTTGGTAGGTTGAGAAGAAACTCTCATGAAGAGTAACGTAGAATGATGCACCGGAACCTATAATCCAGGAGCTATCGTCTGAGACGATATTTAGGAAGTTATCTTCTCCGAATATATATAGATCATCGCCTTCGTCTGCCATGGAAGTACTACCTTTGTCTTCCTCTTGCCTCTTTGTTGGGTTAATTTGATCTGGCTTGACATTGCTGGCCTTTTGATCTTTCTTAAGAAATCGACATTCCAATTTCTTATGGCCTATTTTCCCACAATAGTAACACGTTGACCTAGAGCGTGACTTGGACTGACCTCAAGATTGTTCTCGGATTTGGTTCATATAGCGCCCCCGTGCATCGCTTCTACCTCGGTTGTCAATAACATTCGCCTCAGATTGGGTAGACATGCCTCGTTCTCTTCTTCTAACTTCTTCACCAAGTAGGCTATAACTAACGGTGTTCATGGTGAGCTTCCCTTCCAAGGCCGAGTTACTTAGAGTAACTGTGAGAGTGTCCCAAATCTCTGGAAGGGAACTAAGGAGTAAAAGGGCTTGCAACTCGTCTTCGAGTTTCATCCCAACTTTATTTAGCTGATTTACGAGCCCCTTGAAATTATTCAAGTGTTCGATCATGTTTTGGACATCCTTGTACTCCATCTTCACCAACCGTCGAACTAAAATGGCTTTATTACGAGGCATTTTCTTTTAAATCATGGAACCAAGCTTTGTCCATAATTCAAAATCATTTGTATATGTAGAGACGTGTTCAAAAAGAGATTTGTCGATGTACTTACGGATCATGGCGACTGCTTTACGGTTTAGAAGCTTTCACTCCTTCTCGCTCCCCTTCGGGCTTATCCTTGCTGGTGATGGGCTCGTACATGTCCTTGCAGTATAGGTGGTCCTCCGTCATCGGCTTCCAGTAAGAATAGTTATCCGCCGTGACTTTGAACATCTCGCCATCATGAATGACGGTACCCTCCATCTTTGACAACACGAGCTGAAATCGATCGGATTGGCCTTGCTCTGATACCAGTTGTTGGGAAAACCTCCCACTTTCGTGGAGTCCTAACCGTCATAGAAGTTCTTTATTATTTATGTACCTTTTCTAGCTTTCATGCGAGATCGTGCCTTTTCTTGGTCTTTACCTGTATTTCTATATGCTTCATGGTTTTTCTTATGCATGTTGCAACTACGAGAGTGTCTTCAGGATGGGTTAAGCACGGTCTTTGTTTGTCTGCGGAAAAAGCTACTTTTGATAGTTATTTGCATATTCATTGATCAATGTTCATAATATTCATATACATGGTTATGTTTTGATTCATTATAGTGGGAATACATATTTCCTTAGATCGTGTCGTTTCTTATATCTATATTATAATTGTTGCTTGCTTTTGTCCTTTTGACAAACCTGAAAACATCTTCCAAACCGATATTTCTTCCTTACTCTTTCTCTTCTCCCTTCACTTAGTATAATTGACTATTAGTCATGTCCCAATAAGACACAATCCCCGTTATTCGACACTCGATATACTAAAACTAACCCCGTTAGACTTGCGGGCGTTTTCGTATGCACATCATTGGACGTTTGAAAAATATACTCCTGAATATCATTTCAGATCAAAGTGCTTTTCTGAAAGAAGGCCTTATCATAGATAAATACTTGATTATGAAACATAAAAAGTCAAGCACACGTGAAATGACATTTAAACTAGACATGCCAAAAGACTTTGATCGTGTTGACCAGAGGCTTCTTAAAGGCTACTCTTAAACAACTTCACTTCTCCTCAACCTCGGTGAATTCAATTATGAATTGTGTCACTACAGTCACATACTCATTCAAAATTAAGGGACAAATGGTTGTACATGTTCAGCCTTCCGATGAATTAAACAAGGTGATCTTATTTATCTCTCTCTTTATAATTTGCATTGACATGCTTTATCATCTTATTGGTAACATGTTGTTTCAACTAGAATATTGACAGGGAGCAAAATATGCAATGGATCTTCTTTGGTAATGGTGATGATATTGTAGATAACTACTTATTATTCACTAAAGCCGCGCAACAGAGGATTGTCTTACTCTTAAGAATATTATCGCACTAGGTCAAATGGTGAATCTAGAGAAATCTAGTGTATCTTTCAACTAATGTTGTTGTGTTTGATCAGTCACGACTGGCTTCTTTCTAAAAGTAAAAATGGTTGAAGGTGATTCTAAAATACCTTGGCATCCTATCCTTAATAGGCAAACCGACGAAGGCTCTTTTTGTTGAGATCAAATACCGTATCAAAAATAAGCTTCATGGCTTGAAAAGTAAACTTCTCTCAAACGGGAAAATTCCTGAGAACTGACACGTTACATATATAAATATATAGATATATAGATTATTAGTTTCGATTACCAACACCAAAATGAAACCTCCCTAAATTCCTATCGTTGAAAGCATATTCAAGTCTAAGCGGTCCTAATGGAGATTCAAACCGAATGCCAAGCCCGTATCCGTATCCACTTCCAGGCTTGAGCCTTGCTCCGGCAGGGTCACCTATTTGACATCACAAATATTCAGTTCAGCAGTCACATGGTATTTACAACAATTGATCAAGCTAAATTTACAAGATTCCCTGCTTAACAAGAGTAGAGACATACCGGGCACAGACGGGCCGGACCCAAGATCGGTCCCATAATCACCGAAGATGACTACATCAGCTGAACCAAACTGCAACGGGACGAATGAGAAATATATAAGAGAAGACTGAAAGAGTAAGTTGCAAAAAATGTAGAAACAGAAGAGAGGACTGGTGCATACCAAAGGAAGAGAAATTTCTCCACAGCCGACTACAGAGGATCGACCAGACCCGACAGCCCCTTCCTCATATCCTCGGACGCTGTTTGTTCCTCCGATAGGGAATGCTTCATGGGGAGAAAATTTTCCTTCCACATGGCTTCCAGATAAACTGCAAAATGACAACTAAGGATTATACAAGGGAAATAAAAACACAAGATTCTTAGAGCATCTTCAGCCAAGACACTAGAGTTTTTTTTAACAATTTACAATAACAAATAGAGATATATGTCAGAATAATGAAAGAATCAATGTAATGAGTGAAAAGAAGTTAATCAGGGGAAAAATGAATCCTGCCAAGTTCCTGCCTAACTCACACAAATCATGGAAAATTTAAATTTTTTAGTTTTGCCCACATGTAGGGAATTAAGTGGTGTTTGATTGAAGTCCTATGTAATAAAGTAATTTAAGAAACTTTGTTGGATTTTGAATGGAGGAGAAAGGTTCTTAAAATGATTTTTGTGAATGAAAGAAAAAAAATTTAAAAAATCAGATAAGAAACTTATCTAGGAGTTATGAGATGAAGATGCTCTTATATCACCCAACAGGATAAACATTCGAAATGACATGGAGAAGAAAGATCTAGTTAGACCCTAATCTTACAAGCATTTCCAATGTAGCACTAGTGAAATGACTTAAATGTACTTGAAGAACAAGGTCTATATGAGATGAAGATGAAGATGCTCTTTTTTGTTATTAAGGCATTCATAAATCAACACCACTCGGGTTTGATTTATCATATTCCGGTGGCAAATATAAATTGTATCTGACAATCTGATCTTAGAACAGATGTCAGCATTACGATCATAGACCACCACAGGTAAGTTGGGTCACATACCAAACATGCCGGCATAAAAGCTAGAACAAGTACTATAATACCTTAACAAAACAGAAGCTGGCCCGAGTTCTATGCCAGTCCTAGCACGAGAATTCACCCGGAAAAAATGCAGCCACTCGGGCAAGATAGGAAGACCTTGTTCCATGCTAAGTGCAAACTGCATATAAAATCCCAATGAGTAAAAAAAGGAAAAATAAAAAAAGTAAAAAAAATTGAAACTTTGTGCCAAACGTCGATCATAGTACATGAACTGACCATTGTCCTGCCAAGGTCACCAGAATATACGGACTCTACGTTAGCAAGCAGCATATTGTCATGGGTCTTGCCACTGCAATTATAATCAATCAACAATGCGAAACTATATACCCATTCGCAATAGGGAGACCAAAAGCAGAAACTTTTAAGCATTAATACCTTGCAGTAAGAGGACTACCGTAGAAATCCTTGATGACAGGATCTCCTTTATCATCACGGGCACCAGCTCGCTGTAGCATAACAAATCTTAGTTACCATAGACATGAAGTTATATTCCACAAACTATAAGTATGTACCATAGACATGAAGTTATATTCCACAAACTATAAGTATGTACTGTGTCAACATTGTGGGCTCCCACATTATACAAACATAACTTAACTACCAACTACTACAGCTGTGAGCTTGTTGGGGTACCTGAAAAGTAATTCCGGTAGTTCCACTCCATTTTGGCCTGAGCGGCCGACTGAATTCAATGCCAGCAGTGACACGATCAATGGTCAGATTACTATTGTTAGGTTGATTACCATGGACTAAGGTACCAGGTGCTCTAGAGTTCTGAAATAAAAATCAAAAACTCAGAGCATTCATACACGAAGACTTAGCCATAATGTATAAATTGACTAGCTGTTACCTGAACCATAATTGATCTCGATGTACGATTGTCATCACCTTCAATCCAGGGATCGGTATAATTCATTCGAAAAATCGAGTCAATCTGACCCTTTTCTAGAGAGATGTTAACTTTCTGATTTCTCCCGAAGAGATTCGAGTGGGAATACGCAAAGCTGCAAATAAGTGCAAGAAAATTATTACGAAAAATTCTATTGAAGATGGGATAAGTAAAACAAGCCTACTAAAAAGAATCATACCTTCCGATCAAGCCTGACAAAGGGCTACTTATTATCCTGAAAACCAAGAGCACCGTCATGGCTAAGCAAAAAAAAAAAAAAGAAGAAGAAGAAGAGTATCCTGTTATACAAAAAATAGGAATCAAACTTACCCGCTTGAAATACCACCACCAGCAGAGAATCCTCCACTAGGACGCTCAACCACATTTGTGACCAAATCAACCTTTCCGGTGTCTACAATAATGAAATGAAAAGCTTTATTAATAAATGAAATTGCAGATGAATTGATGATTGAATGGAAATCTGTTTATGAAGGAATAAAAAAAAATTTAATGAAGAGTAGAAGAAAAATTTGTATAAAAAAACAAACGTTATTGTTTGGGTACCTAGGAAATGTAGAAGAGCTTTTAGGTTAGAATATTATAATCAATTTATCAACTGATAGAGTTCACAGGCTCCTCTTACTCTTACCTCCTGCTGGTTGTGGCAAAATGCTTACATCCTCCATAATTCCCATGCTTAAGACAGAATTTACATCTCTTTTACCCTGATTCAAGCTGTAGACCTGGAAAACATGGCCAATCATATGAAATCCCATTGGAATTAAAAAATAGTTAATAGATCTCAATTGAATGATCATCTACACTAGAATATATATATGATTCCAACATATAAATTTTCTTACCAATCAAAACACAATTAAATACAATAGGTAAGTATCAGTACCCTACGAACCACAAACTTCATTCTACAAAAATGGATCATATTTCGGTCCTGAACATAGTCAAATTAGTCAGCCAAAAACAAATTCAAAACAAATACCTAGTGCTTTAACAGAAATCCCATTACTTTTCAGTTGGTGCTAATATACAGAATGTCAGAATTGTGAAGGTGGGCATAAGGATATAGCAGAAAGGCCAAATGACACAATGTGGTCACTCAGATACATAAACAAATGGAACATCAGATACCATATGAAACCTGCTATGGAACATAGAAAGGCTACCAGAATCATAAATATTGATAAGATTAGTTCATAAGAGAATACCTGCCCCTTCTTGGTTGTTAAGTGGCGAAGTATGGTGCCTGGCTTTGTTTTTCCAATAGTTGGCTCACCACTAAATGCAAAATCAAAGCATCACTATTCATATGAAACTTATAAAGTGAAAATGACTCAAAAACATATAAAAAAAGGCTGTGTTCCAAATAAATCCTCATATGGAACAGATATAACTTATAACAAGACGAATCTAGAACAACAAAACATGGACCAATCAACGAGACTACACAAACATTTCTAGGAACTGGGTCTTACGTCTTTCTATCGTGGAAACGGATAGATATGTCATTGACCTCTGCTTCAGCAACTTGCATTCTTATAATACCCCCTGAATCAATACGAACCCCTGAAACCTGTAACATCATCAATATCCAACTCTATTATTTATCACAAATACATCAACCATACACTGAAAGAGGCATCCTAATAACTATAACATGTACTAACCATTCC
This sequence comes from Fagopyrum tataricum, assembly GCA_002319775.1. Lineage (NCBI taxonomy): Eukaryota > Viridiplantae > Streptophyta > Magnoliopsida > Caryophyllales > Polygonaceae > Fagopyrum > Fagopyrum tataricum. The sequence goes on from CM008284.1 coordinate 2,910,017, forward strand.
AAAAAGGCCACGCTCCCTGTACCAGCTATCAATGGAATTAATCACTTCATCTAATCTCCGGATATTTACCACCTTTCCTGCACAACATGTTGCAAAAGTTTAATTGATGCATCATAATTTTTAACTAGGTTAGATTCAACAGGCCAGATGACAAAGAAAAGAAGAAAAAAAAAAAATTAAACCCACCATATTCACCGCGAAATGCATCTTCTAGGAATTTGGAAGGAAGAATGGTTGCTCCTTCACACACCAAGCCATGAAACTCTTTATTTGGTTCTACCTTATGCCATGAGAAAGAAATAGAGAAGAGTTGGTTAATCACATATTCACATAGCTGTAATAAACATGATAAACATTTTTCTATCCAATAAAATGTGAAGGAGAAACATGTCTTAAAACAAGGATATAGTTGTGATTGTGAATCACAAAGCTATGTACAAATACAGTATCCAAAAATAGTCAAACCAATTTTCAATCTTTTACCTGAAAGACCAATCTGATGCCATCCCGGGTGTCAACCGCAACTGGCATACAAGAACTGAAATATCCTGTATCAATAACCCGATGAACATCCTCCTGAATCTCTCTTGCAGTCAACGCAGAGTTTGGTCGGCACACTCTCAGTGCTGTCAGAGTTTCCATTTCCAAGTCCTTTATCTGAAGCTCCTCTCCATTTTTGTTCTTCACCAACACCTCGCTTATCAATACTCTCTCCTCATCCTCCTTTTGAGGGAGATTCGCGTTCTCTACCGGTGCCTCTTTCTCCTTGACCTCCACTGTGTTCGAGCCATCTTGTGTCACTACCATTGTCGTTGAACACAGTAATAGGGAGGGGCTTCTGCTTGAAAACTTTCTCACAGAAGGAGGCCATTTGATCGAATTGAAGAATTGAGCAACCGATGATTGAGAAATGGAGAGAGTAGAGCTTAAAGTTTGAGAGCCAAGAGGGCGAGAAGAGAGGGATGACGGTGGGTTTGAACTAGGATTGCAGAATTTTGATGTTGGCACTTTGATTGACGACGAAATGAATCTTATGCCTTGATTATTGGACGTGACAGGATGTGGACTTGAATTCTGAGTAATTCTGAATGGCAAACTGGGATTAGGGGGGCATTTTATGGATTTGAAGAATCGATCAGCTGAAGATTGTGTTCTTGAAAGGATAGGGGTTAGGGTTTGCGAGCTGAAGGGGAGATAACATAGGGAAGACGTGGGGTTTGAACTAGGGCTGCAGAATTTTGATGATGGCTGAATGCCTTCATTCTTGGACATGGTACTATGGATTTGAATTCTGAGTGACCTTCAATGAAAACTAGGATTAGGGCTTTGAGCAAATTAACACAAGCAAACATAAGTGCAGATTCCTATCAAAACAGGTATGATGTATCCTTAATGTTTGATGAAATTTGCAGAAGTACCTCTTGAAAACCAAAAATTCCAATGTACCTATACTACCTCTAACTAAAAGCCCTCCACCACACACGATCGCTGCTTCCCGAACCCAGATTCAAACAAAAAGCTGCTCGTGGTTGTTCCCCAAAACCCCTATACAAACAGAAAAATATTATCACTTCCTATAAGCCCTCATATTCAATCCAACATTTCAAATTCAATCCTACATATCAAAAGATATCGGTTTTCATACGAAATGAACTATGAAAATACGAAATGGGCAAGAAAAATCCCTGAACTTCACTGAAGAAGACCCAAGCCATATAAATTTTTGACAAATATTGTCGAAGAACAAGGCATAAGCTTGTAGACAAAAAACCCAAAGCAGTACTTACCGGGGTGGTGGATTAATAGAGGCCAAAGCTCAGTCGACGAGTTATGGAGAGGTAATGGAAGAACAAGCGGGGACAGGAAAGGTGGAGACGACCACTAGGAGCAACCGAAGCTTCAAGATGGTTCGGTGCTTAGCACATTGCAGGACTGCTTCTTCTCTTCCACGGCCAAGGTGAGCAGTGACCGTGGAACCGGGCTGGTTACTTAGCGTTTTTTCGACCCAACAAAATTTGAACCGGGCTGGTTATGAAATGGAGTATCAATTATGTATTTTTTTTGTTTTTATAATCTTTTACTCTTTCTAAGAGTTTTAAGTTTTTAACTAACTTAAAATATTTTAAAATTATATTTATTTTTCAAACCATATCGTTACTTGTAATAATATATATTTTTTAATCTATTCCTTAAATTTAATTATAAGTTGCCATAAAATATGGATGGTGTACCTGCGATATGTAGTAAACCTATTTGATTAATGGACGGTAACTACTAAACAATGTCATTTTCTTAAACAAAGGAAATAGTTAGATTATTAATTTCTCTCGACTAAGATTACTTTATATAATTTTCAAAAAAAGATTTGTAATTATTACAATGATTAATATCATATTGGATTGTTAGAACTTAACAAAGAATTTATTTAATGTATTATATAATCGTGATATGTATATATTTTAATATTATATATTGCTTTACGATGTGTTACGTATAACTTTTGTCCATGTATATTTATTATTTTTATAAAAATTATTTATATTTTAATAAATATTGAAATTAAATATAATACTTTTGAAAATTGTGAAAAAATATAATATGATTTTAACAAATAATTATATAATATTTAAAATTTACTAGAAGAAATCCGAAATATTATATAATTGATATCAATCCACTCCGAACTCATTTGGTATAGCTAGAAATTATTTTCTGTAACAGAATGATTCTGAATCAATCAAAAATTATATTTGTTTAGAAGTTTTTTTACACATAAAAATAATCTAATCGATTTTATTTTCATTCCTCCCCTTGACCGATTTTATTCCGTTTCTATTCCACGTACCCTAAATCTAAATTAAAGCTGAATGACAACTACTAATAGAATAAAGGTGGAGATAGGAATTAGATCACGGTAATCCTCAGATTCTTAAAATGGGCCCCAATGTCCAATTTATTAAAGAGTATATAGGCCCACTGTATGGTCCATTTCCGTTTGACCAGATTGTTGCTTTCATGCTTCTTTTTTGCTCCTTGTTACTCTATCAACCTATGTTACAAGGATTAAGCTATCCATTGAATTTTCCCTTTTGTTAGAAATTGTATTATCTCATATTAGAGAAAAGACGATAAATCGAGTTGTTTGTTTGAACGGTCAGTGAGTATGATTGAAATCTAATGAATTTACATTACAGGTCTCGTTTGGTATCGCTAGGAATCATTCCCGGTAACGGAATGATTCCGAATCAATAAAAAGTTATGTTTGTTTAGAGATTTTTTTTACACATGAAAGTAATCTAATCGATTCAATTTACATTTCTTCACCTTACCCGATTTCATTCCGTTTTTATTTCACCAGTCCAACTAAATGGACACTAAGTATAAACATAAAGACTCGGGTATGATTCATGAAGAATCAGGGATCAATTTTGAGATCATTGAGATCGATGCTTGTGTTTGGTACTACATATGTATTTGAATATAAAAATTTTAAGAATGAGTCATTGCAGTACTTTTTATTCTCGGATTCTTGAAAATAAACATTAACAGATTTGGGTCATTCTCACTTATCTTTTCAAATATAGTGTTATTTTAGATCATTATTAACTATCAATTTATTTAAAAAATGTATTTTCAAGCCAAAATTTTAATTTATAATTTTAGTCAAACGATACGTTTCAGGAATCAAGTTAGTTCATATCTGTTCTATTATGATTCTTGTACGTGTAATGAGCACATTTATTTTTCATTACTATTTTCACATTTATCAAGCCAACATGAAGAAGCTCGATATCAAAGAATTATAAATTTATGAGGATAAAAATTATTAAAAAAAATTAGGCTTTTTTCGACTTCATTCTACTTGTACCGAACGGGATCATTACGACGATTTGTGTGAAGATGAATCACAACTCGTTGTAATCTTTTTTGCTAGTGCTCCTTTTTTATATGATCGTTTATTGTTCATTTTCTCGATGGAATAAATAGGAATATTAAAAAAAATCAATTATGAGACAATAAAATACATTAAAAAAAATGACGTGGAATATCGGGTCACATGCCGTGGCCGGTAAGCCTGGTATCATAATCCTTGCTAAAAAGAGCAAGAGAGAGAATAGAAAAATGGCAGTTTACCAGTCTCCACTTTTGTTTTGATTCCTCTCGGATGTTTATTGCGTGAACTTCTGAATCCATCCACATTGCCCGCCTGATAGAAAGAGAAAGAGTGTTATTCAACAAGGACGCTATCCGATCCTTTCACAAAAGGTCGATCAATGTCGGTTTCTCTCTCCTTATAGCCTCTCTCTTTATACATGCTCGCACTTGATCTGCTACCTACAATTCCGCATTCATCATTCTTAATATTTGTTTTTGTTTAGTTCTAGTTGATCGACATTCCAGACCATTCTACCATTAGCTTTTTTTCTTTGTTTGTTGAGGAAGTTGGAGTTACTTTGGTTGGCGTCAGTTGATTTCGAATGCTTGAGAAACTGAGAAATAGACGGTGATTAACTGATTATAAATTCACGCGGTATCTTTTCGCCATTTCTCTTTGCGCGCTTCTGTTGTATCTCGCGTTTTTTTTTTCTTATGATTTCGTGATTGCGACTTGGTTGCCATTTGATTTACGCGCTTGTGATTCAGCTAGAACTTTGTGTCAGGTGTATTAATGGAATTCATCCATTTAATTGTGTTTTTTAATTTATGGATTGTGCTTGTCTGATATTACAGTTGATATGTACATATCTTTCTAGTAATCTCAGCAGTCTTCTGTTTGAGGATTTCGTTTTCTCAGATATTTTACTGCTAGCATCCCATTTTGCTGTTGTTGTTGCTGGTTAGTGTACTGGACTGACTGTTCTTTTTCAAATTTCAGTAGTTTGGTGGCATGATTGTTATAAGGTGGTCAATCAATTGGATGAAGTATTTGTGCGCCTGCTCGCTTTGACTGCTCTGGAGGACAGTCATTGGGCGATTTGATTCAGCATTTGTAAATTCATTTGATACACCTAATTTGTAGAGGTTAGATTCAACTTTTTGTTTATACATCCGGAATTATGTTGGACTTTCTCCGCTGAGTTTTCTAATTTGATCTTGAGAAATTGAAAATTTACTGGTAAGAATTTTCAGAGAATGAGTTGGAGTCAACAAATGGACTTCCATTACGTTGGGGGTGGCACATCTTATGGTGCAGCTGAAGGCTTTATGGACATCTTTGAAGGATTCACTTATGACCATGTGAACTTCATCTTTTCAGGCTCATCATATATGCAGGTTCGCATGTGCTCATCTGATCGCGCGAAATCCATTTAGACTTATTATCCAAGTTAATTAATTAGAACATCATGATCACCAGGATTATTGTTATCTATTTTAAGTTTCAGTAAAGAATGCGTCCTAATTATAGGGTTCGTTTGGTGCGAATGTCACTATTACTTATAAGGTCTTATAAGTAATAGTGACATCATGCTACACAAACCCTTACTTTTCCTAGCAACATCAAATAATCATTTGATTCACTTTTATCTTGACCTTGGATACTTTTCTTTTGATGCAGGATAGTGGATACCCACATCTATATATGGGTTATTACAAGTTTGGGAATTTGGAATCAGGGACTCCTCAATATTATAGTGAAGCACGCCCATATGAACCCTATAATTATGTAGCAGCTACCAATGAGTTGAGGGGGCCTGCTGAACTATTCTCTAACTTCACTAATGAACAAACAATGACATCAAACCAGCAATTAGAAGGAGAATCAAACACATATACACGTGCAAGAAATAGAGAGTGTAAGTTGTCTATGTTCCAAAATAAATGGTCATGTGCCTAATTCCATTCAGATTTTGATAATTTGGTTAAAATTGAGTCCCTGTTTACTTTATATGCATAAGTTCTGCCAAGTGTGGTAGATGAGAACTGTTATCTCTGGCAATATACACATCGCCTGCTGGTTTACCATAGAAAGAAGATAAATCTTGTTCAGTTTTAACACACAAGAGTAGTTACTTTAAAAAGTGAATTGTGGTCGGTAATTTATTGGCATTGGTGGCGGTACTTATTGGATAGGCTGTATTTTTGTATCAGTTGATGGAAGATTCCTGATTTGGCTTGTCTGGAATTTTTTCAGGTCCAAGGAGCCATCACAATTCCCATGATCATGAGGTCCAGTTTCACAATTCTTACAGATCTTTTTACTCATATTAATACGTAAGCAGGAGCACCGTTTACTGTCAAAACTGTTGATGTGTCTTCTTACTAGAAAATTATCTTTGGATTCAGGTTATATGGCAAGATTACATTGACCCTGACGACATGACTTACGAGGTTTGTTGAAAATCAACTGGTGTATTCTTCCATTAACTTGCTACTATTACTTCCCATATGGTTTGGTCTTGTAGGACCTTGAAGTATCTATTAGTATGTTGAACCTCAAGACAAAATTCTATTTGATCTAAAACATAGAAAGAAATGGGAAGCAGTTGCCACCTCGCACAACACAAAAGAAGTTCATTGTTCATGAGATATCTTTCTTTCAATTTGAAAATGCTGTATATTGCTCTGTTAATTTCATCATCTTCTGACTATAGGCATTATACATATGAAAAACGGATACCCCTGTTGTTTCCGCGTACATTTAAGAACAGGGAACCAAACACTTCAGAAATCAACGTTAACAGAATTTGCAGTGAAAAACTGCCACTTGCAGAATTCTGAAATTGTTTCTCTTGTCCAGGAACTAATTGAGTTAGGTGAAGCAGTTGGAACTCACAGTCGAGGCTTGACACAAGAACAGATTGCATTGCTTCCGGTCACAAGATTCAGACGTTGCTTTCTCTTGAGGAAAATATCTCAGTGTGAGAGGTAATAAACTTATGTTTTCATACGTTGCACCTGTTAATTGTCTTGGTGCAATCTGTGCCTAGCTCATGAGTCATGACATCTCAGGCCTTTGAATCTCTGTGGTTTTCCTCTAACAAACGTGATCTTTACCAAGCAGGTGCGTAATCTGTCAAATGGAATACAAACGCGGAAATCGTCTACTCACTCTTCCATGTAAACACAAATATCATGTTGGTTGTGGCAATAAATGGCTCAGCATCAACAAGGTAAAACTGAGCAGCGCATGAATAAAATCATTTGATAACCCAGAAATTTTGTGACCTTTTTGCTGTTTTCGCAGGCCTGTCCAATTTGCTACACTGATGTAACCTTTGAAGGAGCAAAGACAGAAGAATGAAAAATAGTCGACGCAGAGAGATCAGTGTAAAGGAGAGTTAGATATGTTCCTCGTTCAAAATTCTGCTAAATATGTTTCAATCTTTGTTCAATGTTTTTTTAATGTTGTCTCGTTCTTTCTATCTTACAAACACATCACAGAAGGAAAGCAATGAACTAGTGTAGGTGAAATGAGTTCATATGATCTTTTATTCATACACATGCTGCCATGCATTCGTAATTCGAAAATATTGCCTACATTTTCGAATCTTATTGTTATGTAGGCGATCTACGAAGTTTGTTAAAACATTTATGAGAGCAAAACAAATTGGTAGGGAGAGACTCTCAATTAAGGAAGTACAAGCTTCTTAGATAGATTTTCACTTATTTTGTACATCGTATGTTCAACTTCCATTTATGTTTTCATAAGGACCTGTTTGAATGTATAACAATGTTGTGTACTACAAATGATCTTTAATACATTTCAACATGAGCACATGAATGCTTGGAAGAATCTTGAACTTGAACAAATCTTACAAGATGTAATAAATAATCAATTGAAAATAAAATATTCCATTTAATGTTTTCTCAAGGATCTCAAAAAGGAGATGTTTAGGGTTAAAATTAAGAAAAATAATATAAAAATGTAACGTGCTAAGACTATACTTTAATAAAGTGGGTAAATTACATGGAATGCCTTGAAATGACATAGAAACAAAATAGAAAAAAAAGTGTTCAAAATCTTAAAATAGGGAAGTCGATAATTAACATGACCTTAATGATGTTTGGTAAACTCTTAAAACCCGATACTACAATGTAGTATTGACAGTCGCGGAGGATTAAATGTTCCACATCAATAGTAAAGTTGGTGGAGCACTCGGACGTGCGACACTTGACAGGGCATGTATAGGATTAAACTATGAATGTCACCTGCATAGTTAGTTACATTATTACTAGAATGCATAAAAGAGACATATACCATTAAATTTTGACAATAACTTGTTTACAACAACTTACCATCAAACACTCAATTTAGGGCGGAATTCAGAACCAGTGAACTTGAGGGTAATCTCATCAACGCATGCCATTCTGATTCTTTCAGGAGTAGCCGGGTTGTCGAGAGGAAACCATTCCTTCAGACCAACTTCAGCTCTTGCAGCAATAATGGCGTCTTTAATAGCAAAGAAGACGGATGAAGCAAGGAAAAATGGCGGTTCCCCAACGGCTTTAGATGAATGTATAGCTGTAGGATTCGGAGCTCCCTGTCAATCACGTCGAATTCCATAAGACCATAACCATATTATAGGTTTAGAAAAGAGGTCATGATCTTGCTCATTATATTACCTTGAGAAGTGAAACGTTAAGCTTAAACGGAACATCGTTGATGGTTGGGATCTTATAGCTTCCCGGTCCACACGTATGCAAATAACCAAGTTGAACCCATTGGTGAACCCCATCGCCCCATTTTAGCTCTTCTAGAGCTACCCATCCTAGTCCTTGTATGAATGCTCCTTCAATCTGCATATAAGTGGTATCTCTCAAAGTCTCATAATGTTGCATACGAGATTTGAACACGATGCAAGACTAGACACAAACCTGACCAACATCTACAGCAGGATTAAGGGAATATCCAAGATCAAGAATGATATCCACTGATCTTGTATGGAAGTCTCCGGTCAAAGTGTCGATTTCAACCTCAGCAAAAGCAGCTCCATACGTGAAGTATCGAGATGGACTCCCTTTACCAGTTTTCCAATCGAATCCAATGTTAGGAGTAGCAAAGAATCCATGAGCAGAAAGATCTATTCTCTCCATATAGCATGCATTTGCTAGCTGTATATGTTCATGATCAAAGTAACATGTCTTGAGTATGAAGATTGCAGTTTCGCTCAGTTTCAAAAAGCTTTTCAATTTCTTGATCACATAAGAATACCTCGGCAAATGAACTGAAGTTTCTACTTGAAGCTATAGGCTCCATCCTTGATTTGATTTGTTCACAAGCATCCAAAACGGCAGCTCCATACATATCCGAACTCGCAGAAGCTGCTGTTGGTGTTGCATTTGGGACCTGACATCATGCAAAAAGGTGAAAAATTAGCTGAAAACAATACTTTTTTCTGAAATGCATTAGGGCGTGTTTGGATGTCATGTTTTAGGATGCAGCTATGCAGTATCAGACTTCAAAACTAAACTTATGCAATATCAGGTGTAAAATGTGTATGACTAATATACTTTGGGTGGAATGAAACAAAATACTACCTTTAGTAACCGTAATATAAGTCATAACACATTCTTTATAAAACAAGTGTTATTTATCCAAACAAGCCCTTATTGGCTATAAAACATGTAGTATAGGCCTTGATGTTGCTATACCTTGTCTGTGCTTGTATCTGATATGAAAACAGAAGTCAGCGGAATATCAAATGCAGAAGCAGCAATCTGAGCAACTTTGGTGTGTAAACCTTGTCCCATCTCCACACCACCATGGGTAACTAAGACAGTACCATCAGTATACACTTGAACAAGAGCACCAGCCTGTAGTATATTGAGGCAAAATTACGGGTGGGGAAGACAGTACTTCTAAGATATAAGCTACTAATTACAGTGTAAATTAAGGAAAGAATTCCATAAGATATAAGTGACACCTTGACTGGTATTTACTTACCTGGTTCATAAATTTGGCAGTAAAGGAAACTCCAAATTTAGTTGGAACCCATGCAACACCGCGTTTTTTCCATCGATTGTGAAGATTAAAGTGGTCAACTTCTTTACGGGTTTTTCGAAAATCACATGACGACTTCAGTTCGTCCCATAGTCGTGACAATGTGCAGTGCTCAAGCTTCTGACCATAATGTAATATTGAACCTTCACTAAGGAAATTCATTTCCTGACAGATTCCATGATAATTCAGAACTTAAACTTCTTTTATGAGCTGAGATCAATCAATAGAAACACATATTATTCACATTTTTAGAGGTAATGATATCTCATACTCGTATATCCTCGGGATTTTTGCCAAGCTCCATAGAAATTCTTTGGATCAAATTTTCAGCAATAAGCATCCCTTGAGGAGCACCAAATCCTCGGTAGGCGGTATTGCTCGGTAAATTAGTGAAGCAGACGTTTCCCCTAACTCTGATGTTTGGTATCTCATAAACATTAGCAGAATTCATCATGGCCCATTCAAGAACTGCAAGTGATAGATCAAGTGAATTTCCAGCATTGTTGTATATCTCAAGATCCAGAGCTAACAACTTCCCCTCATTCGTAAATCCAACCTGGATTGAATAATCTCTACTTTTCAGTTGATTTACAGTAAAGTTGTATTGTATTCAAGAGCCAATATCATTATCCATTTGGGGGAAAAAAACGGAAACCAGACCTTATACTTGCCAAGAAAGCTGTGACGTTACCCGGTAATCATCATATCTGTATCGCGGTCTAATGTAAGTTTAACGGGGCGATTCAATAGATATGAAGGAATAGAAGCTGAAGCAGCAATGAATGCTGATCTTGTCTCCTTCCCACCAAAGGCACCACCAACTCTTTTGGTTTTGCAGACAACCTTTGACATTGGAAGATCAAGAACATGAGCAACATCCTTCTGGTGTTTTTCAGGTGCCTGCAAAAAATTGCAGTGTTAGTCACTGTGAATCAGACATAATTACAGCTAGAAATCAAAAGAAAAAGAGACTAAAATGGAAGGACAAAGGAAGGAAATTTATAACCCTGAATTAACACAAAAATACACAACCGACATTATTTTTAAAAAGCTCATGAACATGTAAAAAGAAGAAAAAATGCAGCAAAGTAAATTAATAGAACATATACAGCTTTGAGGAAACCTGTAAAGTTCATAAAAATAGTTTCTTACTTGGGTAGCTGAGATCATATGAACCTCATTTCCATTATCCACAGTCCATACTAAACTGCATTGTGGCTCCAAATAGAAATGTTCTTGGCCACCGACGTGCACCTCTCCCTCTATAATCCTATCACACTGACCAGGCTGAAAGTACAGATCAACATCACCATTTTGTAAACATCTCTCTGAATTGGGATGAAAACTTCTATTTTTTAGCGCGTCTTCTATGGATAATATTGGAGTGAGTTCTTCATACTCAATGTGAACTTCCCTTGCAGCTACCTTTGCATTTTCATGTGTATCTGCAACTACCACACCTATCACCTGAACCAATATGCAGATAAAGTTATGCGTCTAATAAAAAAGAGTTGATGAGTATTGGGAAAATCAATTGAAGTAACTCAATCTCTTTCTAGGTACAAAAATACCTCAACCTCCAGAAGATATGAAAGCACATAGCGAAACTAACTTCTCCGGCCAAAATTTCTGCCAATTGCATGACTAATTATCTAGAAAATGATTGTCCAATTGACTGGAATTTTGACTGCAGGAGAAAATAGTTGGAGCAGTGTGGTTCCATAATCTATGAAGTTTGGACTATTTTTCTTTCTTTTAAAAGGCTGGGTAATTTTAATGAATTTTCCAAGAATTTTTGCTACAAAACCTTTGATACCTGTCCCACACAAGTGACAAACTCAGTTGCAAAAAGCTCTTCATCAGGAACAACTGCACCAACATGATTGTCTCCTGGAATATCTTTGGCGAAGAATACTCCTGCAAATCCAGGAGAAGACTTTGCACCCGAATCGTCAATGGAAATTATTCGAGCATGAGGCTTTTTACTCAGTACTAAAGCAGCATGCAGGCCATTTGGAGGTATTGGCACATCATCTGTGTACTCTGCTTCTCCTGTCACCTGGAAACACAAATATAATCATGTTAACATCAGAAGATTAAAAATAAATAAGCAGACATGCAGGCATTTATGAAGCTAACTTATAATCATGCAATTAACTTGGCATTAGGATTTTCTTAAATAGGTCAAATCACTGAAGTTAACTCATAAATGATCTTTTTTTGCATGTTTCGTGAGAAAATGCACTTATAATTGCATTTTCATAGTATTTATCAATTTACGATGGAAAAAAAAATAAAGTGAGAATGCACTAAAATGTTCCAGGCTAGTTGGTCCAAGACCGGCACTGAACCAGAACAGACCGTAACAAATTGTAGGATACACACCTGAAGTCTTGCAGATAGGTGAATCTCAGGCGACCCTACAGACGTCCCACGTTTAACTATATCATAATCCTGACTTCCTAGGATAGAAGGCCTATGGTAAGGATGTATAGCAGAAAGATGGGATAACGGTAAGTTCTCAGCGAAAAACGTCTCCCCGCTCATCTGGTGGCAGACCCAAAGGAAATACTTAAAGAAGAAACTCTGCGTCAAGGATTTCCTGAACTCCACCATTCCACCCGGTGCATCTTCGCTCAGCACTATATCCTTCTCCAATACCAATAATGCACCATCCAACAAGTCCTTTTTCCAAACCTTCCGTAATAAGAACTCTTTTGTTTCTGATGCATAAAAGGAAACGGGTGCAACTCCACCATAAACAATTGATGCATCAGCAACAATCCACTTTTTATCCGTTTCCACAAGATGGACACGAAAACCAGCGTTAATAATTGCAATGTCATCGTCTCTGCGATGAGCTTGCTTAAATCCTTTCACAAATTCAAAGGGTCTATTCCAAGGTAAAACTATTGAAAGTAATATCTCGTCGCTTGCTAGATCCACTTTCCGGTAACCAAGGAAAAAACTTTCTGCTGAAGTTGTTCGAATGTTCCCATCTTTATCAATGATCTGAAACTTTGCTCCTGTGGCAATCCAAATAGGATTGAGATCTGAAATAGGGCTTCCAGTGCATACATTCCCTCCAACTGATGCAACGTTCTTGATTTGAGTACCACCAAACCATCTTACTTGTTCAATAAGAGCCTTGCAAGATGATGTTTCATGAGCAGTGCGCTCAAGAATAACATTCTTCAAGACAGTAACAAGTTCAGAAAGCCTAATTGCAGCTCCTATCTCCAAACCATCATTTCCCGCATTTACAATGTTCAGTTCAGGCACTTGTGCAATTGATATTAGCACTTTATGCTGCATTTTCTTTAGCCTCATTTCTAGGCCTATCTCTGTGTTTCCTACAATCAGCTTCGCCTCCGGGTTTGAAGCTTTCAATTCCAGAACATGCTGAAGCTTCAAGGGTCTATACCACTTAACCCCACCAAATCCAGTTAAACTAAGAACATGCGGTTTTCGTAACAATAGTTCAGGTGGAAAAATGAGCTCTTTCTCAACATATTTACTTCCATCTACATCACTGTAAGATACTGGTTGATAAGACCGAGTACAGTTGACAACAGAGCTATCACATGAACAAGGCTTTCCAGTCGACGGGCAAAGAAATACACCAGTAGCATGGTTGGAAGAGAGTGAACAAGTATATAAAGCATCATCAGTTTTGGCAAAGACACTAAAAGCATCAAAAATTGGCCTATAACCTGTGCAACGGCATAAGTTCCCTGCAAGATTTTCTTCGAGTTGCTCCATTGATGGTGGAGTTGGACTTGACCTTAACAGTGCATACATAGACATTACAAATCCAGGAGTGCAAAACCCACATTGTGATCCATGTGATTTTGCTAGGGATTCCTGCAAAAGTTATCAATGAATTAGCATAGGAGAAAAACAAGAGGCATTGGTTTTTCTCCTAAATTCCATGTTGTTGGACTATATGAAAGCATTCAATGTAGCACGAACACGACAACAAAACGCCAATATAGTTATATCTTATTTTAAAGGTCTATGTTCAATGAATAAGAAAGGGGAAACATGTCCTCGATTAATGTTGTTATGGGAGTCGAGCTACGTTCACTTTACTAAGCAAGATGAGTATGAACACATTTTTAAGCTCAATTAAAAACCCTCAAGATGAGTTAATCGCCAATAGGGTTGTTATGTGAGTAGTGCTCGATTTAACTAAAGAAACCTTGTATGATCACAAATTTAAGTTCAATCAAAATTTAGGCTCGATTCGAAACGAGCTGAAGATGAACATATTAAAGCTTGGCTCTAATATCATCGATATTCTTGAGTTCTGAGCGTCCTCAAGTGAAACCGTTCACCCACCTGAGGTTTCTGTGCTTCATAGGTAGTATTTCATACCTGAACTGGATGTAAACCGTTTCTACGACTACCGATTCCCTCTATGGTGATCACATGCATTCCTTCTATTGAGTAAAGAGGAGCCAAACACGCATTAACTGCATTATGCCTGAAAAGATATCCATCTATAACTATCAAACATTAATATTTCACGTTAATAACAAAGATAATCAAGAGCACTTACACACATCTCTTCGATTTAAGATCATAGTAAGAAACCATCACAGTACATGCTCCACAACCACCTTCTCCACATCCCAATTTCGTTCCAGTAAGCCCTAGATCTGCATCGATTGAGGAACCAGCAGAGCATAAAACGATCACGAAGCGTAATTACCACGAGGTTGAAATTTTCGCATCTTAAGTTCTTTCGCTAGATTATGACTACCTAAGCAACAACAAATCCACTAAAAACTCAACCAGGAAAGCACAAATTTCGTAAAAAAAATATCATAATACAAAATTTGACTGTTTTGACCTCTGAGGAACTCAAGAAGAGTCAAGTGAGCTAAACCATCCGGAAGAACTCTTCGAACTCCATTGATGAAGACGATTGCTTCTGTGGACGTCATCTTGGCGCCGTTCTTCAACGATTTCATTTTTTGAAATTCCTGCAAAATCCGTTGTCCGAATGAAAGAATAACTTACTGAAACCAATCATCGATTTAGTGGAAGTCGACAGCAAAGAGTTTAAATTCGGTACTCCTCTCAATCAACGCTGGCGATTTTTGGCAATCCTTTATTTTGCCCCTCTGCCTAATTTTGTTTTTTTAGTGATGGCTTTGCTCTACTGATTGATCGTTGCAAATTTTGTATGTATTAAGCTTCAAGGAAAAAAAATGGCTTTTCTGAACAAACATCACAAATGGTTTACATGTGAATGCAATTTTGTTGTTTTGAGCTTTAAATTATAATCTTTTCCCGGGAAGAATTTTCTTCCCCTATCTTTTTCGATTCTTATTGCTCGGTTTGGTGGACGAGAAGACTTATGAAGCACAGAAATATCTTTGCACTGTTGTTTTCAGTGTCTTCTCGTGTCGGAAATTTAGAATTTTTCGTAAACTTAAAATCTTTCGAAAACTTTTCGCATACGCTCAAAATAACAAAGACACGATCAAGACATTTTTTCAATATCAGAAATGAGTTGAATACATCCAAATTGTGATCACGGATGGCGACTTAATGTAGGCTCGAAAGAATACAAAAAGATGAATGATATATTTTGTTCTAAGTTTGGAAGACAAATACATCCATGAGTCATGAGTACTATAACTAATGCCACATTCACGTATTATTAGTTATATCATAAATGTGACTCTTTTTCATTTATATATAAATTTCTCTTCACAATACCGTTAAAATGATATTTATTTATGTTTTCACGTCGTATCATATTTACTAAGATATTTAGAATTGTCCTTCTCCGTTTCTTGTCATATTTGCTTCTTGTACCGCTTCCATTTCCGTGTAACATAGCTTGACTATAAAAAAAATAAATATAGAATATGAATAATCAAGATTTTAAAAAATATATAAATAAGAAGGATGAATTGACTGATTATCTTCTTGGACAATATATCGTAGTGTTTGTTTTGTTAACTTATTATACATTTATCCCTTTTTAAATAATTTAGATGAATACAATTTTACTTATGATTTTTCTCCTACACTTGATTAAAAAAAAAAGATAAATGATTACTAAAATTAGTGGAGATGACATAAAGTGCATCAAATTAGTGGAATAACTACTTCTAACTTTTCTCAAATTTATTATTAAATTAATTAATAATATAACAGTGAAGAACGCAAAATTGTAAGTTATTTAACAATGATAACGTTCAGAAACCCCGGGCTCATTCACACTAACAATGAGAAATTTTAAAATAATGTGTTCTTTGACATTGATAACATTTGCACTGATAAAACATTTTTGGAAAAAGTTTGTGGAAAACTAGGTAAAGGTATGAAATTGAAAACATAACTAAGTATAGCTTATAATTTTAAATTTTAATTCTTATAATATTGTAATTTAACTAAATTAACTGAGGATAAGTTTAAAAATAAATTTTTATGTTATCGATATATTAATTATCCTATAGATAAACAATAACAAATAGTTTAATTAAAAAAATAATATATATTATAATTTTTCAATAATCATATAATATAAAAATAAGTTAATATTGATAACTATTACGAATGTAAAGTGAAATAAATAATTTATAAAGGTAAGTACTTTACTTTTGAAATTAGAATATAAATGTTAAATAAATAAAAGTTATATTAAGTTTACTTAAAAAATAAAAAATTATGTTAGATATTTTAAATTACATCCTTAAAGAACAAAGAAGATTAACATTTTAAAATATAAAATATAAAATATAAAAAAATTTAAAAATTTAAAAAAAATTCAATTCAAAAAGTTATCTTATGTAGTTTTAAATGTGATTCTTAAAGAACAAAGAAGAGGTAATTTTTATATCGTAATAAATTATACATTTATTAATTTAATGAATATTTACTAATTAATATAGAAACTATATTTATATGTAAATTTAGAAAATGAAATTATATAATCCTCTTATAAATTAAAGTGGAAAGATTTTTTTTAAAATTTTTGGTAAGAATATCTTATAATATGTAGAAAATTGTGGTAAGATAAATATGTATTGTCTATGTTAATGATTTTTATAAATTAATTAATCAGTAAAATTAAAAATAAAGATGCATGAGAAAATGACATGTGACACAAAGATATTAAGAAGATCCCTCGGCTTTAATATATATATATATATATATATATATATATATATATATATATATTACAAAATTCATATTAAAAAATTGTGTTAGACAATTTAAAACATGTTCCTTAAAAAATAAATAAGATGTAATATTTATATTTTAATAGTTTATACATTTGTTAGGTTAGTGAGTAACTTATTGATATAAAATTATATATTTTGTGTTAAAGTTAGAATAAGAAATTGTCCAATCATCTTATTAATAAAAATGAAAAGATTTTTTTAAAAAAAATTGATAAGATATTTTTAAAATATATAGAAGATTGTGGTAAGATTAAAAATTAAGATATTAATTTATTATTATATAATTTTTAGTGTAATATAGATATTTAAAAAGTAAGTATGGTAAGTAGATATATATTATCGATTATAGGATAGTTTTTTTAAAATATTAAGTATTGTAGAATATTCTATTATTCTCATTAATAGTGTTGAGTTGTAAACCTAAACCCAAACCGGGAAGCTCAAACCGTCGGTTTAGCAACGGTCTATTAAAAAAAAAAAAAAAACCGTCCTGAAGCTAAACCGTCAGTTTTAACTGACGGTTTGGTGGTAAAACCGTCGGAATGAATTTTTTTTAAAAGAAAATTAAAAAACAGAAAATCGACGGTTTAACCAACCAAACCGTCGGTTTTTAAAGTTTTTTTAAAAAAAATAAATAAATAACCTATTTACCATCAATCCGTCGGTTCAAAAAACCGATGGTTTGGGTCGGTTCAAACCGGCGGTTTAGGTTTTTTATTTTCATAAACCTAAACCTTGAACCGGTCAAACCTAAACCGGACAAACCTAAACCACCGATTTGGGCCGGTTCGCGGTTTAGGTTTGGGCTAGCCCATGTCTATCTCATATGTTATATGGAAACAAAATATATATATAATTTTATCAAAAAATCAAAATTCTAATAAAATAACACGTGGCAAAAAAAATTTGAGGAAGCATCACATGAAGAAAAATGCTTTCGCTTTAATAGTAGTATATAAATTACGTTTTTTAATTTGATTTTTCCATTTAATTAAGAAGAATTGAACTTTTCAAAACTTGTTTTTAATTTTTCCAAAAAATTGTGTCGCCGGTCATGACTAGAGGTGGGTCGGAAACCTAAACCGTCGGTTTAGGTTTTCAACCGGCAAACCAGCAGTTTGCCGGTTTAACCACGGTATTAATAAAATAATTTTAAAAATTTATAAACAATGCATAATTTTTTTAAAAAATTTAGTATATAAAACTCGGAATTGAAATTTATAATAAATAAACAAAACAACAAAAAATCAATTTAACAAAAAAAAAGTTTGAACCGGTTTTCCGGTTGCCTACGTATCCTCTCGGGATTAAGAGGAATCAAAGCTCATGTAGTTCTCTTACCTTGACTTACCTTTTTCGGACTTCCGAGTTTTTTTTTAACCCGCTTACCTTTCGACCTCGGACTCGGAAGTAGTGCCGTCGTCTTCGGAGTTGGAATCCGATTTGGAGTCGTACACAGGTGCATTCCGTTGTTTCCGCTTCGCCGCCCTTTATCCAATCTTGAATACAAACTTGCATCTCCAACTTCTCGAGCTTCAATTGAGCTAGTCTCCACCGCAACCGTTGATGCGGGCACGGCCATGAGTTGTTGTAGAATTTTAACTAATGTTGGATATTTGGGAGCTAGTCTCTTCCACCAATCCAAAATATCAAAATCACCGTCAAAACTAAAACAAGTGTTAAGATAATCTTGATATCAAAATCACCGGATCGGACCGTAAACCCAAGGACCGACCGTAAACCCAAGGACCGGACCGTTTCATTTTTGTATGAAACGGTCCATGGACCGACCACCACAGTCCGGTCCAATACGGTCCGGACCGGACCGTATTGATTTTTTTTTGAAAAAAAAATAATGAAATAAACCCGGACCGGACCGAATTTGGACCAAACCGTATGTAATTTCTGTTCAAAATATTTAAAAAGTGTAAATTACGGTCCAGACCGGAACATTGCGGTCCAGGACCAGACCGAATCATAATTTCCGGTCCGGTTTGATTTTCTGGTCCGGTCCAAATGTGTGCACGTCGCTTTATGTTCGTGAAAATGCACGTTTTTCCGTCTCACCGAACTTGTATAATATCTTGCGCACTCACTCCCTCGTACTCTCGTCAACACAGTATACGATAGTGACTTTGTATATCTATACCTATATATAAAAAGGGAGACTTCCCTCAATTAATAGTTTAAGGAATATTTTGCCCTTGCTTAGCTTATACTTTAACCAGCTTCTGCTGCAGCGTTGGGCCACGTGTTAAGGCACCACGCCGCCGGCCCACCGCCCCAAGCTTTCCACCGCCAAAGGGATAACTTCAATCTTGTTCTGTCGTTGCTCCAAATACGCTTTTTGTTCGTTGGAGTGGTTGCTCGGCTTCTTCCCGGCGCTTCATATCCTCAGCTTCAACCTACTTCTTTCTTTGCTCCAAATGGCGCCGCATGTGGCTCGATTTTGCTTCTTGCATCTGGCAGCAGACGAATGACCTCCTCCATCGAAACCGGCAAGTATTCCTTAATCTTGCCGTAAAATGCAAACTTTTGACAGTTAAAATGACCTGTATCGGGGGACACGATGGGGTTGTGTAGAAGGTGTTTGATGCATTGCCGGCTACAAATTTTGAATCTAAAAACCGGTTGTCGTAGTCTAATTAGTGTATGCAATTACCTTTCGCGTGTGTATATATATATATATTTAGATACATCTGCCACTACAAAGAATCATTACCCTACTCAATAATAAATAAGGAAAGGATAACAACGTAGTATAAATACCTCTATTATGGAAATAAGCTAATAAATTTAATTACCTTAATCGATATGTGCACAGCTAGCTAAATACACATATTATGGATATAAACTAATGAATCTACTTGCCTTAATCAAGATGTGCATAGTCGGCTGTCAATTCCTATTGTATATTGAGAGACTACATAGTATAGAGGATATTTAACTTTATCTAGAAACCGAAGAGAGTAGGAATGGAGTACAGTGAGGTGCAACTTATAGTGGCTTGATAAAATGTAAGAGACAAGGAAAATTTTTATATAGCATGTCTAAATTCTTTTAGTTCTTAAGGTTGACCTTTAAAGTTGAGGTTATAGGCTATTGTCAAATCCTTCTCTAGGAGTATTGATACAGATCAACTTATAGTGACTCTAAAATATACAGATTTTTACTATTGTGTAACTAATTTCATTATTGTCAAAAAAATGAGTAGACCCCGAAACCCTTTTTTTTTGGTAAATGGTAAATTCGTAGACCATCCGGTTCGATCGGCTTAGCCGCTCTACGTCCGGATCGGGTAGAAAGTTGTGGCCCATTGATGGGAGATACCCTCCCATTGAGGAGGTCATTCTCACTAGACCACGTCCCACTAGACCAATTGAGTATTGGTAGTAGACTCCGAAACCCTTGATTTGGTTTAGTGAATGGTATATGCAATTGACATAGTCGCTGCTACTATTCCCAGGCTATCGACTAGGTTTCAACGAACCATACATTTGCATATCTATTCTACTATTCAATGTTTTTTTCACCCTTGTAAATTATTTTTATTATAGGTTTATGATTGGTAATTTTTTCAATTAGTATCATGTGATCATACCACAATGATATGAATTGACTCTTTTCATAAAGAGTAGTACTTTATATCTAATAATTTATACTTGGTGTATACATAACTCAGTAGAACATTGTAGAGGTGATTGTGTTTAGCATTTCTTCATAACACTTACCATAACATAACCAAACAACACAGTAAAATCCCAACAAGCAATAGGCTCTATATATTAGTCTCAAATGAGAGAGGTTGGTGTTTACTTATATATGACCCTGAGAAGAGCATTATATATTAGTCTGAAATGAGAGAGGTTGGTGTTTGTTTAAAGTGCCTGTGCTGAATCAAAAACTTGGGGTTGAACAATTTTAACAAAACTTTGTATGTAAGGTTTGTTGCTGATGCTAAGATTGGTCATAATATGAGGCCTGACGGGAAGATTACATGAAGATGACCGCCTTTGTAGTACTGATTGTTAGAATTTTTCATCACAAATTTTAGAGTCAATTAATGCACTTTTCATGTGCTACTCTTGTGTTGCTAACTTGCTACTGAATCGATAATAATTCAGGACATAACGATTCAACATGATAAAGTTTGTGTTGGGCACTCACGTGGCACGCGAGCAACACTATTTTTACTAAAATATACAAGAATATTATACAAGTGTACGTGAATATTCGTTTTGTTATCACATATACTATTACAACTTCACTTATAAGCTCTCTTTATAAGCATTATAATTCTCTTATTGATCGATGATCAAAGATTCAAAATAGCCAGCACTGTTCCTATTTATTGTGAAGGATATCGCCCAACCTATACATACTTCTAGGAAGATATTAAGGAAGAGGATTATAATTCTCTTCTTAAATTTGCGTCTCTAAATTCTTCTCTAAGTCGATATCTCTATATTTCTATAATTATCTCTCAAAGTAACTAAGTTGCCTTTTTCAAGTATCTTATACTCTAGAATATTTCATAATATATCAACTCCAATCGGTAGTACATTGTCTCAAATTCCGGCCCAACTAATTAATCCTATTCAAAATGAATTCCTTCTTGAAAAAATCCATTTTTTCAAGACTTACCTACATTTGATCTAAGTCTAGAAAAACAACAACACTTTATACCCTCTTAAAGTGAGTGACACTAATTTAAAATGATTTCTAAATTTAGCCCAATAGGCATTTATTTCGTCACAAGGTTTGTTAACTACTAAGTGAAAGTTGTACTTGTGTAGGCTTATTTGTGGCTAATTAACATCGAAATCTAATGTATAAATTCAAACAGAGACGTTCACATGTTTGGGAACTTCGAGAGCAATGTTTGGATGCGTATTACAGCCGAAGAATCCGAGGATCGAGTTGTGGTGGTACAAAAATGGATTAAGGGCTTGTTTTGTTGCAACCCTAAAAATGAAAACAGATTTATTTTACTTATATGTTATTGTTCTTTACATAAAAATAATTAGGGTGGTGCATCCGGTCCAGACCGTTGGACCGAAATTTGTAAAAACTTGGACCTGGACCGGAATCTTTTTAAAAAAATTTGCAAAAACTAAAATATAATTTAAAAATCTATATATTTTTATTAAATATGTAATTATAAAAAATAAAAAATAAAATTACGGTCCGACCTGCTCTTTTCCCGTTTTCCGGCCCAAGACCGAAATTTTCAAAAACGATGGACCGGAGTCTGAACAGCAAAAAAAAACGGCCTGGACCAATCCGGCCTAAATCTAGATCTCTCATTCTCAAGGTAAAATGTGTGTTTTCTTTTTCTGATTTTTGTTTTTTTTGAGGAAATCAAAATTATCAAATTTTACTCCAATTACTTCAATTAAAAAGAATAATTCCAAGACATTTTATGAATAAGAGTATATAAATAAACTAGATTCATTTTCAGATTCTATTTTCGAAGCTGCAACCAAATATGCTTTAAGATAAAGTACGAGGAAGATCATGTTATGTCCGGTCTGTTTAAAACAAGTGTTCCTAGTCAAGAGATTCTTTCATAGGTACAAGAAACTCGACCACCCTGAAACTTCCGTTCTCGAGCCATTGCCTGTGTCCCTAACCATGAAACTTAGACATTACAAAATGCTTTAATACGCAGCAAAAAAAACTCTTCATACATAACATAAAGTTCCACTTCATAGCAATTTCCTACCATTGCACCACTAAGGAGTCCTTTGAGCTTACCAGAGGACAGTTTCCTACAATGCCATGCCCGTCATTGATCTTCCCGAAATTGCGAAAAAATAAATAAATAAATAACAAGACAAAATATACATATTCTTCGGACTATACAATTCCTATAGGCTAACACGAGATTAGACCATCTCGGATAAACCCGACTGCATCTCAAAGGTGTCGTGTAATACCTTACATAGAATAGCGGCTGTCTGTTGAATGGCGACTGTCGGGTCTTTCCCTTGGTGCTGATCTCTCATCTTGAATCTCCTCAAGATCGTCTTCGTCTCCTCTTCTACCTGCTTGCTCTTTCCAGTATCCCACCAACTTTTTCAGGCGAGCAACTTCCTTTGAGTTTACATTTTTGTTTGGATCATTTATTATGGTTCTTACTCTTGATGCATACCTGAAAATCAGATAAGGGTATGATTTTGTTGTACATCTTAAGGGTATGAAGAAAAAGGAATGCAGGTAAGGATGGAGGAACTTACGACAATGAATTGTATGTCTCGTCCAAGTTTGATCCAGCGGGTGACACGTTTACAAACATCAGTGTCTTTGCATTGCCTCCGAGTGAATCACTCATAAGCATTGTTAGTTTGTGGTTTCGATACGGAATATGTTGTCCACCGGATGATAATGCACTAATAACATCCCCAAGTGCAGAAAGTGATTTATTGATACTTTGTGCTTCCTTCAGTTGATTGCCAGCAGAACCTGACTTCTTAACTCTTTCTGAACCAGCCAAATCTACAAAGCTTAGCTGGAAATGCAAAGTATATGTTATATTTCTCTGAATATAAAAGCACATGCAACAGATAGTAAAATGAAAAATCAAATAAAAAGTACACACGTACCTTTCCTCTTGCAACAGATTGTGTTTGAAGATTTGTGCTTTCGATAATAATTGAAAGTATAAGATGAGACCTAGAACTTTCTTCATTCATTTGGGTCCCGGATACATGTCTCCGTTCCGACCCCTTTTGAATAATGCTTCTTAGCTCCTCATAGGTTGAGATATGTTCAAGGGTTGCATTTTCAACAGAGACCATTCCCTAAGAACCAAACTCTCAATGTCAATTCAAGTAACCCCAAGTATATCAAATCAAAGTAGAATAGACAAGAAAACATGGGAAGGTGGGGTAAAAAGCGGTAAAGTTCTTTCATGATGTAGTCACCTTAGTATCTTTCTTGATATCCAATTTCAAACGCTTTGCATTTTTGGGTAACAGGAGATCCATCAAATTATCTTGATAAAGCTCCAACATGTAAACCTGCAAGACCAGGATGTAGCGATTAATGTATTGTGTTTGTAAGATGATCTAAGAACATTTTGTGGCATACACATAATAAAAGGAGAATTACCTTCAATGAAAAGGAGAATTTCTTACTGTCCCTCTTTAAAACGTTGAAGAGCTCAGATGTAGCCCGTGGTGTAAGTCCAGGATTTCTTTCATTACCATATATAGTATATGTCTTCCCGGAACCAGTTTGGCCATAGGCAAATATGCATACATTATATCCATCTACAGCGGATTGAACCAAATACTGCACAGGCATAGGTAATGTTAGGATCCAAAAGCTTTCCTCTAATCAGTGAGTTCAATCAGAAATGAGCAAAAGAGATAAACTTCTAGATTTGCCGGACATGCCTTGGTATCCTCAAAAACATCTTCCTGGGTTGCACTCCCATCAAAAACATGATCATATATATGTTGCTTTGCCTTGTCATCTTTCCATGGATGCTCAACAGTGAATTCATCCACACACGAGACGATACCCTTTTCACTATCAGCTTTCTCTCTATCACCAAGGGGCCTCAATCGACAATAGACTCGAATTTTTCCTTTCATATCTACAATTATGAAAAAAATAGTGACTAATGCAGCAGTGAGGAAATAAAGGAAAGGACAGTGAAAACCAATTGGCCAAACATCAGACACATTTCCTTGAAGTGTTGAACATACCTTCAATCATATTGAAGTACCGTTTCCTCAGCGACTGCTCTTCCTTGTACAGAGATTCTAATTCTGCTAGTTGAGATGCTTGCATCTTCAAGATGGCAGCGGTTTGCTCATTCTTTCTATCCATATCCTGGAAACAGGAAAAAGAACATTTGTGAGTTTTTTCATATTGATACCAGAAATGGTCAACTATGATCAATCCAACAGCAATTGTTTTTAATTGAAACAGTCAAATATAAAAACAATATAGATAAGCTATTGACTTTATACCTCTTTCATTTCCCTCAGATCTTCTAGTTCTTTTAAGCTACTATGTATTGTTGATAATTGCTCGTCCCTGGATGCAATGGTTGACTCTGCAACAACTAAATTCCGTTTGACTTCTTCCACCTTCTTCTCCAGTTCTGAAATTCTTTGCATCAAGGTTCGCTGCTCTTGCTCATACCTTTTCTCAACAGTTTCAACCTATAACATGATTGTATGGTACTCAAAATAGATTAATACCGTAAGATTTTTCTCTGCAAAAAGAGCATGGAGAAATGACAGAAGGCTAATCAGAATATACCGCATCCCCATGTTTCCTCTCTAGCCTTAGGACTTTTTGTTCTAACGAAATTTTGTCATCTATTAGCCTCTTCACTGTTTTTTCTGCTGACTGCAACTCCTCTGTTCGTAATTTTAGCTCATCTTGGATCTTATGTAGAGCCTGAAAATGATATCTATTAGTCTAAGATGTATAAACACCAGAAGAGACCATAAATAACAAGAAATTACCACAGCAACTAGATAACTTCAATTGTATTCTGCAACCTTACCTGGTTATCATTTCCAGACGACTCCTTTTGGGTATTGTTGTCCAATAGATCATTAAGCTTTACTAATTTCGCCTCCAAGCTCTTCTTCTCCAACAACGATGCCTGGTCACAATTACAACAAGAACAAAAGAAATTCATTGTAAATGAGGCAATACACTCTAGGTCAATATAAGGACCTGGAGATGCCTACCTGGAGAGCCGAGTCCTTATCATCATATAAGGACCTGAGTTTATCACATTCAAATGTCATCTTTGCTAAATTTTGCTTTTCAATTGTCAAGGACTCTTTCAAGCCTTTCAATTCTTCTCGCAAATTCACTTCTTCCTTCTGCTTTTCTTGCAGTTCCTCCAATAACTAGAGCAAAAACACATATATTGTCATCCAGAAAAGATGTAAGTTGAAAGAACCAAAAAAAAAATGTTGTAGTGATTCCATAAGCTTTGTTGGCATGTATGTGGCAATCACCGACATGAACGAAGGCGAGAAAATACTGAAATAGGTCATGATAGCACCATTAAAATTTCTAAAATAAACCTTAGTTGTTTATCCAAGTATTATCTTGATAGCCAAATCAATATAACAACTAAGCAAAGATATTCTGGTTCTAAGAAACTAATTTTGTGCTTGAGATCTCCACAATGGATCTCTAGTTTCATGCTTCAAAGGCTGCAAGAGTATAGAAGTAAGCAGCTATGTAAAAAACTTCCGTAGAAGTTCCACGTCTTTGAAACAGGAAAAACTTTAAGAAGCTTTAGTGCGGATTATCTATTAGCATCTCACTCTGTTCTTACAGGAGAGATCACAAATATGTAATGCATATACTTCCATAAATGCAGAATAACGTGATTTAGACTAGAGGCCTAAAAGCTGATTGCACTTACTCTATCAACATTCTTCTGCGACTCTTCAGAAGTTTTGTACAAATCTTGTAGGCGCTTCTCATATACTTCAGCACTGGTAGCAGCAGGCTTGAAACTTGTTGCCACGTCTCCATTTGTATTGCTGGTAGACATAGCTTTTGCTTTAGAGTAGCGACGCAACATAACGTCATTTATATGAGTCTGAAGGGCAACACAGATCTCTTCTCCCTATACATACAATTAAAAATATCAATCCTTCTAGAATAAAAGAGAGATAACTTTGAACCTAAATTGACACAACTTTAAATGATAACAAGAATTATGAGGAAGTGAATTGACCTGCTTGGTTTCAAATTGAAAAATGTGGAGGACACCTGCAACTCTCATTTTGAAAAACACAGCGGTATTACTGCTACCGAACTGCATTATATCTCTAAGTTCAGCTGAATGTAAATATTCTTTAGGAACAGGACGGAAAAAATGAACCTACAAAACCAACATAAAAACAACCTCAAACCACATTCAGTAAGGAATAACAAAATGACCATAACAAACCGTTTACGCTCAAAACATACCCCACGTTTGTTGATCCCTAAGGTGACCCTCCCTGGTAGGAGACCTATAGGATCATCAATTTTGCGGACACTGAAGAAAACTGAGTTGCCATAAGGAAGCATCCTCAAAGTTCTCAAAAATTGTTGCCTGGCGTCCTCCTTTGTTAGGTTCTCCTACAAGACAATGTCAAGGTCTTGTTCAAAGTAGAATTCAGATGAGAAGATAAGCTTGAAAGAACTTGGATATAATAGATTTCAACTGACATAATAAGTTAGAGAAGAGATTTAAAGAGAATCAATTATTGTAAGGTTCCATTTTTTTAATAAAGTCAGCCAAAAATATTGATTGTACAAATTTAATTACATTACCATGCCACTTGAAAAAATAACAAAGGTAACAGAGGAAAGGTGATCTACAACCACGTGAGCCATCACATTGTTGGTTAATTTGATGCTGACGCCTTTAGACTAAAGGACCTAATAGATACGCATTCCATTACATGACCTTATAAGCTTCTTATGATGAATGAGTTTGCAACAAACAGAAGGTGGATGGCCATTCAGCCCTTTTTGCCAAAAGTGATGATGAAATAACAAATAAGAAGCTGGGTTTGAAGCTGTAAAGCATGCAAGAAGAAACCCTTACCATCAGACGATATCGAGATAGAATATCCAATACCCAGTCCTGCTTCGCGCGTGTTTTTGCGATTTCCCTCGGTAAAAACCTCTCTAAGGGTGAGGTCCAATCACTAATAATCAGATGAAAGGATTTAGGGATTGACAAAGAGAAACAGTAATCATATAGGTTACAAGATAAATAAAATAAAATAGGTCTGAGAACCCCTTATTGCTAGCCAGAATCCCCTTTCAAGAACATAGACAAGTTTATGCATTTCAGTAACTCACGTGCACAATTCAAGGTTACCAACAAATCCAATATCAACCAAGATCTGCAACGCAGACAACTGAGCAGCATCATCTCTTCCAACAGGGTAGTTACCCAGGATATAATCATGTTGCAACTGCAATATGACTTTTTTGGTGAGACCAGCAACAATCTATCATTGCATCCACAAATATCTTAGAAGGTTTACTTACTTGAACATACGATAACTGAACAAACATCGGGTCTGTAACAGCTTCATCCGACTCCCTAAACAACTTTTTCTTAAAGACAAGTTTACAGTGCAATATCTCTCCTTTACTTCGATCCTTAGCTGCCTTGAAATCAGCAAGCAGATCACCAATATATTTATTGTCATCTAATCCAATATACTCCTCTGTCAAAAAAATGCATGAATTATACGGCTGAGAAACACAAACTGACTTGAAAATACAATTCAAAGAACATATATACCAGTTCCAAGATCGGATTGTTTGGAACCATTGACAACTTTGCGGCATTCAAACAAACCGAAGCTAGAATAGGCAGACAGCTTGATAATTCCAGCAAGTTCCTGAGGTAAAAACAACAATTACCAATAATACTAAAATGAAAATAACTTATCAACAACAGATGGACAACAGCAGCCTCTAGATAATTGACCCAGCATGAGAAGTACAGAGATACACGCTGGTTCTTTCTTTTATTTTGAGTTAACTAACAAATAAGATGAAGGACAATAAGGAGGAATTCTCTTATGTACCTCAACAGCATCAGAGACAGTTGTTGACATGTCATACGTAATTTCTTCAAAAGTTTCATCCAAGAAAAAGACTATAGTTGTAAGTTTTTTTCCTGTCAAAAGAGCTTCAATTTCTTCTCGAGCAGGTATGTTTTGCCTTGGTCCAGCCTTTATAGAACGCTTCAAGGCATTTAATGTATTTTGTGCAAGTAGTTGGATGTCAGAGTCTATACTTGCACCATATGCCACATTATGGACATACTCAGACAAATATCCACCAATATCCTTGCTTGGGGGCATAGAGGATGCACATAAATACATAAGCTCCCAAGCTTTAATCAAATATAGCCTGAAACCACAATCAAAAAGATGGTTAGCCAGTAATCACTCTACATTTTATTCGCATCATCCACAGAATACACTGCACTTACTTATCAGGGTTGTTCCTAGTTTGCTTTGAGATCTGTACAAAAAGTTCATCTCGGAGTTCCGACCGCTTCAATGTGTGCTTAAACAGTTTTCCAACCAGCTCAATCCTTTCATCTAGGCTGGTTGGAGTTATTTTATCTGAGGAATCAACTCCCATATACTTCAAAATTGTCTGGAAGAGCTTGGTTGCTCGGCTTACCAGGTCACTGTTAATTTTGAGCAAGGATGTTGGAATAGGATCCTGCCAAGGTTCCATAATGTTATGGGTAATCCAGAGAAAGGTCATAATTTTCATGCACAGCAATGTACCTTTTGGAAGCAAAGCATGTCCTCAAATGTGAATTTCTCCCTACTTTGAGGACCAGATGATCTTTTAGAGAAAAGGCCACGTTTTCCAGAAGACTGCATTTGTTTCTGCATTGCTCTTAAAAAGCCCTCCACCTGAATAGAAGATATTAACCAAATGAAGAAATAATTCTAAGCCTTGACATGCTTTGATAGCATTACAACTCTGAAAAACCGTACATTTATTTAGTTCTGACAAGTTGTTTAGTATAAGCCTATATAAGGATGTGCTATCTTCTTTCAGTTCTTAGTAGTAAAGAGTATGTAGCAAGCCACTATTCCTCACCTGAAATTTATTAATTAAGGGTATAGCACCAGCAAGTTCTGCTGGAATAGACATTGACAGGGTCATTGGGGTCCTGCACAGCAAACATGAATTATCAGAAGTTCATTAATTTCTTACACAAAATTACTATACTATGAATCAGAGTAACTGTAAAAAAAGTAGTTTTTCCTACACTAATGTTATTCAGAATACTAATGCATTCTACTATGCAAAGATTCAAGGATAGAACCTCTACTCAAATTCAATATTATTGTCTACGAAAAAGCATAAACGAAAGCTATATGACAAATGGCCAACCAATTTCAATATTCATATCCCTCAGATGCTCACTGAAAAACAGCTCAGGATATCACTCAAAATCAAATATCTACAACTTCATACATTAAGTGAAGTCCAGAGGGATGAAAAATGATTTTTCATACAGCAAGACCACTATTAGAGGATCAGGCATTCTTAGATGAAGTATGCCAGCAGATGCAGATTATATTCGTACAATGTTGGTCAAATCCTACTGTACCAAGCTTTGGCAGTTGCACACCAGAGTAATGTTCCACCGATAAGGACACGTTGTTTACATTATCAATGAGTTTCGAAAAAAATGAATGAAGCTTAGAAACCGGAATTAGGACTCACGCTGGTGCAAAATTAGATCCGCCATCACTGTCATAATCATCACCGTTGGAGACTGCACTGGACTGGGAAGGTGTTTCATTGTCGTTGGTGCTAAAAGAAGAGTACAATGAGTTTTGGGAAGCCATATCTGAGGGCAAATCGGATGGCATTTCCAAAAGAAATCACAGAAGAGCAAAGGCACTGGCTGCTCTATAACCTCATGAGACGAATCAGACTTCACCTAGCAATTAAATTAAGAAAACAACCTGAATCAAAATAAGCAAAACTGAACCGAATGTGAAGAGTCAAACACAGGTTAGATGAACTCTTGGCCAAATGTATCAAAATCAAAGGTATTTGAAAACCAGCAAAAAACACCATGGTAGCAATGAATTGGAGAGGGCTTTGAAAAAGAAAGAACATTGACCCCACCAAACATCATCAACTCGAATTAAATTCAGCAATCAGAGCTTTCTCCTTTCTCAACCCCACCAAAATTACCAAAGCCCCCACATCGACAGATCTAGATGATGAAAGCAAAATACAGTACCGAAATCGCGGAAACCAAAGCAAACTCGAATGCTTTCAACTTCAAACCTCATCTAAAGCTCCAAATGCAAGCGAGAAAGAGTCGGCACAAGTAACCATTGACAACCAAAAAACATCATCATCTTACCGACAAAAAAAACGCCAAGAAATCGGGGAATAAAAAGAAGAAACAAAAAGGAAAAGTTGACCTAGCTTGACTATACCTTCAGCACAGCCATAGATCCCTGAAATGCAGAAACTACAGCACATCTAAAACGGCAAAATAGATAGAGAAACATAAGAATAGCAATGTACCAGAGGTATAAGCGGAAGATCACAATGGAGGTAGTGAAATGCGTCGATTTGACTTCAATGGATACGAGAGAGAAATTGGGAGGGAGAAGAGGAGGAGGAAGAAGAAGATGTGTGAGAGGGAAGAGAGAGGAAATCACGAGAGAGAGAGTACTGTCACAATAAACGCTCACAAGAGTATACAATTTTGGGGAAACACAAAAAAATTACAAAATATTTTGGACAATATACATTAGTAGTTGCACTGTTGTGGACCGGTGGTAATGCCTTTGTATAATTTTGTTTCCTATTTTAAAAAATTTTACCAAACATTTTACATTGTTAAGTTATCCGCTCAATCGTCTATATTCTAGGACCGTTCGATAGTGAGGATGATTGTGGTTGAAGTTGTCCAAGAAGGATAAAAGTTATGATAAATTTTAATCTTTTATGAGATGGATTATCGAGCGTAAGAGAACGAAGAGGGGTTTTTGGATTATATTTGTACCATAAAGTTTTTAAAGTATATATCTTATAGTATCGTTTTTCATCCGTCATTAATCCTTTTGTGAACAACATATTCATGATTCGATTCACTGTTGTTTATAATACGTATCTTATAAAAGAAAACCTTTTCCATATAGTTAGTTTACATGCTCTTATATGATTTAATATTTAATTATCATAATTTAAGAATTTCATATATATATTATAAGTTACTGTATATAAGAGTATATAAATAAATATATAATAAGTTATGGCAAATAAATAGTTAATGCAGGTTACATGTGAGCTTTACTTATTATGTGTCATTTCAAACCCAAAAATCATGAAAATGCTTATGTACTTGAGAACTTAAATTTAGGTTGAAAAGGATTTTTATTTTTTATTTTTTATTTTTTTATATTTGACCGCCATAAAAATATTATAGTGGGAAAATCTACTGTAAATATTTATTGCGCTCTGCTGTAAAAAAAATCTATCTTAATTCTTTGCTGACATAATACGATATTTTCTATTTTTGTCTTACAGAATATTCAATTACCATTTATTTAATATATTAAATTAAAGTGGATAAATAAAGAGCAAGTAAGAAAATTGATAGGGGATTAGAAATGAAAAAGAAGCCGGCCGTGAGATGCGTGCTGACAAGCAAAAGGGCAAGCGTTTGGACAAGGGGGAGTGGGAGGGAGGTTTTTGTATGATTTAAACCTTAAAATATAACTATAAACAAATTAATAAATTATAATATTATATTCATCTCTCTATTACTCGTTCAACGTCAAAATCATTTGTAAGACATATTTTGGGATAATTCAAAACATTTGTTGGTGTGGGTAATGATAAAAGTATGTATTTGTGCATACATAGTCAATTAGTTTAGTGATAATGGTGTAAGATTCTCCCGGTAACATTTACTCTTTTATTGTAATTTAGTTTTATATCCAATGTTTGGATTTAATGAGTGTGTACGTTTATAGGTACGAAAATTTTATTATATCGGTCCTTAAAAAATTTTTGACAACGAATACAAACTTAGGTATTTGAAATTGGATAGTATCCTTCTGTTCAAATGAGATCACATAATAGCATATACGATTATAGAGTAACACGGTGTATATGAACAAGAGAGTAAAAAACAATGTCCCAAGTAAATATCATGTCTACAATAAGTTAATTTTGGATTGACCGTTTTTAATAAGGAAAGTATAATGGATTAATCGATATTACGATAACCAATAAGCACAATCTAGCTATTAAATTAACGGTTTACTTACCGTTAAAATAGGGCATTGATAGACGTACCGGTGAAAATCGCTATTAGTCACCAAAACTACGCATTTCGCGTTGCTAATATTTCTTTTTCCCTCCGGATTTCATTTACGCGTTTGGCGTGCGTAGTTGGAGCCGAGGTGAAGCCGGTACGAGCCGATGAACTACGCTTTTGGAAAGCGTACTTGTAATTATATTTTTAATAAAAAAAAAAATCAATTACGCATTTAGAAAGCGTAGAAGTTTTTTATTTAAAAAAAAAAAAACTAATACTACGCTTGTGGTAAGCGTAGTAGTGGTGATCTGATAAAAAAACTGATCAACATCAATTTTTTCCTCGCCGTTAACATCAAAAACCCTAATCATAATCAATTTCAACCGTCATTGCTTGAATTTACAGAGGCGGTTCCCATTTTTTTCTTCTTGCTTCACCTTCGAACGCTCCAACATTGCTGATCTTAGATTCTATCAAGAGGATTATGGGGAATGATGATCCATCTCAAGCTTAATAAGACTAAATGACTAAGTGGTAGTGGTACTTTGATCCTAGTTGTTCACCGGTAGTACGAAATAGTCTCCCTCCCCAACTTGAAATCAAATAAGTCTGGGACAATTTACAAGGACGAAGATCTGATGTTGTAGGGACGAATTACAGGAAAGAAGAACAAACTACCGGGACGAAGAAGAGAGACCGAAAGAGAGGAAGGAGAAGAGATGAAGGGTTGTTCACCTTTTAATTTTCGAACGAAGAAGACACAAAGACATCCAAACGAAGAAGATGACTTCCCTTCAGATCCGAACGAACAACGAAGAGGTACCTGTTGGGCTCAAATGCAAAGTCCTCTCTTAACAAAAAAAAAACACTACGCTTCTGGTAAGCGTAGTTGGAGTTTTTTTTATTTTATTTTAGCTACGCTAATCGGGAGCGTAGTTCATCGGCTTGTGACAGCTTGACGTTGGCTCCAACTACGCTCCCCATACGCGTAGTTGGAAATCCTAACCGAAAATTTCAACTACGCACTTCGTGTGCGTAGTTTTGGTGATAAATAAAGAAAATTACCAGTACGTTTAGAAACCGCGTTAAAATATCGTGATTTTTAAACGTACCGGCGAAAATTGCTATTCGTCACCGTAACTACGCACTTCGCGTGTGTAGTTGAGAATTCATCAACTACGCACCTGGGGTGCGTAGTAGTAGTTAAAAATAAATAAAAATTCTTCCCTACTCCTACTACGCTTCCCAAGTGCGTAGTTCACTTTGTTCAATTTTTTAATTTTTTCTAGACTCCAACTACGCACCCCATATGTGTAGTTGAAGTCCACTCAACTACGCACGAGAAGTGCGTAGTTTTGATTACAAATAGTAATTTTCACTGGAACGTCTAACAATCCCCTAAAATATTAGTAATTGTTATATATTTATATGAAACAACTCATAATTCTCAACCTAACACCCATAGAGTGCAATTGATTGATATAGTTAACTCATAAGCATTGAGGTCGGAATTAACCATCTAATATAGATATCGATCTTTAATTTTTTTTATAACCAACTCAAAAACGTCAAGAAGCGCAAAAAGCTAAACTCATTCTTAAACATGTCACATAAATCATGTCACAGTTTCCGATGTGTCATATGGTGGATGCAT
This sequence comes from Fagopyrum tataricum, assembly GCA_002319775.1. Taxonomy (NCBI): domain Eukaryota; kingdom Viridiplantae; phylum Streptophyta; class Magnoliopsida; order Caryophyllales; family Polygonaceae; genus Fagopyrum; species Fagopyrum tataricum. The sequence goes on from CM008284.1 coordinate 2,944,645, forward strand.
GTTATCCATTTTTACTATGTTCGAATTTGGAAACAAAAATAAGATGGCACAATAATTTTTTGTTCTACATTATAGTCGATGTGGAACAATTCCGATTCTCATATCTCTAGTCAATAGTTATCTTCAACGGAGAAACATACATATAACAATGAATGAATCATCAACCAAACGTATATCTGCTCTACACAACTACTCAAAAGTTTGAAAGACGCTAATAGTGTAAATTTTGCACAATACAAGAACTCGTGTATATTTGGCACAATACAAGAAAATGAGTACCAAGAAACGTAGGCAAGGGAATACGACCCACCTCATAACTTCATAATATGTCCCCCTAAATAACACTCAATTTTGGACACTCACCACGTTAGTATTTCACCTATTATCCAAAATAACAAATATGATATGTTTCATTTCATTTGTTTTTTATTTAAAAAGCCCGACACTTTGATTATATCTGGAATGTAACTCAAGGTACAATGATACGAAAAGTGGGTCCAACAAATGAAATAATGTAAATATAAAACAATCAACGACAAAGTTTGATTGTTAGTCTTGTAATTAGGGTTTATAGTACCACATAACATAATCCTTTTAAAAAGATAGGCAAAAAGAGCAAAAATCTTACTGAATTAGCATCATAATCAGAACATAAATGACAAAAAGAAGCAGACAAATTAGTCAATATATTTTAATCCACGTTCCCAATACAATACTTTCTTCTCCTTCCGTTCTTTAACTTTTTTCACTGACATATTTTATTTCTTAATTAAAGCAACATATATACAGTAAATAATCCAAACTTTACATTTTTTTAAAAAATAATTAATTCATTTATTGAAAAATAAGTTTTGCAACAATGTAGTTTTTTATATAGATTATAAGACCGTACGTGAAATTATCGGATATGTAAAGTTCACTTCTTGGTTATTTACACACTTCAAGACAGATTTCATTTTTATTTATTTATGTTTTTTGGTGATTTTGTAGGTCCATTAAAAGTTATTAGTTATACAATAAAGCAATCACCCTTAAAAAACGATGAAGACATTTTGACTCTAACAAATTTGGAACATCTCACCTAACATCAAAGCAAATATGTTTGATGGTGCCCACACGTTTCACATACTTATTACCATCTGCATTCAAAATAGTCACGAGACTTTCCGTACACATATGGGCCGGCCCATCGACATGAGCATCAGCCCATTAGGCCCAAATTCCCTAGTACAACTCCCTACTTAGGGCTATACAAGCCAAGCTCCGAACCAGCTGATCACTGATTCACTGGCTTGTGTATTTACATGCTTACACAAGTTCAAAATCTATTTTTCAAACGAGTTTTAAAATGTGTTATGTTCATTCGGCTAGTTTGGAAAAATAAAAGAGTTCAACCCCAACCGAGTAGATCGACTAATATACCAACCCTATTGTTTTTTTAGCTATACGAGCCGAGCCTAAAATGTAAGCGAGCTTTAAAATGCGCTCGTATTCAGCTCGTTTATAAAAGTGAACAAACCCGAGTATTCAGCTTTTTATAAAAGTGAACAAGCCCGAGTAGCTTGTCTCGTACTCTCAACCTACCTATTCATACCGCAGTCCGCAGATACATTTCAGTATTTCACAATGCCACAAGCCCAAAGATAAAATTCCCCATGAATCAGAGGGGAAGTATCCAAAATTCAAACAATCAAGAAAATAAACAAAAAATCCACCATATTCGAGGGTCGGTTGGGAGTTGAATATACTAATTGTTTTCTAATATTTATACTATAACAAAAAGATACAATTTCACAGATGAACAATTTTAAAAATACCATGCTAGGCTGCAATTATCCGCCAAATGGAGCCTTACAAGCCTACAGAAGCCTCAATAAACAGGCCTTGTGAACTCACTAGCTAGTCTAGCTGGTATAAAACTGAGGGAAAAAATAGATAGAAGCTACAAAGAGAACTTACAGCTCAGGAAGAATGTTATTAGATCAGAAACTATCTCATCCGAGCTGTTGTGGCTCTGTGAAATAATATTCGAGGACGTCATCGTCCATCCGAAACCGTAACTTACGTCTTAGTGATTGTTTTTGCAAACCTTCTTAAGTTTTCCATGGCAGCATGAATCTTATCAGATATGGTGGAGTAAAGACATCTCTGTGCTGCCTCATCAAGTCCGTCTGGTGAGATTTGAGGCCATCCGGTTTCATGAAACTGCAGATTCCGGGATGTCGATATTGCCATCTGCTTCAATTTAGGCATGTCAAATTCTATTGGCTCGCCAATTGCAATGTTGATGCGCTTGTTCCATAATGGTACTGGAGGTTTTTTGCCGAACAAGTAATTCTCAGGCATGACCTGCATGGTAAAGACCATTTTAGGCTGAAGAATGTATGGAAAAAGCTGAATTTTAAAAATATCCAAGAAAAAATGTCTTTCTCATGTGTTATGCCCGTGAAGTTACCTCCTGTAGACCGTGATGGATAATTGGCAGAACAATCGGGGTTATAGGTGCTCGGACAATAAGACTTGCAGTTCCCCATTTTAATCTTCTTATAGGAGCATCTTCTTGAGTAACTTTTCCCTCTGGAAAGGTATGCAGCTGCATATTAATAAGTAGAAAAGACGTCAATTGCACAAATCAAATGTAAAATAATAAATAGAAATGATGTCGCCACAATGAACAAATTGAAGATCGCTGCAAATTGACTGGGATTATGCTGTAGCTACAGCCTCCTTGTTCTTACAGGAAACCGGAATCCAATATCAAATTCCTTCAGAGTTCTCCACGATAAGCAGGATCATAAATTTTACAAGAATTTGAAAAATAATGCTATGCCATTTTCTTGTGGAAAAGCATGAGGTGGAACAACTTCCAAGCCTAAAACACAAACAAGAAAAAACAGAACTCTCAAATTTTAAATCGGGTAAATGGTATAGGGAATTACCCATTCGCCATAGCTCAAGCGCTCCAAAGCTTCGTTCATGTGCTCTTGATAAATTCCACCTCCCCTAGTTATAGGTATGCATTTCCCTGTGAAGATACTCTATCAGAATAGAGTCCACACTTCTGGCATGAAAAATCTGTTAAAATGATTAACAATTACAGGCATACTGTAATCATATCTGTTTAAGCTACAACAATGAATTGTTTACTGCATATTGTTAAGACAACAACATTGAAGCAGTTCAAAACAAGAGAAAAATGGTTACACAGCAGGAGACATATACAACTGCAGCATATCCATTTCTTTCGAAGTTAACAAGTCAATTCATAGCTCAAAAACTCAAGTTTAGAAAAATCGCTGACATGGCACCACAGCCTGCTCCTGGTTGGTTCTTATATCATGTGACTCCATACATAAGTAGGCAAAAAAATGGACACAAATGCTCCAGTAAAAGTAAATTAAATTTAGTGGAATAACAAAGAATACCTTGATCAACGAACATGATACTTAAAGGGCTTGTATTAAGTTGACAGATTAAAATGTACTCCCTAACTGCTGGATACATGAAATAGGCAACATAAGAAATAACAAGCAAAAGAAAAGCTCAATCAATGATACCTAATCGAAAAAGGTAAGACAACACTGGATTTTTGAAGCATATATCCTCAGCAGCAAGCACCCATCGACCCAATTTTGGATCTGTTACGGGAAAGCCCTTAAATCCCCACATCACAGGATCATCTAACCTGAGGTGATGAACTTCACATCAGACTGACAGGAATCCATCAAAAGTTGCCAAGAAAAATACACTCAAGATATCCATGGACACAAATGTTTCACTCCATTTGATTCAGAATGCACATGACCTAACAAAAGTTTCTCATCTTCAAATCCGAGCTTATCAAATTACCATGATTAAGGTACAAATGTATGTATCAAAGCTCATATTTTCCCTCTTAGCATTAAGAAAACCTATGAATACTCCACTCTTTTTACATTTCAATTATATCAAAATCAAACAAAAGTGGGATCATTTGGTTGAATTTGTTGCACCCTCACATTATCAAGATAAACCCAAATAGCAACTCTATACCTAATTAACAAGTTACCCATTAGAGTACAAATGTATATATCAAGCTCAAAGCCAGAAACAATTGGAATCTACAACAACATGGTTAGAAAAACCAATAAAAAAACTATTCAGATCATCTGAGCTTGTTGCACCCTCAATTAGTAATCCAGACATACCCAATTAACATATCTACGCCCTATTGAGTTCTGCATAGTCCATACTCTCCAAAGACAGAACTATAATTTGCAAACAATCAACAACAAATCTGATAAATGTCCTAGCTCCATTAAACTAAGAGAGAAAGAGAGGGATACGTGGACATGTGGTTGCTGACGGTAATGAGCGGGACGCCGGGAGCGCGAGATCGTAGGAGGCGGAGAAGAGTGTCGGAGTTGTGGACGGTGGTTGAGTTGAGAAGTGTCGCCACCGCCTTCGCAAAAGCCCCGACGGCTGTGAATATCACTCTCCGAGGTATCCCTCCCATGTGATCGGCGCGTGCCGCCCACTCCATCGTCCTCCCCATTCCTCCCGACGACGTCGTTTTCCCCACCTTCCAGCCTCCACCGAACAAAATTCAATTCAACACTCGCAGCTTTCTACGTTTTCCTTCTTCAGTCAAATTGAACCGACAACTACCATTTCCCTTAATAAAATAGAGAAAATTACACAAACCACACTCAAAATTGGCAGCATTTCAGAAAATAACCCAGAAATAGAGTTTATTTCAAACATTCACCCACCCATACCAAAGTTGCCTATATTTTCGTATAAACATTTTGTACAATTTCAAACTATAAGGATGATTTGTGAAAAGTTAAAAACTTAGAGGGTGACTTTGTGTAATATTACCCTACTTCAATCCACCCATACCAAACCGGGAATCAGTATGAACCGGTCAGTTTAACAAACACCGGACCAGACCGGGTTCAATATTCAGAAGTAAAAAAAAAAAGTAAAAAACTCACTTTGTTCTTCTTTGGGATTCACCAAAAATCTCTACAAGAACACGCGCCATCTTTGAAATGGTGAAAGCGGGTGGTATCTCTAACGATAATTTCTCTATCCACAAGCTTCGAAATGAACTTAATAGCCGAATGACAGTCATTACACACTCTTAAGTTCTTCATAATCCTCAAAATAGTTTTTTCTGGTGTACTAATCAGCCCAAATGCTATAGCCAGCTTTTCACTATGATGCCTTAGAATCTGCTCCTTCACCTCCTCATCAAGATCATGAAGCACAGATTGCGTATCAGGAACGAAACCCATCTTCTTAATCTCATCCCAAATCTTCGCCATGGCTACATAGATTGCATCTCTTTGAGGATGATGTCCGTCTTCGACTCCAAACACATGAATTTTGTTCTTGATTTGTAGCCAACTGAATCCCTGCTCTTTCTTTACACCTTTCTCTTTCATTCTTTTTCTGATCATTGCAGCCTCTTCCCATCTCCTGCACGAAGAGTACACGTTGGCAAGCGCCATGTAGGCCCCACTATTACCAGGGTCAATGTCAAGAAGCTTCTCTCCTGCAAATCTCGCCACATCAGCATTCTTGTGAACCTTGCAAGCTGCTAAGAGTGACCCCCATGCTATAACATCTGGCTCGACATCCATCTTTGCTATGAAATCACGCGCTTCTTGGAGTTGGCCAGCTCGTCCAAGGAGATCAATCATGCAAGCGTAATGACTTTGGGTTGGTTCGATTTTGTGTAATGTCTTCATCATGTTATAATAGCTCTTTCCTTTATCAACAAACCCTACATGGATACAAGCTGACAGCACACCAACATATGTTATGTGGTCCGGTTTGATTCCAAGATCCAACATTTTCTCAAACAATTCTATTGATTCTTCTCCAAGTCCATGCTGAGCTAATGCTATGATCATGGAAGTCCAAGAAACTGCATCTTTTTTTAACTGAACAAGACTAAATACACGTCTTGCATCACGGATACTTCCACATTTAGCATACATGTTAATCAGTGCATTACCGACCGAAACTGATTTTGCTTCCCCAGATCTTAAAGCAACTCCATGTATTTGTCTTCCATGATCTAGTGAAGCCAAACCTGAACTGACACTTAAAACAGCTGCTAATGTGTAGTTGTTCGGCTTTGGTCCTTCTCTAATCATTAATCTGAATAACGACAATGCATCATTGTTCAACGCGTTTTGTACGTAACCCACAATCATTGCTGTCCAGGTAACAACATCACGGTTCTTCAACGAGTCAAAAATGTGTCTCGCGGGACTAATATCTCCCAGCTTGACATATCCAGCCAACAAAGCTGTAAATGCTATCATATTAAGATTGGACATACTTCTACTTTCAATAATCCTTTTAGCACTCTCAACTTCTCCACACTTTGAGTACATTGATATCAGGGCGTTTTCTACTGCCCCAAAAATGTCAAACTGACTCGTGATAATGTGGCTATGGATCTGCTTTCCGACCCTCAAGTTCTGTATATTAGCACAAGCAGACAATGCACTTGCCAACGTAAATCTATCAGGTTTAAGAGAAGAATGTTTCATCATTTGTGAGAATATATCAAGAGCCTCAACATCAAATCCATGTTGATTGTATCCCGTGACCATAGAATTCCACGAAACTATATCACGTTCATCCATTTGCTCGAAAACACCAAGAGCAAGATCAACACAACCCGACTGCATATGCAATGAAATCAAAGCATTCCAGCTTGACACACTTCTCATTCTCATCCTATCAAACACAATCCTAGCTCTAACTGAATCACCTGATTTTGTATACATATTAATCAAAGAATTCGCCACGGGGATATAACTACTAAACCCAAGTTTAACGACAAAAACATGAACTTTCCTACCTATACTGAAACCTTCTAAAGCAGCACAGGATGCTAAAACGTTCGTGAATGTATACTGAGTAGGTGGACATCCATTCCTAACCATGTCCAGAAACATTTTTATCGCTGTTCCACAACGACCCATCTTATTATAACCCGCAATCATTGCAGTCCAAGAAACAGAATCCGGGTCAGGGATCATCTGAAAGATATGTTTTGCAGAATCCATCATTCCTTCTTTTGAGTACCCAGATAGAATTGTGTTCCAAGAGCAAGTGTTTTTTGTAGGCATTTCGTCGAATAGCTTGTGGGCATCAAAGAGAGACCCAGATTTGACATAAAGAGTAATGAGATTGTTGAGGAGATAAAGGCTCAAATGGAAACCTGATTTGATGATTTGAGCATGTATTGATCTTCCAGATAGTAAGCTATTCATCTTCATGCTTCTTTGCAGGAGTGAGGCGTAGTAATCAGGAAGAGAAGAGGATGGAAGTGCGCCTGGTGTCTCCATTGGTGACCAATCTGTGAAGAAGCTTTGTGCTATGGATCCTTGAATTTGAATGGAACAAGAGAAAGATGATTACAAGTTGAATTTCCTACATGCTTTCCCCTTTGCCCAAAGATGTCACGCTTCCCCTTCTAAAATTTGAACAATTTTGAGGGAAGTTGTAAAAAACTTACAGGTTTTTCTTAAAATAAATTACACAAAACCACCCTCTAACCTAGATTTCACCTTATCACCGACTAAACGATTTTTGTTAACAAATATTAGTTGATTTTTTTTTGAAGGTAAACTATACATTAAATTAGGTCATCAAGTTCAAAGACTACAGGAGAACAATTCAAACCGAGAGTTTTTTCATCACCAACGCTAAGAATTCAGGCCACAAGATGAGCTGCCGAATTACACCAACGTCAAGCATAACCTAAAGAAAAAGATTGAAAATTACAACTAAGACCAAATGATATCAACACAAGGTAAGGAATATAATCCTTCTGGTGCATTACTACGAGCAAACAACTTCAATATGCAAGTGTATCATTTGACCATAGAGAAACCAGTACAGTACTTACTCATGGAGTTACAGACTGCAGGCAGAGAAGCACTCATGAACCGAAACCCTAATTTAGGAATCAATGTAAAGAATAAGGTTATCTCCTATAGCAACAATCCAAGAAGACAATAAAAAGCACCATACACATTTTACAACAGCAACTTACAGAACACTAATTTAGCAATGAATTACAGCGTTGCTCGCCACATAAATTACATCAGTTTGGCTGTTATGAAAAGATGACACAGAATATACACAAACATTATGTTGCCTTATTGTGAATTAGTGGCAACCGGTTTCGCTGTTTTATCATCTTCTGTAGATTGTGGAGTAGCTTTCGAGGATCCAAATGCTCCTAAAGCTTCTAGGAAGAATCCCTTATTTGGGACAATGCCTTCTTGATCCATTCGATTAAGTAGCTTCTGCAAAAGCTCCTTTAGATTAGCTTTAGTGTAAGCCTTGTATAAAAGCTTGTAAGTTGAAGAATCTGGTCTAAAGCCGATACTACTTGCGCTCTCAAGCAAATTATCAGCTTCAATCGGTAATCCATTCATACAATAAACATCCAACATAGCATTGAGAGTTGAAACCTTGAACTCCTTCCCAGGAACAACCATCTTGTCAAAAATTTGTCTGGCCCTTGACACATGATCACAAAACCCGTACATAATAATCACACTTTCATATGTGATATTGTTGGGTTTATATCCCATTTCCTTCAACCTCTCAAATGCAAGTTCTGCTTTCTCTCTTAACCGTGCCTTCCCATAGTTTGTGATCATAGAATTGAATGTGGCTGGAGTCGGTTTATCCTTGGAGCGTTGTAAGATCTTGAATACTTGCTCCATTTTTTCAAATTCTTGTTTTTTCCCATACGCATCAATAAGAAGATTAAATGTGATTAAATCAGGCTTACATTGATTGGATTTCATACGGGCTAGCACAGATTCCATCTCTCTGATCATTCCGTTCTTCCCGTAAGCATCCATCACACCATTGAATGTGAAAATGTCTGGGGAGATAGTGCTTTCTTCGAGATCTTTGAATAAAGTGTTTACTTGTTCCACATTACGTGCTTGAGCATAAGCTCTCAAGAGGATGTTGTAAGTCACAATATTTGGTTTGCACCTCTCTAGCCCCTTCATCTTATTAAAATACCCAAGAGCTTTGTCCAATGCCTTGACTTTGTCTCGGGAATGAAGGTGGGCTGTTATGAGAGCGTTGTAAACAGAAGTATCAGGCCGACACCCACTGCTGCGCATCTCAGAGAATAGCCACATCGCCATTCGTGTTTGACCCTTCCTTCCCATGACCGAAATAAGCTTCGAATATACACCATTGTCTGCTATATACCATCTTTGTTTTTGCATCCATCTAAAGACCTAAAAATTAAAGTAAAATGGATGTGAATTATCAGCTAACTCAAACTATTTTGAAGAACTTGACAACTAGAAACTATTCATCCAACATAGAGAACATAAAAATGGCCACATAAATATTAATCTTTGAAAATAAACTCAAAACCTTAAAATCAAAGGAAACCTCAATGATTTCAGCTCCACCACCATCTAGAACTTATGAATCCATAAAGAATCCATAATACTAATAGCGCTCAATTTGCAGCAAATTAAGAAAACAGTAACGAGCTCATGAGCAACCCTATTTCTATTTCTAATAAAATGATTCCAAACAATCTGTCTAAATTACACAAATTTGAATGTCATTAAATCCATCCGGCCATCCGTATGTATAGTGGTCCGCTTGCTAGCAATTTATCGAACACCTGGCAGGCAAAGTTTTACATTCCTACTCTGTGCAAGTAAGTAAGTAACTAGTAAAAACAAATCCCTCTTTCTACGCATAACAATAACGCAAAATCAAATTCCAAAGGCACCAAATTAGAGATAGAGGAGAAGGCAAACCTCGAGACATTGAAGCCACTTATCAGTCTTGCCAAGGACCTCAAACATGAGAAAACAATGTTCCATCCTGAGAACCGTAACATACTTGTTCAAAGTTGAAACCAACGGCTTCTTATCAGTGAAATTTCTTATGACAGAATCAACGAGCTCCACCGTCTCCGCGTTATTGGATCTTGGACCCGATTTCTTCCGGGAACGGGCCGAAACGCAACTGATTTTCATAACGGGTCTTCTCGGATATACTCGTAGAAGACATGGGCGAACTGTGATTTGAGAGTCTAGAGGAGGAGAAAGTGAGAGCTTGGAGCCGCAATATTTTGGGATTGGAGCAAGTTGGTGAATTCCGGTGCACATTGTAGTCGCCATTTTTTGTCGGGTAGGGTCTAAAACTTGTGAGCAATACGTAATTGGCTCCTGGTCATTACTAAACGAGAAGAAGAAATAGAGAATGCAGGGGCTGAGGGTGAAAGGAGCAGAGAAGATCAGAGGAGAATCAGGAGACAATCCATTAATCTTTAAGCTTTTGGCGAGGAACAAAAAGAAAATTGTAAACTGTAAATTACACAAAATAACCCATTAATTAGGGTCTTTCGGTATGCATACTGAAATCAATTCCGGTTCCGGGCCTATCCGATCCCGGCAGGATTTCATTCAAAATTATAAATCCCATCCCGTTAAAAACTATCTGGGACGGGACATGGGCTTTAACTTCTTCATCCCGCTAGGTCCGTCCCGTCCCGTATATGATAAAATTTTAATTTAAAATAATAAATATAAGTACTATTCCTAAACATTAGTAAAATATTTATATATTTATTATATAGTTACGTTTATCTATTTTTAAAAATAAACCATGTTGGTCAAACCGTTAAAATTGATAAATGTATCAAATTCATTTAGATGTGTATTATTATTATATTTAGAAACTTTAATCTAATTGTAATATGTTATTATGAATAGTTGGAAACTTTATATATTTTTGCGTTTTAAGTACGATATATCCGAATATTTTGTGCATAAAACGTAAAATGTAAAAATATTAAATAAACTAATGTGCAAACGGGATTAACCCCATCCCGTCCCGTCCCGGTCCCAGCCGGGATAAGACCCGGTGAGATTCACTCTAAAATACCCAAAGCCTGTCCCGATCCCATCCCATTTAAAATAGCCGGGACGGAACTAGGATGACCTCAATCCCGTCTCATCCTGTTCCATGTTCACCCCTAACTTTTAGTATGAAAAGAGAACTAAATAAGATTACTTAGTTTTTAAAAGCATTTAAAGCCAATCCATAACTTGATTAAGTCATAGCTATTCGAATATTAGCTTGTAGAAGTAGAACACCCAATCAAAAAAGGAAATGCTTATATATACACACAAATTCAAAGAGAGATACATTATGTGGTACTCGAACCTATAAACTATTTTTTTATAATAGTCAGTAGTGTGATTTGCAAGTTGTTGGGGTAATTCTATAAAATAGTAGGCATGTTACGGGTGATTTTGTGTAATATATTAAAAAAAGTGTAAAGTAAAAAAAGAAATCGGATTTTGGTTCGGGGTTTTGAACCCGACGTGAATCGAACACGCAACCTTCTGATCTGGAGTCAGACGCGCTACCATTGCGCCACGGATCCGATGATGTTCTATGTTATATTTATTTTATTTATTCTTAAATACTGTACATTGCTTTCTTATGTGTTTATTACAGAAATAATAATAATAATTAGGTAATAGAGATCAATGTAGTACATTATACATTTATACTCATCGCTATGGTGTCCAAAAAGCTGAATTAAGTTACCCAACTTGAACACCCATATCACGATTCAACACAAGTGCAGAAGCGGAATATCGAGCCCTCACCACCGGATCCAGTGAAGTCATATGGCTACAACAACTCCTGACTGAGCTTCATCAGCCCCTTCGCCAAAGTCTAGTACTCTGATACAACATAAGTGCCACATTTATGGCTCACAATCCTGGTATACCGACTCGATCAAAGCATACAACCTTACATGTCCATTTCATACATGAGCAGATTCACAAAGTAGTAAGCCGGTATTCAAGTGTCTTAGTGAAGATGTGTCTATATATTTCTGTACAAACATCAGCTAAGATAATCAAGCAATACAGAATTCTATGTTAAACACTGGCACAATCTTACAGAGAGAACATAACCAGTTGGATGAAACAATTCTGCTACACTTCCATTAAAGAATTATGAAAAGATAAACCCTGAAAATATGTTAAATAAACAATCATCTCTTTACACAAAATTTCCAAGAGAAGAAAGAATGAGATCAATGGCCCTCCAAGACTGCAAAGGGCTCATTCCATACAACATAAAACGAAAAGAACCTAACAAACAAACCAAAGAACACCTTTACAAAGTAACAACATAGACAAAAGGTTTTTCAAGCAGGTATAGAGGAGAGTTCCTCGTACACTTGTCGAATGTTGGGCCTTTCATTTACCGGACGAATACACTTTAGCGACAACACAAGAAGGTCGTCCATTGCTTTAGAAGGCTCTTCTTCTCTTGTAAGATCTCTGTCAATACAATCCATCCTTCTACCTTCTCGGTCACACAATCTAACCCAATCAGTCAAATCAACTTGCCCAGATTGACCCGAAATGATATCTCCTGCGCTTTTTCGAGTTAGAATTTCCATGATGATCACTCCGAATGCGTACACATCAGCTTTAAGAGATGGGGTTGGTTTGATTGAGCTGGCGAGTTCAGGTGCACAGTATCCTAAAGCTCCTAGGTTAAGGATCTGTTCGGAGATTCCGGCTGGTGTCATAAGGCGGTGGAGCCCATAGTCAGTTATGTGAGCACTGAGGTCAGATGTTGCGAGGAGTATGTTAGTAGGCTTAAGGTTTCCATGCGGTATGCCATCCTCATGGAGAAGCTGCAGGCATTGAGCAACATTGATAGCAACTCGCAAACGTTGATTGAATGTCAAGAGGGAGTGTCTCCTTGGCGAAGACTCTGTACAAAGTGATATGAGGGTAAAACAGAGAATATTAATGAATTGTATGTCAGCAATATAGGATTGAGTTTCATTTAATTTTGAAAAACAAGACTGCAAATATTTTCGCAGCTATCAAACACCACACTCAGATGAAGATCTTCTACTTCACTACGTCCTACATAATTAGTCATTGCATAAATTGACAACGAACTTCTTCTATAATTATCACTAAAATAAGTTGGTACCAAATGAAACCACCTCACAAGCCTATTATATTGTTTTCCGTTACTTTACAGTCACATATTCCGCAATATTTTTGTAAGGTGATTCAATTCAACGAAATATATTTTATAAGATGGTTTTTCACTTTAAAAGTTTAAAATATGGTTTAAAAATAAGTATTATACCATGTGGTTTTGCTGAAAAACTCTAGTTATTTTAAAATATGAGTTGTCATAAATCAATTAAATTATAATAGCAATTGACTGTTTTAAGGTCAATTTATAAACTAACTAATTTTGTGGGACACCAACTGGGACGTTGAGTGGACTAGAGGATCTTCAGGATGTGAGTGGCTTGTGTACCTCTGTAAATTGTTATAGTTCGTTCTACCTTTCTTTAGTCTTTACTTGATCAATAGATGAAAGTAATAGTGAGCGCTCCCATGTTAATATCTAAAGAGTACGTAAGTAAGTTCATTTCACTTACCGTGGAGATGAAGGGCCAAGTTATCACCATGGATGTAATCTGCTAAGATAAGCCTCTCTTCTCTTGGTCCCCAGAAATAAGCTCGGACCGCAACCATGTTTGGGTACCTCAAGGAACCGAGCTTTCTGACTTCTTTGGCAAACTCTTTCTTGTTTTTGACTAATCCCACTCTCAACCATTTCACGGTTAGCATATGGCCATTCCCTAGAGTAGCTTTATACAAAGTGGAATAACTACTTCGACCAAGAACCTCAGCTGGAGCATGAGATAACTGTTCTGCTGTAAAAGAAATAGAGCTGTCCACGAAAAACAGCTCTCCAACTAGTCTATCAGGAGAGTATACATCTAGTGTTACGGCTTGTTCAGATGATATGCCCTCGGCAGATAGATGCTCAACAATTTCTGTAGATAACTCAGGCTTCCCTGAGAGTGACCCTGAGTTTGAAGCCAGCAAATGATCTTGAGAAAAACTTAAAGTCGATGTAGTTGGCTCGGTGTTTCCATGAGGTTTGAAGAGTGAAGGCTGATTAAATCTTCCTACTCTAACCGCTCTCGTCTCACCATCAAGCTTGCTTCTTCTTCCATGTAATGCATGGAGCTGTGATCGAAAATAAACAAACAAAACCAATGCAATCATCAAAGCAGCACCAAGCGTACCGAGAACAATTGCAACTCTGATACTAGCTTTAAGATTGTGATGCCTGCCACTTTGAGGAATTTGAAGAGGCGAATTGGTGTCTGGGATGACTAGCAGTATGTTCCCTGGACGGAAAGAAGTGTTTGGGAACTTTCTCAAGTTAGGAGGTAAAATACCCGAAAGGTTGTTGTTAGACATGTTGAGGTTCAATAGGGTTGCAGGAAGATTATCAGGTAACTGCCCATCAAAATCATTTCCCGATAAATCAAGGGAAATCATTCTCCTAAGCTTGCCCAGATCTTTTGGTATCGGTCCGGACATATTATTATTTGCAAGATTCAACAATTTAAGCCCACTGATGCTACCTATTTCTGGGGGAAGCCTTCCTTCTATCATATTTTTTGAAAGGTCCAGGACTTCCATGGGAGGATCAGAAGTTAAAGCAAGAAACTCATAGTTATGTGACCCAGATAAAGGAATCGCCCCAGACAAATGGTTCATGGAAAGATTCAGGGTTACAAGTTTTGCTGAACTAAATAAAGTAGGAGGAATAGGACCAGCAAATTTGTTGGAGCTCAGGTCAACAGTCATAAGGCCAGAAAAGGAGTTCCATGCATCGGGTAAGTTGCCTACTAGAGAGTTATTACTAATTTTAAGGAAGTTTAACCCTTGGAATTGAGATCCTAAATCTGGAAGGCTTCCATTCAATATATTTGAGCTCAAATCCAACACCTGTAGAGCAGAACCCCAGCTTTTTAATATGGATATATCACCAGAGATCATGTTTCTGCTCAAGTCGACAACCGAACATCCTCCCATAGAAGAAGGCAAAGATCCTTTCAGTGCATTATATGAGATATTTACAATTTGCAGAGTTGACGAGTTGAATCCAGCAAGAGAGCCTGCACAATGACAACCCCGTGGCTTCAAATACTAAACTAGATAAAGGTTAACAGTAAACTTTCACGATGAACTTGATAGCAAATTGATCAGCGAGTATGGATAAATAGATTTATCAAGTGAAGGTGCCACAAATCACAATTGTGTTGCTCGGTCTATTTTCATTTGCATAAAACAGTTACATCATATGATCTTGTATCTACGATGAACCTAGTTAATTATACAAGGTTTTTTTAGTGAAAAAAATGCAAAATATGTATAACTTACAACCAAGACAATTCTGTTATCTCTTATTTACATGAATGCAATCCAAGTAGAAAAAATCGTTAACTTAGCAATCAAAGAACATGTAAAATCGTCCATTGTACCTCAGAAGTTCAAAATCTCCGCACAGAAACATGGAAAATTCTACAACGTTTCCGACATTAATTATAACTAGTGAATGTTATTTGCTAGGCAACATTAGTAATAACTAGTGAATGTCATTGCTAGCCAACATTTTCAACATCATGTGATACCTATCAACCAAAGACTGTAGTCTAAAGCACCAAAAATTGAATCAACTATAAGCGAATACATACTATCAATTTCCATACCTGTAAACCCATTTGTACTTAAATCCAGTTCCTGCAAGGGAAGTAAACTCGTTAAAAGTTCCTCAGGTACCGCACCGGACAACCGGTTGCTGCTAAGACGCAAAACCTTCAAATTTGACAAAGATGCAAACGAAGGGAGCTCTCCAGTGATAGAATTCCCAGCTAAATCTAAACTTTGCAAGTTCCTAAACAAAGCCAATGCATCAGCAGATGGAAATTCAGCATCCAGTTTATTGTAGCTCAAATTCAGTCTCTGTAAGGTGTTCCCTAAGGATGAAACATTTTCTGGACTAGTAGGCAGCCCTCCAGAGAATAAATTACGGCTCAGATCGATCTGCTCAACATTTTGCAGCTCATAGAAGAAATTCACCACATTTCCGCTCAGTCGATTTGAATGCACATCCAAGACTTTGAGCTGATTCAAGTTCCGAATTCCACTAGGATACCATCCATCAAAGTTGTTCAAGGATAAATTCAAGTGATTCAAACCATACAGATCGTGGATACGAGAAGGGATCGGGCCATAGAACCTGTTATCAGACAGATCTAAGTGATCCAAAGTGGTCATCGAGCCCAATGCAGGTACAAGACGACCTGTGAAGTTGTTTCCAGCGAGGCTCAGCTTCCTCAAACTCTTGAGACCAGTTAACGTGAAGAACTTCAGTTCTCCGACTAAACCTAACCTATCCAGAGCTATAGTAACAACTGAATTAGAAGAAGCATCACAGGAGACGCCATAGAAAGAGCTCGGACACGAACCTAGATCTGATTCAGTGTAAGCGAGATGGCTCCACGTTCCCAACACTTTATTGTTTGGATCCTCCTTGATCCCCTTCCTGAATTCCAGTAAAGCTCGAACATCATCGGCAGAAGAAGAAGAGAGAACAAAAAACAATGTGAGAGAGACCAAGGTCAGTGCTCTAACAACGGCGGAATTGCTTGAAAACAACGACAATAACTTAATTGTCGTTGTCATCGTCACCATCACAATCTCTCCCAAAATTGGGAACGAGCGAATCAGGCAAAACCGAAACCCTAGACCGCCATTACTGGAACAATGAAAAAGCTTAAACAAACCACAAATCTAGGGTTATGCTACTGAGATACTGAAACCGAATCTGCTTGGCTAGCACTGCTTGAGAGCTGAACAATGGAGAGGATTTTAGAGGAAGAAGGCAAGCGAAAAGGAGGAGAAAGAGGAGCTAGAATGGAAGCCATGGTTATTCTCTACTTTACTATTACCTGGTTACAGAGTAGCAAAGAGAAAGAGACAATGAGGAAAAAGGACAAAAGGATTTTTGGGATTTTTCTTTCCTTTTATGGGAGAATTAAATATGTAAATTAAAAATAAATAAAATTATGAAATATAGAACATGCTCTCTCAGTCTCTCTCTCCAGCTAGAACATGCAAATTCAACCCTCGAAAAAAAATATATATAAATGCAAAGTATTTGCTTGGGTCATGCCGAAATTATAGGATTTTGATTATAGGTCAATATCTATGGTAATTTTATTTTTCTTTTTGTCGCAAAATATATGCCATATTTAGAAGTAATAAATTTTACGAGGAAATAACAAATTCCAGCAGTAATCAACCTTATCCCTACTCAGAATAAACTTTTGACTTTATTATTTTATTCGAAAAAATTACAAGAACTAATGCTGTATTTAGAGATGGTTGCATAAAATAGCTTGAATTTTTATTTATTTGATAATAGAAAGTCGAATACGTCTGCTACGGACGTCGTCAAACAAACGAAAATTCAGTCTGGAGTCGAATATAATTATATCGACCTCACGGACAGCTCTACAAACCTTGAAATGTCTTGATTACACACGTTATAACCTTGAATTTCGATCTTTTTAATTTGTAGTTTGATAGCCTCTTGTAAAACGGTTTGGAGGGCAAAGGCTTCAACTTTTATAACTGACATGATTTTTATTTATTTTTGCGTCAAGGCTAACAACATTACCATGGTGATTCCGGAATACATCCAACAGATGTGATTCCCGAATCGATTTTTGAACTATCAAAGTTAAGTTTAAAGAAACTAGGTTTTGGTTTATCCCATTTAATATTGTGTTTTTTCTTTTGTTTGAGTTATTCTTTGGTTGTTGTTTTATCGTCTTCATCAGTTATGTTTGTTTTTCAGTAATGTATTTGGTTTTTAACGAAAGTAATTACCTTATTATCAAGGCTCATAAGTTAATTATTAAAGATAATTTTGTTCTTGAATAACCGGATACTCCACCATATAGTTGCGAGACACGCACATTTGTTTGTTCCTATTTTGTTTTAATTTTTTGTAGGATGACATGGGTTTTTATTTTTATTTTGGAGGTTGATTTTGTTAAGTTCGGTGAATATTGTTCAATCGATTTTTGCGATAATTTGTTTAGTGCGAGGACAATCAAAGAGGAGGTGGAACATGTTGTTAAGGTGATGGTTGCAAAGTTCATAATGTCTTGTCATAAACTCCGTAAGATTCCTCCATGGAACTCATTTGTTCATTTCATAACTAAGAGCTTATGGAAATTATGAAAATATACATAAATGTGATGATAAGGTGTTTGAGAGACCTAAGTTATTGAGAGCTTATGCAAGCTTAAGTTTTTCTTATTTCATAAATAATTTTAATCGAGAAAGCTTACGAAGCTTATAGTACCTTAAGGGATGATATATTACATGTATAACCTTTAAAAAAAATTAATAGAAAAAGTAAACCGTTTTCGCTAATTTTACACGTAACTCATCTACAATAAGATTCCTTACATCAAACATTCATCGAGCTTATAGATTTTTTTTGTTCAGTCAACTACTTAATATTTCATCTACCCAATAATAATCAACTATCAACGAACTTCAAAGTTCACAAGCGGACCATATGAAATAAGGATAATTTAAGGATAATTTAAGCCCTGAAACTAACATATAATTTCTCATAAGTTTGGTCTCTCGTAACCCAATACATACTTTCTTATATTTTTTTAAACCCAAAATCTTCATAAGTTTGACAAGCTGTCATAAACTAAAGACTTCAGCCATACAAAAATCGAGACAATAACTTACGAAATGGAAAGTATCATCCCTCTCTCAAGAAGTAAGAACAACCTTTATTTTTTATTTTTTTTGGTCTTACGTTCGGTTCGATCGGCTTAAGCCACTCTACATCCAGACCGGGTACGGTCGTGGCTAGGGCTGTTCATTTTCCGGTCCGGTCCGGAACAAACAGGTCCGGTCCTCGGTCCAAGAATTCCGGTCCAAAACCGGTCCGGACCGATATTTTTTTTAAAAAAAAGAAAATATTTTTTAGTTATAAAATATTATAAATATATTAAAATTTTAGTGAAATAAAAATATTAAAGTTAACTAATTAAGTCTCGGTCCGATCCGGTCCGCAATAGGCTTGGTGCGGAAAAAATGAGGGAAAAAAAAAGTTAAAATTTTTTTAAAAAAAAAAATTAAAAAATTCCGGTCCAAGTGAACAACCCTAGTCATGGCCCATTTTGGGGAGACCCTCCCAATATCAGCTTTTTCCATAGCTGCTGCCGGGAGGATTCGAACTCGAATCTCCAAGCCAACACTTAAGGAGTCTAGCGCCACTTTACCACTAGACCAACTGAGTATTGGTTAAGAATAACCTTAATTAAAGCAAACATAAATGTCAAACCAAGCTACATCATGACATTTATGTTGTCTACAAGTATCCAATGAATTAGACAAGATCAATCGAAATTTCTTCAGGAATAAACGACCAAACTATCACCCACTAATTAGTTGGATAAGATCTGCAAACCAAAAGCTTTAGGTAGCACATGCATAAGGAAAGCTGATGATATGAATAAGACGATACAAATGAAACTTCTATGAAAAATCATGGCAGAACCCGATATATGGGTCAAAATTATAGAAGAAAAATATCTTTGTGGCCAAAGCCTATGGAACTATGAAGTCGGAAAAATACATCATGACAATGGAAAAAATTGATCAAACTAAAGAAGATTTTAATAAAGGTCTTAGATGGAGAATAAGGGATGGAAAAACGGTAAAGTTTTAGACATAGAGATGGCTAACTGAGGAATCTTTAGATTCTATAGTATTTGATAGAACCCTTATTAACCCAACGGATAGGGGTGTAATTCAAGCTGCTCGAGCCGAGCTTCTAGACGTTCAGGCTTGGCTCGTTTTTATTCGAGCCGAGCCGAGCCTGAAAATCTATACGAGCTTTGGATTAAGCTCAAGCTCGGCTCGCGAGCTAATTTTAAAGCTCGGGCTCGGCTTGTTTAGCTCATTTTTATACAAGCCGAGCCCGAGCTTGGGCTCGTTCGAGCTCGAGCTCGGGCTCGTTCGAGCTCGTCTGAGCTCGTTACTTGGTCGTACTCGTGAAGCACTCCTCTTCACAACGCCTTCGACTCTTGTTGGGATGACGGGACACCACATAGCCGTTAGCCGCTACTGTGCGAGGAGGAGGAGGAGCGAAGAGCCTGCGGAAGAGGCGTCGAGGAGGAGGAGTCTGAGGAGCGAAGAGTGGAGAGTGGAGCGAAGAGTGCGAGCCTGCGGGATGTAACCGTCGAGGAGGAGGAGCGAAGAGTGGAGCGTCGGCCGGTGAGGCGTGGACGGGTGCCGGAGCCGGACTGCGGGGTGGAACTATGGAGCGGCTGGCCTTTGGCTGGACTGCTGGAGGAGGAGTTCGATGAACATGATGAGCGGCGGGTTGGAATGGCCTAAATGAATGGTTAATTAGCTATTGCTAAACCCTAAGTTCCTAACACTTTTTTTTTAAAAAAAAAAACGGACGAGCCTTGCCGAGCCGCTCGGGCTCGTTCCGAGCCTGTGATGGAGCTTGAACTCGGCTCGTTTGTAATATGAACGAGCCGAGTACGAGCTTTTGGCGAGCCGAGCCCGAGCGGCTCGGGCCGGATTACACCCCTACCAACGGACAATGTATGTTCCTACATCTCGGGGAAATAATGGAACAAACCAATCCTTGACCAGCTAGGAGGCATCCTTCCACCAAACATTGTAAATAAAATAAAGTCCTACAACCTCCCAACAAACGATATCAGAGATAGAATATATTGGTTAACAAATGTGGAAGATGAGTATAATGCCAAAAGTCCATAACTTCACGTGGAAGTTGGCCTTAAACGAGCTCTCAACTAAAAAAAACCTAGATGAACAAAAAAATCCCGGTACACATGCACTGCATATGTTGTAATTACCACACAGAAAGTGCGAGACACTAGTTCTTTGAATGTCAATGCACTCACAAGACCCTTGACAATACAAAAATATCCAACATCATTAACTAATATGATACATATAACAACTCCTTCTACGATACACTCCTACTATTGAAGGAAAAAATATCTCCCCAAGAACAGAGATAATTGGTAATGATCTGGTGGAATATTTGGCTAGACATGAACCAAATAATTTTCAACAATAAAAGACCATCTCAAAACCTGAAACAAATGGCACTAAAATAGATTGAAGACTAGGAACAGACAAACGTTAACACAATCAAACAATAATCAACACATAATGAAATTAAGAAGGAAAACCAAAAATATCAGCCGACAATTAAAATTCAAAGGCATGTTTTGCTAAACTTAATTTCGACGCATCTACAAACAATATTAACCAATTCGCATATGGATTTATCATTCGCGATAACCATGACCACCCCCTGGCCTACATAAATGGGATATGTAATGTGGAAACGATTCTTGAGACATAAGCTTTCACTCTGCGGGAAGGCCTACAAAAGGTCTCGCAAGTAGGGATTTTGGCGATTGAGATTGAGGGAGACAACAAGACACTGATCAATTCAATCAACCACACTTGAAAACCACCTTGGGAGACTGGCAGTCTGACATGATCATCTCAGACATCTCCAGCAGCATCTCAAGATTTCATCAAACAAGTATTACGCACATCTTTAGAGAGCTCAACACGGTTGCTGACAAGATCGCAAGACTTTTTTTTTTGCAGTTGAGGAGCCTAACACTCTGCTTGAAGATATGATTGTACTCATCCAAAAGGATGTTGTAGGTCGATCAGTATCTATAAACTACCCACCTATTTTACTTACCTTATATCTCAAAAAAAAAAACTCAAAAACTTTATTTTCATCCAAAAGAACCAAAATAACAAGAATTATTGAATTATCTTGAGGTTATAAATTTCCGAATAATTTTACCCAACACATCATAGACCATTATATATATATATATATATATATATATATATATATATATATATATATATATATATATATATATATATATATATATATATATATAACTTCTAAAACATTATCTAATATATTAGCATACCTCTAGTTATTGTCAAATTTCTAATCTGTTTAAAATTACTTATAACAATACTACTAATCATTATACAAACAATTGTATAAAGTAGATTTTAATAAGTCTACATTTACATATATTTTAATGCAAAGCTTAAAGATTAGATTAGCGAATAGTATAGAACGAATAAAATACTAGTAATTTATTTTGCTTTAGGAAAAAATGGTCATGATTTATTGCTTAATAATGACAGTTTAGGAATTAGGATATAATACTTAATAATGTAATACTTTTGAGAAAATAACAATAGCAGATAATGCATGGGTCATCATACTATTGACTTTTTCTCCTTACTATCAATGTTTTTCTTTTATTTCCCAACAACAATTGGTGCAACAAATATACAAATCTAAACACTTAAAAAAGTAAAACCCAGATTTAATTCCACTAACCTAACCTAACATCAATTGAACAAATTCGTAAGCTCCAACCAATTATATATAGAGTTTCGAGCTAACGAATGATAATTTTGGGATCTATTTGAATTAGGGTAACGATTTTAAAAATATGAATATCGGTACTCGAAAAAACGTATAGAATTTAAAAAGTCGGATTGTGGTTAGATGACAAGCGAATGCCTTACGCTTATCGGTACCGATACACTAAAATATTAAGTTTTTTATAACTGGTCATAAAAATTATAAAATATGACAATATAAGCTAAAAGCATTCATAACTTTTAATCACACGCAGATAAACCGGGATTATCCTGTCACCCGAAGGATAACGGGTAGATAAACCCGATAAGACTTGGACGTTGGAACTTGGAAGTTTCAGCTGACTCATTTCATCATTAAAAGGAAAATTTGTGACGAAAATTTGAGTTTTAAGATAAGTGATTAAAAATTACGCCGAAACTTTGGTTCAAATTAATACAATATTTTATTAAGCTCACCCGTGTCTTTATAGCAATTTTGTAGAATAAACATTTGTTTGCGTATTTAAATTATGAACTCAGATAATACTTCATTTTTTTTAAATCTCTTAAATGTATTTGTTTTTGTAACGCTCTGAATTTTAGGAACTTAGAACGTCACAGACTAGGACCTCACAATGGGTTCCGACCCTAAGTAGACAACAATTTCACTAGCTATTTGGATCTTTCAACAAGACACAAATAAAGGAAAACCTAATTAATTTTATGCATCTGAAATAGTCATGCAAAAAAAATAAAATAACAGGAACAACCGATCATAACAATATTATCTAAAACTGTAAAGGCACAAAAATTTACCAAAGAAAAATAACTTATTTCCAACCTAATAAGTACGGAAAACCCGGTTGACCACTATACTCCAGATCACTCCACAGATGTCCTACCCTGCAAGGTATCTACAAGATGACGATGAAAACTGTTAACTAACAATTTCAATATAAGTTAACATTATTCTAGCACAAAAACACATCAAAACGATAAATAAACACAACATCATGATTTCACACATATCCCCAATTATATCTTTTTATTAAGTGATTCACATTATATCATATTATTGTGTGGCACGAGGTATTCCCGACTCTCGCCTCCGTCTCCTTTAACCATCAAGAGTGACACTAATGCACCTGACCGTATACCTAAGTGGACTGGTCGTGTAGAACCTCTCATACTCATATCAGAGCTGAAAATAACGAACACCAATATTACGAAAAATTAGCTAAGTAAGTCCATAGAACTTTCGTGAACTAATCTGATATCCGACTATAGCTAAAATCTCGACCCACACGTGTATGATCTTAATCACCTGATCAAGACGGAAAACGTCTTAACAACGTAATTCTAAAATCTAAGAAGTTTCTAAACTATCAAAAAGGGATTCTAAAAAAAAAAAAGAATTTCTAACTTTCATGAAAATTATCAAAATATCACTATCTTTTCTAAAATTCCAAATAGGTCTAAAACGGGTCAAAGATTGTCACTCTGATCCAACAACATATCACAACACTAATAAATTTATATCGGATTTGAGGATTTACTCAACCCTACAACCTAAGTCAAAAACCCAAATTAAACTTCTTTCGAATCTAATATAATAAAGTATCTTTCGAATCTAATATAATAAAGTATATTATTTTCAAAAAATTAATAAATCAAGTGAATCGTTTGTGTTTATTTCTTAAAAACCGCTATAAATCTATTTTTTAATTTTTTATATTACAAGTCAAGAGCTCGAGCCTACCACCCCTAATTCATGTCTACTAAAATAATTTACGTAACTACTAATTTAAAAACTAAAATGAAATATTTTAGAAACATTGTTTAAAAATAAAGAGTATAATCATTTCCATTTCATTTTACTATACTTAAATATTTCTAACCTAGATCAAAACCCAAATTTGTTTTAAGGCAAAACGAAATTAAAACACAAAAAAGTATGATCTTGCTTGCTTGACTGTTAGCATATTGCTACATAACCAGGTACATGGTCAAAGGAAAGTTTAAGCTCCCCAGCCATATACACGAATTTGTTAACTTCTACATTGTACCGAAAAATTTTGTTGCTTCTCTCCCTTGCTTTGGTTGCTCTTACAGTGAGAAGATTATACGTGCTCACATATTAAGGCTACATCAAAGAAGCAACAAAATGCTTAGAATGGATTACGAAACTTATCATTTAGCTAATCAATCCATGGCAGACAGATCTCCAAATACAAATAATGAAAGCTACATCCAAATCCTATTGTCAAAAACTTTGATCCAGCTACAATTTATAAAGACTACATATTTTGCCTTTTTTTCGACAGTGCTTCTCCACTGTTCTGTCGTCGCTGAGCAAAAGGGCAAGCATGAATGCCCCGCTTTCCAAAATTATGCAAATGTAACGTTTTCGGGTTGCTAGTGTGTGTTTAAGGCAGCAAAGTACCCCCAATATTGGGTATTCAAATTTCCTCATCCATCGGCGAAGATGTATATGATGTTGAAAGCCTCGAGCATGCTTATAGTACTTCGTGAGCTTTTCCGTAGTATCTGTTGACGAAACTGGCCTGCAAATAGGAAAAATATCAGCTTTATCAACTCTTCACTTCATAAGAGCAAACTACCAGGTTGTAAATTTTGTAACCTCTTACCTTCACATTGGATACATCCGGGGTATCGGGTGAAGCCACGGGATAAAACTTATAGATCTTCATATTTTCATAAGCAGCTTTCTTCTCTTCATTCAATGCTTCCCGGGCTTTCTTCCGAGCTTCCCGAGCCTGTGACAATCAAAACCCTGTTCAGCAAAATATGTTCTATAGAAAAACCCTGAACCGGTATAACAGTGGAAGTACCTCTCTATTTCCCTTTTTCTGCTCTCGTACTTTCTCTCTCAAAGCTTCCTGAAAGGGATGAAGAAACAATCTCAAATTTACTACCACAAAGTGAAGCAAATCAGTACACCCAGGCACTATAATATTATAACCTTAAATTTCTCTTTTTCATCTGCCTCGAGCTCTTCAGCCTCGATAAGTTGATCGGTATATTCCTACACAAGAGATTAACCACTATTAATGCCACCCGAGAAAGTACCTTCAAATATATATTATTTTACAAATAAAGATGCAAAAAGTCCCATCAGTAAATGAAGGTGTGCAAGAAGTCCATAAAAATAAACAGCAAGCAAAACGTTGAGCAACTGATGCTCTACTTCAAACATCTAGAACTTAAATGAATAATCATTCAAGAATGTAATACCTCAAGTTCATCAAGCTCCCAATCAAATTCAACAACAACCTGCATTTGGAATAGCAGTAAGAAATAACAATACAAATTAAGTCTTCGAAACTTTAACCTTCTTTGCAAGACTTACTGGCGGATTAGGCTCAATAGAATAGAGAAAATCAACAACAGTACTCTGGTCAATCTCCTCCTCTTGTAAAGGGTTATAGAAATCTGCAAAACAAACAAGTTTATCAAAAGAACAAAATGATTACGATCATGTTTTTTATGAAGATACGAAGTTGTGCAATGTGCAATATGTATCAGACAATTTTTTTAATAGTGAAAAATAGTTTGCTGGATTAAGACAGGAAATCCCTTCTTAGACTGATTAGACACGACTTTTTTCATGACGCCCAAACAAAAGAAAATAACCCGACTGACATTTGCTAAATACCTAGTGTGTGTTCGGTAGAGCTTTTCTGTTAGATTATTGGAGAGATTTGAGAATTTTGAAAGATAATTGGTTTGGTGTAGGAAGATATTTGTGTACCTTTTCAAAAGGTTTTTGTAAGCTAATTGAGAAAGCTTTTTTTTGTAGATTTTTCATCAACTTTCAATCATTTTGGCCAAAAATACCTTTCTAACCTAGTTCTATGTTCAATAATTTATTTGTTTTTTTCTTGTTCTTTTTGGTAAACTCGCCATAAAAATCTATCAACCAATTATTAGAATTTTAAATTTTACAGAAATCTTTGAACAACACAAAAATCTCGTTCCACTGAACAGGCCCCTAACCCATACTGCCATACATAATGAAGTACTTTATATAAAGTTCAATATAGCTAGGAAACACAACATGCAACTACCAAATTGAGCTTCATAAACTCAAATTAAAGTTCAATATAGCTAGGAAACATCAATGAAAAAAAAGGCTGCTAAAAATAACCAAGTAATATGGGAACTCACATGGTAAACAATACTCAAATTTCTTC
This sequence comes from Fagopyrum tataricum, assembly GCA_002319775.1. Lineage (NCBI taxonomy): Eukaryota > Viridiplantae > Streptophyta > Magnoliopsida > Caryophyllales > Polygonaceae > Fagopyrum > Fagopyrum tataricum. The sequence continues at coordinate 2,971,286 of CM008284.1, forward strand.
AAGCGATCTTCTTTTAAATGTTTCAGCGCTGACCTGCAATATAATCACAAATCCATAATACACATCAGGACATAGTTCCCATCTCATCTCACCAACATATAAAAGAAGAGCATAAAATAACTCAAGAGGAATTTATTTTAATTAAGTTGATCCAAAACAAGATCATTTTATACTGGGAAATATACAATTCTTGAATCCTTCAAGAGCTCTATTTGAGTTCATTACAAGAAATGTTCACCGGACAAATTTTTATCAACTCCATCATAAACCACAAATGCAAAAAAAGAGTCCAACGGTCAATCAAACATAAAGATCTTTGTTACTTAGGAATGAAAACATGCAAATAGTAATATTGTTACTCAAGGGGAATTATCTTACTAATTCACTCGAATTTGGATAATTATCTCCAGAGATCAATCATTATGAATATTCAACATTGGAGGACATATAAGAGACAAATTTATAATAAGCACAACTTATTAGATCAAGGGAATAGGCCTTCTCAAAACTACCTTCTTTGGTTGCAACGGAGGATAAAAATCTCTGATTTGAGTCTCTCTACCATGCTTTCCCTAAAAGAGAAGATTACGTTTAATTGAACATCGATTAAGAGAGGTAAAAACAGTAAAGAATATATCAGGCAAGCACAACCTGTGTAATAAACATGCACAAGTACCTGTTCTCTAGGGGGATATACGGAACCCAATCCATTTTCATGCTCTTCATAGGGACTATTTCCTCTTTCTCCCTTTGAACAGAGTTGATTCCTATCTTATCTGAAGGGGGGAAGGGAGATACAACCTGCATAACACAGGGGACATTAAGCATAAACAATATTTTGGGCATATTCTTGAGGTAGTTTCAGACCTGCATATAACCTACCCAACCCAACTGCTTGGATGGATCTTAATAGTCACATAAGTACACTGAAAGGTTGGGGGAAATGGGAGAAATGGGAACGATATCACACACTAACTCACGAACTTTGTGACTATATAGTGACTTTAACAAATGTGCAACATTGACATGACACTCTATACAGTATATACATGACATCTTAATAGTGTAAATCATCCCTGTACAGAAATAACTTACCGCAACCACAACTGGAATACAAATTATCTTGTTCTCATTCTTGAATGGCACCATTTGAGCTACATGAACACAAAAATAAAGAAGAAAAATAATGTAAATCGTGAATACAAAACCATCTAAACTGCACCCATCTGATGCAGCTACAAACTTACATTTCAAATAGGTCATTAACAAAACAAATTCAGATCTAAAAGATACTTACGTTCAGTGGAACCAAAGAGATAGACTCTTTTTCCATGAAGAACTCCATCCTCTTCAAAAGCGTCCTGTCAACTTTCCCATTATTATATTTGCCTTTTACATTTATTAAAAGAACAAGTACAGCATACATATGCAATCAAAACCTTAATGTCACACACCTCCAAGTTTTTGAAATTCCAGTTAAATTGGTATACAGAGTCCAATTGATCCCACTAGAGAGAGAAAAAAAATGGTGCAAGTCAGTAATGGTAAGTTCTCAAAAGGAAAGCAAAAAATTTCAACAAATGCCATTTCACTGCACCTCAGTGCCGACAGGGAATACTTCCTTCCATAGGTCCTCCTATCAAGGTGGTAAGGCAAAAATATTAGTACATTAGCATAATATGAAGCATGAACAAAGGATTAGAAGTTCATGGCCTAGCAACAGGTAAAAGCACATTCGGTTCACAAGTCTAACAGAATTTCTTTGCAAGCTTAACAGTACTTCTTTACATGTATACAATATTCCAAACAAAAAAACTGACAGAACATACAATGGTATTCAAACAGCACAGATAAAACTAATCTAACAATAGTTTCCAGTATAGGCAACAGCATTAAAATCACCAGTTTTTAAAATCAGAACCTATTTATAATAAACTGAAACTAGATGAGTTTTATCAAGAGCCAAGACGGAGAGAAGGCAAAATGAAAAACAATATTTCAGCATAACCTAAACAACCGAAGAGGTATCATAGTAAAGGTTGCATAACAGAAACATACTCCATCCCATGAACACCTCAAATCCAATAACAAATCGAATAAGCAACCAAGAGTGATGATAAAACCAAACAACAAATTTCAAGAAAGTGAACCATAACAGCAGTTCACTACAAATATATCCAAAACGTCTTAAGAAGAAACAAACATCAAGCTGCATCACATCTGCTGGGATGGAGGGGTTGGTTGTTTATTTACTAATCATGAGAGGTGAGCGGATCACACAAAAAATCAAAAGAAAGAAAGTGATCTACAGTTGAAATCATTCAGGCTACTAACAAAATGTAAGTCAGACAACAAGAATAGAATACTTCAATGAAGACTTTCCGGTTTGAGCAACAACAGCAACATAACAATATAGAATTACTCTAGTCATCTGCGATTTCCGTTTTTCGATTTCTTAATTCCTTGACAGTCATACTGAAAACAGAAGAATTAAAAACAACCTTCTTAATGTCAGAACCAGTTATGATGAATTGAAGCTTAAGTAATTAAAGCATTCAAGATAGATTTTTTTTAAAAAAGGCAAAAGCTGAACAAGGATATTTGAGCTTACAGCACTGACTAAAACCTAACATGATCGACAAAAGCAATGCGTGGTTCTTGCGTCAAATCAGCAAAACATGGCACGACAAAGAATAGTCCATCCACGTAGCATAAAAATCGGAAAAAAAATTCAGTGTCCAAACGACCAAGAAGTCAATAACAACAGCAAAATCCAACGACAAAATCTAACAACAAATTCACGAGTATTCCTTATCGATAGAAGCAAGTCATAGATCTTACGTCAAACTGGCAAAACATAGCCCATCCAGAAAACACCTCAAAGTCGAAAACAAATCCATTAAAGAAATGGAGAAGGTCTAAACAGCAGGGATCAAACAAAATCTAGCATCAAATTCACGAAAAAAGCCTTACAAATGACCTAGAAATTGCTCTTTACGATTATCGATGGAAGCCAACTATAGTTCTGACCTCAAAGTAGCAAAACATGGCACCCACCAAAACATACTCCGTCCAGATAGTCACAAAAGAAAATGAAGTCCAGACAATCAAGAACATTTTAAATCAAGCAAGGAACTCAACAGCATTCCTAAAAGTGACCTAGAAAATGTATTTTTACCAGATTACGTTTATCTTCGAAGTACTCCGGTTCAACTTCTGGCTTCGCAATCCTAGCGCGCTTCGGTTTCCTCCCCACTTTCTTCGGTGGCGCAGCTTTCTTCTTACCCTTAGCCTTCCCCTGTTTCTTCTGTTCCTCCTGCTTCTCTTCTTCTACCGCTTCTTCCTCCTGCTTTTCTTCTTCTACCGCTTCTTCCTCCTGCTTCTCATCTTCTTCTACCTGTTGTTCCTCCTGCTTCGCTTCTTCAACTTCGTTTTTCGTATCTTCCTTCTCCACAGCAGCCTTTCGCTTCCTACCTCTGGCCATTATCGACTAAAAACACAAGAAATGCAGAAAGACAGCTAGGGTTTCGAGATTCCGCAAATTGCGGAAATTGAGATCAGAGAGAAAGAAAAGGCCGGAGATGTTGTAAGAAGGCGAGATTTGAGGAGAAATGAGTGTCTGACGGTGGAGGGAGAAGAATAGGGGATTTGTTATTTGAGAGAGGGTTGGGTTTGGGATATTGAGAGAGGAGAGAGAAGAAGAGCGTATTTATATGAGAAAGAGGGAGAGGGGGAAAAGAGGGATTTGGAGAATTGGAGAGATTTCAAAATAGCGTGGAAACAACGGCGCACAAAAGGGGATTCATACGGACACCTCATCCTTATAAAATATATCTTCCCTTTTGTAATGATCTTACATTCTTACTAGTTCCTACTCGTTTAGTATGAATTTTCAATGGGCTTCTTTATTTTTCACTGGAGCCCATTAACTTTTTTATTGGGCTTATTGGGCTTTCGGACACTCCGTAACGTAACAATATCTCACTGTGAAAAAAAAGAAAAGAAATTGATGTTTTAAAAAATTTAAGCACCGTAGCTCGTCCGTACTCAATTCAATATTTTGCATAACCCGCATTTCCCCAACAATTCTCTTCAGTTAGCTGTATATACTTGTAACGATCAGTTTTTTCTTTTTGTTGTTGTGAAGGCTTTCGAATTTGTTGCTAGTTTAGGTGGCGGTTCGAGTTGTTTGTTTAGGAGGAGTCGTGGATTTATGATCGGTCCTAAAGACTCTTCATCGAGTTTAAATATGAGGTGTTCTCAGACGTTTGTCCTATGCACTTTCTTCGACGATGGACACTATCTTCCCGCTTTCTTGTAGTTGGCTCGTTATACTTTTCCTTGAAAACCTCTTTGGTTCGGGATTTACTTTTGTACTTTTGTGTATTTTTTTTGATTTTAGGTTGTTTCATAACGGTTAGTGCATATGCCGATTCTTTTGGCCTTTCGATCCACTAGATGGGGTATCGCCTAGTGCATCAAAATGTTTTATTTTATAAGAAAATAAAATAATAAATGATAAGTTGGTCAAAATAATTTATCTAGTTAAAAAATTTATTTTTAAAAATCCTCTTGGTACCTCGATGTTTGGACTTTTTCCTTTTGGTAACCACTAATTTTAAAAATTCCTCTTAGTATCTTCATGGTTTAATTATTTCCCTTTTACACTCATTCTTAATATATTATATTAAAAATCATTATAAAATAATAAGAACTCAGAAAAACTAATTTAAAACTAATTTTGAACTCATTAAATTTTAAACTAATAAATTTTACATATTTTTGTATTTTTTTTTAACTAAAAAATATGGAAAATAAGATTTAAAGCTTTTTTTTGAATTAAAATTATTTTTTATTTTTTATTTTCGATTTAAAATTAAAAATTTTCTATAACAAAAAATATCTTTAAATTTATTTAGTTATTTATTTATATTTTATAGAACATTTTTTAAAAAAGTTTTACTTAGTGAATACTTCTAATATTAAAAAACTACAAAACGTTCTATGAAATTTTTTTTAAAAAAAATACTTAGTAGACTCTTAAAATTTATACAAATTTTTTTTATCTTATTTAATTTTATATATATTTTATTTTAAATCGAAAATAAAATTTTTAAAAATTTTAATTTAAAAAATTAGGTTTAAATTTATTTTTCTATACTTTTAACTAAAAATATGTTTAAAAAATACTTCGATTTTAAAATTTATTAGTTTAAATTTTAATGAGGTCATAATTATATTATAAGTTTATTTTTTTAATTTTTTAGTATTTTATAATAAAATTTTAATATAATATATTAAAAATGGGTATAAAAAGGAAACAAATTAAACCACGAGGGTACCAAGAGAAAATTTTAAACTTAGGTGATACCAGGAGGAAAAGTCTAAACCTTGAAGATACCAAAAAAAAAATCAAAAAATTAATCATTCATTTTGAAATTTAATAAAACTAAATATTATTTAAACTCTTTTTTTATTTAGGGCTTCATCTAGAGAAATCACAACCACGTTCTCTCCTCATAATCTTTTGTCATTGTGTGCAAATTTGTCTCGATCTTGAAAAAACTCGTCAAATCGGCCTTCATCGACTTCGGTTTACGATCATTTGTGTTTCTTCCCTATTCTACTTGGTTTAATATGTCGGTCCCTCGTCGATTTTCCCAAGAACGTTCCACACTGCATTTGTTGAGTGACGGATGTTGTAATAATGGAGTCGAAATTTGTTGAGTGACGGATGTTGTAATAATGGAGGAAATTCGACTGCAAAGACGTTGATAGGATTTGCACTTATTATACTACGTTGGAGTTTACACATCATTGAGTGCGTGCAACTTTGATGTTACATTGTTGGTATACACGTACGTGTATATATAGAGAGAGTTAGACTTCTGGTGAAAAGACGTGTTACGAAAAGAAAAAAAAAACATTTATTCATGATCGTGAGATTAAAACGTAAGTGTGCTTGGTATTTGTGCTTATTTACTTATAATATTTACTTATAATATAAATTTCAATTAATGTAGTTTAATATATGAAGTTGTTTATAAAGTTTTTATATGAATATAATCGTGCATATAAATATAAATCTAGTAGTGTAGTATAATATATGAATGTAAGTGTGCATAGTAGTCGTGTAGGGTGACCCCATGGTCTCCGTCAGGGTGACCATTTCGCCTTACCTTTTTGTTCGTTATTTGGAATAATTAGGGCATATGATTGAGAAGGTTGTGGGGAATGGTAGTTGGAAGCCGATCAAGCTGTCGAAAGGAGGTCCGGGTACTCGGGGTCTTAGGATTTATTTGGGGATTCCGATGTTTCATGGGCTTATTGGTCGATCCTCTTTTGAATCCATCTTGGCTAAAGTCAAGGCTTAGTTGTCTGAATGGAAGGCTCGGTCCCTCAACTTGGCAGGGAGAGCTACCCTTATCACGTCGGTGTTGACTTCAATCCCCCTATATCATATGCATACAATTTTGTTTCCAAAGAGTGTGTGTGTAACGAGTTAGACAAGTTGTGTAAATGTTTCTTATGGGGTGGGGATAAAAATAAAAAGAGAATGCACCTCCTTAGTTGGAACAAGGTGTGCCAATTGCGTCATCACGGTGGGTTGGGTATACATCCAACCGAGGATTCGAAATTGGCGTTGCTTAGCAAGTTGGGGTGGCGGTTATTTGAGTGTAAAGAGCAGTTATGGACACGTGTTGTTAGGGAAAAATATAAACTAGGAGACACTGTATGGCATGCTTCTTTATGTGTTAGGTCAGGCATGTTCTATATATGGAGGGGTCTTAGACATGGCTATAATACGGTTATTGCACCGAATATTGGATGGAGGGTGGTGAATGGACATTCAGTTCTTTTTTGGAGGGACAAATGGATCTCCGACGAGCCCTTAAGCATGTCTTGTCAAATCCCACTTAATGCTAACAGTCTATCGTTGAAGGTGAGTGATGTATGGGTACGTGGAAGAGGTTGGGATTGGAGCTATCTAGGTTCCAAGATATTGAATAGGAGTTGCTTACTCCTTTCTGTTGTGGTTCTGAGCGATGACTTTGATAAGAATGATTGCATTCGTGGGTTAAGGGAGAAGTCGAGGGAGTTTTCTGCTTCCTCGGCATTTCACTATTTACGACAATCTGGAATTAGGTTCCTCGTACGTGAAGGCTTGTTTGAGATGAACCGGAAGCTCCGCCTCCTTGAAACTGAAAGGTTGCTTTTTTTGGTTGGCTCCTATGTTGGGGAGTGATTATGACCAATAAAGAAAGAGCAAGGAGACACCTTCTCACTGTTGATGTTTGTTCTACCTGTGTTAATGAGTGTGAATCTCTGATCCATATATTTAGGGATTGCGTCTATGCTAAACCTATTTGGGAAACACTCGTTCCACCCCAACATCGACCCCTATTCTTTATGATGGATTGGGATAGCTGGCTTTATGAAAATATTGGGGTCTTGAAGTTTTCAAATTCTGAGGTAAGATGGAATGAACTGTTTACGGTTACTCTTTGGTGGCTCTGGAAGTGGAGAAACCGTAGAACAACGCAATCTATCATACCTTGAATTTATGTGTGATGATATTACAATAAATCAATCTCGTACTCTTTCTCGCATGTGTTATGATCTGGAAATTCAGTGGCACATATGACTACTAGATAAGTTACATATCCACATACTATCGATGTTTGTATATGGACTACTCTTTTTCCTCCGACTCTAATTGAGTTAGCTGGAATTGATTTACTTAATAGTAAGTTACTTTCTTTGAAACAAAAAAAACAAATTAGGAAGACCGATCGGTAGATATATTTTTGTGAGGACAGTAATAACTTTTTGTTACTATATTAAATGTAAATTAAGCATTATATCAACAGTAGCGCCCATGGCCTAATGGATAAGGCGCTTGACTTCTAATCAAGCGATTGTGGGTTCGAGTCCCACTGGGCGTGTATGTTTTTTCTTTTCAAGATATTTTGTAGTAAAGTAACATCATTTATATACGGACAAATATTTAATATTTTTGCGCAAATTACAATGGACATATCACATATTGTACATAAGATATTAGATAGCTATTGCCTGGAAAAGATATGTCCTTTTTTGCTTTCAAAATATTTAAAGTAACATCATTTATATACGGACAAATATTTATTATTTGTACGCAAATTATAATGATGTACATATTGTACATAAGATAGTGCTCGTCTATCCTGTTGTCTCGATTGTTTTAATACAGTCTAGCACAGACGCCTTGCTCGACATTGCAGCTATAAGAGCTTCATGGACTGTTTTGTTGTTCTTCAGAAGAGATGCCGCAAACAGAACCTAAACAATAAATCTTCTTCCTTAATTATATAGATTGAAGGTAATTTGAATGCCATTTTGCTTATAATACGGTTGAATGTAAACAATGAATTCATGAGAAACAGTAAGTTGCTTACGGCCCATCTCGTAAGATTTTGCTGCTGGTCTTTGCTCAGTTGTGGCTTGCTTCTGTTTATAAACCTCTGCAGGGAAGGGTGAAAACATTATAAAACTACATTTTAATGAGATTTCAACGATCTATTGTTTCATGGTCAGTATGAAGTATGAACCTGAAGTGTGAAAAGATCAGCTGATTGGCCAATGACTTTGTCGTAAGTAAGACCTTCTGCTGCAAGTCCAGCCATGGCTACAACGGCCAACCTGATGAAAAAGATGATATGTTTACGAAAATTTATATAACTTGATGGTTTCTCAATAAGGGTCAGTGAGATTACTTGTCGAGTTCTTTCGTGTCAAGCTGCCCACTGTAAATGAGTTTTTCCAGCTTTTCATTGATGAGATTAACATGCTCTTTGCCAATATCCAATGAGTAGTCCAATATTGGAAGACCGAGCAGATAGGAAACTGGTGGTAAATTTAACATATTTGTTGGTGAATCCAAGTAGTCTAATCATCTAATGTATCATTGTTATCCTATCTAATGGAAGGACTTCGAACAGACCTATTTTGAAACAGTACCAACTTAGGTCATTTTACAGGTTAGCAAACCAGTTAAAATAAGATGAAATGTTAGAGACCAAACACGAAATTACCCCCAAAAAAAGTGATAAATCAGCTGGTGTGCAGCAAAATATTTGTACGTAATCAGTTGTCCATATAGCCAGGAAAGAGAGCTGAAAATGCTCGGAGCTCCAAAAAAGTCAAAATAATATTGCTTACCTAAGAAATGAGCAGCTTCATGCGTAGCAATCCTCTCCTGATAGTCAGGAAAAATAGTTGAAAATGCACCTATAGCAGCCTGGAGAAGCCTATAAACAGAAATTCAAAATTTTTGATATGAAAAAAAGACCCCAATGTTTTGTATCAAACGAAGTTCAAAATGGTCGTGGTAAGTTGCAATAAGATTAGGTTTACCCTGGAGAAATGCTCCCCACAGCTAGAACAACTAGAGAGATACTCCCGATCAGATATGGCACGAAGAAGCCCCAATCCTACAAGTATGTAAAATTTATCAAGACAGGAGAACTGTAAGGCATTTAGCAGCATCTTAGATGCAAACAAGTTCCTACCAAAAGTTCCTAACACTATAGTTATGAGACGGGGTAATATAAGATACTTAAAACCCTGTTGTTAACATCTGTAAATGTTGGTTAAGTGGCATACAAAAATGGACATAAGACGTAAGTAAGCTAATGTCATCTTATATGTCTTGTGCAATTAGAGCATTACCCTATCACTAGGTATCACTTTCCAACTTCACTGAACTCTCAAGTTAATTTATTGAAACTGTTGCTGTTTTTCAGAAGTATATCATTCTTCTAAGGAATACAGGACCTGCCCTTACAAGGCAACTAATAAATAAGCATTTAGGTTGTAGAGCTCCACAAACACTGAAACCTACTGTAAGAGATCAAGGCATAGAAGCAATGGAGATGAGTTACCCCGGGAAGCTGGCCAGCAAGAACTCCCAAAAATCCTGTTGTTCCCACGACAGTAAACAGAAAAGCTGCCTGCATTACTGAAAATCATCATATTGGTGAATTCCAATCAATATCTCTGTTGCGCGAGATAGTTCAAACAGTAAGAGAAGGGTCCTATTGAAATTTGAAAATTATCACTTGTGTTTAGATCCTATTCATTATTCCTGTAAATAAACCTGTTCTGAAACCTGTACCATATGTGAAATGAAAAGAAACCCGGCCTTCAGATGTTCTAGATGATTTCAAATGATAAAGACGGAAAATGAATCACATGTAATATTTATATGATTACTTACATCATTTCTGACACTCGGTATAGCAAGGTTTTCAGCATTCTTTATCCCAAGAGTAGTCAACTCTCTAATTGATGTCTAGAGCATATTGAGAGCAAACCATCAGCAAGAAGAAAATGTCATTTAAGCTTGAAAGAAATATATAAGCCCTAATAATAAACAGAGGCACATATTAAGTTAACCATTCAAAAACTCACCGGACGTCGAGAGACATATGGTTGAGAGCTCCATTTTCCTGCCCATCCTGATTCACTCAGTTGATCAAGTGCTTCCTTAACAGCATCACTATCTTTCTGCAAGCATGGCATATACACATGTTTTCACAAGGTTATTAGTAGAAAAAATTAGAAAACAAACGAGGATTTAACTAGATTTTGGCAATTCAACATAGTTCCTAATTTTTCAGTGTTCGAATTATAGAAATATATCGAACATCGGAAAATTCTATGGTGGTAATCAAACAATCCGTATCATGAGATCATTTATAGCAAGACATTTGAAAGGAAAATTCACATTCTCGTTTCTGGAAGATTATCAAATTCATTTCAGCTTCGAACGAGCTAGGAAAAAGAGTGAATCCACCACCATGAATGCACTGTCTGTTAAAGATATACATCGACAATGTGTGAAAATTAAAACGCAATGGTTGAATCGGGTAAATAAAACTGCAATAGTCATGGATACACTTAGTTCCATGAAAACTTGAGAAATCAAAGAGAGAATGACCTTCTCGAGAGCAGATTGGAGAAGGTTCAAATCGACGCCCGGAGCAGCAGCAGAGGAGGATGAGGAGCATATAAAAAGAGATCTTTTGGAGTTTCGGAGGACACAAGCATTTTGATTGACATCAACAACGACGAGACGGTGAAGCTTGGAAAGAGAAGCAATGGAGGTCGCGGAGATTGACATTCTCTCTCACTCTCGTTCTGGAAGCTGGACGATAAGGTTGGCTTTCAATTGGCGCCAATCGTCAGTCAGGGCTTATCGCATCTCATACCTCTCAACTCTCGAGTGAGCCCCGCCTTTTCTTTTTGTTTATTAATCGGAACTATAATTTATGTAAATTTTCGTATAGAATCGTCACTCAACCAGTAGCCACAAGTGTTTGCTTTTCTTTTTTTTTTCTTCTTTTTTTTGTTACGCAAGTTTTTACTATTTTGTTGCTAAACCTTGTGGGAAACCAAGAAGTTAATGCAGTCACAACAAAAATGGTGATCGACGAGATTTTGAGTCGATTGTGAATATTATCACCAATTTGTTTTCTGGAAAAATCATAAAATTGTAACAAAATGTAGGGTTGATTATTCAAAATATTTCAACCATAGATCTATAGTTTATAACTTTATCTTAAATTAGTGGTTAATTACTTAATTTTACCCTAAAATTAATAAATTTGATTATTAAATAAAAAATCATTAATGCAATTGATCTGCATTGTAATATTGTGATATGTCCTGAAAGGTTAGCACCACTAAGGCAAACGGTCCATGGACCGGACCACTATGGTCGTGTTCAATATGGTCCGGACAATAATGTCTCTCTTTTTTTTCCCTAAACAAATTATACATGAGTTTGTTATACCCGGTCTAAATTTCGACCGTATTTAAATTTTTTTATAAAAATATAAAAACAACAAATTACGGTTATGGATCTAATTAGATCAAAATGTTACGGTCTGAGATCAAACCAGATCAAAATACTTGGACTCAAAATACTTTGGTCCCGTATCTGACAAGATTGGCACCAAGACTGAACGGTAATTTCGGTCCCGTCTAAATTTGCAAAGTCCTACCAACATTGTAAAAGCATAACCAAGTTTTAGGTTTAATGACACGATTGACCCACTTTATAATATTTATTAATTTTAACTGAATTTTCTTTAATCAGTTGACGACAAATTTTGTAAAAATCAGGATGATATGTCCGGAAAAGGCTAAAATGAATTTTATTTTATTTTTTTCTGTGAATATGATTGTTAATTTTTCCATAAAGGGATTATGAAGTACGTTGTGCCAATCTGTAAACAATATTGAAGAATAAGCAACAGAAAATCCCAAAGGTTCAACGGTATGGAACACTAAATTTACAATTTGAAAGAGCTATTAATTATTATTATTGTTATTCAACCTTCAGATAGTGGATGAAGGAAGGGATTACAGAACATAATCAACACAATAATAATAACTGAGAATTCCAAAAGAGTTTTGCTATTACACTCACAAGCAGCACGTCCTACGTTCCCTACTAAAAAACAGAAACAGCTTATGCGTGCAATGTCTTAACAATGACGCCGTAAGAAGAACACTGATATTACAAACACAAATGGTAAATTGGTAATGACTTGGAGACGAACCTAAGCGAGAAACTGAGAAACGAGGTTTCCTATGTAGGAGTTCTCTTTGTCATATGGTAGTTCCATCCTCCTCTAGAAAACTCTTGATTTGATCAAGTGCCTGTCAAAACGACAATGACTTTAGCGCAAATGACCTCTTAGAACAAGGAATTGAGTAGGAAGAGAGAAAAGGATCCCAACCTCAATTGCAATAATAGCTGGTGATAGATTACATACATCTTGGAAACCACGTTTGGATGCAATAGCTGCGAAATGAGAAAACGAGTTTACGGTACAATGACATAAGTATTGGTTGGATGCATAACATAGGTATATTCTCAAACTGCTTAATGAAATCATCATGTGACATGATACCAATGAGTGTACTTACACTCCAAAGAAACACGAGCATTAGCATTTGCATATGCTTCACCTCTCTCTTCCATGAGGTTGGACAGTCGGATGAAAGTCTACAGTAAGAAGCCTCAAATCAGCGAGGGCTCGATTATGTGATATGAGGTATGAATATAGGTGATATCTAAATACAAACATCAGGTGTGAATGATGCCACTATTTCTTGATGTATATCAATTCATGTGCAATTTCTTGATATTAAGATATTAGGCTTAAAATTATAACGAGGAATATTGATCTGAGTTTTATAAAACATTAAGATGCAAACCTTTGAGTATGCATCCCCTGGTCCCTCATGTAAAAGTGGGCGAGAATTAGTCCCAACTGCAGTAATTCTATGTGCCAATGCCTCCAAGGGAACATCTAACCAAACACTAACGCCGCTTCGCATATATTTCCTGGTACAAGAAAAACAGGTAAGGTAATCCACAGTGTATATTTGAAAGAGAGTATTATTATCAGTGCAGTGAAAATAAAGGATGTGAATATCATCAAAGAAATGCAGCATCCATACCAGTTGATGGGCCGTACAACAGCGCCTCCACCAGTGGAGACTACTAATTGTTGCATTGAAGACAGCTTCTGTAATACCTCAGTCTGAAAGGTAAATGATAAAATAAGGTCAATAAACATCAGAACCATTTGCTCCGTCCAAGAGAGGTGATTCAGGTTCACGCTGTGAACGGAAATCGCCACTGGAAGTCTTTAAATAGTGGTGGAAAAATTAAAAGGCAACAGCTAAAAAGGTTTAGGGACGGTTCAAACTTAAATGGTTAAAAACAGATTTTAAAATTCTTATTCTATGGGATTTCATGAAAAGTGTTTGAAATTCATAATAGGATAAACAATGAAATCCATGAAGACAAAGTATACTGTTTTCCTAAAAATTGATTTATCTGGTCACCCAATATGTGAAATTACAGCATGATTCACTTTGAACTTTTTCGTTCTCTCCTAGCACGGTCCCACCCGAAACAAGGTGTCTGCCTCCATTTGGTATGTGAAATTACAGCATGGTTCACTTTTGAACTTTTTCGTGCTAATTTTAGCCATAAAAGTGTTGATGGCTCATTTGGTATGATTCTTATGGAATCGGTTTCGAAATCACTCAAATCGATTCCCGTGTTTGATAGCAAAAAATTATCGGAATGAGTCACATTCCAAGGAATGAGTGATTCTAGTATTTTTTATTCGCTGATTCCTGGGGAAAAAAAAATTCCCCATGTATTTAACCAACATCATGTTTCAGAATTCGGGTCAGGTCAATCCTCATTCTATTTCGATTCCTTATTCCGACCTGATTCCTGCGAGCGTACCAAATGAGCCCTAAATATGTTGATTCCACCGGTGTTCAGGAGGCTAAATCACCAAAACAATAAACGCCAGCCACAACAGAGGGCAAAGGAAGACATCAGGAAAAACAAATTCTCATAAATGAGGTAAGAAATATTTTTCAAACCCTCTTGGCTCTTGTTGATTTATTTTTATGTAGTTATTGATTTAAGACTTTCCCAACTAACATGCTTGCCTGACTAACATTCTTAGTCAAACAATGCCCTTATCAAATAAATCACCACCTGTATTACACAGCTAAGCAGATAATAGAGTGCATTATCCGCCATGCAACTTGAAGATTTCAGTTCTATGAGTCTAAGACACATATGGGCAGCTTTCATAGGGGTAGATGAATTTTTTTACTAACCTCATTATCTCTAAAGAAGCCTTCACCGTGCAACTTGAAGATTTCAGCAACAGAAAGTCCCCCAACAGCATGTTCAATTAACACATCACTGGATTATTAGGGGGGGAAAGTTAGCTACAAACCACATATGAACAACTCACTTTATGCCATGACGGCCAAAATTAATAACCATAAAAGTGAGATTTGGCTTCAACAGGAAAATTCATATGAACAGGAATACAGGATGAACTCCAACAACAGAGGACTATGCAATAGTGTGTCTTAAAAAACTAAAATCTCAAACTTAGGCAATACAGAGTAACTAACCTGTCAAAAAATGAATAACCAAGCACATCTGCCAATATCCTTCCAATAGTTGTCTTTCCAGATCCCATCATACCTGTGTGTTGAAATAATAATTAGGTTAATCGAAGTAAAATCTCTAAATTAGCTACACAAAGAATAGATCATTGACTGACCAACAAGATATATACACCGTCCATTAAGATACGGGACAATTTCTTCAGACTTATTCTGCAATGTAAAAGAAGTGGAATAAGAGAAAAAACAAAAAACCTCCGAAACAACTTAATTTCACTAACAATATAGTACAAAATAAAATCATATCTTTCAATAAAAAGACATCACTAAAGAGACATACAAGCTGCTAATAGTTACCTTCAATATTAAATTTTCATCAAGTGTCGCGGGAAAGCCTCCAGACTTCAAAACTGAACCTTTTTCAAAAGCAATAAGAATAAGATCCCTTATCAGAAAGTCACTTACAAGTTGGTTGTAAAAAACGTTCCAATAAAATAGATGAAACGGACATAATCACACTGCAGAGGATAACCTTATTTAGCATTTTCATTAGCCAAGGTCAAAGTTCATCTCGAATAATGTGCATAAAAGAAAAACACTGAATTCATGTGGTAGATGAATCTAGCAATTAGTCTCTTTTTTTTTCCTCACACATTTTTTCTCATTGAGGCAAAAACCATTTAAAGAGAATATTATATGAGAACGGTAGACACCTAGGAGATTAAGCAGAAGGTAATGAAGTTGAGAAAATATCCGACTATGAAGTATGAAGGGAAGAGTTTCTACCATGTAAATAAAAAGCCTATTGCACAACTCTACTTCAGAAACCATAATCCTAAATTTTTTTGACAATTTTAAAATTATAATGGAAATGTGCAACCAAGCTATTAAAACAATGCACATCTCCAACAGATGAATGTGACATGTTTATAGAGTTATAACTTACCTGGCTGTTTTTTATATGAACATGAAATATCCAAAATAGGGGATGGCGTATTTCTCTTAGGTAATTGTCTTGAAACTGACACTTGAAGCTTCCTCCTTTCCTTGTTCATCTCCGACACCCGAAGGAAACTGGTGGACCTTTTCATAAGCTTTTCTGTATTGATCCATGTTGAAGGGCCAACACTCTGCGGAAGTTTAGCCTCCAATGCCATGATATCTTAAAAAGCAACTCTTCCAAATCCTGATATCCTGCTGAGTTTCAATTGAATCTCCCCTCAACAAGACCGAATCGACTATGAGCACAACAACACCCTAAATTTGCCCTCTATAAGTTTCTGCATGTAGATAAATAAACATCAACATTATTCAAAAAGACCTTGAAATGAAAATTACTTAAAATATTGGATCTAGTCTTCCTATATTACAAGGCAATACAAGCTGTCAACGGCAGCTCAGGAACTCATGTGCAGAGGACAAAATGCGCGAATAGTTGGCTTTAAATATTGAATAAAGCTTTCTGTCCAAAGTCCTAGTACCGAATGCAAATCAGAATATCCTAATCTTAACTTCCTCTTAACTTTCTGCATTTAAAGATTCTTCAAATTGAAGAGACGATGAACTCGTAATGCCAATCAATCTCAATATCCGCACATGTCTGACAGATCCATCACTTCTTCAGAATATTCAACTCCGATTAAGCCTAACATGAACTTAAATTTGAATTGAACATGAGCTTAATTCAACGTATTGATCAGACAAATCGGAAAAAACAATCCAAACTGCAACAAATTTTCTAAATCAAGCAAAAATCAACCAAAATTCATTACCGAAAACATAAATAAAGGGGGTGAAATCATCAAAACATAATACCTGCAAATCAGAGGCTGAGGAGGAAGAGGTCTAGTTAGTAAGAAAATCGATGTAACGGATCAACTGCCTCCAAATTCTCTCTCTAAGCCTCACTATTTCTCTACACTAACATGATTCAACAAGCATTTGTGGTGGCAAGGTTGTAACGATGCGCTAGATTGCTTCGTGTTTGCTTCAATCACAAATTTGTCGTACCACGATTTTGGTAATCGTGTTCGTAGAAGTGGTTAACGGCGAACAATGGCGCTTTGGGTTGGTTTGGTTTCCTTTTCCCCTACTTGGCTGCTTATATATACTTCAATCGAGTTGATACGGTCAGGAAAAAAGAAAAAGTAAAAAGCCAGTCGGGTCCTCTCCGGTTCAATCAATCGGGTCAGGGTCAGAGGCCACACACCCACCTTCGCCTCTCTCACCAACCCACTTGTCCCCACCCCGCATTATATTTTTTCAAGATCTCTTCCTCTCACCCAACAACCTCATCTGCCACGTCAGCGTATGAAAAATGTGGTTAAATATGAATGGTTCATATTCGGGTCGGGCCTAATACGGTAATACCGGCAATGTCACATTCGTTTTTCGAAATTTGCCATATCAATGTTCGGGTCGGAACGGAACGGAACGGCAATGTCACAATCGTTTTTCGAAATTTGCCATATCAACCTCATTTGCCACGTCATCGTATGAAAAATGTTGATATCTATCTTCTTCTTTTTTTCTCCTACTTACTAGTTACTAGCGTACTAACCACTAGTTTAGTATCCGTGTCTTGCACGGATGACACAAATAAATAAATAGATAAATAAAAGTGTTACTTACTAAATATCATATTATTTTCTCTATATTTAAAACATCCAATTATTTGAAATGTAAAATGATCGATTATATATCTTGGTTTAAAAATAACTTGAATTAAAAAAATATATATATAATTTCATCTTCTACCTCACAAATAGTATAATATATGTTAAATATAGAAAGTTATTTTTATTTATGTCATAATCCTTTTTTATATTTTATATCTCATGTTATTCTATTAACTAAGAAACTAAATATAATAAAGATGGAAATAGTTGACTAAAAATAAATAAGATATATACAAAATCCGATGTGGCTTAATGTGGTGGTGACATGTGACAAAATTATATGTGGCTTAATGTGGTGATGACATGTGGCAAAATCCTAGGTGACTTAATGTGGTAATAGCATGTTGCAAAATCTACTTCTGCTTTAGTATTATATATAGTAGATGAGTAAATTTAGAATGATTTTTTTTATAATGTTTATATATATATATATATATATATATATATATAGTATTATATAAGAAATAATTACTCTATAAAAAAATATGAATTTCTAACGATATTTCCGATATTTAAATGGAGTACTTATATTTTACCGCGATACATATCAAATGTTTGGCTATAACAATATCACAAAGTATAATTACGAAATTATCTAGTTAAAGTTTTAGAAAATCGTCTAGAATAAACATTAGTAGCTAAATGTGATAAATACGCGAGATAAAATATGAGGTGATGTAATATTGAGATGTCAAGTGGCAAAATTTTGAGGTGACTTAACGTAGAATGACAAGTGACATTAATTACTTTTAGTTTAGTATTATATTAGTTTTAATATACATGCATCTTGTGTTGGGTGGGTTTTAATAAATTGTTTAATACTTATAAAGTAATATGCATATTTAGAAGCTAAAATCGGTAGTTGAACAAAATTCAAACAAATTGTTTGTAGAAAATGTTACTCGGTTAAACAAAATCTAGTTAAACCAATTTAATTGCAATACGGAAAATGGCTTCTATAATTACGACACTTTCAGTGTTTTTTTAGTAAAACGAATATGTAAAAAAATGAATATATATTCATTACATTTGTCAAACCAATAAGTTATTGGTTAATGGTTCACTGTCATTTTTTTATAACGGAAATTTGTTAGGTTGACTTACCTCCTATAACTAGTCCAAGCTAAAAACATATTTGTGGATTAGACACGAAATTTGGGATTGTCATAAAAATTTGTGTTTGATATTGAGATTCTCAAATGGATTCACAAGTACAGTTGATTTCTCTAGAGATATGTCTAATCTAGACTCCGTCAAAGAAGCGAAATTCAACATGGAGTCATATATTATCATTTTGATCTCTTATGTGCAACTCCAAAAATCTTGAAGTGCCTTAATAAATACACATTATTACCCTTGATTTCAATCTTTTTAAAAAAAAAAATCAATTTGATAGTTCCTTGTAAGTCAGTTTTATGTGAAAGACTTTCGTTTTTAGTACCGAATTTGAAAAAAATAAAACCAGACCGATAACCTCTCCACCGTGGTTCCGGATCACAAAACCAATTGAGGTATCCTAAAGTCAAGTTTAGAGCGAGCGGGATTAACTTTGTGAAATCCATGCTCTGGTTTTTTTTTATTTGATAGTGTCATTGTTTTTTGGTGGTGATCTAATATCATAGTCATTTTCGTCTTTCATGTTTGTTTTTTTTTTCATTCATGGATTTGAATGTTAGTGAAAGAAATTGTGTTATTAAATGAGTCAAGAGACTCATTATTAAAAATATTTTTGTTCCTAGAGAACAAAATACCCCAAATAGTAATAATGCACGTGAACTCCTTTTGTCCAATTTTTATCTTTTTATTCTCACATTTAAAGTCATGTATTTTTTTTGATATTGTTCTGTCAATTTTATTAATGATTTGTTTGGTAAAAGGGCAATCCAGAAGTAAATGTCTTAAGTCTTCAAGATGATGATTACACAATTTACTGGTCAGTTCGGTTAGGGGTGAATAAAGGGGATGAAGTCAGTTAAGTTAACACTATGAGGTTGGAAAATTTTACATACTTTCATCCCCTTAAGTTCCTTCATTCTCTTCATGCACCCCTAACTGAACAACCCCGTCATCTAATAGTAACAACAAATTTTCTTTTGTTTTTTATTCACTGATTCTGGAAAAAAAAATAAAAATTCCCCATGTATTTAACCAACATCATGTTTCAGAATTCGGGTCAGGTCATTCCTCATTCTATTTCGATTCCTTATTCCGACCTGATTCTTGCGAGCGTACCAAATGAGCCCTAAATATGTTGATTCCACCGGTGTTCAGGAGGCTAAATCACCAAAACAATAAACGCCATCCACAACAGAGGGCAAAGGAAGACATCAGGAAAAATAAATTCTCATAAAGGCTCTTGTTGATTTATTTTCATGTAGTTATTGATTTAAGACTTTCCCAACTAACATGCTTGCCTGACTAACATTTTTAGTCAAATTAGTTTAGTTCCCACACTGTGTGCGGGTATTTTTTTAAAAATATCTATTTATCATCTTAAGAATTTTGTTATAAGAAAAAAAAAAAATATATATATATATATTACTTTGTAGTAGACAAATGGTTAGTAGGTGAAACAATAGTTACACATTTATTTATCATCACCATCGTCATCAACACGAAGAAAGCAACATAATGGTAATATGACACAATTATTTAATCAGTTATATATTAGGTTTGTAGAAATATGAGGTTTGTGCGTTATGCCATGAGCTTTAGCCACCAATCCAACAAAGTCGCATTCGCATTCGATCCTCCGTCATCCATGTTCCCAAGCGATCTATAGTGCCCATATGGTAACATTCCCCTCAGCTACTTCCACCATCACTGGCCCAGGGAGACACTTGGAAGACGCAGACAACACCACCCCTACGACTCTGATCTTACTGGTTGCAAAGTAATACTAATCGTACAACATTTGAGCAGTTTCAATTTCTTTTTATATCAATCTTGACTTACAACAATAGCCTGGCGATGGACTTGGAGATATTATGATCATCCTGGTGTAGCAAACATAAGTTTAGAGCAAGAGAAGCACTTTTATTTGAAATTGTCTACAAATGCCTTATTTGCTTTGCACGCTTGCGAGTTTGCTTGCCCTTATTCCTCCATTTCTCATTTGTGGCTGGACGGTTGTCTTCTCAAGCTCACGAACCTTGTGTTTCCTGCATTCAAAGATCAGCCATAAAACCACGTTAACACTTTCCGACAAATCATTTCAACTAACATGCCGGAATTCTATTTTGCAAGATTCTAATGAAAATTATATTTTGCTCACATCAGCCATGTATTCTTATACAAACAAAGCTTTATGAACAATAACATGGAGTCTTAATCTAGCCAATTAGGACAAATCAACATCGATTAATTTCACCACAAACCTCATATTTCTACTTTTACCTCCATCCATAACACGAAGCATGCCCTTTTTCTCTACATACAATAATAATGTCTTTCAAGCCCATATTCGAATCTTTACTCATTCCCTTAACCATTGCTTGGGTCGAGCAGTAAGAGAAGTTACGGTCTATGTTGCATTCAATCAAACACAATTACCTCATCAAAGATATTTCCTGATTCAACACGGAAAACTTCAAGTTCACGATCCCATGTGCTTCTCAGCATTAGTATATACAAAGTATGAAGAAGTGCAAATAACATGGCTATAATGAAGAATAGTAGATAATATAAGTATAACAAACAATTGCTTGAACAATGAAAGTTGAAGCAAGTTTGTTAGCAATAGTTAACATACACAAAATTAAATCAAGCTGAAAGACAACTATTAGAGACAACTAACCTTGAGACTTATTTTGAATTGAAGCTCTACAAATGAAGTAAAAAATGTTCAGGATAGGATGCTGATCGCAAGAGAGAGGAGAAATGACATTTGGATCTGACGGATACAGAACCGGACTTTATATTTAACACATAAATCAAATCTTCGGAGATTGTAAAATGGTTAGTGCAAATCGTAACAGACTAACAACAATAGGTTGTTCATGACGATAAGAACGAAATAAGCTGATTTTAAATATTGAAATATCACGTAATTTGATCTAAATTTTTTAACAAAAATTAACAAAAAAATAAAAGCTGATTTTAAAAAACCCCGCAGAGATTGGAAATATTGAAATATCACGTAATCTGATTTTGATTAAATTTTTTAACAAAAAATAAAAGCTGATTAAAAAAAACTGCAGAGATTGGGAAAAAAATAAATTTGAATACAGAGCAATGAGGTGTTCGCCCAACTAATTGAATAAAGAGCAATGAGGTTTTCGGCCAATTAGTCATAAGCTAAAACACATGCGTGACATTGATTGGAAGCAATGAAAAAATGAGAAAAGAACGTGTAAACTAACTATTAAAGTATTAAAGATTCGAATAAAAATCGTAAGAGAGAAGATACCTTTAATACAGAAGAGGTAGGAGTGACGATAGAGACAGAGGATTGGATAGAGCCGAAGTGTCTATAGATCGAAGGTGGACTTGATTGAATCTCTGAAAATCACTATAGTAAAAATCAGTAATCTTGTTTGACAAAAACCATCTAGATTGAGTATATATAGCGATGAGAAAGAAATTTTATGAAACTTACTGAATAAGTTTAATGAATCAGTTAGAATCAAATCTCGTAACATTATTTTTTTTTAAAAGTAAATGGATAATTATTATGAAACTTACTGAATAAGATTGCAAAATAATCGGCTAATAATATATATTTAAAAATTAGTTTTAAAAATAATACGAAATCAAATATATCAATATATTTAAGAATTAGTTTTTAAAAAATTAACGGAATCAATAAAAAGGAAAAAATACGAAAGGTATCGGAGAGAGAACATTGGCTTTGTTACGTTAATCACATGTTTGTTGTTTTGCAGTAAATCGGAATATGTGATCTACAAGCTCAAGGAACTCGGAAAGGTATCGGAGAGAGAAGTGATTCAGATATGCAATTAAAAAAAAAACGAAATCAATATATCAATATATTTAAGAATTAGTTTTTTAAAAAATTAACCGAATAAATAAAAAGGATTTTGTGGCGTTAAAAATTAATAGATTTATTAATATATTTATATAAAAATCTGAACAAAATAATTGAAAAAACTGAAATAATATATGCGGATTTTAAAAAAAAGATATTGTGGCGAAAAATTGTGGAAGCTCCATTTGGAAATATTGCTCTCACAGCGCGTCACGTCAGCCTTAGATGTTCTCTACTTTAGTAAAATACTAGTTTTAATACCCGTGCCCTGCACGGGTTAGACGATAATTACGTGTCATAAAAAAATGTTTGATAATTCATTATGTTGAGAATTGACTTAATTATTATCTAATACTTGTTGTAAGGCTGTATTTTTCACAATATGAATGAAAATCAAGACATAATACAATTCATGCAATAACAATCGGAAAAGAGGAATCCGGGACAATATCCTCTAAGATACTCGAATGTCAAAGTTAGTATCAATCCCATAAAGGAATAGACTTTATTAAATTAAATGTTATAGTATATGATGTGGATTAACGAATAGACGATACTGTAAAATTAATGAAGTGACTGCACGAAACTCTGCTAATTATCAATTCACGGGTTGTTTTAATATATAAGATAGATAAGAAGTCATGTGTAAACCATATATTAACAAAAAAAAGAAGGATAAAACAAATTATAAAATTAAAAATAAAAATATTTAAATAATAATATATTAAAATGTAAATGAAAGAGATTTATACAATATAAGTAACATGTATAAGTTAAAAATTACAATATCAAATAGTTAAATTTAAATAGTGAATTACCTAACAGTTAATAAGACTAATAGCATATGTCAAATTATTATAATAAAAATATTAATAAAAATATTTTTAAAAAAGAAATTATTTAAAATATAAAAAAAAATCTAATTTATTAAATAAAAAAGGATATTAAATATTGTTAAGATTTGGATAAAGATTAATTTGTTATTAACTCTGTTTTACAAATTATTAACTCTGTTTTACTCTACAAAATTCGAAATAAATTTTTTTTCCCTCAAAATATAGTTCGTAAACTTCAGATTTAAAAATATGTAATTAAATTGGAGATATTCTTGTAGATAAATATGAAGTCACGTTAAATTCGGATAACAAAATCTTTTAAAATTTATAGTTTTAAATTATATATTTAAAAGGCATTTTGAATTTGATTACATGATATAATTATTGTTTTTAGTTTTGATTGAAAAATCTTAATTAAAAAAACTAATGTAAAAAGGGATTACATTGATTTAAAATAAATACTAATTTTATATAAATAAATTAAATTAGGAATTAAAAAATAAATAAATTTGGTTGACGTTTTGAAGTCACTTTTTAACGTGTAACAAAATCTTTTAAAATTTCCGGTTTTAAATTATATATTTAAAAAGGTATTTCGGATTCGATTACATAATATGATTTTATTTTTTTTATTTTTGATTGCAAAATCTTAAATATTTAAAATAATTTGTTTTAACGTGGTGGGACCTGAATTACTAAAAAGATGACACGTGAAAAATTAATGACGTGGATTAATCAAACTGTGCGACGTGTAAATTTAATGACGTAGATTCACCAGAATGTGTCACGTGTAAGTTCATGGGTTGCTTTAGTATATAGATAGATATTGAATATTGATAATGCCCTTAACAAATAAATCACCACCTGTATTACACAGCTAAGCAGATAATAGAGTGCATTATCCGCCATGCAACTTGAAGATTTAAGTTCTATGAGTCTAAGACACATGGGCAGCTTTCATAGGGGTTGGACGAGCAGACGTCCTGACTTATCTTCTCAGTATTGCACCAGGAAGGAGTTGGACAAGCAGAGCACGCATCTACGCTTTCTCTGCGACGGTTTACTATTTATGGCACTCTAGGAATGCCTTGGTGTTTGACCGGAACAGGATCCCTATTGATGTCCTAGTCCGAATGATTAGAGGGCATGTATATAGCCTATTGTATGACGCCTTTCCTTCCAGGATTGGTGATAGATTTGAGATATAGTCTGCTTATGTTTTTTAAACCAGAGTTGTATTATGCTCATGGTTTGCACTTTATTGGTTGGACTCTTTGTACCGGACTCGGGACTCATTTGCTGATGGCTTTGTCAAAGGTGAATGATACATTGATCTGATGGTTAGGCACATCCCTGATTTATAAGTGTCCCTCTCTACTGATGGTTTTGCCGAAGGTGGAAGGGCCTTATGAACAGTGCCATGAGATACACACTTTTTATACTCAGTATGAGGTAGATGGTATGTTCAGGAGGCTTGCATGCTTGTCTGAAGTACTTGGGCACGTTGTTTTTGGCCCTCCTTGTTTGATTTTTGACATACTCCTTGTTATGCGGGTTTAATTGGGATATTTTTATCCTAGTTAAACTTTTCTTTTCTTCCTACCTTTTAATGAATTTACCATTTACCAAAAAAAACCAATTTTCTTTTGTTAAGCTAGGCTTTTGTTGGTAATCTGTTTTTTGAAATTTATCATATAAAGTTATTTATTTAAGTTGTGTGTTAAGTTTTCAAATCGCAAGCATTTATAAGAATAACACTTATCCTTCATTGGCAACACAAATGTAGACTTGGTAAAAACCATCATTTTGTCTACACCACCAATATAATATATTTTGTACATTCGGGATCATTGTTTACATTTTGAACGCTGGTTCATGTTGGGATTAATTTGTTTTGCCACCGTCGATTTGCCATATATGTCATTTATTAAAGACGGATTTATGTTTCATTACGTTATTCCATAGTCATGGTTAGTCATTTTCTTTTGGTATTGAAGTATGCCAATACTTTTCATATATTTGTCTTTTACGACTTTTACCTACACGTCGTTTGGTTCCGCTAAGATTTTTTACAAAAGCTTCATTTGTAAGATGTTGTTCATTATATTAGTTTCTCTCAAACCAAGGCCACAATTATTTTGGTTCACATATTTCGTCTCAACTAATGATAAGTCTATGTTGGTTTCTTTTATTCCAAAATAGATTTTTATAGGTTTTATCCAACTTCTAAAAGTCGTGGTTTGAAAGCATAAAACTTTGCATAGTAAAATTTGTTTTGACAACCAAATAATTGTGTTTTATTAGGGTGTTTCTTTCTTCTTGCGGGATTGAAATAATTTTTCATTTTGAAAGTTGTTGTGTTTGATTCGTGTTAATATCTTCCAATGTGTTTTTGGTAACTCTTACATTAATGATTGAACATTCAAGATATATGTCAAGGATGGTGATGTGGTTCATAACAAGCACATTGTTAATGGATCAATACAATTATCACATGTATATTTCTTTGTTTGAAAAACAGCTTTTTGGTGATTACTTTTGGGTGAATTTGCGGAGTGTGTTTATGGGTATGTTTGAGGGAGCTTATTTTAAGAGCTTATGGAGCTTATGGGAAAATGAATAACATAGTAAGTGGGCGTTTGAGAGTACACACCTACGGAGATTATGATAACTGATATTCTTTTCATTACGCAAACTATATGGAGGGTGCTTTTCATCAAAAAAAAACTATATGGAGGGTGCTTACGATAACTTATTGAATGATTATTACAAATATAACCCTACAAATATTAATATTAAATGAAAAACAAAACCCTTTAAAGTAATTTTATACGTATATCAGTTATGATAAGCTTAATTTCTTCTCCAAAACACCCACCAAGCTTCTTTAAAAAAAAAAGCTCGTTCAGTCAACTACTAATTTCGCCTAGCAATAAGCTTCAACTTCAGCTTCAGTTACCAATAAGCTTGACTTTGACATCCAATAAGTTTATGGTTCCCAAACGGAACAATCTCATAATGTAGTATTAAATAGGCTAAAACGCTTTGTGTAAAATAAAGTGTTAATTTAAATTATGGAAATCCAAATTTACCCCTCTTAACTACCCATTTAAAAATTTAATATTACCCTCCAAATTAATTCATCGTAAATCTTCTTACCAAAAATATACACGATAACAAAATAAAGTAACTAAATGTCAGTTTGTGTTAAGCTTGTTGGTGTAAATTCTCTCACGTGCGAGTTTGTGTAAGGTGTGATTAATGTGTTATTTTGTGTGCTTGTTTGTGTGCTAGCTCGTGTAAATCTTTATGCTTGCATCATTTTGTTGTTATGTGTTAGTTTTTTGCTATTAAAATAATTTTCATAAAATAATGAACCGGATACACAACAACAAAACACATGTGAAAAAGTTACACAAGATAAACCATATAAAATTTACACGAACTGATATAAGTACATTTACACGAAAAAGTTATACAAGATAAACCATGCAAAATTTACACGAACTAATATAAGTACATTTACACAAGATAAACCATGCAAAATTGTGCATTTACACAATTTAGAACCAAATAGATCCTAGTACGTACTCATGAACCAACATAGAAACTCACAAGTGACACAAACAATCGAGTTTAGTAATCAAAAGTACGAATAACCATAATACAAATAACCGAATTTACCCTGCATCCCACCGAGCACCACCCCACTTAAATCCGTTATCATTATTTATTTAAAAATTGTTCGTGTTAAAAAATACCGCTAGTAAAAATAAAGGTCGTTAGCACATTTTTTTCGTGTGCTCTGATAAAAGACTACTAACCTAAACAAAAAAGTTGATATTAACACCCTTTTTTCTTTTCATATATATATATTCACACCTTTTCTGTATGTAATAACCAAAATTTTATTATAAATTTTTTGGTTATTTCAAAATTTTATTTAATTTAATATAATTTTATTTAATTTGAGACACCAAATTAAGACAAACATAATAAACTAAACCAAACCGAGATAAAAGAAAACTAAGTTTAGACAACTAGTGTGTACCGGCCCAACTTCTTGTCTTCCTTGTCTAGGCCTAATGACCCTATCCCTCTAACCCAAAGGAAACTATGCCCGGTACCTCTCCTCTTTTATTCCTCCTTAAGTCCTTATCCACACCTTCACCCTATCCACCTATGTTTTGATGAATGTAACGACCACTTAAGAATGAAGACCAACATTGAAAACATTGAAAAACAACATTGATGGACATTGAAGACCGGCATTAAAGCTAGGAGTTACCGAACAACATTGATGAGAGCCATGAATGTCGGCGTTGAAATGAGAAATAAATAATTAATTAATTAAAGTTGATAAACAATAAACCGGAATAACATGGATCATCCGAATTTTTAAGACTAAACCAGTCAACAAGAAGCTCTTTTTCTTTATTTTTATCCTTGACCTCTTATTCATAAATTCTTGTTGTTATCCAAACAAAAGAAAACGGGACTCCCGCCCCTACACTCCCACCTTGGTCCCGCGTTGTTACTGCCTTTTGCCCACAAGGAGTTTCGAACTGCCGACGGCTTGCCTCCCTTCACTCCCTTGCACCCGCCTCACTAACCTTACGTCCATAAGTCTCGAAATGGCGACCTCTAGGTTCCCCATGCACAAACTAAGTGTAGGATGTAAGTTTCGAACCGGCGACCTCCATACACCTCCTACCCTACCACCTGGTACCACTTGGTGTCGTTAAGTCGCTAGGCACCGCTTTCTGTTTCCGGTTAGATTTGAATCCGATCTTTTTCCATTATTTGAATTCCGAAATTTTTTGTTAATATTATTATTATTATTATAATTAATTTCGGGTAGTTTAGTGATTGAAGAATATAATGATGTTATTGGTAAAGAAGAACATTAGTAAAATGTTGATGTGAATGGAGAACTCGGAACTAGTATACAATGATCGGGATGTTGGAAGTGAACCAGATTTGAGAAAGTGTATTATTAGAACCGAACCGCCCAACCTCGTAAATTTAATTCCCACTAGATTAATTTCCTAATGATAAATAATTAATTATATAATCTTTTTAATTATTTAAATGTTGGACTTGTGTTGCTAGAAAAGTGAATTAGTGGAATGATGTTGAGGAATTATTTTAGAACGTTAGGAACGACATAAGATGTTGATGAATGTAGTGAACATGATGTTGGTTATGGAATCGGAAAGAATGAGATAAGACTTTGATGCTGGATAATGATAGTTGTCGTATGAGAACTTGAAATGGACGTCTAGGTCCGTAAACATATGACGTAGAAAATGTCAGCGTATCGATGTTAGATATCATACCCTAATCGATTAGAATGATAAGTCGCGCAATGTTAAGGGTTGAACTAGTTCTAAGGGTTGATGAATGTGGATCAGGATAATCGGATCTCTGACAGGCAAGATCGCGAGACGTTGAGACCAGTACTGATAAGGTGAGTTCGTATGACTCACTTAGTTTCCTTTTAATGCTGAGTGTGCACTAGGGTAATGTGTGTTATTCTTGTGAAATAAAATGAACGGACTAGATCAGTGTATTTTTAATTTTAAAGAGAGACACGAGTGTATGATAACGTGCCGTAACCGTCGGTCCAGACCGATGGTGCCGGAGGATTGCCCCGTGACCAGTCCAGTAGTGTATACGGGAAGAGGTACAAGCAAAAGCTGGAAAGTAGAATGACTTGATCCACCTAATGAAAGATAATAAATTGAGACATTGAGTGTGCATGCTGATTGATTTACCGTATTTTTCTTTATATGTGGTTGAGCTTTGATGACCTTAGTATTAGAATTGTAGCTAACGGTTTTACCGTGTTGTTAGGTTTTTGCAAGATATATCTCTACCGAAAAATCGAGAGTGGAGTGGCCAGTCGGGTTTCCGTACTAGGATCGGGTTATTTGTTTATTGGTTTATTTATACAATATTTATTATCGTTAGACTTATTCCTTCCTAAAAATTGACTGTTGTCAAGTTTATTGGTGTCTTTATTATTTTAGTACCTTTTATTAAGAACTTGACGTTTTAATATTCGTGCTTTGTTGCAAGGTCTGTAATTATTGTTGTCAAACTAAGGTCGAGACTCACTGTGAGGTCCTAGTCAGTGACGCTCCGGATTCTCAGAATTCGGGGTGTTACACTTTCTTTCTTTCTTTTTTTTCTTTTTTTTTTAATATTTGACCTTTTGTACCTAAGTTTTTTAAAAAATTTTAAAATTTGTTATATTCTATATATACGGTTGAGAGTTAAAAATAAATTTTACTATTGAAGGTTAGAATTATATGACTTTAGTTTTTGTGAGTGTTCAATATCAAATTTATATGGATGCGATTAAGAGCATTGATGAACAACACACTCGAACAAAACATTAAAATTGTAGAAACGCCGTGATAAAAGCAATAGTTAACTACCAACGGCCGGCTACATGGTCAATGTACTTCTCGATTTATGCGACGTAACAAACAAGTAGTCCATGAGAGGAGAACCTCTCGACACTCTATTCGTTTGATATGAGATTATGGATTGAAATTTTTTTTATATTTTCGGTTGTATCCCATTTCCGCCAAATGGACCCTTTGATAAACATGTATCCTTAACCTCGGAAGCCTCTTGTAAATTATTCACTTGGTGCAAAACAATACACAAGCTAGTGCACTATATTTTAAGATTTTTTTTCAAAATAATAAAAGAAAGAAAATAATTTCTGAAGTTAGGTATGAAAAAAAAAGTAATTTCGGGAATAGGAAGGTAGTGGAGGTTCGGGTGGGAGTCGCCGGCTGAGACTGCGAGTTATCGAATAACTCGCAGTTTCAGCCGGCTGAATTTTTTTTACAAAGAAGTCGCCGTCTTAGACGGCGACTTTCTTTTTTTTTAAATTGACAAAGAAAGTCGCCGTCTTTTTTAAAAAAAATAAATAAAATTACAAGGAACTTTTTTTTTTTTTTTAATCCAGCGAAAATAATTTAAATCCAATTTTACGTTGGATTTCAATGCTTCTTCTCGAAAAAATTTTACGCTGGATTTTAAAAAAAAAATTCGCTGGCACCAAACAAAAAAAATTAAAAAAATTAAAAAATTCATAAAAAAGAAAGTCTCCGTCACTTTCTTTGTCAATTTTTTAAAAAAAAAATAAATAAATAAAAAGAAAGTCGCCGTCTAAGACGGTGACTTCTTTGTAAAAATAAAAAATAAAAAAAATCGGTCGGCTGAAACTGCGAGTTATTCGATAACTCGCAGTCTCAGCCGGCGACTCCCACCCGAACCTCCACTGCCTTCCTATTCCCGGAATTACTTTTTTTCCATACCTAACTTTAGAAATTATTTTCTTTCTTTTATTATTTTGAAAAAAATCCTATATTTTAAGCCCAATAAACATAGATGCATTATATTTTGCTATGTTTTGTAGCAGGAGATGCATTATGTAATATCCCGTAAAATTGTCATCTCACATCATTTGAATGAGGATTTGTGATTAACTAAGGATGTGTTGCTGTTCATGTCCACAATAATTCTTCTTTTTCAGGGTTAAAATGAGGACAAATAACTCTAGAGTTGAGCATGCTCGTGCGAGAGAAATTTCAGGATGAGTGACCTTTCTAGGAAGTTTCTACGCGAGCATGATTGACATGAGGATAACGTCCCTAAGACCTCGGGTCTTACAACCCGTAAAATTGTCATCTCGCATCATTTGAATGGAAATTTGTTACTACTTAAGCGTGTTCGTGCGAGAGAAATTTAAGGATGGATGGCCTCGTGAGAAGTTAATGCGTGAGCACGGTTGACATGGAACAACGTCCCTAAGACCTCGGGTCTTACACATTAGATGACAAACCGTATAATGAATCGAAATGGTGAAGAATTAAATCCATATACGGACAAATCGTACAAAAAATTACATTAAGTACATCAAATTGACTTGGTTAGAAGTAAAGAGATTTTTAAGAAAAAGTATAATGAACTAGTTAAAAAATAATCTTGAATGATCGATCACAAATTCACGACCCTTCATATTATCGTCGACAATTTGGTTGGTTATACCATTAATGTAAGAAGCCAACGTGTTACATGTGAGGATGTGACGTGGCCAGCTGAGAAAGGATCACCACATGATTCACACACATACTAATAGCTTTGTTTATGCTTTTAAAAATTGTAAAAAAATCATACTTATTGATTTTCTTGGCACGATACTATCTTGTAAATTTCAAAATTTTGTGCTGGAAATAGATATAAAAAAATCATGATTTGTTGAAAATGTTAACATATAGTATAAAGAAGTTATGCTGTAATATTGAGTTAGTTAGCTAAAGGACAGTAGAAGTTACATTGTAAGTTATGAGTGAAATGATGAGACAATAAATTTGAAAACACAGCGTTGTAGGTGGTAGATATGAGATATTAATTTTTCACGACTAGCTTCTGTAACCTATCTGATCTATTATTGTACAATTTAAGCAGATGAACAACAATCTATGGTTCAAAAATCCCAACTATTACATCAACCGGTCAATCAAGATTTCCCTACTACATAGTACTATATCCCATGCAAAACTGTCAAAGTCAGATACAAACGGATCGGATAGAGCGGGGGTCGTGTGCATCCGAGCGCACATGCGTGTTGGGTCCAAGCCCAACACATAAACCCGATGAAGTTTCATCCTAAAATCAATTGGCAATAGGAGGAGTAGCCAACGACCTTATATAATAGGCTGGAAAGTCCCAATCTTTCGACGACGTGAGAACTGATTATCTCCGACAAAAACACTAATTAAAGTCCTACTTTGATCAACAAGAACTAGTATTGCATTGCAAAACACACTCTGTTTCCTACCTTTCGTATACGTATAGAGAGGTATGTTGTGACACCATGCTACGTATCAACCGGTCTTGAGAATATACGTATAGAGAGGTAGTTTTTGTTAAACTTTATCTATGTTCATCTATTTTTTTAATTTTTTTTTGATACAGCACAGTAAGCAATTAAGGAGAACTATCTTCTGAAGATCGTCCTTCCTATGGCATCCTGACGGATGAGATCCTCCACGAGGATCATAGAGGGGGAAGCTGAGTGGTGGGACTCGTAACCGAGGCACGCCAAAGCATCAACAACCCTATTGATTTCTCTGAAAATGTGACGCACCCGAACCTGATCAAAGAAACACATAATATTAGAAATATCTGATAAAATGATATCAAGTTCCCAAGGGGGTTTCCATATATGCTTAATCGAGTTGATAATAGTCAGGTTATCTCCTTCAATTTCAATTCGGTACACCTTGAGATCGCAAGCTCTAAGAAGACCTTCTCTAAGCGCACATGCTTCAGCATGAAGGACTGAAGACGAGCCACAGGGTCCAAAGCCTAGAGAAACCGTCTTAGCAAACTGGTCTCGGATGATGTATCCAAAGGAGGAAATATCTTGGCTTCGTTTGGATCCATCAAAGTTGAGCTTAACAAATCCATCCGAAGGTCTTTCCCATTTAATGTTTTTCTTTTTACGGGATTTAGTCTTATTCTTACTTTCCGAGATTTCTTTGTCCTTAGATTCGGCCCAGTCGAGCAACTGGGAATGAACCAAAGGTTCGAAATTGGATGGTTTCAAATTCTTAAAAATAACTTGGTTACGGACATACCAAAGGTTCCACCAAGACATTATAAGAATAGTTAATTTTTTGTTCTTAATTTTTTCCTGAGCCGAAAGGACTGCATTAGCAACATTGGTCCAGTTTGAATGGATGTCCTTTATTTCTCTTTTTATTTTTTTTGACCTAATGTTATTAAAGAGGAAGGGGCAATCAAAAAATAGGTGTCTAGCCGATTCAAAGGGAAAATTACATAGTGAACAATTCATGGGAACCGGCACTTTCTGTTTTTCTAGATTTTCTTTCGTGGGAAGGCCATTAATCGATAGTTTCCAAATGAAATTCTTGACTTTGGGCATAATATCAAGGTCTCAGAGTCAGGAGTTATGACTTTCCACGATATTTTTTAGATTGTTAATCAGGGTAGTGGCAGAACTTGTTGAGAAGGAACCGTTCTTGGAGAGCTTTCAGAAAAGACGATCCTAGATAAAGGATTTAGGGAGTTGGTAGTCTTTGATACTCTTAATAACATTAGCTGGAAGAATATTGGTAAGCTTTGAGTATACTTTTTGCAGATTCCATTTATTTTCACTTATGTAGTCAATTACCTTTTCATTTTTATTGGTACCATTAATGTCTGGGCAGAGGGAAATCAGAGGACGGTCTTGGCACCAAACATGAGTCCAGAAATTAACCGTCTTACCATCACCGATATTCCAACCAAGACCCGCCTCAAATTCCTTCTTGATATGCATTAATTTCTTCCATTGCCAAGAGCCATAGTTCTTTGGTCCAACCTCCCACAGGAAAGACCCTTTGAGATATTTTTCATTGATAATTTTCACCCAAATATTTTCAGGTTCTTCGAGAATTTTCCAAAGAAGTTTCATTTGAAGTGCTTTATTCATATCTTCAGATTTTCTAATACCCACTCCGCCACAGGACTTGGGTTTACAGATCTTGTCCCAGCTGATAAGAGGATGGTGATTATCACCCTTGTTCCAGAAGAAATTGCGGTTTATCTGGTCGAGTTCTTTATGTATATATTTAGGAAGCATAAAGTTTTGCATAATAAAGCTGGGTTTGACATTAGGTTAGCTCTGATGAGAACAGTTCTTCCCTCTTGGGAGAGGGTGGACGCTTTCCATTTTGTTAATTGATTTCTGGATTTAATTATTACTTCTTCAAAGGTTGTCCTGTTGATTTTCCCGTTGATAATAGGGCACCCCAGGTATTTTTCAAGGTTATTTGTAAAATTAATTCCTAATTCCGCTCTAATGAGGTCTCTACAAAGAGAACTAACATTAGGAGAAGTTTGGAATTCCGATTTTAAAAAATTAATCTTTTGTCCCGAGATCTGACAATAACCGTGAAGAAGCTCAAGACTCATTCTGCAAGCCAGAGTCGAGGCTTTTATAAAGATGATAATATCATCCGCAAAGGAAAGGAAAGGAATAACCGACCCTCCTCTCGAAATGGGGAAACCAATCAAGTTCTTATTAAGATTACTCAGTTTCTGAATGTTTCGGGTTAAAACTTCAGCACCTAGGTTGAAAAGGAGCGGAGAGATAGGATCGCCCTGTCTCAGTCCTTTTCCAGGGAAGATCATTCCATTAGGTTTGTCATTGATTAGAAGGGAGTAAGAAGTGGTCATTATGCATTCTTTTATCCAAGCAATAAATTTATTGTTAAAACCAAATTTTTCCAGGACCGAGATGATGAACAACCAATCAACCCTGTCGAATGCTTTTTCAATATCAAGTTTCATGGCTACAAAACCCTCCTTTCCTTTTTTATTTCTAAATCCATGAAAAATTTCGTGGGCAATAAGAATATTATCTTGGATGGCTCTATTTTGGGTAAATGCACTTTGCAAAGGGTGTATAAGTTTAGGCATAACTTTCTTAAGTCTTCCAGCCAAGATTTTAGCAATAATTTTATAGATAGTGGAGCAGAGACTAATAGGTCTAAAGTCAGAAGTTCTCAAAGGATTGTCCGTTTTTGGAATTAAAGTAATGAAAGTGTGATTAATCTGTTTGAGAATTTTCCCTGTTCTATAGAAGCTTTTAACAGCACGGATAACTGCAGGACCCACAATGGGCCAATATTTCTGAAAAAAACCTGCAGGCATACCATCCGGACCGGGGGATTTATCGCTCCCAATGTCAAAAAGAGCTTTCTTTATTTCACCGTTCGAAAAAGGTTTGATAAGGGTTTTGTTATCATCTTCCGAGATTTCTTTTGAGATAACCTCAAGTAGCGAAACATCGACTACAGGCGGTCGAATGGATGAGAATCTATTATTATAGTCCCTAATAAATTCCTGTGCAATTTCATCATCTCTATTCAAGGTAATTCCCTCAACATTAATTATCGAGTTAATATATTTTCTATTTCTTCTTCCAGTAGTTCTTATGTGGTGAAATTTTGTATTCTTATCTCCAAGATTTAGATATTTGGTTTTGGCACGTTGAGCCCAATATTTTTGGTGAGACTCCATGATACATTCTCTTTTTTTTAACAGTCTCAATATCTTGTTATTTCTCTCGGGATTATAATTGCGTAGATTTAGATTTTGTAGGGTTCCAATATTTTGATCAGTTAATCTAATTTGTTTATTAATGTTTCCAAATTTAATCTTGCTCCAAGCTTTTAGTTTAGACTTAACAAGTCTTAGTTTTTTGACAAGGTTAAACATATTAGTTCCAGGGAATTGAGTTCGCCAGGTTTGTTTGATAAGGTATTCACAATCCTTTCTTTCCGACCACATTAATTCAAATCTAAAAGGTTTATTTGCATATTTGGTAATGTTATTAGTAAGTTCAAGGGAGATCATGCAATGATCGGACGTAGTGAAAGCGTGGTTCCACACATAAAGTTGATTATATGTGTTAATGATTTCAAAGTGAGCTAGAGCTCGGTCTAGTTTTTCAAAGATGTTGTTTTCTCCTTCTTTCTTTTTTCACCAATTAAATTCCCTTCCTCGGGATGCAATGTTGTACAAATTACAATTTTGAATAAGGTTGTTAATTCTTTTGTATCTATTAGCATTACACGAGATTCCACCAAGTTTGTCAGAAGGCATTAGGATTTCATTAAAATCTCCTAAAATAATACACGGAAGAGACTGGTTGCAGATAAGGGTATTGAGTCTAGACCAGAAAATATCTTTATCTTTATCATGCGGAGGAGCATAAATAAAGATTATATTGCAAATGAAGTTTTTATCGTAGTTGGTATGCCTAACCATCATAAGACGGTCATCAATTAGTTGGAAAGTCACACTTTCGTTATTTTGAATCCTGTTTTTCCATAAAAGACATAGACCCCCAGCAAAACCCAAAGAGGGAATAAAACGAATATTATCAAAG
The DNA here is from genome assembly GCA_002319775.1 of Fagopyrum tataricum. Taxonomy (NCBI): domain Eukaryota; kingdom Viridiplantae; phylum Streptophyta; class Magnoliopsida; order Caryophyllales; family Polygonaceae; genus Fagopyrum; species Fagopyrum tataricum. Next base: position 3,007,775 of record CM008284.1, read on the forward strand.
CCCGCACCCCGCCATAAATTTTCATTGGGCTCTATATTAGATTTAATTTCCGCTAACATGATCATATCTAAATGTTCGTTTTGGGACGAGATTTTGATGTCCGTCCAAAAATTTCTTTTACGAAACCCTCTACAATTCCAAAACGCTATCTTCATAATAGGATTAAAGTAGTTTGGTGCGAGATTTTTCGTTCGAGGGACGACCAATCAATTCGGAGAAGAAGCTTAATTATGTTAGAAGTAGCTTGAAAAAAGTTTTTAGTTGGATAATGTATGCAGTTAGGTTATATACAGAGGTTATAAGGCTCAGTATGCAAAGGAGAGCCTGATCCTTGGAGAGACGAAAACTCAACACTTTAAACATGTTACAAACATAACATTCAAGATCTAGATTACATTGATAAGTTTTAAGCTTTGGAGCAAAGTACCAAAAACAAGAACCAGCATTAGTTTCATACATCCCTTTTCTGAACAACAAAAGATGAGATAGACTTCGAACGGAGCAAAAGCAGATAGTCAGGCATCCAGAGCAAGGGAGAGCCAAGAAGAGGTAGAAGAGTAGTCACAATTTAGGATGGATGAGGGATAATCCCAGTCAAGGCAAGCTTCAAGAGCAGGGAGCCAGCTAGTAGATATCAAAAAACACCAGGTAACAAAAGCATAGTAATAGCAAACAATCATCATAGAAAAAGCTTAGTTTCTTTGTTTCTTAACACCCTTCAAGAAAGAAGAGGTTGTGTCATCATCCACTTCCATGGACTTTCTTTTGCTTGAGTCAGATTTAGATTGATCAACCTTTCTAACATCTATGGAGTTCAAGAGCAGGTTCACAGTATTAAAGGATTGGAAGAGTGTTCTGAGAAATATTCATCATCTTCTTCCACAGCTAAGTCACCCGTGACCATAAAATCAGCAATGACTTGGTTATTGTCAAAGTCATTTTCAATAAATTCAAAAGGAGAGAATTTATTTTTAGTATCTTCATTAATAATAACAACCAGAGCATTACCATCATTCTCAGCAAGAAATTCCATGGGATTAGTGTCAAGTATTACAGCCTCAGCATCAATCTCATCATTAGGGGTAGTCACAGAGGGACCAACAACCTTCAGCTCATTACCAGTAGCTTGAGTAGAGATTGGAGTAATCACAGTCACAAGATCATTCACAAGCACAGGAGCATCATGAGGAGGTTCATGCTCATTAGAGCTAGCTTTGGAGTTTTTCAGACTAGAGTTGGAATTGCCAGGGGAAGCTGAAGACTTAAAATTGATGGTAATACCACCTCTACCAGACAGGTAAGGCCGAAAGCCACCTGTAGCAAAAGTGTTATTACCATAATTGGTCTTAGACTTACCCTTAGTAGTCCATCCTACACTGCCCTGTTCTTTGTTCTCAACAAACTTGTTACTATTCTTATTGCGTTTGAAGTTAATTCTCATTTTCTTAGTTTTGATTGCTCTAAGAGGACAGCCATCGAAAAAGTGGTCTTCCTCCCCACAATGGCCACACCCTTTGGAGAAATCCTCAAACCAGATAGGGTATTCTTTCAAGTTATTATTCTCATCTGGAATTGGGACAACATCATTGATCAGCAACCTATCATCAACATCAACATTTATACAGATTCTCATATAGCTACCCACTTTACCATTCATGGAGTAAGAGTCAAGTTTGATAAACCTGCCAACATTGTTTTCTTCAATGATGGTTTGGATGACATCTTTGTTAGCATACTCAGCTGGAAGTAAAGGGATTCGGACCCATAGGTCAAGTTCAGTGACTGATTCAGTCATGGTGTTAAAATTTGGTTTCCATTGTTTCAAGATAACCAGTTGCCCAAGGACATGATAAGGCCTCTGTTCCCACACAAGTTTCTTATCTAAGGGGTTAGCAAAGCTAATTTCAAACCAAAAATTACCCTTTGGGATCATGGTAACCTCGCCTTTAACATTTTTTCAATCAGAGAGAAGTTTGTTTCGTATTTTGGGAAAATCAATGGGGTCACAAAAAATTCTACCCATAAGACATGATTCTTTAGCTTTCTGAAAATTGGAGCGTACCTTAGCCTGCTTTGACAGATAATTGCTCAGTTTATGATCATCCTCCAGATTGTTATCCTTAGCAGTTTCGAGAGGTTCAGTCACACTGTCAACAACAGACGGAGTCGAGGAGGGACCCCCAGGAGGCAGCTTCTTTGGTGTTGGAATGGGTGTGTCGGAGCACACCATTTCAGCAAAGGCTTTACCCTTGTTATTCATAAATTCACCACAGGGGAAGAAAGAGGAGAGATCAGTGAGGAGAGTAAGATAGGCGAAACGGTAAATGGAACAGATCGAGAGAAGTTTAGTGTAGATAAGGAAAGGAGGACTTACAGTGTTTATATAGATCTCCAGACGAACATTGAGAAGAAGAGAGACAAGGAGGGCGTAGTCTAGAAAGGTAATGATGGAGGGATGAGAGATCTTACTCAAGTGATTGGATGATTTGAGGGCGAGAAGCGAAAATCCCGGGAGATAAACGGAAGCAGCCGCAACCAAAGCCCTAGGGTTAATAGCTTCGTTCTTGTACCAGGTCCAATCGAAGATTAAGCCAACGAAGGAAGCTAAGTCTTCGCAGGATCTAGGGCTCAGGCCTAAGATCCTTGGAGAGAAGAACGGATCTGAAAGACGACGTGGTCTGATTTTCTTTTCGGGAACACAATCTCCAAAGAGAAACCGAAGAGTGGCAGAGAGGATCAGACCAACCGCAACGCCGAAGATCCATAGTTTAGATCTAGGTGCTTGTTCATCCTCTAGCGCCAACCACTCCACGAAGAACGCGGCGGCAACCCTAGAGGGAGAGCAAGAAGAGGAGCGCGTGATATGGAGTACAAGCGCGTTCTTTTTCGAGAGTTTGGGTTCCATTTTTAAAATTTTTATATTATTTGTTCAAACGTTTTGTAATATCTATGTTCATCTATAAAGATTATAGCACAAATTTGCTAACAATACTACGAAAAAAAAAAATGATTTAAATTGGATGACAACAGTAACTATAGTATTTTCAAATAAAAGGTTTAAAGGTAAAATAATGAATTTTTAGTACAAATATTTGATTTCATAAATTAGTCTTTCTCCAAGTTTACACAATCGACCGGATTTTTTATGTTTCTTTTTCTTGTAATGTTGCGATTTATGACGGTTAGTCCGTCTGTCGATCTTTTTCGGCGTGTCGTCTAGTGATTTCGAACCGCTTTCTTTATAAAAAAAAAACGGCCGGATAGTTTATTAGTGTGAAAATTTTCTTTGATTCTTTATTTCCGTTTAAAGTTGCCTCCTAATATGCATCCATTTTCAAATCGTTAATAATTTGGTCTGAATTTAATAATTAATTATAGATTAGTTACACAATTTATTTATAATTGCAGCAGTAGTGGAATACTGATATGAAATGTGAAATAATGATTTGTCTTGCACCGACCGTACGTGCAATTGAGATGTCCTATATCATTGATACATGTATCCTTATTATTTGATTAATTGAAGTTAAATAAACGAGGATTAAAGTTTTATTGTTTTACGAGAAAAATAATAAACAATGTAAATTTCACCAATCACGTATTCACGTAAGAGGGATACAAGGATACACATAAAGAGTAATATAGAAGATCTTGACCGCTGTACGTGCATGGGAAGTCTAGTACTCTAGTTAGCAACTTAGCATAACCAATTGAACATGTATATTAATATATATTGATATTTTAAACAAAAATTTAGTTAAATAATTAAACATATGTATATAAATATTTAAATAATTATTTATATAGTTAAACAATTTTAAATATAATCGAGCGATTGATTATATAGTTAAAAATTTTCGAATATAGTTAAATAATTAATATATTTAAACAATTATAAATATAGTCGAATAGGTTTTTGTTAAGCAAATACATGTTATTAATATAACAAATGTTACTTATAATTTATATGCAGTCGTGAATCATTTATACTTGACCCAAAAACTCATTTTCCATATATATATATAATTTTGGTATAGTTACGTCAGCGTGTTGCAGGTGAGTATGTGACGTGACTGGCTGAAAAAGGATTATCACATGATTCACACAGGTACAAATAAAATAACTTTGTTTATGCTTAAAAATTGGAGTAATCTACTTAATTAATAATTTTGTAGTCACGATACTATTTAAATTTTCAAATTTGTGTGCTAGAAATAGATATAAAAATCATAATTTGATGCAAATGTTAACGTAATACAGAGAACTAATGTTGTAATTTTGAGTTAGCTAAAGGACATTAGAAGTTACGATTGAAATCATACGATAAATTGGGACATGTTATGTGCACGTACATTAAATTACTTGTTAAAAATAATCGCAAGACGTCGGCGTCTAGTTTGAGCGCTAGCGAATGACGTCGGCATCCATTTATATATTTTTTTTAATTTTTATAATTACAGATTTGGACGCCGGTTGATGGCGTCGGTGCCTAGTTTTTTGTTTTTTTTTTGAAAAAAAAGAAGAAAGAAACTGGTCGTTGGTTGATGACGTCCGAAGTTTATTAACAAAATTACATAACTGAGTTTCTCAATTTATAAATTTCTCTTTTTTCGTACAGTACGACTTAGACCGTGATAGAGAGAGTTTATGGGGTTGAAAACGATGATTGTGGATGGACATTGAACTTTATAAAAAAATTAAAACGAATTGAAATAGATTATGGCGTCGGAGGCAAATATTTTTTCCCATCCGGGTGCCGGCGCCAATTATTTTATTTGAATTTTTGCTGAGTTTTTTAAATAAAAAAAAGGATGCCGGCTGTACAAAATAATATAGGTAACCTTGGATTTATTCGGTATAAGAAATTTATACGGTTGAATAGTATTATTCGGTATAAGAAATTTATAGGGTTGAATAATATTATTGGGGTGAGATTTACAAAAACTAAACTATCCGCTAACCGGTTCCATTATAGTCTCGTTTCATTTCTTTTTGTCTGATGCCATTGTTTTTGTTAGACTGTTAGTTATGATTCAAATGAAGACAAATTTGGAAACACTTCGGTGTAGGTGGTAATGTGGTAGATATAATATACTCTTTCATAACTTTTAGTAGTAGCTATTTGTTCCTATCATTGACCCTCGAAACGCAATTGTGCACGTTTAAAAGTGTTGGTATCCGTCCGAATTTAAGACGATGATCAGCAATAATACATGTACGGTCCAATAATTGCATCAACCGGTAGATCAAGATTTCCCAACCACGTACACTTCTAAATACAATACCGTTACAACTTCAAAAATAGAATAAAAATAAATATAGTCCGTACATATATAATCTTATTTAGCTAGTATACATTTGTTTGGTTGGAGGAGAGAAATAAAATGAAATGAAAATAGTTAAAAAAAAAGAAATAAAATGAAAAATATTTACGTGTTAAAATACTTTTTTAATACCTTTAATTTAGTCATTAAACAATTTATTTATTTTTTTAATTTTTTCGGTAATATTTTATTTTGGGATGATTTTTCACAATTCCAAACAGATCATTAATGTCATGGAATCGTTCCTTGTGCTTCAAATAATTGGAGTAGAATTTCATAGATAAAATGGAGAAAACGAAACACATTTTACATTGAAATTGATAGAGAATTTTAACCTAAAGGTTCAAAATACGTATAAAAATAAGTGTATAAAAACACGTTAAAATAGACTTCATCAATATTGTATTGTACCAATTTAAAGTTATCCAATTATCTATAAATAAAAATTTTAAATTAAACATGGTAATTTATTAAATCCAATCCCAATTCCATAAAATCATTTTAATCATTTTGTTTGTAACAATATGAATACCTTTTTATAGCAGTAATAGTGTAATACACTAGTAAAAGGAGAAGATATTACTTTAATTAAAAAAATAAGTAGATATATAGTTATTTATAAAATTTTCAGATTAATCAAATGCATAGAAAATAGTTATAACAAGAAGAATATTCTGTTGTAATACAATTTAATGGTACAACCATACAAAGTTTATAACTTATACCCTTTTCTGGAATTTTAATTCTTATTTTATTATTTTAAAAAAGAGAAATTAATGTAAGAGGGGTTGGTTTCCGGTTTTTTTAGTCTTTTGATCGTTAGTACTAGACCGGAGTGATATGAACCGGGTTTATATGACTCCCAAAATATCATTACAGCTTCTAGATTCCTCTCGAGATCACCCATCTCTGATATTTGATCCCAATTGTTCCTCGTCTTCCTCTCTTTCACTTCGGTTCCTCGATTTTCCTCGTGTTCTCTTCCAAAAGGGCGATTAATCGACATAGAGAGAATAAATTTTGGTGTTCGAAGTTTAAATCATGGTACGTTGTGTTTTTTCACCAGTTACATTCTTCATAATCCGGGATTGATTGACCTTTGGATTATTTTAAAGTTTTAGTTAGTCTTAATGATGAGATTATTGATCTGTAATCGTTGGCAGGCTGCGAAAATTCTCGCCAATTTAATTGTTATGGGATCTGGTATAATGATTAGGGCTGTTGCTCAAGCGTACAGACAAGCGCTTGCCAGTAAGTTTCTTCAATCTGTTTTTTTTAGCCGTATCTGTTTATTCTCTGGCATTGGTATATCGTAATAGGTACTTAATGTTTGTTCTTGTAGAAATTAGAGCAAACATTTGTTTCAGTATTGATGGCTATACTAATTTTATATAGACGGAACATGGTAGATAGCTGGAATTAGTGGTGATGTTGGCGAAATGCAGATGCAATGATTTTATGAATCAATAATTGGAATTAACGATGGCGTGCATGGATAAACTATGAGTTGTGTATAAACGTTGGGTGATTATATATGATATCAGATGAGAGCTGAATATCATTCTGCATAAACGTGGGTTTTAATATATTAAGATGAAGTATTTGTTACTTTTCTTTTGTATTGTTCCTGGGTCTTGCTTCTTGTTTCCGGTTACGGAATGGATTTGTTTACAAATCTCTCTTATAGGGCTACAGTTGTTTGCTCAATTTACTGAAAATGTGAACTTTAAAGGCAACATTTCGTTGTTTCACCTTTTTCATTATTATGTAATTTTATTTGCATTGAGATATTGTTACCTTATAACAATGAACTTAGAAATAATATAAGAATTAGAGCTGATTGGTCTAGAAGTGGAGACCCATGTGCTATTGGGGCAAGCCATGAGGACTATTTGGAGTCTAGCTAGAGTAACATGATGGTGACCAAAACATCTAGTGTACTAAAACATATGGGCAGTAGGCCCTAGCTAGGTTTATATTTATTTTTGTTAAGAACTCTACAACGCTTTCCCTTGGTGAGAGAGTTTCCTTTGTTAGTAAATATTAGAGTTTACTCCAGTTGGTTGATCTTCTTCATCCTCTAACTCTAATATCCTTTGTGTTCCTTGTTGTTGTTTGTTGCATTATCTGATTTGTGAGATATTTGTGTGTTTTTATTAGAGCTCAAACAGTCTTCTACGTGATATTAGGAAGATACAATCTGTACAAAAATGGTATTGCTTGGGTGATGGATTTTGCCATCTGGTCGATGGCAGCAACTACGCTACAGTTTGCTGAAGCTTGCACTTTACTTCACCTACATATCTTCTCTATTTGATACCATTGATGTTATTAGGATCATCTAGTTTGATCTCTATCTTATTTTTTTTGTTTGCTGCATTTAGCATGTTTTTTTCGTGCACATAAATAATGGGATTTAGTCTTTCTGCTACTTATCAATCATTAGAAAACTGTATCAAAAAAAAAAAAAAAAAAAAAAAAAAATCATTAGAAAACTGATTAGTGAAATGACTTGCTGCAGATGCCTCTAAAAATGGTGTTGCTCAGGAGGCAGTGCAGAACACAATTCGGAGAGCAAGCAAAACCATGACAGAGCAAGAGGCAAGGCAGATCCTCGGAATAACTGAGAATTCCACTTGGGAAGAGATTTTGAAGGTCCACTCCTTTTTTCAAACAGTTTTTTGATCATTGTGTGTTACCTACATGGATTAGGATTTGCTCACAGCTAGGTGGATCAAGGGTACGTCTTAGTATAAATTACGGCAGCTAGGATCACGTTCAATATGGAGTCATTTCTGAATTCTGAATACAAAATATGAACTTTATGACACATATTTGTGCATTCTTACGCTCTTCATTTTTCACACTAACAAAAACTCCTGACCGGAACCATTATCTTCATTTGGAATCCCTCTGTTTCCCTAAGTAGTGTGTTTTTTCGTGTCTTCTTTGTTCTTGTGATAGTGTTGATTCGTAATTTCCGTGCTATCATGGTGTAATTTGGTTTTTGCTGTTTCTAACATGACTGTGAACACTTTGGCAGAAATATGATGTTCTGTTTGAGAATAATGCAAAGCAAGGAAGCTTCTATCTCCAGTCAAAGGTTCATCGAGCAAAGGAATGCTTAGAGGCTGTATATAATCCAGTTAAAGGTGAGGGAACTGCTAGTGGAGGAACGGGTTAGTACCTCCCTCCTTACAGTACCAGCTTTAATTTTGTAAAAAAAAAAAATCTAATTACTATGTTCAATAACTCTTTAAATGCTTAGGCTAGTTAGTGGCTTACTGTTGCGTTAAGTTTTACAATTACAGAAAATAGTGGCACATAAAACATCATTATCTATGATGTACTGTGTTGTGTTGTACTGTGTTTGGCATTTGATCTAAACATGGCTTTACCATTTTGGTATTGCCCAGCTTTTGTAATGGTTCACTTTGAAATCATACACCATGAACGGGTCAATTCCGTCACTCGTGTGGGTCAGTATTTCCTAATCCAAGATAGAAAAATTAGGATCTAGGAGCTTTTTTGCGTTTTTCCTGCCCTCCATTCCTTGATAATTTCCAAAATTTCTTCAATTCACTCCAACTGGAGCAACAAACATTAACATTTAGGTAAGTGGTTGAACTGAATTGTCTTTCCTGACCTAGATTTGAATCTTGAGCCAAAAGCTGGAAGAACCAGCTTGATTATTGTAGATTGTATACTTGTAAGATAGATATTGCCTTTTTTATGTCTATACATTTGTCTATTAATCCACCTTAATTTGCTGGGCTACATTATGTCAAGTATCCAACATTTGGTAAAGTAGTTGAACTGAATTGTCTTCTGAGCTGGGTTTGGAATCTTGTTTTATTTATGTTGCGGTACTATCTCATTCATTGTGCAACCAAAAGAGGGAAGTGACGAAAACCCCCCAAACCCCGATGATTTGGCAGCGAATACAGCTTGATTATTGTAGATTGTGTACTTGTAAGTTCTGCTTTGCCCATACATCTTGACTTGTCGGGCTGGTAATGTAGGCGAGCATCACTAATAATACAGGTACCATCTCATTCATTGTGCAACCAAAAGAGGCAAGTACTGGGAAAAAAACCATGAGTTTGCCAGCAAATACAGCTTGATTAATCTTGACTTGTCGGGCGGGTAATGTAGCGAGCATCACTAATAATACGAAAATGTGTTCCACTGCCTAATTGGCTATAAAAGTATATTTCAAACCATACAGTTTTTCTTACTCATTTTGATTAGAACATAGAAGGAACATGCGAAGCTTCTTGGTCATCATCTAAACATGGATGCAGCCACCAAACTGTCCCGAGGATTGCAATTTAAGAACATTGTAGCAAAGAAGATTACAATTGTGGACAACAAAGAGGAAGAGGAACAGATCTAACTACAAGTTACAGCCACGGTGAAATTGATTTGGGTAGCACAGCGAGATCGTCTTAAAATGTTTTGGAGCTCAGGCTTTCACACAACAATTGAAATAGCTGAGGAAGCTTCTTCGCGTCTGTGACATGAACACAAAACGATCAAGATTGAGAACCTCAAAGTACACCTTAAATTGGTTAGCAAACCTACTTGGGAGTTAACGGGTAAGCAATAATACACAGTTGCCCACAAGAGAAAATGCATGATTGTGGCATATTTGGCTTTCTAATAGCCATCTAGGGTAGGGAATCACGCTCTCTATTTGTTTGAACAACCAACATACTCACATGAAATGCCATATTATTGACATTTTTTTTAATAAAAACACTGCCCTGGAAACAGACAAGCACAATACATTCTAGCCACGTTATACACCTACACTTCCTAACAATGTTACAGCTAATAAATCAGAGGATGCTGTCTAGGCAAAACAAAGAGCAAGACAAACAAAACCGATCTCATCTAGAAGACGATTCAGAAGAAGATTCTTACAGGTGGAGTATGGTTTTGATCGAGATGATGAACAATGCTCGGTTTTGCATTAACAGGCGCGGTTGGATTGATGAGTTCATCTTCATTACCAATACTCGCCCTAGATGGCTCTCGTTTGTTTTGTTTCCTCATTTCTCTGATCTTTGAGAAGTCAATCGAGTAATTTGGGAATGCTCCTTTCTGGTCCCAGTCACCAAATTGTGGCACGGATAAATAGGACCCATTTTTCTGCATAAGAAATTGAAAGAAGTTTAAATGTATAGCATCAAAAGAATCAAACATTTGTTTAAGTCTCCCATACACAAATGTTTCTTATTGTTCGATTCAAGAAGCCTCGGTAGCAACAAAAAGAAGCCCCTTATCAATGTTGCCACCAACCAAACCCACTTAATCTTGAAAGTGTACAAGCAACATAAACTATTCGGAGTATTCGCATTAAATACACCTGAGAAGTTTCCCCTTGAAAGATCGAATCGCAGTTGCTGAAAGCTACCAAAATCTAGTTGAAATTGCATAAATAAAGTTCAAGAACAATGCTCAGGAAAGAGACTCGCATATACAGTTTATAAATCTGCTACCTAACACATCCTAACTTCATCTAAAACCAAGATGAAAAGCATTTGGCGATCATATATTGACAGCTATCCACTTATAAGATCTTAAAGATTACCTAATGGGTCACCTCTGACCATCATGATTCATGAACATTCAAAAGATATTCTCCTTGCAAATTTTAAATGGATACCCATTCAAGCAGTTCAAAAAAGCCACTTTTATAATCGATCACCAAAATTACTTTTTCTTTTACCACAAAAAGAAAGAATACGTTATCAGCTTTCATAAGATTGCAGGCTAGTAACAGCTGTAAATCAATACTGTATAGACCATATATAAAACAAATATCTTCACGCGGTTTTTGCAGATATGTTGAATGGTATACGATGAATCTCTACCAAAATGGTATACGATCAATCCGACCTTATAAATTTATAATCTAAAAATGAGATTAAATCGACTCTCGTTGAATTACGCCCATCGAAATGTAAGACATTAATTGCAAAATAGGATTGTATTTTGAAAATCTTTTTTTTTTGGTGAATCGGAACCTGATAAAAGAGCTTGCTCTCAGCCTGAAACTAAAACTTCTGCAATTCTTTAAACAATAGATCAACAACGTTCATTTGTGGAAGCAATTGAGCAAAGGAATTCAAGAAAACCGCCTAATAGATCATAAACTTCGATAAAAACAAACATTTAATCAGGATCTGATCCAGAAAGATACGAACAATTTAAAAATCGGAAGATAAAACCGCTAGCTACCTGAAACTGATATGCAAATCAACGGTAGTACAATCAAAAGACAATAAGGAAGGAGGACGCAGAAGTACCTCTTGGTTTGAGTTCTCCATGTAAAAGAGCTTGCTAGAGAGATAAAGACGAAACAGAAGAAGGGAGAAGATGAGTAAGTGTATTGAACTTCTTGAGTCACGTCGCTGGACACTCTGTTTTGAGCTCTCTGATAGCTGAGTCTCCGTACGCCACTTGGGGTTGTTTCGTTTGCTTGTTGTGGCTGTGCATTTTATAGTGATCTCTTTCCTGTCATGTCCTCCTCTTTTTCTAGTATTTACAACTACTGCCAATTTGCCATTCATCTTTTACAGTTTCCACCCACTATATGTCAGAAAATTTTAATTTCACCCATATGTTTAGTGATTTGACGAATATTATCCCCTTTAGACCGTGTTTGCAAAATCTTGTTCTGACACGTTTACTTACGGTGTAAGGCTGTGAGCTCAGCGGGTCTCATGAGTCATACACTAGTGTCACCGCAAAAATTAAAATGAGAAATATACATGTACATACATTTATATTTATAAAAGCTATCTACATCTAAAAAACTTATAAAATATAAAATCTTTTTCAGGCAATTTGATTTTAATGAGCAAGATGATACGTATGAAAAATTATTGATTGGATTTGTTTCTAAATAAGTATATACGAAGTAATATTCAATCTAAATGTAAAAACATCTTTTGTCCAGTTGATTTGGACTAATAAAAGTAAATTTAAAAATAGATTATATTTTAAAAGTTAGATTATACATTGTATTTAGGTTTTTTTTCTTTTTGACGCACCCAACGTTTGAACTTTTCTCTCTTGGTATTCACTAAGTTTTACAATTTCTCATGATACCTCGTAGTTTCATTTGTTTACTCCTTATACCGATTTTTAATATATATTATATTAAATATTCATTATAGAATAATAAAAAATTTAAAAAAATAAATTTAAAATTAATTATGATCTTATTAAATTTTAAACTAATAAATTTATAATATAATTATTTTTATATATTTTTAATTACAAAATTTCAGAAAAGTAAATTTAAAGATAAACTTATTTTTTTTATTAAAATATTTTTTAAAATTGTTTTCGATTTAAAATTAAATATAGAAATAAATTTAAAATATAAGAATTTTTAATTTTTTTTAAAGAGTCTAGAAATTTAAAAATATAATTATTTTTGTAATTAAAAATAAATTATAGAAAACTAAATTCAAAATAAATAAAAATTTATTACATTTTTAAATTTCTGGATTCTTATATTTTTTTAAAAATAAATTATTTTTTAATTTAATTTTCTATATTTATTATAAATCAAAAATAAATATTTTTATTTTTAAAAATAAAAATTATCTTTAAATCTAATTTTCTGAATTTTTTATTAAAAAATATAAAAATACATCTATCATAAATTTATTAGTTTTTAAATTAATGAGGTCATAATTAGTTTTAATTGTTTTTTCTGAATTTTTTTTAAAATCATTTTATATTAAATTTTTAGTGTAATATATTAAGAATGAGTATAGAGAGAAAACAAATTAAATCATGAGGATACAAAGATAAATTTTAAAAATTTTAGTGAATACCAAGAAAAAAGGTCCAAAACGTAAGAGCATCAAGAGGAAAAATCTTTGTATTTATTTAGAACTGTTGATTTAACACACCGTTACTATTTATAATGTGACATTAAACGATTACTCGTTATCAATCATGACGCGCATATTAATCTATTTATAATGTGACATCAAACGATTACTCGTTATCAATCATGACGCGCATATTAATTACGCGTAGTCTGTCTATGTATTTGTTCAAATCTCTTTTTTTCTCAGTAATGGACCACGACTTTCTACCCGATCCAAATGTAGAGTAGCTAATACAATACGAAGTTAATAAGAAAATACACATATAAAAATTTATTTTGGTTTTAATTCTAAATATATAAAATATAGATTATTCCACACGTAAGTAAATTAATCTATAAAATTGGAATAAGGGTGAAAATTTTCTTCAACTATCGTCCACAAGTTTGCCTTGAAACAACACACATATGTTGCATCACTCTCTCCATCCATTTCATGGGTTGAGAGAGTTTCCCTGCACCATTCATCTTCTTCTTCCCATCTTCTGGTGCTTTTGATTGAAGCTCTCAAATTCCGCCATGGAATTAGCAAGCAAGCTGCACTTCGACCTCCGCTCCACCTTTATTACCAGTTCTAATCCACTCCTCAAAAATCCTCTCCTTCCTCGCTCTTCATCGCCTTCTCCCCCATTCCCAACTCTCAAGGCTTCTCCCAAACCGATCAAATCAAACCCTAATCTCAATCTCACTCATATCTCCTCCAAACTCTCCGCTATCGCCCTTGATTCATCCGAACCAACCACTTCCACTTCCTCCGCTCTTGATGACGTCGAATCCCTCTTCTCTGACTCCAAATCATCTGAATTTGAATCCAGGAGGAATTCCAAACGTTCCAATGCTGGCGCTTCCTCAGTGTCTTCTGGCGTTCGCCTCGAGAACGTTAGTAAGACGTATAAGGGAGTTACTGTCCTCAGAGACGTGTCTTGGGAGGTGAAAAAGGGCGAGAAAGTTGGGCTTGTCGGTGTTAATGGCGCTGGGAAGACTACACAGTTGAGAATTATTACTGGACTTGAAGAGCCTGATTCCGGGAACGTGGTGAAGGCGAAGGAGAATATGAAGATTGCGTTTCTTAATCAGGAGTTTGAGGTTTCTTTGAGTAGAACAGTGAAGGAGGAGTTTCTTAGCGCGTTCAAGGAGGAGATGGAGATTGCCTCGAAGTTGGAGAAGGTTCAGAAGGCGATTGAAGCGTCTGTGAATGATTTGGACCTGATGGGGAGGCTTTTGGATGAATTTGATTCCTTGCAGAAGAAGGGGCAGGCGGTGGATTTGGACCAGGTGGAAATGAAAGTCAGCAAGCTGATGCCTGAGCTAGGATTTTCCCCGGAGGATGCTGATAGACTCGTTGCTTCCTTTAGTGGTGGGTGGCAGATGAGGATGTCCCTCGGCAAGATTCTGCTTCAGGTTTGTTTGTTGTCATTGCTTTATGTGACTTTATGGTGCTTACAGTGTGTTTTTTTTCTGCTAATGATGTTACAAGTTTGTGGCAATAGGAGACTATGTGTGATCGAAAAGAAGATTAAGAGTATGAATGTTGCAAATGAGAACTTATCATGGCTCTTAGAACATTAGGGCCGTTGTAATGGATATAAGATGCTCTAAAAAGGTGAATTAAGCCTTTTCAGATTATAACTGAACATTTTTTGCAGTTTGAACTTTTAAAGGGTCTATACTAAGCTAAATGAATCTGTTAGTTCATATATGACAGACTGTCAAGGATGCCAATCTCGTCTGACTCTAAAGCAGTTGCACTAGGCCTTTCATTTTAGGCACATAATCACAGGATAGCCGAGGGGTTTTCATATAATAATGGGTTTGTATGAGGCCTCTAAGTTCCTCTGCATTTGCCAATTATGGGCTTTATGAGGATTCTAGAGGAAGTGCTTAAACCTTAATATTAGAACGTGTTAAGGTTATTTTGAATATTCAGTCGAAGTTAATCATCACAAGATTCCCAATGTCAATTCCCATATGTATGCTTCAAAACTCAGAAGGTTTGGAGTTTCAAAAGATCAGTTATTTTGTTGACAGTGAAATGACGTCGTGAAAGTTTGATCTTATATGCTCTTTATTATGTTTCAGGATCCTGATTTGCTATTGTTGGATGAGCCTACCAATCACCTTGATCTTGACACGATTGAGTGGCTTGAAGAATATCTTGATAAACAAGATGTTCCCATGGTTATAATATCTCATGACCGAGCCTTCCTTGATCAACTGTGTACTAAAATAGTAGAGACTGACATGGGTGTTTCGAGGACGTTCGACGGAAACTATTCTGATTATATTATTTCTAAGGCAACATGGATTGAAGCTCAGAATGCAGCATGGGAGAAACAACAGAAGGAAATTGAACACACTAGGGATATCATTAGTAGGTTAGGCGCAGGTGCCAACTCAGGTCGAGCATCCACTGCTGAGAAGGTACACTAATATTTAATGATATATCAATCAACCTTGCAATACCCAATTCTTACTCTAACATGATCAACAAATCTTGTGCCTTTTTATCTTTAAAAGTATGTGAATCTCCTACTTGTTCATATAAGCTGAAAAATCTTGTTTTGAGTTAAAAAGTACATCCAGTGTTCAAATCTTTTTCCTTTTGAAACTGTCATGGCAGAAATTGGAAAAGCTTCAAGATGAGGAACAGGTTGAGAAGCCATTTATACGAAAACAAATGAAAATTAGGTTTCCTGAGCGTGGGAGGAGTGGGAAGACAGTTGTAACAATTAACAATCTCCAGTTTGGATTTGGAGACAATGTGAGTAATTGCTTAGTTTTCCTCAAACTCCTGTTTGAAAGTATTTTTCATTTGTTCATATTTTGTTCTTGGCTTTGCTGTTGCAGATGCTGTTTAGACAAGCGGATCTTACAATACAAAGAGGGGAGAAGATTGCAATTATTGGCCCAAATGGGTGTGGTAAAAGTACTTTGCTTAAATTAATTATGGGATTAGAGAAGCCAGTTAGCGGTGAAGTAATACTAGGGGAACATAATGTTCTCCCAAATTATTTTGAGCAGAACCAGGTTCAGTTTTTTATGATCATATTTTATATAAATATTTTATCCTATTTTTTCATGGTCCATACATCTGAAGTTCCTTTAATTTTCTTTTATCAGGCTGAAGCACTTGATTTGGATAAAACAGTTCTTGAGACAGTAGCAGAAGTTGCAGAAGACTGGAGAATTGATGACATAAAAGGTCTCCTTGGACGTTGTAATTTCAAGGCTGATATGCTTGATAGGAAGGTCTCTCTTTTGAGTGGCGGAGAGAAGGTAATTCTCACTCCCTCCGTTCCACAATAAATGTTACACATTTTTAAAGAGACTGTAAAATATAAATTTACACCTAATTATTACTCAACCTCACATAATAGGTTTATTGTTGAAAGTACTAGAAGTTCCAAAAGGATAAGTACTTTGAAACAAAATCAAACGGCTAAACTGACACTTACTGTGAAACAATGGGATGATATATGAGGATTGCACATTGAATCTTTGTTTTTCATTCACCATACTTGAACTAAATTGGTGGTAGCGAAAACCTGACTGCATTTCCTGTTCATCTAGGCTCGGTTATCATTTTGTACATTCATGGTTAAACCGTCAACCTTGCTGGTTCTAGACGAGCCAACCAATCATTTGGATATACCCTCAAAGGAAATGCTTGAGGTTTGGCCTCCACTCCATTCTTCGTTGCTACATTTTGAACTCCGATCTTCTTTTACTTCCAAAAAAAGATTGATCTTATCTCTTATCTATGAACTAAATACTGTTCTCCCAGGAAGCAATATCAGAATATAGTGGCACAGTTATCACAGTTTCTCACGATCGATACTTCATAAAACAAATTGTCAACAGAGTGATTGAGGTTAAGGATGGTAGGTTGCAAGACTATGCTGGTGATTACAATGTAAGTACTGTTCCTTTCTAGAGATAACCTTTAGTAAATACTAAAAGCCGGTCATATGTTTCTCACACGAAACCATAAAAATTTACAGTATTATTTAGAGAAAAATCTAGATGCACTTCAAAGAGAACAAGAACGAGAGGAAGAGCTCGAAGAGAAGTCTACAAAGGTGAAAGCCAAATCCAAGATGTCAAAGGTAGGTGTTTGAACTCTCTTCAGTTTTACACAGAACTTGCATAAGGCATCCAAACACGCCCCGTGTCATTGCTGGATTTGCTGAAATGATGTGTTCTGTACAATGCCTTGCAGGCCGAGAAGGAAGCTCGAAAGAAGCAGAAAATGATTGCATTTCAGCAGAAGAATGCGAAGTCGAAGGGGTTGAAGAATGCAAAGAGATGGAATTGAAGGATATTTTGTGTGTGTGAACATATGCCCTCTTGTTCCAACCCTCTCTTTCTCATCTTCATTAAGTATTTTTTTAGCCCTGTAAAGATGAGTTAGAAAGTGAGGTTTGAGTGAGGGCTATTGGCTGTAGTAGTGTATTTTCTTTTTTTTGGTGGAAAGGTGAGGTCTACCTCTCGGAGCCATTTTATAATGAAAAGAAAAGGCTTGCGTATGTGTCATACTAGAAATCTAACACCCCGTAAATTTAACAAAATTACATAGTGATCCAAAAATCTCAAGATTCTCATTATTTTCATTATTTTCATTGATCAACGTAATCTAAAGCGCAACTAAATGCAGTATCAAGAAGGTTTTGATCCGAGCAGGTAATCAGCCATCTTTACATATAACTATCTCCACTAACATCAAGAAATCAGTACATAGATTTACTTACAAAGAACTATCTTAACAACAAAATACTAAACTGATAATGTTTACATACATAAGACATGAAGACCTCTTGTCTAATACAAGAACTGCAGAGGAAACCAACTCAAACAGCTAGAGAGAACAACACAATTCTGATGGTTATGAACATGAGAAATTCTACTCCCCAAGTTGTTTCCTTCTGAAGCACAAGTTTGGGTTCTGTTAGAACCAGAACAATAGATCAGCAGCATCGTGATCTTGAATTCTTCTTTAAGTGACCTGACTTAAATAGAACAAATTATCAGATTTTAACAACATTCAACGATCTAGGGCATTTGGATCATGCAGATTTGAAGAAGAGAAAAACATGTCAATCTAACGTGAGCAAGTTGGTATCGATGATCCTTGGTACATCCTAGGTCTATGCAAAGTTAAGATACAAAAGCTATATCTTTCTTGCCCTAAAATTAGCAAATACACAAAATGTGTGTGAACAATCTAATTCTTGTTAATTATAAAAGAGAAATCAATCAGCCCAAGATATTCATGTTAGATGAGGATTCATCACACTAATTAAAAAAAAAAATTCTAACTATTATATATCAAATATATCCAGCCATACCATTGTATGAGACAAATGATTGCAGAATATCTCTGTACAGATATCTGGCTTCTTGCAGTTGAATTGATCCATCTAGAAATGGTTCCCGCACCCATCAAGCTCAGGCATGATCAGCGCTTGATCCGTCCCTTTGATGCATCCAGCTCTCTTTATTTTGTCCTGCAATAATACTGCAACCTATAAATAAAAGATGAGGCATTAAGTAATACAATATGTTCAAGATCAAGGGGCTAACTCAGATAAATATTCGTTGTGCTTGTAAATCATATCTTGAATTCTTGAGTCTTCAATGAAGAGAAATCCGGAAGAGAGTTGATCCAGCTCTCGCAGTGTCCATCCTGGATGATACACTCTAACAAAATGCACTTTGTGGTCACATCAAGCGAAATCTTTTTGTCGTACATGTTCTGAACAAGTTCTTTAACTCTTGCAATTTCTTTTTGACGAGCAAATCCATCAATCAACATATTGAAAGTAATGACATTAGGGGAAAAACCCTTGACTTCCATTTCAAGAAATAACTTGTATGCGTCCTCTAACATATTTACTTTGCAATACCCATCTATCAATGTGCTATATGCCACTGCATCGTGACTTTTCATTGAAGAAAACACTTTATGTGCATCATCAATCCTACCTTTCAAACAAAGGCCTTCAATAAAACAACTGTAAGTAAATAAGTCAGGATTCTCACCTCTTTCGGTCATTACCTGTAACAACTGTCCTGCTTGTTCTACACTTCCTTTCTTACAAAGATGATTCATGATGATATTAAACGTTACTAAATCCGGTTGAATACCATCTCTTATCATTTTCTCTAGGAATTTTTGGACCTCCTCATCCTTTCCAGATTGAAACAGCCCATTAATCAAAGAACTATAAACAGCAACAGTAGGAGAAATGCCTTTACCTTCCATTTCAAAGAACAGCTCTTTAGCCTTTTGTACATGCCCCTTTTTACATAGCCCGTCAATCAACGAACAATATACAGAAACATTCGGAGAAACACCATTGGGTAGCATTTCCAAGAAAAGCTCCTTAGCCTTATTAACTTGCCCTTGCTTACATAGCCCATCAATCATAGAATTATAAACAACTACATTTGGTGTCACACCACTATCTACCATTTCCAAGAAGACCTTATTAGCTTTATGCAAATAGCCTTCTTTACATAGCCCATCAATCATAGTGGCATAACTAAATTGATCGGGTCCATATTCACCAATAAGACCTTGTTTTACACCCATCCTTTTTAGGTCACCATATACGTCTATAGCATCTTCAACTTTTTTCAACTGAAAAAGACGTTTTAACAAAATATTTATAGTGATGTTGCTTGCAATAACTCCCCTAGACATCATATCCTTGTGTAAACTCATAGCTTCTTCTATCTTCCCAGTCCTACAACAACCATCTAGTATCGTAGTATATGTTACAACGTCAGCTAACTCACCTCTCTCAATCATCTTTCCAAGAACCTCTATGCTTTGTTCTACTTTGCCTTCCTTGCAAAGCCAATTTATTAGGATATTATATGTCACTACATTAGGATGAACACCATGATCTGGCATTTCCCGAAACACCGCGTTTGCATCTTCAACCATGCCTGAGCGACACAATCCATCCATCAAGCAATTGTAAGAAATAACATCAGGAGAAATTTTCAAATCCTTTGTCTCAATGGACAGTTCTTTCATATCAACTATTGCCCCATCTTTGCAGCTCACCGTTACCAAACCACCCTTACCATGCACCACTGCTTGATGTAATTGAAGGGCTGCAGCCGAGTTGCCTGTCTTACATAAGCCATTGATCATAGTGTTATAAGTGAAAACATCAGGATCGCACCCCAACTGAATCATCTTTGGAAACAAACCAATAGCTTCTACCACTTTCTTATCCATAAATAATACTTTGAACAACAAATTGAAAGTAATGGTATTGGGGCGATAGCCATTCTTCAAAATAAGGCCAAAAGCTGAAAGAACTGAACTTCCTGATTTCATACCACAATAGCAGTTTATCATAGTACCTAAGGTGACAACATCAAATCTCAACCCTAGAACACCAGAGACTGCCATTGTCTTATAGAAAGAGATAGCAAGAGAAAGCTGCTTATTCTTTACTAAAGCACCCAATAATACATTGAAACTTGAAATTGGGGGTGTCGGTTTCATCGACAGCATATGCTCGAAGAAGTAGTTGGCGTCACTAACATTGATTTTGCCCGATTTACAATCTTGCAGGAATTTGTGAAGTGCAATTCTTCCACCCTTATTGGAAATAAATAAAGAACAAAGTTTTTTTGTGTTACCTCTGGAAGACATTATTGCTTGTCGTTAGATGATCAACTTAAAAGGAAGGGAAGGTTGAAGAAGATAATGGCAGGCGAGAGTCGAGAGTCGAGAGCTAGGACGACGATGGCCTTTATACCGATTTTGTAATTTTTATCAACTTCCAGGGGCTTATTTGTAAATTAACCCGAAACGCCGAATTTAACGGCTAAAACCTCAGGAAGAGGCGTTTAGGGTTTGTAAGTAGCTTACAAATTCGATTCACATCAATTGTCTTTGTCCACTGGAGAATCAAAATCACAAAATTATAGCGGGTTGAAGCTCAACGACTGGTGTTTTGAGGTATTTTACTAGTTTTTTTTTTGGTATAATTGCTTTGAGATATGGATTTATATTGGATGAAGAGTTTTTGTTGAAACTACGAAATTTATAAAGCCTGATATTGCTTATTGTATAAGAGATTACTACTGTGGTTCGTAGAAAATTGTTGATGAAAGCTTTCTGACAAAAAATTAAAATTGATGATGGAACTTTTGGGTTCAAGGTGCTATCTTTGTTCTTTTAGTATTGTTAGTGTTGATTTCCGTGCTGTAATAAAAACAGCATTATTTTTCTTATGCTTGATGGCTGCATTGTTCAAAATAAGAAAATTATCGAAAAACCTTGGTCGGTAGGACGTCAGCAACTTGTTCTTTGATTTGCGTTCCACTCCAATACTCCATACAAATCTCTTGTGATCATTCTTCCCTTCAATTTCAAGTTTTTGGTGATAAATGGTTTCAAGATAACTTCGTCCTCCATTGAGATGTACAAATTCTTCTTATTATACATGAATTCTTGGCAATCGTATATAGCCTGACTGCCATATTCGTACTTTGGTTTTATTTCATAATATGTGGTTGATACTTGATAGTACATTAGTAGACATGGTATGGAATTAACTAAGGTTGGATATGTTGCTCACCAATCACCATATGAAGCATGAGTATACATCCTGACTAGTTTGCTGAAACCTAGAAAACATAAATTCAACCAGTTGCTTAAGCCATTTAAAAATGCAGATGACCTGTAAATTAGGGTTAATCCTTGAATTTCATGATCATTATGAATATGAATATGAAGTATGCAGTTGATTGCCTGAGTGTGGTTAGGCTAAATGTCTCTTTTAGTTGGTTTTCTTATTTAATTTTGCAGTCTTCACTCACACTGGAATTTACATATCTTTGTGTTTTCAAAGGGAAGAAGGATACGAAGACAGTCAGAGAGAAGCTATGAATGAAGTTATTCTTGGCATGCCTGGACCATGGGCAGTTAATAAATGCGAAGCATACGATCACTACACAACAAAGATCGGCGGTCTTCCTGTGTGTATCCCAGTAGAGATTTTCTGGCTTGTTGTCATGATGATGAAGAGCCCATCCCTTGATATCTTTATTAACATGACTTTCTCCTTTTTTGACACCAAATTTTGACATTACTTTGTCAGGACTGGCCTTTTCAAAAGTCATCTTTGCCGCCTGATCTACTTTTGTGCAGTTCATGTGGGAGCAATACATGTTTAGTTGCACAGGTGTTGTGCTAAGAATTCTTTCACCTGATCTTATTATTGTGGTAAACTAGCTTTTAAATGTGTGTGTGTGTGATCTTAGGTATATGCTCCAATCTACAATTCAACAATAAAGATAGAAGAGCGCACGATTTATGTTTTTTGCTGTACTAGTTTGAGCTGTAGGAGGTATGTCCCATTCTCTATCTATTGTATTTCATGACAATTAAGTTTAGCGTTTATCCTGCTGCATCTAGTTTTTATTTAAACCTGTTTTTTTTTTTATCTGGACTACTATAGTTGCTGTGCTTTTCGGGTTCAGAAATCAACTAGTCCTACAAATGTGTCTTCTGATGGAATTTCTGGTTCCTTGCAACTGAATGATCACATCTTACTTGGTTTGGAAGATGACGAAGATGATATGGATGGTGACGATTTGGATCTGGAGAAATTGCAAATGGCTTTTTCTCAAGTTGCAATTACTGCATCTGTCTCCACAAAGCAAAATACACCGAAGAAATCTAAGTCTAGTGAAAAGGTTCTAGCCAGGAAAATTGGAGAAGTGGATTCTCACTCCCTTGGTAAATCATATAATTTTTGTCTGGCCCTCTTTTGTGATACAAGAAAAAAGCTTTTACCTTTGATGCTGGTTTAAAATAGAACATCTATGTTGGAGGAGTTTTAGGAATTAGGGTCTTTATCTTCTTCTACTATGAAGCTCATTATTTTCTGATGCAATCTTGTAGTGCTGCCCTGCTTTTACACATATGATGAGGTGGAGAAATCTTCAAAGGATGTTACGTCTACATCTGCAAGCTATTCTTCGCTTTCAATCAAGGAAAAACAGGGTGAAAAAGACAGTCATGCCGAAGAGGAAGCATGGGAAGGAGAAAGCTATGAGTACGAGAGTGCTTTATTTGCAGACAGGACTTATCTTAAATTCAAGAAAAGAATGGAGATTTATCCAGTTCAGTGTTTCAGGTAACAAGAACTTAGAAAAAAAATATCTCATTGATCATTATGTTTGATAATACGGGTTCATTACAAGACCGAAATTTGACATATTTTTGCTTTTCTTTGGTAATATGTTATCAGATTGTATATTGTATGGAAGTTCAGACAAATATAATCAGGGAACAGATTAGTCTTACTCATATATGAAATTTTAGAATACAGGGATGGTGTATCTGTGTAGTTTGTTTAAGCAAATCCTCTGTGTAGGTACGCTTTTGGTGGAAAGCCGCTGTTGGCAAGTATAGAGTTAAGTGATCCAGGATCATGCAACATATGTGGTGGATCTAGGCATTATGAGATGCAACTGATGTCTCCTTTGCTCTACTTCCTACAAGAAGCGGCTAATGGTCATGAAAAGAAGTTTCTGGATGGATGGAACTGGATGACCCTTTTGTTATATACCTGTTCTAAGGTGCGCTAAACCTTTAACTTTATCTACGCTGAAAACCGCATTTGCTTTTAGTAGCTGTATTCAATCTATAAACTATACTAATAAGAAAAGTTTTGTTTTTTCCTTAACTCTTGTCCTAAACTCATTTAAAGTTTTTACTTCAAAAATCCTTTTCTTTTTATACTTCGATTCAGAATTATATTTTATATATTTGGATTGATTTATAATTTCATTGACATTTTACTTATATATAATGAACAATCTTTATTCCAACAAAAAAAAAATCTTTTTATTATTTATTATTATTGGTATGATATTATTTTTGCCTTTTTTTTGATACATCATACTATTTTTCTCATTTATCCGGCATTTTATAACAGTTATAAACCAATAAGTGGAATCAGACACCCTAATTAATTAGCTAAATTTGCAAATTAGTCTGATCAAGTTTACACATATTTGATCAGTTGATTCAACTCTAGTTTTAGGTCCATCCTTTGAGACTTTTCTTCCAGTTGTTGCTCTTATATTTGATCAGCAAGGATGATCTGATCGTACTTGTACCATGGGTGATCAATCTAATAAACTACTGCACTAGCTCCTTGTTCTCGTCTTTTGTACCTACTAGTTGAAAATTTGAAGGACAAATCGCGTTGTCTTCTTCATTGTGGTATTTGTAATGACAATTATTGTGTTATGTGTGGTTGCAGAGTTGCTCCGAAGAAGCTGACCCGGACGGTTGGGTTATTGCAAAGGAGTGTGTGATAGCTCAAGTTGAAAGGCTTCCAAAAGTGCCGAGTGAATTCACTTGAATTCGTTCTCTCTTCTGTCGTTGAATTATTGCCAAATTGTCCGTGATTTACAGTGTTCAGAAAATAATATAGAAAAGGTTTTAAATGTAATTATGTAAGGTATATTTTGGCACTGGAACAGGTACAAACATGCAAACGTTTGAATATACCTATGATGTAAAATATGTACTCACTAATTTATGAATGACTTTGGCTATAGACGTTTCAGTGAATATACCTATGATGTAAAATATGAATGACTTTGGCACTGGAAAGGTTTTTAATTTTGGATGAAATTTCGCCGGGATCGGGACGGGACCGAGATTGGCGGGATTTGTGCCCACACCTAAGTTGCGTAGTTGTAATTCATGCAACAACCTGAAAGAAGAGACCGAAGCTACACTAATGAAAATCAATTTTATATTGCAAAACTAAAATGCATAGTTGTAATTTCTAGACATTTTAAAAATAAAACTACGTCTACACTGACCACGTGTAGTTTACTGGCACAATCGACTTTGTATCGGTTCCAACTACGCTTTTCATATGCGTAGGTTATAACCTAGAGTTATGCACTCGAATTGCGTATTCGTAGTGTTGAATAAAGGTTTTTATCAATACGCCTATAAAACCCGTAAAAATTACTTCATGTAAATTTAAACAATCACCGGTACGACTACAAACCACCACAAAACTACTATGAAGTAAATATGAACAATTTTAACAATTATGGATGCGTTTGGTGAGGTTGAAGAAAATTATATATAAACCCCTCCCTTAATTCCTACTGTAATTTCAAATTTTCCATAATTTTTACAAATTTTCAAAATTTTCATCCCAAATAAGTCTGATAATGTGCCCTTACTGAACACGCACTATATTGTGTACCTGAACGATTCAGTCCGTACATCCATTCGAAAAGACACCATACCAACAAAATGATGGTTGCTCGATAGACTACGGTGACTACCCGATAGAACTAGAGTCTAGACAAATTTTTACGAATTACATAATAGAATTTATTTATCAATTATTCCAAAACTTAGATCTAATAAAAATCTCCCATCAGAAAATGTTACTTTTTATAAGTGAATAACTGCACTAGAAAATTTATTTTCAAGAACCTTTCATACACATTCCCATAACTTCAAGGCCAGTTTTTTGCTTTCACAGGATACTCGTATACACCTACAAAAACCTGTGCAATTTATAGACGTTCAAGACAGTACAACACAACACAGTAAGCGAAAGTTTTGAGGTGCAATCTTGCATACACACAAATCCCTCAGTACAAACTGCTTGTGGAATTCATTCGTCGTCATCTTATGAAGCAGAAGCTTGAGACATAAAAGCTTTGATCAAGCGTCAAGTTTCAAAATGAATATAGTTAACATTTATTTTTAAACAAGCAAACCAAAAATTGGTTAATCTCCCTTGCATGTAAAATTGGCTGAGACAGCCCCTCCAAATAGTTGATTTCCAAGCGAAAACGCAACAATTGAACTGAAGTTACAATCTTAGATGAAGTTACGGATGTCCAATGACTTCACGTCAACCATTTGCTCATCCTTAAACTCCTCCCTGAACGTAAACAAGACAGTATTAGACAGTTCCAACAGATTTAAACGGCAAATTATGGAAATGAAACCAATGCACAAACTCCTCAGGGATATGATTTTTTTGAATAACATAAACAAAGATCATGGCATTGGAAAGAAAGCACAACATACCGCTTCTTTTGTGTGTCCATAGCCTCAAAAGTCTCTTTCTTCAACTCTTCCAGCTGAGCTTTGGCAATCTTAAGTTCCAACTGTTCTTCAAGTTTTGGCAAGTCTTCTTTCTTGATTCCAAGCCTGCATTTCAGGTGAAAAGTATAATACAATCAAAACCATTTTCCAGTTTGTTCAGCAAAAGATTGATAATAGTCAGGAAAAATATAATGTCTCCTTGTTATTAGACAATCAGAATACTGAAGCACTTACTTCTGGTTGACCTTTTCGAACTCAGCCATGAGAATTCCCATTCCTTCCTTATCATTTCTCAGAAGAGGCTTTTTCAGTTGCTTTTCAACCTTGTCCAAGGCTTCAAACATCATGGTCTCGGCACCAAGGTCATCAGAGATGCCTCTCCTGTACAAGATAGATTCGAAATTACAAAATAATATAGGAAGTAATTTCTGCATAGAACTTCTCAATGACAAGTACGCATCATTTTTATTCTCCAAGTAGGACATAAGATAAGTTCTCTAGAAAATTAGAATACATACTTCTGCCGGATCTCCTGCAAGGTCAGAAGATAAGTACGAGCATCTAGAATACCCTGAGTTCTTGTTTGAATTGTGTACTGGATCCTCTGTGACTCTGAGAATAGATTTGCCCTGCAAGATTTAAAAAAGTATCCACAGCTTAAAAGCCGAAATGCAGTGAACAATAGAGGTATACGCCTATCGAAAATAACCTGCATATGATAACCTAGTTCTATTCAGCTTCAAACCATTGATATATCCATGTAAATCAGCTAGTTTGTCATAGAGATCATGATCTTTCTTTTCCTCTCAATATTACACATGCCTGATTCCATGAAAGTTCATTTTAAATTAATGCGACCAGATTCTTTTGAAAATGCAAATGTGAGAATGAGAGTAAAAATCAGTAACCAATTTGGAAATATGGTCTAAAACAGAGACATAGAAGTAACATTTGTAATACTTACATAAGGAAGACAAGCAGAAATGCTGAATATAACATGTAAAACAAAATTCACCAGAGAAAGGATTTAGAGGGAATCAGATTTTACTTTTCCCGGACAGTCTTCATGACCTTTGCATATTGTTGAACTGCAGCTGGATCTTCTGGGTCAATGGTGATCTTCTCCTTACGAAGTATATCCATGGCTGTCTCAAACTTCTTCTTAACCTCCAAAAATATGCCCTTCAGCATGTCTTCTCAGCCATAACACAATTCATAACCAATATCATTTCAGTAAAAGCTCGTCGTCAAACAATCAAAAAGATCAGGCAGTGAAAGAAACAAAATTAGAGATTTTTAAACCTTCACAGTCTAGTATCAAGAAACAGAGGGTGCATTATAGAAATGCTTTAGAAACAAGAATGGAAATCAAAGTTGATAGAAGACACACCATCTCCCTTGCTAGCGTTGGGTGAAGGATTCTTCGCAAAGCAACGAACAGGAGTCACAAGCTCTGGCCGTAGAAGACTCTTGCCAGCATACACCTACAAATACAAGTGATGAACTATTGTAGAATCGTAAATTGAAAAATACCAAAAAAAAAGCATCGCGCTGAACTATTTTAACTGGCAGCCAATTTCACATTTGACTCTAGCATGATTTTATAGTCGTGAAATTTAGCATTAATTTTTGATATAATTTATCTAGCTTTGCACAGGAAATTTTGTCAATCAATTCAAATAATGAAAAAAAGAGACTAATTTCACTGTGACTCCCAAAACAAGTTTTAGATACGAATATTTCAAAACCAAAAGTATAACCTAAAAAGGATGCTAAATGAACCCAGTCCCCCATTTCAAAATCAGGTCTAACCAGCCCGAACGCATTTCCCAGTTGCCACAAGTCCTAAAATCATTTCGTTAATCAAATGATCCCTGACGATGGGTTGAACTTTGCGTGTAATTTGTAAACAGGAAAATTATAGATCGATCTATTGCAGGAAACAAAAGGACAAATTTGGAGATGGATGGAGGATGCGGATCATTCACAGACCCCGCCTCTGGATAGTTTTCTCAGATCCAACGAGATTATTAAATAAAAAAAAGGCTAGAACTAGCAGTAACCAACACAAAAAAATCAAAACCAAAAATATAAATTTCAGATATCAAAATGAAGCAGCCGATATGAAGAGTAGGAAACAATTGATGAATCAGACGATTACCTGTTTGGATTTGGACAGTACTCGAGAAGCAAAAGCCATGGCGGAGAGATTGTTCTTTGATTGCGATACGCTCTTTCCACTTCGACTTCTAGGGTTTCGGTCTCTTGCTCTTTGTATACGACGACACCTGAGGTATGGGGAAACGAAGAACAAAGCTCGGTCGAAGCAGTGTAATGCACGCACTTTGACTAGCGAGTGGTGTTGTAATTGGGCCAAGAAGGCCCAAACTTAAGGCCCAATTCTATATAGATACTCCCTTCTTTTCTTCTCCAAACGCTACTCTACTCTAAAGTCTAAACCCCCAACTACCGGACTTCTACGAGCTGTGAAGAAATAATCAAGGTGTGAGTTGTGAAAGGCGATTCGTATTTTGCTCAAGCTTTTCAATTGCTAATTGAATTCCTGAACTTAGGATTTTGCAGGTTTGAGAAGTTCAATTACCATGGCTCCTCATAATATTTCTGTCGATGGCAAGAGCTCATCTTCCATGGCACTTGGTGATTTTCCTATCTGATTTGATGTTGTTTTTCACTTTTTGTGAATGTTTTATTGGTAATTATAGTGATTTTTTCTTAAGCGCTGTCAAATTATCATATGACTTGGGAACTGCTGCTACTATTTGCATGATTAGTCGCTTGTTCTTGTAATCTTGTTCAACTTTTGTTTATAATCATCAATGTGGTTGCCGTGACCAGGTTTGTATAAGCTAAACTGAGTGAAAATGTATTTTGTGGAATTCCTTCATTGCGAAATGCTAACAAATTGTTCATCATTGATTTATCTGAAATAAATGAAAATGGCATCACTTTGAGTTTGAGGAATGTAGTAGATAATTTTTGTGGTCATCAAACGAAATTCATGAGGTCCTCCAAAAAGTTAAATTTGGCAAAGTCTACAAATCTTGATGGTTAAGGACTTATCACATTTCTTAGGGTCCATAGCCGATGTAGGAATGTCTGATAGTTTAATTTATATTTCAAACAAAGAAGAAGAACTGAGCTTAATGAGATATCCTTTCTTAATTTCTTACATGCATTTTCCTTTTCAATATTATATTTGTGTGGAGTAGCTTAATGATCGAAGTATATATCAGATGCAACAACAATGAAAGTCCATTCTCAACAACTGGGGGGAAGAAAGCCTTTTGCATCAGCTAGCACTGAAGATAAACCTCTTGATTTCTTCAGGGCATTGTTTGGTATGTTTCATCTCATCACCGAGTTACCTGAAGTATAAGCCAAATAAATGT
Organism: Fagopyrum tataricum; assembly: GCA_002319775.1. Taxonomy (NCBI): domain Eukaryota; kingdom Viridiplantae; phylum Streptophyta; class Magnoliopsida; order Caryophyllales; family Polygonaceae; genus Fagopyrum; species Fagopyrum tataricum. Next base: position 3,037,550 of record CM008284.1, read on the forward strand.
GCTTTTTTTTGTTTCGCTGAGTTGACAATACTTACTTGCTTAGTGTACTTGGCTACGATTTATGTTGCCATATTTTGTAGAACAATTAATTTAAAATAGGATCCAAATAGTCTGGTCATTTTTTGTAGATTCTTATGATCAGTAAACAGGAAGGAGCTAAAAAAAAAAAATTGGTTGGAGGAAAGAGCTAAATAAAGCATACCAACCTATTAATAGTCAAGTCTTGACAGAAATTTCCTCTACTATGTATGGATTCATGCTCTCATTCCACGTATGTTGGATTAAATGCGTCACTGTAGTCCATTGATTAGATCGCTTCCAGGGTATGAATTAGATGATAAGATAGCCAAAACAAAAAGGCCATTTTGCTGCCTGTCAGATATTTTTTTATCGGTTCACTCTTGTTTACGTGTATATTGATATATTGATAAAGTTAGATTAAATGTGAATATGTGTCTGTACTGAATATCACTTCATTTTCTGATGCTTGTAGATGGTATGATTGCTGGAGGTACTGCTGGTGTAGTTGTTGAGACAGCTTTGTACCCAATTGATACTATAAAAACACGATTACAGGTATCCTATTTCATATTATAAAAGAAATTATCGTTGAATCTTCAAAAAACTATGAGTGCACTAAAATTGCTGGTGTAGTTGTTGAGACAGCTTTGTACCCAATATGTGTCTGTACTGAATATCACTTCATGCCTTTCTATTTGTCTGGATAGATCCTACAGTTTTTCTCTTCATTATAGATGTTACTATATCTAGGAAGTGTTTCAAAATATGAGTGCACTAAAATTTAAAATTCTACTTGGGTTTGTTTCCCTTCATTTTGAAAAAAACATAAACAATAAATGCTACATGATGTAAATTTTTTGCATTGCCGATATCTATATAAAAATATAGCGAATTGGATGGACATGCCTTTTTTCTTCCCTGTTCATTTCCTGGTTCTTGGGAGGGGATTATAATTTCATTAATTTCATCACTCATTGCTGCAGGCTGTTCGTGGTGGGAGCCAAATAGTCTGGAAGGGTCTCTATTCTGGATTGGGTGGAAATATCGCTGGTGTCTTACCGTATGGTTCTCTCACATTTCAGTTTTGAAAGCATGAGTTGAATTTGCATCAAATTTGATGTTTGTGTTGAATTGGAGTTTTGATGTAATAGGACTGTTGAAATATAAAGAATTCAAATATCACTTCTTCATCTGCAGGGCTTCTGCAATATTCGTTGGTGTTTATGAACCTGCAAAGCAAAGATTGTTAAAAGTTTTTCCTGAAAATCTAAGTGCCGTTGCTCATTTGGTGAGGTCGCTTCTCTTTTCTTTCTCTGATGATTGTATTTGAATGTGCTATCTTAAAGCATCCTACTCGAGTTTTCACAAAGGCTTGTCTTTCTACTTTGCTTAAAATAATTTTCTAATTTATTATCCGGAGTTCATGAATATATCTTTTGTTGATAGTAACGGAGTTTGTCTTGTTTTATTTTCTGCAGACTTCTGGTGCCCTTGGAGGATTGGCTGCTTCTTTAATCCGTGTTCCTACAGAGGTAACTTCCTGGTTTTTTTTATAGTTTTCCTATGTTACCTGAGTGAATGGTAATTGAGGGGGCTTTCATTTCTTGTCAGGTTGTTAAACAAAGGATGCAAACAGGGCAATTTGCTTCAGCCCCAGATGCTGTTCGTCTTATTGTTTCAAGGGAGGGATTTAAAGGTCTTTATGCAGTATGTAATGTTTTTCTTTCTTGAAGTTTTTAATTTGACCAATGCAATGCTCAAAAAATTTCTGCCTGACCTCGAATTCATCTGATATTGCAGGGATATAGATCATTCTTGCTACGTGACTTGCCCTTTGATGCTATACAATTTTGCATATATGAGCAAATCCGGATAGGCTACAAGTTGGCCGTAAGCATATGATATAATGCTATACGACTTTATTTACTTTGATTTGTCTATTCTAACTTTGACTTCTTCCTCCAGGCAAAAAGAGATCTAAGTGATCCTGAGAATGCCATCATTGGGGCCTTTGCAGGTAACTTGTTTTAAAAGTTGAATAACTAGTTTGCTTACAGTTTCATTGCCTCTCCTTTCTGATTGATGGATTTTGTAGGCGCAATGACGGGTGCTGTAACTACTCCTCTTGACGTAATCAAGACTCGATTAATGGTCCAGGTGAGCCTTTTAGTTGCTTGTGATTCTCTGTTTCTTTGAATGTAAACATTCTTATCACCAGAGTTGTCATTGGGGCGGATTATGTCTGTTTCAGGTAATTTTAGATCGCATTGAAGGCATGCCTAATGGCCAATTGGATTTACTCGAGTCGATGTGGGTGTGGTCATGGATTTGTTATTTTTGAAAATTCGGATGGTCGGGTCATTTCGGTTCAATTTACTTTGGGTTCTCGGTTTTTTTTTCCTCCTTTCTCGGTCATATTATTCGGATATTATTGAGTTCGGTTTTTTTAAGGTTTGGGTTATTTAAGTTTCGTTGTAGAATTGGTTTATCCGGTTCGGTCTCAAATATACTTCTTTTTTTCATTTTTTGGTGTGAATCAGGTTCCAGTCTTTAATACACAATTTAGCAATGTTTTTCCACAAAAAAAAATGTATATATGTTGAGCATAGTGACCTAAAAACTGAAACAATTTGGTTGTCGAACTCATTCGGATATGGGCATTTTGGGTTATTGTGTCATTTCGGTCCGGTTGCTTTGATTATCGGGTCTTTCCGAGCAATCTATTCGGATATATTTAGAACATTCTAGAATTGGGTGGGTTAAATCGATTTTTGTTGGACCAGTATCAAATTTTCAGTATTTTTGTTGTCATTTCTGTATCGGTTGGGTTTGAAACAAGCGGATCGAGTTTGTTTATTCAGGTCAAGTTATTTTTGACAAGTCTACTTGTATTTTGGCTCCTTTGTTCTGTGCAGGGATCAGCTAATCAATACAAAGGGATTCTTGATTGTGTCTCAACAATTGTCAAGGAAGAAGGCCCTCGTGCCCTCTTGAAGGTATGGCTCGCGTGCACCGAATCCATCGAAAAAATGGACAATCGTTAACTTAATGTATTCCTTCATCAAATTACTCGGTATATAATCCAAAGTGTCTCGTCTTGTGATGAAATATAGGGTATTGGACCAAGAGTCTTATGGATCGGCATCGGTGGCTCTATATTCTTTGGTGTTCTCGAAAGTACGAAACGCATGCTTGCACAAAACCATTCGATCCCAAGAGAAAGACGGATTAATGTATAGCTACCGCCCACGGTAATCTCCTTGATATCATTTACAAGTTTTCTAGTTCTCCAGAATTGTTACAGTAATGTGCTCAAATATGCCTTTGCTGAATGCATTAACATTCGCTTTTCTTGATTGAGTGTAATTATTGGGCCGCGAGCCCACCAAATTATTCTATCAACGGCCCAAGTCTATTGATGACCAACTTCCAAATTTTCCTTATACTCTTATATATTCGATTCATCCGATCCGAAATGTCAGATATCCGACCATATTTTTCTTGAAAAAGCTTGATTCTCGATTCATATCCGGTCTAGCGGTTCAAAAGCAATAGCTCGGATCTGTCGATCGATGTATATCGGGTTGTTTGGACAAGGATACTATTTCTCTCTTTTTTGTTCTATAATGTAAGCTCGGTCAAGAAGTTAATTGAAAACTATGTATCCGTTGATGATATGGTCTTTTGTTGTCTCCCATCATTTTCACTCCTTATCATGTTCCATTATTTTGCGTTGGTTTGATTGTTGTTTTTATTTTTTGACGATTGTTCAATATAACGCTTTGTTGACCCCTCGAATCACCAAATTTGTATGATGTCTTTCCCTTAAACAAAAAGTCATTGTATCTATTTTGTTCTAAATTTGAGCAAGAACATATAACTCTTGGAGAAGAGTCGACACCAATGTTATTACCATTTTCTAACGTTATTTTATAAAGTACACCTAATGATGGGTATCATCCTACGGATTGCATGATGTCCAATTTGTTCATTTATATATATATATATATATATATATATATATATATATATATATATATATATATATATATATATATATATATATATATATATATATATATTAGACCTTGTTTGACGTAGCTTATGGTCATATTTTTGTGGAGATTTGGGTTTTACAAATATAACAAGTTTTTGATATCATGATATGTATAGGTTAATTTTTTAATTATCTTTCTTTAGCCTTCTCATCTCCTCAACCAAGGAATGTGCTTTTTGTTAAATTTATTCAAAAAAGACAACTATGTGTTTATCTATTTCATCCCTTCCTCCTTAAATTTTCATTTAGTTTTTATAGTTTACAAAATATTTAAAATCACTAAAACATGCCCAAAAGTGTAAAAAAAGGCTTCCTTCTTTCAATTTATTTGCCGTCTAAATGATCGGATGATTGTGATTCAGGTACTCTTCTAGTATTTTTGTTGTTTTTCTCTTGATGATATATCCATTTTTTTTAATGGTTTTTTGATATAATAGACATGTTTAGTGTAAAACTAAAAAGAAAAAAAAGAAAATTAAACTATCCAAAATACTTATTTTTAAAACGAATACACGTTAAGGAATTTCGTTAGTAAAACTCTAATTATAGATAAAGCGTACTTAGAATAGCAATAAGTAATGTACTTTCACCCTTGAGCTTATGTGATTAAATCTTGCATACAACTTAATTACCTTGCATGTTAATCCATAAGCATTTAGCTGATTGAATACTTATGATGCCAAGATTAGTAGAACTAACATAATTATATTTGTACTCCTTTTTTTTTCCCCCTCCCCACCCTAAGACCTCATACATAGTGGCCGATTATAAAGTGTTACCCCTAAGAAACACTTTTTGGATCCAGCGGAAAAGTGAAAGCCCTTTTTCATTGACATTTTGCTAAAGCTAATCGAAAAGAAATTGTGTTGAAGATTTAAAGGATCCAATTCAGTGTCTCATCTTACTACATCATCATTGTATTATAATCTTCATATACTATTCATATCACAAGGCTCCCCACTTATCTTTTGAGGTGATTTGTTGCCTATCATCATCGTCTAATGTGCAATTGTTCATGAAATTATGTATAGGTATGGATCTATATATAATCCGAATGTTAGAGGTAAGATTTGAGATCTATGGGTATTGACTCCATGATATGCATGTTCGTCTGAAGACTTTTCGAGAACTCACTCTCATTCTTATTATGAGTTTATCTAAATATGTTTATTTCAGAGTTTTATACTTTAGGTATTAACCCCGTAATATACTTGTTCGTAAGAAAACTTTTTAAGAAGTCGCTCATTTTATTATAAGTTTACATAAATACGCTTTATTTCTGAGTTTTATAACCCTCGACCACTAAATAAAATTATATATACATTGTTGTACACATTTTAAATTCGACAAGCAAAATACAAAGTAAATAAAGGATTGTTGGGCAAATGTTTAGTACATAAATATAAAAGAAATACCAAATAATTTACTATATTTACATGTATAGATGTCATTTTTTTCAGATAATTTCGCGTTTTATATGTGAAATCCTTATATCACTATAGATTATATACAAAATGAATTAGGAAGTTTACTACATTCGTAATTAAATTTTATATATATTCTCTTTACGAGTAAAGGATGATAATTGCATTATCTCTCAAAGGGCATCCATCAAACTACGAGTGTAATGCCGCTAATGCGGATGACAAGTAATGTGGGTGGTGGAGTGAGTTTGGGTGAGTACACCAATTTGCCAAACGCCAATATTGATAAAAAAAAATGACGTAGTTGAAGGAAAATATATATTAACTTGTTTTCTTCTTCTTCTTACTTTCAAATTACTAATGACTTGGATTCAAAGAATGTGTAATGATTGTTGATTAATGTCTTATCGTTTTACAATTCAAACTTTAAGTCATTTAATGACTGATTTATTCACGATATTTAATTTTTATTTTTTACATTTGAAGTAAAGTTTACAATATATTGACCAGTAACCAAGTTATCTAATTTTGGTAAACTAAAATCTTAATATAACGGGTCTCCAAGAAATTAAAAAACCGAGACATCCAATTACCCGACGAGTACATATTCTGTTAGCGGTGAATGCCGGGATGGGTAAGTGAGTTCTTAAGTTGGGGAAAGTGAGGTTGTTCATTCGCCGGTAAGTGTCCCCTATTTGCGATAAATATAACATAACTGGATCATTTCTAAAGTTTCTTGTACCAAGATGCACCGAAAGCCATGTCAATAAAAGGTAACATATATAGAGATAGGGGGAGAAAGAGTCCAATTTACAATAATTTTGAGTAACATTTTTCACCTAAAAATTGTGTTCACGGAATAAAATGTTCATGCGTTGTAGGTTGACGTCGTGCTAAGAATGTCAAAACCTTAGTGTTTATTTACTTAATTTGTAGTATGAAATAATGACAAACTTAGAGAATTTGATATTGTCCATAGCAAATTAGCAATAAGCAAACAAATGAACAATATTGTAATCATGGAATATGACTTTTTAGGTTTTAGGTGCCCCATATCATTTAAATTATTAATGTATAAATGATGCTATAAACCAAAAAGGTCCCCATAAGGAGTTTTAATTGGAGTATATATATATATATATCAATTATTTTATCTGATTTTAATTTTCTTAAGCCAATCAAATTCTACATTAACTTGGTGGGTCCCCAATTAGTTGTCCAATTGTTGAGCTATCATTTTTGACATCAACTAAATTACATAATTACGTTATCAAATTATTCTCGCGTATTAAATATGAAAAACTAAAGTGGGTATTAAATGGGAAATCATTGTTTTTAACAAATTTTATACATACAAATATTTTCTTAGATTTTATTATATAATAATCTATGATTTTATAAATATATAACTTCTAAGCCCTAAATTTTACACACCATTTTGTTATTCTATTTTTATAAGGAAATAATCAAATTGCATACGTTAAAATAGTGGATTAGATTTTTTTGGTAGAAAAAGGGAGATCTTCCCGTCGTTACTTTGTAAGCCATGATAAACATTCACCAGACTAGCAAGATAATGGGTACTTTTTTGGTTAAAGGAAGGATCGGTGACTTTGAATATCTAGAAGCGCTTTTATTAAATAAAAAGAAAGGATTACTGGGGTCGGGGATAGCCCGACCCCTTACATCAAGGCGTAAAAGATCAATTTTTACCCTCAGGAGGGTCAATCAATACACTTAGTCTGACAGAAAAGTTAAAAGTTAAACCGGAAAGAAAATCCGCAACATTATTCGCCTCACGGTAGGCATGGGCGAAATTGGATAACCCAATCCTTTTTAATAAAGTCTTGACACAAAGCACCGGACTAGCAAAGGGGTGGCAACGCGAGAGTGCCTTGCTTGGGGGAGTGATAAGCCCATGGTAGATCCCCCAAAGTTCCGACATGAAAACTGTGCAAATACCAAGCTTCGCGACAAACCCTCGTTGCCAATCTCCAACATTATTTCTAATAATTTATGTTGTTGTAGCATGGCCATTCCTCGCAACACCGTCCGTATTAATAATCAGCAAGATACTGGGTACTAACATTCCCTTTCCGAAACGTACTTTCAACAATTTTTTAATCCATATCAATTTCTACATTAGGATGACCCATATCCTATAGTACGTAACTGATGTCCCAGCACCTCCGAAGTTCATCAATTAATGGCTCTTAATTACTTCCTAATTAATTTTTGAAAGGAAATTGCTTCCTACTTAAAGTGTCGACAACATCCAACTAACTAAATAAAGATTTAATCATGGGCATTGGGAAAATGAGGCAAGAAATGATTGGAAGAAAACCTTAACTGAAAAACACAACAACTTAATTAAAATTACACATAAATATGTTCTATATTATGCATTTTGCACAAAGTGAATAAAGACTATGATCTCGAGGGTACAAACGTTCAGTGAGTCCAACATAATATACAAAATTTTATTTTAAAACAAATCAATCAATAAATACTACTAAGTAAGAGAACGTTAAAGCTGACGTGGCGCGCTGTGGGAGCAGTATTTTAAAATGAAGCTCCCACAATTAACGCTATAATTTTATTTTATTTTTTATTACATTAATTATTTTTGTATTTTTTTCACCCCAATTTTTGAAGATCTTATCAGTCGATACTTTTACGCGATTTTTACTAATTAATTTATTCCGTAAGCTTAATGAAGAAGCTTCATATGCTATCTTTCTCTAATTAATTTATTCCGTAAGCTTATTGAAGAAGCTTCATATGCTATCTTTCTCATCTATATATACTTATTCTCATAGGTTTTAGTCAAGTAACTAAATTGTTGATTTTTTTGTGTGCATAAACTCCATTCCGCCGGCATCACTTGATCGCTCTCTCATCCCTTCTACAACCATTTTTTATCGGTTAGTTTTCTCTGATGTTTGCTTCTGCGATTTACATTCTAATTTTTATACGTTTTCGATCAGTTAGTTTACGTTATGATTTCGATTTACTAATATCGACTTATAATTTCATGTGTTAAATTCAAGCGTATGATTATTGTTAGATAGTCGGTATTGTCTGTTCTGTTAGCCTTCCTCTGTTGTCATCCTACATTACATTAGTTCTTTCGTAGCTGCAGTCATCTTACATTACGTTAGTTCTTTGACTTCTTTCGTATATCATTGTCGATCGGAAAACGATTGATTTCAATGGAGCTTATTATCATAAAAAGCATATCCATATTCATTGTTTCTTGAGTAATTGAAATGTTGTTTGACAGTAAGTCACATAGAATCAGGTAATGGCACGGTGGAGAAGATAATGATTCTGAATCAAACTCGTCGAAGGTTAGTTAATTATTAATATTATTATTTTTTCTAAAATATAAGATACAAAATATTTATCGGTTAAACACTCAGAACCTACTCACTTTTTAAAACAAAAAAGGTATATTTTATTAAAAGATTTTGATAAAGATTGATTTTAATTTTCTGATATTTTAAGGAACCAAATTTCCTAAATACGTTTTTATTTGGAAGAAAAAAATATTTACTTTAAAATTTTTATTTTAACCATATCTCTACCGTGTTTATTTTAAATATTTATTTGTTTTATTTTTAAATCATTTTACTAGAGATTATCTCTCCTAAAATTAAAGCCAATAAGTTTTTAGATTTTAAATATATTAATTATTTTGTAAATGAATTTTTTAAATTCAGCCCCTATTTTACATTATTAAATCAGTTGATTATGCAGTTGCAAAATCTAACGTATTTTTAGTTAATTATTAATATTATTATTTTTTTCTAAAATATAAGATATAATAGATATATCGGTTAAACTCTCATAACCTATTCATTTTTTTCTTAAAAAAAAGGTAAATTTTATTAAAAAATTTTGATTTCAGTTTTCTGATATTTTAAGGAACCAAATTTCCTAAATACCTTTTTATTTGGAAGATTTACTGAAAAAATATTTACTTTAAAATTTTTATTTTAACCATATTGTTTTATTTTAAATCATTTCACTGGAGGTTATCTCTCCCAAAATTAAAGCCAATAAGTTTTTATATTTTGAATATATTAATTATTTTGTAACTACATTTTTTAAATTAAGCCCCTATTTTACATTAGTAAATCAGTTGATTCCAATTGCAAAATTCAACGTATTTTTTAATTAATTATTAATATTATTATTTTTTCTAAAATATAAGATACAAAATATTTATCGGTTAAACACTCAGAACCTACTCACTTTTTAAAACAAAAAAGGTAGATTTTATTAAAAGATTTTGATAAAGATTGATTTTAATTTTCTGATATTTTAAGGAACCAAATTTCCTAAATATGTTTTTATTTGGAAGAAAAAAAATATTTACTTTAAAATTTTTATTTTAACCATATCTCTACCGTATATATTTTAAATATTGTTTGTTTTATTTTAAATCATTTTACTGGAGGTTATCTCTCCTAAAATTAAAGCAAATAAATTTTTATATTTTAAATATATTAATTATTTGTAACTGCATTTTTTTAAAATTCAGTTCCTATTTTACATTAGTAAATTAGTTGATTCGGGAGTTGCAATGCAACATCTTTTTTAGTTTATTATTAATATTATTATTTTTGTAAAATATAAACTAATTATTTTCGCGACAACAAGTATTGTTAATGGGAGCTTCTTCTCCGGATATGGCGGAGGCAAGGCCTGCGCTTTGGGCAGTTCAACTTGCACAGGAGAGATATCTTATGCGAATAGTCATAGAAACTGATTGTGCATCTGTCGTTCAAAAATTGAAGATGGGAATCAGACCGAGAGGAACTTTGGGTGGTATTCTAAAGCAGATTAGGACTCTAGAAAGGAATTTCTTCTCCTTGCAATGGCAGCATAGGGGAAATAATGGCGTGGTTCATGGCTTCTTTACATCGACTTTTTTAATTACTAAATTTGTTTTCTTTTATCCTTAATTATTTGTTTAAATATTTTGGTCATGTAACAAGAAAATTCAAGACCTAATTATTTTGTTTTGATTTTGTAAGTAGATTTTTTTCGTTAAATCCACAATCTTCGGTATTTTGTATATAGTACGTTCAAGTACATATTTAGAGTATCTTCCACAATTTTCAGTATTTTAAAAACATTGCTTATCCATACATAATAACAATTTTATTGGGTATTGAAAAATTTTAATTAAAAAAGGTAATACATTTGACGATCTTCTACCCGATCCGACGAACAACATATCTTCTAGATGTTTTATTGCTATATATATTTACCAAATATCATGTAACACATTAACGGTCATGGCTCTCAGCTCATCTTCGTATGTTAAATATTTATTTTACATGACCGGCTACATTCAATATTTATTCCATCGATAGTGCGCTCTCATCTTCATAGGGTTTTTTTTCCATCGGAGCACGATCGATTGCTCTATATTTATATATGTATCTCTATGAAACTATGACTCTACGCAGGTCATCTTCTCAAAGTAAGAGCTATAAAGTTAATATTTTATTGATATTATTTGTTGGGATTTTATGTACATATAGTATAGCAGGAAGTAGATCTTCTCTGTACATGTAGACTTTGTTTTTATACCATATGAGATTGTACACAATAGAGAGAATGCAATAGCTTAGAACAAATTGTACTCTATCATCTTCACCGCCTCCATAAAATGAAAGAAGACGTGTTGTGGCGGCGCCGATAGGATTGTTGCGGGAGAAGTGTAGAGAAGATACATCCTTTGTCGCTGAAGCTTTCAATAAAGTTCGAGATTTCGAAGAAGATTGGGTTGTTTTATGATATCCGTTTATCAACTCCCTCTTCGGGTTGAGGATCTTCATCATTGTCTTTATTGCGACCGTTTTAGTAATGACTCAAAGTATTTATAAATATGATGAATAAGAACCTTGGGAATTGGAAGCCACGAGGCCACGAATCATCTCGGGCCTCAAAGCCATGAATCAGTAAATTTAGTTTTGCATTTATAAATATAATGAAGAAAAACCTTGAAAATTGAAGACCATATGTTTTTTTTTATTTTGTGCGTAATTGTTTTATTTGTTTTCTGTTAATTAAGAATTATTTTGTTTGTATGTTTTGGTTATTTTATCGGAAAATTAAAGACCATAAATTTGTTTTTATTTTGTACATAATTTTTTTAAATTTTTACGTTAACTTTTTTTCCGTTAATTTTTTTTTGTATGTTTTAATTTATGTAACTGGACAACTTTGTACGTAATTTTTTAAAATTATTTCGGTACTTAATAACTTTGTTTGCTTTTTGTATGTTTTGATTCATATGTAACTTGATCTTAAAATTGAGTTCGACAACTATTTAAAGTATTGATATTTTATAATTATTAATTTAATAATAAGTATTTTTATATGAATAATTAGAAAAACATAACTTAATTATTAATCAACTAATAAAATTATAATAAAATATTTTTATTTTAGAGAAAACCCGCACAAGGTACGGGCACTAAACTAGTTAGTAATAAGATGAGTAACTCGTGTAACTTGTGTGATAATTAAACTCATGTGTTAACATGATATTAGGTTCATGGTTAGCGATTATAAGACGTTGAGGCTAAGCATTTTTATTCGAGGACATTATTAGAGTTAGTCCTAAACGAAGACAATTTTATAGCTAAAGGTCCGTTCGGTGACTAGTATAATTTTCTTTTTATAATCTATCTAAATGGGTTGAAATTTTTTCAAAAAATCTCATCCCAATCGTCCCTTCGACCTCTCCTCTACTGAAAGGGCATACGTTTTCTTTACCGAACGGGGCCTACGTATGATTTTTTTTTTGTAGAAGAGAAGAGGAGAACGAATTCTCACTCGTAATTTATTAGAAAAACAAAAGAACAGCTAAACAGGGATACATTTAGGGATTGCAACATCCCGGACATCATTCTTAAGGATTGAAATTAAACTAACGGGGATATATGAACCAAACTATCGTATGATGTTATTTATGACAGGAAAATAGTTGAAGAAATGAAAGAAATTTCAATTCACATGATGTAAATAGAGGAGGCTAGGTCAAAGTAGGAATATATGGAAAGATATGCATAAAAATAGGTTATTCGATTGATATAGGGAGAGGAAGCATACAAAATTGCATGATAGTATGCACTAAGGCAAACAAAAAGTGAGTGAAGGGCATTCTGAGAAAGCCCTAGACCGAGACAAATAAGCGTGATGGGGAATCATTTGGTATGTGTGCAGTGCACGGTGGAGTTGCAGCTCGTGCAGACTGCAGGCTTAATCAGACGTGCAGAAAATGACTATCACTCACGTTCACCCCGCGCACCCTCTATGGTGGTCTGCTCTCTTGGCCCCTTCTTTCCATTGCCTTCACGTAGAAATGGATCGGGCAGTAGATAAAGTCGGAGGTTTCTACTGTTACTCCATCCATCGGATGATTAACGGGTCATCCGGGTGCTGTTCCTTATTCATAGATCACGGTGGGTAAAGTCGGAGGTTTCTAATCTACGCTATTATTGTCTTTTAGATCGTATTAGATCGAAGAGCAGGGTCGTGTATATACGAGTTTCACCAAAATCAACCGAGAATAAGAGAAGTAATTCTTAAAGTTATATGTTAGGTCCGTGATTTAAATGGGACAATTCACACATCTAGTTTTTTGACGAGTTTTGCATTGTTAGAGAATCCACGAAGTCATGAAAAAACGAATTCGGATCAAACATGTTTTGTTACGATGTTAATTTTACTTTTATCTGTCTCGAGATAAAACGACGTAAGGGACATACGTCCGGTGAACCACATACAAGCTCAAGTATTCCTTCCTAATTAAACCAATTGGCAATAGAGAAAAAAGTAACTCATGAACTTTATGTTAGGCTCACATAGTTAAATATAGTCGATGCAAAATAATCCGCACATCTCAACAGAACCTTTACATACATCGCAAGTGTAATTACAGTACAAACTTAGTTGACACTTAGACGGTTAGAATCGACGGTCAATTAGAGGTTAACCGTTATGATATTATATTAAAGTACATTGGACAATAAAGCGTTGCCGTGTACATATATGCATCAATCAAAACTTAAACATATGTTTAGTGAAATTTCTTCGTAAAAATAAAACGACACATGAGTAACTCAATGTATTATATACTAGATTCGAAAATTTTACCGCACAAACATCCAAAATCACCAACCTAGATTTCATTTCATTATATATATATAAAATACATGGTACTGGAAAATGAAGAGATGAAAAAGACGGGTCTCTATAAAACCTAGCCGAGTCAGTGATGATACACTGTAAAGCATGGCACGTCTCTCTGCATCAAATACTTTCATGTATTCTTTCATATTCTTACTCTCATCACTTCTATATACCTTTACCGCTGTTTCTTCTCTCATATATATATATATATATATATATATATATATATTCTCTCTATCTTTCTTGGTCTTACGGGATTGTACGTACGACGTCGTCTTGCTGTGCTAATGAGAGATGGATGTTTGTCGAGGGCTGTAGAATCCTCCTATCTCCAGAGAATAATATGATTGTTTTACCATGGACAATAAAATTCACCTTCTTTTTTTTTTAATAAGTGTTTAACTTATTTTTACTTCATTGTATCAATGAAAACAAATATTACAAGAAACTCGGATGTTTTGTAATAATATTTTGATCTTGTTTAATCCATCAAACTCTAATGCAAAATGTATAATGTGTAATAACTTTGATAAATTTTAGCTTTTTTAATCATCCATAGAGTTTTTTTCCCCATTTTTTTTCAGCCAACTACATAATATATTTTAATATTCAATAAAAAAAATTATAATTTTTTTTTTTATTACCAATTGTTTAGCACGTTAAATACATATTAGGAAATAAATTTGTGAATCAACTAGTTGAGAAGCATATTATTAGTAACGTAGAGACGACGTGAAGATGATGTCAGAATGGTACGTACTAGGGAATAAAATCTATGAATTCCATGGATGTTTCAGTTTAATATTTTTTTTGATTTGTTTGTATTTGTAATTATTTATCATCGAATCGAACTTTTTGGCGATAGAAAAATTATTTAAATTAAAATTATATGTTAGGTAAGTGGATGTGGGGAACTACATCATTTGGGTTGGGTCACTGTGTTCATCATGATATGTATATATGTGTCCTTTGCTCTTCCAACCATTTCCCTCTTTCCATTTTGTGTTTTCTAATTCTACAAAAAACTATTGTATAGGTTTAGTTATAACTAGTTTTTATTTCTGAATCTTATACGAATGCAAACATATTATAGTAAATATGATTTTAATTTTACATACGTGGATAAAATACACGGAATTTTTTTTTATATATTTTTTATAGATGATCTTGACCATAACGAATCGTAAACTCTAATTTAAATAAATAAAAAAGTATATATGTATTATAGTAGTAGCTTAATGCTCACACGGAAAGAATTGACTACTGAATTTCTTATTAAGTTTTTCCCAACTTCTAAGACTGCTGAGATGAGAGGAAAAATAAACGCTTTTCAAATGAAGGATAATGAGAGCTTGTTCAAGTCTTGAGAGAGGTTTAAGGATCTTTTCATTGATTGCCCCATAACGGAATTCCTAAGATTGATAAGCTGAAAATCTACTATAAGGGTCTGAATCAAAAAACTAAATTCAAACTGCAATCACTTTTTGGAGGTACTTTCATAGATAAAAATGTTGATGAGGCTTGGGAATTAGTAGAGAAACAAGCCTTAATTATTGAGAGGTATTCCCACAAAGAGATTGAAGAGAAGAAAGCTAGACCCGGAGTGTATGAGGTGAATGTTAGCGGTTTGAGGGAGATTTGTGCTTCCATCATGATGAGTCAACAAACTAAACTGCATGTGGCATTCAGGGAAGAGGATGTAAACTTCATGGGTAGAGGTAATTTCTAGGAAAATCATTTTAGGCCTAATCATAACCATCCAGGTTTCTCTTACTCTAACCCTGAAGGTGCATTGAACCCTCATGCTTCTTCTAGTAATGTAGGTCAGCCGTCCAGGGCAGCAAAATCATCTAAACAACCAAAAGATCGAGTTGAGATGATGTTTGAGCAATTGATGGCAAGGATGAGCAGTCTGGAGAGCTCTGTCACTAGTGTAACCAAGGCTCAAATTAAAGGTCTTGGAAACTCAAGTGTTCAAGAAGGCTGAAGAAGTTCAGAGAGATCCAAGAAGACTTCCTGAAAAGACTGAAGAGAATCTCAAGGGGCGTGTTATAGCAATTTCAACTAGAAGTGGATTTGAAGCAAAAGATTCAATGCGCAAGGAGAAGCAAGTGATGGTGGAAGTTCAAAAAGATCAGCCGAATTATGTGCCACCGCCTCCATACAAGCCTCCACTTCCATTCCCCATAACTGCTGCTAGAACTCAACTTGACAGGAGTTTTGGTAAATCTTTGAAATCATTAAAAATCTGAATATTAACATACCTTTCATTGATGATATTCTAGGTATGCCTGCATACAGGAAAGTCTTGAAGGAGATCCTCTCTAACAAGAGGAAGTTGGAAGAGTTAAGGGAAGTAAAGATAAGCCAAAGATCCACGGATCTCATCAAGATTATGAAGGAGAAGATGTCACCAAAGCTTAGAGATCCCTGATCATTATGTGTACCTATAGGTGTTGGAGAGGGAACTTATGAAGTTTTGTGTGATCTTGGAGCAAGTGTGAGCATCATTCCTTTCGCACTTTGCAAGAAGATTGGGCTCGGAGAACCAAAGCCAGTGAAGATGACCTTACTTATGGTTGATAGGACAAAAACCAAACCAGTTGGCATTCTCGAAGATATTCCTGTGAAGCTAGGGAATAACTATATCCCTATTGATTTTGTTGTTTTAGACATTCCAACAGATTATTATGTTCTTATTATTCTTGAAAGACCATTCCTTGCTGCTTCTGTATGTCTTGTTGATTGCATGAACGCCACTCTCACTTTCAATATAGATGAGGATGAGGATGATGTACAGTTTAAGCTTCCAAAGGTTGTAGAGGCAGCAAATTTTGAAGATGGCTTGTTCCACATCCAAGAAGAGCCGACAGAGGAAATCTCAGGTGGCATCTCGGCCGAGATCATGGCCATCTCGACCGAGATCCCACAATAGAGAGTTGGATATCGGCCCGAGATCATGGATGTCACGACCGAGATTCAACAACAGAAACTTTCATCTCGGCCGAGATCCCAGAACAGAAACTTCGATCTCGGCCCGAGATCTCGATAGTTGGACCAAGATTCAAGTGTGGGGTACCGAGATCCCCTAAAACGCCTCCTGAAGCTCCGGAACCTCCTGCCTTAACAATTAGCTTCAAGAATCACGTCGGAAAAGCATAAGAGCTAGTCCACCAAAGCCCGTGAAGAGAAATAAAGATTTTTAGGGCAAGCCAGCTTTTACCGACAGTTCATCAAAGTTTTTCGAGAGTTTCCATATCACTCTCCCAATTGCTAGAGGAAAGAGGCCGACTTGACGATTACGAAAGCGCCCGGATATACAAAATGACTCCAAGAAGAAAAAGTTCAATGAAGGTGATCTCGTTCTTCTATCGAACTCGAGATTTCACCTAATTCCGGGAAAGTTGAGAAAAAGTTGAGCATGACTAAAGTATGGGGTGAACAAGAAGGACTAATCAGAGTGAATGAGAATAGGCTGAAGAGGTATAAACCGGAGATTCCGGTGGAGCGGATTTCGCCTACATCTCCAAGATAGGAACCAACGGATTAGGTCTGGCTAGAGACCTTAAACCGAGCGCTTCTCGGTAGGCAACCCGATGTAAGAGTCTTTTTGTCCTTGTTTTTGTTTTTGTTTTTTGCTTTTGCGTTTCTGCGCGTTTTGGTGTCTTTGTCTTTGTAGGTTTTAGGTAATAAATGAAGAAGAAATGCTTGAAGGTATTCACACCACTTCTTTCCACCACTTCCATATGATTGAGTCAGATCAATGATTTTTACATTGTGAGTATTCTTTTTCACTTCTATTTTTTATTTACATTGGGGGAAATGTAAGTTTTAAGTATGGGGTGGGATACTTGTAATATTTTTAGCATGTTTCTTTCATTGCATTGCATTTAGATAGTTTGAATTTCTAGTCACATGTTTCCTTTTAGCATGTATAAAAAAAATAAAATTTTGCTTTTAGGAATGATATGACCCCTATGATGATATTGTGTTAGTGAATTAATCATTGATTACCTATGTCGAGCTTCATTTGACTAATGACATATTTGGGATTTGAATACCTTGCTTGAATTTTATGTGATTTATGAAAGTTACCTTGTCTAATTGGATTGAGTTTGGATAGTTGAAGCTCACGATAAGTTCTTATACATTGCATGGGAATGATTTAGGCAATTCAATTTCATTCTTCTTCTATATCTTGATCATACTTAGCTCCTCAAACATGAAATATATTGCCTCCTTTTTACCTATCCGGGAATTAGGAAAAGTGAAGTTTGAAAGTGTATGTTTAAATTGATGAGTTGAAATGTTTTATGAGAAGAAGTTGAAGTGTATGAAATGTGATGTAATTTTAAAAGCAAAGCTTTTAGGGGATTGTTGGTTATGAAGATGAGTAACTCGGCACCATACACATAATCGGATGTTTATGTCTTGTCAAAGTCTGATTAGCTAAATGTCCTAACGAGTGATTTGGTAATGTGCATCCGGTGTGAGGTACGTGAAGGAAACTAAACACCAAGGTTTCGGCTATTGTGCACCAATGCCTTTCACTCAAGAAAAAGAAAAAAAAAATTATACAAAAGTGGTGGATGTTGAGTTGAAAAGATTGAAGTGTGTTGTTCTTCTTTCCGGATTAGCACCACATTACCTGAAAAATATCCTACCCTCATCACATTTCTTTGACCTTCTCATTGTTAAGTCCAAATGATCTTTGTATACACGTGTTTGAATTAGTGGCCTAGACTTGAATTTCTCATGATGATTAGATAATGGTGATTGGAATAATGAGCATGATTTTCTTACAAAGTGTGATTATCCTTTTTATGCCTATTTATATTTGACCTTAAACGAAATATATCTTTGACTATGAAACTGCACTATTGAGGGTGATCATAATTAGAAGCACTACAGAAATATGTTATGCATGTATAAATCATGTTACCTTTGTCCTAGATTTGATTCTTGTTTGGGACAAGCAAAGAGTAAGTATCGGGTATTTTGATAACATGATTTATCGACCTAGTTTAGTCATGCATTTAGGTAGATTTCTCTTTTCCGCATTCATGTTTTAGCCTTATTTTGTGCCATTTATACTAGTTTAGTTCTACTTTGCAAGAATAGATGTCTACACACACTATTTGGTTCATTGTAGGTGATGTGGCACATTTCGGAGCTAAAACGACGCATTTGAAGATCAATCCTCGAAGTGGATGCATTGGAGCAAGCAACGTGCACGGGAAAGGGCTAGGAATCAAGCTAAAGGTTGAAGGACGACCAAGGGAAGTTATCTCGGGCGAGATCAAGACCATAAACATCAATCTCAGACCGAGATCAAACAACAGAGGATTATCTCGGTCATGATCTCGGTCGAGATCCATATGAACTTGACCGAGATCCAACATGTTGAAGAATCTCGGCCCCGATGCGACCCAATCTTGGCCGAGATCCACCCGAGATTTCAACGTGATCGTCATTTATTATTTACGGGCTTTTTCCTTTTCGGTCCAACGTCTTTCGGCAAAGGTTTGTGTATAAGAGGAAGCCCTAGATTCATTCCATAATATCTCGATTTCATCCCAGACAGCCGTTTTACGCTCCGTTTCCATTTCATTCATCATTCTTCATATTTTAGTTTAACGATTCAGACTTTTACATCCAGCTTTGGTTCGAATACAATTGGGACAACATTTATTTCATTGGAATTACAGTTATTCAAGCTGAGTACTTTTTATTTCTTCCTTTGTTATTCCATGAATTGCTTGTTTTCCTTAGAATTGATTGCTGAATTTATTATGATGATTCTTGGCTAGAACTATTGTGATTCCAAGGTTGATAGGGATTTGCTTATGTCTTGGACTATGATGGAATAATTTGTGCTTTAGAATTGGTTTGAATTGCTAGAAATTCTAATGGTTGATTTGGAAAAAGATCTAGGTTAGAACCTTCTAAACTAACAACCTTAGTTGGAATTGAGACTTAGGTGAAATTCCCTTGGATACATAAGTAGATTAACCATAGGTAATAAAGGTGAAGCCTTTATTGGATTGAATGTGCCTAATTGCTTTCTAAGTTAGGTAATTCTTGAGACTTACTCGGTAAAGTTTTACTTGATCCTTAGTTAGATAATCTGATTTGTAGTAAATTCCTCCCTAGATACCTTGAGACTTACCCGGTAATAATTAGTTATGATTGAGATTAGATGGTCTTGAGACTTACCCAGTAATAGACCATCAGCTTAGAAACGTTCATCCCTGTATCTTTTCTACCATAAATCTTTGTGAGTTATCCTGAGTCCATATGTCATAAACAATAACCTTGAATCCTTGGAATTCGTTCTCCCTTTGATTGATTGTCTTTTCTCTGTTTTATAAACTGTTTTCAATTGAATTGATATTCAATTGCGAACAACCCAAAACCCTTTTCCAACACCTTTGATTTCTTTCCCTTTCTTTTCCAACCCTTTTTCTTATTTTAGATCTACACTATAATTGATCAATACCGCAATTTGAATCCCCAAGTCTTTGTGTTCGACCTTGAAGTACTTGCTTTACTACATATAATCTATACATTGTGAGTTCGCTGCAATTGAGTAATTATTACAAGAATATAAATTTAAAGCAGATCGTGATTTGCTACCCTGTGAGTCTTTGTCACTTTTGACACAGATTTGCAGGGGTGCAAAATAAGCGAACATTGGCATAAGATGGCATACCTTTCAAGGTTTTGATGATCGGAGTATTGAGATATAACTTGTTTATCCTCTTTATGAATTTCCCGCATCTTTTGTCAAGAGCATTTCTTGGTTTACTTGGATATGGTATCCTTGAAAATTTGCCTTCGAGTCGAGTCTGCATTTCTTTTTCAGCCTTGATAGCAAACATTTCTTCTTCAACTTTTCTTACTTCGTTCATTCGAGACAACTCTTGTTGAATACCTTCTTGCATTCGAGCAATCGAGTCGAACTTATCATTCACTTGCTCAATCATGCAAAGCGTTTCCTTCACCATTTCACCTTCATCATTATTGTATAATTCTTCATAACTCCATTCTTCCATGTAACCACCGGAATCCTTAAAATCATTGGTTGTACCTTGATCCCACCATTCATTTCTTTCTCCTAGATCTAGATACTCATGTCTCATTGACTCCATGTAGTAAGGGAGTTTCTTCTCATATAGTCGCAAACACAAACTCAAGTGCAATCAAAAGTAACAAAATAACACTAGCACTCTTATAAGCAACTTCACACAAGTAAGGTTCAGCTTCAATAGTCCCTGGCAACGGCGCCAAAAACTTGTTGTGTAGTCCGGTTCAACTAATTAATACACATGGATAACATGTGTACCCACTAGATAAGGCTATATAACCTCCAAGAAAAGGGTCACGACACCGTAAATATATAGTATTCCGGTCAAGTCGTCTCCTTCAAGACTATTTTTTCCTTCCCTTACTCTAAGAAGATTTGTAAGAATATGCAAGTGTTGTAAAAGAAAATAAAAAAGATGCGACCAAGTGGTCGAATTAAGAGTTAAGACATTCCATGAGTGATTTGGGCTAAGTACCCTCAGTCGAGTCCCTTGGGCAACTCCAATTGAGTCATCTTGACAATTTCGATCGAGTGACTTTCTTGTAGCTTTTGAACTCAAATCAAGTCAAAAGTAGAGGAATGGTAAAAGTGAAATCATATATAAAAAATGACTAGGGGTTGAGATTAATTCTCTCAATCCTTGCTAATGTAGTATTTATACACATTATAATGTCATAGAGTGAGAACTATTTACTCAAGTGCTCGAGTAATTGATGAATAAACGGTTGTATGCATGGATAGATGAATGCAAGCCTAATCATGCTAGTCAAGTCAACATAGTACCTCACATGGTGTTTGCTATTGGTAAAATACTTGTCAACTACGTTCTCAAACTAGTGATCAATATGAGATAATCGAACCTCACATGGTGTTTGCTATTGGCTTTCAAAAATCATAATAATCTAGGGTGGACTTGCACTTCATAAAATAGCAATCAATTATTCCTCACATGGTGTTTGCTATTGGAATAATGTGAAGTACTAATCCTAACAATATAGGCGTCTACAAAAATGCATCACTAGATTATGAAATTACTTATGAGTTGCATTCATACTAGCCAACCAATTAGTAACACATAAGATCATGCTTAAAATAAACAAAGTGCATAAAGGAACAATCCAAACAAGCTTAGCATCCAACTTTCATACTAGTATAAGCAAGGATCCTAGTGTCTAAATCGGTTTTAACCTCTATATGCTTACTATCATGCTTTGATACTCACATAAATTATAGGCATTATAACGATACAATACTACATAGCTTTGGATTGGGATTTTCAGCCAAATCCTTAATATGGAACTACTCGCTCATGTTGAGTGAAGATAACACAACAATCGAACAAGAAATCATGCAATCCATGGAATCAAGAGAGAGAGAGATGATCAAAACAACTAAAAGAGAATCGAGTTACCAAATACAATGGAAAGTAGCAAAGAATCCAACTTGTTTCGACACAACTCAGCCACAACTCGGCACAAACTTCTTACAACTTGGAGGAACTCGGACTCAACTCGATCAACTCGGCCTTAAACTACGGAGACTCGGCTCCGAAAACGAGAGAAACTAAGAGAGATTTGTGGAGTAGTGAATTGGTGTTTGATCCTATGCAGGTAAGCCTCTTTAAATAGGTTAAGAAGTGGATGAAATTGGCACGGACCGCCCCAAGCTTTTCAAGGATTGCCAAAATTTAGCACCAAGATTCCCTTGTAACTGTTGTTACGTGGCGAGTTGGTTACAACGGCACAACACGTCGATCGAGTCGACCATGAAGTGACTCGACTCACGTTGAAAAGTAAGTCGGTGACACTTTTGTGTTCTTGAGTCGAGTGGGTCGCCTGACTCGACCGCCACTTGAGCGACACTTGACATGTCTTCTACCTTGGCTCTATGTCTTCGTCCTGGGAGAGCCTAAGTCTTCAATTCCGGGGTCGATTCCTCCTTCTTTGTGCGAGTGAAAGGGGAGCCTTCAATAGGGTTGCACAGGCAACTCGGTCTCTTGGACTTGCATCTCCGGATGATCTTTAGTCATTCCTTCTTCTAATTTAATGTTCTAGGGCTTCTCTTTGTTTCTTATTTCCTTGCTTCCAATGTTGATGATCAGAGGGTTGTTTTCTTGAGCCTTTTCATATTCATTTATGCTCCATTTGACCTATAATCACCTAAGCACAAGAGACAAACGAGAGTAGACATTTTTTGATGTAAATAAACTCTAGCAAAACAAAATAAAAAATGCCTAAACTCATATAATTCTACTAAAAATACATAAAAACATCTCTATAAAAGATAGCATAAAAATATGCCATCATACTCAACTAAATTTATCTTTATAATTAAATTAATATGTTATAATTTCACACGCCGCCTCGTAACAATTACTTATTAACACTTATGGAAATTTTACACATCCAAGTAGACATATCAATATATCATACATTTAAATCCCAGTATATATCTTCTTTATATTAAGTGAGACAATTGAAAATCCACTCTACCATAACATAACTATTGCATAACTATAACATGTGTAATTGAATTGATCATAGCAATATAATATGAAGGAGGCTTTCTACAATTTTTTTAGTTGAAAATTATAATGGTGGGTAGATGAAAATCTGAGATGTGGAGTTAGATCAAATGTCTTTTTTAATTTAAAATATAGTATCATTATGAAGAAAAATTGCAAAAAAATAAGTATAAAAAAGTACAGAAAAGTAGAAAGTGAAAGAACTTTTAATTTGATGCCCTAAAAAAGTCAAATAGGACCTATTTGGCCATTCCATCAAACTGTGATCATGATGATATCCTCACCGCTGATTCAGAGCAAGAGATTTGGATACTTGATTTAATAATTTCTTTTTCTTTCATACAACTAAATTTGCCTATTTGTCATTAAATAAAATACATACTTACCTTGTCTATTCAAGCTAAATAAAAAAACACCTTAATAATCTATTGGCTAAAAGGTGAAAAATCTCAGAGTAAGGGTTCATAAAAAAAAGGGAATGAATTTTGATTGATTATTAATTAAATATTTATACTAATTCAATGCAAAAATGCCTAGGTTGTTATATTAATAAACACATAATTTTATGAAAGTTATAAACATTTTGAATATCTAGGATACGAGTGAAAACCTCGTATTATAAAAGATATCAATATTGAAATGTATTTCACACCGATATAGGTTAAACTCTTACTTAACATATATGTACACTTGAATATGCACGTGACTCCTTCTCGTACTTTTATCATAATTACATATATAATTTTACATTAATTCCTAAAGTTTTTTTGATTTCTAGATTATATTGTTCGTGTGATAAAAATCCAGCATACTAATTATTGACATGAAATTGTACAAGTACAATCACACATATTCATATTAAAGATTGATTAGATAGATACGTGTGTGATACGCGTGTGACGACCAATACATAAATCGGTGATGTTCAATTCTATATTTAAAACTAATAGACAATAAAAATGATGATTTACCCACCTTATATATTATAATAGACTTTATCTTTTTTATATATCAATTTAATATAATATTTTAAATATCCTTTTTCTCACAAAATAATTTATTTCATTTTTTTTCGAGATCTATAAATAACAAAAAAAAAGTACCTATTTGTACCTCGACACACTCCTATAAATTCTTTATTATATTCTTAGGACAATACTTCTTTAATATTTATTATAAATTCATGTAGTATTAAAATCAAACGAGAATATGCCTGTTAGAAAAAGGAGAAAATCAATGGTTCATTTTTATTAAACCGGTGGATTTAAGACAGCAAATGAACGTCAGGTGAAACCAATTTGTTGATAGATTGAGTAATCTTTAAACTTATATTACACTAATATATCCGTATATTTGACGTGAAATTATATATCCACACATCTTAACAATATTGGGGAAAAAGAAATACTCTTATAAGGTATGGTTAAAGTATGAAAGGAGACTTTGTGAGAGTTTTTATTTAAATACCATATTTTTAAAATAATAATAATAATATTATTATTATCATAAATAAATAAAAAATACTATGATAAAGACAAATCTAGTTTAAATACTTTTACCTTTTCGATTACTTGAAAGTGTGAAAGTATATAAATGTTTGATAATTGCACAATATCTTTTTTGAGATGGTAAGAAAATTGACTAGCTGTTGAGAAACAAGATATCTTTTAATAAATGAAAAAGTTACGTTAATTACACAACTTAAAAGTTTAATTTAGTGCTCAGTTTCATGATGTTTACATGTAATAATCATTATTACATTATATTTTTCTTAATATTGTCAAGAAAAATGGCTTTCCCTTTTTGTCATTTGACTGACAGATGAGAGCCTACACAGTTTAAATTATATAATAATAATAAAATAATAATAATAATAATAATAATAGTAATATTGGATATTATAAATATATATCTCACATATCATATATACTTTTTATACAAGAAACTCAGGAAAAACCTTTAATATCTATAAATTTTATTTTTAATATATGTTATAAGGATATATATAATATAAAAAAAACCTAATTCAAATTTTTAAATATTTTTCAATAAAATTTATAAATTTATTGATATAAGTGAGAATTTAGAAATTTAAATATTAATTTAATTAGAATTTTGAATTATACTAATTATAATAATAGTGCTAAATTACAAGTCTATCTGATATCATTTTTCTAACAGGAAAACATGATTTACATTGCATTGTCAGATAAATTATACACAATGAGATGAACTAATCATTAATTTCTTCATTTTGCAGGTATAATTATCTCAATTTGACGATAATTTAGGATATATTTTCACATATAATTAGTTTTAAAAAGGGGGATAAAAAGAGAACAATTTAGTACATGCACATTGCACACACACTGGTACAGTATTACTTACTATTATTCGCCTTTTTATTTTCCCTTTATCTCAGTAGTACGTCAACCCTTTTTCCAAGTAATAAAAAGACACCAAAATCCTCTTCTTTGCCTTTTAAAGAGATAAGAAAACCAGAGGCCAATCTTCTTCTTCCTTAAAAACTAACCAAAACCCTAATTTCTCAGAGAATCATCTGTGCTGCAGAATCACCAGGGTTTGATAGTTGAAGATCAACAAACCCTAGGGATGAATATGGGTTTTTTCTCAAACCCTAATTCCATTAATAGTTTAGCTCAACTTCTTCATCCTCAGTTTGATTCTTCCCATGGCCATCATCAACAACAATCTCTGAAATATTCTTTTGTTCCTTCCATGTTACCTTCTTCGATTCCAGGAGATGATGGTGATGATGATGAAGATCCTGATGATACTCGTGAGGATCTTCATCATCATCATCAGGGTGCGAGTTCTAACAATAGTAGCAACGATCTATGTGAAGCTCTTTTATTTTCATGTGCTAATAATAACCCTAAACCTAGAAATCTTCACCATGATCCTTCTTCTTTCATGGGTATTCCTTCAAATTCATGGTATGTATAAACATCTCAAGATCCCTTCTTTCTTTCTTTTTTTTTTTTGTAATTTTATGTTCTCATAGTTTATACAAAAAACTAAATACATACTTTATATTTGATTTCTTATAACCTTTCTTCAGGGAGTGGGGATCTAGTATAAGGGAATCCATGGTGAACAAAGGGTTATTAGAAGGAGACAACGAAAGTGTCGAAGAAGATCATTACGACAACATTACTAATACGAACACGCTGAATAAGAAGATTAATCCTTTAGGGGTTTCGGCTTTTAGGATGAAGAAGATGAAGGCAGGGAGAAGGAAGGTAAGAGAGCCAAGATTTTGCTTCAAGACTCTTAGCGACGTTGATGTGCTCGATGATGGCTATAAATGGAGAAAATACGGTCAGAAAGTTGTCAAGAACACTCAACATCCCAGGTAATTAATCAACTAAGCATGAATCTATGATGAAAATTGATATCTAATTAGGATCTAATTGAAGTGAATTGATCTATTTATCCTTTATATGATAGTTGTATTATTGGACTTTGAGGAATAATTAGGATTACAAAGTTTAGGAGATTCAAACTGTAAAAAATCAATTATATTTTGAGTATGCTGCTATATCATTTACTGCATGATGATGGGTAAAAAGGGTTTTCAATTATTCAAGCAAAAAGGATGGGATTATTGTTATTAGCATACATATATCATTGTTATCATACAAAGATTAAAACGAGATAAATTAGTATTAATTGGTAAAAACTAGCTAATAAATCACCAGACAAGGGACAAAATGATGAACTGAAAATTCAGTGTCAGTATATATAGTAAAATGAAATGATATATGAGCATTACTTTTGCACCATACATATATATATATATATATGGTGTGGGTCAAGTGTAATCGATTAAGAGTGGACCTTAATGTCATAGCAAACTGCTAAATTAGCTGGACTATTGGGAAGGGTTCTTTTTTGCTGTGTGCATGCTAAGCTGTGAGATATATATATATATATATATGGTTCGATACATAATATGTGCTCGTGTAAGTACACATGTGCATAGCTATTGGCTATACAACACGAGTGTTACATAATGATCTAAGTTTTGCTAGAATCATATAGCTACTTTTTATTTGGCTTTTGGATTTTCCATTGGGTATTTTGTTTTGCATGAGCAGATGAAAGGTTTGGGGTTTTTTTTTAACAATGATATTTGTGGTTGTACTACTCCTACTCCACGAATGATCGCTTTGTAGGTTCTTTTCTGTTTGAAAATAAATTAATGGACATGCCTGTATGTTTCCGCTATCTTTCACCCAAAAAAAATTAGCTCGTTCATATTACAAAATAAGCCAGGTGTGGCATTGTGAAAGCTTGGGTCTGGCTCGAGTCAAGTCTGAACTTGTAACAAGACGAGTAGTTCGTTTGGACATGTATTTTTATGAAAATACCCCTAATTTCATTATGATATGAGTTGGAGCTCGAGCTCGGCTCAAACTTGGTGGAAGGCTCGCAAGCAAAGTATTAGCTTAATACTAAGCTCACTCGATTATAAATGAGATGAATATAAACATAGAATATCTTGACTCATATAACAACCCTATATATACCGAAAAACTTAACCTAGCTAGAAGTAGCAAGGTATAATGAATTAACGTGTGCATATGGATGACATGCAGAAGCTACTACAGGTGCACGCAGGACAACTGCAGGGTGAAGAAGAGGGTGGAGAGATTAGCCGAGGATCCGAGGATGGTCATTACGACCTACGAAGGGCGACATGTTCACTCTCCCTCCCACGACAACCTCGACGAGGATTCGAACAGCAGCCAGCCACTCCTTAACAAGTTCTTCTGGTAGTCATGCAGTAATGCAGTGTAATCAAGATCTTGATTCAACGAACCTTTTACGTACGTATGTTCCTTCTTTTTTCGGGTTTTTGTTCGAGGAGAAGGGCTAGAGATGAAGTGATAATCTAGAAAATATTGACAATAATAAGTTTGTATTGATCATATGTGTGTTTCTGCAATATATATGTAATTTTACCCAACTAAATCAGCTGATTGCATATTCATATTGTTCTTGAGACTGATGAGTATATAAAATGGTATGTAATTACTACGTTAGCACTTAATTATTATCCGATGAAAACACATCCACATAAACTTTATGATGCATGCATGTCAAATCGACACACATCGATCGTATTTTTTTTTTTTAAAAAAAACGAGCTTAGTACGTATACAAGGTTGGTGACCCTTCGTCCTACTGTCAATTTGTTTTACAATGAGACTCGTAAATTTAGACTTTAACACCAACTCGATCGTGTCGAACTCGGTTAGAGAGAGAAGATAAAGAGAAAATTATGAGATCGAAATAAACAACTTGATTGTATTTCTTGCCTGATTCTATAGGGTTCATATGTAATCTAAGTTTTTGATTTTCTGCATATATATATATATATATATTCTCATTCTCATTATCTTGAGTATGCCTACAAAGTCAAATATATTTTGATGCATAGAAACTTACACGTTATATCAAAGATATATTTTCATCACATAGTCACCGGTTGCTCCTTCCGGCGCCACTTTAGGTTCCATTCTCTGCTCTTCGTCGGTCCGCTCTCCGGTCGTTCCACGTTTAACGTATGTAAGTTTAATCCTCGGTAATCACAAACTTAATTTGCCGGTTGGACCCGAAATAAACCCGACCCATCCGATCAACCGCGATTATGGTTTAGGGTGAAAGGGAATTAGGTGGATGATAGTTCGGGTAAACGGTTTTGTAGTATGGATTAGTTGATGGAAGTGATACAACCATCCACCACCTAAACCATTGACATCCCTAGTTAATACAAGTCTACAATGTACGTTAAAACTAAGAATGAGTTGCGCTTTCAAATCGTAAATCAACAAATTAAGTGTTCTACAAACCAAATACTCCAACATACGTACATGTTAGATCCGAGTTCTGCTGTACAAGCCGGGTCAGGCATCATAAAAAGAAGCCAATTCCTTGGCTGGTTACTTTGCAAACTTTGTCAAAGTATAAGTATGCGTTTGTGGAGCCGTCTGGCCCATTACGTTGGATTTTGGGCTGCGTGGTCTATTTATTGGGCCGATTAGAAGCCCATTTATCGTTTTAAAGGTAAGCTGAAAGGCCTATTCATCGTGAGTCATTTGGGCTTAAGCGGCCTTTCAAGTTGAACCCTAGAAGGCCCAATTTCCTAATTGCTTTTCATACAAGGAACACTAATTTTCTACCAAAAAGTATGTATGGAAGGGAGCTTGTTTTAGTAAACCCACCAATTTTATTAACTATTTTTTTTACTTATGAAAACATACACTAAACATTTAGCTAAATTTTCCTAAATATAGATTTTAAACAAAAAGTTTTTAAGGAAACTATTGTGTGAAAAACTAAAAACACTTTCATCTAATACTAGGGTTTTGTACACAAGATTGTCGTTCGAGGAATCGAGGGTCTACAAAAAGTTTATGTGCATGAATGATACTTTGTACATATAACATATTATATAAGCCGTGTTTAGAGAAATATATTATTTTTTGTCGTTTTTAAGTTATGCCTTAATGATATAGAATATATAATAATGCTAACTTAAAACTATTTGTATCTAATAAATGGATTTTTTAATAAAATTGAACTAAATATCTAAATGTTTTCTTATCAAGATTCTTTAACACGGGTTTAAAGGTTATATAGTTATATAGATCACAAAAATCGTTTTTTGTTTGTTATGTTGTAGACTTTGTAGTCTTTCTAGTTTTGGTCTAAGGACTTGAAAGTAATACAAAAGCTAGCAAATGTGATATTGCCTTTAAGGGAACAAAATATCATTGTGATGGGTATTTATTTCTCCAATATGCATCTTTTGAGAATGCAAATGACAAAAACTCCTTTTCCAATGTTTGGGGAGAGATTAGGGCATGTGATATGCAATGGAAAGATGCAACAAAACTAGCTTTATTATGTGGGCATGTAATTTTAACATTGTGCTCCATAATGACCCACTTTGTTGTCGTCGCACACTACTTCACACAAATCTAAGGATCTAGAAAACACGAAAAAGGGTGTTATTGATCTAAAAATCATAAACCGAAATCTTAAATAGAGTGAACGTAGGGGTCACGAGAAATCCTAGTATAGAGGAGAGTTTTCTATAAGAATATGATGAGATTTCGAATAACCGAATATATGTACTTATTAGGTCCAAGTCAAAACATAAACTTAACACACTAGCTTTAAATCTTATAATCTCTCAACTTTAGTATTTCAATAGAAAATCGGTCAAATTAAACACTTTCAGCATGCAAATTAAAATCTTGAAATTGGATTTTTAATGGGTTTGTTACCCTATTAATATGATAATATAATTTTCTTCGACTTTGTTCTCCATGCATCAAATGGGTTCTGAAATCGACACATAGATGATTATCGTTACATAAGTGTAAAAAAGGTTGGATCACACGTATAAATATATTGTATTATTTAGTACATTTTGATCTGAACTTGTAATAAGATCATACGGATAACGTATAATCTTTCCAATTGGAAAATATAATGAAATCAAAATTTGAATAGAAAAAATGTAACATAAAGCTGTTGTTAGGGTAGCACGTGAGGCCTATTAATATTTTATTATGTCGACTTCACATAATTCCAAGATTTTATTTTAATAAAGATATGTAAGTATACTATAAATTACAATTTAAAATTAAAATTAAAGGAGAGGAAATTACATGGAAAGAAGAATTTAAGGTTGGGGTCCACCTGCTAAAGCACTAAGGAGTCCGTTGAATGGGACCACCTCACCACGTGGGGCCACCATTACCCGCACGTTCAAACCCTGATTTCTAGGTCGTAAATTATAATACAATTCTATTGAATACTTCATTAAAATTAAAGAATACTTATTTTCCTTTTTATTTATTAGAGAATTATTGCCATTGAATTTCCAATTAACCAAATTTTGCGAAAAATAAGTTGTTTATATTTTTAAATTTTACTGATTCAATTCTTTAGTTTACAATGAGGTTGAAGTCAGACGGGTAACAAGGTGTGCCGCTACCTCTTTCTGAATAGAAAAATTGAACATCGTAAAAACTACATTCGAAAAACTGAAAGACACAACATTACCATGTAAGACCCGTTACACCCTCTTGATAATCTGAACGGCATCAGGCATAAGAAATTCAAACGTGTTAAAAGCGAACGAAAGAAACACATGTTGGTTTTCAATGCAAGCTCTTTCATACTTAGCCACTGTAGCAGAGACCGCGTTGAAGCTCACTTTACCCACAACAAAAGACCCGCTACCCTAACTAACAAGGGAAGAAACTCCCGTCAAATCAATAAAAGCATGCTTCCACCGACCTATTCAAACACTAACACGTCTACTGGCCTCAAAGTAGATCTCCCTTCTCGTGGATCAGTTAAGAAGGTCACAATCGTCTTCTTCTTAGCCGAAACTTCTGCTTGTAACAACCAAAATTCTGGAAACTCGGGATGCTACGGGTTAAGACCTCACAATGGGTCCCGACCCTAGTTTTACAACAACTTTATTGGATCTTACAAAAGAAGCAAAAATGAACAGCCGGTACAGAAGAAATCTAAACACTGAAATGGCGTGAAAGTTTGCCCAAAAAGAAAATCCCGAAACTAAAGCGAACAGGTACGGAAAACCCAGTTGACCACTCTCTCTGAATCACTCCACAATGGCCTTACCCTGCAAGGTATCTACAACATGACCTTCGCCTCTATCGTATTATTATCTTCCGTTAGGTGGTTCACTTTTATTACTTCAACTTATTGTGTGGCGCGAAGGTCACCCGACCTTCGCCTCTATCCCTGTAAACCAACCGGAGTAGATCCAATGCATCTCACCGTATACGGTATGGACTGATCGCAAAGAGTCTCTTAGTAACCTGGCAGCGTTGGGCAGTGATGCGACGACCCGTTTTTATACACTTGGGTCTAGTAATACCGTAACGTTATCTTACTCAAGTTATAATTACAAGCACGCATCACACACCACTACAATAATACACACCTATATATGTATCATTAGCTAAGAGAGTCCATAAGTCTTACCTAAATTGGTCCAATATCCAAACTCGCTAAATCTCGTTCCGTACGTAAACGATTTCAACAACCTGATCAAGACGGAAGATGTCTTAATAACATAATTCTATCATATAAGAAGCTTCTAGAAAGGTTCTAGACTATCTAGAGGTTCTTATATATAAAAAAAAAAGAAACTCTTACTTTTATGAAAATTACCAAAATGTCCCTATATTTCCTAAAATTCCAAAAAGATCCAAAAATGGTCTAAGACTCTTACTACAGTCCCACAATATCTCACAATTCTAAAAATTCCATCCCGGTTTGATGGTTTGCTCAGACTTACAATTTATGTCCAAAACCTTAAAAGATCTTTTTCCAAAAATACCTCGAGTGTCCTACTTTAGCCTATCAAAAGTACATCTTACTAAATCCCAAAAAGGATGTCTTGGCTATGTGTTGTCCAAGCCCCTCAATGAGTATGACAAGAAGGATGTCTTGGCTATGCGCTGATTGTAAACACTTAAAAATCGCTTTATGTCTAAGGGTTAGACCAAAAGTAACCTTCATTGCTTGTACGGTTTTACCAAAAAGAGCACTCGCTAAAGCATGTTGGGCTTTAGGGGGACGGTGATCTTGACAGTAAAACCAGAAAGATCGAAACTAGGAATGAAAGCTTGAAGATTGTCCAACGCTGCAAAAAAAACTCAATGCCCATATCAATTACTCCATTATCCCGCAAGATGTGGTCTTGAAGGATCCAAGATTGGGCCCTGGAGGCCACCAAAGTAAAAGAAGAAGTCTCCATTGCTGAGTATAAACCAAGCCCCTCAAACCGAATAGGCAAAGAAGCAAGTTGCCATTGAAGATTCCCAAAAAAAGGATTGCCACAAACAACAATATCCTCGACTAGTCTACAAAGTCCAAAATCAAAATGAGTTGTTGCACACTCCACATGCTCCGGTAAACAAGTACTCAACCTAAAATACATCTTAGTAACACTCATACAACAACGAAGCCGGAAAAGCCCACTCTATGGGTCCCTCAATTGTGGAAGAAGGTGCACCAACTCAACTGTCTTAACCACTCTCTTCATGACTATCTCTTTAACAAACCCGTCATCTTTACTCACCGCCCCACCTAACAACTTAATACCCAACTCTGGCCTCGCAATGCCATGAGGGAATAGACCATCTCTAA
The DNA here is from genome assembly GCA_002319775.1 of Fagopyrum tataricum. Taxonomy (NCBI): domain Eukaryota; kingdom Viridiplantae; phylum Streptophyta; class Magnoliopsida; order Caryophyllales; family Polygonaceae; genus Fagopyrum; species Fagopyrum tataricum. The sequence continues at coordinate 3,071,104 of CM008284.1, forward strand.
GCTTCGACCCAACACACGAAGCCCAAAAGAGCTCAGTCTTACCAACATTCAACTCGAGGCCAAAACTACGCCCAACCTCTCGAATGACATCAAGCACTCTAGCCACTTCCTCTGACCGGCCAATAAAAAACTATCATCAAGATACCAAGCATTTAGAAGAATCTTGCAAAAGTCTTTGATCCTATAAAGAAGAGGATGCAAGACAAGAGAAAAAGGAGCGGTCCTAAAGCGCCCCCTTGTTGCACACTGGTAGCCGACCAGATGAACTCATCACCAACGTACAAACGGGCAGCCTGACCATACAAGAAATCAACCTTTAAAGATATAGATGGACATATTTTCCCTCTCTTCCCTAAGCAACACAGTTCTATCAACCAGGTTGAAGGCATTTTAAAAATCTCATGTCAACATAGCCAGAGAACCATCAGCATGACATTCATTCAAAACCCTGTAAAAACTATGTAGAATAGTTTTTGCACCACATGGAACACCGACCCCAAACTGAAAAATCTCCAAGATATTCTCTGATATCTTTACTAACTCCCTTCATTTTTACTTTAGACACCGACCACCTCCAAACAATATCCACTACTATTGGTCGGACCCAATTTTCAAGCTTCAACAACGGCGTAAAAGGCGACGAAGCAACAAACTCAGCCAAACTCAGCGAACACTTACCACCTAACCACAAATTAACCACTAAAGAAACTGCTCTCAGAAGGCCCGTGACAACCGCAAACCCCTCACCGTACATTGCATCTAAAAGATGTTGTGCCCTCAAACCATCTCTTCCACAGGAGGTACCTTTGAGGAAAGACTTGATGCATTTAATGATCAAATCAACATCATCAACGGGAGGTGGTTCATGAAAGGTAGTGCAGGACTTAGAAGGAGGAGGCTTGTAGGGATGTTTATCCTCCAACGCCTTCAACGTCTCATAACTATAAGGAGCAACTCCCGACGAGCACAAAACTTTAACAACAACTATAAAATATATGCTCATATGAAACCTTATGAACACACTGCTTGATATTAGATTTTCTCTCCAAACAAACTCCATTCCGCGAGTCACCCTCAACCCTCACTAAAGGCCTACACTCTGAGCCGTCTAACAACACTTGCACAAGCCTAGAAACACCATCATCCTCTATCCAAGTAGACAAGGCCTGCAAAATCCGTTGATGTTGGATCGACTTTCTACTTCCCGATCTCATGTCTCGCCTGCACACCGACGAAACAAAAACAATTTAACCCAAGCAGCCAGACAACTTGGCTCAGCGGCTACCTTCAAAAGAGCACCCATCAACGCTTGAGAGAAGCTTAGATGACAGCTATGAGGGATGATTTTCACGGTAGAAAAAGGAACACGCATAACCCTCTCCAACAAACCTACATCAAACACCATACTCTCAGCATCACTTACAACCTTCTCTGTAACAACCGGCCTCGAGATACTCACAACCGGCCTCGAAATACCCACAATGTATCCATCATCCTCTTCAAATGCAAAAACAGAACCATCACTGTGACGTCACTCACGACTTAAAGCATGAATACTCAAACACCGTCCACACAACCACATCTTGAGAACGGCCAAAACCTCCACAAACACCACAAAAACATCAAGGTCGCCCTCAAGGATGCCTCTAACCTCATCCTTGCGCTCATCCACAAATAAGTGTAGCCTTTCAAATGACTTGTCAGACAAGATAAACCTCTACTTTCTTCACTACCACAACCACACCCATGTAAAAAAATGCATTTTTCCCTCTCTTTTTTTTTATGGAAATAGAGCCGAAAAAAATGTCCTTTAAAAAGGGTCGCTGCAACCCTAGATTGACACAAAGATGGTCTCTTCAAACAAGTGCCGCCGCTGCTAGAGATCGACGTCAAACTACGTACACGGCCGCCGCTGCTGGATCTCCACCTGTTCAAACCCTAGGAACTCCACCTTTAGATCTAGTTCAGATATACACCTTCAGATCGCCACTAACCTTCAATTTTACCAAGTCCGACTGTCGCGGGAAGATCGGTTATGGCTTTCTTAAAACCTGCGTGACTTAGACAGCGTCACCGGAACCGGAACAGAAAGGACTAGGGTTGAGGGAAAATTCAGTCTTCACTCCTCCTCGCTTTCTCTTCAATCTTCTCTGGAGCCTGTGTGACTCATACGTGAGCGCAGGAGCGTTGTTACATGAAACCGGCGATAATATTGTGAGGGTGTGATTAAAGAAGTAAAAAATATATATATTAAAAACCGGTTAGGTTGACCTACCTCTTAGAGGCTATGATGCACTAGAAAACTCTAAAAGTCGGAGTCTCCCGTGTCAGGCTGTGTCTTACACGGTCAAGACACAATTCAAATGTAGGACAGGACGAGTATACGTCTAGGACACGGATTGTGTCCAATCAATACACGGTCAACGAAATTTTCCCATAATTTTAAGAGGGTGCAACGGGTTTGCTATTCATAAAGGGTTTGAGGCACAACTTGTTGTCCGCCTACCTTCTACCTTGATGTAAATATTACTTTATAACTGAATATAAGAATTATAACTTTATTTTAAGGCTAAACAAGAAAAATAATTTTAAGAAAAACGATTTACTGTAATATTTTTTCTCCCATTTATCTGACTGAACCTAGCCCCCATATGGCCACCTGCGAGATTGTGGTTGCTGGAAGTAGAACACCGGTTTTCTCCTCATCCTCCTCCTCCTTCTAAGATTATAATGTTTAAATATTGTTGTCCCGTCGGCGACTCTTCAATTCTCTCCATTCTTATGATTTCATAAATTGATTTTGAACCGTTGATTAATAATTTACACAATAATCTTTCTTTGTTGAATATTGAATGTGTTATTTTAGTTCCTTCGCTTTTTTCCCTAATTTACTAAATTTTATTATTGTTTTTCTTGTTTGGTTATATTGGACGGTTGTTATTGATTTACAAAATGAATGGTTCATTCTTCAATTTTGAAACTAAGTATGTTTATTTGAGATTATAAGACTAAATATGTTTATTTTTATGTTTTGTAATATTGAAAATGTTTGTTTTCAAGCTTTTGTTTGAGTTGTTTTGTTGTCATATTAATGTCTTTATCTACTACATATCATTGAGTTTTTCATATATATGTATCTCATTATAATGTATGATTTCTACATTTCAATAGCTTTAAAATAATATGTTATTTGTTTTCCTTGCCGTGTCCCCATTTTCTATGCTTTTGATGATTGTAATGTAACGCCCAAATTCTGGGAACTCGGGATGCTACGGGTTAGGACCTTGCAATGGGTTTCAACCCTAGTTTGACAACAACGTTACCGGATCTTAAAACAAGCCACAAATAAAGGGAAACCAAAATACGTTTGTAATTTTGTATGCTCATGATAAAAGAAAAAAAACAAAAGGAACACCCGATAACAACGAAATCTAAAAACGGAAATGGCATGAAAGTTTGCCCAAAAAGGAAATTCTGAAAATAAAACTAACAAATACGGAAACTCGGCTGACCACTCTAATATCAATTATCATTATCCTAGCACAACCACGCATGAAAACGGTAAATAAACCCATAAGCATGATTTCACACAAAACTCATTTATTATCTTTTATTCAAGTGATTCACACTAAATCAGTTTATCAGGTGGCACGAGCGGTTTTCGACCCTCGCATCCGTCCCCGTAAATCATCAGGAGTGACACTAATGCATCTGACCGCATACCTACCTGAACTAGTTGCCGCAATTTATTATTTTTATGGTAAAATGTTGGCGCAATTTTATTATTTTCCCGACCCCCAAAAAAAGCACCTAACACCCTACCGTGACACAAAATTTAATGATGATGATATTTCTTACAAACAATCGGAATGAGTTTATCGAACATTTCAAGCTAGATAGTTTTTTTTCCTGTTTATTTTTAATGTTATACATTTTGTAACCTATTAATGTTCGTTGGCATACTAAAAAATTGAACCTTTTCTTATAATCCTTAAAAGGGCATTATTGAAAATATATCGATAAAGCATATATATGCATGGATACAAATTACAATTAATAATATTATTGGTTTTGATAAACGAAAAAATAGGTGTGGATAGCATGAATATTAACGCTTCGTATTATATTATTTAAATCATTAAAATGATACTTCCATCTGTATAAATAACTAAAGAAAATGATCACCAACCCAATCAACAGGCACAAAACAACATGAACAAGTTGTTCAATGACTACGTGACAACCTATACAAATTGTACGTCAAATTGAATCCTCTATAGTTTTTCATTTATATAAAATTTATTATTATTTAAATACGAATAATTAATGAATTTACACGATAAACGTTAAATTTGGTACATTTTTCGAAATTCATATTATTTCGTACGTATTCACGTTGTTGAGCTCATAATGTTGCACTATTCGTAGGTAAATCCCAACTATTAAAAACACTATCTCGTACCTAAATTATCGATGAATGACCTATATTGATAGGTTATTGATACAGTATTATATACTCGATTAGGGAAAGTGATAAGTTTAATGGAAATATATGTAATCATAGAGAAAATATTGTATAAATTTTCAGTGTTATTTTTATTTTATTTTTATTATTTTTGATCGTTTAAGTTATACTCACTCTAATTTTCAATATTTGAGATTATGACTTTAAAATTTTTGTTTATAATATTTGACATATAAGTGTTATTAATACTTATTCTTTCTACTATTAGATCTTATATTTACGTTTAACATTTTCATTTATTACTTATATTTCAAAACAATTTTTTTTTTAAATATTTATAACGCTCTTTACATTCTACTATTATTTTTATTTAAAAACTTTAAATTATATTATATCAATCGATATTTTACCTTCTACTTTTAGTTTTTATAGTATATGTTTTTCTAACGATAATTATTCAAAACCGGAGTAAGTAGATTAATATTGTAATGAATTTTTTTTATAAACATTGTATGCTGTAAATTATCTATATATTAAAACAATTATATGGAATATGTAGGGTTAATCGTTTAAAATTATCATATCTTTCGGGATAGTTCCAAATAACTATTTAAATTTATTTTATATATATATTACATATTTTTTTGGTTCAAAATATTATCATTTAAAACTTGAATAGTTCATAATATAGCAAATAAAATATCTTCAAAAGTTATATTAATATATATATATATATTACAAGTTTGATATTATTAAGTCTTGTATAACACACAATCTATTTACATATATCCTATATTGTGAATTTTACGTTATAACTTCTTATTTTACATTTTCCCTCCAATTTCTCATGCATATACAAGTTCTAAACACAATTGTATTTCTGGTAGCTAGAATAATATATATTGATGTTTAATGCCCAAAAATATAAATTAGGGTAAATTTCTTACAATACCATGCCAAGACAAACATGTTCTCTTAATTTTATTACCCAAAATATAAATTAGTGTAAATTGCTTGCCTTTTCTCTTAACCTCTTCCTGGGTTTATGGCTCGATGCGTTGCTTTTTGTGTAGACCCAAAAATCAAAATATCATATAATTAAATTAGTAATTAAACTTTCTCCAAATAATATTATACATATAATGCATGATAACTTACTTATTTTGCTTCACTGTCCATGTCTAAAAATGAGGAAACATTTTCGTGTGATTTCAGTATTCTTTTGTTTTGATCTGCAATTCATTGGTTCACTCAAAATAAAATAGTTAAAAATTAAAATACGTGCAAGGGCACATTGTTTCAAGTACGTTTTACTAGGAATATTTTTATAAAATATATAATATATACCACGTAACCCTTTTGCTTTTGTGATAAACTATGGAAGATTGTTACTAACAAGTACGTACTTATGGATACATTTTATTATTTACTGTAAAATTAATTATGTATGTGCGTGTGAGGGAAAGCTGGCATGCAATATTATATACGGTCAACTCTTTGACCATGCTTGCATTGTTGGATAACATTAATCATCTAATTATTTGTTTTACGAATCTTAATTAACTTTTAATTTCAAATTCGACGGTTGTGATGAGTTTCTATTGCCAAATCGTGCATGCTTGTCCATGCTAACTACTACACTTATGTAAATGCAACTCAGTGCAAATCTTATAGGACTCGTTTGGTACTAATCGGATTGGAATCACGATCGAAATAGTAAGAGGAATGATACCAAAAATGTTATTTGGTTAAGATTATAAATTCTAAAACTTGGGTTGAAAATATATTGATTTGATAAAATATTGGTTGATTGTGCTAATTTTTTTTTCCGGACTTAAAACACTATTTTTGTAAGTTTTTTCTTTTTTTTTGGTAAGAAGTGAGATTAAGGGTTTTTTTTTTAATTAGTTTAATATTTTCTTTCGTTTTTTTATTATTTCAGTTTTATTGTTTTTTATTTATTTATTTTTTATTAAGGACTGTTTGAAAGGTAATTGGGCAAAATTCAAAATTACGTAAAGTTCAAGGTACCATTCAAACTATAAAACAATTATTTAGGTATAATTTTAAAAAACTCCAAAATACAGGTATCATCCGATATTTTTCTTTGATTCAGTAATTTTATTTTGTATATTTTAATAGAGAGACGATATTTTCTAAAATTTGAACTTATTTATAATGTAATACGTATAAGTTGTAAATTTTCAAAAAAATTATTTAAAAAATCGGTACTACTTTATATTGTGGTGTCCATGTAATCGAACATCTCTTTTGACAAAAAGAATTATTGGACTAATTAATTGTCAGAATTGAAGGGATAAACGTTGATAATGTTAGTTCTTAGTTGTTAGTGTATGATTAAGAGAGAGATTTGAACGTAGGACGTAGGTTGTATGTGATTTAGATAATATTAATTTTAGTAATTAGGTGGGGTTTTGATCGATAGAGTTATTGAGTTGGCCGGAGAAGTAGTAGGTACGTTTGCTAGCTGCCTTGCTATTTGTCTTATTTTATTTGATGAATAATACTATAATGTTTTGTAATATTATGTATTTTATGATATATATATATATATATAGTAAATGTATAATAATTAATATATTTACATCCGATTAATATAATATATCAATCAGATGTATAACGATAAGGTACAAGATGCTATCCAAATTTTTTGTACAAAATAATTAATACAATTATGAGTTGATAAATGTATCAAATTAAATTTTTATTAAATTAATTATTTAAATAATATAAATGATATGTATATATAACGATGTATATTTGACATGATTTTACATCAATTTTTTTTCCTATTTGAAGACCTAATAAATTTATTTGTGATCTATTATCCTAAACAGAACCTCTAAATATATTTTTAAATAATTTTAAAGTATTACAAAACTACAAAAGTTTATAGTTTAGCATACAAGTGAAAAAAATTCTAATAATTAGGTACAAACTATCTCATTCAGCACGGAAAGAAAATCATCAGATTTTACAATATACTAATTTAAGATTGCATAATAAATACTTTAATTTATACATAAGAACCTTAGAAGGGTAGAGCGGACATACCTAGTTGACACTTGCTCACATATTAGGATCGCGTGTCAAATAGAAGTTTGACGCTCTGATAACACGTTAAAGTCCGACACAATTGTCGGATCGTAGAACGGAAATCATTGTCACCAAACTTGCCCATAGTAGGCAAATAGAGATACAATAGATATATCTCCGACAAATTATGTTATAAAATTTATATAATAATTTTTGTAAATTTGTTGTTACAGGTAGAGAAGTAGAGATGGAAGAGTAGGGCCAAAAGAGAGCAATTGAGATCTCCTATAACAGTGATATATGTATCCTTAACATGTGATTGACTAAGACTAAATAAATAGGATTAAAGTTTTATTGCTTTACGAAAAAATAATAAACAATATAAATTTAACCAATCACATGATAGAAATACAAGGATACACAAGGGGAGGGATACAAAAGATCTTGACCGCTGAGATATAGTATGACGGGAATTGACAGAAGATAACACCTCTATATAATAATATACACTTTTCTTAAACTATTAATCGAGATAATTCTAAATGATTTACAATATGTTTATTTCCGGATTTTCTTATCAAGATATATTCAGGATTCTCTAAATAATTACTTCACAAATATATTTTTAAAAAAACTTTAAATATTTTTCATTATTGAGAATGAGAAGCCTCCCAGAAACATCCAAAAGAAGCCCACAGAAGTGATCATACTTGATTACTTGGTCACCATCAATGAAGTCAGAGATCTACACTTAATTTGCACAAATAAAATAACAGAACAATTTGCATAAACAACCTCATATTCTTACATATTTACACAACTTCCACTAAAACTTCAAAAACAAACAAACCTGTATATGAAAATTTTCCAACACTTAGTTTTTTTTTTGTTTCCGACGAATACATACAAACTAATTTGTCACAACATTTTAGCGGGAAAATTTCTTCTCCTACAAGTGGTATACAATTTTTTCATCTTTCTAACCAAACTGAAAATTTCAACGAAAACTCTCTCATCATCATCTACAACTTCCCCATCTCAACATCTTCCTTTATAGGCATCTCAATACCATCAATCGCGAAGCTCGCATCATCGATACTGATACTCGATGTTGAATCTAAACCAGATCCAGCTTGAATCTCCTTAAACATCGCCATAACTTGAATCATTGTTGGTCTTCGCCATGGCCGATCATCTAAGCAAGCGCAAGCAACTTTCAGGTGTTGTAGAAGCTCAATTTCTAGGGTTGGATCTTCTTTAATCAGCTCTGAATCAAACACAGCACTGATTCTCGTCTTAGCGTGTTGCTTCACCCATCCGACTAAGTTATTGTCACCGAAATCCGCTGAATCTGTCGGTTGTTTTCCGGTTAAGAGCTCGAGAAGAACTACGCCATAGCTGTATACATCGCCTTTTGTTGAACATCTGAAACTTTGGTAATACTCCGGCGGGACATATCCCGGAGTTCCGGCTAAGGTACTCACACTCAAATGTGTGTCCATTGCGCTCATTAGTCTTGCCATACCGAAATCAGAAACCCTAGCTTCTAAATTCTCATCGAGAAGTACATTGCTTGATTTCATGTCTCGGTGGATTATATGAGGAATGCAATTGTGATGCAGGAAAGCAAGTCCTCTAGCTGCTCCAATCGCAATTTTCCGCCTTGTCGCCCAATTGAGCTTGATTCCTGTCTTTTTCCGGTCATGTAAGATGTCTTCTAAGCTACCATGAAGCATGTATTCATATACCAACAGTCTTTCATCTCCAACTTTGCAGTAGCCTAACAGTGGTACGAGGTTTCTGTGTTTGATCTTGCCAATCGTCTCCATCTCGGCTGTGAACTCTCTATCACCTTGTCCGCTTACATGTATAAGCTTCTTGATCGCGACAACACTTCCGTCTTTAAGCTTAGCTTTGTACACATCACCAAATCCGCCTGACCCGATCATACTATCATTATGGAAGCCATTTGTTGCTTCTAGAAGATCAGCAAAGGTCAATTTCCGGAGAGGCTTTTCAAACGCTGCTAGATTGATGCTTAAGGCTTCTCGAGCACTCGTGTACTTCCACGCGTTTTGTTGATTGCCAGAGTTCGAGTTTCCATCCACATAGTCACCTGATTCGGTTTCCTTCTTCCTCCTCCTCTTTTTTACCTCAACATAGACTATAATTGCACCAAATATACAGAACAATGAGAATAACAATCCCATTGCAACACTACCTGCTAAAGTCCCCTGCTTTCTCTGCCTTTGATGCTGAGAAGTGGCTGATGCGGAATCACTCCCACAGCGAGGAAGCGGATACCCGCAAAGACCCGAGTTATTGTAAAATCTGTAAGGCGGAAAAGTCTCAAACTGACCCGAATTCGGAATCATTCCAGTCAGATTGTTATTAGACATATCAATCTCAGTAAGCAGTGTAAGTCCAGCAAGTGATGGCGGAATCTGACCAGAGAGGTGATTATACGAAAGGTCCATTACACCAACATACTTCAAACCGCCTAGCTCGCTAGGAATCGGACCCGAGAGACTATTATGAGCCAAATCCAATATTGAAAGATAGTACATTGACCCTAATTCCTTAGGGATACTACCATCTAACATGTTGAAAGACAGATCAAGAAAGATCATTGTACCATTATGCTGAAAAGTTGGCTGAGTATTACCTCTGTAGATTCTAGTGAAGTTGCAGGAGTTTCTTGTCGGAATTCGGTTCAATGAATATTGTCGAATACCAGCAAACTCGAGTAGATTCCCCGCCCCGTGACACTCCTTGTTACCATCGTTCTTCAAGTACACATACTTTTTACCAACAACAAGGCCAACAGCCATATTGCCTGATTGCTTAGAGAGAGTCGATGGGATTGAACCGTTTAACAAGTTGCTGTTCAGATCTAACCACAGTAAGCTCTCGCAATTTCCCAACTCAGACGGAATTTCGCCATAAAAGGAATTATTTGAGAGCTTGAGGATGGCGAGATTTGACAGATTACCGATCCAAGAAGGAATTACACCACTCAACTGATTGCTCGACATTGAAATCCAATTCAAGTTTCTGCAGTTCCTCAGACCAGATGGGATAGTTCCAGTAAGCCTGTTGTAATCCAGAATCAAATTCTCTAATGAATGAATATGCATGAGTTCATTAGGAATCTCCCCTTCAAGATGGTTCATCCACATGATCAAATCTTTGAGATTGGAAAGAAGCCCTAAACTGGTAGGGATCTTGCCAGTAATGTAATTGAAGCTAAGATCAAGAGAAACGAGGTGCGAACAGTTTCCGATATCAGTTGGTATAGCTCCAGTCAGCAGATTATCCTGAAGATACAACTCCTTTAAACTGGTATGTTGATTTTGACATAAACCGGATGGGATTTTTCCAGAAAGATTGTTTGAGCTCAAATCCAAACTCTCCAAGCTGCTTAACAAGGTAAGAGAATCAGGAAGAACATCCACAAAGAGATTAGAGGATAATGACAACTTCTTCAACCCATCAATTTGCATAAACATATCGATAGGCAAAACCCCAGAGAAGTTATTGTAAGATACATCAAAGAGATTAAGGGAAGAGCAGGATTCGAGGCCGGTGGGGAGATTACCAGAAAGATGATTATTGGAAAGATCAATTTCCTTTAAAGAAGAGCAAGCATCAAGTATACTTTTGCTCATTCCACCTTCAAATTGATTTCCAGAAAGATAAATAAATTGGAGATTTGAAGTTGGGAAAGAAGGAATTGAACCTGAAAACTGATTGTTTGAGATATTCACGTGTATGAGCTGTTCACACCCACTAAGCTCATTCCCTATTAACCCATTAAACTTGTTTGAAGACAAATCGAGATGATTCAGCTGAGCACATCCCCCTAAATTAGGGATTGGAGAAGAGAAATTGTTGCTTGAGACATCAAAAGACTGCAACAAATCACACCCATTCAAGGAGAAAGAACCATCTAATCTGTTACCCTTGAGATTCAAAGTGGTAAAATGAGCACACCCATTAGATACCAGCCATGGAAGAAAACCACTACCCACAAGCTGATTGAATGACAAATCTAGGGTTTGGAGCTTGAGAGAATAGTGTGAATTTACTAAATTACCCTCGATTGAGTTGGATGATAGATTTAGAGAAGTTAAAGCAGAGCAGGTAGAGAATAAGGACAAATCGGAAGGGGAACCGGAGATTGAGTTGAGAGAAAGATCGAGGATAGTAAGGGAAGATGAACAGGAGGTGAATGATTGAATAGGACCTGTAAGATTTGTGGATTTTAAGTCTAGAGATGAAAGTTTTTCAAGCGGGAATAGATGGGTTGTAACAGAGTTGAAATTTGATGAAAGGGAGATGAAGCTAAGATCCAATGAGATGATTCGGAGGTCCGAAGAGCACGAAACTCGAGTGAATAAACATGGGTTTTGACCCGATTGCCAGTTGGAGAGAATATTCGGGTTAGGGAGAGATGATTTGAAGCTTAATAAGCGTTGAGCATCAATGGAGGTCCCAGCTTCGCCGGTAATTAAGACTGTAAAATGAAGAACAAGAAGCGACGCGAAGAGAAATTTCCAAGGATTAAGATAGTTTCTGGAAACCATCTTCCTCTTCCTCATAAAAAATACTGCGTTTTGTAGCGTTGGGAAATGGAGTTATTGGTTTCAGGGATGATTCGCCATTGTAGGGTGCTCTGTTTACAAGCAGAGAAGAAGAAGGGGAAAGAGGGGGGTCAAAAGACTGGAGAAAGAAGGAAATAAGGGTTATTTATATGAGAATTATGTATTATGAAATTGAAGGATGAAGATGAAGAGATGGCAGTGAAGAACACAGCTGGTGGTCACATGCCATGTGAGCCCCTCTCTCCTTCTGGTTGCTGCTTCTTCTTCTCCATTTATTATTATTGTTTTTTTTTTTGAAAATTCTGTTTAGTGCTGCTAAATTTCTACATATATTCCGTTTTATAGTTTAAACTTACGAGAAATTCGTGAGCTGGTCACGAGATTTTACAATTTTCGTTTTATATACACAATTTTGGATGAATTTTGTTTGATACCCATAAAATCTTCGTTTTATATACAAAAGTTTTGTTTTATCTCCATGTCCATTTTAACATCATATACTTTGTGGTAAACTTTATGTTATTTAATTATTTTAAAATTTTCTGCTTTTTAATAAAATTGTAAACTTATAAAAACACATATTCTCATACATATGACTTTACTTGCACAAACGTGAAAAATAGATGCTATAAATAATAAATAAAATATCCATATATAATATTTTTTTTTAAATCAATTGTAATACATGTACAATAAATAAATAAAACTTCGTCAAAAAATATTACATCTAAAGACGAATTACACATATCAACCTCTAATTTCATGCCTATAGTTTTCTATTTGAAAAATTAAAAAAAATATTATATAATATATTTGTAGTCTTTTACATCTAAATTATCTTTCTTATTTCAAGATATTCGTCGGATAGATTTTTTTATCTTGTTTTTTTAATGGCTATCAACATTATTAATATTTGCAAATTTAAATAAATTTGTTTAATTATGTTTTGCATTTTCTAACTCATGCCTACACTAAAATAATAAATATTTATAACATTTTGAAGGTATATTATGATGGATAGTCGCATGGTAGAATAGTTGATGAGCTTGTGGGTATAATACAAAAAGGTAAAAGTTAAGGGTATTTAACATAATATCGTTAGAGTTAGGGAGGAAAAGTAGAAAGATTGAAAAATAGAGTAAAATTGTCAGCATACGTAGCAGCGTACGTGTGAGGGTGCCATGTTTCGCTTTCTGTTGCTTATGGCAGGGGAAGAACAGTAGAGCGTAGGAGCTTTTTCCGTTTCCCATGAAAGCTGTTTAATTACTTTAATTAATTAGATTAAGGAGATAACTAATTAATTATTATCATTCAAACAATAAGAGTGCGCCACATTAATTAATTAATTAACTAATTAGGGTTTATGATTCCCATGCAGAACGATTTGTTTGTCTCTCTAATAAGCTTTGCCTAGCGTGCCTTCCAATTAATTACAGATTCCAATCCTTTTCTTTCTTTCTTTTTTTTAAGTTGTAGATGTTCTCTAATTAAATCAGTAATCCGATGTTTAAGCTGTGTTTGGTACTTTAAGTGTTCGTTTGGTTGGGCGATAGAATATAAACAGAATGAAATCTATTAAGGAGAATGAATGAAAATGAAAATAATTATATTACTTTTATGTGTAAAAAGATCTTTAAACAAACATAATTTTTGATTGATTCGAAATCATTCCATTACTGGAAATGATTCCTAACTGTACCAAACGAGTCCTAAATGTTGACGGCGTTTAGTTTTAGTTAATCGAATTCCACTACTAAGAGTATTCTTATCCCGTAATTAAAAATAAGTTTCTTATGGCATATTTTATTAAAGTTTATATATAATATTGCTATAAGTTCTCCTAAAATTCATTGGAGTTTATTTAATTATTTTTTATTATAAAATATCAATTAATTCTCTATATAAGAACAAAAGTTTAAAAAATAAAATTTTCGCTTCAACTCGTCGGATTTCATTAATTCCACTAAAACTTTTTTCTACTTGTTATCTATATTCTCATACCCGTCATAATTAGAGCCCGACAAAGACGCAATAATTGTTTGCATACTAAATAGATCCAATATTATCACATAAATTGATGATTTTTTATCATAAAATCAATTGTCAATAAGAAGAGGAGTGCATCAGCCTTTTATCTTAGCCTCGAAATGTTCTATTTTACATGTGAAAATTATTATCTCCAACCCATAATCTTGATATTTATTTTATTTTTCTAATTTCTAATTAGTTGGAGATATTCATAGTTTCCGAAATAAAGGTACTATAAGGGTATATTTTCACATAAGATTGAGATTATCGTTCATAAGAGACGGTATATTAACGAACGTTGTTGAGGGATGTAATTCGAAAAAGTGAACACATATAACTACTCTTTTGGGATTTTTTTTTTCCAGATAATGGCTAAATACACTCCGCTTATTCTTCTTGTAACCAAAAATGAACAAAATTTGAAACTTTGAGAATATTTTTTATGGTGAACTAAAGAGCATACGTATAAAATAGTATAATACCAAATAACATATGTATGAAATATTCCTTATATCACCACACTCCTACTGACATTTAATATTACAACTATATATTGAATAATCCTATCGACTTTCGATCAAAATTATATAAAAATATCTCCAAAGAATTCGTGTACTTGAAGAAAAAATAAATTGCATTCTATTTTTTAATTATATATTTCAGAATTTAAGGCAACTTTCTACGTTCCCAATAAAATAGCATAAATATTTAAGTATGTGGTGGTGGTGTACATACGTTGTACGTAGACTTACAATATATCACGTGGCTATCACGCGCGTTAAACTTCAAGTGAAGTATCAACGGGCCGGATAAAAAATTACTATCCGCAATGACGGCGAATCTAGACCGTTGCCTGAAATCAACGGATGGGATTGAATAAGGTAATAAAAAAAGAAAAAGTGACTGTGACGGTACTTTTTTAACTCACACTTGGGCAGTGCGTGTTGCTGTAATGTCTCTCGACGTATCTAATCTAGGGAGTAAAAGTAGTAAATCTAGTAGAGTACTACTTTACTGAGAGTGCAATTTACTTAAATACCCTTATTTATTATCGATTATTGTAAGGGTAGATTGGACAAATCGTGATTGTTCAGGTGTGTAATTTACTCTTGCGTAGGAGTGCGACTTTGAGTATTAACTCCATTGTTTCTGGCTTTCGACAAGGATTTATTACACAAATTACAGGTAAAGACTAAAGTGGTTTTTCTTAGGGGTATAGGCATATACTTAATAAGATCGATATACGGAATTACCGTAGTTAATATTGTTCATTTATACTCTCTCCGTTCACAAATAATTGTCGTTTTAGCCTTATACTTTTGTTCAAGAATAATTGTCATTCTAGTTATTTTGGGTCTTAATTTACACATTTTACCCTTCTAATCATGGTATTGTGTTAGTTGTGATTTTTAATAAAGTAAGGAGTATTTGAATGATTAGGGATATATTTGTATATTTTATAGGTTACTTAATAAGTATGTAAATAGTTAAAACGATAATTATTTGTAAACGGAGAGAGTAATTGATTTGAGTTAGAACTGAACATAATTCTTGAATCAGTATTTGTACTAAGCTTCTGCTTGATCTTGAATCTTCCACAAATTTGGGTTCATTTTGCTAATTTATGTAGTAAATACATTTGCTTTAGGGTATTTGCAGAAAATATATTTGCTATTTTATAATAAAAGAAATATTTGCTAATAGTCAAGGGCGATTTAGCAAAATACATTGTCCATGCGAGCTAATTAGCTTAACCATTACGTGTCGTTTGAATTTTGCTCGAGCTTAATTCCAAATAGAAATTTTATTGAGCCGACTCGAGTTACCTATACTTGACTTATAAATATATCAACTTTGTGTATCATCTCATGAAGTTTTGATATACTTTGTTTTAGAACTTTTACGAGATACGAGAAAGAATATAACTCAACACATTAAAAGAGAAAAAGTAACACATATTATTTTCTCCCGATATTAATTTCGTCAACTTAAAATTTTTAAGAGATGTCGGATTAAAAAATAAAAAAAATAAATTTTAAGTATGATTAACAATACAATCTATAGAATATTGAGAACCCAAAATATGATACATGGTGGCGTTGTCCGTGTGTATAATAGTGGGCCAAACGTTCTTGACCCAGTGATTGAAACACTAGGCGAGGAGAAATTTAAACCCGTTGACCCATGACTGATTATATGAAGTATGACATTCAAGGAATATCGATATACTCCACCTAAGGTCTTCAAAATACATGAATAAAATGCCCCTAGTAAATTTTAAATGTGTCTCATTTTCATAAGAAAGATATATATACGTCACCTTAAGTTTACTTAGACACTAAAAACTTTGAATTTCGATTGCACTTGTACATTTTAATATCAGAGAGTTTTGGACGCGACTCTTGACCCTGGTACCAGTGTACCACCACCAATGCATTGAACGCCAACACCATAAGAATTTCTTCAATATATAACAAGTAAATTGAAAATCCCGTATAGAGGACGTAATTTTCATAACTCGAATTAAAATCACTAGATAAAGATAAATAGTGTTTTCTTGTTCATATGAATGATCACATCTTATCTAAATAGTAGTCCGTAATAATTAGGGAGTATATGTTATAGAGGTTCCAAATAAATGGTGGGGATGAGATCGTGTGACAACCATTTAAAGGAAGTAGTCCGTAATAAATTGAATGGGACATTTAATAAAAAAAAAATTAAATGAATTTTGATACGACTATCTAATCCTCTCCCCTCTTCTTTAAGCTCTCATTAGATATTACTTCGTGCGGTTCCATTTGGGCCAGTACAGTGGGCCCAGCCCACATGGGGCCCATCTTGCTTTTCCGATGACAAATAAAGCTTAATCCAATTTCCCGGGCTTCCCCGCCAATAAGCAATAACTCTATAAGTAATGACCATATATAATCACAACAAAGTGGAACAAAAAAATGTTTATGATGACTAAATTACTGGGACCCACTGTGTACTGTGCCACGTGCCGTGTCTAGAATGACGTGGCTGATTTTATACACGTCAGTTGTTGAATTTAATACTCTTTTTGATTCATGGGCTTGCTAAAGACGTGACGAGATAGGTTATGGCGATACTAAATACAGGCAATTGGAATAACTAAATTTATCTATGATCTTACGTGATGTATTTTGGATATGAATTTATTATCACAAAATATTTTGAATTCTCACAAATATTGTTTTTTATAACAAATATGCCACGTAAGAAATATAACTAATTATACGATTCTTCATCCAAGAAATATGCAAGTGCTCGTATCCTCTGTGTAGAGGATGATGATCCCATGTTTTCTTAAAGACATAACCACGCATCAGCATACTGATTGAGCCTGATTCGGCATAGAGTCGGTATAAGGCACCGTTTGGAACACAAACTTGTTGATGTTTATGATAACTTATAAAACTTAGATTACATAAAGACGAAAGACTACGGAAATGATGTGAAATTCCGACCGATCAAAGTTTATATGGGGTTTAGTCACACGTTCGCGCTCACATGCGCGTTAGATCTGAGCCCGGCATACAACGCATACAAGTTATGCGAGATGGAGGTAAAATCAATTGTATATAAGTATAATTCACCGACCTTGTATAATAGGCTCGAAAACTCCCAACTTTAATGTGAGAATTTATCATCTCAACATGATCCACACATATAACTAGGGGGCAAACCTAGTCAACAATGAACAAACAAGTATTGCATCTCATTCTCTCTATAGCTAATACACATATTAGGATCGACGGACTGATTACACTAGCCGCTTTTTATACCATTTTAAAATCCGATGTGGAGTACATGTTGGGTGTTGTGTGCATAAGAGTGCAGATATGCATTTAACCAAAGGCCAACACATAAACCTAGTGAGATTTCATCAAAAAATCAATTGACAATAAAAGCAGTCAACCGAACATATATACTAGAGTGCTTGTTCGTTTATTATCGATGTGAACAATTTCATCTCAACACACCACCTCATTGTCCATGTTCACAAATTGGTGCCTTGAGATCGACAAGTCCGATATGTCAGGACCCATGAGATCAAAATGCTCTAGTACCGTGTGAAATTAATGAAGGATCAAAGTTCATATGGGTGGTTCGTCAATGTTGAAGCGCACATGTGCGTTAGACCCGAGCCCTAACATAGAGGCCCGGTGTGGCTTCATCATAAAATCAACCGGTTATATAACAAGTAGTCCACCAATCTTATATACTAAGTTCAAAATATTTCAACTTAAGATGTGTTGAGTAATTATCTCAACACCTAACTGTTGTAAAACCATGTCAACGTCCGACGCAAAGTGCATAAGGTTCATCTAAAACCAATTGACAATATGAGAAATGGATGACCAGACTTATAAGTTTGCGGGTTGCGGAATTGTTTATTATCAATTTCATCACAAACAAAGTGGTCTCTAATGCGTCAAATTTTCACAGATCAATTATCCAAGAAACTTCACTCTCATAATGGTCAAATAAGCTTATCTAGTCAGCTAATTATTTAAGTTAGCCATAAACTTTAGGTACTCCTAACATAATCTAGGAGACACTTCATCTAAAGTGTCAAAAGTTGCAAACTAAAGTGGCCTCTAAAGTCCATCAAAAGTTAGGAACTAAAAGAGGTGCTACGAGCAGATCCACAGATGGGCCAAAAGTTATCCATGTTAAATTCAAGGTCTATTTAAGAAGTTCAGACTTTAGGAATTGTGCAAAACTCGAAAGTTAGCAAAATTTTCCAATGACATGTAAGATTTATCTCAACATTGTCAGAGCCTTTACTATTTTCATGTGCAACAGTTGCAAATAATATCAGCTCCAATGTTAACCAGAAAAAAAAGAAAAGAAAAAAGAAAAATACATATGTTTATGGTTATCTTTATATTCCACTTCTTGACATGAATCACGAATTTGGACAAAAGTTTAAAGTCAGTATAAAAAGATAGCCTCACCTTGAGGAATCTGATCTGACAGGGATACCAACAAGGCAACCACACAGTTTTTAACACTGCCAATTTTACTGTGCTAGCATTAATCACTAAATTTAGCATCATGCCCATGGCTATAAATGTGAAGGAGCCCCACCTAGTACTAACAGCAGTAAATTCCATGCCCATTTAGGGTTTGGTTTGATTGGAATGAGAATCAATTTCATTCCTGGAAGCAGTGAAATATGAAATATATGTTTAGATCAAGGAAATAGAACTCACAGTTGCATCTTCTGAATCATGGAAGAGGTCCATACTCCACAATGAGTTTTCTTTAACAGCCTTTGGTTGCTCTTCAATCTGTTCATGAATGAGCTAAAAACAAGGCAAAAGGTACAAAGGGAGTGGAAAAAGGACATAAATTACTAGTAAAGAATAATTGTGTAACAAGAGAGTTTTAATGAGTTACTGCTTGAAAATATAACAAACTAGTAAACGATAAAATGGAAAAAAGTTGGAAAAAAAAGAAAGAATTTTCAAGTATGTCTTGCATCTCTCTCTCTGGTATATAGTGAACATATAGCAGCTTCAATACTTATCTACCGAGTGTTTGGCTTAAACCTTGCCATCATCCTCGGACATACCGAGTAATTGATCTTGCTCGTGTAATTGAGATTTAGCATTGGAGACTGGTGGGCTCCAGGGCTCTTTCCCACCAGGTTTCGAGGATGCATTTCCGTACCACATCATGCCCATAATGGCAATAGCCATACCCAAAACGACCTGCAGGTTAAGACCCTCCTTGCCGAAGAAAAGAAATCCCATGGACAAAACTAGGACAGTTTTCATGTGCCCAAGCACTTGGAAGGTCACAGCAGAGAATCGGCCTATGCAGATGAACTGGCTGAGATTGACTCCGATGGCAATCACGCAGGATAGGAATATGAAGAACTGCAGGATGCAAGAAAGGGATGAAATCAGATATCATTAAGACCACCAAAATGACGATAACAAGGTTCTACAGTTTAATATACACCTTCGTAGGCTTTGGTGCACAATATGATGCAACAGTGTCTCTTTCATCGATAGGACAGGATAGATGAAACTATTAAGTCAAACTAAGCATTTAAAAAATGTAAAAAAAAGAATAAAAAAGAAGCCTATTTATGGAAATTTGGAGAAAGAACTTTGTTCTAACTCACTTCATTCTGGACAGACTGATAGAGCATATGTGATTAGATTCCTTTTACCATTAGAAGAAGTATTTCCTTTTTGAGTTCCAGATCGTTGCTGCAAGTTACCTCTATACATTCCATATATTATTTAATTATTTTTGAAAAAAAGAAGAAAACTTGGAGACTAATGAATTATGAACACGACTGAGGCAAACTCGGATTCTAAGAGAATAATTTCACATTTCAAGTGACACAGGCTCTCCACTAGAACTTAACTGTGAGTTGTAGATTAATGAATCCAGAATCAGATATGACAAACATTTATTTGCAGTCCAACAAAATGATGTCAACAAAAAATGCAAATCTTAGAAGGTTTACTTACCACTGACAAAAAGCTGTAGTTGTAAGCGTCGACTCTTTTAGCTGTCAAGCAGAAATCCACAAATGGTCCCAATAACAACAGGGAAGCGGCCTGAATTGGAGCAGTATGGGCCAGAAGATTGAAAGATCCAAGAGAATACTTTCGTTGAAGGTGATGTACATACTGCAAGAAACAATCGGAGTTCAGATTCTTTTTTCAAAAGTTATAAAGAAAGGTAAGACTATGTCATTCCCTTAAAATGAGAAATCCACTTTATGTATGAGGGTTCCTGAACAGATATCTGCCAGTAAACAAAATTTAGTAGTGTGAAGAAAATTGACTTACATACTGCTGCATTGCAGTGCTCCAAACAGCAATAAAGGCAGCAATGAATCCCTTAGCATTCACACTTACATCAGTCACAGTGCAAACTCCAACACCCAACAGGACTAACAATATGCTAAGTTTTGTGTCTCTCGAGTATCGCATCCTATCCAGGACAACCTCCAAAAAACAAGACACTGGAATCATACTGAGCTTTGCAATCTGAATTTCAAAATCAGAAGAGATATTATGTTAGATAGGATCCTCGTATGTATATGTGTAGATTGTTGTCAAGATGTACTTCTGTTAGTACTGACCTGATAAAATCCCACAGAGTTCCACATCAAACTGACGTTCATTCCAACAATAGAGAAGTTAGCAAACAGAACAAATTTCACAACTTCGACTGCAGGCAGATGAGTAGGTTGGATGTAACCTAGCCACTTCAACACAGATGTCATTGAAGTGGTAGCCAAGAAGTGGAGACCAGTTAATGTTGTAGCTGCAGAACACGTGAAAACAGGCGGTTCAGGACATTGATGCAAAATGTGCAGAGGAAAACAGATTATAGAAGCAAGCTGCAAGAATCTCATAGGTTCATATCTAAACTAAATTTCAGCCAATTAGAGTAACATTTATTATGAATTGTAAGGCTCGGTCGCAATTAGGTCGGGATGTGTATAATCTGTTAAGAGAAGCCTCAAGTTTTCATCTTTCTCTTTAAATCAGACTCATCCAGAAACAACCAACAGGATAATTGCATCAGTTCTACATGTGGTTCCTGGTTTGATAATTCAAACAACATCAAGGGAATTTGGAGACTTTATGGTAATTTAATTAGAGAGGAGCATTCATGTACATAGTACACATTAGAACAAGATGCTAGGTCCACTACTCCACTCTACGTGCTGGTGATCCTGATCCGATTGCAGAACTCGTGACCTTAAATTAAAAATGTACATCACAGGCTGCTACAACATCTTAGTCACAGGCTGTGAAGACGCTTTTCATCAATGAACAGACAATACAAAGGCTTTATAGGCGAATAAACTAGTCATACTAAGTAATGGGCGCAGCATGTGCGGTGATCAATTCCAAAGAAAACCAGCAGAAAATCATGAAACTTTGAAAATACACAAATTCAGAAGAATTGGGAGGAGATAGCATGATACTTATAAATACCGTGAGGCAATGTTATGCAAAAGGTGAACCTTTATAAAGACAGAGGATAGCATTCTATTGCTTTCATAGTTTTATCTTGTGAAAGGACAAAATAAATAAGTATCCAAATGCATGCAGATGCAAGGGCACAACATAGTAATCATAACTCACCAAATGTAAAACCATATCTGGTCATCAGGGCTTTGTTGACCATAATGATCCCCACAGAGGTGACGATATTGAAAAGCCAAGAAGCAGCATCCATAGCTGCTTTCTTTTCACCCTTGCCTTCAGAATACATTTTAGCTATTTCTTCCGATTCACAGCGCCTTCAAAATCAATAATAGATATGCACTGGAAACCGAAGAGCTAGATCTGCTTCGTAATTACTCAACAAAGCTTCTGCTCATTACCTTCCTACAAAATGGATCACTCTGCTATTAGATCATGTCTCATTATTGAACAAAAATCAGTATAAACATGCTTCATAAGGCAGAAACCAAGAACAGTACATGATTCCCAATAGTTCACAAAAAGAAGGCCAAATACTACAGATCCAAATATATATATGTTAATCACAACTAGAGAACATGATATAAACTGAATACTGAATCGCCATTAGGATAGAATTAAGTCAATCTTCACCCCAGACAAGGGTTAAACCCAATTTGCATATAAAGGTAATCAAAACACAATTTTTGTTACGTAGAAGCAAAAATCATGAGGAGCGATCACGGTAAACGCCTATGAATCCATTGCTCAAATTTCAATCACATGACGATAAACATGAGGGTGATAGAAAAAAGCATGAAACCTAGCCGGCCAATTGAAACGATTCCATACAGCAAAGCATATACAAATGAGAAAAAACGAACAAATCCAAAAGCACAAATATGCATAGAAGAACTTCAAATCGTGCTCCACATAGAAATCAGCAACCAATAGCTCGTTTCATCTTGATAATTGAGACCGAGCAGCACAAGAAGTAAGGAGTTCCTCCAATGAGTATAGAGAGTACCTCGCAAGTCTCAACGAGGAGGGAGAGAACGAGGAATATGAAATGAATTGGGAATTTGCGAGAGATTTATGAAATTGAGGGTTTCGTAATCAACCATTAAAGTGCGATGGAGAGAGAGAAAGACGTGAACTGGATGAGAGAGAATGAGATGGGCAGGCAGGCACAAGTTTTGTGTTTTTCATTTTCCTTTTTAGGGTTCCAATTTTCCCTTTTTATAAATTTGTTCTCGATTCTGATTTTGTAAGACAAAAAAAATGAATTTGTTCCAGGATTTCTCGATTGATTTTCACAAACAATTAAATTTTACTGGATTTTGAAGATAAATTTGCATCTTCGTTGGAAAAAAAAAAGAATTTGCTTTAGATTGGGTTAATTTAGTATTTTTAAAAATTTTAAAGTATATATAAAATGTAGGAACTTAGCATATGAATATTGTTGGTAAACATAACTAGCTTTCACCTTGTTAATTATTCATTTTTCTTAATTTTCTAAATTGTTTGAGCCATTAAATTATGGGTCTATTTCAAAAATAAATTTTATAAATGATATTATACGACAACATTATTTTATATGTTTTTTTTGGTATTTATTTCATTTGACTATTAGTTATGATCTAAATATATATGAGATTTTTTTTTTCATACAAACTTTTTTTTTATCTAGTCATTATTACTTTCAAAAGATTTATGAATTAAGTTACGGGTTTATAACTTACCTCACAAAGTGAGTGAATGATCCGCATTGAAGGCATAATTTTACAAGCTTATGTAATTATAAAGTTTATGATAAATTAAATAAGCTAGTAACTTGACGTTGTCACTTGTTAGCATAGTCATACGAAAATTATGATAGTTTATTGTAACTTATATTCATTCCATTTCATAAGCAATATTGAGAGAATTTAATAAAGCTTATTAAATGATATATTGCAAATATAGTTTTATAAAATTTATATTAAATAAATATCAATATTAAATAAAAACTAAAGTATTTTAAGTAGTTTTACACATTTATAGCTATAATAAACTTTTTTTTCCAAAGCACCCATTAAACTTATTATATAAAACTGTTTAACCAACTACCAATAAATTCCAACCCGATTCTAATAAACGGATCCGAGATAACGTCATGATATTAAAGAAAACGAAGTTGAATTTTTCAACTACATAAATTATGTTATTTTCTGAAATTTGGTTATTTGGGGGTAAGGCACTTGCACGACGTCGTTTTCTTTTATGGACATACACCAAATTTCCCTCCAATGGGAATTGAAAATGAAGTGGGATTGCACCGTCCCCAAAAAAGACTTGGATTAACTTTGAAAACGAGTACCGCCCACCATTGTGTAATCATTTAACTAATTACCCTATTTACGAAAATTTGAAAATCTGTTTAGTGTTTACTCAATATTAAATTATTAATCGTAGTAATCATTTACTAATTACCCTGGTTTTATCCGGCCGAAAATAGTATTTTTTATGAAGTTGATTTTTCATTATTATTGTTTATCTTTATTTTTAACAAATTTAACTTAGATTATATACTCTCTTTTTAAATATTTGTATCCTGGAGAATATATTAACAATATTTTTTTGGAAAAATAAAAAAAGTAAAAAAATAAGTAAAATAGTTAAATTAAGAAAAATGTTTTTTTTTAAAGGTAAAATTCTTAAACTATATGAACATGTATATACATATATGGTAAACAAAGATATTTTAAAAGTTATAAATCATAAAAAAATAATATAGACTTCAAAACTTAATAAATTTTATTAAATCACTTCTTCACCCATTTATAATTTGTTGAGCTTCATAATTATTCATTTTTTTAATTTCATCTACTTGAAATTTGATATTAAAATTTGGAGGATTTTGGAAACTAGGTACTTTATTATAAATAAATTAAATGGTCAAAAGTCAATATATGAAAATTTTGGATTATATTCCTAATTTTATACTTTAAAGTGGTAGTTTATTAAATTTTTATATTAAAAAATCGCTCATTTTTTATATTATAATAACTATTTAATGTTAAGTTTCTTTTTAAAAAAAATATATATTTTCTAAATACTCCAATTGCCTGGCTTACAAGTCACAACTTAGTTTACAAAAATAATTTATTTGATCAGCTTACAAGTGTCAAAAAATGTAGAATTGGTTGCTAATATATGCGATAAAGTGGACAAAATAAGAATTTAAAATAATCGTTATAAATTTGGATCTAGATCTAAGTATTAAAATTCCAATAGGCTGGGCCGCCTGGCTTTAAGATACAGCTTGGTCGTACATCTTTATTTATTTTCTTTATTATTATATTAAATCTTGTGGAATATCAAGAGATGGGATATTATTTATTGATCCAAAGCTATACTTATGATATACTAATATTCAATCACGGTGCACTAAACATTAACGTATTATATTATAAAGTTTGAATTTTTATTCGTTAGTGTCTTTTCGATTCATAAATATTGTTATTTGCACCTTATGTTAGGATTGACTAGATAGAGAATATAATTAGGCGATGGATTTGGAAAAGGCTTAATTATATAGCTAGTTTCTTAAAAATAATTTAAATATATAATCATCAACCTTAAACTCAAAATAGTACCAATTTAATAAAATTTTGAAATTAATTTCAAACGTGTCGTCATATTTATAAAAAAATATGGATTTTTCACCGGTCCAAATATATAATATTGTAATAAAGGAGATCCGAATTTTAAATAGTTCAATTATTATACCTTATACGATCTAATAAAAATAATTTATTATTTTACTTGATTTTGAATTATCATAAAATAAATAAAAAAGAATTTGAAATTACAATAAATATAAAATTGTGTAAATAGAAGTTGCTTTATTTTATTTTTATTAATATATATATATATATATATATATAATTTCAATGGACTTAAAATGTAATTTAAATTGATGTACTCAAAATAAAATAAAATATATTTTTTTAAAAAATATATTATTTAAATAGAGTTTATAATTACGATGGAGATATAGTCTAATTAAATATAAGTTATTTTATTTATTATTTCATAAAACAAATTCGACGACATTAATTGTTTGCATGACATGTATGTTTAACAACTCAAATTTCAAAACCTTAGGCATCCTAAGGTCTAGAACCTCACAATGGGTCATAATCCTAGCTTGACAACAATTTTACTTGATCTTACAATAAGATACAAATGTAATTTTAAAAAATGGAAAATGTATTACAATAATAATTTTGTGAATGCAACATGAGACAACCTTATACGCAACGGCTACTAACGTCCTAAGGCAAAAAAAAAACTATAATATATAAATGCAACAAGTGAAAAGAAATCACCCAATCTATATGAGTACGTGGACCCAGTTGATCATCCGCTCCGGATCATCCAACAACTTCCTTATCCTACAAAAAATCTAACAACATAACGGTAAAAACCGTTAGTTAACTATTCGAGGTATCAAATAGTATCCTATAACACAAACACACGTAAATGCGAAATTTAAACAAGACAACATGCTTACACTCAAACTGTATTCTTATCTTTATTTAGGCGATTCAATTCTATTAGTTCAACTTATTTTGTGTCACGAAGGTCTCCCGACGTCCGCCTTTGTCCCCGTATACCAACCGGAGTGGATCTCACGCATCTTACCGTATAGCGATATGGACTGGTCGTAGAGATTTTCTCAGTCTCGTGGCAGAGCTGGACAGTGATGTCACGACCCATTATTCATACACTTGGGTCTAATAAAAAGATAATGTCGTACTAATCAAGTTATAATCATAAATCACCCAACATGCCCCATTATACCAACACACACCAATGCAAAGAAGAGCTAGCTAAGTAATTCCATAAGACCTATTTGAACCAATCCAACACTCGACGATCGCTAAATCTCGGTTCCGCACGTATACGACCTCCAAAACCTTGTCAAACCGAAAAACGTCTCAACAACACATTTCTAACATCTAGGAAGCTCTAGAAAGCTTCTAGACTAGCAAGGGAAGTTTTTGGAAAGAAAAAACGAAAAAGCCCTAACTTTAAGGAAATTACTGTTTTATTCTTGACTTTTCTTAAACCCCAAAAAGGGTCCAAAGGGTTATAAGTCTCTAAGTATAGTCCGTCAACATATTATAACTCTAAAAGGCCCCTAACGAGTTTGAAAGTTTCTCCAAACTTTCAATGCATAAAGAAAACTTAAGGTAACCCTCATAAGAGAACTAGTCGAGCTTGCTACTTTGGCCCTATATATATGCCTTCAAACAAATCCTAAGAATTCCAATAAAAATCTCTAAACCTACTAGGCCATGCCTACTTTAAGATAGAAAATTCAAAACACATAAATATCTAGGCACAAGATCTATATAAAATCTAAAAGTTACCTTCATAACCACCATTTCTATACTTAGTCGAATTTTCACATTTTTCTCAAAACATAATTTTTTCGTCCCAACTTTACAATGTCATAAGTTTCGATCTAACCGTTGGATTTCTCCCAAAATTAAACATGATCAACTACCTACTACCAACTATGACATAGCAAAAATTCAACGGTAAAAAATAATTCGATCATAACTAGATTTGGCTCCAAAAGGTAGTTGCTCGGTGACTAGAAAACAGGAAAAACTGGGTACTTGGAAACTTTGAGTTTGAGGGCTCGATTCTTGTAAGATTATGTGTGGTTAATGTAGTGTATAGACCAACCAAACCCACATGTAAGAGGGAGTATAAATCAAGGAAGAGGAGGGAGCCAAACTATTAGCTCAAGGGTTAACATGAAGGTGAGAGAGAGAAGTTACCTCCTACTATTCGTGCATCTGGATCAAGGGAAGCTTGCTCCTTTCCTGGCTCATCAACTGCATGTGCTCGACTAGAGGAGTAGAAATGGAGGTGATTCGATGCTCGTTGTTGTTTGGCTCAACGGGCAGAGGCGTAGGAGAGAGTCATGTGTTGCTGACCGGAAGAAGAGGTGACTTGTTGCTTCACTAGGGAAGAGGAGTTGTTGCGCAAATGAGGAGAAGCCGATGCGTACAAAGATAGAGGTCGTGAATACTGCTTGTTTTGTAGGACCTCAGTTATTGAGAAAACATGGAAAATTTAGAACTAACTCAATCGTACGAATCAAACGTTGGAATGAGTGGCAGAGGTGAGACACTCTTTCCTTAATTCTGAAATCGCCCCTATTACGAAGGATTTTGATCGATTAAGAATCCTAGGATACAAGTTCCCTTTGCTTTAGAATGCGTAACAGATCTTGAAGCATACGAGAACCTTCGGTGGAGTACTCTCAAACTAAAAAATTCAGACCTTTGGGGAGGAGGAGAGAGAAGAGAGCAATAGAGGATTCCGCTTGAGGTGTGTTTGAATGAGCTCTTTATACTCTCCTTTTATATGAGTTATGGAGGAGGTGTGGATTGAGAGAATCATTCTTGTCCACTTATTCTTGATGGTTGTGGATTAAGAGAATCACTCTCGTCCACCCATTCCTAAAGGAATAAAATTAAAGTTTAAAAAATAGAGATAATATCCAACTAATTAGACTTAGTCTTGGATTCGATCAGCCGTCGGATTGGGCCTGTTTCCAATGGGCTTGCGATAGGGAAAGTCTTGGGTCAGCCCAAAAACAAAATGATAGGTGGTCAGCCCAACATCAGGTACATAAAGGCCCTCAACCCAAAGCCATTCCCACGAACCCACGAGCCACGACTCAACTCGGCGTGCGCACATGTGTTCTAGCCACTGCTAGAGCATCTCTCCTTCAACTTAGTTAACCATATTAGTATCCACATTGTCGATGTGGGACAAGTTTTTCCACAATTAATTATCCCTATATGCATTTAATACACTCATCTTTGGGCATTAATTTCTCATTCATTTGGACATCAATTTGTACGTATAAGTATACCAAATTGTAGTACTCAGAACCGCGAAGCTAATGCTCATGTCTTCCGGTGTTGATATTGGCCGGAGCCTACCGGAAAATTGCCCGGAAAAGCTTCAAGTGCAAGGAAGCTAAAACTGATTCCAACAATCCCCCACATGAATAGAAATAAAACTCAGATATGTGTTGTTTTGATAGAAAACGGAATAGATTTTTGAGAGTACAGTCAAAGAATCACTATATTTGGGTTGGTAGCATGTTTCAGCGTTGAACTTCCCATAGTGAGTAGCTATCGGATTTAATCGACAAATGGTGAACATGATGTCTTGAACCATCCAGACTTTGATATAAACCTAGACAATAACTATCACACAATTTCATCTTCTCCACAAAACGATGTTCTCTTTGTTGTGTTCATTTTGGTCTTAAACAACCCTGATTTTATCATGAGTGAACTTAGAGAAAGTCAGCCTTCCAAAATTCTCCTAGACACGGCCCCATGTCACGCTCATAAGGTGATATACCATAAAGAGTATTTTTCATACCCACACCTATATTTCAAGGATATGGAATCAATAAAAGCTGAAAGCTTAACCTCAATGTCTTATCAAGCAGCACTGGCATCATCGAGGAACTGGGAAAAGACATATGTCTCCCAATGCACACCTAGATTCTACTCGAGTTGGTTTTCCCTTTGAACCTACATAGTGGGATCTCCAGTCATGTAGGTGGGGTTGGCTATCAAGAATCATCTTTTTTAATAGGATGTAATCCCATTCCTTTTGATGATTTTACACCTTGATCTCGTGACAAACCCTTAGTAAATGGATCCGCAAGGTTGTCAACTGATTTGATATACTCTATCACAATCACGTCTGTCGAGAGTAGTTGTTTGATGGTCTTATGTCTCCGTCTAATGTGACGAGATCTTCCATTATACATACAATTTTGTGCCCGGGCTATAGCCGATTGACTATCACAGTGTACACATACTGCCGACACAGGTTTGTTCCATAGAGAAATGTCTTCCAAGAAATACCGAAGCCACTTTGCTTCTTCAGATGCTTTATCTAAAGCAATGAACTCATATTCTATCGTGGATCTGGCCAAGAGCATTTGTTTGGAAGATTTCCAAGATACCGCTGCTCCACCTTAGGTGAATACATATCTACTAATGGATTTGGAGTTTCTCGAGTCTGAAATCCAGTTGGCATCACTATATCCTTCTAATACAGCTGGATAAGTGTCATAATGCAGCCCAATTTCTTTAGTATAACGTAAGTAGTTCAATACTCGAGTTATGCCTTTATAGTGTTTATGTCCAAGATTTCTCGTGTAGCGGCTAAGTAGGTTGACCGCGTGTGCCATATCAAGTCTGGTATAGTTGGTCAAGTACATAAGACTACCAATCACCCTTGTGTACTCCAATTGAGATACTACATCTCTTGAACTCTTAGTCAAGTGAATATTAGGGTTTATGGGACTCTTTGCAATCCTACTAGAATAGTTCTTGAATCTTGCAAGAACTATCCCAACATAATGCGATTAAGATAGGATAGTCCTGCAACATGTCTAGTGATTTTCATCCCTAGTATAACATATGTCAATCCTAAGTCCTTCATGTCAAATTCCCACTAAGCATATTCTTAGTTTTGTTGATCATGTCTTTGTTGTTGCCTATTATCAACATGTCATCTACATATAGACACAATATAATGTAACTATTGGATATTTGGATGTGTCTTTGTAGTAGATACATTTATCACATTTCATTTATGCTGAATCCATTTGACATCATTACATTGTCAAATTTCTCAGGCCATTGTTTAGGTGCTTATTTAAGTGCGTATAAGGATTTGACAAGTCTTCACACCTTATGTTCCTGTCCAAGAACAACATGCCCCTTGGGTTGTTTCATATAAATTTCCTCTTCCAAATCTCCGTTTAGAAAGGTAGTTTTTACATCCATTTGGTGTATCTCTAGCTTTCTCAGTGCTGCTATGGCTATCGGCATTCTTATTGACGTTATTCTCGTTAACGGAGAATATGTGTCAAAGAAATCAAGGCCTTCTTTCTGCCGGAATCCTTGTACTACAAGCCTAGCCTTGTTTTGTCAATGGAGCCTTCGGTTTTCAACTTAGTTTTAAAAATCCATTTGTTTCCAAGTGCTTTACACCCTTGCCGTAAGTCGACTAACTCTCATGTATGGTTTTGCATAATGGAGTCGATCTCACTTTTACTTGTTAAATGAGACATTAATTAACTATTATTTCAGCCCTTAATTGGACATCTTTTATTATTTATGGGCTAGCTTTTTAATTGCTTTGTTTTGGGCTTTTAGTTTAGATTTTCCAGCCCTATATTTGAACATATTTTTTTAAGATTTGATCTTATCTTTTATTTTGTACGGGCTCTAGATTAGATTTGGCCCATAGATTAGATATTATCTTGCGTAAACCCTAGAGGATGTTCCATGACCTATATAGGGCATCAGTTGGACGTTTTTCTACTCACCTCGAACTTTAATAAAACACGTTCTTTGGTCATTCTTGCTCGTGGAATCGAGTGTCTTCAGAAGAAGAGGAATAAGTGGAATCCTATTCAAACTATTATTCATTGGCTCGTGGAATTGAGTGGCTTGTGAAATCAAGTGTCTTTCTGGGAAGGAAAGAGTCGAATAGGTGGGTTCCTATTCAAAGAGAGTGAGTGGTTCTCATTCGTCAAACAAGTTGGATTGTTTTGAGTTGTGGCAAGTTGGTGCTCTCAATCAACTTCAGGCGACTTCTCGTGCTTTGGGGACAATCTTCTTCCCCTCTGTGTGGGATTATAGCGGGAAGATTTCTTCAATCATTCAAAGTTGTGTGTTAGGGACATAGTTTCCCTAGTGTGCTCTTGGTTGTTTCAAGTAATCTAACCAAATCTATCCAGCTACCGATCCATCCATATCATCAGATCATTCGTCCATTTTTTATCCATTCACACATTTTCCCCATATCTTATTCTATTGAGTCTTGGTGTTGAAAGATCGTGCAACCTCACGGCTAAGCCTGTATCAGTACGAGTATACCAAATTGTAGTACTCGGAACCGCGAAGCTAATGCTCCCGTCTTCCAGTGTTGATATTGGCCAGAGCCCACCGGAAAATTGCCCGGAAAAGCTTTCGGCGCAAGTTCCACTAAAATTGATTCCAACAAAAGCAAATAGTCCGGTTCGGTCCAAATCTGGACCGAACTGGATTTAATCCATACAATTTTTTTTGATAAAAAGTGAATACGGTCTGGATCGTTAAGATTTGATCCGTGCATCATTTTATATAAACAGTGAAACAATCCGGTTTGGTCTGGCTCAGACCGTTTGATTATCCCTAGTTAGTGGTATTCAAGATACTCAATGAATTGTTGGGATGTCCATAACGGACGGTGAGTTGGCAATGGTCCATTAATGACCTAGTATGAAGAACGGTGATGATCGAAGGATGAAGTTAAGCCAAAATAAAGAAGAGAAAAGTCAAATAAGAGCTTAGAAGTTATAATCAATACGACACTAAACATAATATAGCCTTTCTTATAACCGTGGAAAGAGAGTATAGAGTCGGAGAGGTGGAAATAAGCCTAAAGATGGCAATAGACTACCTCAGTATTGCCGAATTTGCCGGTATTGGTACAAATTTGTAGTCTAATACCCAAAATCTCTTATTGAATCGAATTTAGACTGAATATTCATGTCCGGTCTTGTTTAGATCGGTCCGGATTAGTCGGACCAAGTTTTTCTAAACAACTTTTTGTTCTCCGGTTATGGGTTGATATCGGATCATAATGATTAATGATATAGGGATCTCAATAAATTATGTTCTACTTGTTTATTTAATCATGTCGAACACAATGAGAACAATGATGCTCACTTGCCTACAAGTGTATGTTTATCTTTGCAAGATAGAGGATCAAAAGAGAATTTCTACAAGTTCTTGATGGATCAAAATTATGCATTTGGAGAAAATTTCAGTGATTATGTTTTTCGTTATTAACATGATTTGGTAGTTCGCCTCGAGGCATAAAATCTACTCCACTAAAATTATTATTGGGTCTACAACATTCACTGCACTAAATTTGGTTTACAAGAAGTAAACAAATTTACAAATTGAGAAATTCGAGACCAAAGGCTACAATTTGTGTTATTTAGGCTCTTAAAGGTGTTTGAAAATGTCGTTGAGAGATCGAGATGATTATATCCGACACCGTACTAGAACTACAGTCTTTCCACGATATTCAAATTAAGCAAATTTGCAAACAACAAACAACTACATGATAGACCATTTGACCTATATAGGACACTCGACATCACATAACAAATTTTCCAGTTGATCATGAACTTGTAGTTCTTATACGCAAGAATGTTTTAGGTTCGGTTATTAAAAACATGGGAGTGCCACGTGAAATGACAAAGATCGAATTGACTTCTCAAATACATGAATAATCAATCGTCAAAGAAGAGACATTTGAAAACTGGAACGAATAACAAAAGAATGAAACAACCAACTAGAGACTAAAAGGTAGGACTTAACGTGGTGGAAAACTGGACCGCATATCGCCAGTGGAACGCTCGCTACCGGTGGAAGTGTGAAATTAAAATCACCAATTGATATTCCGAACTTTGCATCAACGTCTTTTTCTTTTTTTTTAAAGGTCTAGATCGAAACGGACTTAAGAGGACCGAGATCTTTGGACCGAATAATGACCTATTGGCTTAGGTCCGGTCCATGTCGATCCGATAGAAAAACCGGACCGGTCCGAAAAATGCTGAGTCATAGGAATGACAGGTGTCATAGTACTTACGGATGTGCATGACAGATGGGCCGGGTGAGATATCCTTCTTGGCTTTGGTTGGGCTGGTAATTTGAAATTTGGATGAGAGTTGCAACCAAAAACCTAAGAAACCAAAAAAAAAAAATGTCATTTGTTGATTCGTGAGGAGTTGCATTATTTCTCCCCCATTTCCCTTTCCCCCTTCTCTCTTCTTCCTTTGAGGTTTTTGCAGGAAAAAGGCAAAGCTTTGTAAATTAGGTCTCCGATGGCGAAAAAGAGGAAATCGGACGCCGCCAGGCTCGAAGAGATCGATCGTACCATGTACTCCACCTTCTGTACCGCCGCCAACTCTCTCTCTCAACTCTACACCCAGGCCATGAACCATCAGAAGCTCTCTTTTCAAGCCGGCGAACGCCATGCCATGGTCATTTCTCTCTTTCTCTCTAATCAATTTCTGATGTTTATTTGGTTTAATCGGATGAAGCTGAAGTTTGGATGATTGTTTGGTTGTCGGTCTAATATCTTGTTTATCTGTTTTGTGGGTTTGCGGGAATTGATGAGATTTTGGAGTTGGATTTGTTATTTTGATTCGCTTATAGTGTGGCGGAGGTGGTGTTGACACGGTTTCGTTTCCCGATGTTGTTATTATGTTTGTTCTTTGCAAGCTTTTTCTTGATTGATTCACTAGAAGTGAGATTGGAAAACTAGAATTCGATGATGCAGAAGACGCATGTAGGACTTGTAACTTCAAATTTCAGAAGAATTCAAATTTCACTAATGCTTAATCGGAGAATTTTCAATTTTTGAAGAAGTTTGATGGGAGTAGCTATTAGTTGTTACTATTTAGCATGTTTTTTTTAATTGCTTTGGCTATAATTATAGTATTTAAACTACGGTTATTAGTATTAATCATGATTGTTAAATGTGTCTGGAATTCAGTTATGTTTTCATGATTAATTAGTAACTTTGCATGCACTTGGGGAGTATTTATATCTTCTTGATGATTGTTAAGCTTTGAGGTATTGGAGTGTTTTCAAAACTTGTACGCTTACCTATTCGTTTCTTATCTTGTTCCTTTGCAGGAAAAACTTTACCAATGGATATTGAAACAGCAAGAGGAGGGTTCAAGGGTGACCAATGTTGATGTAGTTGCATATCTCCAGGTTTGTATCAGTCTTGCCCTTCTTTTTTCATGTTTGTATGGGAAGTGCTTGTTAATTTTTCTTAAAATTTAGTATTCTTTCCTGGATAGACGGCCTCGTGTTTGTGAAGTTTGTTGTTTCTATAATGCCTCTAGTCTAGGGCATTACATGGCGATATTATGCCAAAAATTGGGATCATAAGGATGTTTTTGTTTGTTCAAGAACTTAAAATGTTAAGGATTTTGACTTTTTTCTGCATGGCTAGTGTACTACTTCTGTAAGCAATTTAGCATTTGTGACCAGTATCTATTGGATCATTTAATGCCCTTGTATGCATATGTATTGCACAAGTATTGAAGAGAGAACGATCATTTAGGTTACTGATCATATGTATATACACCCATTAACGAAAATCAAATGTTTTAAACTTATTTTTAGGGCAAACTTCGGTTGAGAGCCGGGGCCCCTGCGAGAACAGTGCACAATTTTTGGTGGATGTGTTGTAGTATATGATGCCTATAGAGCATTAAATGGTTAGATTGTGCCAAAAAGGGTGTCATAAGGATGTAGTTGTTTGATCAAGAACTTAAGTGCTGTGGGTCTTGGTTTGTTTCTGCATGATGCAGTTATACAGATATTATTAATATAACATCCACAATCCAGTATCTGATTTTCAATGAATCACAAACTCTCTATGAGTAATTTGTGACAAGTAGTATTGAAGATGCAAGGATTGTTTAGGCTGATGATCTTTTGTTATAGGCATTGAAGATATCATTTAGAAAATTAAGAGTGATCATGAACAAGCTATTTGTTCCTTGTGTTTCTTTCCCTAAATTGATGGCTTTCATATTTATACTTTGCATCAGTTTGAAGAATAGTATACTTAGCATTGTTGATTTCCAGTTGTGGCATCTGCATGTTGCCATTCTAATTTGACTTCATTCTTTTGGTATCTGCCTCCTGAATCTTGACTTGGCTTGTCGTTGCATCTTACGTTTATAAATTGTTATCTTGGTTTGTTGTTACATATTCCTTAAGTTGTAATTTTGATAGATTGATCATAGTATTCTATAGCTTTATCTACTGGGGTGTAAACCAGCAACCACAATCATGTTTTTATACATTGCAGGCTATACCTAACTTGGACCAAAATATTAATTTTACCCATTAATTCTACCGTTGCATGTTGACAGCACGAGCTGGATTACGGACCAGAGGAGCCCTCGATGTCTCCTAGGGCCCCATTCCAACAACAATCAACCCAACAACCACAAAACATTCAAGGCCAAGCAAATCCCTTTGGTTTTGCAACAACTAACATGGGAACCCGGTCTCTATTACCCGAACCACAAACCAAAAATCTCTTCTCAAGCGCTCTCTCAAGCCCTGTGCGTCGGAACCTTCAGCACTATCACTTAGCACAGGGCAGTTATAATTCAAACATGGTGGTGCCAGGAGGCGGTGGTGGCGGTCCGCGTGCGAATGAAAGCAACAACAGGGAAACTGACAATGACTCAGTGATGGATATGAATGCAGATGGTCCAAGTCAAGGATCTTCATTTTAAAAGGTGAATTTGGAAGGGTTTGGATTTAAGTTTGGTGGGGAAATGGTGAGTGTTATCTTCTTCTACCCTTGTGATGTTCTCTCCTTTATGATTGTATATAGGATGAAGAAGATCATGGTTTATGTATAACTCAATGCACATTGTCATTCATATGTTACCCTCGTTGTGGTTTTTATTTCTAACATAAGAATTAGGTGTTCAATTGCCATATACACAAAAACAGCTCAAAATTTCTCTCTGGCATGTGCTTCTCTTCTTTAATTTTGTCTTCCAATCTTATCTTTTAGTTTTCTGTTTTTCATTTATTTTGTCGTGTAGGTCATGAACAGAATGTGCCAACTGGTTAGACTATTGTATCTAGTGATAAAAATCATTTATTACTGGCTAAAGTATGCCTGACCAAAAATTGACAGGACTGGAATACCCGGTCCAGTACCGTAATCAACCGGTGTAAAAGGCCCGGACTGATCTGTGTCCGGTCCAGTACCGTAATCAACCGGTGTAAAAGGCTCGGACTGATCTGTGTCCGGTCCAGCACTGTAAAGTGTCAGACTGGTTTTAAATTTCTGTTCTAAATGAGTTAGACCGTTTTGCAAGGGCTTGTGTTGGTAATTTAAAGCTCATGTTATTTGACGATGTTAGATTTACTAATATCAACTCATTTCTTAAAAGAAACCCCCTCCCCCCCTAACCATCTCTATCTTCACCTGAAGTGCATAATTTCAATGTTCGACTTGATTTTAATATTCAGCTTAATAAAACTCAAATCTGCACATAAAATGTGGAATATGAACTGAGATTTATTGATTCCGCGCATTGGATGCGGAGTATAAGTTGATTGACTTGATTCTTATTGATTCCTCACATGAAATGTGAAAGTGCTTTCTAAAGGTAAAACTCAATTCCGTACTCAAAGTGCAGAATTAAGTGTTTTTAAAGTGTAATAATCTTATTTTTATTCTAAATGTATGTAAATAATGATATGATATATAATTCAATATATTTATTTTAGAAGGTAAATCTCAATTATTTTGAAAAAAACTACTAAAAATAAAATAAGATTAAATACATAAAATAAAATAAGTATAAACATTGTTATAGTTCAAATTATTCTAGAATACGATGAAGAAAAGAGAAGATTGAGGGAGGAAGGCATTTTTTGTATAGATGATACCAAATAGGCCTCTAATAATTTTTGATAAACTTTTAATTCAAAATATAACTAATATAAGGGGCATAATTGGAAGAAGAAAAAAACCCTATCGTGTCTCTCTGTTTTCCTCCTTTCCTACTTGTCCCTCTTCTCCTTCCTCTACGCTACCTGATCTGTTCGTCCTCAACCGCCTCCCAAGCCGTGGCCGGTGTTGAAGCCAACCAAACCGAGGCCACCGTCGCCGGAATCTGCCTTCTCCAATGTCACAGCGCCGAGTTCACCACCAACTCTCTATTCTTCTCCGCCCTCCACTGTCGAGCCTCACCGGAGTTCTGTCTCCATCAATGTCGCCATAGGGCTGCCTCGCCTGTGTCGTCCCTGCTCTAGCACTGCTACATGAGGCCGCTGTGAAGAAACCGCCGTTGTGAGCCTCACCGGATTCGCCTCCCTCTTCTACATCTCTCATTCTCTCCCGTTGTTGCCTCCTGTAGATGCCCCTCCTCGTCGTCGTCACCTCCCCACATCGTCGCTAGCGAGCTTCAATGGCATGTTGGTGGAATATTCCGGCAATGTGCCGCTTAGCTGTGTTGTCTTATCTGGTTGCTCACCTCCTACCTCTCGCTGCTTCTGTTGGATCAACTAAGAACTGGCTCACTTTGAATGGTCAGCTCCTCTTTCTTGCTCTCTCATTTTTTCAATTACTTCGTAGTTTTTTGTTGCCGATTGCTTGATTCGCATGTTGCCGATTGCTCATGAATGACGTTATCTAGTTTCTTCATGGAGTTTGCTATTAGAAGGTTGTGGAACCGAGTACTGCTATTGAACTGGCTTACGATTTCAGTTCTTTTTTCTATTGTATGGTGATTGTGATGATTGTAGAGGAGTTGTTCATGAATGTGAATAGATAAGGTGGTATAGAAAAATCTTGATACATCAAAGTTTCAACAATTTTGTCTATGACCGTTGTTGTGATAATAAAGCACAAATTCAAATATCTATCATGTTTTTGTTGTATATATTATCATGTTAACCTAAGTGACTTGATTTGGTTCTTCATTTAATATTTATTTTTGATATGCATGATCACTAAATTTATCAGATTGTAGCTTATTGTTATGTAGATTTGAAAATTGCACTTAATTTTGGTTAGATTAGCTGCATACTTCTGATTTGTGCTTTGTGTAGCTTTTTTTTTGTGGGTTTTGAAAAATTGAACTTAATTGTGTTAGATTAGCTGCATATTAATTCATGTAGCTTTTTTTTTGTGCATTTGCCCGTGCAAAGAATAACTAAAAGCTGCAGTTCCTACTTGCATCTGCTCACTTCAGCAAAGCAGGCTTAAATCTTCTCATATCTGTAGTTAAATGAGTTGTTCAAGAATTATCACTAAAAATGAAAAAAAGCAGCAAAGTGAGTGTGCTGGAGTGGTTATCGGGCATGACTACAAATCATGTGGGTTTTGCCGGCGCAAGTTCGAATCCTACCGCTCACGCTTTCTGTTTTTTGTGCATTTTTTGATTGTAATTTTTCAGGCTTTTTTGGATCGTCTTAGAAAACAAACGGGTTTAAAAAGTCATAATTCGTTGTGGATATGTGAAGTTGCCCCATCCTTGTACATGGTGGAGCTTTGCAAGTCCAAGGAGATACCCTTGAATTTCACAAGGTTCGTGTTTATATTACGGACTTAGTTTTACTTTATTGTGGGGTTTGATTGCATATATGTTTGATTTTGGGTGAAATTACAGTTCTATAATAATTTGTGTACCGTGCTTATAGGTTTTACTTTATTGTGAGGTTTGATTACATATTTGTTTGATTTTAGGTGAAATTGCAGTTCTATAATATTTTGTGTGCTTGACTTAAAGACTAATACGGAAAGTGGGAGATGAGATCAAAGAGCAAGAAGACACCAAAAGGAGTTCAAAGCAGGAGAAGAAAGTGATGCATTTAGACCCTTGACCGAGTGTAGTAGTCAAGTAAACTCGATTTGTTTAGATAGATAGGATCATGTACAAAATGAAATATATTGTCTTAATGTTTTATTTTTAGTTGCTCTGTATCAATTGAAATAAACCTTTTTACAAATACAAGTTTTATATCTTAGATTAATGTTGTGCATATTATATAATCAAGATCGGTTTTTTTTTAGTGGACTTGTGTAACTTGACGCACTTTGGACGTTTGTAACTCGACGGAAAGTGTACTTGTGTAACTCGTTGGACCTTGTACTTGTGTAACTCGACGGACCTTGGACATGTGTAACTCGATTTGACATAGACTTGTGTAACTCGATTTGACATAGACTTGTGTAACTCGATTTGACTTAGACTTGTGTAACTCGATCTTGTATAAATGGTGGACTTTTGTAAACGACGGAAGTGTGTAATAACGTTGTGTATCAATATTTGGACTTAAGTATAACATTACAAAAAACAATAATGGAATGCACAAGTTCAACTACTCCCTTTGGTACTAGGGTAGTAGGGTGGGAGGGAGCACCTCTCATCCAGAGTTCAAAACTCAATAACTATTAAGATTTATTAATATTGTGTATTGGGCCGTGTCCGATGCTTGTGTATTGAGCCGCGTCCGATGCTTGTGTATTGAGCCGTGTCCGATGCTTGTGTATTGAGCCGCGTCCGATGCTTGTGTATTGAGCCGTGTCCGATGCTTGTGTATTGAGCCGTGTCCGATGCTTGTGTATCGGGCCCTGTCCGAAGCTTGTGTACCGGTCCGAAGCTTGTGTACCGGGCCCTGTCCGAAGCTTGTGTACCGGGCCCTGTCCGAAGCTTGTGTACCGGGCCCTGTCCGAAGCTTGTGTATCGGGCCCTGTCCGAAGCTTGTGTAACGGGCCCTGTCCGAAGCTTATGCATCGGGCCCTGTCCGAAGCTTGTGTATCGGGCCCTGTCCGAAGCTTGTGTATCGGGCCCTGTCCGAAGCTTGTGTATCGGGCCCTGTCCGAAGCTTGTGTATCGGGCCCTGTCCGAAGCTTGTGTATTGGGCGTAACCTTTATTAAAATAATTGGGCTTTCATTAAACCAATTGAGCTTTGACTTTTATTAAAACACTTGGGCCTTCATTAAATTAATTGGACTTGAGCTTTTATTAAAATATTTGGGCCTTCATTAAACCAATTAGGCTTGAGCTTTTATTAAAACACTTGAGCTTTCATTAAACCAATTGGGCTTGACTTAAGTAATTTCATATTCCTAATTTTCCCTTTCATTTAATCTTTAAAGATAAGTAAATGGGGCCTAATTTGTCCATTGATATAAAAAGGAGCCTATTTAGTGCTCACACTACAAAAAGAGCCTAGTTTTCCATTTCACCTGAAGAAAATAACCTGTTATTACAGCAGTAATATTAATAATAATATAGATAAATGAATAGATTTGGATAGATTTTTCCAAAATTCTCACATTTTTTATTTGTGTACAAAAATATAAAATGATCTTTGTTCTTGATAAATTTATCCAATTCGTGTATTTTTAATGATATCCTAGTCCCAATTGCAATATGATGTGAATTAGGCGACAAAGAACTATACCGTATAGTGGAATAGTTGGTGATCCTTTTTATAATTTGTATTTTACCGCCTTTTTTTTAAATATTATGACGATTTAATTTTTTTTGTAATATGCATTTTAGATGGGCCAACTGGCCAAGGCCATAATATCTGGACGTCTCAGCCCAATAAAAAGAGTAAAGACTGCTTTATTCAACGGCGGGCAACCAATTTTTTTCAAACTGCATACGCCACAAAAAAAAAAAAGGAAAAAAATAAAATAAATCAGTAGGTACCCCACAACACCAACCCCCAGCTCCCGCCAGTCGCCGACGCCGATCCCCTTCTTGATTTGCAGCTTCTTCAGTCCAAATCCCTAGCTCTTCAGCTAGATTTTCGATCTTTCCTCACTCTCTGTTCGTCTTCTTGATTCGATCCGATTGTTATCCCTGTGTCTGTTTCTTCTTCTTTCTCTTTGTATCTGTCCGATTCTTTCTTTTTCTTTTTTTTGTGGATTTCTGTTAGGTTAAATCGAGTTGAGTATTAGATACGTGTCGCAATCATGAGAAATTGGAGCTACTAGTTGCGCGAATCCGTCAAAGGGAGTGTGAGTAAGGAAGACCTAGTATTTGCGCGAGCTATAGTAGTTGATGAATTCTACAAAAAATGCCGGCCAAGATATGAGGAAATTGTCTCTGTCCATCCTTTTGATATTGATTAGAATGGTAGTCAGATTGCCTGGATTTATTGTTGCTTAGACTGTGGATTTGAGGAGGAGATGGGGTGCGTACAAACCAAGCATTCTATTCAGACTCCATTTGCTTGTGGTTTTGGAAACTGGAAACCTCGGAGTGGGAATTTTAAAAGTGGGAAGAGAAGAAGAAAACGGGATGGTGTTGATCGATTGCGACAG
This sequence comes from Fagopyrum tataricum, assembly GCA_002319775.1. Lineage (NCBI taxonomy): Eukaryota > Viridiplantae > Streptophyta > Magnoliopsida > Caryophyllales > Polygonaceae > Fagopyrum > Fagopyrum tataricum. Next base: position 3,113,233 of record CM008284.1, read on the forward strand.
GGTGGTATTTCACAAGAGAAAGTGCGTGGTGGTAAACGAGAAGAAGAGGTGCCTTCTGTCTGCATTGATGGGAAAATAGGTAATGGTGTTCGAGAAGATGGATTTAGAGATGGCTGGCCTGTGTGGCTTCTAAATAATGTCCCAAGTGAGGCTCTAGCTGGTTTGTGTCCAAAGAGTTCTGATTCCTATCATAAGCTTGCCAAGGTAATACTTTTGATCGTACTTGTTCTATTTAATTTTCCCAATTTGAGACCATCATACAAATTTCCACATTGTTTTTGATACTCTAATGGAATGCATATCCTCAGGATTGTTAAACAATAATGAATCTGCAGTGTACATAATGATTAATGAATTCAGCCCACCTGCAGGACTGAATACTTTTGGACTATGTCTTTCTTTGATGTTGCAGATTGGGCAAGGAGCTTATAGCATTGTATATAAAGCCCGGGATAGGGACACTGGGAAAGTTGTAGCTTTGAAGAGGATCCGGTTTGATGCTTCCAAAGCTGAAACTGTCAAGTTTGTGGCAAGAGAGATCTTGATACTCCGGAAGCTTGATCATCCCAATGTTATGAAGCTTGAAGGGATAGCCACATCAAGGGACCAATACTGTATATATCTGGTGTTTGATTTCATGGAGACTGATCTGAACAGGGTAATAAAGCGTCCCGAAAAAAGACTAACAGAGCCACAGGTGAGAATGGCTCTTTTTGCTTCCTTATGTAGCCCAGTTATAATTTACAACTGTAGCCTTGTGGGCTTTGTATATTCAGAATCTGAAAATAGCTTCTTTTTTTCAAACATTCAATTTATATCAATAAGTTCGAACAACGTGTACATATTTATGTTTTACTGTTTTTTGGTTATGATGATCCCCATGCAATTCAATTATGAATGAATGAATTTCAATAGAAGATTTTTTAAATTCTAAATCATCATAAGTAAAAAATTTTAAGCGTAAATATAATCAAGTGGAATTTCGTATTCCCAGTGCAGGTTAAGTGTTATATGCTTCAGCTACTTACGGGGCTACACCATTGTCATGAAATGGGAGTATTACACCGAGATCTAAAAGGTTGCAACCTCCTAGTAGACAAAACCGGGATGCTAAAGATTGCAGATTTTGGGCTTGCCAACATTTTTCAGCCTAAGCCTAAATCTGCTCTCACTAATCGAGTTGTAACCCTTTGGTATAGAGCTCCTGAACTTCTTTTGGGCTCAACAAATTATGGGGTTGGCATTGATCTATGGAGTGTTGGGTGCCTTTTGGCTGAGATGTTACTTGGCAGACCAATTTTGCCCGGCCGGACAGAAGTAAGACCCTCACATAACTTTGATGCATTGATTCAAGCTAGAAGTTTCATTGTCTGACATTTAATGTTGCATAATTTGTGCCTTATTATTAAATTCTTATCGTGGGATTATGGAATTCTTGGCTTTAAAAACAGCCACGAGCTTACAAGTTTCTGGGTCTTTCAGGTTGAACAACTGCACAAGGTTTTCAAGCTGTGTGGCACACCCGGTGATGACTATGTGAAAAGAAATAAGCTACCGAGAACCTTTAAACTGCCTAGACATTATGAGTCAAGATTGGAAGAAGTATTCAACGACATACCTCATGCTGCGTTTGGTCTCTTGACCACTCTCCTTTCGTTGGAGCCTGCTGATCGTGGCACAGCTGCTACCGCCCTCCAAGATAAGGTTGTCACAGATAGAAATTCTCTCTTCCATACATCTCTTCCTGATTAAATTTATGACGTTTGGTATCTAATTTGTCTTACAGTTCTTTAGTTCAAGTCCATTGGCATGTGACCTTTCAGAATTGCCTGTTGTCTCAACGGAAGACAACATTATTCAGGCTAATTTATTGCGAAAGTAAGTTATATAAAAAAATCCATTGTAAATACAGCAGTTTTATTTGAAATAGTTACGATTTCTAAAGAGTTATACTGTTGATTTCTTTTCTTCTATGGTTAATTCATTATGCTGTTAGGCGGAAGAACAACTTAAGAAGAAAACAAAGTCATAAAAACAGCATTCAAGGAAGAGGTGGTATTGCCTTGGAACAAACCAACGGAGTTTTTGAACAGCCTCAAGAGGTACATTCCCTTAAAGCACGTCACTCAAAGAGTTTGTTTGGATGCAAAAGACATGTTTTATAAATGTTAATCAAACCGTAAGGGCATATGACACAGTTATTCATCTCTATGATTGTATCCCAATACACAGTCTCTTGTGCCTTACAATTATTGTCGTTCTCCTTCTGCACGGAGAACTTATTTAGGGTACAAATCAGAAACAATAAAAGCATCAATGACAAAATGGGGACATTGTGGTCCAATACACATGAACTGACATTATAACAAGTTTTTATAGTTTCCTCAGTGTATAATACAACCTCTAGTATTATATCCAGGACCAAGAAAAGAGTGCAAACCCAGATTTGTGCAGACAGGAGTCAAGGAAGAGTGTAGATAAAGGTCCAGCCCTAGTGATCCGAACAAAGGTTGTGGGGAATCCGCATATACTCCTTTCCCCATCAGATCTTCACTGTCTAGGGGGCAGTTCAAGTAGAGTTAAGGGACATACTACTGATGCTGACGATCATTCTTGTTCCTATTCTCTGTTGTCTGATAGAGAGGTTGTGAGTCTTGAAAGTGATACACAGTCAAATATCCTCAGGAGATCCATTTCTATGGCGAATTTTGGTGATTTGCAAACAAGCCCTCAAACCACAAAACTGTATTTCTCCGACGAGGAATAATGCTTTTTTTTTTTGGGTAGATTGACATCATTCACTTGTAAAAATCCTTTGGTATTGTGTTAACATAGGGTGTATTTGTGTTTTTTATGTACTGCTAGCCATACATCGCTTGTTTTCCATGTTTGTTTGTTTGTTCGTTCATCAAGTTTACCGAAAAACCAATCATGTAATGCTGCTGGTACTGATTCATCCGGTTTCTTGATTTGCTCCAACGTAGGATTCATGTAGAGATCACCATGAAGGAGTTTGAACGACTTGAAAAGAAACTGAGCCCCGTTTGGTTACTCTCTGAAAATGAAATGATAATGATTCTAGTGTATATATATATATGTCCATGAAAACTTTTGGCATCTTTCTTTGTGATCTAGAGTAATTGAAGTAAAATTCAATTAATTTTGAAACTCTACAAGAAAACAAAATGAGGGAAAAGAAAACGGGGTGGGGAAGAAATTATCTTTTTGAATGAATGTTTCCATTTTCTTTCTGTTTACGAAGTTGAAACCAAACATCCCCTTAAATCATTGATGTAAAGCAACAAGGTATCATGTGTCTGTGAAGTTAAGAGCAGAAACTTCATAGATATTGCATGCATCTAGCTAAACTGGATTGAATATAAGTGAGAAGTTTAAACAGATTTTTCGGAAAACATAATTAACTATTATGACTTCCCACAGGATCATATTCAATCTTTTGGAACTTGTGAATTCATCTAAGATCACATCTATAGAAAAAAGGTAAAAAGATGATCAACTTAACTTACTTGCAGCCAAGTTATCATCATACAACAGAAGACTACATGAGAAATCATTCAGAAATATGAACAAACACATCCAAACATTTAGACCCAACAGCCTTGAAGATCTTCATGAGAGAATGAGAAGAGTAGATATAAGTACAGAGGAGATTTGATACCACATAGTCTCGACTCTCAAGCATCAAAATAGTCGTTCCTGAATTTACTCTTGATCCACTTCAAGCTGTTCAAAAACGACGATTTGAGCTTACCTTCAGTAGTATACATGTTATATGAAGCTACCCTCTTCTTCCTCTTCACTTCAGGATTTCCTGTCACTCCAAAATCATCTGCGTTGCTATTTGGGCCGTTGAAGCTGAAAGTTTTAGGAGGCCGGTCCTCGAATACGTACGTTGCTTTGACATAGGAAGCTGGGTAATCAGGAAACGTCTTGCTCTTCTCCATAGACAAAAAAACTCAGAGCACCATGGACATGTCCACTATGCTATTATATACAGTCACTGCAAAAAACAAAGTTAGTGCAAAATTTAAAAGAGATCTGAATTTATTGGAAAGATATGCAATTGCTAGTTGGTAATGAACACGTGGGACACTATGAAAGAAATAATGCACAAAAGCAATGTGGCAGACCACATATACACAGACAGGAAGCCGGCTGCGGCTATTATAAGGTAGCTTTTGATCTCTTTTTACACTGCAAGGACATCAAATTAGGCCTTGTTTCAATGTCATGCGTTATAACACAGTTATGCAGTTTTTTTTACATGTAACAAAAAAAACACTCTTAGTGAAATGTATTACAGGCCATAAGACTTTTATAAATCAAGATTCATGCATCCAAACAAGCCTTTATAGCTTTTTTAAAGGTCCTTAAGGCCAATCTGTCACATACAAAGCTAAAGCATGCCTGCTTTCTAAGTGGGTTGGCGATAAAATGACTTTTTCATTGTAGGTTAATCACGAAATTAGGAATTGTGGAGAATGATTATGAAAGGTAGGAGCATGTAAAAGTTAAGTAAAGAACAGGACAGCAAATTGGTTTATGATAATGGGTAAGGTCCCACGTTCAGTAGGGAGTGGGGAGGGACCAATACAAAGGGGGTTGGAGAACAATAAAGGCCCACAAGCTTCCAATATCTGTCAATATTATGTAGCTAGACAGGTCTGAAACGACTCTAAGGTCATCATCCACATTGGAAATGATCGAAGTCCACACCTTATGATAATTCTATGCACTAACCACAGAAAAAAAAGAAAGGACGAAATCAATTTGTTAATCTTATCATATTATGAATCAAATAGTTCTTAAATAAAACAAGGATTGATAAGATGTCACTACGTCAAAAATAATGGGTAATTTCCTGGTTCTTAGATCTCAGTCAAGTATATGCTTTTCTTTTGGAGAATCTCTTCTTTAATTCAATAAAATTGGCTTCCATAATCTTCTTGATCGAAAGAATAAAGAATTGGACAGATATTTAAAACAAACGAAAAGGAAATGAAAGATGAAAGGTAACTTAAGTATAAACTAAGTCCTCTCTGGGTAGACTGTCATTTATTCATCAAGCAAGGTTTAACTTGTCATTCTTATTTTTCATGCAACAAAAACAATTATTCATCAATATATTTTTCTGAAGAAATCATGAGCACCTGAGGACGGAAATACCAATAAATGGGTATTACTCTAGGTTAAGTGTAAAATGTGTACTAACAAGCCTGGGCAGAGCCCTACGAGAACTTGATTGTTACAACCCGCAGAATGCAATCCAATCTATCTTATGCCAAATGAGCTGGAGAGCTAAGACGAGTGCTAAGAAAACTTCAATTGTTAGAGCTACAGAGCACAATTCGAGAAGGCAGAATGCAAAGCAATCTTAAGCCATAAGAGATGATGAGCTAAAATTCTATCCCCACAAACCGAGCCCCTAATTTACCTCTCAGGAACTTTCTTGCAGATGTTCAGGAAGCAGATGCAAAGCTCATAAGGAGTATTACAGACTAGGATTTCAGTTAAAACAGAATTACCAGGAATTTGCTTCTAAGTTGCATCACTGGTCCCCCATCAAACCAATGGGAGAGGGAAAAGAAGTGCTGCATGCGCGCTCCAAGAGTACCGAAAAAGCACTAGTGTGACAGGGTAGTTGGCATGTTAAAAAGCTGACTTCAGATTGTAGAGTAAGCATGTAAGTCTTAAAACTACCATAATTTTCAAGGAGACTCTTTCCGAATAGGTACAATCTCTTGCTTACCTACCACTACCATCTTGTAGCAACTAATTTAAGATACAAAGCTATACCCCTATCTACCCATCTTCAAGAGACATGTATGTAGGCAGATTCACATTCACAATGACTGAAATAGATACAGAAATGCATACCATCTTGCCATTGATTACTAGAGATGGTCAAGACATTGTGATCTGAGCTGTCAACATTACTCTTTAAAGAAATCAGCACCGTTTTCAACATCATCAGTCTTGATATTTCCATTTTGAGCCATGAGTATCCTGTAGACTCTCTTTGAGCAAACCTGCCCTAATCTTCTATCACCAGCTACCAATCCTTCTGCCATTAAGTCCTTAAGAAGAAATTCTTTCTCATGCACCTATGTTTGTTTAAAGATGTTAATTACAGAAGAAACAACAGTTATCTTACTTTATTTTGAATCTTAGCAACAACAACCAATAAAAAAGGTTCAGTCAATGTAAAGCCCACAAATCACTTCTACCGTGGGCATGACAGAAAAGCATTCCAGCTGCATGAGTTTTTGCGCTCAATACAAGATCACAGCAAAATACTTAAGCCAATCATTTAATTATATTATAAGTGTTCATAAAAAATGTGGTATGCTACAGGGTATTGCCAACATATACTCACTGATTTTTTCGGATCCATATAGGCAGTCAGCAGAGATTTCATGGTCGGATATTTCTTCCATATAGCAATAGCAAATCTGGGCTGTACTTTTGGAATAGCAACCAATGCCTTTAACCTGAAATTGCAAAAATTGACAATGTGTATCTGTTTAAACAGGCAAAATAGGATGAGCTTCTACATGCTTACTACTTGACCAAGTCCACCAGGATCAGATATGGCTTCAAGACACAAACAGAATAAAATAATGCTCAAGCATTATTAATGAAATTGGCCCCTTGTTCCAAGAATTGTTTGCAGACTAAAACATATCAGGTAAGAATATGTTCAACACTTTGCGATTCAAAGCATCATCGTATACTTCCCACACAGGCACACATGCCATTTATTGATTTTGAAATAAGCCAAACACAAACGGTTTAGAATAAGAAGAATGAAGGTACAATGTCAAAAAAAGAATGCTCTCATTCCATTTGCTATGACAATGCTTAACATAAGAAGACTGAAATCCCTGAAGGCAAGCAAAACTGAAGAGTTGATCATCGTGAAGTGCACTGGAATATCATATGAAAAAAAAGTTGAACTCTATAGATCAAAGCATTTATCACTAAACGAGTTTTTGCAGAACCAGTCATTGATCAGAAGTTATAGCCAAGATGACTAGAAGTCAATAACTCTTTGCTGTTGCCTGTTAGTAGATTATTTAAACAGGCCAGAGAAGTACTTACCATGGACTTTGTTTTATTAGATTTTTATCTGGACAATCATTAGGAACTACACATCCATTAGCACTCACAGATAGTCGTGTCAACCTCTTCCTGCAATACAAGCAATATATGGTTATAAAACTGCAAACATCTTACAAGTGGCACTAGTAACTATAGAGCATTGTACGCATGTAAACTTCTTCAAATATGCAAAACTTGTATCAGTATGTTAATGGGAATTTTCTTACAAGTTACTAACCAAAGATCCATTTTAACTAGATGTAAATATTGTCTTGAGAAAAGTAAAAGCGCCAAGGAGGGCGACCGGAAAATGCTTTATCGTCAACCAAAAGGGGTAATTGAAGCTTTTTTCTTCCAAGCAGAAAACTAATTAAGCCTTTGCTTACGGTTGTAGGGACTGAAATAGGGCATTACCGTTTCAGATAGTGTTTTCATGCCTTTATGACGAGTATTGAGTAATATAATCATTTACAACACCTTTTACTTACCTGAATCGGCAAGTAGCAAGGCTGATTGTCAATCCAACGACATGCTCAGCCAATTCAGCCTCATCTGCACACTGTCTTGAATGTACTTTGTCATAATGAGTAATTAGCTCTGCAAAAATCTGCAATATAAAGCAAAGTTTTGTGAGTTCTGAAGCAATTGTAGATGTTGCAGAAAAGAAGTAACTTAAAAATTCAATGCAATAAAACTGTGACTAAACCTCCTCAACAGGTGGTCTCGTCCAACCGTTTCTAATATTTGGGTTCTTGTACTGCTCCTGTTCCCTGTTAAAGCACCAGATTGGTGGTTAAAACTTCAAGTTTCCGTGACAGTCTAACACAGTTTACAATTTTAATAAGCAAAGCTAACCGAGTCTCCTGATGTAAGATGGTAAGAATTTCATATAAATATCATAGGTGAAGCAACAACAGAATACATAAATGTTTAAAGATGGTAATCCACTAAACATTTTTTTTTCAAGGAATGACTATGCAGTATACTATATATAGATTAGCAGAAGTTAGCTATGAGATGAAGGTAGTCATGAAGGTGCTTCACCTTTTATTGATGTAAGACATCAATCTATTTGTCAAGATACAAAGTGTGTAAGATGGGTAAATGCTTCGAATAGAAGAAATGCGATCTCTTAGAGATCCACTGTTAGCAAGCTTGCAAAATTCGTCAGCCTCGTATACTAGTAGTATATAAGAAATGTCCTGGCCCTCGGATGACAGCTGAAGCAAAACAGAATACTCAGATAAAAAACTTTGGTTCATAAGTACAATAGCACAATGTAAAGTTTTAACAAGCAAAAATAAGAAATATATAAAGAAGTAATCTCAATCAACTTTGTCACAAGAGATAAGTACAGAGTCATGCTTCAAAATTCAAATTATTTATAACACTCATATCAAAGAATGAAATACCTGAGCAATCTCTTTAGGCATTGTCAAAGTCCATATAATTGATCTCTCAATGGGATTCGAAGTTATGCGATATGTAAGATCCTTTTCAGAAAACCTGGTGAGAAGATGTCCTGTAAAAAAAGCCTTCTATTTTGATCATTATATGCCAAATGGTCCAAAAATTACAAGTTATTTACACATGAGCTAATCAATCAACTTCAGAGCAAGTTTTATGTGGATACCTCCTACAGATCCCAACTCAACAACCTTGGTGTCAATTTGAGCCACAATGGACTTCAATGCTGATTTCCCTTTCTCCCATCTCTGTCTCTCTTTCTCCAACTTTTTTAGTTCGGCAGCTTCAGCCTTCAAAGCCGCTTTTTGCAACTTATCTTGCTGTGTAAGGGTTAATGTTAGTTGTTTCATACTACGATGTATTGCAATCAGCAGAAGGATTAAAGATAAAAGACACACACTTCCTTCTTTTGCTTCTTTTCTTCCATGGAGCGCATTCTTTCCTCCTTTGTCATCTTCTTCTTTCCAGCATTTTCATCCGTATTCTTTCTTTTAGTACTTTTACCTTTCTGTGCAAGAAGATTCAAGTCTTCTTCTGCAGCAAGACTTCCTTCTTCACGAACCATTTCCTAAATAAATACGTTAAGGAATATCGATATTTTTTAAATGAAATCCAATACAATAACGCATAATGTTAGAAAAAAATTGTTTCATTGAACCAATGATAGTTCTTTCATCCTCATGCAAATTCCAACCAGAAACTTCATAAATTTCTATGAATTTGAATAGCACTATTACAGTGTACACAGGAAAAATTGTCTCGAGGGACTTGAATCAGATAACTAAAAAACATATGCAGAAAAACATGAGGTCTTAGAAACCGGAGAGATGATTTGAATTATTTAAAATAACCAAACCCTATTATGGAAGACAAAACAGCTACTAACATGAAACTTCAGCAAGTAACTACAAACTACTGTAATAGGGGTAAAAATGCACAACGACAAATTTTCACAAGAAATTGGAAAAGATGTTAATCAGTACAATATTGAGTAAGTGATAGAGCCAGTGGATTTAACTACAATCTTACATTAGAAGGGTCGACATCTTCCACAGAAATTGGTTGTGAATACATCTCATTGTATGTGTACAAAGAATCTTCATTCCCTGGAAAAAGCCACTATAGTTAATTAGACCTGAACACCTAAGAGGCTGATACTAATCTTCTTCTTCATTCCAAATACACTAAACAAGCACATCATTTATAACCAGGTTCATAGGATATCAACAAGCCTGCGTTTTTACTTACCATTATAAAGAGGGGAATGATCAAATGTAGGACTCCGTGGCTCCAAGTAGTTCCCAAAATCAAAATCAGGACTTGTTGTATTCTTTGCACAAACATCCTGTTCCAACTCCTCCACTTCATTATCAGATTCCAAACATATCAAGCCACTAGTACCTGGAAACGCAATGTAAGAAGCCAATTGAAACCAAACTGTATTCATTAATCAACCAAATCATAGTTTCACTCTCAAGGTATCACCATACTTAGTTAACAATAGTAGCCCACAAAAATCCTAAACTATTGAAAATTGAGCGGTACATCAAAAACAATGATACATTAACCCTGCAGCCAAATCCTAATTCACAAATTTGTTCTCAAATCAAGCCAAACTTTACCAAAGAAAAACTAAAATACATACTGTCAGACGAAAGACGATACACGGAACTTACAGCAAAAAGACCAATAGTAGACAGAGCACTCACCCGCACCGCCGAATTTGCTATCTGAAGAAGTTGAAGTACCAGAAATAGGGTTACGAGAGATACCGGCAACGCAATTGAGCATAGATACGTCATCCCGTTTCAAAAGCTGGGAGAGTGGCGTTTCGGGGACGTATGAGGGCGTGGAGGTGGAAGCTTTGGACTTTTGAGGAGTGGGATCGTCGTCGACAATCACGATTGTAGGGTTTTGGGAGGAAATTGTGGTTGGACGGCGGGAGACTGGAGAAGCAAATACTGTGGCATATCCGTCTTCGTCGTCGTCCGAAATGAGATCAACGTGAATCGGTTGGGACATCTTGGATATAGAAAGAGGGCGTTGAGAGCTTCAAAGATGGACTTCAATGGCGGTGTTCGAATTTTAGGATGGCGCGGGAGAAGTTCCGAAGCGTCAAGCGCACTGCACTGAGTAAACCGATCTCCTCAGTTGTAAAAATTCAGTAAATTGTTTTCTAAATAAAACAACGTGGTTTTTACCGGTAAAAATTGTTATTTGACACCGTAGTTAATATTAAAAAAAAAAAAAAAAAAAAAATTTTCTTACTACGACTACGCACTCAATTTTTTCAATTTTTTTTATTTTTTCTCCGACTCCAACTACGCACGCCATATGCGTAGTTACGGTGACAAATAGTGATTTTCACCGGTACGTCTAATAATCCCCTAAAACAACTATCATCTTATTCACCAAATCTTAAAATTATTTTAAATTCATGTCACATACTATGTTAAACAAATATTATAAAAGAAGAGTTAGTAATAGATGACACGCGGTTTAATGGATTAAAAGGTTGAAAAAATTAATAAATAAAATAAACGTCATTGAAAATCAAAACAAACGAAAAAAAATTATTAGAAAAAAATCAAAAGTACACCAGGTTGATCCGGAAGCACAAATGCCTTCAAGAAAAAAGAGAAGCGGTCCGTTATCGAAAAGCGAAGAGAACAAAGTCCGTCACCAAAAAAGTGCATAGTAAAAATAGAGGCGGGAAGAATCACATCAAAATGAAATATTATCGGTAAAGACGGTAAAACTTATTATAAATTATTTGGGTAATGCCGGGAAAAAGGTTGATCATACTGCATTAAAAATTTGGGTTGATGGAGTTTTATGAGAATAAAAAAAAAAACTAAAAGCTTTTAAAAATGAAGTAAAAAATTGATGTTTTTTTAGTTGTTTTTTTGAATTAAATATATATAAAAAAAGAAACTGTATTAAAAACGAAACCCAACTAACATGAGGAGGAAATGAGATAAGTTTTTCGTATTATTTTATTTTTAAACTTCTTTGGATCAAAAGACCCTACTCTTTCTTAAGGTAAAACGATGACCACCCGAAGAAAAAGAGAGAGCAACGGTCAAGATATAAACAAGTGGAGGATTTACGAATTCGATGTGGAAAAAGCAAATATACATTCCATCAAGAGGAGTTATAAACAGATCTAAAAAGCTTCATTTAAACAATTTTGACCACTCTTTCACTATAACGGGTTTTTGGTTGTGCACGTATGAGAAGTCACTGCCACTAGACACACAAATGAACGATCTCTTGAAAGATTAAATAAGAAGTATTGTTCATGGCTTGAGCAAGCGAATTTTGGGGCCGACATCTTCATCGCTCCTAATTCTGGTTGTAATCAATGTGCTCTTTGTTTGCATGATCGGATCGCGGTGAGTTATCAAATTGGTTGCAATTTGCTTATTGTTCGTTCTACATAAATGTATATATCCTTTTAGATTTTTAAGTTGTCAATTATTGAATCGATCTCTATTTTGTAATGGCAAGTTACTTGTCAAATAATCAAAGTATTTTTACTAAAATTAAATAAAATATGTTACAAATAAAAAGAGTATATTTAGGGCCCGTTTGTTTTGAACTCCGGAAACGGAAACGGAATGAAAACGTATATAGTCCATACGTATACCAATGTTCATGAAGTTTTTGGGAATGATTCCTTGTGATTTAAAGTAATTGTAGTAGAAATTGATTAGTTTTAATACCCTATAGGGTAACAAAATGGGAGAAAGTAAGTACATTTTGCATGAAACCACGTGGAATGATTCATGAACAAGACATCAATGTGGACTAAATTCATTTTCATTCCGTTTCCGATTTCGGAGTTCCAACAAAACGGGGGATTAGTGTCTTCATGGAAAAGCGTAAGAAAAGCTCCGAGAGTAGAATTAAATATTATAAGACATGGGATTTTGGAAGAATTTTCCTTCAAGGTTGACATTTCAGGAAATTTTCCCTTCAAAGTTTCTACTTTTGATAGGCCATCTCATTATTTGGACTTTTTTTGTGTGAATTGCTACAATATAGAGCGTTTTTCGCACTATCAATTTATTTATAAGTAAAAAGGTATTAACTTAAATGATTTGAGGGTTCAAAAACAATAATTAAAAAATATAATCAATTCATTATAATGTTGATATTTGACAAACCTCTTTCAAGGCTCTAATTGTTAGGAATAGTTAATAATAGCTGGGTTTTTTTGTTTATCTTCACTTATATTGTTCATCGAACGAAGCCTTTAATTTTTTATTCAAACACAATTTCCAAAACATATAAAACAAGTTAGTATTGGCGACTTATTTTTCAACACTATGTTTGTTAACTTTTAAGTAAAAGGAATTTGATACATCAAGTGACATGTCAGTGTATCGAAAAGTCGAACTAATCATAGTAGAGCCAAATAATCAATGGACCGTTTGGGTTAATTCATATACGAGTTGAGTATTGATATTTTTAAATTTTTTTATAAAAATGAGTCAAATTTAATCTTGAAACGAGTTTTAAAACGTGTTCATATCAGATTTGTTTAAAAAGTGGACGAACTCGAGTCAAGTTCGAGTAGTTCGGATAATATAATACTCATTGATATAATTAGTCGAATGAGGCGAGCGTAAACATGTTCAAACCGTCTCGATTATAAATGAGCTCAAACTAAACCTATTTTTATACAAATTTTAAAACTTGTTCATATTCGATTCGTTTAGAAAACAAACGACCTCGACCAAATAGCTCCTATCCGAACCACACTTTTGATTGGTTCGTACGTTAGGAACCCACCATGAATGTTCTATCAAACCATACGTTGTTAGGTATAATATTGTAGAGGATGCCTACGTGTCAATTTGGTGCGGTAGATACCTATACCAAAACGAGATTGGGTCTCTAAATAGTCGGATCAGACGGATCGACGATATCGTATATCAAAAATCTATATATCGAAGGAGTAATTTACTTTACATATACCTCGTATATTTATAAATAAATGATCAATTTTTAGAAACGAACCGGTTTAAAAATATCATTTCAAGTTAGTACAACTTCATATGAAACGCTAGGAATAATATTGAGTGTGTATGACCTAATGTGACAAAATTTATCCACAATGTTATTGAATAATCAATTGTCTAAGATAAATCGGTAAATATTATAAAAATGTGAAGAATAATTAACGTAGGTTTCTGAATATCATTCATCAAGTTGATAATCGGAAGGCTACAAGCTATATATTGAGTGTGTATGACCCAATATGCAAAGTTTTTGGGTCTTTTAATGTATTGGCGTGCATGTAGAACGTATATATGTGAAGGCCACAAGCGACCAAAACAAAATCAACAATCATAAAATTCTGAAACCGTTCGTTACAGGCACATCTTTTAAGGTGAGATTTTCGATTAATCTTGAAACATCAACAGGAAAAACTGATCTAAGAGTCCGTTTGGTTTGAACTCTGAAAACGGAAACGGAATGGAAACGTATCTAGTTCATAGGTATGTATAACCATGTTCATGAAATTTTTGGGAATAATTCCCTGTGATTTAAAGAAATTGTAGTATAAATTGACTAGTTTTAATACCTATAGGGTAATAAAATGGGGGAAGCAAATGCATTTTACATAAAAAACCACATGAAATGATTTCATAAATAAGATACAGATGTAGACTAGATTCATTTCCGATTCATTTCTGTTTTCAGAGTTGCAACCAAACGGATAAATCTCAATGAACATAATATATGGTGATTTAATACCTCACCAATACCCTTACAAATTATTTCTTAATATGACTCTAAATAAATCCACAGTTGTTTAAGACTTTATACATATGTTCCCTCCATGGCATGTTGACGTTAACGTACCACCGATATATAGTTTGGCGTTGGAGTGGATTTACTTTTGTGAATTTGTGAGCAATAATCGTATAATAAATTTGTACCAAATTAATTATATATAATCACACCATAAAAAATTAATCATATATAATTAATTGATGTACCACTCGGTGTTCTAAAATCGATGTTAGAACGTGGGAAGTAAATTGTTTGATATCAATAATAAATAAATTTGCAGTTTAATATACAAGTTTGGTGAATTAATTTTATTCATTCTCTAAGTTTTATGATGAAAAATGTTGATCTTATGTGGAATTCACGCTAATTACCAGAATTACCAGTAAAAAGGTTAGCAAACCACCTAGTGTCATTTTTTCGTATGATTTAACGTTTGTGGATCCATTTGCGTAATATAACGTTGTTTTCTAATCACAAACTCCTCTAAACCCTAAAGGGATATTTTAATCTCTAAACCCGTTAAACAAAGTCATGACTACTTAGTCTTTTTTCAATAATAATAATAAAACGCGATTATATGTGTCGGAGACCACTAACTCGCATTTCCACCAAGAAAACAAACTCATTAACCCGTTAGATATGCTTTTTGATTTATAAATATTCAATAATTTATTAAACTCAATTCCATTATGTATCAAATCTCATTTTGTGTAGATAAAATCAAATATCTATATGACTTCTTTCACCGTAATGATCAATGTATTTTCTTTTTAAAAAATGATTTTAGGTTCATTGCACATACTTAAACTTAAACTTAAACTTAGGGTTTTACATTCGGTCTATAACAGAATGTCCAACTTTGATCCATGTCAGTTTTCTTGGTCTGTCGATTGACCGACTTTTAAGTTAGGGTAAAAGCTAAGTAGGATGCTTCTTTACTTTTTTCATAATAATACACTGTCTGACCCGATATGTCGCCTTTATCTACTCTAAAACCACCTTTATCCGCTCTAAAACCGAGTCCGAAAACCGAAATTGGGTTAATAGAGTACCTAAACATTAAAAATAAACGGCCTGGTCTTTTAATTGCACAATCCTAGTTAAACTAGCTCGAAGAGGGGAAAATAAAAAGTCTAAAATGCCCCGAAAGTGTGCATTTAAGAAGGAGCAAAATTGTGCCCACAGACCATGAAAACCACGTTCTACCAAAGAAAAAAGCCCGAAAGCCACGTGAAATTATATATTTCATTCAAATGGCTTACACATTGTCGGTTGGTGACCAAAAATCTCTTCATCATTAACTATTAACAACGATATTAACTCTATTAATGAAACTGATTAGCATAGATTAAGGTTGATTAATGTTGTCTACATTGCAATTTGCAACCCTCGTGTTTGGATTGTAACCATACGTACTACGAAGTTACCTCTAATAAGTCGAAATTGATAGCCATGTATCATTTCCGGTAATTAATGATCGCCATGTTCTATGTTTTCGTTTTTTAATAATATAGATTTTTTTTTTAATCTTTCCAACCCAAAAAAACTTGGATCAATCAAATTTTATCACTAAATTAAAGCATTGAGGTTATCGTATTGTGATAAATATTTAATTCGTTAAAACTCCTATTATGGAGCAACATTTTTTTTTTTGAAAATTAAGAGAATACATTAAACTTTTTTTTTTTTTTTCAGATATAGTATATTACGTTTTTTAATAAATGGAATTAATCAGATTTTTATATGTCTTATTTATATAAAGTTAATTATTTTTAATTTTATTTTATTTTATTTCTTAATTAAAGGTATAATATGAGATATAAAAAAATTATAATATAAACAAAAATAACTTTCTATATTTAACAAATATTATACTATTTATGTGTTAGAAGATTATATTATATATATTTTTGTAACTCAAGTTATTTTTAAACCAAGATATATGATTGGTTATTTACTTTTTTCATTTTAAATAATCGGATGTTTTGAATATTTATTCAGTGTCATATTTTTATTTTTTTAGTAATCGGTTCATTTTATTTTATTTAAGTGTATTTTATCAAAAAAATTGTCATAGTCAATTATTACATAAAAGAAATATTATAGCCAATAAAAATATTACATTATTATTATTATTATTATTATTATTATTATTATTATTATTATTATTATTATTATTATTTCTTTTTTAGGATAATTAGGTAAACCTATACAATTTTTTTTAAAACATTTTTAATTTTTGCATTTATTTTAAATAATTTAATAATAATTTTTTAATTCAATATAATAAAATAGATTTATAAGATATTCTAATAAATCATCTCATATATATATATATTATGTAAAAGATTATTTATTTAAAAAAATATATATATATATATATTATGATTCAAATATATAAATACTCTTATAACTAATTTTTTGACATCAAGAGAGAACGCTAACCTAATCTTTTTTCAAAGACACTACATTTATTATATTCGTTGAGTGAAGAACTGTACTATTCAAAAAAATATCCAAATATAGGTATTATATGCTACTCATTAAAATTTTGTTATTGCGATAAAGTTGTGGTCGGACCAAAAAAATATTATAAAACGGGTCGCTTATTTATGAACTAGTCCAATCGAGTTGAGTGTTAGATCTACC
Organism: Fagopyrum tataricum; assembly: GCA_002319775.1. NCBI lineage: Eukaryota > Viridiplantae > Streptophyta > Magnoliopsida > Caryophyllales > Polygonaceae > Fagopyrum > Fagopyrum tataricum. The sequence continues at coordinate 3,130,276 of CM008284.1, forward strand.
CAATTCATTTAGTTGGTTGGTTGGTCTTTAATCTACCAAAAAAATATGAATACGAGTTATATATAATTTAGATTCGAGTCAAGTATATAAGTCCGGTATATATGCAAATAATTTATAAACTTTCGGTATTAATATTTATATACTTTTTTTTTTTTTTAGTTTTTCAGGTATATATTCAAGTAATTTATTCAAAACTATATCTATAATGTGGATGATTATATCACATATTTATAAAAATTTATAATGACAAGTTATTTTTTGAATAATAATAGTGAATATATATTTAAAATTATCTATTTTTTTATTAATAAGTTTTCTAAATAATCATATTTTTTTATAAAATTATAAACATACAAGACTAGTCATCTACATCATAAACATAATTCCTTTATAAAATTTGAACTGAATTTTCTAAGTAATCTATATTAATTTTTTTTTTAAAATGTAGCTCCTAATTTTTTTATCTAATGATTTTTTAACCATAATTAAAATCATTTATAAAAAATGATTTTTCTTTTCAATTCTTTTAAACATTTTTTTTTTGAGAATACAATTGGACGACATTAGACTAATGATAATATAATTAATGACAATGACATGATGATGGTGTTTTAGTAACAATGTGGTTAGTGAAAGTACCATGCACCGCCGATACTACAATCGATAACAATATAATTGTTGACGACATAATTGTGACAATATTGGCGATGGCAATCCAAAAGATGACAATATGGTCGATGAAACCAGTTAATTAGTTGGTGACAATGTAGTTGATGTCAATACAGTCGATGACAACCCAATTGATGTCAACAGTTTCGGTGTCATATTGTCATTGCAATCGTAGCTGATGACATTATAAATGGGGGACAACATAGTTATTTAGTTATTGATAATGCATATGACAATATACTCAATGACAATACAACCGATAACAATACAATTGGTAACAATACCCTCACATTTGATGACAATACAATTATTAATAAATTTTGGGGAAAAAAATGTTCAAACATTTACTTACAATAATAATATTAAACTTATCTAATCAAACAGTATAAAAACTCAAAAATAAAAAAAGTTAAGTTATTTTCCTATTTCATAGTTTGTTGTTACGTTACCAAATTTTTTCCAATTAAAAATACACTAGTCAACCTAAATAATAAAATATAAGTTTGACGGTTCAATTTTAGGGTTCATTATAAACTATTTATCCTTCGTTATTGAATGTCTTTTCTTTGTCATAAAATTGGAAGATTAGACTCCACCTTTACCCCCTTATATTCATGCGTCTTATAAGTTATATCAATCAAAATCTTACAAAATTTGTCGATTAAAATGTAAAGGACATGATTAAGATAGTTTTGTAACACATGCCTATGTTACTTAATATTCATTGATGTCTAAACATTATAAGACCTCTCTGAATATCATCATTGTACAAATTGTTACATGGATTCCAAACAATGCATATATGAATGTCGTGTAGGTTCTATACATCCTAAAACCTCTTCGAAAGTGATCGATGCAAAACTATATTATGCATCTTAATGCTAATTATATTTAGGTAACAATGAAATAGTACCAACTTGTTTTTTTGACCCATGTATTAGGCCTACATGTTAAGGTATTTTCAACATATTTCAACTTGTGTTAAAAGTTTTGGTAGTGTCGTGGACATAGTCGCAAATTTGTGATGGCCTAAGTAACCAATTTAGGGTGATTGAGATCAGGGACATGAGAGATGAATGAAAATTCTGAATTCGAGTCTCACGGTTAATTAATTGGGTTCGAGTCTTACGGATTACACACTGTAACGTAAATAAACAGACTTTTAGAGATTAGTCAAGCTACTAAGGGTATGTTGGGGAAGTTATTTTTACTACCTTAATCAAGCTTATAAAGATTATGGGAAAGGGAAAAAATAAAATAGGCTACGAAAACTAGGTGTTTGGGAACTCAGTATTATGCTACCCATTTTTTCATTCCATAAGTTACTTGCAGAAGCTTATTGTAGCTTATGGAATAATATATCACATATATAATTCTCTAAAAAAATCATATTTAATTATAACGTAAACATTTTTTTGATATTTACGTTTACATGAGCTTCAAAAAGTTTCGTTCTCTTGAACACACACCACACTTATAAAAGAAAGTTTATTCAAGTAACTACATATTTCAGTTACTCAATAAGCTTCAACAACCAGTAAATTTTAACTTCAGTTTCAACTCCGATAAATTGGTGATTTTCAAACAAACCCTAAGTGGTCTTAAATACGCAAAACATATGGTCTAAATCGCATGAGAAAAAATCCAATAATATTAGCCCCTCACCACACATACAAAAATTAATGAAAAAAAAAAATCCTACATTACTCTAAAAAGGATAAGGAAAAGTCCAGCAAAATTTAAGAATCTAAGGAAGTACAAGCAAATCTTTTTCATTTTTAATGCAAGTTCGATCAATATTGTTGTAGAATAGTAGCATATTAAGTATTGGTTTTGTCCATGTCGCGACACATCTATACAAATAGTGAACATATAATAGTGCAGCAAAAATTTATATATATAGGCAAGACAAGAAGGAAACCTACATACCAAACCTAGCTAAACCTAATAAGCACATCATTCTCATGGCAATCCCATGCAAGCGTACTCTTCTACTCGTCGTCTTCTTGGCGTTCTTGCTCTTCGGTTCACTCACGAGTAAGATAGAGTCTATATATGTCGGGTATGATTAGTTTTTTTTTTTTGATGTCTTGGTTCTATTTGGTTGATCTTTTTTCGGTATTTCTTGTTAGGTGATGTAGTTGCGAGGAGGATGGAGATGGACCGCGTTGGTATGAATGGTAAGAAGAGTGCAAAAGAAATGTTGAATGAGGAAGACGAGATTTCTGAGATGGATTATACCCCGGCTGGGAGGAAGAGTCCGGTTCATGGACATAACTGAAGTTGTTTGGATATGAAAATAACGAAGATAGTTTGCTTAAGTGTTTCGTATATTGCATGTTTGTGCGTATAGTTTTTATGCACGTTGTATGAACCGAAACTCGAGTTTAAGATTGTGTATGTATCCTCGTTGATATTGACGAGTTAGTTTTGTTAAGGAATTGTGATGTTGTATGAGATCTTTTGATGTTTGATTGAAATCTATGATGTCGAGTGGCATATGTTTGATCAATAATATAATATCAAGTGTTATTAGCAAATATGTAGAATGATATGTTGATCAATCATTGTTAACCGGGTTAATGACATGGTTAGTGGGCGGGTTTCAAAGAATTAGTTACCCGAATTTCGGTTAATTGGTTGTGTCAACTAATTATACTTAATGTTGTTCGATACCATATGGGTAATCACTTAATCGGGGTTAATGATAATGGTATTACAAACTGATAATCCGTATTCACGGTTAATTGACCATGAAACTTTGTCCATCATACTGGTAATTGATATTAATACGGTTAATTGTATGCCTAGTCAGGGTTAATAGTAATGATGCCATAAAATTAACTGAAAACCAGTTAACCAATTCCACTTGCTCATAACAGAAACCTCGTGCTATCTCAATTAACCAAAAGCCGGTTAGCCGAGCCCACTCGTTCATACCTGACACTCGTCACTCGGTAGACTTGCTCATGCCCTTAGATATCAATACGGTTAACCGTATTTATGGACACTTATCGAAAATGTCTGATATATAAAATCTAAGACAAAGATCAAATATCCGGAAGTAAACCAAATTGAACTCTCCAAAACTCAAACTTCATCCAAGGAAACTGTTAGGCTCGTTATGTGAGCCGAATTCGAGTAGCCTGACTATAAAAAAAATCTTTGAGCTCGTTCAATCTTTAAACAAACCGAAAATGAGCATATTTTTGTGTTCGACTTAAACGAAATGAACACTCTGTAACCTAAGCCACGACTGATTTCCATAACCAAAAGTCCAAAACTTCCCTGATCTATAACCAAAAAAACCGTTGAGGTTAACCTATTACTACACAACGTTTCTGATCAATCTGGCAAATACGAAAAGAGTCAAAGCCCAGCAGAATAGGATTAAGCTTGACGTACCAAAGGGCCAAGTTTGTGCAATATCGCGACGAAAGGTTGAATAACTCGGGTTTCTATGATTCTTTCTCATAGAAGAGTAAGGTGGCATCAGCTGCAAGAACTTCTTCCTCGGAAACTGGATGCACCACAGAATCCGAAACACTGAACCACTTCAAAGGAGAATTGGCTAACTCGTTAGCATCTTGATCAGAACCTGAAATCATCTTTTCTCCTCTGTATACTGTGTAATGTCCGCTCCCTGATCTTCCAAAGTGTTCAACAACCGAAACAAGACGGTATGTCTGATTGTAATCCGAAGCTTCAAAATTATTCAGTCCCTAGTAGTACGAAACAACATATATACTTTAGCTAAGAAATTTTCCAAAATAGAATATAATTTTTTTGAAATATATAGAATTTACATAAGTTCAAACCTTGTCTTGAGATTTGCTGTGACTGAGATCCACATCAGAGTATCCTTCTACACTGAAAAGCTTATTTTCTCCGGATAGGCCTGAGATCAAGTCTAACATCCTTCCTGTTCGCATGTTAGTCGGATAAAAGATGGATGGATCACTTTGGTGAATTACTGGTCTCAGTATATCATCTCGAACATTTTTTATACCAACTCCAGTATTCACAAATGGTGATAGGTCCAAGATTACAGGGAAGGAAATATGGCCCTGTGTGCAATTAATAGTCACTTGACACAAGTAAAGGAACAAGAAGAATATTTCTTTAGGAAAATCAATGAAAACCAAAGAAACATCATACGAAGTACCTGATTTTTTATGAGCTCCCCAAATATATTCACTGAGACGCGTTGTATTTGAAGACATAAAATCTGTTCAGTACATGATCAGACCGGGTTTGCGTGGAGAGTAAACTACATTTAGCATTCTCGTTAGAGAAATAAGTAAAATGTAACTGCTACAATAGAAAGCCTATATTACTACAGAAAGCATATAAGACATACATGGTTCTACGGAAATCTTGATCACTCATCAAATAATCAAAGAATTTAGCAGTGGCAATGATTATCATAAAATTTTTGTGTTACATAAAGTTATAAACTACACTAATCAAGCAGCACCTTGTATACACAACAAGGGATGGATAGGGCAGAATGATTATCATATATAAGTGTCACTGTCCTGAATCGTCATACAAAGTCTATTAAAAACTTGCATTGTTCCCCAAGTAAAACTTGCTATGGTTGAAGATGCTGCCAATAAGTGAAGAAAAAATCTTCATGCAAGAGAATGGTTCATTTGGAACACATGGAAAGTGAATTTTTTTTTTTATTAAACTAGATTACCTTCGGACAAGATACAACGCTAAACTGCTTCACAGTACGTGAAAAGCAATCTGACCACTGAAGTCCTTGAAGACATGGAAGGTTTCTGCAATCACAAGAATCTTGCTCGCTGCAACATCTCAGTTTTCTCATTTCTTCCTGACTCCCCCAACCCGAAGCAAATATAAGAATAAAAAGGGAAATAAATAATTTAGAGACAAGTATACTATGAGATAATGGAAAGAGATGACATATTGATCGGGAACTCACCTCGTATCCTTCTGACAAAGATAAATACTTTATTGCAGCAAGGTGCCAACAGTGAGTACAATGATAGTTTTCGACTCTCTCAGCTGCCATGAATCTCTTCAAACAATCCTCTAGAGTGCATTTATTAACCTAGATGTATATTTAAGGTTCTAGATATAAATGAGTATAAAACAACTTAATTTTCATGAAAAAAATAATAATAACAAAGGTGAAAAGAGACACGTACAATAGAAGCACATTCATCAACGACTGGTGAAAGAGACAAGGTATGGAAGAAATTATAATCCAGCAAAATCTGCAACACAAGCATATGATAAGGCATGTAATCACTAAGCTAAAAACATTACTGAAAATAAAATACTGCTAACAACCTCAGAAGAACAACTTTGACAGATGAGGAAACTGCTAAGAATCCCGTCAAAAGGACCAATAAACCTTTGCTTCCACTTCTTTGGTTCACTTACATCCTCTATCCTATCCCGAGATATTATCCTGCCACTAGCAGTAGCCACGTTCCCCAAATCTGCTAAGGAGACATGATTGGGAACATAAGATTCCGAAAACTCTTCTCTTAAACAGGATAGAAGATGAAGAAATGCTTCTGCTGCATCCTACATATGCCAAAATTCATCAGTTTTAAAGTTGCAGAGCATTCATCATTCTGTTGAAATAATCTAAAGCTAAAGAATGTAACATAGACCAGTGCCACTATAACATATATCTTCACCTGTTGATCCATCAGCCGAAATTGTGGCATATAATGATTCATTGCTGACATTACGTTCCGGGGATTTAATACTGTCCTTCTTTCTCGAGGCGTGCATAGCTCTATATAAAAGATGTGCTACGGAGTAAGATTCAAAAAAAATTGAGAATGGTTGATAGCATATATTATAAAAACTAACAAGTTCAACAAAATCATCCAACTTGAAGTTTAGAATAGCAACAATTTGCCTAAACTCCGATGTTGGTGTGTGGGTCATGGAATCAATCTTTACATTGCACTAAATTTCCTCTAATCCTATTTTCTTCTTTAAACCAAAGTATGATCAACTGATTCTTCATTTCAACTCAAGAAGAAGTAACATTGATTGCTAATCAAACTCTAGTTTTCAAACATAGTTAATTCATTGTACCTTCAAACAGAGCAATCAAAGCAGCTGAAACAGGTAGCCGTTCCTCCTCACTGGATACAGATTCTGAATTCAACTCCTCAATATTACCCTCCAGAAAAAGACGGAAACTTGAACAGCTAGAAAGAGCCTGAAGTATAAAAAAAAAACACGATCATTCCAGAAGTTGCAGAAATTAACCGTAGAGAAGTAAATAAAGAAGAGTCTAAATTCGATTTCACCTGCAAAATTACATTCAGGAAACAGTTATTTCCTAGATTTCGCAACCCCGGAACAAATACTATCTTGTTCGAGGAATCGCCATCATCTGAAGACCATGGCAAGCTGTGGGAACTACCCATTCGATAACCTTTAAGACTCAATATCAAGCCACAGGTAAAACCCAGTAAACCAAACACAGAGACGTGCAAGGCGGAGGGCTTAACCCATCCAATACGCCTAATACTTTCAAAACCACCTTTGAATTGCGCAAAAATGGAGCAAACGCTCACTTCTTTGCTAATCTTCATACAAATTTCAATGAAACCAATCTCCCTGCCCGTCTATTTGCATAGGCCATTCTAGGGTTTGACTTGGGCAGCTAATAGGAAGTTCAATCGGATTATTGTAGATATCAAAGTTTGAACTGCGAATATTTCAAATTTTAGTGACAAAAACAAACCTAGCTAATTGGAGAGGGTCAGAAGAGGATGGAAGTTGGGCTTTGAGAAAGGTTGCTGCTTTGTTGGAATAAACAACTCAGATAAACGATGTAGTAGCAGGCTATCGGAAAACGCGGTGGCGAAGCCAGCTAAACGGATGTTTGAAGGTCGGAAGTTTTCGTCACAAAAGGTAAATTACAAAAACAACCTTTAAAACATACTTTTCTACACAAAACAGCTTAAATTTTGATATAAAATGTTATTTATCCAAACAATGAACTCAATACATACACGTTACGGGTGCGAGTCTCAATCACGGTGTGGATACCCCCAGATGCATTACGAGTGCGCTCCATATTGTCAGTATTGAACAAAATTGGTAAAACCGGACAATTTTAGGCGGTTTGGGACGAGGCTTCTAGGTGCATTACGCATACACCTCGTTTTGAGATTGCGATGAGAGTTCACAATGAGCCTAACATGTGTAGGGTTCGGTTTTAAACACACTCACACCGCATCTTTGGGCGCATGCGTAGTTGTTTGTGTATCGTTATTTCCAAACTTATTGTTTTGATCGATTGGTATTAAATCGTCTGGTAATCAACATCACTCTTAGTTACTATGTTTGAAAAAAGCTACCATTAGTGATGTGTATTTTTAGACCGGAATGAAAATATAGATTGTGAAACATAATGACGTGATGTTTTGATCTAGTCCGATTCATAGACCATCGGAAATGTGGAACTACTAACGATATGGTCCGACCATTGCATAAACCTAACATTTATTTTATATTTCAATTTGGTAGAATGTCACGATAGTTTTTGTTAAGAGGTAAAATTGTCATTATATTTTTATTAATTTTTTATTCACTTTTCAATTAATTAAAAATGCTAATTACATCATTACTATATCACATAAAATCTATAGTTTGTATATTTCTTACTAAGGCCCTGATTAGTGAAAAGAGTTGTGTTTTGTATTTATGATTTGGGTTTGTAGTAGGGTGGGTGGGTGTGGTCCAAAAGTAGAGTTTGAAAAAGTTAGAGTTTAGTTCGAATCTCGTATAAATGTGTTTAGTGCAAATAAATTTCTTGGGTTTTGAAAATGAAAATGACATAAATACACTGAGACATGTGCATTACATGTGACTCCATTCACCCAGTTGTCCACCAGTCTCCTTTTATTCCAACTCGCAATTGGGGAAAATCGAGCAAGAAGAAAGACGATAAAGGAAGGCGAGTTAATTTTGTTACAAACGGAACTACTACCGATATCAAGAGTTTGTTGCTTCATCCGGAGGTTTGTTTTCCTTTTATCATTTTTGTATGTCATCTCTTTACTCTGTAAGCAATCGAATGTTGGATTGTTGATTTGTAATCGTTGTGTTGTTGATTTGTCATGGTTAGGGTTCAACTTGAGTTTTAGGGTACGAGAACTAATAAATTTGCATGTTGTAAAATGTTTTGACCAATTCACTTAAGTTTTGGTTCATATCAACTGTCATTGATTGTGTGATCCATTGCGAATATCTATGATCGAGCATGAATATGGATTAAATGTGGTAAATTGGTTTTCGAAATTATGGTTAACAATAGGGTAATGTGTTTAAGGAAAAAGATAAGTCATTCGTTTCGAAAACATAGTGGTGAACTAACATGTGTTTTACTCCAAACACTAACTAAGTATCGAAGACGAAATGGGAGAATGAGCTCAATTGTATCCTGACATGACCGTAAGTATATAATGAGATTAAAAAGGTGTTTTGTTCATTTTATGAATTTTAGTTACCAATAATATGTAAAACAATAAGATAAAAGATATAAGAATATATGAATTACTCATACCAAATCATGATTGACAAAGTAGCCAAAGAGTGCATAATGATAACAAATAGTAGAACTAGCATATATAATATGATGGTTCAACGTAAGTTCTCAATATGATTGAACTGTTTTATACTCACTCACGCGGTACAAAACAATATAATGATTTCAATGTTAAAATCACATAAGAGAACAGGTCTACCAGTGAGATGACCGAGATTTATTGTCAAGGACCGCATCACTTCACAAACGTATTTTTAGGGACAGAAGACACAAATGGGGGAGTTGGCTCGGCCGGATAAGGACAAGACAAAGAGTTCTTGCCAATTAAGGTTATATAAGTGGATAAAAAATTAATGATTAAAATTTCTCCATATTACTTAGTTTTTGGTTTAATTATTGACAAAATAATTTTAATTTTTTAAATAACTTTATGAAAATCGAATTGGTTCATGTCCGGCTGGTTTCCACTGGTACGTGCTTTCAAAGCAACTAGTTTAGGACCAGTGCCGTGCACGGGTATTTGTTAGAAAAAGATTTTTTTGTATCTTTTAATGAGAGATTTGTATTTCAAAATACTCGCTTCATAACGGGTCACATCAACAGTCATACGCTCTACTTTGGTATATTTATGTTGGGATTTAGTATATTTATATTGATTGATGATTGATAGGTCAACAACTCATATATTAGTAGGTCAACGACCCACGTACAATGAGCCAACGACCCACATATCAGTAGGTCAACGACCCACAAATACATTAGATCAACGACCTACACACATTAGGTCAACGAAAGAAAAAAATCACATAATCAACGACCCACAAAATAGTAGGTCAATGATCGATAAAACAGTAGGTCACACAATATGAATACAAATTATACTTGAACTTAGTCAAAAGTACAAGAAATGTATGATTTATTAAATCTTCAAAACCTATATTTATAGTTATTTTCAAACCATCAACAGTAGGTCACACAATATGAATACAAATTATACTTGAACTTAGTCAAAAGTCCAAGAAATGTATGATTTATTCAATCTTCAAAACCTATATTTATAGTTATTTTCAAACCATCAACCTTACATATAGTCGACGTGGGACAAAATACTTCCTGAAAATATTAAACATAAATTGATTGAGCTTATAATCCTTAAAGAAAATTAAGCAAAAAAATTGTTAAATTTTTTTAGTTAATCAACGATTTAGATTTAGTAGAATTAATCGAATTTTGATGAAAAACAAACGTAGCTATCTGATGAAAAAATTTTAGATATCAACGATTTAGATTTTGTAGATTTTAATTGTTTTTAAAAAAATTTATTCTATTTAAAAAAAGTGGTGGATAAGACCTAATTATATTTTAAAGATTTTAATCGATTAAAATTTAATTAGACAATTTAAAAAATAAAGGTTTTTATGGCGATTAATGAGAGAGCTCTATTTCGAATACTCGCACCACAGCGCGCCATGTCAGCAGTTATGCACTCTTCTTTAGTATATTTACTAGTGTATTACCCGCACCTTGTGCGGGATTGCGTGTTAAATTTAATTTTGTAATAAATATTATAATAAAAGTTTTATGTTAGAATTAAATTTAATTGAAAATGACAAATAGTAATATAGTATAAATGCATCTCAACATATTTATTGTCTTCATTATATGATTAAGTTAAAATTGTTCTAGAAAATCTAATAACAATATTTCAAAAATAATTGTGACAAATATGAGAATTTATCAATTTCGTTAACATAGAAAATATTTTTTCAAGTAATTAAAACAGCTAAGATAATCTGAATAGATTAAAAATATTAATTATAATATAAATTGATTAAAATAATGAATTAAAGTACTTAGCATGATCTTCTTATAATAGAGGTCTCAACCCCAATACGGCAATATCAGCAATGAACTTTCTCATTCCAATTGTGGTATGTATGTTAGCATTTTGCCTTCATATCCCCTATAGGCTATAACTTATACACAAAGAGTTTGCGCCTATTATCTGAAACTTTCTATTCATAACCCAAAATACCCAACAATAGATTGTCACATTTGCCAAAAATCTTATTAGACTCACACCATGGAAATAAATAGCTTTCAAGTTTCAACCATCCAATTTAATCTTTAATAACCACATCACATGTCCTAATTTCGGGCATCTGACTCTCCAATATTGAAATCCACATCACATGTCCTAATTTCAGGCACCTGACTCTCCAATATTGAAACTTCGATTCGATTGCTCTCTTGTTGTTTTGAATCTATTCAAAATCGGAAACAGTTTCGCTAATTTCAAACAAAAAACTAAAATTTAACAACACAAAATCAAATGTTCATGGGTAAAATTTACACACATATCAAAAGAAATATATTGACAAATACAGATTTTTAAAAAATATCACCACCTTAATTTTCTTGGATGTTTCTTGTTGAATACCGTTACACCGCCATAATCTCTGATTGGCCACATCTTTTTGATTGTTGTTTTCGGCGCTTTGAACATTTTCCTTCTGAACACTACTTCAATTAAGAGAAGCGGAAAAGAAATTCACCGGTGAATAATTTAAAAAAGTTTTCAGTTAAAAATTATGTGACGAATTATCTAAAACGAAATCTTTTAATGTATTTTTCAGTTAAAAATTTTCAATTTCTAACTCTATCAATTTTCGGTTAAAGTATTCAATTATTTTTTAAAATTCCGATTACAAAATCTTGATTTAAATTATTGAAATTTAAAAAAGTTTTTACAGACGGAAAATTATGGCGGCGACACGTGGCAATAAGTGCGTCCGTTTTAATATATACTAGTGTACTAGTGTATTACCCGTGCTTTGCACGGGATTTTAATAAAAATATTATTTGTTATTATATTTCTTTAAGGGATTATATATAAGCTATTTTTTTGTCAATAGATAGAGTAGATAATAAGTAATAAATATTTGTACATTTTACCTATAATATTATATAATACATTAATAAAATATCTAACCGTATAATAATTCATATTTTGATTTTTCTCCCCCTTATTATACTGATTCATATATTAATAGAAATAGTCCATTGGTAGCATATGGTGTTAAATTAATTGTTATATATAAATTAATTTAATAAATAACACAATCTCAGGTAACAAAAAAAGATGATTGGAAGAGATAAAAACCGTAACATTTAATTGTTTAAAAGTGAATTTAATTAATTCTTTTCTTTTTTTGTACTGCTAAAATTTATTACGGATGTGATTTTAATCTGTTATACATATCTCAGATAACAAAAAAGGTGATTGGAAGGGATGAATTTAATTAAGAATTGATTTTAATATTTCGTTAAATAATTTTATAATGAATAAACTTAATTAATATCTTGGTGAGCTGTGTTTAAATGCTAAAATGACACGTGGCAGTGAGTATTTTTCTACGTGACACGTGGCAAAGAATGCTACTCCTATAATATATATAAGATTACCCGCACCTTGTGCGGGTTGAGTTTTAATAATTTGTTCGAACTTAATTGCAAGAAAAATATTTAAAAATAAAAAGTGTAGTGAAATATATATATTTGAAATTAATTAGTTATCTAATCGCAACTAAAGAAACTAAAAAAAATTAAAATTTTACAATATTCCGATTCTAAAATAAAATTTTGTTCCTTTTTTTTTTCTTAAGATTAAATTAGCTAACTAAAATAAAAAAGAAGTTTAAATACTCCGATTCTAGAAAACATTTGTTAATATTATATTAGATTGGAAGTTGTGAACTAAAACTCAATTTGATATGATAATTGTTGAGATTAAAGTGGATGAGAATTTCAAACAAAATTTAAAAAGAAAACTGATTTGGTAATTTCACCCCACGTGAAAATTTAATTGATCAAATAAAAATATGTTTTAATAAATATCAATATACTTATATACTAAGCTTTACATGCAACATACATTAGTTATAAGTATCCTCTCAAATAAAATAGTGAAAATCTATGCTATAATACGTAATGATATTCCGGTTTAGATATACCGGGTAACAAATATAATATAATTAAATATGGATACAATACATAATGATATACCGGGTAACAAATATTATATAATTACGCAAATTCTACTACAAAAAATAGACTAAAATACATTAGTTATAAGCATCCTCTCAAATAAAATAGTGAAAATCTATGCTATAATACGTAATGATATTCCGGTTTAGATATACCGGGTAACAAATATAATATAATTAAATATGGATACAATACATAATGATATACCGGGTAACAAATATTATATAATTACGCAAATTCTACTACAAAAAATAGACTAAAATACATTAGTTATAAGCATCCTCTCAAATAAAATAGTGAAAATCTATGCTATAATACGTAATGATATTCCGGTTTACATTTTTTTGATTATTTTATTGATTTTAAATATTAATTTTAAATGGGATGAGGATTAGTTGGTTAGGATTTATCTAATACCAACAAAATAAATTATTTAATTAAATAAGAATTATAGAAATTGCAAAAACCTTTTTATTCGTTTTAAATTACGTATTAAAAAAAAAATTAAGGATGACGTTAACCGTGAAAGCGACACGTGGAATTAGAGACCAGAGAATTTTTTCTGGGCTGAAAAAAATCCTGATGGCAACACATGACAATAGAAGCCTGCTTTAATATATATATATATATATAAGATAATGATTAAATTTAGTAAAATTAATCGAATTTTGATGAAAAACAAAATGAAAATTTTTAGTTTTCAACGTAGATTTTAATTATTTTTAAAAATCATATTCTATTTAAAAAAAAGTAATGGATAAAACCTAATTAGATTTTAAAGACTTTAATCGACTAAAATTTAATTAGACAATTTAAAAAATAAATTTTTTTATAGCAATTATTGAAAGAAATCCATTTCAAATAATCGCACCGCCACGTCAGCTGTTGATTAGTTTGTTCTAATTGGCTTGATTTTTCAAATAATTCAAATCGTTTGTCCTTATTTTTCTAGGACTTTTTTCATTCAAAATTTGTACATTTTTTTATAAAAACATTTTTCAAATTAAATTATAAAATTTTGATTTTTTACTCAAAAATATTTTCCCCTTTAATTAATCAAAATCGAACAACACATAAATTTATATATAAAAAATTAATTCCCAAATAAGAATGGAAAATCATAATGCACAGTAGAATTCTTTGATTTTAATTTCACGGCCATAACGAGAATTTTTTATGTTTGATTCTAGATTTATTTATTTATTCACTGACATGTAAATTATGTGCAGTAGTAGACAATTGTATTAAAATCGAATTTTTTTTTCAAGCTTGATATTATTTAAAGAGGAAAATTTCAGGGGATATATAAATGGTTGTAAATTTGTCATCTTTTCTAGATAAATAAACTCGGTTATTCTTGGCTCAATTTCGAATCCTGACAAGATCATAACTAATTTGAATTTATATCTTATCACTACGATAGTTGTCAATGGACGTCGTAGATAAGGAAAGTTTTCTCGCAACCAAGCATGGAATATGCAACGACTAAGAAAGAAAGAGCAAGCTAAAGATTTAACACTCCGTTGTTGATAGCGATCTGTGTTTGAAAGTAATGAACAATCAAGCTCAACTCACAACATGATCTACTAATCTTGTTCACACCAAACATTCACTACAACAACCATTTCGAAAATAACAAGCGGCATATGAAGGAACTTGTAACACTCAAAATCGTCAAATCATTGAAAAACTAAAATCTAGTTGAATATCAAAAGAAAGATTGGAACTATGGTAGTTGCAATCATATATTCAAATACGAAACAGTTCAAATAATTCAATATCGAAAACGAATCGGGGCAAAATATGACAGAGGCTTCAGACATCCAAGGAAGAATTAAACAGCACAAGCTCTCAAGCCTGGCAAGGCGAAAGCTCTTAGGCGGCCACTGCGAATGTCTCATGAGAAACAAGCCATTAAAGTTTATCATCATCAGCCTCGAAAAATCATTATAAAAAACCACAGAAAACGTAATCTAAGAGATCTCAGACATCCAAGGAAGAATCAAAACAGCATAAGCTCTCTAGCCTCGGCAAAGGCGAAAGCTCTTAGGCGGCCACTGCGAATGTTCCATTGAGAAACAAGCCTTTCAATTCATCATCATCGATCTCAAATCTACAAAATTCTAAACAATTTGTCATCCGTTTATGATCAGCGAATCATCGGAAAAAAAATTGCTGACAAAGTGATAGATGAAATGCTTTGCGGGACTCACTCATCTTAAATAGCAAACCCTAATTGCATTATACTGCTCTCAGGGGAGATGTTTTGTCCCTTAAGATGCTTTGTAAAATCAAATCGAAAATCAGACGAAATGAAAACAGAGATTTCGATTTAGTTTCAGATATCCAAGGAAGGAATTAGACAGCACAAGCTCTCAAGCCTTGGCAAGGCGAAAGCTCTTAGGCGGCAACTGCGAATGTTTCTTGAGAAACTAGCCTTTGAATTCTATCATCATCAACCATCAAAAACAAAACCGCATAACTTACGAAAATAATTTACTATTGATTCTACAAAGATGAAGAGCTGTATAACAGATTGATGAACGCTAGAACAAATGGAGATTATATAGGTCCGGTTCTAGGGTTTTCAGGAAGGCCAGGATTCGTTTCTTATATGGGCTTTCTTCCTTGGGGCCGGATCTTGGACTACTGGTAGATGGGCCATTTGAAAATTTGTCATTTTAGGCCATTACGTTTAATTATTCTTAACTATCATAATACCCGTGCCTCGGGATATACATAGACTTAGTTAAAAACACAAATTTTATTCATAAATTGAAAAAATTAGTATAATAATAATATAGGTAAGCCAAAAACCAAATATTATTTTATGATAAAAAAACATAATTTTGTTATAAGAATATTTATATATTTTAATCATAATATATTACAATTACTAATATATATTTCATGATTTTCTTATAGAAATAAATGACAAAGTTTTTGCCTGATATACATAGACTTAGTCTATTGAAATATTTTATTTTTTATCTCTTAATATGGTATTGACATGTAACAAAATCTTAAGTGGCTTAATGTGATTATGACATGTGACAAAATCGAGTGTGGCTTAATGTGACGATGACATGTGACTTTATACACTTTTGTTTTAGTATTATGTGTTAAAATCTAGTAACGTGAAATAAAAATAATTTAAAGTCAACGGAATTTCTCAATCATTAGAAACAAATGACTCTAATAATCATAATGTAGAATCGATACTTGTAATCCATATACACTTCATGTTTTATACTTTTTAGTTGTGTAGTTATTTAAATAAATATTTAAAAAAATCATATAAAGATTTAAATTTTGTATTAATATAATAAAATATAAAATATAGTAGGATTGGACAAGATAATTTATCTATATATTATTTTATATAACAAAGTTAAAATCTTATATAGTTATTCAATTTAGTAGAAAATATTAAAAATTTCTACTATGTAAATTAATACTACTTTACATTTTAATAATCTTAATTAAGTGAAAAAAGGTTAAAATCATATTCCATAATATTAAGATTACTAAAATGGTAGTTTTAAAAAGGAAATTATTAAAACCAATAATTTATATATAGTTTTAATTGGTATAAAAATAGCATAAGATCAATCTCTTTTTATAAATGGCAACAACTTTATCATCGTCTCTATAAATAAAATAAGTCAAAGAATGATGTGGCACAATCTAAAGACGACACATGGCGAAATATGATGTGGCTTAACGTGGGGATGTCATGTGGCAAAATCCGAGGTGGCTTAACGAGGGAACGACAACTGGACATAATTACTTTTGTTTTAGTATTATACTAGTTTTAATACTCGTGCCCTACACGGGTTAGATGATAATTATATGTCAAAAAATGTTTGATAATTCATTATGTTGAGAATTGTCTTAATTGTTATGTTATACTTGTTGTAAGACTTTATTTTTCACATTATGAATGGAAATCAAGCAAGAATTCAAATCCTGCACTAACAATCGGGAAAGAGGATTTCGGGAAAATATTTTTTGAGATGCTTGAATGTCAAAGTTAGTGTCAATCCAAGAAAAAATTAAGGTTTATTAAATTAAATGTTAGAGTATGTGATTTGAGTTAACGAATATACGACACTGTAAGATTGATGAGGTGACCGCACAAAATTACGTCAATTATCAATTCAAAGTTTGTATTATATAAGATAGATAAGAAACATGTCAAGGTCAAAAATTACAAATCATAAAATTTAAATTAATAATATTAAATAATAATATATTAATATATAAAGGAAAGAGATTTATATAATATAAGTAACATGTCAAAGTCAAAAATTACAATATCGAATAGTTAAATTTAAATAGTGAATTACCTAACAATTAGTAAGACTAATAACATATATCAAGTTATTAAAATAATAAAAATTACTTAAAATATTATTTTTTAAAAAAAAATCAAAATAATAATAACTATCAATTAAACTCAAAATAATACGAACTTTGAAAATTATTGAAAATGATACTATCAACGTATTTATAAAAAATTCTAATATAACTCAAAAGATTTGACAACTACTTTTTTTTACATGTCATTAAAAATTTAGGATTGTGAGTGTAATATGAATTTTTTTAAAAAAAATAAATTAATAAGTTAAAAGTCATATATTGAGTAAAATATTTTTAATTTTTAATATTAAAAAATCGAAATTTATTGATTTTTTTCCGGAGTTTTCCTCCTGATTTTTACATACTTTTGTGTAAATAACAAAAAGAAAAATATTAAAAGTATTTTGATTTGTTTTTAAAAAGTCTATATATTATTTTTTAAAAATCAAAATTATTTTTTTTTGGGAAAATTATTTCGATTTTTTCCATATATTTTTAATATGAAATTTATGAGTTGTTATACAAAATCATTTAAAAATATCGAAATTTTTTTCCAAAAAATATAAAAATCGACTTTTTAAAAATGAAAAAACAATTATTATAAAAAAAAACTAATTTTTTTAATTCTTAAATTTTCTTTATTCTAAAAAATAAAGAAATATTTTTGTTAATCGTTTAAAAAAAAAATTGAAAAAAAAAAAGTTTATAAGTTTCAGAATAAAAAAAAAGTTCAACCGAAAATTAAAAATATAAATAAAAAAATTAAGATATTTAAAACTTTAAACAAATAATAAATTTCATATGTAAAAAAAAACACAAACTTTGAGTTGAAAAAATCTGTAATAAAATAAGATTAAATTTAAAATAAGGTTTCTAAGCCGTAGGAAATATAAGTTCAATTAAAATTAAAAAATATAAGTTGACATAATATTAAGATCTTTAAAATTAGATTGCAATTCTTAATTATTTTAAATTTTTAATTACAAATAATTAAAGGTCAATTATTTATATGAGAAACTAATACAAAATTAGTTATTAAAATATTTAAAATAAATTTGGTGAAAGAGATTTGGTTAAAGGTTATACGTATATTAACAAAAAATTTGAAGACTAGGTATATAAAATAAATAAATTAGTTAAAATTTGTAAATCAAATGTTTTAAATAATTGTTTTAACACGGTGGGACCTGGATTAACAAAAAAATGACACGTGTAAATTTAATGATGTGGATTCACTAGACTGTGTCACGTGTAAATTTAATGACGTGGATTCACCAGACTGTGTCACTTGTAAGTTCACGGGCTGCTTTAGTATATAGATAGATAGTAGATGATTATCAAACGAAAATCACCATTTTATTTTTTTAAGAGAAATCAGTTTAAAACACTAGACGACACGTCGTATAGTGGGTCGAAAGGCCGAAAAAGATCGGCAGACGGAGTAACCGTCGTGAAGAACAACATAAAAAAAAAAAATAAAAAAAAAAAAAATATAATCGAAAATCACCATTGTTTGTTGTTTTCATAGACACGTATTATAAAGCTTCAATGATTCTTAATGATTTCTTTCTTGTGGGAGGGTTGGAAAGCACGTTAAGCAAACAAACAAGGTGTACGTGTTTGGTGATCTATAATATGTAGATTAATTTGAGTAATTATGTGACAACATATGAATTATCGTTCATTGGCCGATCTTGAGTTCTTCCAACGTGGTCCTATATAACTGAAAGCTACTTCACACTCATGCTCTGCACTTGGACTTTATGACCCTCATTATCTATGTGCTCACTCTAATTCGATCTTTGTGCCTGGTTTTGTTAATTTAAGTTGTGTAATTGTGTGTTGCTCATTTGTTTAAAATTTATTAGTGTGGTTGATTGTTTGTTTGTTATGGGTGTGTTTGGTACGGCTCTATTTGAGTGTTTGTGAATTTGACACATGTATAAATACTTGTGATTTCCGTTTCTAAAACACTTGAGGGAGTTACGGTTTCATGGCTTTAAACGTGTGTGTTGATGGGTGAAATTTACTTTGTTGTCCCTTGTTTCCCCCCATATTTACGATGTTAACTTGGTACTTAAAGAACATTCTCTCAGCTTAAACCTTACTCCATCGATTATGAGAAGATTTGATGTTCGTGCTCCTGCTTGAAGAAGACGACGAAGACGAAGCATTCACATCGCCTCACTATCGGGCTGCTCGTCGAAGAAGACGAATTTGCATTCAAAAGCCTCACCAATGGAGATACATACTTCACTCTCCTTGTATCAACGGCGTCTCCGTTAATCCAAACTTCACTCTCGTCTCGCGGCTCCGTGTTGTCATGGTGTTGGGGTTGATAGTTGATTAAAAGCTATTCACATCGCCTCACCAATGGAGATCTTCTACGAGTCACAACTTCAAGTTACAACCTCTACGAATTT
Source organism: Fagopyrum tataricum (assembly GCA_002319775.1). Lineage (NCBI taxonomy): Eukaryota > Viridiplantae > Streptophyta > Magnoliopsida > Caryophyllales > Polygonaceae > Fagopyrum > Fagopyrum tataricum. Next base: position 3,150,331 of record CM008284.1, read on the forward strand.
GCATTTAAAAGCCTCGATTTTTATTTCCATGCTCGCTATTTCTCATTTCTATATCAGGCAAATTGATTTGAACCAATATTGACTCTTTCAACGGCTTATTTGTCCATACATTTGTTGGATTTAGCTCAATTAAGATCTGATTCTTGTTGGATTTCAGTTTGTCACGAAGGTCTATTATTGCAATTATAAATAACCGGTTGTTGGGCTAGAATTTTGTTTGAATCGATTCATTTACCGTTCTTGCTTAGTTTAATTGTACTTTCACTATTATCGCTTGAATTGGTCGAGATCGATTCAATTTTAGACTCATGTTTGTAGAAAAGACTTGGAATCGATTCATTTACCGGATTGCACAAATACAAGATTAATGGGAGCATACTTAACTATAAGTTCATATGTTGTCCTAATCCTTCACTAGAAATATTTCTATGCAAACTTTATGACAACAGGTCTTTGATGTCGAATACATTACTATCTTTATAAACGGTCTCTTTGAGCATGACTTAGACATGGGCAAACGTAGGTAAGCCCGTCCGGCTCCGCCTCGAAAACGGGTGGGTACGACGACCGGGCCACTAAAGTCCAGTCTGCCAAGCCTGACTGTCTGGTGTAGTGGCCCGTCCGGGCCACTACACCCGACCCAAAAGCCCATTCTACTATTTTAAAATAATTTTTTGAAAAATATGTAAAATATAGAACAAATAGTAGGAATCGAACACGAAACCTCAAGGTAAGATTCAAACATCTACGACCATTGAACTACTTTGTTGTTAGTTGGAAGACAACCTTACAACTCATGGAGTCATGATTATTTTGTCTACTACATAGGAAATGTTCATGGCGTTGACATAAGCAACTAAAGAGAGAATCTAGTTGAAGGGATTGTTTAGTGATCTAGATTTACATCATGATCAAGCTATTGTATACTGTGACAGTTTAAGTGCAATATGTTTGGCCAATGATCATGTTCATCATGAGAGAACTAAACATATTGTCGTCGTGTATCATTTTTTGAGAATGAGAAGAGGATCAAGATGAAGAAAGTAAGGATTGTTGATAATCATGTTGATATGTTCACCAAGTTGGTACCTCGCATCAAGTTCCAACATTGTTTGGACTTGCTAAACATCATAAATTGTTGAGTGCCTATGGGGCACATCTGGACTAGGTATGAGTTGGTATGATCATTGATTAATGCATATGGTATGAACATTGATTAATGCATCCGGTTTAGAAATTGATTAATGCATCTGACGTGGGCATTGAATATTGCATTTGGTATGAATATTGATTAATGCATTTGGTATGTCTGTGAGGTATGGACATTGATTAATACAATATGATATATCTGTGAAAATTCAAGTCAAGGTGAATATTTGTCGACATGTCTTGGATTGGACTTATCTTTTGTTTGGACTTTCTCTATTTAGGCCTTTTTTCTGGTTGACCTAGTTTTATACTTGGCGCCGAAGTATAAAACTACCAAGTATAAACCTAGGTTTTGTGCCTACATATATAGATATAAACACACACACACACATAGTTCACTTAGTCTCCAATCATCCGATTATCCTATTGTGTGTTAATTTGTTCATCCGGTCATTTGTTAATCAGTTAACTTGAATAATCTGAAATTCCTCAATAAAATCTCTCTAAAAAGTAGAGGTAGTCTTAATTGGGTGAACCACTATAAAAATGTGTGTTGTCTTTTTTGTTTGTTGAATTCTGTACTTTCTCAATGATTCCGCACATCACACATTGCCTTTAAGCTTGTGTTCCACGAGCGGATAAAAGCACATTGGTTGTCATATTGTTCGTGGGGCGAATTCACCGGAGAGTTATACTAACCAGTAACCATCGATGCCATTTCAACAACACACAAATCGTAGGTATACTAAAAAAGCATCGGACCAAGCGGCATTCCAACATCTTATTGTTTCATATATTTTCGGTTCAATAGATGTAGGGCTCATTTAATATGATTTTTATATAATCATGAATCGGTTTTAGAATCACTCAAAGTCGACTTATATGTTTGATACCAAAAGGTATCAAAATAAGTAATTATAATATTTTTTCATTCCCGTTATTTATAATTTTTTTAAATATATTTAAGTCATTCCAACTTATCTTTTCGAATATAATGTTCGGTTTATTGATTTAGTGACAACTTAGCACATTACTTTTATAAAATCAATCTAGTTTTCAACCCACATATATAATATTAAGCAACACCATATACATGAATGAGATTAAGTAATTTATTTTCAATCCCAAAACCATGGTTTTCTATTCAATCCCCGCTGATGAAGTATGTCTCAGATTATAAGCTTTTCATTCATGCAGTGTCTTCGGATACATCGTCAGTAGTTGTTTTGCGCTCATGTTGACTTCCTTCTCCGATGGGTCAATATAAGGTTAATACGGATGCTTCTCTCATTCCCGGTAAGGGGGTATGTGTGGCTGCAATTGTTGGAGATTCGTATGGCTTCTTGATTGCGACAGTTGTGCTCCGGCTCCCCTATATGACCTCACTTGTATGGGAAGAATATACAGCTTTGCTGTTTGGTTTAAATATTTTGCAAGGTTTGACGACTCAAGCATTGATCGTAGAAACGGATGCCCTTCATTGTGTTCAGAGGATTACACAATCACTTCCATCTCAACCTTCCCATGCCTATGAAGATCTTTTTATTGTTAACTTCTTATATTTATCTGCTTCGCTTACACAATATACGCGTTTGCATGTTAAACAGTCTGGTAATATGGTTGCACATTATATGACCCGTTTGCTTGGAACGGATGTAGACGAACTTACGTATTTCTCGGACTTCCCTGCTGGTACCCAAGAACTAGCGGAGATGGACCTATAATAATAGTATGTTGTTGTTGCATTTCAAAACAAATTTTTTAAGTAATTTCTCATTCTATTCCGATCACGATTTCAATCCAATTTACCAAACGAACACATAATTTTTTCCTCAACTCCTTGATTTTTCGGTTCAATAGATTTAGGGATCGTTTATTAATATTCTCAGGGGATCAGAAAATCATTACGTGTTTGGTAGCAAAAAGATATTAAAATGAGCGGTTTTTAATGAATGAGTGATTCTAGTATTTTCCATTCTCAAATTCCTGAATTTTTTCATAATTTGGGTCATTCCAACTTATCTCTTCAAATATATTATTTGAAGTTATTGATTTAGGATAAACAATTTTTGTCTTTCATAAAATCAATTTATTTTCAACCAAAAATTTTAATTTATAAACTTTAATAAAATATTAAACACCGTGATTAAGGAACAAATAAAGTTATTTATCATTCTATTCCGATTCACGATTTCAATCCAAATCCCCTAACATACCAAACGAGCCCTTAGATTTTTTGCCCTTTGACCCCTTGATTTTGTTTAAACTCATTGGTTAGGAGCTTGAGAGCAATGTTTAAAGAGAGCGCTTTGCTACTTTTTCTCGAAAACTTTTTTGTTGTCGGGATTTCATGATGTATTTTTTTGTGTTTCTTTTTTCTCTTGATGTTGTTCTTCATGGCGGTTAGTACGTCTGCCGATTTTTTTGACCTTTCGATCCATTAGACGGCACGCCGTCTAATACTTCGAACCGCTTTCTCTTTTTTTTTTTTTTAAAAAAAAAACAGTTGCTCAGCTTTGTCTTCGAGAATGGGAGCCAAGCATTTCCCAATACACTGGATCCCCTAATATTACAACACAAATCCAAAAATACACCTTTCTTATATGTTTCATAAATCTCGAATTTCCATTTAGACCCTCATTAAAAGTTGTATTTTCGCTCCTTAACCCTCATCATTGCACAACAAAGTGGAAGCCAACCCATACTTACTACAAATAATTTATTTGTTTCCTTTTTTTTAAAACAAAGGATAATATTATCATTGTAAAGGGAGCGCTTTGCTATCATACTATATAAGGAATTTATAATATACGAATATTATGAAATCATATATTCCTTTTAAACTCTTCAATTGTCTCAAAATATAAGAAAAAAAGGGGCTATAATAAAGTCAATAATAACCCTATTACATTTTATATATGCATGCTTTATTGGACAACTAAAATCCATTTTCATTTGTGATTTAGGATTTCAAAATTGAGATATTTTATTCTATAAAATAAAACAAAAACTTGAAAAAAGAAACATTTGAAATCACACAAAACTAGCAATAAATCAGTGATGATGTTATATAAACCGATCATCACTATATTCAGCTCCGATTTGTTTATAACTTCAATTTTAAAATATTTTTATATTCGACTCGTTTATAAGACATATTATAAAATAAATATACTCAAATCATTAAAAAAATCAAATTGAATTTAAAATTTCTAAACTTGTCAACCATATATGAATACACTTATACACCATACAAATCATCCCTAAATTAGAGCATATATTCACAAAAGTATACATAAATTACAAAAAAACTAGCAATAAAGTATCATGGATGTTATACGAACTGAACAACGGTATACACAACAAAACTTGTTTATATATTAAGTTTTAATTGAGATTTAAAATATGTTCATATTCAACTTGTTTATAAAGTCAACAAATTAGGGTCAAATACTTCGAGCCAACTTTAGACATTTTTCCTCAAACAACAATCCATAACATTTCTATGCTTCAAAATGTTTATTAAATATTAAATTATCACTATTTTTAAAGAAATTGTTGAAAATGATAAGTAAAATTTCCAAGCATAAAAAGAACGTGAGCATTTCTTTGACAGAAGGTGATACATGGGCATTTTTATATAATTAATAAATTTGTAAAAAGTATCTTACTTTCGAGGGTGATTTTGTGTAATTTACACCCAAACAATGCAAATTCCTAAGGTTCGCTGGCAAAGGGCAGTCTCTCTCTTGCATCTCCATTCATTCAATGGCAACTGTCCAGTCAATACCCCAGAATATAATTCCCGAAATACCCTTTCGGTAGAAACATGACTGAAGGGCAATAATGTCCATTTTGGAAATGCAATCAGCCCAGAGTGTAGAGACGGCTTGGGGCGGTGGCCATTTCAGAATTTCTTGCACTTTTCTTTGAATTCTTCTTATCTCTCTCATCCCGCTGTCAAAGAACATTCTTCTCCTTTGATTATATTATATTTTCCCTCTAATAAATTTCTGGTAAGCATTCTTACAAGGGAGGTAACCCAAAGCAAAGCAGCTAAATCACTTGCAGATCGATTGAATTTTGAACCCATAAACTGTTTCTTTCTCTTTCTTCCTTTTTCACGAATTCCGATACAAAGGGGGTGAAGAGAACGAGGAGAGAGACAGAGAGGAGAATGAACTGTAACCATTACGAACAACAAGCGTCGAATCTGCTTGTGTTGTGTATTTGGGTTGGTTAACAGCGGTTTCTTCCTCTGATTGATTTTGATTATTCATGGCTGGGGAGCGCAAACGCGTTTACCAGGCTTGGAAAGGAAGCAACGTGCGTACTTCTAACTATTCTCTTGTTCAATCGTTCGTTTACTTTTTTTAATTTCTTTCATTATACTGTTTGGTATGAGGGTTTTGGAAAATTTTTAGGGTTTGAATACTGGGTGTAATTTTGCCTTTTTTTTTCTCCTGGTTTTTGGGTTTTTTCTCCTCTTGTTTTGGAGGTCTGATTTGGGGGTTTAGGGTTTGGAGTTGTGCCTGTGGCTTGTATTTTAGGATGGTTAGCATGGGAATTATGGAAATTGGGAATGTTTTGCTTCCATAGGTTGCTAGTTGGAGGGACTTTGGTTAATGTAGCTGATTGGATGGCATTTCTAAGTCCAAAATGTAAAAAGAGATGAAATTTGTGAGAATGGGAAGATTGTTTATCTGATTTTGACCCATTTTTGGTGGGTTTTCTTAATGGTTCATACTATGACATGGTCCTTACCGAAGTATTGGGATAGAACAGAAGAGAAGGGTTTGAAGCTCAAGCTAAGATTGGAACAGTAGGAAAAGGGGAAACTGAAAATGGAATGTTGAAAGATTGGCAAGAGAATATAGAGAGATGTGTAAACTCATGCTCTACCCCTCTATGGCATTCCATATTGAAAGGACAATTATTGGATTGTGATTGGGCTGTTTAGATTGGAAGGTTGCCAAAGCTTGTGAAACTCGTGTAATATCTTGGCTATGCTCATAGCAGTTTAGGTTCATTGACAAAACTATCTTGAAACAGAAACTTGATCTTCAACCGTAAGAATCCTGTTGGACTTGCCTCCCTATAATCTACATTTTTAGAGATTTCCCTTCTTGACTGAACTTTTTAAAACAATGAACTTGAGTTTGGTCCAGACTTGTTTGTGTAATCTCTGATGAAATTGCCCGGACAGCAGAATCGACCGGCTTGCAAGAAATAAACCAGCCCAGTAGCTGTGTTAGACAGTGTGGATATTTGATCATTCATTTAGCAGTATTTTTCTTTAATGTCTTTTTCTTTCTCTTTCCCTTTCCTGTCTGTAGATATTTCTATGTGAGGGGAGGCTGATATTTGGACCAGATGCTAGGTCACTTTTTGCCACAATATCTCTTATAGCTGTACCTGCTATTATCTTCTGCGTATTTGTGGCAAGGAACCTTCTTCACAAATTTCCAGATTACAATGCTGGATATGCAGTTCTGGTGGTAACAATTGTCTTCACCATCTATGTAAGTCTTCCTCTCTTTTAAATGTTTAAAAGTAACACGTGTGCACATCTTACTTATGTTACACACTTGGACCAACTTTCGAATTTGTATAAGTATCACGTGTGTAGATGTCCATCTTCCTTAAATTATAATCATCCTTGTTTTCTTTTAAATGTTTAAAATGAGCTGTTACTACTTTGCTGTATGCTTTACTTTGTTTTAATAAAATCTTTTATATTTTTTTTATTATTCACTGGCTTCTAATTTCAAACTGGAGAAGTGAAATATTTAAGTTATGGGTGTAGTCATCCATGTTAGCACAGTAGCCGGAAATCCAACCGTAAATCTAGCCGGTATTAGTTTTCGGCATATATGTGAATAGTTTGGCTATCAATCTAGTTGGTATAATCTTTAGTAATTTTTCCTTTTCAAATGATGTTTGTCTTCTTGGACATTGTTTGTTAATCCCTGTAGGCTCTAAATTCTGTTGCAAGAAGCCATTATTTTATACTTTCTTTCGGTCATATAGGATTTGGTGCTTCTTCTATATACTTCAGCTCGGGATCCGGGTATCATTCCTCGTAATTCCCATCCACCAGAAGAAGAGTTCTGCTATGAGTCTGCTGCAGCTGGAGAGGGCGGTGGTAGGCCTACACCAAGCTTGCAATTTCCCCGATCAAAAGAAATGATAGTTAATGGCATAACTGTTAAAGTCAAGTACTGTGAAACATGCATGCTATATCGGCCACCTCGCTGTTCCCATTGTTCTATATGCAACAATTGCGTAGAGAAGTTTGATCATCACTGTCCGTGGGTTGGCCAATGCATTGGGATGGTATGTTTTTCAATATGCTCACTCTCTTTAGTAAGATTCTCATTAGTACATTTGATAGAGATGATGAATTAAGAATTCTATGGAAAAATTATTTTCTCTCTTTTTTCTTTGCTTATTAAACTTAGGCTAATTGTTTCTTTTACTCGTGCAGCGCAATTACCGATGGTTCTTCATGTTTATATCTTCTTCAACTCTTCTGTGCATATATGTGTTTTCCATGTCTGCTGTGTACATTAAGTTTCTGATGAATGAACACGGAACCGTTTGGAAGGCTATGAAAAAGTCTCCTGCGTCAGTGGTGCTAATGTTATACTGTTTCATCGCGCTATGGTTCGTTGGTGGTTTGACTGGCTTCCATTTGTATCTTATAAGCAGAAATCAGGTCAGTTGCTTTTTTTCCTTTTTACTACCTGGACTTTACATTCAGTATGAATTTTTTGTCCTATTTGTTGTAGATTGTAGAAGGTTGTTTCAAATTGGTATTAAAAATGACATTTGGGTCATTAAAAAACTGTAAATGTCATAATTATTTTGAAAAAGGAGAAATGACCAAAAATAATACAAACTATGTAAACAAAAAATAATACGAACTTTTAAAGTTCGTATTATTTATATAAATTACATTCAGTTGCTTGTTTTTCCTTTTTACCACCTGGACTTTTCATTCAGTATGGATGTTTTGTCCTATTTGTTTTAGATTCTCTAGATTGTAGACTTGTAGTAGGTTGTTTCTAATTGGTATTAAAAATGACATCTATGGACAATCGGGTCATAATTATTTTAAAAAATAATATGTTCATTCAAGTATTTCCTTAGTAAAAAAGCCTGCTTGCATCTAATTTTTTTTGGTTTTAGAAAAAAACACAAGATCACCCTCTTGATAAATTTTCAATCTCCAGACAACATACGAGAACTTCAGATCAAGAGCAAACAGCACCCTAAATGCATTTGACCGAGGTTGTTTCGGCAACTTTGTTGAAGTGTTCTTCACCAAGACACAACCTTCAAAGAACAAACTCCGTGCATTCGTACAAGACGAGGCACCAAGGCCAACCAGGAGGCCAATGACAGACTCGATTGAAGAACCGAGTGATAACCGGAGAGCGAAAGTCGAGACCGATGATTTAGAAATGGGCGGCGATGACGACATCTTTAAACTATCTCAACGTCATACCGTTAGTGAATCCGATGACTATAAAAGTAGGGGAAGCGATAATTTAGCCCACGGGTCTTCCGAACAAGACTTGAATTTGGAACCCGAAGGTAGATCAGACTGGAGGTCGGTGCCTCGTACGACAAAGGTATTCACTCGGAGCTTGGAGGCGGAATTGGACGCCTTGGGTCGTAGTCGAGAGTAGAGCTGTAGAGGTAAGTTGCTGAATCACCTCTCTCCTCTTGTCTGCATTTTCAGAACACGTTCTCAGAGTAAACGTAGCAAGAGACTCTTTTGTCATTCTTTTGGGTTTTGCTTAAAGAGCTGCACTCGCACATATATATTCTTCGTTCAAGACTCGAAGGTATTTAGTATTATCACTCACTGCCATGTATAACAGCAGCTTAAGGTACATCTGTAACTTTTGTGAACTATTGGACATTGCTGTGCATATTTCTACTTCCTTTTATTCAGGTAAAGTTATTTTGCTGTCTCTCAATTTTCTTGCTTTCTTCAAAATTAGAGGTGCTGCAGGATTTGATCAAAGGATCTATTTGAGTATGTGTTTGTTTGTTTGATTTTAATAATGTTCTTAATAGATTTGGGTATGAACTGAAGTGAACCAAAGTATAGATCACATTCATCAAAGAGAGGCTGTGGTGGACGGTGGCTGTCAACTGCTATGGCCCATCGGTTGTCTCAACAAGTGGAGCCGGGGCCGATTGCCCCCGTTGACCCTAATACCTAGCGAGTAGCCGGAGTAGGTAGATGTGGATGGGTGTGGCTCTTTTTTGATGTAGACCGGTTCACGTATGAGTTGGTCCAAAATCCGGACCGGTTGCCTAAAAAAGACAAGAGCCTGGAAAATTAAACCGGCCTAAAAAGTTCAAACCAATTACAATTTTTTAAAGTATAGACAAGTCTATCTGGTTCAAAGGCCGAACTGCACATGACGATTGTTATTTTTTTAATGGGTGAAAATGTCTTTTTTAATGTAGTAATTTATTAACTCATGTAATAATGTCTTTATATAATTAAATATATTATTCAAATATCTTTATACAAATAAATATTTTTTTTTGTCTAAATTAACGTAATTTAAATATATTATGCAAATGTTCTTAAATAACTAAATATTTTTTATTTAAATTAACATAATTTAAAAATATTACACAAATGTCTTTACACATATAAATACTCATACAAGTTTCTTAACTACACGAAAGGATTTGAAATACACTAATATTCGAGAATCGTGATATTACGTAATTTAACTACACAAATTTAATCATAACTACACAAAATATTTCCAAAATACATTTTAATAATACAATAATATATTTAAGAACCATAACTACACAACTCATAGCTTCTCCATTGATTTTGAATAATTAATAATATCTAATCAATTTTTTCACAATATATTCCTATTATTTTCTTACCTAAATTAGAATTTAGTGTAATTTTTTATACATTACACAAATGAATATTTACACAAAATATTAAGTTATTTATTCTACAGAAAATTTATTTTAACTACACGATACATTTATACAATACAAGACATATGTAAATATCAAACAATTGACAATACAATTATTGAATCTACATACATTATAAAATCTGCACAATTAGGATTTTATATTAATACAATTATTGAATCTTTTATAAGGATGCTATATTTTATTTGGTTGATTTTGTTATTTACACAAAAGATCTTTATATATATATATATATATATATATATATATATATATATATATATATATATATATATATATATATATATATATATAAATAAAAAGGTCAATTATATCTTTACATAGGAGTAAAAAGCCTAGAACCTACTTACATAAAACAAACATGTAAAGAGCACATTTTCTCTATTTTTTTTCGGTTCAAATTTGAATTAGTGCACAAATCTTGAGGTAGAAAGGGTGGGTAGAAATCGAAAGATCGAACCGGAGAAAATTGGAGCTTGGTTCAAAGATGACCCCAGTTGAATATGGTCAAATAGACAAAGTCCGACTATATTGTACTTTTCGGTCCGGGTGTGGACCGACGAACAATCCTAAATGGAGGAGGGTGGATGCAGATCGAAAGATCAATCATGAAAGCTTAAGCTTTGAAGACGGTGACGGGAGAAATATGAAGGAAGAAACACAAAAGCTTTAATTTCATTTTGAGTTTTTTTTTACCAAAAAATACATCATCTAAATTCAAACTTTGTTAATCATGATAGGGTCTTCGGTTCGTAGAGTGACATACCCATCTCTATCCCTGTTTAGCATAATTCCCTCATCCTCGTACTCGCTTGGGGATGATAAGTTGTATTCATCATTGAGTTTTTCCGTGATTTTTTTGGTTAAAATTTCCATTTATGAATTTACAAGAGTTAAATATTGAATGGATATTCGTATCACACTAAATCAAAAAGTCGCAACATAATTTCACACCCCTAATGACGACAACTAGACATGGTCATATCCAGGTTCAACCTGGGCTTTGTGGAATTTTAGGTCCGCTTATCCGACCCGTCGAGTTTGGCTTTTCGGCCCGGTCGGACTTCTCCTATGTTCATACCCGTCCGTTTTTCCTGGCCGGCCGGACTGTCCGGATATGATCAAGTCTAACGACAACCCTCCAATCCTTTGTCTCGAGACAGTGTATCTTACGATAACTTCCCCAACTCATTCCCTCTTTTCGACGAGCCCATGACGATTCTAGAAAAAAATTCCGGCTCCGATATTCTAAAATAGTTCACGGGTATGAACCAAAAAAAGCTCGAAGGGGTACTAAAAAAACAACCAAAATTTTGGATTTAAATTAAAAGTCAACCATTTTTCGGCTTATTAATGTCAATACTAAAAAGTTGTAATCATGACCAACCTACTTATTTAGTGGAGCACAGAGTTACCAAAAATTCTAGCCACAAATTATAATTTCTGGGTTTCGGGTCGACAATGGGTTTTGACTTTGGAGTCAAATATCTATTTGAAGTATAAAATCTTGGTCAAAGCCCAACTAGATGAAGGAAGAAAGTGCGTCATTATGGGATCACACCTTTGTGGTTTCATTTGATCCTATAAAGTCAATTATGATAACGTTTAGTTGTTTGATTTTTTGACTGTTTACCCATCGAGACTAAAATTTAAATTATTTAAAAATTTTACAACTCATTCAAAATTGGAGGGAACTATAAAAATGGTTGAAATGAGGTTAAAAAAAATATTTCTTTAAAGTTAGGTTTAATTTAATTTGTTTTTTATATTCTCATATTCTTCATTTCCTTTCCTGATATCTTTTGGAAATTGAACTGAATTGTCAAAAAAGTTAACCTTTTCAATTTCTGATTCAACTTATATGATATAATTAAAGTTTATATTTACAATTAACTTATTTATTAATCTATTCTTATATATCACAATCTTTATAAAAATTAAAAATATGAACCTTTATTTGCTTGACTTTTACCTTTTGTCAATGCCATTTTATTGTTTAAAACATTTATAAAATCTATCAATAAAAGTTGTACGATGTACAAGAGGAGAAAAAAAACTATAAATTGATTTTCAAATATAACGATTGTTCAAATATGACTATTTATTAGTTTTTAGAGTATGATTTTTCATGATTAATTTTTCAAAATATATAATAAGACCAATCATTTTACACGTTTAATACAACTTTTTCTATCCATTTTTTTATGGTCAAATAAATTTCCTCTTACACAATTTAAAATAACGTTCGTAACGGATTTAAACCTTCCATTAAAAAGGATAAATTGTACAATTAATTTGGAACAAAAACAGAGCAATCCGAAACACCAATTCTTGTATACTTCTATTTCATCTATATTGCCTTGAAAATTCATAATCTATAAATCAATTCATCACCATCATTTACCATCTCCATGTCGCCTGAATTGAAGGCCGTGTAGCTGAGGATCAGTGAAAGAGGAAAACGGAGGAAGTGAAGAGGAGGAAGAAGAAGAATAGGAAACAGAGGAATCAATAGTAGGCAATGACTCAGAAGACTGGAATTGATACGGAGTTGCCGGAAACTGAAACATTCCCTGATTACGCAAATGGGTCGCCGGAGAATCAAGTTCCGGCAAGCGGGTCGCCGGAGGATTTTCAAAAGGTGGCCGGAGCTGAACATTTTCAGGAAAATTAAGCTTCGCTTTACTTCCTCTGAATCTAAGTGCGGCTTCATCGTAAGCTCTGGCTGCAGCCTCAGCTGTATCGAAGGTTCCGAGCCAAACTCGAGCGGCTTTGACTGGATCTCGAATCTCGGCAGCCCATTTCCCCCATGGCCGTTGTCTTACTCCTCTGTATTTTCTCGGTGCTTCGGCTCTGCTTGTGCTTGTTGCTTGAGAACTCCATTGTTGTGCCACAGAGTAAGCCAAAGTCTGTGTTGTTGAAGCATTGGTTGCGATCTTGGGTCTCTTGAATTCTATCATTGACATATTCGAATATTAGAAAACAAATATAATAATATTATTATTATATATTATTCTATAATTCATGTTTTCAAAATCAAAAGCTAACCTTCCATGGATGACGACATCAATGGAAAATCCCCGCCACCGCCAAATCGCGAATCGGTTCTCGGCCCAACCACCATTGTCTCCTCCACCTTCACTTTCCCACGACCGCCGCCGCCGCCATCATCGCGCCACCTCTTCATTGCGGAAGAATTCGAAGAAGATGGAAAATTGACAGCAAAAGGATGACCAGAAGCAACATGAGTTAAAGCAGAGACCATTTGAAGCATTTCCTTATCTCTGTCAATCATAGGCATAATTACATTCGAAGGCTTCAAAACCTCAGTTGCAGCCATGATTAACCTTTCTTCTTGATCTTCTTTCTTCGCCACCTTCAAATGCTGTTTGAGTTCTTCAGTTCATTATCTGCTGGGAGTTTTGATAGATATTCTCTGTAATTAGATGTGTATATATACATATTTATATGGTTGAGGAGTTGAATTTGAGATTTGAAGTACAGCCGACCTAAGACGTCTAGACACAATTTGATTCGATAACAAGTGGGGACGTAGTTTACTATTATTTTATCGTCAAATCTCTACAAGTTGTCTGAATTTTGTGGCTTTTAAGTACGTAGTTGAAGCAGTATTTTGTTGATGCAATTTGTTTGACTACAATTCTATCTCGAAATACAAGAAAATATCCTCGAGTTTATACTTTTTTGATTTAAAATGCTTTAAATATTTTTTTTATATTTCATTTAGCTATAAATTTGGAGAAAAGTATATATAAACCGCTATCTTGTATATTTATGATTTTATTATGAAAAATCATTATTAATGAATGTTTAAAATTGATTATTTTGTCCTTATATGTATATTTAGTATAATTTATCTCTATAAATTTTTATAATATATAGAGACAAATTATACTAAATATGTTAATATTTTTGACGTGCATTGATGCAATGTGTATAACGAAGTTGAGAAGGTTGATAAACGAGTTTGACTAGAAAATAAATGGAGAGATTTCATCAATAAATACTCGATCGGTAAGTGGTGGTCAGCGCTTCCGCGTGCGTGGTCTAGGAGTCCAATGGTCTGTGATGAATGAAGATGTGAGTTTGGGTATTTTTAGCCGACCGGGTTGTCCAACGGATATAATCCAACAAATATTAATTGTAGTTGTTGGACAACGTTCAAAACCAATGGCTATATTTTTAACTTCAACGCATGCCGACTATGTTGAAATTAATAAAACATCTAAAACTATAATCTAACACGTTTCCCGATAGTTTTTGCGTATTTATTGAGCTTTTCTCGTTTTTTTTTTCCGCGGTTTTTTCCCCGGAGTTTGTTTAGTTATAAAGCGGAATTGAAATGTAAAATTGAGTTTAGGTTTAAAACGGAAGTTGTCCAATGGAATTGGAATATCGAAATTAGTTTCAATGTACTAAATTATCAAAATACATTACCATTAGAATCTCAAAATTAATTTTGCTTAAAAATCATTACACTTGGAATCTCGAACTAATGGAGGACATCTACATCTATTATAGGTCCACAAATGGGAGGACACTCAATCTTGCGTGCAACATCAAAAGCTTCCATCCTTGCACAAAAAGGCTCAATCCAATCCGTAACATCCGGGTCTCGGCAATATTTCTATACGGATGTAACAGGAGGCATGGTTGCATCAAGTTTGAGCCAAACATATTAATGTACATATAAAATGGTTGGTCGGAGTAATGAAAAAACACAATACAAGTAAATGTTATATTGTTCACTTACCGCTACGTAATGTGTTCCGCATCCCACCCATGCAATAATACTCTCTTTTCAATATCACATCACTAAATTATAATGTCATGAATAATAATATAATTATTTTCAATGATAAGAACTTACTCGTTTGTCTTGTATGTTAAATTCATGCAAATGACGTACGGAAATAGGTTCAACAGATGCCTAGAACCTGGATGAGAGATGAACAAACCGGCTATTTTATCCGTGTTAGGACATTTTTTAATTTGGACATAGTAATCTCTTTGCTAAAGCAAATGGAGCACTTGTTGAATTGAACCCCGACCTTTTGCAATCTCCTTCTCATCTTTAGTTCGGTATTGTAAATCTGCCGGTTAAATGTGATGGTGTGGGGGTCATTCAACTTCAGAGTTTCCAATGCATCTCTCGGTTTTAAACCCAACCCAAGTTCACGACACACCTTCCGATATTTGTGCGGGTGTCAATCGACCAGCGAATGAATGACCCTTCAATCGCTTAGAGAGGTCGTGTATGTGACTCCACAAATTCTTAGTCCTCGCAATGAATCGAACCCAATTAACTAGGTTTTCTCTATCATGAAAATACCCGTGAAGCTCAAACATAGCTGAATAATTAGTATTGGCCTCGTCGGGTGAATTGTCCGGGAGTCCCTCTTTCAAACAAATTACCTACTATTTAATGTCTATTTAAGAAAACAAATATATTCCGGGATACTAACAACTATTATTTCATATACTACAATGACTAATTCCGAATTTCTAACAAATACTAGAATAACAAACTTACTACAATGACTAATTTCGAATTTCAAAATATAGAATAACGAATCAAAAACTTACTATAAGACCCGATGTCCGCATTAACTTCTCAGGAGGTCACTCATCCTGAAATTGTTCCGCACGAGCTACCTTATATAACTTCAGAGTTATTTGTCCTCACTCTACCACTGAAAAAGAAGAAATTTTTGTTGACATGGGTAACAACACATCCAAGTTAAGGACAAATCCCCATTCAAATGATGCGAGATGATAATTTTACGGGGTGTTACAAATCTCCCCCACTTAAATTCATGACGTCCACATCAACCATAGGGACCGTCCACCGACCAAGTGACCGCCTACTAGAGCGAGCACACTCGTCACCCATCTTGAAATTGTTCTCGCACGAGCATGCTTAAATTCAGAGTTATTTGTCCTCACTCTACCATTGAAAAAGAAGAATTCTTGTTGACAAAAGTAGCAACCCATCCTATAAGCTAAGGACAAATTCCCATTCAAATAATGCGGTATGACAATTTTACGGGATGCTACACTTACTTGGAAGTGAGGAATAAACTCTGCGGGATTATTGTATCTCATATGGTCGAAATGAAACGTGATTTCGTCTTCATAAGCCGCCATCTCTACTAACGTTTATCGGAACTTTGAGAGGTAAGATACGAAACAATCGGGATGTGTACATTCAAACTTATGGCTATATTTATAAAAACAAGAAACTAGACGAATATATTCTAACATATAGAATTATAGTCGTTGGACAACGTTCGAAACCAATGGTTGTATTATGAACTTCAACGCAGTCGGACTGCGTCGAATTTAAATAATTTCAACGTAGCCAGCCTAAGTTGAGTGTCAAAAATTCAACGCGGTCGGCCTACATTAAAACTGTGTTTGCCATTAACACCGTGCATATAAGATTTCCCGTAATAAAATATATTACCATTATAAATTAGTAGATCTTGATTGAAATATTCGTTTTAAAAAAGAAAAAAGAAAAAAGGGGGACGTGCATGAGTTGCTAAGCGGTGATTGAAACATGTGTATTTAGTTTATGAAAATTAAAACGGGTTAATTGATGTCTGTTAGGTATAATTTCGATTATTTTATATTATGAAACCTTTTTTTTTATTCTAACTGTGGTGTTTCAAGTATAATATATATATATATATATATATATATATATATATATATATATATTACTACATTTTAATATTTTAATAATGTGGTGGTCCGGCGGTGACCCATTCAATAATTTGATTACTATTGTCATGACGGTGGAATTTTCCTTTTAATTATTTTACTTGCGGGACACTTGTCGACTAACTGGGGGCAAAGTGGCGGGGTATATATTTGAATTTCTATGTTTATTTTTTTATCACTAAATGTATTAAAACTAATACTAGTATAGTTTGGATTTTTTTTTCAAAAAATAATGATAAAATAAAAATTATTTTTGAACATGGGTTCGAAAAAAAAACTAATTCTGAAAATAGGAAGGAAGTTGAGGTTCGGATGGGAGTCGCAGTCTGAAATTGCGAGTTAACTAGCTGTTTTTGTTTTTCAATTTTTTTTCTTTTTTTTTTTTTAAAATAAAAAAACTCAACCGGCGAGTTCTTATTAATTTTTATTTTTATTTTTTAAAAAAGAACTCTCCGTTTAAGACGGCGAGTTCTTTGTAAATATTAAAGAAAAAATTGAAAAACAAAAATAGCCGGTTAAAACGGCGATTTATTCGTAAACTCGCAGTTTCAGATTGCGACGTCCATCTGAACCTCAACTTTCTTCCTATTCTCGGAATTATTTTTTTCCGAACTTATGTACGGAAATAATTTTCATTTTATCATTATTTTGGAAAAAAAATCCGTATAGTCCTGACGTTATAAATTTAAAGTTTAATAGGTAAATATAAAATAATTATTATAAGTTGTAAAGCACTTTTGATCTATGCAATGATTTTAATTAATTAATTTAAAGAGAAAATAAATTAAAATTTTTATTATTAAGTTAATTATAATTTTAGATAAATAATAAAAACAGACTAATTTTTGGTGATGTTATATATCCATAACTAGTGTATTTTTCGTGCCTTGCACGGGATTGTGTTTTAAAAATATTTTATAATAAATATTATTACATTCTACAAATTATATTGTAAATTTTATTTTAACCTTAGTAAAAATACTATAACATCTTTTATAAGAATTGTATTTTGTATGATAATTTTATGTGAGTATCATGAAAATTTGTTAAATAGATAAGTAAATCGAAACCAAAAACCCTATTCTCGATCATCATCGTTATTCCTTCTCGGCATGTCGTATCATGTACAACTTATATTTTATTATCCTTATTGTATTGTTTATAGTGTAAATACAGTATATTCTTCAGGCTAATATAGTAATGATTATGTTCAAGAACCGAGTATGAAATATTTAAGATATGCTTAAACATGTATAAAATTACTTAGTTTTCCAATTTTATTAGAATTTATTGAAATTTTCAATGTTGTAGCAATATTTTAGGGACGACAATTTTGTAAATAGTTAGTAGCAATGTTGTAAATAAATCGAAAAAAATTCTTAGGTGAACAGCCTTAGAGATTAACACGTATGTAAAATGTGAGCACCTTTAGTAATATATATAGATTCATCTCTTATAAAATATAAAAATGTAAAAATAATGTAATATCAGTCAACTATTTTGAAAGATGACAAAGTGAGATTAAAGTTTAAAAACAATAATTAAAAAATATCAAAATTGAAATGTAAATATTAAACTAGAAAACTTCTATAAGTTTAAATTTTAAAATTTTCTCTTAGGTGATTTGAAATATGATCTATAAAGAACAGTAATACTAATATTATTATAATTTATACATTTGTTGATATAGTGAGTACATACTATTTAATAAAAATAATTATATATTTATATGTTAAAGTTAGAATACTTATACGATAAATTTAGAATAGGAAATTATCTAATTATTTTATAAAATAAATTATTATTTTTATAATTATTAAATTTCAAGATGTTTTTACAACGAGTTAGAAGGTAGACGGACAACAAGTTGTGCCGCTGCTTCTTTCTGAATAAGTTATGAATTTTATAATTTGGTATGTTAATGAAGGTTCATGGGTAGAGTAATGATATTTGAAGAATTTTAGAATAATAATGAAAACGTAGTTAGGGTTGAGACAACTTGAAGATTATTCTTATTTGGGGTTAGTTTATACATAAAATTTGTTTAAGTATTGAAGAAGATTTCATCCGTATTTTATGTGCTAGAAGTACGAGTTGCGGTTTTCATAGTTTCATGAAATGCAAAATTTAACTCGGCATTTCTCTTTCTTTAGGACTCCATTTGAGGCTAGGTCAGATACTATAGTTCCGTAACATAGATTACTTCAATTTTGAAGAGCTTCATATATTTTAGAGTCGTGTTTGCATCAGTTTGTATACTTGTTTCTTTGGATACAAATTGATGAATTTTCAAGATCTTAAGTATAGAAATGACTCTTATGGAGGTGACTTTGAGATTTTGTATAGATCTTGTGACTATAATTTTAATTATGTGTTTTGATCATTCTAGCTAGAAGTAGACATGACGTAGTACGTCTATAAATTTTGTTGGAATTTTTGGGATTTTGTATGGGTCTTTTTGTGTTTTAATGTGTTGTTGGGCTATAGTGAAATAGTTGGAATCAGTTTAATGACTTTTCGAAATTTTAGGAAATTTTAGGGGTATTTTAGTAATTTCCTTATAAGTTAGGGTTTCTTACCATTTCTTTATGAAAACTTCCTTGCTAATCTAGGGACCTTGTAGAAGCTGCCTAGATAATAAAATATGTTGTTAATACGTTTTTCCATTTGATCAGGTATTTGATATCGTATGCAAGTGTAGACACTAATGGATAATGACTAATCGTCTAGACGATAACGGGTAATGGCCGATCGTCGGTCAGTTTAGGTAAGTCTTATGGACTTGCTTAGCTAACTCTTCTGGTATTAGCGTGTATTACTATATTGGTGTGTGTTGGGTTCTTTATTAATTATAACATGATTAGGACAATTGCTCTTTTCTTCAAGACCCAAGTGTATGTATAACAGGTCGTGACATCACTGTCATCGCTGACATGTGATTGGGAGGCTCTCCGCAACTAGCCCATACATTGTATACGGAAAGATGCATCGAACCACTCGTGTTGGTGTACGGGGACGGAGACGAGGGTCAAGAGATCCTCGTGCTACACCATAAGTTGAACAATTAGATTGAAATAACCTAATTGAAGATAATAATATGGTTAAGTGTTAGCATGTTGATTGTTTAATTTCCGCATTGTGTGTGATTGTGCTATAGGATACTATCTAATATTTAGAAATTTTAGCTAACGGTTTCTACAATCGTTATTAGATTCTCTGTAGGATAGGTAGATGCCGAATGATACAGAGTGGGGTGGTCAGCCGAATTTCCGTACATATGGGTTCGAGCGTTGGGTTTCCCTTGTGAGAAGACTTGGTTTAGTTCCTTGGGTTCTGTCACATATTTGGATGAGTGAGAGTTGTTTCCTTTTTATGATCTTTTTTCATCGTTAAAACTTTTATTCGGTTTTCTTTATTTTTGTCTTGTTGGAAGATCTAGTGAGATTGTTATCAAACTAAGGTCGGGACCCACTGTGAGGTCCTAGTCCGTAGCATACCGAGTTCCTAGAATTTTAAGGTGTTACACTCTCAGACGAATCCGGTGTTGCTCTCGAATCCAGTTTGTATATGGACATGCTGATGTTGTTGCGTTTGCATGAGATCGAAACTAGGTTGGATCAGAGTAATATAGATGATTTGTTATATAGATAAAATGACGTGTTTAAATCGGCACACGCCGAGTCAAAAGTGTGTGAATAAGTAGATAGGATTGAGTATTAACATATTGAGTATCAGACGTGAGTATTATGTTGGATATTAAAATTTTGGATATTGTATTGGGTATTAACATATTGAGTATCATATTTTATTTTATTTTGAATTTTGACATATTGGATACCGCATTTGGGTATTAAGACATGTTCAATATTAACACAATATATATTACAATGGATATTAACATATTTTGTATTAGAAATGATTATTACATTGAGGGATAAAATATTGAATATTACGTTGAACATTAACATATTGAGTATGAGTATCAGACTTAGATATTAAGATATTAAAATATTGGGTAACAAATTGAAAGATTATTTAACCTTCTTTCTAAAATTAATAAAATATATTATTTTACTAAACAAATTATTTTCCTATAAATTTATTATTACTTTTTCCCAAAATTATTTAAAAAGATCACTCATTTATAAAATTTTAACTTTGTATACACTATAATAAAAATTACATATTTTATATATACTATAAAAAGTACATATTTACTAAATTCACTGTATTTGTAGTGATAACACGAATTCACCCAATAATTTTATCACATTGTATTTGTAGTGATAACATGAGCATACAACCTTAGGAAATATTCTAGATTAGTTTATTTTCTTAAAATAAAATTCTATTTAGAATATACACCGTTGGCTCGTGTTAGGTATGACAATATGTTGCACGAGTTTAACATTTAGTAAAATATTAAAAGAATTTGAAAGATTTAAATAAAGGCAGATAATATGCCGACTAACATGAACCCAGTCAACCCACCCCGTCGTCCCTGCCGTACGGAATCAAGTCACAATCATACCGCTGCAAGTATTATTATTATTTATATATTTATGTACATTTCATTATTTTAATGCAATATTACATGAGTTTATTAAGGATATTTTTATTATTTTGCATTACAATATTATAAAATAAAAAAAACTCAATTTAAAAAACTCTTCATAGCTTATATTTCGATAAAAATCTACTTTGTATTTAGATATTATTAAAGACAAAGAAATTTTAAAATTATAATGGTCGAGGGTGTGAGAGCACTTTCTTTCGGACCGAGATCGGACCATGGCCGAGATTGGCTTTGGGCCGAGATTGGTCTTGCCGCACCCGCGGGCACGTGTGCCGTCCCTGCGGGTTCCCACCCGTGCGGCCCTGTGATCCGTCCCTGCGGGTTACGACGGCTGCAGCCGGTTTTGTTGACTCTTTGACCCGTGCTTTACCCTTCTTTACCTTCTTCGTTTCACCTTGCTGAGCAAGCCCTCATACTTTCCAATCTAGTTCACGTCCTTCTTGCTTCTCCCTGGTCCCTCTTGATCTTGTTTTGGTTGGAAGAGTTTGGATTGAGTTTGGATGTGTTGTGGCTTTTGGTGGTTGATGATGGTGAGTATTGCTGTGCTTGGAAGCCAGTAAGTGTTTGGTGATCAGTGCTTTAGCTAGCTACAGCCGTGGTGAGCATCTTCCTCCTTGTTTCTTCATTCTTTCTTCTTCTTTTCTTGTTCTTCTTCTTCCTTAACTTAGGATTAGATGTTTGAATGTAGGACTGATGATTAGATGTTTGAATGTAGGACTGATGTTGATATGTGTATGTTGATGCTTATGTATGAATCTGGAAGAGAGTGGAAGTGTTTGATCTTGGGAAGAGCTGAAGAGAAACCGCGAGGTTTCATCCTGCATTGTCGCCGCCCCCGCGGCTGAGAGTCACCGCCCCTGCGGTTACCGTGTCACAACGCCCACGTCGTGCCAGCGGCGTGCCTGCGTTTGCCAGCGTCCTTTGTCACCGCCCCCGCGGCTACGTTCCGCCGCACCCGCGGTTGCTTGCCTCCGCCCCTGCGCTCCTTTGTTACGCAGGTGCGCTTTGTCCCGGGTCTACCTAAAGCTAGGTAGATCATTTCCTTTCCTAGTTGAGCGTTAGTAGCATGCTAGGATTCGGATGTTGATGAGTATGATATGGAATGGCCGGTTAGGGCTTTGAGGATTACGAGTTGGAATATGATCCCTTATGGATCCCTTGGGTCTAGGTGTGACCCTTTGTGTGATAGGAGTTTGATATATGTGTATGCCTTGTATAGGCCGCGTTATCCTCCAGTTGGGAGTGGACTGAGTTGAGGTTGATCCAGTGAGACGACTACGAGGTTGAGGTAAGTCCGTGGGACTTACTTAGCTGCCATTCCTTTATAGGATGTCATGCATGAGTGGTGTGTGTTATATGTTTATATCATGTGTTATGATGGTCACCGACCTATAATGTATTGATTGCCCATTGTAGGGCCGTGATAACTTGCCCTTTCATCCCGCTAGGAGTCTGAGAGGTTCTCTGTAGGCAGGCCAGACCTAGTAAACGGTTCGGGCACTTCCCATTCCCTTAGGGTACACGGGGTAGTGTTCCAGGCACCATTCCAGCTGGTTATTGGACCCAAAGGCGAGGTTTATATTCCTCGTGTCACTTATGTTTATATGGATATTATATATGAGTTGAGTACTGGACTTTATAAAGATAACGAACCGGGTAAATGTATGAAAGCATGATGATGTGTTAAGATTTCTGATGTGTGTTTGTGCTCTAGCATATTCGTATATTTGTGTATGGTTAGCTAACGGTTTTATACCGTGTTGTAGATACTTTGCAGGATAGGAGAGCTGCAGAGTGATCCAGAGTGGGTGATCCGCTGAGGGCTCCGTACACTGGGGCGGTATCGGGGATATGGGTTATTTTGATGTACAGTTTGGTTTTGTTGTACTCAGCGGTACATTGTATTATCTTTTGATATCTATATATATCAGTTTCATGTTTTGGTTTTAATCTACAGTGCCTTGTTGTAAGATCTGTGAAATTGTTGTCAGGCTAGGGTCAGGATCCATTGTGAGATCCTAGCCCAGTAGCACTCCGAGTCCTACGGATTTGGGGTGTTACAAAGTTGGTATCAGAGCCCAGGTTGACAACAATGGCACTAGTAATCTACAATAAAGGTCGAATAGATAACTAAATAGAACCCGAAAAGGGGTCTGACTTTTCAAAAGGTTTTGGTTTTGAAATGAGTACAAATGTTTTGGGATACCGTGTACGGGAGCCATCACCCCTCTGAAGACCTCGACAGTATAAATATATATAGATATTCTGTTGTGATTGATCTGTGATATATCTATACATATGGCATATATATAGCCTTCTAAGATAGGTTTATGTCCTCTACAGATGGTTCAGACTAGAGCCTTACCTGCAGTTGGACGAGGTAGAGGTAGACCCCCTATAGGTAGAGGACGGGGTAGGATTCCTGCTGCTGAGCCACGTGCAGCAGAGGAAGTCCACGAGGAGGTTGCTGAGAGTGTCGTTCCTGAGACTGGGAACGGTGCAGCTGAGAGACAAGGGCCACAGAGAGCCCAGTCTGGTGATTCTGATCGCGTCTCTATGGATAGAGCAGAGTTTCAGGCTTATATCAGACGTGTTGAGGAGGCCGCCAGGGCAGGTAGGCGTGCTCCGGATCTGCCAGCACAAGAGGGACCATCTAAGAGGTCCCACACCGTTACTCAGGTACCAGCTGTACAGGTACCTGCTACTGAGATTGCTCGGGCTCCAGAGGAGCATAGAGGGCCTAGACCAGACACTTGGTTGAATGCTTTTCATCAGATGGGAGTACCCCCTTTCACTGGGAAAGTGGGGCTAGAGGTGGAGCTGTGGATAGGACATGTGGACTCAGCTCTGGAGTCTATTAGATGTCCAGCTGACAGGCAGATTGAACTAGTGCAGACTTTGTTCAGGGATTTAGCACAACACTGGTGGAGGTCTGTACGAGTACAAGTTACTAGTTATGAGCAGATGAGGACTCTGATCCGAGAGCGTTTCTGCCATGCCTCGTTGAGGAGAGAGAAACTGCGGGACTTTGTTGAGGCTGGGTTCGAGGATGTACCGGTCTCGGAGGCCATCAGGAGATTCCAGGAGGAGCTGGCATTGCTGGGTCCAGCTGCACCTCCTGCAGATCAGCACGTGTATCTGTTTTCCCGACATCTGAGGGATACTACTCGTACCTACATGGCGGGTTTTCACTGTGAGACCTTGGTCGACTATCAGGACCGGGCTTCTGACTACGAGAGGGAGTGAGCTAGCCAGAGGAGAGCTTCTCAGACCGGAGGGTCTGAGAAGAGACAGAGGACTGGTCAGACCAGTGGTACTGGTGGAGCTGCTGGTTCAGGGCGAGGCCAGAGTCGCCAGAGTCGTCCTCCATATGCACCGGGTGCAGATAAGGGAGTGCAGTGCTTCAACTGCAGTGAGTATGGGCATATGAGGTTAGAGTGTACTAGGCAGCCGGTGACCTGTTTCACTTGTGGCCGACCTGGTCATAGAGCTACCTTTTGTAGACGAGGGAGAGCTTCATCACAGCAGGATTCTTCTCCTACTAGTGCAGCAGGAGGTGGACAGAGACCACTTCAGCAGCAACAGCAGAGTCAGGGACAACAGAGGGTCCCAAATCGCCCTACGACTCAAGGATTTGCTCCTGAGCCGAGTGGAGGCAGAGGCCGTGGTGGGGGCACCACTGATACTAGAGGCCCACAGGGCCGTGTTTTTGAGCTGAGGAGTGGAGAGGAGTCAGCTGCACCTACTGCTACATGTACCATTCTGATTCATGGTTTACATGTTAGAGTTTTATTTGATACTGGTGCTACGCATTCTTTTATTTCTGATGCCTGTGTAGAGCGTCTGGGTTTAGATACAGTTGAGGGGATGCCCTTTATTATAGGGTTACCCGATGGTGGTAGGGTCAGAGGTACCCATGAGATTCACGGTTGTCCCATTTCTGTAGGGACTCGTGTGTTACTAGTTGACTTCTTTGTCATGCCGTTAGAGCATGAGGAAGTTATACTAGGTATGGATTGGATGGCTAGACATTCTGCTGTCTTAGATGTAGGTAGGAGGACTGTTACCCTCTCTACCGAGTTAGGCCAGATAGAGGTTTTCCGAGGTTGGAACCTTGGAAAGGTAGGCACAGTTATCAGTGCTATACGGGCAGCTAGACTGATTGCACAGGGTTGTAAGGCCTTATGGTGTTATGCCATGAAGGAGGGGGAGAGTCCAGCGTTAGAGGATATCCCAGTGGTCCGTGAGTTTACTGATGTGTTTGCTGAGCCGTCCAGTTTGCCGCCTCAGAGGAGTGTGAATTTCAGTATCGAGTTGGAGGCCTGGTACGAGACCCATCTCGAAGGCCCCATACCGGGATGACGCCTGTAGAGATGTTAGAGGCTGAAGAAGCAACTCGAGGAGTTGGCTGAGAAGGGCTTTATTCACCCTAGCGTGTCCCCATGGGGGAGCACCTGTCCTCTTCGTACGGAAGAAGGACGGATCGCTGATACTGTGTATTGATTACAGAGAGCTGAACAAGGTGACCATCAAGAACAAGTATCCACTGCCGCGCATTGATGATTTGTTAGATCAGCTACAGAGAGCGACTGTGTTCTCCAGGATTGACCTGTGTTCCGGGTATCACCAGCTGAGGGTGAGGGGAACAGGATGTGCACAGGACAACATTCCGGACCAGATATGGCCACTACGAGTTTGTAGTAATGCCATTTGGGCTTACGAATACCCCAGCTGTCTTTATGGCAGTTTGTGGTGGTTTTCATTGATGACATTCTGGTATATTCTCGTAGCAGTGAGGAGCATGCAGGACATCTGAGGACTGTATTGGCAAGTTTTGCGAGATAGAGAACTTTTATGCAAAGTTCTCTAAGTGCGAGTTCTGGATGCCAGATGTAGCATTCCTGGGTCACATAGTATCAGCTGAGGGGATCAAGGTGGATCCAGCGAAGATAGAGGCAGTAGCTGCATGGCCTACACCGACGAACGTCAAGGAAGTACGTAGCTTCCTTGGCCTAGCCGGTTATACAGCTTTGTGGAGGGATTTTCTGTGATTGCCCCACTGACGAGTTTACTGAGGAAGACTACTAGGTTTGTGTGGTCTGATCAGTGTATGAGTTTTGAGGAGCTGAAGAGACGTCTGACTTCTGCTCCTGTTTTTGGCACAGCCAGAGGGTACATAGGATTTTGTAGTATACAGTGATGCATCCAAGCTAGGCTTGGGATGTGTGTTGATGCAGAGAGGCAGGGTGATTGCATATGCGTCTCGACAGTTTGAAGACGTATGAGGAGAACTACCCGACTCATGATCTGGAGTTGGCAGCGGTAGTTCATGCACACTGAAGATCTGGAGACATTACATGTATGGGTGTTACCTGTCAGATCTTCACAGACCATCAGAGTCTGAAGTACATTTTTCACGCAGCGGGAATTGAATAACGCCAGCGTAGGTGGCTCGAGCTGATCAAGGATTTTGATCTGGAGATTCTGTATCATCCGGGGAAGGCGAACGTAGTCCGCCGACGCCCTGAGCAGGAAGACGCCTCGAGAGCAGGCGATTGTGAGGCTGACAGTTCAGCAGCAGTTACAGAGGGATTTGATCTAGCTAGAGTTGGACATCCAGTTTCCTGATGAGGATACCCATTGCGTACATTAGAGGTTCTTCCTGATCTGTTGGATGAGATCCGACAGAAACAGGAGACCTGCCCGACCTTACAGAGGATCAGAGATAGGATGTCTCGGGATGAGGCACCACAGTTCCTGCTGGGAGCAGATGGAGTTTTGAGACGCCAGGGTCGCGTCTGTGTACCTGCTGATACAGAGCTGAGACAGAGGATATTACAGGAGGCTCACTGTACACCTTACTCGGTACATCCAGGTACGAGTAAGATGTATCAGGACTTGAGACGTATATATTGGTGGGGAGGGCTGAAGCCCGATGTGGCCAGATTTGTGGCACAGTGTGCGACCTGCCAGCAGGTCAAGATCGAGCATTTCAGACCTGGAGGTGAGCTCCATCCACTTCCTGTTCCACAGAGGAAGTGGGAGGACGTCACCATGGACTTTGTGACTGGACTGAGGCTGAGCCGGAGTTTTGATGCCATCTGGGTCATAGTTGACAGACTGACGAAGACGGCACGTTTCATTCCTATTCGAGAGACGTGGCCGGTGCAGATTAGCAGAGGAGTACACTAGGCAGATAGTGAGACTCCATGGTGTACCGAGGACGATCGTCTCTGACAGAGATGGACGGTTTACCTCGAGATTCTGGCAGCAGATTCAGACTGCCCTGGGGACGAGTTTGCACTTCACGACTGCGTTTCATCCTCAGACAGATGGTCAGTCAGAGAGGACCATTCAGACGCTGGAGGATATGTTGCGAGCTTGTGTGTTGGATTGGGGACAGGTGTGGACGGATCATCTCCCACTTGTTGAGTTCTCCTACAACAACAGCTGGCATGCATCTATTGGGATGGCCCCATATGAGGCACTGTATGGACAGAGATGTCGTACTCCGTTATGCTGGGATGAGCAGAGCAGTGTCAGTGGTTTAGCACCTGATCAGATTCAGGATGATATGGCTCGAGTAGCATTGATCAGAGAGCGTATGCTGACTGCGCAGAGCCGTCAGAAGTCGTATGCTGATAGGAGGCGTAGACCTCTGGAGTTCAGAGTTGGAGCCCATGTGTGGCTGAGAGTGTCCCCGACACGAGGTGTTAGGCGTTTTGGCATTAAGGGGAAGTTGAGCCCCGATATGTCGGACCGTTCGAGATTTTGGATCGGTTGGGAGCAGCTTACAGGCCTTGCCTCCGAGATTAGAGGGTGTTCACCCTGTGTTTCACGTGTCTCAGCTGAGGGAGTATATACCAGATCCGAGACACATCGTGAGTATGAGGATTTGGTGGTTGAGCCGGACCACACTTTTGTTGAGCATCCGATTGCAGTCCTAGAACGAGGTATGAGACGCCTGCGTTCGAAGGACATACCTATGCTTAGGATACAGTGGTCGAGACGAGGACCTGAGGAGGCTACATGGGAGACTGAGGATAGTATCCAGAGGAACTATCCAGAGTTCTATGCAGAGATAGGTGCACCAGTAGGATCACCGAGTAGATCTTAGTACTAGCTTGGTGAGTCTTATGTGCTTACATGCTTATATGCTATGATATGTTATTTCATGCTAGCTTGTTGTGATTTATGATCTTATTAGATCTTGTTGTGCTAGTATGATTTTTGTTATAGCTGGAGATGGTTCTTTCCTCCATGCTATTGGGATGTGATGTTTTGGCTAGAGATGGTTTTCCTCTAGGCCTTGGACAGTATAGTTTGCTGCTGGAGTGGATGGTTTCCTCCATGCTTATGTTGAGGTTATAGAGAGAGTTGTACCTCGGCTAGTGGTTTGAGGATTTTACAAGTTTCGGGACGAAACTTGTTTTTAGGGGGGTGAGATGTGAGAGCCCTTTCTTTCGGACCGAGATCGGACCATGCCGAGATTGGCTTTGGGCCGAGATTGGTCTTGCCGCACCCGCGGGCACGTGTGCCGCCCCTGCGGGTTCCCGCCCCTGCGGCCCTGTGATCCGCCCCTGCGGGTTACGGCGGCTGCAGCCGGTTTTGTTGACTCTTTGACCCGTGCTTTACCCTTCTTTACCTTCTTCGTTTCACCTTGCTGAGCAAGGGTTTCCTCATACTTTCCAATCCAGTTCACGTCCTTCTTGCTTCTCCCTTGTTCCCTCTTGATCTTGTTTTGGTTGGAAGAGTTTGGATTGAGTTTGGATGTGTTGTGGCTTTTGGTGGTTGATGATGGTGAGTATTGCTGTGCTTGGAAGCCAGTAAGTGTTTGGTGATCAGTGCTTTAGCTAGCTACAGTGGTGAGCATCTTCCTCCTTGCTTCTTCATTCTTTCTTCTTCTTTTCTTGTTCTTCTTTCGCTTAGAATTAGATGTTTGAATGTAGGACTGATGTTGATATGTGTATGTTGATGCTTATGTATGAATCTGGAAGAGAGTGGAAGTGTTTGATCTTGGAAGAGCTGAAGAGAAACCGCGAGGTTTCATTCTGCATTGTCGCCGCCCCCGCGGCTGAGAGTCACCGCCCCTGCGGTTACCGTGTCACAGCGCCCCGTCGTGCCAGCGGCGTGCCTGCGTTTGCCAGCGTCCTTTGTCACCGCCCCGCGGCTACGTTCCGCCGCACCCGCGGTTGCTTGCCTCCGCCCCTGCGCCCCTTTGTTACGCAGGTGCGCTTTGTCCCGGGTCTACCTAAAGCTAGGTAGATCCTTTCCTTTCCTAGTTGAGCAGTAGCATGCTAGGATTCGGATGTTGATGAGTATGATATGGAATGGCCGGTTAGGGCTTTGAGGTTTACGAGTTGGAATATGATCCCTTGGGTCTAGGTGTGACCCTTTGTGTGATAGGAGTTTGATATATGTGTATGCCTTGTATAGGCCGTGTTATCCTCCAGTTGGAGTGGACTGAGTTGAGGTTGATCCAGTGAGACGACTACGAGGTTGAGGTAAGTCCGTGGGACTTACTTAGCTGCCATTCCTTTATAGGATTTGTGCATGAGTGGTGTGTGTTATATGTTTATAGCATGTGTTATGATGGTCACCGACCTATGATGTATTGATTGCCCATTGTAGGGCCGTGATAACTTGCCCTTTCATCCCGCTGGGAGTCTGGGAGGTTCTCTGTAGGCAGGCCAGACCTGGTAAACGGTTCGGGCACTTCCCATTCCCTTAGGGTACACGGGGTAGTGTTCCAGGCACCATTCCAGCTGGTTATTGGACCCAGAGGCGAGGTTTATATTCCTCGTGTCACTTATGTTTATATGGATATTATATATGAGTTGAGTACTGGACTTTATAAAGATAATGAACCGGGTAAATGTATGAAAGCATGATGATGTGTTAAGATTTCTGATGTGTTTTTGTGCTCTAGCATATTCCTATATTTGTGTATGGTTAGCTAACGGTTTCATACCGTGTTGTAGATACTTTGCAGGATAGGAGAGCTGTAGAGTGATCCAGAGTGGGTGATCCGCTGAGGGCTCCGTACACTGGGGCGGTATCGGGGATATGGGTTATTTTGATGTACAGTTTGGTTTTGTTTGTACTCAGCGGTACATTGTATTATTTTGATATCTATATATATATATATATATATATATATATATATATATATATATATATATATATATATATATATATCAGTTTCATGTTTTGTTTTAATCTATCGGTGCCTTGTTGTAAGATCTGTGAAATTGTTGTCAGGCTAGGGTCAGGATCCATTGTGAGATCCTAGCCCAGTAGCACTCCGAGTCCTACGGATTTGGGGTGTTACAGAGGGTGTTTCAAAATAATTAAAAATTGTAATAAATAATTTTAAATATTTTTATCCTTAATTTATAATTATAAACTTGATTTCGATCTAGGTTTGGCTATTAAAATTTAATCTTTATATAATGTGTGTTAGTGTTTGGATGAGCGGGTGAAAAACATGATTGTATTGATTTGACGAGAATCTCTCTTTTGATTAATTTGGATAACGGGCCTTTTGTGGTGGGTAAGACAACCCTCAACGTGGACTCTATGAAGGTAGCTAAACATGAAAAGGCTTGCATTGAAACTAGCATGCGTTTCTTTCATTCGCTTTTGATACGTTTGATTTTCTTGCGCCCGATGCCGTTTGAAATTCTCAAGAGGGGTGCAACAGATCTTGCATGGTAATATTGTGTCACCTAGGTTTTCAGATGTAGTGTTTAAGAGGATCGGGTTTGCTATTCAGAAAGGATTGGCGGTACAGTTTGTTGCCCGCCTACCTTCTACCTTGATGTAATTTTATGCTGATGTGAATTTTATTTTAAGTAGAGAAGATTGGTGTAACGACGCCTTCTAGGCTCAACAAAAAACAAACTAGGCTCCTAGTAGTTTCCCATTTATTTTTATTCTAAAATCAAGGGTATAAAGGGAATATTAGAGAGAATTTAAAATAAAACCTATAAATACGATTTATCTATGTTTGGGTTCGGGTTTGGCTCGGATTTCGGTTCGCGGTTTGGTTTGGGTTCGGGTTCGGGGTTCGGGTTTGGTTTGGGTTCGGGTTCTGGTTCGGTTTGGGGTAGGGTTTCTTTTCTGGATTGGGTTTGGGCTTTATTAAATTGAAATTACCAATTAGCTATTTTAATTTATCTTTATAAATAAATAAAAGGCCTAGTTTGTCCCAAAAAAAAAAAAAGGCTAGTTAGTGCTAATCTTTACAAAAAAGCCCACTCTTCCATTTTACCCAGTTTAGTATGTACGAGTTGATCTAATATAAAAAATTATTTTATTCATAAAGAGTTTTGGAATTGGAGTTTGTGTATTTTGATTTATAAATACTCGAACATATTTAAATGTATACATAATATCAAATTTAAATAAAGTTGGAGTTATAACGGAATTAAAATCTAATCTAATCTAATAGTAATAGTTTTATTTTTTTTATAAGAAAAGCGGAATGAGATCACAATGAAAGTAAAATATAATTTAAATAGAAGTTGTGATCACAATGGAAGTAAGATGTTTATAAAATAAATTTTATCTAATTATAAAATTTCGGATAATGTAAGTAAAATATACTCTAAATAGATTTTAAAAAATAAAGTAAAAATCGGAAGCTTTAATCCTCAACGCGACATGTAGGCAAAACGAACGTGGATGCGACAAGTAAGCTTTATTACCTATGCTTTAATATAATATGTAATATATAATATATAAATAGTAATAATATTTATTATATCTATTAAAGCAGAAGCAATTTTAGCCACGTGTCGCCGCTAGGTTTAACGCAGGCCCCAAAAATATTTTTTAAAATGTGGTTTTTTAAAATCCAATTATTATCAAAATATTTTTTAAAACGTGGTTTTTAAATCCAATTATTTTCAAAAGAAATTATCCAATCTTATCTTATATCTATTAAAGCAGAAGCAATTTTACCCACGTGTCGCTGTCAGGTTTAACGCTGCCCCAAAATATTTTTTAAAAATATGATTTTTAAATCCAATTATATCAAAATATATTTTAAAAAGTGGTTTTTAGTATCTAATATGTGTGGTCATTGATCTACGAGAATCAATCATCAAAGTAGCTTTCAAATAAATATGTAGAAAATAAATCAAATGAAGTTATTAAATGTATAAAAAATCAACTACTCATATTTTGAAAGCATATTACAAAACTAAAAAAATCGATTTAAAACTGAATTTTTAATAAAATTATAAGTGTAACATCCGAATTCTAATAGATCAGGGTGTCACTGTTTAGGACCTCACAGTTGGTCTCGATCTTAGTTTGACATTAAATATTGGAACTTACAATAAGGTACAAATAATAAAATAATAACCCTTTAAATTGTAGAACGTTTAATAAAATAACCGTATTTGACAACCATGCATATAGATAAAGAAAACCATGAAATATAACTAATATCCATGCGAAAACTAAAAGAACACCCAACCCTAAATACCTACGGAAATTCGGGTGACCACTCCACTCCAAATTACTCGACAATCATCTAACCTGCAAAGTCTATCAACACGGCATATATCGTTAGCTAACAATTCTAATAATAAGGTATACTAACGGCACAAACACACATAAGTAAAACTTTAACACATTAACATGCTCAAACAATGTCCCGACTATTATCTTTATATTAGGTGATTTCAATCTAATTAGTTCAACTTAATCGTGTGACACGAAGATCCTCCAACCTTCGCCCCCGTCCCCGTCTACCAACAAGATTGGTTTATATGCATCTCCTCGTATACTTTGTTGGACTGGTCGCGGGGAGCCTCCCAATCAAATTCAGTGTTGGACAATGATGACACGACCCGTTATCATACACTTGGGTCTTACAAAAATTGAAAGTACAATGATCTAGTCAAGTTTTTAACTTTAATCACTCAATACACACACTACCTTAAGCACACACATAATATTATTAAAGGTAGCTAAGCGAGTCCAATGAATTCACCTTATCCAATCCGATATCTTAGTAAGCTACTCTCGGTCCGTCAGTCGATGATCTATCAATCCTGATTAAGATGTAACAACATCTAAGTATCCTCGTTCTACTATTTTGTCACTTCTAAAGTAAGATATCTTGTATCACTGCTCTTATCAATCTCTAGGTCCTAAGATTCCAAAGACCTAGATGTCCATTCCACAATTCCACAATAATCTCATCATTCCGCACTATATCCATTTCTCATTCTAGTCACATTTCAAAACCCTCAACTATGTAAGTCATAAGTCCCGTACTCAATTTCAGATTAACATATCAACCCAGTACTAATATATCGTACTTACTCTCAACAAGTAAGATCATAATCCTTAATAATATAAATCCAAGTTCCAAGAAGTCCTAAAACTTGCTCTCAAGACCTAGATTCCGATACTTAGCTAAGTTTCTAAAATTCTTACACCACTGTGTTGTGGCTTTACTTTGCTATAATATAACTTGAAATCCGACCATTAGATCTTTCGAAAATTCTACTATCGTCAACTATATAACTTCATCTAAAACATATTAAAAATTTAACGATAAATAAGATACCTAACAATGCTTCCGAAAATAGTTGCTTGCAACAACACC
Organism: Fagopyrum tataricum; assembly: GCA_002319775.1. Taxonomy (NCBI): domain Eukaryota; kingdom Viridiplantae; phylum Streptophyta; class Magnoliopsida; order Caryophyllales; family Polygonaceae; genus Fagopyrum; species Fagopyrum tataricum. The sequence goes on from CM008284.1 coordinate 3,184,419, forward strand.
TTCCTGAAACTAGGCACTAGCACTGGTCAAGGTTTCGAGTCATCCGGGTAGCAAGTGAGGCGGTCCCCAGGAGCCTGAAAGTACCAGGTTCGAAACCAACCGGATGTAAAGCGTGGATATTAAGTTCAAGCCCGTTGGTCATGACTTCGATTCCCACCAAGAGCACAAGGGAAAAGTTAACGTGGAGCATGGAGACTTAAGGTTTGAATCTCCTGGGCGGCATAATTGGAAGTTGCAACAGACCTCGGAGATCCTTGGTTCGATCCTCACAAGTAACAAAATTTTGGAACTCCCAACAGAACCCGGAGATCACTAGTTCGACAATTTGTTCAATTATTTCTTATTTTTAAAATTTTTTCGTTCAAACATTTTTAAACAAAATAATGGTATAAAACTTTTGAACTTTTTTACCCTTGTTTTTTTCCCCCTTAAATCTCCTAGTTCAAATTATTTGTTCTAATTGTTCATATTTTTTTGTTTAATTATTACAAACCGTTTGTTCTAGAAGTTCTTATTTTTAACACTTTTTTCGTTCAAACACTTTAAAATTAATAATATAAAATTTTGAACTTTATTTAATTCTAGTTTCCCTTTCTTCTTTTAGTTCAAACTAATTGTTCTAATAATTAATATTCTTTTCAATTAGTTTAAAATATTTGTTCTATCAATTTTTATTTTTTTAACAATTAGTTCGAAATTAATAAAGTAATACGTGGACTAATTATAGAAAATATCAAAACCGATAGTTTTATGCTTTTGAACAAAATAAATTAACATTATGAACTTTTATAATATTAGTTCAAAATTAGGGTATCATTAATTTAAATATTGTGTAATGTTATTATGTTAGTTCAAATATTGTGTTTTATTAGTTCAAACATGTACAATTAACAAAATGCATAAAAACATAACTACAAAATTAACAAAAATACGTGAACTAATTATAGAAAATATCGATTGATATTGTATACTTCTGAATTAAATTTAGTAAAATTATAACTTTTATAATATTAGTTAAAAAACATAACTACCAAATTGATAAACCAACGTGAACTAACCACATAAAGTATCAAAACTAATAGTATATATTTTTGAACGAATTGAACAAAACTCATGAAATGAGATAATAATTGTTACAACTTTTTCATGAAAATTACAAAAATACCAACACGTTCCCCTTGAAAAAAAAAATTTCAACAATATAAAATTGTCCTCGTATCTTCTAAAAATTGTAAAATTATCACCGCACTTCTACTTAAATCATTGAATGACATGAGTTATTGTAACCTATTGAATCAAGTGAATCAACGACCCAAAATACTCCATAAGTCCAGTTATAACATTACTATGTACTAGAACCAACACCAACAAAATTTAACCGATAAATATATAAATATCGCAATGTACTCAAATATATATTACAAATATCAACTAAACTAATATTTTTTCTAATAATCAGGGGTATTATCCAAGTTATCCAAACTTTAAAAGAGGTTTATGTCAGCCCAATTACACTCAAACTTTAATTATAAAAGCTTTTGACTTTGACTTTGATATTCTTTGATTTGACAAGTTATATTAACACGTGACAATGAAATTTTGTCACGGAAGTTATTGACGTCATTGATAGCATCATCACTCACAACTAACGATCCAACCACAGCACCGAGATGATATCTGGTCAACGAGTCACCGCTGACCCATCGGTCATTTCTTCACTTTGTTAGGCCCAGCTGGACCGGTTTTTTGTTCTTTATTCATAAGTTTATTACAAGCCCTTAAATGATGTTCTAACAGTAAAATAACATTTTGCTACTGTTTCGGTACTTTTTTTTTATACAGGACTTCATTTTAAAAAAATATTATTATTCTACGATAAATTGTGGACCGATGGAGTTGAAATTACATTTTGTGTATCGAACCGGATATTAATTTAGCAAAAATAATAACGAACCTTAATCTTGAACCCCCTCCAAATCAAATTACAATAGATTATCCTCTGACTGATATCAACCAATAACAATGGATCCTCCCTTGAATTTCAACCCCATCCAAAAGACCCTAAGCACACGACATTATTTTCCCCAACCGACACCATAGAATTAGTCTTGAAAATCCTCCAAAACACCTCTATACTCTACAACACAAGATTAATTGCCGATATTGCTGATCTATACCCACTTTCGTCCTTGTTTTAGAACAAATTTTGAATGACGCTCGAGATTCCACTCTTGAAGTTCAAATATGATGTATTCACAATTATTACTCAAACATCCTTTTGTGGACTTTTTTGATAACTTCGTTTCACCAAATTGTAGTTATTTGGTTTTTGATTATCCTCCTTTTCCCTTGATTCTCGTAGCTCGTTGCATGCCTCAACCTCTTACGGTTTGATGTAGTTTTTTGCTAGTTCAATTTTTTCTTCAACGTCTTAACGGTGTTTTCCATTGATCGTTTTTAAGAGCTTCTCGAGCCATTAAGATTGTTCAATACCTCGAATCTCATTTCCCTTACAATTTTTTAATACATGTAAATATGAATAACATATCATATACAAATATTTAATTTGTAAAATTGTGAATTAATAGTAAACGGTACGAAATACGAATATTTAACGTAACATATATTCAATAGATACAATATAAATAAGTAATATATTATCAAATATTATTGTTTTATGCACAATATTTCTAACTCAAATATTCTTTTTATGAACAATGTTAATTCTTTATCATGTTAAATTAGGCTGGTCGACTTACCAAAAAATATAGGCAAGTGAACTATGAGGTCAAATCAATATGCCATCCTAATTAATTTAATTAAATATGAGGCTGGTACTGCAAATTCAAGTTCACCAAATTCATTACGATAAGTACGACTAAGGCTCTTGAGCTTATTTTGCACGTCTTTTACGCGATAAATCGATACATAAGGTATGGTCAAATATTATTATATATTTTAGCGTACTTTTAGTGGATATATATATATATATATATATAGTTGCACGTTGCACCGTTTTTCATTCTCTTGTAAGAAAAATAAAAGTGCGTAGATTTTGACAAAATAAAATGTCAAAAATGGGTTACTTAGTTTACGGTCAAAGCACGTACGTACGTACGTACAACTTGTATATAATGTTGAAGAAAAAAATATACGATTTTGAAAAATGGAAAAAAGTCTGTCAACCCTTTTGAATATTGTATTATAATTAGATTATGACTTTAATCACAATATAATAATTAGTTTATTGCACCACTTCCATGATTGAAAAAACTAGCAACTACAAACAAGTTCACATTTTATGTCATATTTAGTATTTTATAAAATCAATTATATCTTGTATTTATATCCCAAACTATTATAATTATATTTGAAAATTTTAATTTGAGATATTTTTTTAAACAATTTAAAATCATATTATAAAAATTATAGACCTTAAAAAAAATGGTCAAACTGGAATCTTTTAATAAAGTTATTTCCATATGGTCTTTGAAATTATAGACCTTAATAAAAGTGGGCAAATTGACTTCCAATCTATTTCGCCATTAATAGAACTATAGAAGGGATCTAGTCCAACATCAATTTAGTAGACTAAATTTTGTAAGAGAGGTTCAAATGAAATAAATAATAATAATAATTAGAAAACATGAAACAAATTTATTAAAAAAATAAAATGAGAAATATTACATGAAACAAATATCTTTAAAAAAATTATGAAAATAGCATATAATAATAAACATAAAAATAATACATATAAGACAATAAAACATAGACAAAATAAATGTCTTGGGGAAATATTAAACAAAACAATCCATAATTATATCATGAATCAATAATTTAAAAAAATAATTTTTCTGAACTGATTTTCAAATTATATTCAAGATTTTAAAATGTCAACTTTACATATTCATAAGAAAATTTTGACTGAATATTTTTCTGAATCCCCGAATGATGTAGATTGGCATCTTTTATTAAAATTATGTTCATATATTTGAAAATATAGACCTATAAAAAAAAGTGGTCAAATTGACCTCCCATTTATTTCACCATTTGTAGAATTATAGAAGGGTTCAAGTCCAACAAAAAATATACATTCAAATTTAAAATAGAAACAATAAAAAATAAAAATAAAAAAAAGGAAAAACAACATGTAATAGTATAAATACAAAAATAATATAAATAAAAAAAGGATATCGTCGCCTGAGAGATTCGAACTCTCGCGGGAAACCCCATGTACTTAGCAGGCACACGCCTTAACCACTCGGCCAAAGCGACTTTTGTTGTCTAAAACAAGTTTGTTTATTTAATCAAAACAATTTTGATAATGCAATTAAAGAAAATGAAAAGTATTAATTTGTGAAATATCATCAAAATTCACGAAAGGACTTCAAATGAACCCATGTCAAAACCTTTGGGGTTGTACTATGTCATTATAAAGTTTAAGGATTCGTTTAAGACAAAGGTAACTCCTTAGAGACTAAACGTGAAACTTACCAAATTGAGATATCCCAACGATGAAAGAAACAAAATTAGAGCTTAATACAAACTTATAACATACACTAATTGGTATAAAGAACACTTGTTGAAGTTGTTGCAGTTAACAGGAAGCTTAAGATTCTCCATTTCTAGCTTCCACAAGCAAGACACCAGCAAGGGTTGGTTGTGAGCGAAAAACGCCATTCTGGGTATTGTCGTCATCTCCCGGGTGACTCGTTTCCATGTCATCGAGTAAAGGTAAAACAACAAGCATAAGAAAATAATTGATTAAACAAATGAAATAATCAATCTAAAGAGCAAGATACTGCTGTGTGTCTACTATCTACACAAGCAGACCTCACTTTGTGGAGTTGAAGAACATTTTGCAATCACCTGAACATCATTGTAGCAGGGACAGATATTGGAAAATAGCAATATATTTTTAGTTACACCAATTTGTTATATCCAATTATAATCTTTTTATTTAGTTTAATTTTATATTTGACCTTTTAGCAGTTTTTGATAAAAATAATACTGAATAATAATTAAATTCTATTATTGTTCAGGTTTAGTAAAGATCAAGAACATCAAATATACCTGATACTATTATTGTCCAAGAGTGCTCACAACAGAGCTAAAAATAGCTATAGTGAATGCAAATACCTTCTAAAACAAACCGGTGAGAGTAATCCTGTCTTCATCCAGTTGATGAGTACCCGAGTCATCCTCACAAGACTCAGTCTGTCGCGGGAATTCATCCTGTCCAACATATGACCCAAAAGATATAACCCAACACAACTGATCCTAGGTTTAGGTATCATGTTGTATGACTTTCAGTAAAATCTCATTATCAATTAACAATATGTTCCAGAATTATGCTGTTAGTTTATGTCCAAGGAAAAAGGGTACCAAAATGATTGCTAAATATGTTCCCAGAATTTAGGGATTATAGACTAGAAGAAAGGTATAAGCAAAGCATTCATTTGCAGAAAAATGAAAAGTAGCATCCGGGTTCACCAAAATCACAGAAAAATCACACTTTAGGCAGCAAATAGAATGATACCAAATGAAACTTACAGTTACAGCTTAATTTTCTTTTCTCATTAAACACCAAATTTCATTACAAGAATCAAATCAGAGATGCCAAGTGGAACATATGATGTATAAGATTGGAGTATCATTTCTCAAGTCTTATCCTTACTAAGCTTCTACACCATGATGTGGTTTTTGTTTTCAATAAAAAAATATGACATCCCTGTTTATCCCTGTTAAAATCTATACAAATCTATACAGTTTCTATGATCATATCATGGAAACAATATATAACACTGCATGACTCGGCAAACCTGAATTCAGATTCTGTAAACAAGAAATCACCAGTAATCTCCACATGAACAACGCCCATTTCTGAAGTGATGGAAGATCTTCGGATCACCGATTATGATCTCCCTTTGAGTCACCTCTGAGATTTTTCTCACAGCTTCATGGCAATCTTTGCATATCCTAACATTATTCTTAACAAGCACAGGACTTCCAACAGTAGTAGAGATCAAGCCGAAGGCAATCCCTAACCTAACACTATGAAACTGGGGTCTCTTTGCTCTTTCCTTACAGAGATCTTTAGGTCTGAACTTGGTTAGGTTATAAATAAACACATCCTCACCAATCTTTCTATGGAGTACATCCAAAACATCATAAATTTTGCTACTTTCTTGATGTGATCTATCTTGATCTAGGAACTTGTACACTCTTCCAGAGATCTCAATCAGGGTGTGTCTTGTTGTCCTGTTTATCCCTTCTCCAATTTCATTCTTGATACGCTCTACGTCTGCCCACCTTCCGGCTTCAGCATACATATTGGCAAGCAATACGTAACAGCCGGTGTTGTCATGCTGTATTGTGAATATTTTGTCTGATGCATATTCAGCAAGCTCTATGTTCCCGTTGTTTCGGCTAGCAGTCAGCAAAGCACCCCATATCCTTGCTGTTGGAACCAAGGGCATTTCCTCTATGAAACTTCTGGCCATACTCAGATTTCCAGTGCGACCAATGAGATCAATCATGCAACCATAATGTTCGATTCCAGGATCAATCCCGTATTCCCATTTCATCAAATTGAAATACTTCCATCCTTCATCAACTAGCCCAGAAATACTACAAGATGATAAAAGAGATACAAATGTGCTTTTGTTGGGTTTGATTTCCCTTTCTCTCATTTCAAAGAACAGTCTTAAAGACTCATTCCCAAATCCATGGAGTGCATAAGCCATAATGATCGTGTTCCATGTTATGAGATTTTTTGAAAATGTCAAATCAAAACACTTTCTTGAAGTAGTGATATCTCCACATTTTGCATATGCATAAATGAGAGCATTCGAAATGTGCAAGTTCTCTAAATAGAAACTGGATTTTACCACATATCCATGAATTTGCTTTACTTCTAGCAGGGAGGCTAACTCAGCATAAGCAGGTAGGATACTGGCTATTGTAATTGCATCCGGTTCATGATCTGTCTCTCCAATTTCTCTGTACAACAGCAAGGCTTCTTTGTAAGCACTATTCTGCACATAAGCTGATATCATAGTGTTCCATGATACCAAGTTTTTCCGGTCAATGCGATGAAAAACAAGCTCTGCCAAATGCACTCTCCCACAGGTCCCATACATGTCCACCAAAGCGGTACTCAACACAGGGTGAGGAAGAAAACCTCTTCTTATTAGCAAATCCATGAAGAGCTTTTCCAGGCAAGAGAGCTTCTAACTGGATGCAAGCAGGAAGCGCATTTATCAACGTGATTGTGTCGGGCATCAATTTATCAACCTCTGCATATTCCTCAAGGATGTTAGTGACTCATGGGGTTGCTCATTGAGAGCATAACCAGCTATCAAGGCATTGTAAGATCCTAGACTTTTCTGAGATAAACAATCCAAGAACATTTGTGCGTATTCAACCCTTCCACATTTGCTATACATGTCAACTATCGATGTTTGAATCATTATATCCATTTCAAATCCATTTCTCAAAATCAGATTATGAACCTCCTTGCCCCTTTTCAAACAACATTCAAGTGAACAAGCACCAAGGACACTGATCATGCTAAACCTATCAGGAAGAAACCCAAAATCCAGCATTCCTCTTGAAATACACAAATGCCGAACATCCATCATCCGCAGAAACATAGCCGCTAATGATCGAATTCCAAGAAACCAAGTCCTTGACATCCATTTCCTCAAATACCCTTTCAGCAGAGCCCATAAACCCAAGCTTTGAATACATTGCAATCAGAGAATTGGCAACATAACAATCCACATCCAATCCATTTTTCACCAGACTAGCATGTACAGTCTGTCCCTCAACCAATGCCAACAACCCACCCACAAGCTTTGATAACAAATGGAAAAGTGAAGTTATCAGGCCTTATTCCTCGCAACCGCATCTTATAATAAAAATCAAGAGCCTTTTCATAATATCCATCATCAACCAACCCCAAAATGATAACATTCCAGACAAAAGTATCTGAGTGGGGCATATTTTCGAACAGCTGGAGTGCATCCTCCAAACGGCCTGACTTTACATAATCACGAAGTGTTCGCACAAGTGAAATTTGTTCTTCTCTTCCAACAACATCGGAATTCAACCTCTTCCGTCTTTTCCTGAACTTGTTAGCTGAAAACGAAGCTCTAAGATGGGAAGTTTGAGATGGGTTTTTAATGGCAGTAGCTAGTAAAGGACTTGTGAACTGACATTGTTTGGGGAGGTCAGAGATGTATAGGTGGTGAGTGTGAACAATAGCTGTGGCCATGATTTGGAAATATGCAATGGAAAATGGAAATTCAATACCTCCACATGTATTCACAAACGTTAGTTTTGCAATCCGCCTCTTCAGTCTTCAAGGAGAAGAGAGCTGAATTTTAACTGAGCTATCAGGAAAGTGCCAATTACTGAGACTGGACAGTGGAGAGTGTTCTTTTCTATTTCTTTTTGTGAACAGAGGAAATTACAGGAAAATAAAAATAATTATCCTATTCTCGTGACAAAAAAAAAAACAGAAAACTACAGTTTTTTTTTTTTTTGTAAAATATAGTTGTTTTAGACATTATTTTTCTATATAGTCACATTTTAATCATTTTAGCATAGTTAGTTTTAAATTAAAGAAATGTTAAAATTTAGTATGAACCAAGATAGTGAAGAAAAAATTAGAGATAAAACATAGTTTTAACTCTTTCTAAAGAAAGTTGTATGAATATATTTATGCAAGGATTTACAAAATATAGATTTTGTTTTTACTTCATCTTTTATTCACGAAATGACAAGCTTTGACTATACAAAAACTTTGTTCGACCTCGTTCACTTTCTAAACAAGTCGAAAATAACTTATACTCGACTCTCTCGTTAAAAATAGCACTTATAGTGACACTTTCATTAGCCAAATAAGTCGGATATAGTACGAAAAAAGAAAAACTTAAACTAGTTCAATGTTTTAAAACTCATCTAGAACAATAGTGCCGATTTAACTTCAAAACACATTTCTTCTAATTTTAGTCTCAGCTTTTAGCAAGCAAACCCAGTTTAGATTCTTCATTTCAGTTTGAACCCCATTCCAGATGAATCATATCGATTTTCATCTCTTAATTTCAATACGTAAAGTTAAATTTCTTGGAAAAAAAAAAGGATATCGTCGCCTGAGAGATTCGAACTCTCGCGGGGAAACCCCATGTACTTAGCAGGCACACGCCTTAACCACTCGGCCAAAGCGACTTTTGTTGTTCTTGCTGGAATTAGATTATATATAACATTATTTATTTTTCCCTAGTTTATATTTGTATTTGTTATTGCTTTAATGATTCAGTATATTATTGTCGATTAGTCACATTGTCTGAAGTTCTTTTAGAAATGAACCTCACGACTAGGGGTGCGCATCGGATCGATCCGATCCGAATAGTCGGATATCCGGGGGAAAAAATTTAGCAAAAGGCCGATCCGTATTCGGGAATTTTTGTCGGATCGGATCGGATCATTATCCGCGGATATCCGGCCGATCCGAATAATCCGAAATCTGAATATTGCTATCCGAATTTGATTTTAGCCGGATCGGTCGGGTCATTATCCGGGGATATCCGGCTGATCCGAACGGTTGTACGTTGACCGAATGACCCGATCGACCCGACGGACCCGACCGACCGACCCGACTGAAAATTCAAATGAATTTGCAAGTCCAAACTAGTTCAATGTGCATGATCTAAAGTCTAAACAAGTCCAAACTTGACACTCCAAATTAAAAAGTCTAAAGTCCAAAGAAATAGAAAATTACATCAAATATTCCAAACAAACATAGTTTGTAAGATTTGAAATTCAATGTACAACTTTATAATATAAGTCTTATATTATAAAGTTGTACATTAAAATATAATATATTATACCTTAAAATTCGATAAACTTATATTAAACGAGATCAACTTATGATAAAATGCATTATCGAGACTAACGTGTACATATATAAGTTACTAAGTTGTAAACAAATACATAATCATATTCATAAACATCTATATGTTAAAACGAGATCAACTTATATTAACATAATCATATTCATAAACATCTATATGTTAAAACGAGATCAACTTATGAGAAAATGCATTATCGAGATTAACGTGTACATATATAAGTTACTAAGTTGTAAACAAATACATAATCATATTTATAAACATCTATATGTTAAAACGAGATCAACTTTATATAAAAGATTATTATGAACATTTGTTAGTTTAAAACTTTAAACAGGATTAACTTATGATAAAATAAATTATTGAGATTAACTTGTACATATACAAGTTATTAAGTTGTAAACAAAGACATAATCATATTTATACACATCTATATGTTAAATATTGTTAAATATGAATATTAGTACAAAATTATAATATACAAGTTTTTTAAGTATAAATTTATTTTTTTATTTGATTAAATATTGTTAAATTTGAATATTAGTACAAAATTACTATATTGTATACATACAAATATTTTTATGCTTTAAGTATAAATCTATTGTTTGTTTGATTAATATTTATACATATATATTTTCTATATTTTAATGTTTTTTAACCGGATATTTTCGGATATCCGGCAACCCGCGGATACCCGTTGATCGACTGACCCACGGATATCCGATGATCCGCGGATACCCGACTATCCACGGATATCCGAAGATACCCAATGATCCGGGATACCCGAAAATATCCGAATATCCGTGGATATCCGTTTTTTACCCGGATATCCGAATGCCTAAAATGCCGATCCGTATCCGATCCGGGAAAAACTCCCGGATCGGATCGGATCTAGACCGGATCAAAACGGATACTAAAAAATCGGGTTTTCCCGGATCGGGTCACCGGATTTTTCGGACCGTATCGACGGATCGGATTGGTTTTGCCCACCCCTACCTTACTTTAGGGGTCGCTGATGAAAATGGAGAAGCAATACAGAAATAATTACTCTCCTTGTAAAACTTCAAACATTTCATTTTGACAAACTCTGATGTCATAATAATACATTTTTAAGTTGGTTTTAAGCAATATAAACAGCCTCTTATACTTTATTTTGTTCATTAGTCATTAGCAAAATTTTAAAATCTAATATAAATGCACAAAGACGAGAGAAACAAAAATGAACTTAACATTCCCATTAATAAATATTATATACATATAAGAAAGTCTCCTTTCCAAACCTCAATCATAAGACACGTAAAACATCAATAATTCACGCATTAACCCATTCTATGGTGCGTTTATATCACTATCCTAATACAAGCAAAGATAAAGAACACTTCTTCAAGTTATTGCAAATAACAGGAAGCTTAACATTCTTCACAAGCAGCCACAGCCCAGTCATTTAGCTTCCACAAGCAAGGCATTCATCACGGTTTGTCAAAGAACATACCATTTGCGCCATTTTTGTATTGTCGTCACCTTCAACACTGCTCTTCTCCTGTAATAGGCAAATGCATAACATCAGAAAAAGAAAAAAAAACAAGTGAAAAACATTATAAAAGAAACCTGAAATGAAGTTTACCTTGAGCAAAGATGTATCTACGGTGAACTTAATGGCATCAGCAGCTGCTCTTGATCTTAGATAATACATTCCGGTCTTTAATCCCTTAGACCAGGCATGGAAGTGCAGAGAAGTGAGCTTTCCAAAATTCGGTTGGTCCATGTGGATATTCAAGCTCTGGCTTTGATCAATGTAGCAGCCACGATCAACCGCCATGTCAACTAAGGTCCTTTGTTTGATCTCCCAGACAGTTCTAATTAAAAGAATTTAAAATTCTGTACAAATAGTCCAAGATAAAATAAACAGAAGCAATTTTAAAGATTCATACTTGTATATAGCTTTCAGATCAGCAGGGATTTCAGATATTTTTTGCACAGATCCTTCCTCGTATATGATCTGATTCTTCAGAGTAGGAGACCAAAGACCCATCTCAGTCAAGTCTAGGAGAAGATGTTTGTTAACCACAACAAACTCACCACTGCAATAACAGATTTAATTAACTGTTATGACTATGATCATGCCAAGCTTCAAGATTTTTAAAATATTTGTTTTAAGCAAACCTGAGAACTCGGCGACTATAGATGTTCGAAGTGTATGGCTCAAAGCATTCGTTGTTTCCGAGAATCTGGCTTGTTGAAGCAGTAGGCATAGGGGCTATAAGCAACGAGTTTCTAACTCCATGTGTTTTATCATCTCTCTCAGTGAACTCCAATCCCACCTGTCTGAAGTTGTAACTCCCCACATATCAGGCTGAATGATTCCCTTGCTCACAGGACTGCCTTCATAGGATTCATAAGGGCCTTCTTTGATAGCCAGCTCACATGAAGCTTTCAGGGCACTGTAGTAAATTGTCTCAAATATGTCTTTGTTAAGCTGTTTGTGCCTGAAAATTGTCCAAAATCAAACCATCAAAAATGGTGATACTGCAAGAGTGCAAAAACTAAATTATAATTCTTAACTGATTTTTTTTTACCTCTTGAGAGTCAAAAGGCATGCCGAGCAATATGAATGTGTCTGCAAGCCCTTGTACTCCAATACCGATAGGTCGATGCCTCATGTTTGATCTTCTAGCAGTTTCAACAGGATAATAGTTGACATCAATGATCTTGTTCAGGTTTGTAGTGACTAGTGAAGCAACCTCTGCTAATTTGTCAAAATCAAAAGAACCGGTTTGCTGATCCTCGACTACCAACAAGCTTAGATGGCTGTGATTCTGCTGGAACTCCCTAAAATAAAGTAAAAATCCAATGTAATTTAAGATCAAACAGATATTGCCATCCAATAGAGATCATAACTGGAAATAATTACAGGAAGAGAAAAAAAAATACCTTCTCTCTAACAAAACGAGGAAGAGCAATTGATGCAAGGTTGCAGACAGCAGTTTCAGTAGGACTAGTATACTCAATGATCTCAGTGCACAAGTTAGAAGACTTAATTGTGCCAAGATTTTGCTGGTTGCTTTTTCTGTTGCAGGTATCCTAAAAGAGCATACAAGAAATATTAAAACATTGCGAGTCAAAATTAAAAATTAAAGTATGTATATATACCACATCAAATACACACTCACCTTGAAAAGCATATATGGTTTCCAGTTTCAATCTGAGACTTGAGGACCTCAAACCACAGACTTTGCGCCTGAACAACCTTCTTTGCTTTCCCCTTTAGCATCATAATATTTAAAAAAAAAAGTTTAATAAAGAACACGTTTAAAAGTACATTTTTCATAGCAAGAGGAAACAACAATTTGTTAGACAAACATAGAATATAATACCTCTTTCTCATACTTGGTGTACAACGACCTGAACTCATCACCCCAACAATCTGCCAATCCAGGAGACTCACTAGGGCAAAACAAGGACCATGTTCCATTGCTTTGGACCCTTTCCATAAACAGATCGGGTACCCAAAGAGCAAAAAACAGATCACGAGCACGCTGCTCTTCCTGCATATCAGATGATTTACTTAGCTAACAAGTGAATGGAGATAATGACCAAATCTAGTTAATTTACTCAAGTCCAGCATAAACAATACCTTTCCATGGTTTTTCCTAAGCTCGAGGAAATCAAATATGTCAGCATGCCAAGGTTCAAGGTACACGGCAAAAGCACCTACATCAACCGATGAACAGACATGAATTCAGTTGCTTTAATGTTACTAATATCATACAGGAGCAATTTCAAGCATAAAAAACATGGCAGTACAGTTAATTACCTTTTCTCTTGCCACCACCTTGATCAACATAACGGCAGTATCATTAAACACCCGAAGCATCGGAACTATTCCATTGGAAGTCCCATTTGTACCACGAATGTAACTACCAGTGGCACGAATGTTGTGAACAGAAACACCAATTCCTCCAGCAGATTTACTGATCACAGCACACTCCTTCAAAGTATCATATATTCCCTCAATACTATCTTCTTTCATACACACCAAAAAACAGCTGCTCAACTGCAATATTTAAAAAAAGCAATCCAAATCCACTATTAATATCAACAACAGAACAATAATGCATATACAGATCATACAGTAAGAAAATACAAATGAAACTTACTTGTGGCCTTGGAGTACCAGCGTTGAACAAGGTTGGAGAAGCATGAGTGAACCACCTTTGTGACATTAAATGATATGTTCTGATAGCAGACTCAATATCATCCTTATGGATTCCAACAGAGACCCTCATCAACATGTGCTGAGGCCTCTCAACAACTTTCCCTCCAATCTTAAGGAGGTATGATCTTTCAAGAGTTTTGAAACCAAAGTAATCATAATCAAAATCACGGTCATAGATTATCTCACTGTCAAGGCGAGCGGCATTCTGATGCAAAATTGAAACAGAACACATCATCAGCACACACAAAAAAGCACAAGTGATGAGCGTAAATAACAAAAGCACAAGTGAAGAACGTAAATAACTTGAAGAGATCATTAACGTTACCTTCATGATGATTTCATAAACATCATCAGCAATTAGAGGAGCTTTCAACCCAGATCTCTCGCTGTAGTGGTTGTACATATCTTTGATACTATAACCAATATAAAAAAAACGATCAGTAACAAAAAAAAGCACAAACTATACCTAGAAAAGATCATCAAATAGACATTATCAAAGAAAACCTACGTTTCAGAGAAGATCTTCTTGGTGTTCTTATGCAAATTTGAGACAACAATCCGTGCAGCCAACTACAATCAACAACAACACATAAAAACCAAACCAATTCACGATCCAATACATACATCAGGAATAACCAAGACAATTAATACAAAATTATAAAGGAAGTAAAAGATCTCACCGAAGCATAATCAGGATGATTAGCGTCATAGCAGCAGCGGTCTCAGCAGCCAATTCATCAAGTTGGCTGGTGGTAACACCCTTATAAACACCAGCACAGACCTTCTGTGAAACAAGAACGGGATCACAATGATCGGTACTGAGCCCATAACTCAATTTTCTTCAATCGGGCAGTAATCTTATCAAAGTGAACAGTCTCCTGACGGCCATCTCTTTAACAACATACATCCTCACTACTCTTTGTTTAACCCTTTCTTAGAGGAATTTCGTCGAACACTTCCTGTGCACTGAAGTTTGTGCGCGACTACTGCGCTCTATATAGACCGCGGGCGAAAGTAGATGGAGGGAACGGCTGGTTTGAATTGTGGAATTTTTTGCGGGATTCTAGGGTTTTGCCATCAAAATTTCCCGCCTCACAAGTTTCTTCTTTAATACTCTTTGTCCTCAATGGAATTCAAATAATTCAACGCATTTGGCGTGGAGAGATGAAATGAGATGATGCTAAAGGTTGGTGGGAACCGGGTTTGTATTAAAAAAATAAAAAGTATTTTTGATATTTTGATATTAGATTTTTTTTTTCCTTGAAAGGGATTGGAACGGCAAAAGGTTTTGGATTTGAAAATTGAAAAAGGTAAAAAAAAGAAAAAAAAGAATGAACAGTTGTCTATGTGCTGGTGAATAAAAGTTGCGCGCCCCTAATAAGGCGCGATTTCAATTATTTTCGATAAACGAAGAATATGGGCCATTTGGGCCTATCAATTGTGCGTAATGGACTGGGCCCAACTGGATCAACTCTCAAGAGAAATGACCCAAAGCAGTTGTACTAGGATTTTTTTTTTTTGTAATAAAAAAAAAAGTATTATTATAGCATGTCTAGTTCAGCCAAATCCAGGATACCCTGGGGCAGTTCATCAGGACGGTACATACAAGGTTCAAAAGGACGTAAAGAAGCCATATAATGCGTCAGGGTATTCCCTGATCTGTGGATGTGAGTGCAGATGCAAGAAGTGAACACTCTCATTAAGGAGATAATTTCATCACCAAGAGCCATAGAATATGAAGTTGGATACTTGAGCCATCAAAATGTGAAAGCAGTTGTAGACCATACCTCAGTGTCATTAACTCGGCTACCTCCACCCGGGAACTTTCCTGGAACCGTTTTTGCTGCTGCCCAAGACCACAAAACCAAAAGAATCTCTAATCACCACACCCAAACCAACAGAAGTATCTGAGACAGCCGCATCTGTATTACACCGAAGTGTTCCCAACTCTGGTGGCAACCAAGCTCGGTCCCCCGTATGGATCGGTGCGTTTGTTTCATGCTCACGTACCTGGTGGAGTTTGTAGTCTTTAAGCAACTGTTGGGATCTATTGAGAATGGCACTCCCTTGGCGTGGATCATCAGCAAAGAACGCATCATTCCTAGCAAGCCAAGCCACCCAACTGAGGAGTATAAATTCTTCTAATCCTTCTTTCCCTTACATGTGAGCACAATCAGGCCTATCTCAGGGATAGATATAGAATGACAATCATTCAACAACTCAGCTAAAGATGAGTTCTGCCATAGTAATCGAGATGGAGGACACATATAGAGCATATGCTAGATATTCTCCTCCTGCACATTGCATCGGACACACAATGAGTTTTCTGATATATGTCGCGGGAAAAGAGCTTTCTTTACCGCCAAAGTTTGTAGTGAATAAACGCCAAGCGAACATCCGTAACTTGGAGGGATATTAAGATGCCAAACTATTTTCCAAAAAGAATCTAGTGGCGAAACATTGCCCAATGATGGTTGATTACCGACCATTCCCAGCCAATAAGCTGTTTTGACAGTATATTCTCCATCTGACGTCAGCTTCCAACAAATCACGTCTCCCCCCTCTATTCATCATAGTAGGAATGCCCAAAATTGAAAGGGCATCGTCTTGGTGAAAATCACTCATAACTGTATTTATATCCCAAGCAATCCCATGTGAGGATTGTATTAAATAGTCTGAAACATAGCTATACCTGGACATCACTACTGTTGTGGTCCTTGGACGCGGTGTTCCACAGCCTGGTACCCATGAATCAAACCATACTCGGGTCGACATACCATCTGAAATACGCCAACCTAGTCCTTCCTTGAGCAAAGATCGGGCCCCCCAAATGCTTGACCAAGTGTAACTTGGGCTATAACCATGTAGTGCCGAAAGGAAGTCAGTTTGACGGTAGTATCGTCCCTTAATAACCCTTGCGATTAATGATTCCGTGTTGTCAGCAGTCTCCAACCTTGTCTGGCAAGAAGCGCCTCATTGAAAACTTTTAGATTACGAAAACCCATCCCACCTTGGGTCTTAGGAAGACATAGCTTATCCCATGAAACCCAATGTAACTTCCGAACATCTCCACGAGATCCCCACCAGAATCGTGCTAACATCGAGTGGATTTCCTCAATAAGCCCATCTGGCAATCTAAAGATACTCATTACATATAGCGGAATAGATTGTAAAACTGATTTTATCATGACTTCCCTACCAGCCTGTGAAAGGAGTGTTTCTTTCCATCCACTGATCTTTTTTCCTTATACGGTCCTTTATTGCTCCAAAAACCGCCTTTTTTGACCGTCCAATTATTGTAGGTAGGCCCAAATACTTAGAATACTTATCTACTTCCCGTACCTGTAGATACTCCGTGATCTCTTGGCGTTGTAAAGTTGTGACATTCTTGCTAAAATAAATCTCTGATTTTGACATATTTATTTTCTGTCCTGAAGCTTTTTTCATAAATTCCGAGAATTTCGGTTAATTCAAAGCATTCCCTGAGAGATGACCCGGCAAAAACAACACAATCATCAACAAACATAAGATGAGACAATTTTGGTCCACGTAGACTTACAGAAGCTCCTTGATTTTTCGTTTAGTCAACGCTCTAGCTAGGAGAGAAGATAATGCTTCTGCACAGAGTATAAACAAATAAGGCGATAGAGGACACCCTTGTCGGAGCCCCTACTTGGTATAACACTTCCATGCGTAGTACAATTATACTTGAACGTAAAAGATACAGTATTGAGGCAGCTCATAACCCTTGCTATCCATGAGATTGAGAACCCCATCTTGGCCATTAATGCTTCTAGAAACGCCGATTCCACACGGTCATAAGCCTTCATCATATCTAATTTTAATCCGAAACAACCTTTTTTCAAGTTCCGTTTGTTATTAATCATATGGAAAGTCTCAAAAGCTAATAAAGCATTATCAGTAATGAGTCTATTTGGAACCAAAGCACTTTGTGTAGGTGAAACTATCCGTGCAAGAAAAGGTTTTATACGGTTAGCTAAAGTTTTTGCTACAATCTTATAGAGCACCGAACACAAACTTATAGGTCTAAAAGTCCCTAGCATGCTTCACATCCTTTACTTTAGGGTTTAGTGTAATTACAGTGTGATTGAGAGCCCGGATATCCACCTGGTCGTTCCACCATTGCTGTATAAAGGCGACCACATCATTTTTCACAACACCCCCAAAATTTCTGAAAAAATAAAGCATGCATTCCATCCGCTCCTGGTGCTTTGGTTGGGTACATTTGAAAAGGTGCACATCGAATCTCTTCTTCAGTTGGAATGAAATCAAGTGTTTCATTCATCTCAGATGTACACAACATCAATATAATCATAGCTTTGTCCAACTCTCTAGGTGTCTCTGATGTAAAAAGCTCTGTATAAAACCGAATTATCTCACCCTCAATACTGGTTGTACTGTCACACCAAGAAACCATCAGGGGTATATAATCCTGCAATAAAATTTGTACCTTTCCGTTGAGTAGCTTTATGATGAAAGTACGGCGTATTCTTGTCTCCATCCCGAAGATAGTTCGATCTAGACCATAAATACCAATACGCCTCCTCTTCCGCATATAAACGTTGGAGCTCCTCACAAATATTCGCACATCGTTCTCTCTAAATGCGGGAGCCGGTGTTATAGGTATAATAATTCCTTCTGCAGCCAACGAATTTTCTTCTGCCGTCCTCGAACCCACTGATGCCCAAGAAAGAGTATCAGCGCAATACTTGACCTTAGCATATGGGGGCCGTTAGACTCTAGCCAAGCAGATGTCACCGTAGATATATAGTCTGGATGAGACAACCAATAAGTTTCAAACCGCGAATGCTTTAGCGGGGCGGGAAGATGGGTTAAGAGTAAGCGGTATGAATGGCAAGCGGAGAATGGTCAGATTGGCGTCGCTGTAGACAGAAAACCCTAGCAGTAGGATATTATCAGCCCAATCCGAAGTAGAAAGTCCACGGTCCAACCTCTCTTGTATAATAGAGTTACCGAGCCGGCCCCGCTGCCACGTAAAGAATCCCCCTGAACATCCCATATCCAATAGAGGCAAATCATCAATAAGATTGCGAAAATCCCTCATAGCCGCCTCGTGTGGTGTTGCTCCTCCATTCCTTTCACTTGAAGATATTATCTTATTGAAATCTCCAAAAAATAAGAACGGTAGAGACCTGTTCGTCGCTAGCTGTTTCATAAGCCTCCATGTCTGACACTTTTTGTTCGCCTCAGGATACCGATAAATACTAGCCAAAAAACCATTCTTTATGTACAACATGATCATGGATTTTAACTAGTATATGATTGGTCGAGAAGGAGATCATAGTAGTGTCAACATCTCGCCACCACATTCCCAGTCCTCCGATCGGCCAATACTAGGTACACATAACCCAGTTGAAAAACCACATCTATTCATAAGTGTTTGTTGAACAAGTGTGGATAGTTTTGTTTCCATCAAGAAAATGATGGATGGGCGTTCTCTCGAATTAAGCCTTGGAGAGCCAACACAGTGTTGCGGTTGCCCAACCCGCAACAGTTCCAACATAGAAGCTTCATTGTTGTTCGCGGGTATGGGGGCTCCCCATATCCGCTACTTTCTTAACATCCACTATCACAAAGACAGGTAAACAGACACGCTTTGAAGCCTCGTCCTCTTCCGAACCATCTTTTTCCTCCCATTCCACCAGTGTTTCTGTCGAGGTAGTAGAATCATCCCATTTACGTTTACCTTTTGCAGTAGTCGATGTTTTTGTTGATTGTGACCTCTGATCCGTCTTCATAAACTTATCAAAAACTGCTTCTCCTGTTCCATTTGGGTCTTGGAGGGTTTATACCGTCCACGTGGTGGAAAGGCACGTAGCCAAGGTCCAAACTCATACTGTATTTCAGGAATAATAGGTCGGCAAGATTTGGCATAATGCCCAATTTTTCCACACGCAAAAGCAGTAGATAGGTAGACGTTCATACTGAATGGGAAAAGTGACCAACCTCCCTCTAATCTTCATCTTAATGCAGCGGACCAAAGGTTGATGAACATTGAGATCCACCCGCACCCGTAAATGTCCCGTCATGTGAAGGAAATCTGATTCATCCCATCCAATAAAACGTCCAATGTGATTCCCAATAGACATTGCAGTGAGTAATTGTCTATGCCCCAAGGGAACATCCTTGATGATAACCCAGAAAGCTGTATGAGTGAAAGCTAGTTCAGAGGGAAGACTTTCTTTGTCAATATGTCGAAGTATTAGCAGAGAGTCGTCGAAATTCCAAGGTCCTTTCTGAAGTGCCCATTCCATGTCGGAGGCATCAAAAATTGGAAAAGGAGGACTCCACTGCCTATATCTCTCACAGCCAAACCATGTTTCGGACGTCAGATACTTGAGAAAGTGTTCTTTACCGCTGTAACGTTTACCGGTTTGTAGTGAGGAGTTTCCCCGGCTAGACAAAGAGAAAGAGTCTGCAATGAAGGAATAACTGTCTGAATTTCAGGAATAACCGTTTCCTAGTTGTACTAGGAACTAGTTTTATGTACGTTTGTCCAAGTTGGACCCGACCCGAGCCCCTTTTTCCGGACCGGACTTGATCCGTGCTTTTTTTTCCCCTCATCCAGACCCGGCCCGAGCCCGTATGTCAGGTCTGGAACCCATTGACTTAACCGTTATGGATGCTACACCGGCCGGATACCCAGAACTCAAATCTGAACCCGGTTTGACCGGATCCAGTCGGGTAGATTGATCGGTCTGGCCGGGTTTTGTCCCAAGTCCATACCCCATTTTTCCGGAAGGATTGCTCGGACTTGATAACTCTAAAAACGTGTCAACATCCACATGACGCAAGGTAATTTGTACATGCCTATGATGACGCACATGCTACAATGGTTGGGACCGTGACAAAAGGTCACGATGAAGCCAAATATCACTAGAAATCATTGGTCAGCTATATCACGGTGAACTCGTTTTCGGGCCTTGCACACACCACCCATCACACTATGGATGATAATCCTTTTGTGCTCTCTTCTCTCCTCTCTATGAAACCCTTTTTGTGCTCATGTAACGGTTATTGACAGTTAACGTTGTTCCCGGGCATGGAGGTTGACACTCCACCACCGGTTGTGGGTTGGCCCCATCTCTGCCTTTTGTTACTCGTTCGGATATGCCGAAACATGTAGTCATGGCTGCCGAAGTTTCCAAATTGTCGGGTCTTGTTGGTCTTGCAACCGCGGCTACATCTGATTCATCATCTCCGGCTACTACTACTCCTGTTTTGTGTCATGTTGCAAACACGGGTGGTTGAGCAAATTCCTCCCTTAAAGGAGAAACCCAAATCCTGGAAGGATATTGCAACATCAGGCCGTGCTTTGCCTTCTGCCTTCTCTGGCATTTCTGGAGATAGGCTTGTTGACCAAATAACAGTTATTTTCATGTTCGGACCGGATGGTGACCTTGTTATCACAATTGCTTAAGGATTTGTGGGAATCTTTGAAATCACGGTGGTTAAATTCTATTGTTTTTTAGGTTCTGGGATTTTCGGTGGCGTACCCTGTGATGGAGCGTAAGGCTAGAGAACTTTGGAAGTGTGGTGATAATATGCAGTTAATAGATCTAGAAAATAACTATTATCTCGCGCATTTCAATAATGAATATGTGATGCTCTCAATTCTTACTGGAGGACCGCGGGTAATATTTGGCCGTTGTCTTATTATGAAGCGTTGGACTCCTGAGTTTGTTACCACTGACCCGATTACATCGGCCCGTCATGGGTTTGTATGAAATGTATTCCCGTGCAGTGGTATAATACTGAAATTTTATGGACAATGGTAGCAGGTGTTGGTGTGCCTATCTCAATGGATCACAAGACTTTGTATTTCAATCGGGGTCGGTTTGCACGCATTTGTGTTGAAATAGATATTACTCGACCATTGAAGAAAGCTATCCATATTAATTGTTTTCAACCCATCTTTTTCAGAAATGTTGGGCTACGGTTGGAAGTTCGATTCACCATCTCGTTACAGATTTCTTTACAAAATTTACTCTCCCACCGGGGTTGAATGATACCCTTATTTCTATGATTGGTAAATTGGGAAACCAAAAATATATTTCTCAGTTTCGTCCAATTGCTCTATGCAATGTCACTTATAAAATTATTTTGAAAGTCATGGTGCAATGGATGTAGAGGATCATTGGTAACCTTGTTGGTCCTACTCAAGGGAGTTTTATTCCAGGCCGTTTGATCCAGGATAATATTGTTCTCATGCAGGAGATTATGCATTTCATGCGTAAGAAGAGGATTGACAAGCATTGGATGTTATTAAAATTAGATCTTGAGAAGGCTTATGATCGACTTCATTGAGATTTTATTGATGATACTATTGTGTTGGCGTGTTTTCCACCGAATTGGGCACACATGATCCAGGATTGTGTCACTTCTACTCATACATAACTTCTTTGGAATGGTGAGCTGACGCGCTCAATTCTCTCCTCAAAAAGGACTTTATCAGTGTGATCCATCATCTCCCTATCTGTTTGTCCTTTGTGAGGAGCGTTTGAGTCATATGATTTTTGGAGGTTGTGGACCATGGTGATTGGAAGCCAATCTTTCTCTCGAGAGGTGGACCTCTGCTTTTTCATATGTTTTTTGCTGATGATATTTCTTTATTTGCGGAGGCCACATTTCCTCATATGCGTATTGTCATGGGGATGTATTGAGAAGCTCTGTACGGCATCAAGTCTTAAAGTTAGTATCTCTAAATCTAAGATATATTTTTCTCCTAACGTCTCCCGTGATACTTGTAATGAGCTTGAGGTGGTGAGTGGGGTTGATGTCACTCGGAACTTGGGGAACTACCTTGGGTTCCTATTTTGCAGGGGAGGGTCTCCAAAGACACTTTCTTGCCTTTTTTAGATAAGATGAATGTTATACTGTCCATTTCGCGTGCTAAGTCTCTTAGTTTTGCGGGTCGGGTCACTTTGGCAAAGTCGGTTTTGACTTCCATTCATGTTTATACTATGTCAATTTTGACCATTCCGAAAGGCGTTTGTGATGAGTTGGACTGTCTCATACGGAACTTTGTTTGGGGGCATTCTACCTCCTCAAGGCCTATGCATACAGTTTCTTGGGATATTATTACCTTTCCTAAACAACGTGGTGGCTTGGGTATTCGCCGTATGGAGTGCCTCAATAAGGCGGTGAATCGGTGATAGGTAAATTAGGCTATAGGTTTCTTAAAGATGATGGTAGCCTTTGGTCTACCGTTCTCAAGAATAAATACTTTCATCCGAACGGTCCTGTTCACTCTTCTCCTTTTTATTGTTGGAGTGACATTCTTCAGAGTATGCAAGGTGTTATTTTTCAAGGCTCATGTTGGGTGCTTAGGGACTGCATGTACATTCATTTTTGGGGATGATTATTGGTTACTGTCCTCTCCTTTTCGTTCTTGGGTTATAGGTGGTACACACCACTTGTCTTCTGATGCTTCAGTTCGTAGCTACTGGCAAGACAATGGAAATAGGTGTTGGGAAGATATTATGGTTGAGCTTCCTAGTGAAATCACGGCCAGACTTGCTGCAATTCAAGCTTCTGACGTGTTGCATGCTGTTGATTCTTCATTTGGGTCCCGACGCTGATGCCGCTTCACTCCATTTATGGGATGAGCTGAGTTAGATAAGGTCTTCGGATGGCGAGTACATTGTAAGCTCATCCTATATGATTCTTTCATCTCATAATTTTAGTATGGTGGCTCGTCCTATATGATTCTTTCATCTACTGATAATTTTAGTATGGTGGATGGTACCGTGTTTGCATCTATATGGAAGTTGCGGGTTATGGAGCAGGTTCGATGCTTCATCAGGAAGGCTATCCATGGTGGACTCCTTAAGAACATGGAGCAGGACTTAACCGCTAGATGCGCTCGAAGACCACTGCCTCTCCTTCTGACCAAAAAAAGGAGTCATTATTATATTGAAAGCGCGACTAGATGCGCTCGAAGACCACTGCCTCTCCTTCTAACCAAAAATAAGTCATTGACTTAAAATAAGTCATTGACTTAACTGCTATGGATGCTAGTCATGTTTGACTTAACCGCAAGGAGGACGATGCGAAGAGTTAAGATCGCCGGTATCACTTGATAATGTGATTCCCAGCTTATTGCATACAGTGGGGAAACAACCATCGCCGGTATCACTTGATAATGTGATCCTCAACTTTCCTTTTATCAGGAAAGCAATGCAATTGCATTCTTCTCATCAGCAAATGAGTAAATGACAATCACGAGGCTCGAGCCATTTGTAATTCGACCCAATAATTATGTTTCCACTTTCCAGTTTGATTGTCACAATAAAACAGGTAGGAATGGGAATCCTAAAATACAAGAATCGAAAGAGTGGCCACACAAAGCTGTAAATAAAGAACGGGGCAGTGACAAACTGATGCCAAAGCATGCAAAAAATATTTTACAAAACTTAAGGTAAAGAGAGAGAGCTTATCATCTTCCAACTGAGAATAGTGTATATGCTCACGTGGCGAAAGCCATCTGCATCCAAACAAAACCCAGCAAGGTTTTGGAACAAAGCAATCAAATTAAATGCTTTGTGATTGAGAAAACGAGATCCTGATGATAAATCCACAGACAGAGGAGGCATGCTTGCAAAACAAGGGCTTCAGTTGCCATCTCAACGGTCTCGAACAAAATCAAGGCTTGTTTCTTACCATTGGTTTCGTACAGCTTGGATTCGTTAATTAATCCATGCTCCTGCACGAGACTGGTCACCTCTTCCTCTGTTATGTCTTGTGGGAGGTTGATAAATGAATCATCTTGGTAGGCGAACAACAATAACGATAGTGCTTTGCTGCATTGTGATTAAAACGGTTCAGATTTGAGTTGTGG
Organism: Fagopyrum tataricum; assembly: GCA_002319775.1. Lineage (NCBI taxonomy): Eukaryota > Viridiplantae > Streptophyta > Magnoliopsida > Caryophyllales > Polygonaceae > Fagopyrum > Fagopyrum tataricum. The sequence continues at coordinate 3,209,434 of CM008284.1, forward strand.
TAATCACGGGTTTCTGGACCTGGTGTTATATTAGGGTGTTTCGAGTAGTTCACTTCTAGCTGTTTCCCGAAAAGCATTGCTCCCTGCATTGCAGATTAAGGGTGATTAGCTTTGCAATTATATATAGCACTCACTCTGTCTAACTATTTTATAAACAGCAGACGGACAGTTGAGAGGCATAACGAAGGCAGATACAGTGTGAATCTAACATTATTGGACTTCGAAAGAAGAAGCATTTCATGATGAATTGTAGTATAAAAAATATGCATATATTGTTTTGTCATACTACATTATAATGGAAGGTATCTAAACAACACTTCTACTGAAATGTGTTGGGGAGCCGTATTAGGAACAGTTATGCATACAGACATTCAGTAATCCTGAATTTATTTACTGATGAGGCCCATTAAAAAAAAAAAAGGACAAGAAAAGAGGCAGAAAATGCAATAAAAACAACAACAAAAAGGGTCACGTCCAAAATGGAAAGCATGCTAACACATGAAACAACCAACCAGCATGAAGCAATATGGAAGCTTGTCTCAGATTCAAGACAATGAAGCATGTGAAACTGAAAAATGAGCTTGACCTTTAGGAAGTGTACAGCCAATTCAGCCTGAAAACCATCACCCATTTCAACCAGGGCATGATCGGGTTTATTTCTCAAAAGCTTGATCCTCATAATGTTTCCGTATAGTGAAAATAAATTGAATAGCTTGTCTTCATCAACTTTCTGAAAAGGAATCATTAAGGGTGTCAGGAGTCATAGATCGACAACGGGGGGAATTCTTTGTATATAGAGCATTAACCCTTTTTTAGCAAAAGAATGAATATTAAACTCAAATTGCAGAGGAACACTTACATCGGGTCCAAATTAGATACTAAAATAGTGCACCTCTCATTAGTACCAGTTACTCCAGGAGGAAGTCCCTTGCTAAAAGCAGCTGCAGCGGGGTTTACAACAGCACTTCCTGTAAAAACCGAAAGAATCAGAAGTTCAATCAGATGAATATGTTGTAACATTCTCCTCCAAGGTGGTAATAAATCGCATCTAAACATGGAAGGTTTTTAATTATGTTTAAAAGGATGAAAACACAAAAATCATTGCTTATTTACTGATCATAATCACATACTTGAGAAATCCTGCCTCTCTGCTCTGTAGGAAGATTTGGGTTCATAAAATCCCTGAAAATGGCAAGTTGTCATCAAACGATAAACAGCCATGTCAACAAGAAGCACCAGTTAGAACTTCCAAAATTTTATGTATAGCAAGGGACATGCAGTATAACCTGGATCGGTCATTGTTGTAGTTCACTTGCAGCTCGTTTAGGCTATTTCAAAATGAAATACACTCATAAGTTTATCCATATGTAAACTATTAGACTGATTTGAACTTATAAAACAAAGCTTACTTTGAGTACTGAATATCCAACTGACAACAACGATCATATATATTTTCTTCCCTACAAATTACAGCGTCAGTTAGATTTTTGCAAACAGATGAAGGGATGATCCAGTCTCAATTTTATCACGAATTAACTTACTTGCAGGCTCACTCATTGCAGCAGTAGCATTCTGGGGTGTCTCATACTGGATGAGTGCTTGAAAGCCTACAAATTAAAGAGGATGAGGAATAGTGGAGGAGTATTTCAAATCCATTGGTCCAGTAATATCCACTTAATCGGCAAGAAATCATTGAAGAATCAAGATTGTGTTAAAAAGATATTGAAATCTACGGAATAAAACTACCATCTTAAACAGATAAAGTTTGAAAATCATATCCATTATGCCACTTAATGGTGCTTACCAGCTGATTTCTGAAATGTAACAATTTTCTCCACGAATCCAAATGGAGAAAATACTTGATGGAGCACATCAACTGTGATATGGTAAAGCATCTGATGTATACTGACAAGAAGTATCCTGTTAGGCTGCCCCTCCTACAAGCATCAAACAACAATGTCTAACTTTATACCCCTGAACTGAAGAACAAAGTAGGGTGCTAAATACAGTTTCCCATGAGAAGTGAAAACTGTGAATCTAACTACTCCAACACCGGCAGCTGAACGAGCAACTTCATCCCTAAGCTCAATTTTACAAACAAAATAAGAAGCAAAGAGGATTGGACTTGTCCTTAATGAACATTATACAAACTCATGACAAGCCACCTAACAAATTTACTAAGGCAGTAAGCTTGTATATAAACTGACTGCCTGTGACTAAAATGAATCAAACTTTTCGGTCTCAATATTCAAATAACAACAAAGAATAACTAATTAACCCAACAAAGCTTAATCAGCTCATTCATGAACTACTTACACGAGGTGTTGTCCACAATGGGCCAAGGGGGTTTAGACTGTTAGTTAAAGGCATTTCAAGCAAGCAGTGGGCACGTAATGCATGGAGAAATACATTGCATATTGACTATTCCACTGCAAAGCAAGACCAAAAAGGGAGGCAATGCAAGAACTGGTAAGTCCATCAACAACAAGGTAAGTGTAACAGATATTAAATACTTTTTTCTTCCGTGAGTCTGATCTGTGCTGGTGAGTTCTTGATGTGAAGAGAACTGTAGGTAGACATTTCGTCCCCTAAATGGCACAGGAGATGATAACAAATTTCAAACAAATTACAAAAAATTGTAAAATTACATACTGTGGTCCACAATAGCACCTACACAAAAGCAACAGTTACTTCCAAACATGCGTAACAGTGTAAGCATAGGAAGAGCATTTTGTGTAAGAAGTTGCTATAAACCAACTTATTAATCCTTTATAAGAACAGTACTGTGATCCTGATTTATCTGACACAATTTAACAAGAAAAGATGATCCCAATGTAACTCATGTTCGGCCTAAAAGTCCAAAATCATATGCTCTACTCAGATTTCCATGATAAATTTGGGGTAGACCGTAGACTCATATTGAAAGATCCTATTATACTACCATACCAAGACAGCAAAACAATGATTCTTATAAAAGGGCAACAATCAAGGCAAACTCAACAAATTTTCGCCCAAGTTTTACACTACTCTTACTAAAAAAAATAAAACATGTAAGGATGAAAAGAGTAGTACGGGACATTTGGCTGTACACTATAAGTGTAATATTCCACAACTTTCATAGCTGATTTCTTCCATTTAGTAAGAAAACAACATTTCAAATTTCATTCTCCTTAAAAACGCAGAAAATTCATAAAAAACCCATAAATAAATCAAATTCGAAACAACAAGAAAAATTCCCCAAACAAAACAGACCTGATTCTTGTTCCGTAACATCACTAGCTTGGATACAACCCCGAAAGCCTGTACTAGCTGAAGCAAATCATCCTATTTAACAAGAAAAGAGACCAAATTAAAGTTCGCGGAATTTACATTCGTCGCAGTGAAAAATCGGAATGGAAACACGAGACTAACCTCTGTGATTTCGTGGCCAACATTCCGAATGTGAATCACTTTGGACGGCTCCGCCATAGCTTTTTGAGAAAGCTCTAACTGTCACGCGAATCTAGCTCGCTCGAGTTCTTCCGTGCCAGAGGTAGACGAGAGCTTTGGGAAAGAGAAGAGAAGTGTTTGCCCTAAAAAATGTGAAAACTGAATTTATGAGAAAATAAATTAAAAAATAAAAATTTACCCTAAAATATCCAGTTTTTGCCCTTTTAATTCAACATGGAACCCTTTCTCGTTTTGACTGCGACTTTAGCCGTTGGTTAATTTGTAGGCCTGAGTACTTTTATAGGCTTATTATCCATTTTTGGAGACATTTTAGTTACTTAACTAGTTCTTTTTATTTCCTGAAAAGTTAAGCGACGAACTTCGATATACAAATTGTACAGTTACATGCAAGTCCGAAAAGTTGAGCGAATGCAAGCCGACTGTGTTGAAAAGGTTAATTCTCAGTTGGCGACAACGTTGAGTATTTTATAACTTTAGAGCATGTCGATTGCGTTAAAGTTCATAAAATAGTCATTGTATTCCAACTTGTCCAACAACTATAATTATACATGTTTGTTTCCGAACGTTGAGATTCCAAAACATTATAAATACAACTTCATCCAAAATCACATGTTTGATATCTCATCCAAAGGTAATTCGAGTTCTTTGAAGATGTCGGAAAGTGAATAAGAATTGATGTATACATTCAACGATTGTAGATTTACTGATCTCGATGGGTTTGATCGTCACTTCCAACTTCCAAGCAAGTTTTTTACTTTGTTGATTTGTATCAAATATGGTAGAGATTAATAGTCGTTTATTTTTTTTCTTATTTTTTTTTGGTAAAGTCGTTTATTTATTAGTAACCCGAAATTATTAGTTGTATTAGGACATTTTGGTAGGGACTAATAGTAATTAACTTGTTTGAAATAGGATTTACCGGTCTATCCGCACAATGCCAATATATTATTCAGCCATGTTTCATGAGTATATATATGATAAGAATATTTAGGCGAATGCATTGATTCGCGGTGAGGTCAAATAAAATGATATTAGTTACAAAAATCATCATGTCTAAATAGTAGTGGGCTCGGATGGCTCATTATCCGCAGTTCGGGTTGTGCTGCGGATGGCGGTTTGGTTAGGGACGATTCGGGTCAATTCGTTGTTGGGTTTTATGTTTAATATTGGCGCGGGCTCGGTTTTGGCTGCCGAATTATGGGGTTCTATGCATGGGCTTACATCTTGCATGGAATAAAGGTATTCGACACATTGAAGTGGAGGTTGACTCGCTTACGACTTTCAACCTGGTGAATCAGGAGGTCTCCAACACCCATCCTCTTTTTAGTCTGGTTTCTCGTTGCCAAGGCTTCCTTCGTAGGGATTGGATCATCCGATTCCGTCATGTTTTTAGAGAAGCAAACGCCGTTGCGGATCATCTTGCTGCTCTTTCTTTTAATGTCCCGATTGGTTATCATTTGGTTCATGTACCACCCGTTAGTTTAATTTCTATCCTTAAGAATGATGTCCGGGGCGTTGCGACCCTAGATGTATCCCTGTTTAGCTGTTCTTTTGTTCTTCTAATTAATTACGAGTGAGAATTCGTTCTCCTCGTCTCTTCTACCAAAAAAAAAAAAAAAAATAGTAGTGGGCTCGGTATGTTTCACTTGACATGCGAGCGTTATGGAGAACCTAAGAAGAAGAAAGACGTTGACCTGAAAGTTGAGTAATCCAGTAGTCAAGCTAATAGGTCAAGGAAGGTCGGGTGTAAGTTTGAACTAGCAGATTTGCAACACGGTCACACAATGTGGACTTTGAGGGTAATATGTGGAGTGTACGTCCCACAACCTCCTTGAACATCTAAAGAGACATGCATTTTCCGATCGGTTGACACTTGCAGAATATTGAAAGGTGTATTATGAACTCGGTTCGGGTATCAAACCGATGAACATATTGAAAACCTTGAAGTTGGATGATCCATACAATGTCACGAGTATCCGACAAATCTACAATACCGGATTGAAGCTAAGGAAGGGACTGCCTAAGGGTGGGATGGTTTGAGGACAAGCAAATCAGTGTGGATGTCTGTCTAGTGCAAAAGGAGGTGAAGACGATGTTCTTAAACTCACCACCTTAGTCGCTCTGAAAACGATTTATGAAACAACCAAATTGAGTTTGGAATAGGAGTGCAAAATAAAGGAATTTGGAAAACCTGTTTGATTTGTGTTTTAAAGGAAGACTCAAGCAAAGTGAGTGAAATCATCTAAGAATGCAACATAATACTGAAATCCTGATTCACTAATCACGGACGATGTTAAAATGTTAATATGAATTATATCAAATGGTGCAAAAGTTTACGACAAGGGGTCATAAAAAGGCTTTTTTGTGTGTGTTTGCAACGTGACAAGAATGACAAAGCAAAAGAGTTATGCACTTTACTGCAAAATTATAAAACCATTCTCACGAAGATATGTAAAACGTGATCGACGGGGTGACGAGCTGAGCATGCATAAGTATAGGAGATGGACTAGCAACCGCACTAAGGATGACAGACGGAATCGATGATGATGCGGTGACCAGATAAAGATGGTTTGAACTATTGCACCTCGCTACTTAGTGTCAATAATCTTGAAAACATACTGAAGAAATCATGAATTCTAATATTCCTAATTAGCTAAGAAAAAGAATGAACCTTAATTCCGTTTTCCTAACTTGCTACTTCAAACCTAAATTAAACGAACTCCGATAAAACAAATAAATAATGAAATGTTTCCGTGATGAATTTTGTTTAGTATCACACACATCAAGTAAAAGATCGTTAGGGCTTTTAATAGTCATTAATAGAAGATTAAATTCGCTGAATTCTCTAAATAAATAAAGTGAAATACTACTTTCTCTCTGATAAAACTTACACCTTGTCAAGATTATTGATTCTTATTTTCTATTCATTCATTACCATCCCGAATTGATAAAATCTCGATAATGTATGAAAATAACAAATCGTTTCCGAAATAGATAGTTAAGTTAACTTTGGGTGCTGACCCTTCTAGGTTTTTCAAATCAATGTGTAACTGAAGGTATTACAAAGATTAGAGTATACATCTAATTAAGCAAATCGATATCCTATCGGCAAAAATTTATCATATAAAATTAGAAGAGGAACTCGATCTAAATCACATTTTCTAACCTCCGGTGTTAACCCTTTTAGGGTTTTCAATCATATATAACCCAAAATACGTATTACTAAAACTAGAGAGGACATCTAAATAAACCAAATCGATGCCCCTTTCGGTAAAAACGTATTATATATAGACCATTAAAAGCATCAACGCTAAATCCCATTCCTAATTTACTAAACCAAACATATCCCGATAGCCTCTTTTCCAGCTTCATCAATTAGACTTGAGAACAAACACTCGATCTTAAATCTTCACAAAACTAACGAAAAACATTCCGAATTGTTCATAATTTTATTTATGATTATGCCGTTTATAAACATTCCTAATATTCCCAAAAATAAATTATTTAAAATACGATTTCTCATTATATCATCAGATATCAAATGATAATCGCAGATAAAATTTTCAATTATCCCACAACTAAACTCAATACTGAAACTAAACCCTACTACTTAATAAACTAAAATTCCTAATTCTATTATGACATGTCTACAATTTTATTGTTTTCTTATTAATAGTACAAATATTTTTATATATTCATAATTTTTGCATGCATTTCAACGGTCGGTCCAACAGTCTTATCCCAAAGGAGTTACAAACTTACAACTAAAGATTACCACTAAACACAGATTAAGAAAGAAAAGATTTGGGGTTGATGTAATCCTCAAAAATCAAGACATATAAGCCAGTGTAATTAATCAATTGATGGTGAAAAGTATCTTGCCCTAAAAATGTATAGGATAAATACAATGTTTCTTTGCCTTTCATATTTTATCTTAATAAACAAATATTACATTTCTAGATAAAATCATTCTAATTTGCAAAACAATAACAAAATTAAGGTACTTTTTTACATTTATTTGTGTAGACAATAATATTTACGCATCTGTATAATGAATTTTTCACCAACCAATATTTTTTTTTTTCTTAAATTATGTAAAATTCTGGCAAAAAATACTTTTACATGTTTGACAACTAGAAATGAGTTTGATTAATAATATTTCTATTTTGTTAACAAATCATTATACTTAATTTAAAACAAGATTTGGTAGTATGCATGCAATATTTTAATGTACTAAATATAATGAAATACCCCTCAAACACAATATTTTATGTATTAATTTCCATTATAAATAAAGGTTAGTGTGTTCATTAGTACTTCACTTCATCCTTCTCCATCATAAGTTTATTAAGTTTAGTTCAGAAAACAACGTCTCATTATCAAGCTCCATGGCTGCAAACTTGAACCCTAATGCACCCGAATGGCATCCTTGCGGTCGAGATCATTGCAGTGAAAACGAACGATCTCCGATTGATCCAAATAATATCTACAATTACATGACAAGGTAACATCATGTTTCCCTTTTATTTATCGAAATCTTTTTCTTAGGTCAAGACAATTACATACTATTTCTTTAAAAAATATTTGTGCTAAATGAATAAGCTCCACACAAATTTGTTGTATCCAAAACTTTTTTTTTGTTGGTTTGTTCTTGGATTTGTTAACTATTTTCGTTTCAGCACTTATGGAGGTTTTGTGGAGGCAATCAATTTACATGGAGATGGTATACGCCCCCAACCGTTGTACGGGAAGATCGTCTTTACTCGATGCACTATACCGTTGGTGATATTGAGAGGTCGAGACCGAGTTCGCTTGAGGGTCAATGGAAAAAATCTATGGTGTAAACCTTACAGAAGGAGCGAAGAGCAGACTGTTCCAAACCCTAATGAATAAGGTGTATTACGTTCTTATGAATAAGGTGTATTGGGTTCTTATAAATTGCAATAACCAATTTAAATTTCCCATGTTTTATGTTTGGATAATAAGTATGTTTTTGTTATATATTTTCAGTTCTCTTGGGTTGTAAGCTTTTATGCTTTGGGTAATAATACATGCATTTATATAATTAAAAGTTGGTTTATTTCTATTTTATATTGTTTTTGGTAAAAAAAAATAGAAATTACTTTGTTGAATAATGATTGTGTTCATGTGGAAAATAATATGCAATATAAATTTTCTTATACATTAAATTTTTTATATAATCTATATACTACTATAAAATAAAAAACACTTCTTTCCACGCGCCACTTCCTCATCTATTCGTTGTCACGTGTTATTGTTTTACGTAATTTTGATTTTTTCAAAAAATATATATTATTAACTTTTATATTTAAATAATTATCTTATAATACACAATAGATATTTAGTTACCAAACTTACCTTTTAAATATATATTATAGTATGTTAAAATTATATAATTACAATAAATTAGTATCTTACTTTTTAAACCATTACAATACATAAAAAGGTATAAAATAAAAGTTTATTTAACTATTAAAATTTAAAATAATATCCCTTCGAAGACGTAGGACATATACTTAATAAATCTTACAAAAAAAAATCCTAATCTTGAAAAAAGAACGCGCTCCTATCACTCCCTTCACGCGCCCCTCTTTCGCCGTCTTACCCTATTCTAACCGATGAAATTCTCCTCTCTGAATCTATGGAGAGTAGGGTTATTGCCTAGTTCCGTGCTCCTCTTCGCCGGGCTAGTCGTTGCCTACTGTCTATCTGAACAAAGATGGAAACCTGGAACTCGAAAATACCTCGGTGCTGGTATCTCTCCTCATGTTGTTGTTTGGGTTGCTCATGTGATGATTGAGTGCTACGGTATAGCTAAACGGAGAAACAGTAACTCTGCAAGCCTAAGACCCAGATTCGTTGTATTTCGTAGAGGATCTGTGAAATCCCGAGCTTGGATGGTGTCTAATCCCCCTCTGGCTGTCTCGTTTGTGACGGCGTCAGACCTAAAGATCCTAAGGATCCTAAGGAGATCTGGTTCGATCTTCTTTCATTTTTTTATGGAATTTCTGGTTTATCTCCTTAGCTTGCTTGTACTAAAGAAAGCTCTCGCTGTCTATTTAAATCCTGCAATCACTGTTTTTCTATTCTTCTCAATCTCTCTTCCGTTGTGTGGGGTTTACCCAGTTCAGAAACTTACTTGTATTCTATGTCTTGTGTCTGAGGTACGTCTGTGCCTGTGCTATTCTATGGATAAAAGAGGAAAATTGTTCGTGGAGACCTTAGTCTCTGAACCGAATCCAACTGAGGAAGAAAAAGGAAATCGTGTTGGGAGGCTCGTCTAATCCCAACCCGAAGTACCACAAAGATACCAATCAAGAAATGTCTAAGCCAAAGTCCTGAGGTGCCTGAGCTATCTGATTATTTGGCGAAACTGGCCAAGGTAAGATCTAACTTCCAAAAGCCAAAGAATCGTGTTTGATGGGTAGAATATTTTGGGGATCCGATTGATTTTCCCAAGATCCGTAATAAACTACTCTCAGACTGGAAAATGTCAAAGGTGAAATTTCTTTTGTTCCTAAGGGAAATTTCTGGTTCGAAGTTAGCTTTGCTAACCCGCTGGACAAGAAATTCGTCTGGGAACAAAGACTTACCATGTCCTCGGACAATTGGTAATCTTGAAACCGTGGAAACCGAACTTTAATGTTATGACTGAATCAGTCACCGAACTTGACCTGTGGGTCCGAATCCCTTTATTGCCTGCTGAATATGCTAATAGAGAAGCTATACAAATGATAATTGAGGAAAATAAGGTGGGGAAGTTCATTAAACTGGATCCTTACTCTATGAGTGGTAAAATTGGTAGTTATATGAGAATCTGTATTAATCTTGATGTGGATGATAGATTTATCATCAATGATAAAATCCCATCCCGGATGAGAACAATGAACTGCGAGAATATCTTATATGGTTTGAAGATTTTTCGGAAGGGTGTGGACACTGTGGTGAGGAGGACCACTCCTTCGATGAATGCCCTCTAAGGGTTTTGAAAGCCAAGAAGGTGAGAATCAACTTCAAAAGAAACAAACTGAACTCCAAAAATGATGGAAATGAAGACTGGGTTAAGGCTGGTTCGACTAAGAATCATGGTGGAAGTGCCAACTTTGCCACAGGGGGTTCAGACCCTATCTGTCGGGTAGAGGAGGCAT